>OY856327.1:8750000-10000000 GCA_963693445.1 Agonopterix heracliana
ATATTATCGACAGCGATATCGCGACACCTTACACACTGCAGCGATTCCGCGATTCGCGTCACGCATGCGCCCTTCACTGAATGTAGTAGAAAGAGATTGCGTCAGGTTGCGATAATATCGCGGCAGTGTGTGGGAGGGATCGAGCGCGTCCCCATACAAAATGTACTGAGAACAATTATCGCAAAATCGCAGCGATATTATCGCTCGATAATATCGCGGCAGTGTGTAGGATCGAGCACGTCCCCATACAAAATGTACTGAGAACAATTATCGCAAAATCTCAGCGATAATATCGCTGCAATGAGCGGAGGCCTTAATTCTGAGACACATCATCTGTCGTTTACTGAACATCAAGTCTCTTCACACTTAGCTTTTTTAATAGGGGTGCGGACTGCATAAAATATATTTTCGTTTTATCTTCTTCTCAATTCTCTCATTGTTTAAAAAAAAATATTTTCTTTCTTTCAGTTCGGGATCCTTAGCGTAGTAACTTAAATAATCAGCGTCCTTAGTGCGAGCCCGACTCACACATGGCATAAGAGTGTATTAGTTATATATTCTATGCACTTGGTCGGTTTTAATTATTTGTTGTTTAACTTTAGAGTTTGCACTATAATTACCTACACCAAGATGGATGCTTACATTGTATTGCCGTTTTAAGAGCCTACCGAGCCTATTGTGCTGCCCTCAATCGTATTTATTTTTAAATTTCTATACACATAAACAACATTTCCAAAAAACAAGAATGTCACATTGTAGTCCTGATTGGATTTCAATTTATCGAAACATTACGGATAATTATGTTTTATGCTTGTAGGTATTATCGTTAAGGTGGTTGGAGAGCTGTCAATTTCATAAAAAACGTTGTCGTATAACACTCGTAGACGGTGTTAATAAAAGTAATGTTTTATATATGGAAAAATAGCTTAGAAAATCTAGTTTGCGCATATCAAACAATATTTACAATGTGTAATATAATTACGAAGATATAAGGGTTTGAAATTTTGTATGAATAATTTCAAAGCGTGATATCTTCGTAATAATATTATAAATTGTAAATATTATTTGATATGCGCAAACTAGATTTTCTAAGCTATTTTTCCATATATAAAACATTACTTTTACGAACACGATTGGGGGCAGTAGGTACAATAGCGGTGCAGCCTTAACGATAAAGCAAAAAACATTGAGAAAAAGACGTTTCATGAATAACTAAATTTCAACCAGTACCTATTACGATTACCTATTACAGCCCTTTAAAGGTATAAATGTTATACCTTTAGCATAAGCATATGCTACCTTTAGCATAATATGCTTATGCTAAAGTTATAAAAGACGGACGGACTGACGATTTAGGTGTCCCGATCTATCTTAAAAATTAACTCTAAACTTGAAAACCATTTGAACAGCTATGTCTTTTCGTCCTTTTGTTGTATGCATAGATTTAGCATATACTACGTTAGATCGGCTACGGATTATCCAAGGCGAGACCATAAAAAACCCGAGATTTTGGAAAAAAAAGCGGGATTCGTTCGTTCGTTCGTTGACAGCTGACGCTAGGGCCATACAGGCTCATAGCGTGTTCGTTTAATGGTATCTTCTATCTCGCTCTAACCTACGTTAATGCTATGCCCTTTTCGCATTTCCGATCTAACGTAGTATATATATAGGGTCCAACTTAATATGCTGACACTTTTTTAAGAGGATGATCTGACCGTCAAACTGAACAACTTTCTCTATGGGACCACTATCGAAATCGCGAAAAAAAAATCAGGTCTTCCATACAAAACTGCAAACCTACTCGAGTCAAATGCATGGGGCGGCTGATTTTTTTTTCGCGAATTAGATGTTGGTTTCATAGAGAAAGTTGTTCAGTTTGATGCTCTGAACATCCCCTTAAAAAAGTGTCAGCATATTAAGAAGGACCCTGTATAAGATAATACTTTATTTATACAAATCAGTACATAATACATAAGTGAACAAAACAAGAAAGAGTACAATCAAAACATTAAGAAATAATCATTCACAGGGGTGCGTTCAGAACCTACGCCCAGACCAGAGTGCACCCAGAGTGCACTCCGAGTGCAACTTTTCGCCCCAACGCCGTTCCGAGGCTCGGTGAAAAGCGTTCTACCCATAAGAGCGAGCGAGAAGAACAACCGCACCCAAAGGTTCTGAACGCAGCCCAGTATGCCACCTGTACTGTTCCCATGAATAGGCGCTGGCTCAGCATGTTGCTGCAGCGTTAACTACAGCGCTGTTATTCTGCCAGAACCTAACTAGTGGCACTCGAGATACGATCTCGTGCAAGGCAAAGTATGTTAAATCTATGGTTGTATGCATAGACAAATTACTCTAGCGATAGACACGCTCGTTCAAACAAACAACATGTCACAGAAAACAGCACAAAATGACACATTGCGGTCTGTCATTGCCATAGTGACGAAGTGAACTCGGGAACATCAATCAGGTGCGTACACCTCATTCAAGTGGAACATGTTGCTTCTATGCAAGGGCCAGTCTATCGCTAGAGTAATTTGTCTATGGTTGTATGTGTGTCGGAGATCGAAATAAATGATTTTTCTTTCTTCATTGCGCTGCGCTGGCTTGTCTAGCTCTCTGCTCGTAAGGATTCCGTCGATGGGTCTTCCGTTCTGACGTTTGCTAAAAAAAATGGAATATATTAAATCAAACATAATAGTACGTACAATGATCTGCTGTATCCTAGGAGTATGCGAATGGGACCTTATTATTACATATTTGTTCACCAAAGCACATACCGTATAACAATTGAATTAGAAGATGCAAATTATTTAATTTAATTGAATAACACTCTGAAGATTTTTCGTTTTAATAACCATGAAAAACGGCTAATTCAAATTAAGGGTTGAACTACATCTAACAGCACCGCATCGCATTTTTCCGTCGCTCCATCATTTTCTGTCACTCATTAGCAACATAGCTGTGCTATCGCGCGAGTTCGCGTTCCGTCTATCTTATATGCACTAGCAAATGACGTTCCTGAGTGACAGAAAAGGATGGAGCGACGGAAAAATGCGATGCGGTGCTGTTAGATGTAGTTCAACCCTTATACTAACTACCTAGATGACCGCCGCGAACTTCGTACCTTCTTCGAATCTACCCGACACTCACTTGGCCGTTTTTTTTAGCCTATGAAAATCACGGATAATTTATATAGCATTCTAATGGTAATTATTCTGATCGGTCCAGTAGTGTCGGAGCAAACAAATAAACAAAAAATATAATCTTTCCTCTTTTTTTGTAATATTATTATTATTGTATGTCTTTTCCTTATCTCGGGACAATAGTGTCCCCGACCTTTCCTCCAAGTGCTTAAATAGGTGAATAGCCCAGTCATTTTACGGTTTGACTGGGGACCCATTTTTTTATAATTTTTTAAGGCTTTACCATTATACAGGATGTAGGGAAAACTCTGTCAAAGCATAAAAAAAAATCAACGGTTCCATACTAAACTCAAATACCTACTCAACTCAAATGAATGAAACGACTGATTTTTTTTGCTCTAATCGGTTTGCACCAATAGTAAAAGTTGTTCAGTTTGATGGGTAGAGTATGTGGTTTAAAGGTTAAGGCTGCTTTTCCACCAGAGAGATGTGCGATGTAGCGAGGCGGTGAGCGAGGAACAAATCGGCCAATGAGAGTGCTTCAATTTCCCAATGACGTGATAGAGCGAGCGCGCTATTGACGGATTGTTTCCTCGCTCACCGCCTCGCTACCTTGCACATCTCTGGTGTAAACGCAGCCTAATGATACTTTTCGCCTTACACCATGTATCTGTATCACACTTCAAACACGGAGTTAATATTTTTGTATACTTAGAAAGCTTTGAAAAATACATGAGTATTTTCTAATAAATAACTCATTTTTTTAATTTCAATGGCTATTTTATTACTCAGAAGTCATTTATATTGTTTAATCAAATTAAAATGAGAGTGCATTGGTATTACTATTATTAAGTTGCCTTGCGTTTATTAAGTTTGGTTCCTTTGTTGCGCAGCGACTTTTTTAAAATTTATATTCAGATAGGTACAGTGTGAGTAAAGAGTAGAAAATAAAGGAGGGCGCTTCCTCCACGCAAGAACGTCAAAATCACGCATAAGCTGGCAAGACCGACCTACAATTTGTACTAAAATATTTAGTTCCTGCTGTCACCGTTTTCTACTCTTTTATGTCTTTTATGTCTTTTATGTCGCCTTTTTGCCCATTTTTGGGTTCAAAAGTCCCATATATCCCACCCCTCCTAACAAAACTCCGTAAATTGACTGGGCTACAATATAATTTCGTATCTTCCATCCCACTCATCCTAGCTAAATGTATTTTATTTTTATGACCTTGCTCATTATAAGAGACAAGGATAGTTCTAAGATCTAGTAAGATCTCTGCTCGAGTAACTAACTACACAAATTGAAATCGTGAACAAAAAAACAGCTGTTCCATACATCTGGATCGAGTAGGTTTGCAGTTTTGTATGGAATAGCAGATTTTTCGCGATTGTTAGTCCCATAGAGAAAGTTGTTCCGTTTGATCGTCCCCTTACACAACTGTCAACATTTGTTATTAAGACACCCTGACTACATAATATAGGGTGTAAATTTAAACCTACCTACATATCGAGACCTGAAGATCTGAACCACTTTTACTTTGGGACAAATTCTGAAATCGCGTAACGAATTTATTTTACATAAAGGAAGGAAGGAAAACAAATAAATTATTCTTACCTTTTCGCTTTTCGCCTAGTATCGGCAATATCGCCACTGTGGTTATCGCGAGGAAAACTATACCAATGATAAGAGCTGTGAGCCCTATTGAGGGACCGGAGGTATTGTAACGGCGAACATGGGTCGTACAGTTTGTAATCGGAGAATCGTCGGTAAAAAAAAACGGCTCCGCTAAAACCGCCTTCCTTGGTCCATCGTATCGAGTTATAGGGTATTCTGAAAGGTTAAAATTTGATCTTAAGAGAAGTTTATTCCTAGAGCACAAATGCACGAGTCTGCTGATATTTTCAATGCTATCCTAATAAAGTTAATGAAATTTTTCTGAAACAATCTATAAACTAATCTCTATGTTTGTATGAATGAAGTCAGATTTTCGTTAAAATATACAGTTTTAATGCTAGGATTAATTTAAGATTTGTATGGAAATCTTTGAGGCACTGTAACTAAACTACCTTATACATTTTAACGAAAATCTGACTTCATACAAATATACTTACTAAGAGATTTGTTTCTAGATTGATTCTGAATAATTTCATTGACTTTAATTAGTTAGTATTGAAAAATCACCAGACTTCGTTTGTATGGAGCGCGCTCCGAATTATACTCCCTTAAGACTTTCTTATAAGACGCAAAGGGTTAAATAAAAATCAGCCAAGAGCGAGTCTGTTTCGGCGCACCGAGGTCTCCGTACCATTACAAAGTTATTGTCATTATTCGCTAGCCCGACTCACATTTGGCCAGTTTTTATTATTTGTTGTTTTACTTTACCATAATTGGACGTAGTTTTGCAAAAAAGATCCAACCCACAACCAATTTCATAGTGGGTTGGATCTTTTTTGCTAAACTGCGTCCAATTATAACCAAGTTTGACGCATATATGTTTTACCGTCTTTACGATTGAGCAAAAACACGACAACCACGCATGACTCCTGATAACTAGTACGTCTAGTGACTGATTTCTTCCACGCCCGACTCGCCTTCGATGCATAGAAAATAACGTGTACCCGCGCTTTTCTCAGAGCGAAAGCCGCACTTGCCGCTAAAGTCGAGTCGCGCGCAAGTAGAGAAATAATACTAGGCGTGCTGGATCAACAACAGCGACACCCCTCACAGCACCAGACAATGAAGTCCAGCGAGCCCGGGGAGAACTAATCTGTCTTAGAACCCGCAATGAATTTAATCAACGAAGATGAGTAGGAAATATAAATATTCGTCCTCCCTCTGATGCAAGCAGGAGACAAGAATAGGAAAAGGATTTGCTATGTAAGCCAACTCAAGATATATATTTTTTTAAGTTTTTTAATTGAAGACCCTACCGCAAAAAGCGCGACTGCGCGACGCAAAGGAAGGGTAATGAGTTTAACAGCCTATTGTAATGTATGTATGTATATATGTATGTAAGTTTGAACCTTTGTGGCACACTAGAGACCAAACGGTGGGCCGATTTTGATGATTCTTACGTCAATCGATTTGTCTTGCGAGTGTCACTAAAGACATGACAGTAATCAAAAATTCAATATGGCGACAACCAGACGCCGTATTGTGAAAAATAAAAAACGAAAGTTGACGAAACGAACGAAGACAAACTTTTCTGTTTTTTTTGCTTGTCATCAGCAAATCCAACAAAATAACACAGTCATATTCTGTGAAAATTACAACAAGCTACCTATTACGGTTCAAAAGATACAATCCATTCATGTTAGGACGGACGGACGGACGGACAGACAGGCTGACGGACAGCCGCAGAGTTAGTAATGATCCTGTTGGCACTCTTTGGGTACGGATCCCTAAAAAGGAGGTCGTAAGCGTATAAAAAACGGGACGTGTTCAGCTGTTTGTTTGTGTAAATACTGAACAGTCCCAGGCCAGGACACTGCCCTGTGGCATACCGTTCCTCTGAGGGCGCCAGCGACTTTTTTCCGAGCCAAGATGAACATCAAATCGGCGATTGTGGAGCATCTCTCTGAGGACTTGAACGAATTGGTCTTCAGTCATGCTGTCAACCTTCCATAGTAGGCGTTTATGTTATGGTTCACTGTGTCATAGGCTGCCGCAAGATCCACAAAAGCAGAGCCCGCTACCTACCCGGTCTCGAACACATCCTCGATATTTTGCCTAAGGGTTCGGGGTTTGGTTGCAACATGCAACACGTTTACCTGGTCGAAACACTGCCTGCTCCGCAATTAGTTAGGATCAACGTGACCGGCAAGACAAAATAGACGTAGCCGTTCAAAGAGCTTGTTCGTATGGCATAAAAAGTATATGGGCCGGAAGTACTGTCGTCTCCTGATTTCCCGGTTTCAGGATCGCAATAACTTTGGACTTCCTTCAAAGGCGAGGGATCTTTGCAGAGACAAGGCAGTTTTTAAAATCTCCCGCAGCTACGTCGCAGCGACCGGTCTTACCGCCTGGCCACGGGACAGGGCGACCGGCGGCGCGTCTTGCGATTTTAGAATACACTGCCTACGCGCCGCTGCGTGCTTGCGTAATAGTAGGGACACAACGCTCAGTGTATTCTAAAATCGCAAGACGCGCCGCCGCCGGTCGCCCTGTCCCGTGGCCAGGCGGTTAGCTGTTGCATTTGCTCTACCGAAATGTTATCCACTCTGGAGGCTTTGCCGAATTTTAGCCGCTCAAGTTTAGGATGTCGTTCAAGGACTCTACTACTCTATACTTCATTCCATTTAAAGACAACAAGATTTTCCGTGCTTATTTAGTTTTCTGATCAATTCTGATAAGCAAATATTTATCAGAAAAATATCCTAGTTACTATAAGACATAATATCTTGGATGTTACTAAGCTGTTCTAAGAATAAGTGAGATTAAGTGTTTCAAACCACTGTTTCTTCGTTGCTTTTTTGAATGGAGTACTTATGGGTAACGAAAAAATATGACTTGGTTCGCGGGATTTCCCATACAGTGCAAATTTTTATAATTACTCAAAATATACAAAAATTTTGGTAAATCTGTTTGAGATTAATAGACTCCGACACCATTTGACCGATTGGGACCGCTTGTGATTGCGACCGACCGATGAAACTTTGGGCATGGGGAAGGATAAAGTCTAAAAAAGGCGCGTTGTAACATTGCGATGCATGCCGGGTACAGCTAGGTATGAATCAAATATTCTGGAAGCGTTCGGCGTTTGACATAAACAGTGGAGCGGTTTTTTTCGTCGTCATCGCATTGTTAAGAATTAGGCTACTTGACATTGCCGGGTCAAACTCAGTTAATTTAGAATTAAGTCATTCATCACACATTTATATAGCATCGAGAATAAATCTATCTACGTACCTACATGCTAAGAGTGACTTGATACAGTACCCAGCAAATAACTTAATATATTATGCAGGGCCTGGCACGGGCGCTTTCGCCTACAAATTTCGTTTCTGCGCAGTCAGGGTCTTGCTCAAGAAGTTTGCCGGCCTCTATTATTATTACTTGGGTTTGGGGCCTTGACAGTGCCACTTTAGACCATCGCTGGTCCTTTGTGAACGCCTTTCACAGTTCCTTATCACTGCGGTCTGTGACCGGAAATCGTAGTAGTTTTTGATCGGGACAGTTTATATCTCATCTGGTGTCAATACACCTGTCTCGGCCATTACACGGATGTATGGGTTACCGATAGGGAAGACGGTTACGTGTACTTACTGTATTCGACTTGAAGTGAATAAGTCCCGGCTGGGAGGCCATGTTTAAACTCCTCATATTTAGAACGGTTTAAACGCCACAATGGTTTTCTTTTCCACTCTGTAGTCATCCAGCCTATGAAAACTACGTTCTATAAAAGACGTAGAGTATTAAGAGCATGATTATAGCGATCTGATGAAGACCAAAAGATAGACAGTGTTTTACATACGAAGCGTTTCGTCAGATCTACAGCAACGTCTTTTGAACAGAAAAAGAATAATCCAAATCGGAATAAAAATGCTGCTGTAATAGCATTTACAAAGACATACACGACGAATTGTTAGTTAAAGCAAATTACGTCTACTATGACCTCTTTCAAGGAATAGGTCGAATTACAAATCACCCTGTACATAAAAAATGAATCCCCATTTCCCTTGGTCACGACATCACTTAAGAACAGCTGGACCGATTGCGATGAAACTTTGGTGGGTTGTTGTGCACATGCCAAGGAAGGTTTATAAACAACAAAAAACGGCCAAGTGTGTGTCTGGTAGGTGTAGGGTAGGTGTACGGTTGGTATAGGGTAGGTGTTGGGTAGGTGTACGGTTGGTCTAGGGTAGGGTAGGTGTACGAGTAGTGAATGGTAAAATGGCAGGACAACGTCTGCCGGGTCAGCTAGTAATAACAATTAGATATCATTCCAAACTCCCTATCGACGGATTACAGCAAATCGTCGGCGATTAAAAGAACTTTCGCTGGCACAGTGCGGGGTGAGGGTGGCAGACGTGAATACGTGTGAAAGAGTGCATATCAATGCCTACATAAAGCTTCGGCCAAACCTGCGCGACCAAAGCGACTGCGAAGGAGAGCGTCAGCCGCGCGGCGGACGCTGCCCATGTTATCTTATGGCGCCATGCTCACCTACGCGACCACAACGGGGGACAAGGCAGGGCGGAACGCGCACGTCTAGCAGTGTTGCTGTTTTAGCCACTTTGGGGCTAGATCTAGCGGATTTTAAACGGTTTCAGCCATCTATGCAACCACTTTAGCCACAAAATTAACTCAAAAATATCGTTCCAAAAAACTTAGGCAGAGATTAAGAAACGTCTTTGAATGTGAGTTTGGCTGTCGAAAATGAATGCATTTTGTCATACGGGTGCGAGTTCGAACTTAGACTTAAAAAACATCTTTGCATCTCACCCATAGAACCACACGAGTTGGTACCTAAATAGAACTAGGTACGCTACGTCGGAGTTTCTAGCGGAACTGTTCACTAAAAAATTAAGTTAATTGTTCGTGCCGCAGACGCGCAGCTTTGGACGTCAAGTTTCACGTCATAGACGCTCCCGCTTTTTGTCTTGTCCCGCTTCGCTGACGCGCAGGTTTTGCCGTAGCTTAAGGCTCATCACAGACGGGAGTTATAAGATATCGTAAGGTCAATGTTACACTCTTCTAACGCACGCAGGGTGCTAAATAATGGCTTCCTCTCACTTACACAGGAACGAGACGTGTTTACGTAATTTCGCGTGCATTAGAAGAGTACAACCTCGCCTTTATGTGTGTGTATGATCTCTATTGAGGAAAAAGACGAATTATTTACCTCGAAACCATTGTTGTCAGGATGAGCAGTATCTAATTCCCAAATATTTTTATCCCAACTAGTTGGATGCGAATAGTTCTGAAACGCTGAAAAAAATTGTTGAAATGTCACAGATTAGTCGATGTCTCGTAGGTAATAGGTTATGGGTTTTTTATCGGGACTGGATAACCACTGTAGGGCCAAGGCATTCTTTCACTACAGAGGAGGTGTGATTCCTTTTAAGGCACAGAACACTAAAATTAAATTAGAAAAGTTATTATGTTCTATCACAGAAACGATGTCCGACGGGGCCGAAGAGTTTCCGCGTACCAGAAAGCGCAGCGTGGTTAGCCCCCCCGAACGGTGGACCGACGACCTGGTGAAGACGGCGAGAACCCGTTGGATGAGGGCAGCGCAGGTACGTTACGGCGATCCTTGGGGAAGGTCTGTGTCCAGCAGTGGACGTCCATCGGCTGAGATGATGATGATGAAAGTTTCCGTCTCAAGAGAACATCGAAATTATTTAAACAAACATTAAATTGACATACAGGACCATGTCGTTTTTAAGACCAGGAGTGCACACTGTGCACATCAAATTAGATTCATTAAAAATTGATAAAATATTCATTCATTTTCGAGAACTTTTCGGCCCCATGGAACTTTTCTGCCTTTTCTGCGAGAAATGTGCCCCGCCCACTGCCACTGTAGTTTTGCAATTCTTGGGGCTGCAGCTAGTCTGGTTCTTCTACGGATCTCTTAATTTCTGATTCGAACAGACGGAAACTATAGATAAATAAAATTGAATTGTGAAATCAGTAGGTTCTTACCGCTCGTCAAATTGTCTTTTGGTTGTGGATTGCTGAACCGTACTTTTTGTTCATCTGGTATCAAACCAGTCAGCGTATGAGGCACAAAGTTCCTGTTCTTATGCGGAGGTATTATTTCTAAAACATCTGGAAAGAGAAAAGAAGCATCAAGAAAAAATACCTTTACCTTTTATTTGTTTTCGTAATTCTATATGCCAAGGTTTTTTGGTTTTTAATCATTTATTTTATATATTTTTCAGATGGTTGAATTCTATAATTAAATTTTTTTCGCCATTAATCAAGAATATCAATATAAATAGATTTTTTTATAGTCATAGTCATAGTCATATATTTTATTGCTTCATGTGTTACAAAAGGTCTTAAATTTAAAATTGTTCATGACATGAGCTCTGTTAGAGCACTGCAATATTAACACTTATATATACTTTATATTTTGTTCTGTGATATCTAAATGCAAACGGTCGCGAAAAAATCTTTCAAACTCTTTTGTTTCGTTCGTTCGCGAGCAAATAGAAAGAGAGCGAAGGTGTGATAGCGATGTATTACGGTGTCATGCTACCCATGCTGGTTAAGCAATGATTACTACCTATGTTAGTGTGTAGGTGTACAGCCGTACCTACACGTACAGTCAGCAAACAGAAGTCGTCATATCAATATGTGGTTAGGCAGTATTGACATAAATTAACCTTAACTTGATTATAATGAACATATTTATGTCTTTTCCTTATCTCGGGTGTGCAATAACTGGCATTATTATAATGTGAAAGTAGTTTTGATACTTTCAATTGAAGGGCCCGTATCAGAAAGACAATCTAGTAAAATGTCTGAAATAAAAAATCGTCTTACTAGTAAAATGTCTGGAATGAGGAATCTACATTATATTTAAAACGACTGGTACACTGCCACAGAAAAATAGAAAATGAATATTTGAAATAAAACAACTTTATTTCGATTGTATTTCAACGTCTTTTTGTTCAGTCAATGTTCATTTATGTTTAACAAACTAACATTTGCTATGTTAGTTCGTTATGTGTTATGTTAAACTTTAACATTTTTATCTACAGATTTTTCGATTAACCGAAGTATTGGAAAACATTACATTTTAATTGAGTGTTTAGTTGTTTATATGCAAAATTTTCCCTATCGATGTCGCTACAAGGCAAAATTAAAAATATTATTTCCTTAGGATAAGGTATTTGTTTTTTATACTTAAATAACATTAAAATAAACTAAAATTTTCATCATTCTTATATACGTTGTAATTGGGGTCGTTTTGAAGCCGAAATAGGGCTGCTTCATTCAGACCATCAAACTGAACAAATTTTACTACTATGGAGCCAATACCGAAATAGCGAGAAAAATCAGCCGTTCCATAGTAAATGTCAATAGTTTCTCGACAAAAATTTATAAATATCTTGGACATTGTCCCACAAATTAACTAATCACATTTAAAGTTCCAGAATCTAGCCTGGACTTGTAGGTATTATATGATAACTAGACAACGATATAGAATACATATAGATACAAACATCCATGACTCGGGTACAAATATTCATATTCATCATTCAAATATTTGTCCGTTACGGGATTCGAACCAGCGACTCTCGGCACAGCAGGCATACTACAGACTGCGCAGTCGGGCCGTAAAATGCCTGTGTATGAAACAGCAGAATTTTAAATCTCGATTTCAAAGTTGGACGCATAGTTGTTCAGTATTATGGTCTGAAGCACCCGTTCCGGCTTTAAAACTACCCCGATTCCACGGTGTATAAATAGCTCTGTTTTTCTATTTCTTTAGCTGTCTCATGTTTAAAACACTAGCATGTTCCTACTTAATGGTAAACTGGGGAATTATCTGGTTCCTAAGTCACAGTACTACTTGTAATATGTACACAGGGCGTCGGCTCAGGCTACCCTGTTTGGACTTTGAACTATTAGAAGTTGAACGCTGCGAATCGTGCGAGAGGGTGCGGTATGTTGTTGTTGTTTCGTCTCACGGCGCGCTGCGCCCGCGCCGGCAGCCGCGTCTATGCAGGTTCTCTACCGCACTATTTTGTGTTTTGTACGTAGTGTGGTTATGGGTATTTATAGGGTGCGTAACTGATGTGTCGCCGTGTGTACTTATTGGTAAACTGGGGAAGTCTCTGGTTCCTAAGTCACAGTACTACCACTTGTAGTATGTACAATATCGGGAGACAGGGACTCGATGGCTTTAGCATAATTTATCTATGCTTTATTTATGTAATGCTGTTGAGGAAATAAATAAATATTATTACTTACTTATGACGTAGGTATATTGTAAATGCATTCAAAATTATAATCAACCGTTATTCTTAGTCATAAATAAGTTCATAACTAAACAAACAATGTGTAAAGAAATAATCATACCATACTCGGTTCCACGTGGGTTTTGGCTTTAAACACGTAATAACTTAAGAGGATAGGCGGACTGAAATGCGAATTTGGAGAATAGGTCACTTTTCCGACGGTATACATAATTTGTTTGATCCGCCCCACCCATACACCCCGCCGACTATAGTGCGAAAGAGACAACTGCAGCTCGGATAAATTTTATCTACATAAAATCGACGATAACAGCATTTCGTATTTCCTTGTATCCTCCTCAAAAAATAAATCGATTTTAATCATTTTTTCAAGAATAATATGAGAAAGACTTTGGTTGTCTGTATGTTTTGCTTTTTAACCGACTTCAACAAAAGGAGGAGGTTCTCAATTCGACCCGTATGTTTTTTTTTTTGTATGTTTGTTACGCGATTACTCCGCCAATTGGGAATTGATTTTGATGATGATTTTTTTTTGTTTATATTCGTCGAAGTTTGCTGGATGTCTGAAAACGGGCGGTAAAATTGGTCATTTTCGAAGGTCCCTAGTTCTTACAGTAATAAATTAATGCAAAAAAGGAAAATACATAGGGACATAGTAGGAGTTACATAGATTGTATGGTAAAAAAAATTTTTGGTCTAGTATCATTATCCAGGGAAGAAACAGGGAATACGTTTGTATGGAAAAAACGGTACTAGTCTATCCTCTTAAGCGATTTTGTAATAATAATTACGGATTTCTAGTTGATCATTACTACGACGACTGCTTATCTTAGAAGCAGTCCGCTATGCAGGATTATATTTTCAAGTGCATTTGTGTACGCGCTAACGCTAAACACAGATGAACTCTCACGTCCCTACCCTCCTGTACATAAATGTAGATCTCACATTATACATGGTGTAAACGATTATTTTGACGTATTATGTAAAAAGTTCACACCTACGGCACGCTACGACGCGACGCGACGTGACGGGCCGCATTGCACGGACGGAAATCCGCCGCGCAATAATGCGACTCGCTCCGGCCGGCCCAGCGTAGTATGCGACAGTTCCACAGGGTGGTTAACTTGTCTAAGGACAGCTTGTTCATATAAATGAGCGTTTTTCTTTTCTTTTTTAAATTTAGTTCCTAAAAAACTCGACAGATGGCATGTTTATCGCCCCATAGAGCCGTACGCGAGATCCTGTCAAAATCTAGTCAAGACTGTGCCTGCTTTTTTATTGGAATGCCAAGGGATCGAGCCCATACAGCCATGTCAGGCGTAAAAGTTTCAAATTTTCGATTAAAATGATTAGTAAATATTGAAATATGTCATTAAAAGATACGTTGACATCTTCTTGACCATCTTTTCACTCTTTATTATTTTAAAGAAACACCTTTTTAAATGTTGACGTTTCTTCGTAGTGTACAGACCGTAGCGCCATCTATGGATCGATATAGAGAAAACAAAAAGAAAAACGCTCATTGTATATAAGCTGTAGCAACTTACCAACAGATGGCGATAGCAGTCCCCTAGCATAAGACAATTGACGATGGCACATTGGAAACCCGTAAGCTGCTACACTAAGGTTTACAATTGCATGCCAAGGCATAAATCGCGCAAGAAGAATTATCACAGTCTCAGTATATATACAAGGTTCCGAAAAACATCATTAGGACCACGGCCGGTCCCCAGGCATCACACCTAGCCTGGCGGAAGTACTTCCCTTTTCTATGGAGGAACCTTCCACCTCAGTTCTCTATAAAGCCATTTGGGTCGATTTTTACGATACGGCCCGCGCGTCGTAATATTCGACCAATAATGTCAAAGAGCGTAAACGCCATTGTGTCGAAAATGAGATATGAATGCTGGACCGGGAGCTCTAGCAGTCAAATCTCATTTTCGACACAATGTTGTTTACGCCCTTTAAGACTAGATTTTAAGATGCTCATAATCTCAAAGGGCGATGGTGTCGAAACTGAGATTTTGAGTGCTGGACCGGGGGCTCTAGCATTCAAATCTCACTTTGAGACTAGGCATCGATCGATACGCATACCCGCTTACGATTATACGTACGTACCAGTAAACATGCTGTCAGCTAATGCACCGCAAGGCGCAATTGGAATTCCATTCTTATCATACGAATAGTTCCCGCAGGCGTCAGACACATTCACAGATAGCACACCGCTCAGTTGATGGGCATCTCTGAAAAAAAAACCAGTTTGTAGCATTTGGCTCATTCTCAGGGCAAAGGGACGTTGTTGTCCGTATGGATCTAAAATCTACATAAAGGAGATGCGGCCCTGGCCATAGAAAAAATGCCAACGGTTGTATACAGCTGTATATTATTTTATAATGTAGGTAATCTTACATTTATCATGTATGGACCCTTAAATAATTTTTATGATGACTATTTAGGTAAAAAAACACATTAAAATATCTGATTTGTGGAAACACCGGTCACCGGTAATTTGAAGTGAAATTGTCAGATCTTTTTTTTTATTGCCTTGGTATTGCCGCTTTATATTTTTTTCTTTTTGAAGTATACAATATTTGGCATTTATCGCCGCATGTCCTTTCTAATCATACACATAACATACATTTTTCTTAAATAAAATAAGACAGGGTGTAAACTTAAATGCGTTATATACATACTTTAGTTAGAGGATGGTTCAGTCAGACCATCAAACTGAACAAATTTTGCAACGAAATAAAAATCTGCTGTTCCATAGAAAATGTAAATATAGCTACTTGAACAAAATGTATGCTGCTGGTTTCGCGATTTCAATCTTGGTCCCAAACTAGTTGTTCAATTTGATGTTCCGAAGCACTCCCTTATACAGGATCCAACTTAATAATGCTGATACTTTTTTAAGGGATTGATCAGACCATCAAACTGAACAACATTCTCTATTGGACCAAAATCGAAATCGCGAAAAAATCTGCTGTCCCATACATTTGGCTCGAGTAGGTTTGCAGTTTTGTATGGAGCGGCAGATTTTTTTTTTCGCGATTTGGATGTTGATGCCTAGAGAAAGTTGTTCAGTTTGATGTTCTGATCATCTCCTTGAAAAAGTGTCAGTATTTAACGCAACGTAGAAAAAGTGTCACCCTATATGTAACGCATTTGCAGTTAGCAGTTTTGTTAAAAAAAAAAATACAAGTTTACATCCTGTAGATTGGAAACCAAAACCGACAAGGTCCCTTTTCGCGAAGAATGTCACATTTTAGTAAACACCACGTAAAAAAAACATAACATAGCTCTTTTCGTGCGAATAAGATGAATCACTTTATTGTTATCAGTGGTAGTCATCATTTAGCACGAAATTTTTCGTGCCAAGGTTTTAATCTAGCTTGGACTTCTATTATGATAACTAGACAACATTATAGTATACATATATAGATCCTAACATCCATGACTCGGGTACAAATATTCATATACGTCATACAAATATTTTTCCCTTACGGGATTCGAACCCGCGACCCCCGGCACAGCAGGCAGGTTCACCACAGACTGTGCTGTTGGGCCGGTAATGTTGGTGATTACCGCTGAGGCGCCATTGAGACCCGAGCCGTCAGGCAAGGGTAAGACCCGAGCCGTCAGGCAAGGGTCTTAAGAGAGCCGAGGATGGTAATAATCATAAGACACACGTGTATCATACGACGTTTTTCAACACACTTGTGAAGAAAATAATACTAAAAAATCATTTTATTTAGTAGATAAAAAGGTTTTTTTTGTACTATTGAACCCGATCTTTTTTGTATCGAAACTTTTTTAAGAACAAAACAACTCAACCAATAAAGGAAAAAAAAACTATAACTCACTTGTAGTCACTCTCTTAATAGTAAGGAAAACCCTATAACTCACTAGTGAATAATAGTATAATGAAAAAGTCACATTTTCATTACAGGAGGCACATATCTGTGGTGACCATATCAATACTGATTTCAGTTTTAAAATTTATTGTTGAACGAGTCACGCAAAATACACAACCGTTTTGTTCACAGTGACCAATTCACAGTGACCAGTTGAAATCTGACCTTCGAACAAAACGGTTGTGTATTTTGCGTGACTCGTTCAACAATAAATTTTAAAACTGAAATCACTATTTTCTTAACGCGAACGGACTATAGAGAGCCATTTTATGAGCAAGTGTGTATAATTTCACCGCAAATAGGCACATACATAATGACACCCGTAATCAAACTGTGACTTTTTCTTTACTATTATTCACTAGTGAGTTATAGGGTTTTCATTACTATTATTCACAAGTGAGTTATAGTTTTTTTTTTTGGTTTAGTTCATCGACCTAGATATTATATGGACACAGGGTCTGGCTGGACCAAAATTCTTGATAAAAGTGTCCCGAACTAACCTTATAAAAATGTGGGTATGCATAGTAATGTAAACAAATGTGGCGGACGTGATGACAGATAATCAATAAATAAAATAAAAATTAAATGTTATACAAAATCATACTTCTAAATGATAAAAAAATAATCTACTTACTGAAAATAGGATACACCATAAACTTTTTTCACTTTGCTTAGGTAGTTTTTACAACACAGTATTAGACTAAGAGATAAGTGTACTTTTTGCAACCATCAGCAGCAAGGCTGATTCAGTGTTTTTGTGGTATAGAGCATCTGTGTGATGGTGATGGACCAGGTCTGCCTGCATAACTTCAGTCGGTTTAGGAGTTACAGACGTTTAAAGGTCTGGAAAAAAATTACGAACAGCTGCAGGGCTGATCGTATGATATTATTGTAGTATGCACTGTAGCTATGCGAAAAGTACAAAAACTGACATGAACTGCCAGTCGGTTTAGGAGATACAGCCGTTCAAAGGTCAGACCTTTGAACGTCAGTAACTCCGAAACCGACTGATGAACCATGTCAGTTTTTGTACTGTTCACATGGCTACAGTGCATACTACAATAATATCACACGATCAGCCCTGCAGCTGTTCGTAATTTTTTTCCAGACCTTTAAACGTCTGTAACTCCTAAACCGACTGAAGTTATGCAGGCAGACCTGGTCCATCCCCATCACAGAGATGCTCTTCACCACATAAACACTGAATCAGCCTTGCTGCTGATGGTTGCAAAAAGTACACTTATCTCTTATAATATATGGCATCATGAACTCGCGTGTGCTTGGACGATCAAACAAAGACTGGCACGCATTTGGTTCTCTTTTTTAATTTTGATTCTCTTTTGGTTCGGACTTCGGACACGTCTTCTGAGCGTGGGCCCAACTTCCATAGTGTTAGTGTCCTAACTTGGTCCTAACTAATTGAATGGTTGAGTTGCTTTGTTCTTAAAAAAGTTTCGATACAAAAAAGATCGTGTTCAATAGTACAAAATTAACTTTTTATCTACTAAATAAATTTATTTTTTAGTATTATTTTCTTGACAAGTGTGTTGTAAAACGTCGTATGATACAAGTGTGTATTTATGATTACCGTCCTCGGCTCTCTTAATGGTGCCTCAGCGGTAATCACCAACATTACACACTTGTACCATAATGTACTATTATTTGCACACCGAGAACAGAAAAAGAACAGCATAGTATAGCTTACCTTGATTGGAAAAAATTTGTTTCCTTAGCGGTTTCAGATTGATTGAATGTCTCAAGTTCATAGTAAAGTACTATATCACCAACTAAATCTGTAGTTAAATTGAAAGATACAAAACAACTACAGATTCCGTTGGTTTCTAACATTTTATTGCGACAAGTGACATTTTCTAAATATGCATCATTACAATATGTATAGTCAATTACTACTATCATCCTGGTCACATTTGAAGTTGAACATTCCTGAAACTGTTCCGAAGCTTTAATTTACACAAATAGCTGAAAAACTTTGATATAATATATACACTTTGCAGGCTCGAGACGAAGGCGAGAGCGGTAAACCAACCGAGGCTGGAATGACGTTTTTCAACACACTTGCGAGGAAAAAGTAGAACGAGGTTGGAACGTGTTTTGTCATAACCACATTTTTGTTCAACGGCCACTGACCAAGAAATGTCACTTCATATAAATTTTATACAATTGTATAACTATCGCTATATCATATGCGGTTACAGTGACGCGGTTACACTGACGCGGTTACATTCTGTCTCTAGTAGACATAATGCCAATGCAATGTAACAGTGTATGCGATGAAATTAGCGTATAAGCTTGTCTGGTTTTCGCAACTATTATTATTTTAATGCCCTTTCTAGTCAATCTCTTTCTACGATTGTTTGGCAATATTTGTGGAAAATGGCGCTGGGATTGTGCCTTGTTTTAGATAGCTACTAGAGTATACCCGCGACTTCGTCCGCACCAATTATATAAGTAGGAACCAGATTTAAAGTCAAATCATAAGCTATCAAAAAAAAGGATTCATTAAAATCGGTTCAGTCGTTTATGCGAGACGCTGTTACAAACAAACAAACATTTACAGTTTTATAATAGTACTAGAGTTTACACCTGACTTCGTCCATACAAATTATTTACCAGATTTTAAGTTTTTTTTACATTAATCTCTTTGCTGAGATATAAAATCAAACATTTAAAACGAAATTACCTACATTACCACACGCGTGTTTTATTATAAGCTGCATTATGTACCTAAAGTGGTGCAATAAGAGCCACCTTACAAGCAAGTGTGTTGAAAAATCAGTTTTGTGTAATTACCTTTTCTTCATATGACCATGAAACACACATGAATGCTATTCCAACTACAAATAGCACAATTCCAAATATTGACGTCAGAGGTATATAAGGTTGTGCTTTCTTTGACAGCTTAACAAATGCTGAAACAAGAATAAATCAATAAACATTATAGTACTGTAGCCGGGGAACTTTTTAATTACCAAAAAGATTACCGATTGCAGTTTAGAAATTGTTGTGAGGTACTAAATTACTAATATAAAAACCGAAGTCTTACAGATCACAACCCGCCGCAGAAAAAAAAGAATAAAACAATTGTCTGAAATTTGCAAATTTCTAGGTTGCAGTTTTTTTTCTATGCTGTCATGTTCTTCACCTTAGTTTAATACCCATACGTAATAGTAAGACAATGTAAAGTTGCCATACAAAGCTATAAGACCAATCAAAGTTGACTTTTTCATCTGGTCTTATAGCTTTGTATTGCAACTTTAAACAGTCTAACTATTAGTATGGGTATTATGGTATTAAACTAAGGTGAAGAACATGACAGTATAGAAAAAAAACGGTAACCTAGAAATTTAATAATTTCAGACCATTTTTTTTATTTATTTTTTCTGCGGTGGGTTGTGATCTGTAAGACTTAGGTTTTTATAGTAGTCATTTAGTACCTTACAATAATTTCTAAACGGCAATCGGTAAACGTTTTGGAAATTAATTAGTCCCCCGGCTACAGTACTATTATTAAAGGTTGCACAAATCGAATTTCTTGTATAGGGGCGAGGCATAGGGGCGAAAATTACATGCCAAGGGTATAGAGCATTTCCATGACCAGCCTAACTACAGGATGAAATTGACATCATTAGCATCCTTTTGAACTAAGAAGACTACCCATCAGACTGAACAACTTTTGTTATGGGAGCAAACCAAACAGGGCAAAAAAAAATCTGCTGTTCCATACTAAACTGCAATGTCTACTTGACTGAAATGTACGCAACAGCAGATTATTTTTTTGCTCCGATCCGTTTGCTCCCACAGTAAAAGCTATTCAGTTTGATGGGTAGGATCTTAAAAATCAATATCAATTTCACCCTGTATCAATTTGATATCATTATTTTCGATTTGTATGTTTGTTTTGGATTAACCGATTAACACATAAAAAAAGTTAAAGTTATAGCCTATAGAATCCCATTACAGGGCAAAAGCCTCCTCTCACGAATAAGGGTGCGAGGGAGTGGGCCATACTCCACCACGCGGGCCCAGTGCGTTGGTGGAGGCAAGGTAGTGGTCAACTTGCTGTCAGAGAATTTTCAATCCGCCTCAATAGGCCTCTGACCTGGCTTAACAAATAGTTACAACGCCATCTGACAGAACTATCCGAGACCAACTGCTTAACGTGCCTTCTGAAGCACGGAAACGCTCGAGATGAAATACCACTAAAAGGTCACCCATCCCAAGACTGAACGGACCTGACGTTGCTTAACTTCGGTGATCGTTTCCAATACCGAAGCTCCACTACGCCAACGAGCGCTTAACTATATGATTAACAAATAGGCTACTTTTTTAATGTCAACGCAGAGGAAGCAGTGGACAACAGCTAGTAACTATATAGTATAGGGGGTGGGGGTGGTGGATTCTATTCATAATCAAATTAAAGATTGAAAAATTTGTATCGGGCGGGTCTTTAACCCGCTCTCTTCCAATCCGGGGAAGTGCGTTATCCAATTTCGCTACCCTAGTCCTATTCATAAGCCTACGCTGCCTGTCCAGTCGTCTGTCCTACATATTATTACTATAAGTGATGTATCTATTAAACCATAACAGTTAGACTGTTGACATCTTTACAGAATATGTGTTATTATGGCATATTTGGTAACAAATAATAAAAATCAAAAAGTGAAAATTTAATAACATTGAAACATGTTTTATTCTAGATTTTTTGTTTTGGCTCTGTCGTAAAAACCTAAATACATACAAACTTCAAACTTGGTATGATTATGACTCTAAGGTAAAACAACAAACAATGAAAACCCGGTCAAGTGAGTACCGGGTTTGCCTGGTGGACCGTTCGGCTGAACTGTACAATGAGTACCGTCGAAATTGGGGTTGGGGATGGGTGGGGGGATAGGGGGGGGTCCCCACATGCCCCCCCTAGAGGGAAAAAGTACGGAAACCCCCCCTTTTTTTTGCCCCCCTTCAGTCCAAAAATAGCTGGTAGAAGGCGTGGGAGGGACCCCAGATCTTGTTGGTTAGGTTAGCGAGGAGCGAAGCGATGAGCATGTTAGGTTTCTTGCGACCACAGCGCACGAGCCGAGCGAGCGAAGCGAGCGGTGCCGCGGCAGCGGCCGGTGAGTGCCAGAACCGAATTGCTACTGTTTACCTAGTCGCCTCGAATCCCCTCCCCCCCTGTGGGGTGGTAAGGGGATTTTCCCCCTCCACCCCCTGAAATTCGTGCAGCAGGATACTACAAATTTCACTTTTTATAAAAAAAGGGGGGGGGGGTTCCGTACTTTTTCCCTCTAGGGGGGGCATGTTGGGACCCCCCCCCCTATCCCCCCCACCCATTCCCGACCCCAAATTCGATGGTACTCATTGTACAGTCCTTCCGACCGTTCTCCGCTTTGGTGGATACCGGGCCTTACTGTGTGTATTTTTCAAGTATCTACATACCTGAGTCTTCCATAGCGTCCAGCCTTTAAACAAAGGCCTATTTATCGTAGATGACTTCAAACCAAGGCTTCAATCTTATGGCTTCATCGTTCGAGCGAAAATGTATTTCGCACTGAAGAAGTAAAGTACCTAATCACTATATTTTTACTGGGTTTTTACAATGACTGGGTACCCAGATCAGGAGTAAGTGTTATGTAAACTTTGCCCAGTCAAAGAAAATACAGGAAAATACTATGAGTTATACTCTCTTGACTCTACCAAAGAATAATGAATCAATCAAAGAGAATATAATCATTACATTTAAGAGACGGGACTCCTTGAAGCAAAATAATCCTACAAAACGTCAACTCGAGGCTACCATCCAAAGCCAACATAGAGCAAAATGTTGCCAACCTTGAAAACAAAATGACAAGTGTAGAGTAGTGATGTGCTATGAATCTTAAGATATCGATAGTTTCAGAAAAAAAAAATCGGCCATATGGTTGGCTTAACAAGTTGATATACCTTTTTTTACAAATGAGAAGCGGGTATTCGTTTTAAACAATTTTATTCGTAATTTAACACAATCAATCAATCAATATTTAGAAATTAAACAGACACAGCACAAGAACCACAGACTGATGCCATTGTAAAGGTACATATTATACACATGCTCATTACTAGCACGGAGCCTGCTAATTTCGAGCAAATGCTAATTAGTAGCATGTGTGAACATACTTTATCTAGAAATTAGCATGCTAATTATCACCTTGCTCAAAAATCGGTAGGCAGTTGATTTTCGAGCATGCTACCTGAGGCGCGGGTGGAAGAGGGTGATCTAAGAATAATATAAGTAGTGTGCTCTATGCTTCATAAGCACGTATTTACAGTTGAAAAGCATGCTCATTCAGAAGTATGTTACAATCTAGCATGCTTATTGCTATGAAATGTAAACAGTTAATAGTTATATCTGTATTCCTGCAAGACGGACTACTGTGAATGGGCCTCTTTAGATAGACATATGTTAAAAATGCTAAAAATGAGGCTGCTCTGTACTATTAACATTTGCTAGCAATAAGCATACTAGATTGCATACTCCTAAAAGAGCATGCTTTTCAACTGTATACACGTGCTTATTAATAAAGCATAGAGCACACCCTCTTACACCCGCGCCTCAGGTAGCTAGCATGCTCGAAAATCAACATTTTTGAGCAAGGTTCTAATAAGCATGCTAATTTATAGCAAAGTATGTTTACACATACTACTAACAAGCATTAATTTTGCTCGAAATTAGCATGCTCTCGTGCTAGCAATGAGCATGTGCTCATTGCCAATGTTGCAATGTTGCTGAGTAGACAAATGATAAAATCTAGTCATCATTATCTATGGCGTGTAAGGTACTTTACTTTGGGGTTCATTCAATCGCTAATACGGCTTCTCCTATAAATGCGGTGTCCTCGTCCGCTCGAGTCAGATCCATATTACTGTTCTTGTCAGCATCAGAGTCACGCTCCTGGTCCCATTTTTTCTACCGCATCAGCCATGTCATCTATTTAATGAGGCGTTTTCATTAAAAAAAAAAACTGTTCAAAGACATTGGAAGGATGGCGTTATAATCGTGCCAATTTAGCTGTCAGATCGAAAGTGTTACGTGTTTTACTCGATTCCCTAATTTTATGGAGCAATTTTTTGATTTATTATTAAGATTATTATGGTTTTAATGTGAGAGTCGTTTTGATACTTCAGATTGATTAACTTTTTGTGCAGTCAATGTTCGTTTATGTACAATAAACGAAAAATATCGGTGCTATTGCGTATTTATTAGTAGTGAAAAATTATCAATTGGCAACACCACCACTATAAAACGTCATTTGAGTGATGCAAACCATAGACAAACAACACTTTTTACTGTCAATTTGACAGGTTTTTTTGAACTTTTTATATTGCCATCTACTGACTTTTCGATTTACTAGTCTTGGAAAACGCCTCATTGGTTCAGTTTTTCGCTCGGTCTTCATTTCCAGTAACTTGAACCATTTCTTACATCTGAAAATAAACATACCTGTGTATAATTTTATCATATTATCATCAAAAATATGATGGATGATTTATGTATGATGGATGTTCTGAGGTTTCAGAATATCTCTGACTACCCCCTCGGGGAACATAGTCGTGAGCATACGTACGTATGCGTATGCATGTAGTATGTATCAAAAATATCGATATCGATATTTCTTCAAATCCCTCACTTTACAAATACCGCTCCGCCCTTTATGAAAACGAAGACACATTTCTCAAACTTAAAATGATCGCATTTTTGCCTAAATATGAACCAGGGCTGATAAATAGGATAAATTTATGCTTACCGAGATTCATCCAGCGAAAATCTTGCTATGATGTTACGTTTTTTACCATCTTTTCTTTCCGACATTTCACTACATATCTCACATTTCCTGTACTTCATTTTAAGCTTTTATGGTGCAGTATCACGTAATACCCTGTATTTAAATGTGTTTTCAGTTTTATGTTCAGGTTTATTCACCCAATAAACATTTTAATTAATTTCCAAAAGTTATCTTGACAGAGACCGTTTCGCAGACTCATTACGTCAGGTGACATTTCATGAAAGAGACCGTCAAGAAAAGAGACGAATATAGACGCCCATCAAAGTTCTCCTCCGTCTCATATATTTTCTCGCATGTATGCAGTTGCGATAGACTGGAATCAATGACAATGAATGTCAATGTCAAAGTTTCGTCAGGCAGGCAGGCCTCACCTCAGTCACCATGCTTGTTATCTTAGTAACAAATTATAAAGTGGAACGCTGATTTTCCATAGACAGCTTCCGACATCTATCGGTGATGTATCGAAGCACTATGGCCGAGATTCAGAGACGATTTTGTAAGTCATAGTTCGAACTCCCGTATGTCAAAATCCATACATTCGATCGAACCCTACTTAGCTCGAGCTAAGACGGAAAAAATCGTCTCTGAATCTCGGCCTCAGTGTCACACGTTTAAATCAGTGAAGTGAATCAGTGTCAAAATGAGCGTTTTTCTTTTTGTTTTCTAGGGGATCGATAGATGGCGCTACGGTCTGTGCGAAGAAACGTCAACATTTCAAAAAGTGTTTCTTTAAAATAGTAAAGAGTGAAAAGATGATCAAGAAGATACCAACGCATCTTTTAATGACATATTTCATTATTTACTAATCATTTTAATCGAAAATTCTAAACTTTTACGCCTGACATGGCTGAATGGGCTCGATCCCTTGGCATTAAAAAAAAAAAGGCAGGCATAGACTTGACGGGGCTAGTTAGACGCCAACCACATTTAACACATCCATCTGTCAAATTTAGTCTTCTGTCTCGTTCTGTCGCGTGCAAATAGAAAGAGAGCGGAAGCGTGATTGCGCTATATCACGCTATCGCGGGTTGGCGTACTAGCCCCGCAGATTTTGACAGGACCTCGCTTACGGCTCTATGGGGCGATAAACATGTCATCTGTCGAGTTTTTCAGGAACTAAATTTAAAAAAGAAAAGAAAAACGCTCATTACTTTGGAAATTATGCGTCATTCAACCATGAAATTGAAAGTCTGAGGCCGAGATTCAGAGACGATTCTTAAGTCATAGTTCGAACTCCCGTTTGTCAAAATCCATAAATTTCGACCCTACTTAGCTCGAGCTAAGACGGAAAAAATCGTCTCTGAATCTCAGCCTAAGACAGTTGTGACAATCGCATCTTAACTATTATAAAACCGTAAAATCATGAGGAATAAAAAAGTAGCGGTTCACTTCATATAAAGTCAAATATCATATCGATAGCGCGATTTAAAAACGTGCAGCGCCATCTATTGACAAAATTGTTAGTGTGTTTGTTTGTTCGCACATCACGCAAAAACTACCTTACTGATTTTGATGAAACTTTTTTTGTTTGATAGCTTATGATCTGACTTAAAATCTTGAATATAATTTGTGCGGACGAAGTCGCGGGAAAACACTAGTTCTAGATAAAGTAGTGATTCCAATGAGGAGTTTTCTGACTACTACTCAAACGTAGTTCATCATACCGGCGATAGATGGCGTTGACCAGAGAGGGGTCCGAAGCCGAAAATGATTCACTCAGTCAGACGCACCTGTTGACGAAATATATGCCCATGCGTAGGTTGAGTATTCTATAGATTTCCTGACAGCGTATACTCGAAAGGGACAGAGATATGACAAAAATGTATGAGAAATCGTGCCTTTGTTTGCCATAGTTGCAAGATTTTGTATGCAATTTCAACTGTGGCAAACAAAAATATCGCATACGCAGAAAGGGACAAACGACATGGATTTTGTCGCATTCACTCTGTGTAATTAGCGTATAAGGCTGTCTCGTTTTCGTGACTATTATTATTTTAATGCCTTTTCTAGTTGATTCTCTTTCTACGTGCCCATGCATATTTTTCTGCTTACTTAGAAACACAAATTCTTTCTTTTTTATTTGTAAAATTCTCCCCTGTCTTGTCAACGCCATCTGTCAAGCGAATAGGAACTACTTTTTTTTTTAATGGCTTTCTGAAAATCCCTCAAGTACTCTGTGCTCTACTCTTTGGTCAATCAATCTACAAACAATCTACCAAAGAGAATATAAATCTACTAATCTGTGGTGTGCTCTCGATTCGACACGACAAAGTTTCGACTTTCGTGTCTTCGTCTATTCTACTTTTTTCGCCTTCAGAAACGATTTGAAACTGTTGTGAAGTGAATTCTAATCCACGCATAAAATATCGCCGATTACCTTTAAACGATAAAACTAATTTTGTTTATTTTGTGCATAATTGCTCTCTGTGAAACATCGAAAATGTCGAACGAGCCTGCTAAGAATGTAAGTTGTCAGATGAATTTTACTTTTCTTTCTAAATTTTATGAATCCAAACTGGTCTTCTTGAAAAAATGTTCAGCCCCTGATAATATAAAGTTGTTTGTATCATGGGAAGTAAAGATAAACTTGCCTATTGAATGAGTCACAGTTAACTTTCTGCTAATGTATTTTAGGTGTTTATTTGTTATGTGTGCCGGTTAAATAGCTCTCGATACAGTTAGCGGATGTGTGTCGGTGGTTGCGCATGCCGATAGAATATTTTATGCAGGCATGACACTCTCGCGAGAAGTTTTCGCCGAGAATTATCGGCAAGAATTTCCAAAGGATAATTAATATGGCTCACGGCGACGCGGGAACAATGAAGGTCCTAAACACTCAAGTTCTCGTCAGTTCTCGCCAGTTCTCGTCTGTTCTCGGCGAGAATGTAGTGCCTGTTACATTAGCCCCCTTTTGGCCCTGAATGCTTTGTAGGGTTCCATATCCAAATGTTGAAAACGGGACCCTATTTAGAAGCCTACGCTGTCCATCTGTATGTCTGTCTTACCTATTTAGGGGTGGGCCAGTAGCGAGTAACCTTGTCTGCCGTGCAGGAGGCGATGGTTCGATCCCCGTCCAGGCAGACTCATACCAATGAGTTTTTCGGAATTTATGTACGATTTGTAACACCACTACTGACTTTTCGGTGAAGGAAAACATCGTGAGGAAACCTACATATGCAGAAGAAGAAATTCTGATGTGTGTGTGAAGTATACCAATCCGCATCATTGTGCACGCGTGGTGGACTAATGCCCCTCACACCCTCCTAGAGGGTAGGCCTGTGCCTTGCAGTGGGACGTATATAGGCTGAAAATGATGATGATGACTTATTTAAACTTAGCCTTGAGCTTGTTTATTGAGACCTAGCAGGGCACGGGACTGATCATACCCCAAATTGATTTTTGTTTTTCATAACCAACCAGTCTATTCTAGTTTTAAACTCAATAAAAAGTAGTCTATACTTTCAAACAGTGAAAGAATCCCGTATCAAACTGGGTGTAGCAGTTTTCAGAGGACACATAAAATTGGTCCAGTAGTTTTCCTGTTGTATGAGGCGATGAGAGGAAACAAGAGACAATTAAACGTTTCTCATGCAGTGATTATGTGGGCGCAAGGCTAGCCACCTCACCACTTGACACATCATTCCATCCTGAAACTTGAATAGCTTAATGTGAGCATTGCTACAACTTAATTCTTACATAGAAAGTGGGTAGTTGTAGCAATGTTTTTGACCACCCCAAAAGGGATTACGATCGTGAGTTTATGTATGAGATTAGGCTACAGATCTTCAGCCACTTTCATTTCATGGCATGAAAAAACACATTTTAAAGTAGAATGCACATCAGTTCACTTATCAATGCGTTTGTTCGTTGACGAGTCTGTGTTGGGCATTTGTTTATCTTTTTACATAATTAGCTGTACTTAGAATCTGTGACCTAATTAAAATATTTGTTTTATCTTTAGCTAAGAAGCACAATACATACATGCATTATACCTACATTTGTTTTTGTTTAATGTCTATGTTTTTCTATATACATCTATTTTCGACACTAATACTGGAGAGTCGCGTGGCTAAGGGGGTAACAAGTGGACGTGTCGGCTTGCGATTTAATTGGCCACGTGGCTCCGCCGGCTTTATGGCGGTTTCGAGTGTGTGTTTTTGTTTTAAAAACGGGGCTTTGAGATCGCCATATCATATTACCGTACAATATCTAATAAATATATCTTCAACACTTGACACTGGCGAAATCTAAGAAGGAAACGCCATTAAATAAAAATAGACACTAATACTGGGATATTTGGCACTTATACTGGGATGGGGTAGGCCTGTGCCCTGAAGTGGGACATATATTGGCTGAGATGATAATGATGATGAGGACTAGGATATTAATTATTTGCATTGAGCTATAATAAATACTAGAGGTGATGCGACAAAGAAACGTCATGCATGTGTCACATGCAGGCAGCAGAAGCGCAAAGGAAAAGAGAATCTACCGCCTGGGTTTCTAACCTGGGGGCGAATACCCCCACAGTGCTAAAAAAAGCAATTCTGCAGGTGTAATAAGGATGGTACCTAATATAATAGATACATAATATTTTATTAGTCATCCAAATATATTTAATTTTATTAGGCTTGGTAGACAGCAGTCCGGGAGACCCGTACAGGGGAGACCGCGGGTGCGTGTGAGAGGGGGTCGCGTATGGACCAATCCGCATCCTGTGAAACCAGCCTAAGGGCCTGTTCACACTAACGATTTGTCCAGCGATTTAACATAACATAACATAAATATTCTTTATTCTTTCTTTTTTTTTTTTTTTTTTTTTTTTTCTTTTTTCTTTATTTCTTTATTCGCGATTTTTCGGCGATTTCACGGCGAGGCGAGACCGCAGCGTACACGCGGCGAGGTGCGATTATTTTTAGTAGCAAACTTGCCCGCGGCGAGCACACCGCGATCTTGTGTGCTCGCCGCGGGCAAGTTTGCTGTGAAATCGCCGAAAAATCGCTGGACAAATCGCTAGTGTGAACAGGCACTTAGTCATTCAAAGTAGAATTGGGGACAGGGATGTCTAAGCAGGGACACGTGTCGGGCATTTGACCCCGGAGACCAGGTCCCTCAGAATGCTAGGGGATACGGCCAGCCCAAACCGGTACCGATTGAAGCGTGGCAGGGTTATTTGTATCTTTTTCGACGGGCCCTTTTTTCAGCAAATTTCAAACTCGGATATGGCTGCCAACCATGGAAACTGTAAGATCCCCTCCCCTTTCTTAATCCATACCCAGATTGAAAGATAAACGTCTATCTTCATGCCAAATTTCGATTCAATAGGTGCAGAAAAGAGTGAGTTATTGAGGCAGAATGGACGAAAGTATAAAGGTTCCTTGTTTGACTACGCAACCCTAAAAAGACGTCTAAAATGACCCAATCAATCTTGTCCACAGTTCTCAAACCTAGAAACTCCGGGCTATGTCGGGTTCGCGAACTTACCCAACCAGGTGCATCGGAAATCTGTGAAGAAGGGCTTCGAGTTCACACTCATGGTGGTAGGTGAGAGCGGCCTCGGCAAGTCTACGCTGGTCAACTCCTTGTTCCTGACTGATTTGTATCCGGAGAGAGTGATTCCTGATGCTATTGGTTCGTACCTCTTAAGTGTCATTTAATGTCAGTCAGTCAGTCTTCGACGGTTTTTTTAAGAGGATGGTCAGGCCGTCAATGAAAAATCAATCATCAATTCATTTGTTCTGATGAAATAAATGAGTTATCTATCTATCATACTGAGGTTCTCTTTGAGACCAACATCGAGATCACGAAAAAAATCTCTTATAGAGAAAGTTGGTTGGTTCGATGGTCTGATAATCCCCACCCTGAAAAAACCCTGTCAATAAATTAAGAAGAACTTCAACTTAATATGCTGATGGTTTTTTAAGGGGGATGATCAGACCATCAAACTGAAAACCTTTCTCTAAGAGATCAAAATCGAAATCGCGAAAAAAAAAAAAACTGCGATCCATACAGGGTCGAGTAGGATTGCAATTTTGAATTCAACTTTCTTTCCATAGTAAAAGTTGTTCAGTTTGATAGTCTGATCATCCCTAGAACGATTGAAGGCCTCCGCACATTGCAGCGATATTATCGAGCGATATTATCGACAGCGATATCGCGACACCTTACACACTGCAGCGATTCCGCGATTCGCGTCACGAATGCGCCTTTCACTGAATGTAGTAGAAAGAGATTGCGTCAGGTTGCGATAATATCGCGGCAGTGTGTGGGATCGAGCGCGTCCCCATACAAAATGTACTGAGAACAATTATCGCAAAATCGCAGCGATATTATCGCTCGATAATATCGCGGCAGTGTGTAGGATCGCGCGCGTCCCCATACAAAATGTACTGAGAACAATTATCGCAAAATCGCAGCGATAATATCGCTGCAATGAGCGGAGGCCTTAAAAATCCGTCAGCTAAAACTATGCTGAAAGAAAAGAAGTGAAATGAATACCAGTCTTTAAAGCATTTCATGCAGTTTTGTTATGATCATGAATATTCACAATGAACATTGCTGGAATGTGTAAGAAATTCTTAGAATGAGAATCTCTCTAAGTTTGCATGTTGCGTTGCCATTTACACATCGGATTTTAAAATATTTGCTACATCTGTGCAATAAATAACTACCACACATTTTTACTGGAATATGTAAACTATTAAAAAAATGTAACAGTGTGTCTGTACATTGAAGATATTTACAAACAAATGATTTTACGATATGGTTTTTAGGTGTCCCTGACTCCAAATCATTTTTTATTTTTATTTTGTAATATCATCACGCAAAAACTACTGAACCGATTTTGATGAAACCGTTTTCTTTTGATAGCTTACGATTTGACTTAAAATCTGGTATACTTAATATGCTGACACTTTTTTAAGGGGATCATCAGACCGTCAAACTGAACAACTTTCACTATGGGAATAACATCGAAATCGCGAAAAAAAAAACAGCTATCCCATACAAAACGGCAAACCGACTCGAGCCAAATGTATGGAACAGCTGATTTTTTTTCGCGATTTCGATGTTGGTCCCATAGAGAAAGTTGTTCAGTTTGACGGTCTGATCATCCCCTTAAAAAAGTGTCAGCATATTAAGAAGGACCCTGTATAATTTGTGCGGACGAAGTTGCGGGTAAACTCTATGTATAAAATTATTAATCAACTTCATAATATCCACGCTCGTTTTTATTAAATACTTGATCGACTTTTTATTTGCTTTCACTGATCGACTTTCATTCATCATTTCAAAGTGGGCCGCTTGGGTCACCACAGTTGGCCTAGTTGTGCCCAGTGACAAAACTAGAAAAATCCTAGATATGCCAGTACTTCCATGACGGTTTTCTCATTTTTTCACTATGTCGTGCGTAGAATGCAATTTTAGAAAGTCACACGTTAATCAGCAGTAGAAAATATCAAAATTACTATGGAATATACATCATTCGATCATGATTTTAAATGTTTGAGATTCAAAAATAGCACTTCTGGTCTGGCAGTCCAATATGATTCTTGTATGATTTGTCTACTCGCGTGCGACTCTGCTATTTTCAATAATTTTCGTCGCGACAGGCGCGACGTACGCTCTCTGAAAATCGCGGAAAGCGGTTATTTTCATGCAGAGAAGGCCCTGTAGTCCTCGATAATCTATTGGTTTTCTTCTGACCGTAATAATAATGTAAATTTGCAGAGAAAACGAATCAGACGGTAAAGTTGGACGCATCGACGGTGGAGATAGAGGAGCGAGGGGTGAAGTTGCGTCTGACGGTAGTCGACACTCCCGGGTACGGAGATGCCATTGACAACACGGACTGTTTCCGAGTAAGTATTGTTTTTTTTTGTATCGTCAGAGAGAACCCGAATCAGACGGTGAAGGATGAGATAGAGGAGCGAGAAGTGAAGTTGCGTCCGACGCACAGTATGTTTTTTGACCTGAAAAGCGGTCATGGTCGTTTTATTCGTGTAATCGTTAGTGTTAATCATTTTGAAACTGAGAGTAGAACTCCCGTGCGTCAAGTCTTCTTAATTCTTCTTAATATTGAGTTGTGATTTTTTAATTTTTTTTTTCAAAATATCACTATAACTTCCAAATAATCCGGTTTTCTTCTTTTTTCTCAATTTAGTATAATAAAACAATAAACGAGGTATTTTATACACATTACAAAAGTTCTCGAACATTTATGTTAATGACGAAATTATACATTTTATTGTTTTTCGTTTTTTATTTTTTATTTCTATATAGTCAGTTATTGGGGTTCGATTTTTACTTTTCAATATTAAGAGCCATACTATTGATGTCTAATAAAAAAATCCGATCTAAATCTCGTAGGATATAGGAGTTATTAACTAATTCTTCTAAAAGTTCTAAAATTATTAGAAAAACACATTAGAAGTTAATAACTCCTATATCCTACCAGATTTAGATCTGATTTTTTTAGTATACATCAATAGTATGGCTCTTAATATTGAAAAGTAAAAATTGAACCCCAATAACTGAATATAAAGAAATAAAAAATAAAAAACGAGAAACAATAAAATGTATAATTTCGTCATTAACATAAATGTTCGAGAACTTTTGTAATGTGTATAAAATACCTCGTTTAATGTTTTATTATACTAAATTGAGAAAAAAGAAGAAAACCGGATTATTTGGAAGTTATAGCGATATTTTGAAAAAAAAAATTACTAAATTATAACTCAATATTAAGAAGAATTAAGAAGACTTGACGCACGGGAGTTCTACTCTCAGTTTCAAAATGATTAACACTAACGATTACACGAATAAAACGACCATGACCGCTTTTCAGGTCAAAAAACATACTGTGCGACGGTAGTCGACACTCCCAGGTATGGAGATGCCATTGACAAAACGGATCGTGTCTGACGGTAGTCGACACTCCAGTGTACGGAAATGCCATTGACAACACGAGTTGCGTCTGAAGGTAGTCGACACTCCCGGGTACGGAGATGCCATTGGCAACTCGAGTTGCATCTGACGGTAGTCGACACTCCCGGGTACGGAGTCGCCATTGGCAACACGAGTTGCGTCTGACGGTAGTCGACTCTCCTGGGTACGGAGTTGCCATTGGCAATACGAGTTGTGTCTGACGGTAGTCGACACTCCCGGGTAAGGAGATGCCATTGGCAACACGAGTCACGTCTGACGGTAGTCGACACTCTCGGGTACGGAGATGGCATTAACAACACGGACTGTTTCCGATTAGGTATGTATGGAAACCGGTGAGGAATTTTACGTAATTTTGTTATCGTATCGCGCCTTACTTCTCTTTCTATTTGCGAGCGAACGAATAAGATAATAGGCGTGTTATAGCCTTATCGCACGCATCATACTACGGCCGCTGATCGCCATTTATAATGGAACTAATGGTATAATTAACCTTAAAGGTCCTACAATCTACTACATCAATTAGCTAATTGATTAAAGGCGCACCTTCTAACCTTACCTGCTTTTGCGGTTTCTTTTGTTCTCTCTCAAACGTTTTGAAGGAAAACATCGTGAGATTCGCGAGGAAACAAAAGGAGATCAAAATTACGATGCATAATTTGTCTTGATCTTGTAAAATATGATATTGGCAAAATCATCAACATTCAACACTAAGATGGAGCTACAATTTAAAGATTATTATAAAAGAACTTATCCCGTGTGGTAAAACAGGCCCTTGAGGGTGTATATTACCGTTGGCGCCAAGCACGTATCCAGGGGGGGGGGATAGGTGGGATTTATTCCCCCCCCCCCCCCCCGAAATCCTAATATTTGTATGGATCAGTGGTCACACCTATACCTTTTTCGACATTTTTCATTGAAAATCCCCCCCCGAAATTGAATGTCCCCCCCCGAACTCAAAGTCTGGATACGTGCTTGGTTGGCGCGCTCAATACAAACGTAGTCTGATGATATTTTCAATACCAACCAATTAAAGTCAATTTCAGAAACAATCTAGAAACTAATCTCTATGTTCATCTTTTAAATGTATAGCTATAAAGTTACGGTGCCTCAAAGATTTCCATACAAATCTTAAATTAATCCTAGCATTAAAACTGTATATTTTAACGAAAATCTGACTTCATACGAACATAGAGATTAGCTTCTAGATTGTTTCTGAAAAATTTCATTGACTTTAATTGGATAGTATTGAAAATATCACCAGACTACGTTTGTATGCAGAGCGCATTTACGCTTTTGGAATAAACTTCTCTTAGCCCCACTTGCGCCAACCACGGGTTAGCAATTAACTCCGGATAAAATAGCTCTTTCAGTTGTTTTTCTATACAAAAAATCATGGGTTACAAACTTAACCTAGAGTTTATTGCTAACCCAGGTTGGCGCAAGTGGGGCTTAAAGTAGTAAAATACCCTAAATACCCACGCGTGGTGGACTATCGCCCTCACCATGTGTATGAGGGTTAGCCTGAGTTCCAGTAGTGGTGACGACAGAAGCTGACGATGATTATGTTTGTCGACAGTCAATAATCCAATACATAGACGAGCAATTCGAGCGGTTCCTGCGCGACGAGAGCGGGCTCAACCGCCGTAACATCGTCGACAACCGCATCCATTGCTGCTTCTACTTCATATCGCCTTTCGGACACGGGTGAGTTCCAAGTGCCTGCATCCTGAAGGATGGTGTACGGAAGTGTGGAAGCATCAAATAATCTTTCTAAGACGCACGCACAGCGCACATTTATAGGTACTATTGACAAATCAACTGTTACCATTGACGTAGAATACTATGGACGCTGGGTCTAGTACAAAATAGTCGAAAAAAGTGTCCGAGGCTAACCTACACAAAACCTAAGTACGTAATATAGTCATTGAAAATTCTTTTTCATTTTGCTTGCGTAGTTTTTACCACATCGCGGCAAGGCGTGCACCGCGCGCGCTCGCGTGCGCGTCTTCGACCGTTCAAACAAAGACTTTCGCGTAATTAGGTCTCTTTATACGTTATACGTTTTAAGTCTCTTTTGGTTCGGTCACTTTTGAGCACAGACCCTTCGTCCAGTAGAAGTCAATGACTGTTACATACATTGTTCAGTTTAGTATGACGTAACATGAAAAGGCCCAATAGTAGGACGAAAAACCTTGGAGGCATCTTTTATTTTTCATTTTTCGACTCGATTTATATAATTTACCGAAACTAAAGTCATACCTCAGTATTTTTGGATAGTTTATCTAGTGAAATCATAAATAGAATACACGATTGGAATTACTTCACTCGATAGAAAATCGTCACAAAGATGACGTATTTTCATGTATTTTAAAACATTTTTCTCGTTTTAGAATAACTTAAAATAGTTTCAGATTTTGATTATTTATACTCACATATTCACCATTAGTTTATCGAGTGAAATCATTTAAAAAATGTATAAAAAGTAATTTTGTTAATTCTTTTTAATCGAAAATACGGCACACGCACGCACTTTTCGGAGGGTTCTTCTTATCGAGTGGGCTGCAAAGCCCTGGTGTCAGAGCTTATTCAAACCGCCTTACGGCCTCTGACGTGGTTTTTATGTAACGACTACTACCACCAGTGATAGTAGCCGGGACCAACAGCTTAACGTGCCATCCGAAGCACGGAATCATCTTTCTTTTCAGACAATCAGGTGACTCAGCCTGCAATGTCCTAACCAACTGGGGAAAAACACACAAAGTGACATTTCACTAGGTGCCCCCCGTGGGAATCGAACCCAAGACCTCCGTGTCAAGAGCCCAATGCTCTAACCATTAGACCACGGAGGCAGTCCTAACCATTAGACCACGGAGGCAGTCGGAGGTCGGTCAGTTCGGAGGGTTGAGCAGTCGCGTTAATGATAGAAAATATTCGTGTGAACCTATGGCCCCTTAACAGCTAATTTTGTTTTTGCTCCGATCGGTTAACAAAACGATGATGATGATGATTAACAATACAAGTTTATGTGGCAGCCTGAAGCCGCTAGACATCGAGTTCATGAAGCAGCTGCACAACAAGGTGAACATCGTGCCCGTCATCGCTAAGGCCGACTGTCTCACCAAGAAGGAGGTCCAGCGACTGAAGACAAGGGTATGACCTATTTTTATTTTCACTTGATTGATTTGTGATTGGGCTATTGTAAGCAAGGGTCGTTATGTAACACTGCGACCATCGCTGGTCTATTGTGTTCGCCCCAAACTCACCTCACCCATATTTTACGCTTACCTCCGAACATATGGTATTTTCTTTTCATTCTCGGGAATGCAGGTTTCCTCACGATGTTTTCCTTCACCGCCGAGTTAGTAAATCTTAACTATTATAAAACCGTATATTCATGAGGAAACAAAAATGTTGCGGTTCACTTCATATAAACTCAAATAACACTCGATAGCGCGATTTAAATGACGTGCAGCGCCATACAATAGGCTACTCCTTTCTCTGACAAAATTGTCTTTCGCCTGTTTTTTTTTTTTTTTGTTGATATAGAGTTACTTTTTGCACAACGGCTATCTTTCACTCTGTGCTAATAAATATATCTTGTAGATTAGGGATACTGTGTCGTTTCAGTCTTATATATTGGAGGCTGCCATCTCCTCTCAGGTTCTGTGCCAGTTCGTTTTTGTGGCTTGACAGCGCCATCTATTGACAAAATTGTGTGTTTGTTTGTTTGTTCACGCATCACGCAAAAACTACTGAACCGATTTTGATGAAACTTTATTTGTTTGATAGCTTATGATCTGACTTAAAATCTGGTATATGATTTGACACTAGTGATAAATACAACTGTACATAAATTCCGAAGAACTTATTGGTACAGGCCAGGAATCGAATGGTTCTATATGAACACAAGCAATTTAGTGCTGAAAAGGAGATTTCATAACCTGCAGCCGTAGTATCATGTGCGTGATAAGGCTATTTCACGCCTTTTATCTCGTTCATTTACGCGCAAATAGAAAGAGAACTAAGGTGCAATAGCTCTATATAACGCTGCCATACTACGGCCGCTGTTTTGTGTTATCTATAATACAGGGGGTGTAAGGAAAAGTATCATTAACCTTTAAACCACATACTCTACCCATCAAACTGAACAACTTTTACTATGGGAGTAAATCTGTCAGAACGAAAAAAAAAATTGCTGTATCATACTAAACTGCAATACCTAACCTACACGATGAATGATACTTTTTTTTAAACCCTGTATAGATGAAGTTACTAAAATAAACACTAAAATAAAAGTCTTGTAATCTAATACGATTGTAATACTTTTTATATTCGTCGGGAAAATTGCAAAAACTCTATGTTTATATCTTCTACTTTGTTGGTAGGTGATGGAGGAAATAGAGAGGGAAGGTATCAAGATATACCCGCTGCCGGACTGTGACAGCGACGAAGACGAGGATTATAAGGAACAGGTACGTAATAGCACGTAGGATCCCACCGTAGGGCGAAGGCCTCTCACGAACAAGGGAGAGACTGCAGGGAGAAATTGATATCATTCAGGATACTAATGGGGTTGGCGCGGCATTGTAGTGCGTCGGGAATGTTTGCGGAGGCGCTCACGGACGACTTCTACGCTATAATGAGAAAACGGTGCGCCTCCATGTTGGGCAGGCTGCGAGCCAGCACCAGCGGTCTCCTGAGCGTGTTCAAAGACCTGTGGGACTCCCCGCTGTTGCATCACTGGGTGAAGCTCCATGCCGGGTTTTTAAAATAAAATAAAACCTTGTTGTAAACTAACACTAGTTTTTAAGATAAATGTATACTAACCGTTATATGGACATCTTGTCTGAAATAAATTATTTGAATTGAATTGAATTAGCATAGTTGCAAGATTTTGTAAGCAATTTCAACGTTGTTAAAAAACAAATTTTCTTTCATTTTTGTCATATCTCCATCCCTTTCCAGTGTACGCGCTCAGCGAATCTATAGAAAACTCAATCAACTTTCTCAAATAATTTGCAAGGACATCTTATTTTAAACTTATTTTAAAGAGTTAAATAAAAATTAATATCTTGGACATTATCACACAAATTATCTAGTCACATTTAAAGTACCAGAATCGAGCCTGGACTACTGGATACAAACATCCATGATTCGGGTACAAATATTTATATTCATCTTACAAATTTTTGTCCCTTACGGGATTCGAACCTGCGACCCTCGACACCTGAGCTAGCGGGCCGTAGAAGTCGAGTTGGATGTATATTAAAGATGATGTGGCCTAAAGGAGTATTGAACTCACAGGTGCGTCAGCTGAAGGCGGCGGTGCCGTTCGCGGTGTGCGGGGCGGGGCAGCAGCTGGAGGTGCGCGGGCGCAGGGTGCGCGGCCGACTGTACCCGTGGGGCGTCGTCGAGGTGGAGAACCCCGAGCACTGCGACTTCATCAAGCTGCGCACTATGCTCATGTACGTTAACACATAACTGGACCCTTATTACATAATACACCACTAGTTTTTAATTAGTAACGATACTTTAAGGGTGTATTCAGACCGTGAAGCTGAACAACTTTCCTTAAGGAACGTGGGTCGAAAAACTAGAAAAATGTTGGAACTCCCGTAGAAAACTGATCAGCCGATCCGCACTTTTGTATGGGAGGTCCAAAAAAAGTTTTCGTTTTTCGACCCATGTTCCTTCGGGAAAGTTCACATTCACGGTCCGAATACACCCTTAAAGTTCCGTTACTAATTAAAAACTAGTAGTGTATAGTATAACCATGGTGTCCCATCCCATACAAATGAAATTTTAGTTTAAAAATTGCAATATATGGCGTTATGGTATCGATTTGTAATTAATGTTTACGTAAACGTGTAAATTGTTACTAAAAGTACATGATCTGACTACAAAAAAATCTCATGAGCCTCGGAAAATCAAGCAATTTACTTTGCCCGAAGACTGCCCGAGTTACGGCAGTCGCGTTTCATTGTTTGACGTTGGGCATCTGTACTGTATAGTATTATATAATCTGTGGTATAACCATCGCTGACAAATCACTAGTGTGACAATAATTACTCTCCTTTGCTAAGGCGCATTTTTCTTAGTGAGGTCGTACACAAAAAGATGTTACTCAGAAGACTCTTCGCTGACGCTGGGGAGAGCTCGCAGTCTTTGCAGTTTTGGAGATTTCGTATTGAGTGTGTGTATTTTTATGACACAGCTTGTTTGGAAACAGTTCACGTTTCTGCCACAGTGTGCGCTGCAATTGATTTGGCAGTTCCCATCACCCCCTTCGCACATAGCCATAACTTGCGCCTATGAGTGAGTGTAAATTGCAAATACCTAGTTGTCTCGAATGTTGTTAATGTTGTGTGTTGTCGACAGCACCCACATGCAGGACCTGCAGGAGGTGACGCAGGAGGTCCACTACGAGAACTACCGCTCGGAGAGACTCGCGCGCAGCGGTCAAGTGCCCAAGCGACACACGTACGTAATACAACGTTATAAAGCCCGACCAGAAAAATAAAAACGTCGCCATGTTGCGGAAAATCATTGGAACTAATTTTTGTACGTGGAACACTGTCATTAAAGGTTATAGTCGATCACAGCGCCCCCAACCCAGGCTTTTTATATTTCTGGTCGGGCTTTAAATAGTTAGACCGGACAGAAGATGGATAGATTGTGTGGTGATCATTAGTAAGAAAGGAGTGAGTGCTGAAATGACTGCGAAGAGTAAAGACATGTTGACCGTCGGCGAACGACGGCTGGTCCAAACAATAATATCGGTCAAGTGCGAGTCGGGCTACTCGCGCATCGAGGGTTCCGTACCACACCACCACAGAACACAACATATTAACTAGGAAAATTTTTTTCTTCGGAACCTTAAGCGTGAGACCGACTCGCACTTGGCCGGTTTTTATTATTTGTTGTTATACTGTAGAGGTTGCTCTATAATCACACCAAGTTTGACGCTTGTTTGTATTACCGTTTTTACTATAGAGCGAGAAGAAAAACGTAGATAAAAACTAGTTTCTTGTTGAGAACCCCCCTTAATTTTTTACTTTTTGACATTTTTATTATTTGTCAACAAATCCGCCGTAATAACGCATATTCTGTGAAAATTTCAACTATCTAGCTATTACGGTTCAAAAGTTACTGTCCTAAATAGGTAGAACGGACGGACGGACGGACAACGTAGGCTTAGTAATAGGGTCCCGTTTTCACCCTTTGGGTACGGAACCCTAAAAAGCATGTTTAGTAAGGAAAACCGTCTGCATCCTCCGCCGTCGACGCGGCGAACGTGTTCGCATACTAATCATGTTTTTTTTTTTATGGGCCCGCCGTCAATGTGTCTCAACCCTAAAACCCAGAATATACATGCCTGTTAATGGCCCGGTGCTGGTAAACCAGCATGCCATTTACAGGCATTCTGTGAAGCCACGATACACATGCCTGTGGGTGGCACACCAGTTTCTAGAACAAGCTTGTTTATGCCAGTGAGCGCCAAGCGAGTCCCGCTCCCCACTTTCCCGCGAGAGGAAAAAATCAAACGAGCTGCGATCTCCTGGCATGCTTTGTACTGGCACGCTAGCTACGGGCAGATTCTCGATGCCATTCGCTCGTTATTGCCACTAACTGGCATGCTTTTGTGCGAGTAGCAAGCATGTGTATTCTGGGCTTAAGAGATTAATGGAAATGACGAATGGCGCCGACCTCAAAAAATGGGATAAGGGCAAGAGAATGATAAATAAGCCACCTAAACTAATATCTTACTGTCTTAGTATCGAACCATCATGCTGAGACATGACGATTCGGACAATAATTTGTCAAGAATTTTAGCTATAGTAATTATGAAAAAAAAGCTGCACTTTGTGATGGAAGCAAGCCGCTTTGCATAGTGATAGAAGGGATCAAAATAAGCGATTTGACCCGCAGCAGCGCAACTTTCATCCCTTAGGAACACAGATGGCGCCACTTCTTTACATGAAACTTCAAAAAATTCTACAAGCCTAACGGCTTCACCGATTTCATTAATTAAGGTGTCAATCGAAAGAACATTTATTAATTTATAAGAAAAAAAATAAAAACGTCAAAAATCTATAATGGCTGGAAAAAACCAGGCATTTATGTAATTTTTTAAAAGTAATTTTTCAGTTTTTTCTTAATTATATTTAAAAATTGTATGAATTGGGTATACTTTTAATTATTCACAATATCAATAAATCAATTACACGTTTAATGATAAAAACTGCTAGTCAATATCTTTATTGGTTAGGAAAATATTTAAGATTTCATAAGCAGGCACGGTGCGCCCCAGTCATAGTAATTATGAAAAAAATACAGAATTTTGTGATGGAAGCAAGCCGTTTTGCACAGTGATAGAACGGACCAAAATAAGCGATTTTACCCGTGGCAGTGCAACATTCATTCTTTAGGATCACAGATGGCGCCACATATTTTAACAATCTTCAAAAAGTTGCAGAAACTAAACGGATACGCCGATTTTAATGATTTAAGTGTCAAACGGTTCGCATTATTAAGTTTCAACTTAAAAAAAAATAAGTCAAATATTTTTATAAATTAAGTGCAAAAATAAAAAAATATGTAAGCACAAAAAAAATAAAATTACTTAAAAGTTTTCACTAAACTACGTTGAACAATGTATGAAGTTTGTATTTTTTATTTTAGACATCTATTTCGAATCTAAAATGAAAACTGCATCGAAATCGGTTTAGTTGTTTTGTAGATATTAGTTATTTCTGTCGATAAACGTCCACTGCTAGACATAGGCCTCCTGCAAAGATCGCCACAACAGGGCCAGTTCGGCAGTATCCTCATTCAACGAGTATCCACTACCTTCACCGGATCGTCGTCGGTCCACCTTGTGGAGGCCGCACGATACACTTTCCGGTACGCGGCTGCGCGGTTGCCACTCAAGAATTCTTCGGCCCCATCTGCCAGCCAGCCGTTCTGCAAGCAATATGCCCAGCCCATTGCCACTCTTGTTAGCAATTCTTGATTGTGTCGACTTAGTTTCTGATTCGATTTCGGAAGTTTGCCCTTTGGTTGACTTTCAGCTTAAACTATGCCTTCATTTAGTGATAGATCACGTAACAGCATAATTTATTATAATACATTAGTATAGCATTTCAAAATATATCTAGGTACTTACGTTTGATTCCCACAGCCGCTTTTGCAGAATATTTTAAACTGCAGGGTGCAAGGCAGGTCGACGTTTCGGCAACTACAGTGCATTGTGTCCGTCGCAGCCTGATTTACGAGCGCATTGGTCGAATAATTTTTTCAATATAATAGTTCCCATTCCATGTCTATCTTTTTATGATGTTGTAACGAGACCTCCTTAGGTTGATGGACTCCACATTGGCCAAAAGTTACTGCGATTTGGTCAGAATTATCCCTCTTCGACTAATATACTTGTAGGTAAATCAGGCTGCGACGACCATTGTATATTTTGACTATTGTGAGGTCCATCCATCTTAGGAGGTCTTGTTACATCCCTAAAATAAAAAGATAGACATGATGGAAACTATTAAATAGAAAACATTCTTCAACCATTGCGCTTATACATCAGGCTGTGACGGACACAATGCGTTGTGGTTGCCGACGCGTCGACATAGCTTCCGCCTTGTATAGGTAGTGTAAAAAAATCCTGCAAAGGTGGCTGTGGAAATCATACGTAAGTAAATATATATGTTTCGAAATGCTATACTAATATACTTGATACAATAAATTATGCTGTTACGTCGTCGCTAACAAAATTATGGTCAAGTAAAGATGCTGTAAGTCACTCGGAGGGCAATGGAGAGGGCTAGATTGTCCCTGCGTGATTGAATAAGAAATGAAGAGATCCGCAAGGGAACCCGGGTAGCCGACAGCCCAACACAACCCGGAGAATTGCTAACTAAAGTAGCAATGGGCTGGGCACAACGGATGGGCGATGGGGTTGAAAAGTTCACGAGTGGCGACCGCGCAGCTGCGTACCGGAAAGCGTATCGTGGGAAGGCCTGCAAAAGGTAGACAGACGAAGAAGGTGAAGGTAGAGGACACTCGTTGGATGAGGGTAGTGCAGAACCGGCCCTGTTGTGGCGATCCTTGCAAGAGGCCTATGTCTAGCAGCGGATGTTTATCGGCAGACATTACAAATATCTACAAAGCTACTAAACCGCTTTCGATGCAAGTTTCATTTTTTGATTCGAAATCATCATCATCTTATTTAAGAGCTACGCTACGCTACGATTCGAAATAGATGTCTAAAATAAAAAATACAAACTTCATACATTGTTCAACGTAGTTTAGTGAAAACTTTTAAGTAATTTAAAATTTTTTGTACTTACATATTTTTTAATTTTTGCACTTAATTTTTAAAAATATTTGACTTATTTTTTTTTTAAGTTGAAACTTAATAATGCGAACCGTTTGACACTTAAATAATTAAAATCGGCGTATCCGTTTAGTTCCTGCAACTTTTTGAAGATTGTTAAAATATGTGGCGCCATCTGTGATCCTAAAGAATGAATGTTGCACTGCCACGGGTAAAATCGCTTATTTTGGTCCGTTCTATCACTGTGCAAAACGGCTTGCTTCCATCACAAAATTCTGTATTTTTTTCAAAATTACTATGGCTGGGGCGCACCGTGCCTGCTTATGAAATCTTAAATATTTTCCTAACCAATAAAGATATTGACTAGCAGTTTTTTTCATTAAACGTGTAATTGATTTATTGATATTGTGAATAATTAAAAGTATACCCAATTCATACAATTTTTAAATATAATTAAGAAAAAACTGAAAAATTACTTTTAAAAAATTACATAAATGCCTGGTTTTTTCCAGCCATTATAGATTTTTGACGTTTTTATTTTTTTTCTTATAAATTAATAAATGTTCTTTCGATTGACACCTTAATTAATGAAATCGGTGAAGCCGTTAGGCTTGTAGAATTTTTTGAAGTTTCATGTAAAGAAGTGGCGCCATCTGTGTTCCTAAGGGATGAAAGTTGCGCTGCTGCGGGTCAAATCGCTTATTTTGATCCCTTCTATCACTATGCAAAGCGGCTTGCTTCCATCACAAAGTGCAGCTTTTCCTTAAAATATCTCCATAATAACTAGGACTATTTACTTTTATTCATGATAGATAAATTACATCATATGCTTATGCTGCTACTAGATTAGATTTTAGCATAAACGGTTTATGCTAAAATATAATCTAGTAGCAGCATAAGCCTATGCTCACGACTATATTCCCCGAGGATAGTCAGAGATATTCTGAAATCTCAGAACATCCGCTGTTCACCAGTAGTACTGAAACTCTGTCCAGTGTGACGGGGGGTGGGCAATCTGGTAAATGGTAAATAAACGCTTTTTTCCAACATACAGATCAAACGAGAGCGGGCTAAGTGAGGCGGACTCTAACGGACACAACAACGGCTCCAACGAAGATGCTCTGCGTGAGAAGGTAACACTAATTATCTATTATATTCTAGTGAACTTTCAACTCTCAACCATGATGCGAGATGATAAGGCTTCAATTCCAGTGCCGTGCCAGTTATTGTGTAAATAGTTTTTTTTTTAAATTATTTCTTTTCATATTCAATGCATGTTTTCTGGTTTTTTAAATTCATGTTTTTCTTAATAATTTTAGTGTGATGTAACTATGATGCATTATTTTTTCTTCACATAATCTTTTTTATATCTCCGTTTAAATGCTCCGTTTTTCTTATTATTGTAAAAAATAACAGTTTAATTATGTGTAGGTACGTTATTTACACTCTCGCGTGAAGCTGGGCGAGGCCGATGTACATTGATGTATTTGTATACAGAGATAGTAACAATTACTCTAAAGACGTGTCGATGTACAGCGGCCTTGTCTAAACTCGCGCTAGATGAAAATTTGGCCAGTATCAAAATGAAATGATATGAAAAAAACGTTGTTGACTCATTTTACATTTTGCATGGTAATCTAAGGATACCGGATCTAGGATCTAGGATAGGATAGGAAAATGCGTTTCTTTAAAACAATAGAGAGGGAAAAGATGAAGGCATTAATGGAATATTTCTTTATATACGAATCCTTTTATAAAAATTTAAAACTGTTTTCGTCCGACATGGATGTACGGGCTCGATCCCTTGGCTTTTAAAAAAAGACAGGCACAGTGACATGATCTGCCCAGCTAGCATGTTGCACGTGATACGGCTATATCACGCCTTTTATCTCGTTCGTTCGCGCGCAAATAGAAAGAGAGCGAAGGTGCGATAGTGCTGTATCACGGTTGGCGTACTATCCCCGCTGGCACATTTCTCTATGGAGTCAATGCCATCTGGTGTTTTTTTAGGAAGTTAAATTATAGTTGATTACACACCGAAGACAGGAAAGTAAGAAAGGTCTCCGATCTCATGTAATCTGAAAAACAAACATGTGATCTGAGGCTTTCTTATTTACTGTCCGAGGTTAGTATACTATTTTTCTCCGCGACGGAGGTGGAAAGCGACAATTTCGTTTAGCGCAGCGGGACGAAAATTGACGCTTTTCGTCCGGAGGGGAGAAAAAAAAGAAAACAAAAACGCTCGTTATAAATTCTAAACATTTGCGACACTTTTTTATCTCATCACATACATGTACTTAAACCATGAATGCACATCAGCGTTTTGTTCACTGTTTTTGTGTGCATTGTGTGCACCAGGAAGCGGAGCTGCGCCGCATGCAGGAGATGCTTGAGCAGATGCAGCGGCAGATGCAGCTGCAGGCCGCCAGCACCACCACCGCATAGTGTACGCGGTCCGCACAGGTAATGCACTCATTTCATTAGACATATAGACAAAGCAACATAGACAAATTAATGATTATAGACTCCAAAGGCTCAATTTACGCCACGGCTTATAATTGAATTGATTGGGTAGTACACGTAGTACTAAAGTATATACATCTTTATACTACGACGTAGTAAAAGTGTATTCATCTTTTTGCTGCTGACTGTACATTCCGTTCGCTTCCATTCCTATCCGCAGTAATATAAATTGAGCCTAACATAGGGCGAACTTTTTCAGAGAAATATAAACTTTAAGGTATGTATTCGCTTAGATCAAAGTAAAATAAATGGATAGGCCTTACGCGTTTCAAACCATAAAAATGAGGCAAAACAAATGAATGGTATACTTCAAATTTGTATGCTATTGCCCTAGTTTTGACAGACAATTGTGCTAGTTTGTATGTACCAATTGCCCTAGTTGTGTGCTTCAACTTACTCAACTTACAACTTAACGCGCGTTAGACCTATCCATTAAGTTTACTTTGATCTAAGCCCCACTTGCGCCAACCTGGATTAGCAATAAACTCCAGGTTAAGTTTGTAACCCATGACTTTTTGTATAGAAAAACAACTGAGAGAGCTATTTTATCCGGAGGTAATTGCTAACCCGTAGTTGGCGCAAGTGGGGCTAAGTGTATTAGAACGTTGTGTGTATTAAAGATATTGAAAAAAAATACGATGTCATTCATTATGGTGTTGAGGTGTCCTTGACCTATTCTAAGATCAACGCTACAGCTATGTGTACTATAATAGGTTTTTGTCATCGGTATCGCCTCTACTCACGTTTAGAGGAAAATTTGATCATCCTAGATATTGCGCGTCGATTTAGAGTTTGTTTTGTGCCTCTCATTTCAATTTGCAACATTTTTTTAAAAGCTAAACTTTCACAATTCAAATAATATTAAGTATTGTAGCGAGAGGCGCACGGACCCAAATGCTTTCTCGCTCGCACACATCTAGCTGCCCTTGTCACGCGCCCTCTCCATCGTTTTGCACGAGCTTCGAGGATCGTATATAAGACCCGACGCGGCCAGCGAATGTTACTTATACTTAGCTAGGCGGCTTCGCCTGAGAGATAGCCACTGCAGTCCTCAGGTGCTTGCCAGGTCGAGGATCGAGATAGCCACGCAATCCGTTCCAAAACCTAAGTCTTCTAAGCAGAAGAGTGAGATAGCCACGCAGTCCACTCTGATGCATAGCTAGGAATGTTTGTATGTGTATGATGTACCAATATTGTATGCTCATCAATAAATAGTTAATCCATCATACTCTTTCACTCAGCCACCCTACAGTATTTAATTTAAAAATCAGAGCTCAGATTAAGGCGGCTTGAAAATTGTCTGATAGCAAGGTGACCACTAACCTGCCTACACCAAGCTGCACTGGTCCTACGTTATGGAATATGGACCGTTTCGTCTCATCCTAATTCGAGATATCCTTTGGGTGGATCTTCAGAGCGTTTGAACAGCCTAATTTGTCTTCTTCGGGTTCCTCTCTATTACCGGAGGTTGGCAGTCAGCTCTGCATATCCCTGTCTATCTCTCGCCAAACGAAACAGCTCTTCTACGCTGCCGATGTCTGTCCACTCTTTCAGGTTCGCGAACATTCGTGGCCTACCGACGCTTCTTTTGCCCTCTACTTTCCCCATTATTATAGTCTGGAGCAGTTGGTATCGCTCCAAATTTATGTGGCCGATCATTTCCATCTTTTTTATAAGAAAAGCCAAATAATTAGAAAGCGCTATTTTATAGTTCCTGCGGCTGTATGAATCGCGCGATATTTCTATATTACGCCTTTTATTTCGTGCGCATATAAAAAGAGAGCTAACGCGTTATCAAGATAAGACTACGGCCGCAGGACGTTTATAACAGACCTATAATATTATATGACTTTTCTAATAAACAAGATGATAATATTTGGTCGGTTTTGGGCGTTCAAACGCTCTGAAGATTCACCCTTTTCCATGTGATCCTAAATACTAAAACTTATCTTTTATTTAGGAGTTTTCTGACAGGTAGTCAAACGTAGTTCAACATAATGGCGATAGATGGCATTGACCAGAGAGGGGTCCGAAGACGAAAATTTTAGGCTAAAGTGTAAACAAAAATGCATGTCACTGAGTCAGAAGCATCCGTCGTTGACGAAATTGAAGTTCATATTTTGCTGCTTACAAACACAAATTCTTACTATTTTTTTGTATTTTATTATCTGCCAGGTCGCTCACCCCTGTCTCGTCAACGCCATCTATCGAGCCATTAGGAACTACTTTTTCCTTTTTAATGGCTTTCTGAAAATCCCTCATTGACAAAATGTGTATTTTTCGCAGTTGGGAACGAGCACAGCGGTCCACATGCCGGACGCGTGCGACGTAGTCAACTCCATACTGCGCGCCATCCCATACTGTGTCACCTCCAGTTAACTGTACCATTGTGAGATCTTGCGTTTTATTGTGTAGCCGGTAGGGTTCTGATTGGAGTGCACGTGTTTAATGTTATAGCCTGAATTGTCTTTGAATGTTGTTTGATGGTTTTTAGGGGACTGTCTTATTAATGCACAATGTTGAGGACTTTTTTGTATGAGAACATACAACCACATAATAAATACTAGTACTACTCGTACAGAACAATCACTTAGGAAGCTTGGCCTAAGGCAATGGCATATTCCTGTCTTGCTCGCACTCACTCAGTATCGCAAATGCTTACCTCTTATAATTTTATCCCATTTTTATGAAATGACAGCTAAGTCAGTGTCTGGTCACTTACGTTTGATAGCTCCGATAAGTACCTACCTACGGCGCCGCGTATCGCATGCGATATAGGCTGTCGCGCAATGACATAAGGTGCATTTTAGTTCGCCGTTCCTGTAGAGCTAAGCTTGAAATTCGAAAAAATGTGCGCGGAATCGAGCTAGTGCGGTATCTGTTACAAATAGACAATACATTTGTCAGCTTCCTGGTTACAGTACAGTAGTAACTATTTTGGCGATAAGAGCGATGATAGCCCATATGGAAGAGAGCTTTCGCCTCAATCATGAGGCGGTAGTTCGATTCCTGGCCTGTACCACAAGTTCTTCGGAATTTATGTACGGTTGTATTTATCATTTACTAGCTCGGCGGTGAAGGAAAACATCGTGATGAAACCTGCATTCCCGAGAATGAAAAAAAAATACCATAAGTTCGGAGGTAAGCGTAAAATATGGGTGAGTTTGGGGCGAACACAAAGGACCAGCTAAGTGTTACATAACGACCCTTGCTTGCAATAGCCCAACCACAAATAATAATAATAACTATTGTGGCTAAGTATCCAAGGAGCTCCCGCGGGAGTGTTTTGATGTATCCGGTCGGCCTATAAAAAGCGTCTTCGCATTGCGATGAGTTGGCATGAATAAGTCGCCAATAGACAACAATAATCGTGAAAAGACTATAACAATACTTGCGTTTGCTTCAATCAGTATGATGATACCTTTACAGTAATTGGTCGAAATATATGACAGAATTTGCAGAAACGCAGATACGGCAAAAACGGTGTTATGAAATTAATTCATGCCGTTCTTTACGACATTTTCGTCGTATTTAACTCTAGTTAATTGCACAAACACGTACGACTTGCAAGAGATTAATTTTTTAAATAATTTTTTGACAACGGTAATGATTTACTCGAATTATTTTAGGAACTGAAAGTGTATTCGCATTTTATTGTATTATTATCTTTTATCGCACATAATTTTTTATTAAAATATTATATTAGATTGATAATTATGTCATATCTTAGTTAGATGATAGATATATTGAACAATAGATTTCTCTCTATGTAGATGTTAAGAAATGCAATATAGATAGAATAGTATTATAAACTGCATTTGATATACAATACAGTTCATTGATTGATTTAAATGCATTGACATGAAACTTTTCGCTATTCGACAGAAATGGAGCTGTCATTAATTCAAATATGATTCAAAAACACATTTTGTATAAGTATCTGAATCTGCAGTAATTTTCTAGTGTTCAAACCAATAGATAAAACTATACTAAGTAAGCAATAGAAATTAGCAACAATAGAAATTATTAGCGAAATACTCGTTTTTGATTGACCTCATCTTGATCTGATTTGTTAGTGTATTTTTCATTATCCATTGTTAGAGATTGGATAAGAAACTTTGTTTCGGAGATAGTGGAGATTCTTTATCTATTAAATTTGAACTATGCAGTATAATCAATAACAATCAAAAATACGTTACTCATCTCACCACTCTACTTCTTTTTTGTTCAACACAAAATATGTTTTTGGATATTTCTTTCCGATTCTAAAGCATTAGGTACCATTCTTGTGCCATTCATATCATTCTACACATTTACTTTTTGTATTAAACTGAATCTTATTAGACTTATAGTACTTTATATTGAAAATGTATATGATTTATTATGGAAGTATTATTTTTGTCATAAATCTTAAAATTTTATTCAATGACTGATTATATGTTTTCCATTTTTTATTTTAGTTATATTATTCACTCTAAATTGTAGGCTGAAAGCTAGAAACATGCTAGAAAATGTTATTATTAAACCAATTTGAGAGAGATAGAGAGATTGGACTATTAAAAAAGTAACACCAACTTCGAGCCAACTTCAAGTCGCTACACCGTCCACCCGCACCCCGAACCGCTCCTCTTCTATCGTCTTGAATACACGCTAGAGTATTCAAGGGAGTATTTAGGGTTGAATCTCATTTAATAGCACCGCATCGCATTTTCCGTCGCTCCAATGACATTCTTGAGTGACAGAAAAGGATGGACCGACGGAAAAATGCGATGCGGTGTTGTGTAATGTGGTACGGGGAGTCGAGGTACCGGCAAACTTACCGTTGACTTCTAAGAAACCACACGAGCGATTTTCGAGCGCAGGCGATTTCACAACTGGGCCCCTAGACAAATTATCTTTCGATTAGCGTTAACGACAGTAGAATACATGAAAATGTATAGACTTGACGTATGGTGACGAAAGCAAACGTCAAAATGTTTCGATCGCCAATGTGAAATCCATACATTCTGTAATTTCTACTAGCGTCTACCTACGCCAATAGAACTGTTACGTCTTAGGCCCTGCACAGCAACGGTGTCGCAATTACATCGCCGCGATCCTTAACAATTTCGCTGCCGAAGACCTACGTCGTAGGTCAGTAACAAATGAGCGGTAGCGCGCAAGAACCTTCGTAGCGAGTCAGTTCTATTTCATTTCCCCTGTACTCATGACCTACCGCGCGAGTCGAGGTCTTTGATCGTTTCAACGATGTGCGCACGACCTACGAGAAGCGAGCGCGAGTGCCTCATGGTTTAGAGCTTAACAGCAGCGTAACTGATAACGTGACACTGATGAATTTCAGAAATATCGCCTACGCTCAAAAATAGCTTGTGTGATGTGGCCCTTATAGTATTTAGGTACTTAACACATTAAATTGTAAGCATTTAAATTGTATTCCGACATTGGTGCATTTATTTTTAGAATTATCGAGGATATAATTACATAACAAAACCTGCGATTGTAATAACATTCATAAAAGTTATAAATTAAATAGATTCTTAATGATCTAGATTTTAAATTGGTGCCAAAGTTATAAAATTTTGATCGTGATAAAATTATTCGATCTGTAATTAACTATAATATACCAACGAATAGTAGAAAGTTCCAGACATTATGTACTGCAAGTTTAATATTAATGTATTAATAAATATTCCTATGTAATCATTATATTTTTAATAATAAAAGCTGATTAATTTCGAATGATTTGTTTTATTTAGGTAAGTAAGTTTTTGTTAGCTTATCTGACAGATCGTTCGACATATCATATCTTACATACAAAATATGTCATTAAACGCTTAGATCAAAATAAAATTAATTAAACGACCCTTAGTTATTTGTTATGCAGCTACGCTGTATTCGCCCAAATATTTGAACATCAAATACAAACATGCCATCCACACGTGCGTGCGAATAAGGGTTTAACTACACCACACAGCACAGCATCGCATTTTTCCGTCGCTCCATCCTTTTCTGTCACTCAGGAACGTCATTTGCTAGAGCATATAAAATAGACGGAACGCGATCGCACGCGGCGTGCTGTCGCGCGCGATCGCGTTCCGTCTATCTTATATGGTCTTGCAAATGACGTTCCTGAGTGACAGAAAAGGATGGAGCGACGGAAAAATTCGCTGTGAGGTGTAGTTAAAAGCAAATATAGTCGCATGAGCATTCCATACTTCGGCATATGCGGCCGAATAACGCGCATAACAAATCACATAACGAAGTGTGGTTCCACCATCAAGTAAAGTTTTTTTGTCTTATTCGCAGAAGAAGAAATTCCGATGCGTACTATGTGAAGTCTACCAATCTACATTGGGCACGCATGGTGGACTAACGCTCATACACTGTCCTTGAGTAAGTTGAGGGTAGGCCTGTGCCTTGCATACTGTTTACGTATAATATAGGTTCATCATCACAGCCGTAGAAAGAGAAGGCACTAGAAGGAAGCACGTGTCTTGTCATATCACTCAGTAAGAGATGCACATAGCAAATTCGCTCTAGTTAAAAAAGGAGACCGCTACTTATTGCTGTCCTTATCGACGTATCCACTTTTTTGTACTTCGGCCACCTGACTCCAAAATGTCACTTCATATAAATTGTATGGGACAACCACCTGACTCCGAGATGTCACTTCATATAATTCGCTATCTCATACCCGGTTACACTGATATTCGGTCTACTAGCGTAAGCGAAAAATTTTTCGTCTATGATCACAGCCCATAAAGGTATTATACCAGGAATAGAGGAACATACAGCCGAGTGAGCGAGATGTACCTAGCGGCACCACTGTATAATAGAAAGATATACGGGACGCGAGGCAATAGAACCGTTTTTTAGTCACAAATTAATTTTTACAATTCGGTTTCCGTGAATAATTGGGAATCTAAAGTGTTTTATTAATTATTATTGTAGATGTCTTTTATTTTTGGTAAGTGATTCATTTGATTTCTGGGGTGGGCCAGAAGGATTCTGGGGTGGGCGCCCCGGGCTCACCCGGTCCTCCCCCTTGCTACGCCTATGCAACGGCTGTAAGGGCTAGATGGCATTGCCTTTCTGACAGGAAGAAGAATTTAAAAAAAATCGGGTTTTGCGCGGGAAACAAGACGAAACGGACGGACTTTGTTTCTTAATTTTCTAAATTAGTTTTTCGTGGCAGTTATTGCGATAATGTGGAGGAATTAGTATAATAAGGTGCCTTTAATGAAGAACAATATAGTAAAAGTGAGAAATAAAGTAAGGCGTGACCGTTCGGTTCGGATTGATATCCCCGCGTAAAACTCCCTTGAACATTGAAATATGTGAACCATCCTCGCATTTCAATGGGATAGGTTAAAAACTGCGGAGGAAAACGGATTCTTGACATTATTGTTGAAAAATATGTATTGAAGACATCGGACACTAGAACACGATCTCGGATATAATTCAGAATATGACAAGACCACAGAAATATTATAATTTACTTGGATTATGAAGATAAGAAGGAAAAATTTTAATAAACATAAAACAGACCAGAACTTTTATAATGTATTTAAAGAAAATACAAAATCAGACTTGGCTGCATGGGCTATGTACCCTTTGCCTTTCCGTGAGGAAAAATGAAACAACAACATTAAAAAAAATCAAAACGAAACGGGAATTGGCTTCCCGCCATTAAATTTGTTCGGTCAAAGTTGTATTTGATATTCGTGAAAAATTGGTTTTAGTGATATTTGTGACATAATTTCGTGCGGATTGTGTGCCAAAAAGTTGCGTAAATCGACCAACATAACAGGAATCTCAAATACATACGAAGAAAGAACAAAAGTTTTGGTGCAAGTTAAATCGTACTGGTGATTTTGGCGGCAACGCGCGTGCTTACAAAATCGACCAAAATTTCATCCTCATCGTTCATCTATCATCCCATCGTAATCAGGAGAGTTTTGCACGGGAATTGTGAAGAAACAGACGGGCTTTGTTTCTTAATTTTCTAAATTCGTTTTTCGTGGCTATTATTGTGTTAATGTGGTGGAATTAGTTTGATAATGTGCCATTAATGGAGAGCAATATAGTAAGAGTGAGAAATAAAGAAGGCGCTCCCGTTTGATTCGGATTGATTCTTGCGTGAAACTCCCCTGACCATTGGAATGTGTGTACCACCCTCGCATTTCAAGAGTTAGGTATTAAGGTTAGGTTAGTTTAGGTTTAAGTACAAAGAAAAAAGACACTAATGACCAGGCAGTAAGGGCTAGTTCCCATAGCCTATCCGAAAGGATAAACTAAAAAAAAAAAAAAAAAAAAAAAAAAATCAAAACGAAACGTCAAAATTGACAGATCCGCCATAGCGTTTGCCTCGATTGTGTTATCAAACAATTTTCGCAAGTAAAACTGCCGTTTTTAATAAGTTTTCTTGTGAAAAACGATGGCTATAGTCGAGGATGAGGTGCGGAATGAATCCGAGGAAGAAAATGAGATAGAAGTGGTCGTGGAAGAGGACGATGCCGAACAAGATTCCGACGACTCTGACGTGAGTTATTTTGTTTGCACATTTCTCCCACATTTTCTTATTCGACATTTTTATGTCGATGCGGTATTTGCTGTGAAAATAACATATAAAACGTCGTTGCGGAGATATCCGAAATATTTCCTGTACTAGGTACTGTAAAACCATGTCTAAGATATGTTTCTCAGCACGTTTTTGTGTACAATATTATAAACGTCTTTCCATGCTATACAAGTCTCCAAGCAATAATAAATGGTTCAAAAAAGTGGGTCAATTACACGGACTTGAAAGAAATACGGACCGAATATTGCACTAAAAAGATGTGAAGCATGCAAGGTCGTCAATGCATCTCGTTTGTTCTACAAGGGACTTACACTCACACAGGTGCACTAGCTCTAGGCGCAGGTCCTACAACCCGTCACCATTATGCACCGCGTGACAGCACGCACACAAAAGAAATGGGTGCTTCACTCATGATTAGACGAGATTACGTCTGGTCCTTCTTTTAAGTCTGAAGTCTGTGGTCAATTAGGTTATCATTTTTCTCTGCCTGAAATGGAATTGTGGTTCCAGCTTAGAATGGACTACCACGTGTCGTACGACGCGACTAAGGGATAAGATTTTGGTCAGAGTGTCATCTTAGGGGACAAAGATACAAATTATATGGAAACAGATGTGTCGGTGGGTTTGGTGTGTAGACACACGTAAGGCTGTTTTAGTGCTTTACTTTGCGTCCGCATGTACCCTATGGACTGACAGTATGCATCATCATCTCAGCTGATGGACGTCCACTGCTGGACATAGGCCTTCCCCAAGGATCTCAACAATGACCGGTCCTGCGCTGCCCTTATCCAACGGCTTCCCGCCTTCACTAAGTCGTTGGTTCACCTTATGGGAGACATATCCACGCTGCGCTTTCCGGTACGTGGTCACCACTCGAGAACTCTTCGGTATTAACCATACACTTTCACTGACGGTATTAACCGTGACCAATCAATGGCCTGCATTTCGTGAGCACTAAACGGATTCCTTGATTGGTTAATAGCATTGGTGCGTATGGTACGAACATAGCACTAAGACGAGACATGCATCTTCTCATGGGAAGTTATTTCATCTATGTAGCTTTAAAAACAATTTAAGAACCAACTTGTAATCAAATGTTTCTTGTTTCAAAATGAAACAAAGAACATCATCAGATGTGGTCCAAAATGTGAAGGTACCAGTCAAAAAAAAATTTAATATTCTCTTAGAACTTGTCCCTAAACATTTATGGCATATGGCACCAAAGCTGTATGTCCATTGTCCTCGGTTTTATTTGGGTTCTTTTCATACATTTACCCTTAGGGACCCGTCCTACCTATTTAGGGCTGTATCTTTTGAACCATAATAGCTAGATAGTTGAAATTTTCACAGAATATGCGTCATTACGGCGGATTTGTTAACAAATAATAAAATTGTCAAAAAGTTAAAAAATTAAGGGGCGTTCTCAACAAGAAACTAGTTTTTATCAATGTTTTTTTCTTCTCGCTCTATCGTAAAAACGGTAATACATACAAGCGTCAAATTTGGTGTGATTATAGAGCAAACTCTACAGTATAACAACAAATAATAAAAAACGGCCAAGTGTGAGTCGGTCTCGCGCTAAAGGTCCCGGAGAAAAATGTTTCATCATCATCATCAGCCTATCATCGTCCACTGCTGGCCTTCCTCATCCAGTCGCTCCCCGCTACTTTTTTTAGGTCACCTGTCCAGCGGGCAGCGGTCGGTGCGCGAGCTGCCTGACTCGCAGTTGACCGGTTTTTAGTATGGTACCAAAGCTAACTAAACTAAAGGGTTATTTTCCTTGGTTTTATTAAGGTTTGAAAAATCTGCCTTTTAAAACATATTTTTTGTTTTGATGAATTAAAACTTACAGCTTTCATGCCATAACAATAAATGTTGCGATAGACAAGTTCTAACAGAATATAGCATTCACTTTTGTTGAAAAAATTTATAAATCACCAATGATATAATATCTTTTTGACTAATTTTGTACACAACCAGGATGAAGATGATGAAGATGTTCTGGAGAGGAAGGTGGCAGAGCTGGAGCGCCGTATCAAGGAAGATCCGTACCACTACGATGACCACATTGATTTGATACAAGCTTTGTGGTATGTTCCATTTATGTTCTGATTGTTACTACTTTTAAACTGCTGTACCTACTTTATCTCTCTTTCAGAATCAGTGAAATCAATGCCCTGAGGCAGTGTTTCCCAAACATTGTTCTGCCATGGCCCGGTAATTTTCACACTGCCCCTTCGTGACCCACTTAATTATCCATTTCATTCCAGTTCCATTAGGTAAAATAATACAAATTTATTAATAGTAAAAATGGTGTATTAATGCCACATTAAGAAGAAGAAGAGATTTTGGCATACGAAATTTGCGATGCGTCGATCGATAGCAGGTATTATTTCATACAAAGAAAAAATCGGGAATGTTGCGACCTGGTATTTCATTTAGCATTATTCATGATTTTATCACAATATATTTTATATCTCGTAATGGTGATGATATCGAATCAAAATTTTCAATTACGCGCGCACTTGTGTTTATGTTGCACTGATCTAGCTACAAGTTAAAGTAATTTTATTGTTCATACGAATTTGTTCTACATTTTAAGATTGATCAATTTCATACAAAACTTTGACGTAGAACATTTGTAGACGGTATTAACAAAGGTAATATTTTATATGTGGAAAAATAGTATAGATAATCTAGATTGCGCGTCTGAAATAACATTTGCAATTTATAACATAATTACGAAGATATAAAATAAAATGTGACAAAATCATGAGTAATGCTCCCGAGCGCCGTCTAGTTGCCTGTGAACGTCTTCTGCATCCCCCTTAACATGATAACTTTTACAACATAAAAATATACTGTGGGAATAATGTTCCTCTTGCTCAAAGAAAAACGGCTGTCCCAATATTTGAGTCGAATAGGTACTGCAGTTTTGTATGGGACAGCATTTTTTTTTTCATGGTTCAAAGCCGGCTTCATCGTGACAGTTGTTCAGTTTGATAAGTAGAATACCTGAAGTGATCCACAGTGATATAAAAGAATTATGCCCGAAACCAGGCTAAAGATGCGTCATCAATGCGTCATCATCATTTATTAAACAAAAATGTACAGGATTGTTATTTAATATTATACGATGTTAGCCTGTTGGCAAACCTAATAAATAAATAAATAAATGTTTGGTCTGAGTTATACATCCCATTAAATGAATATTTGGTCCTATGGGAATGGGGGTTTAAAAATAAAATGCAATTTTATAGTAATTTTTTGTAAAGAATTAATGTTTTATTTTATAACCTATCTATTTTTTAACATAGGATTTTTTAAATATTTCTTATAAATTATTAGCAATTTTCTTGTTATAATAATGCTTAGTACATGTCCTATCTTTAGGTGACAATTTGACTAGACGACTAGACGCAAGTTCAGCCTAACTTTCATAGAATTTAGGGCATGATCTTTTACTTAGTATAGTTTTTACAATGTCAAAAGTACGTTCTCTTCAAATTTTACTCTCTAGGGGCCTCTCGGAGCTGGATCGATGGCGAGCAGCGTTCGAACGTCTACAGCAGATGTCCATACTGCGCGCGGAGCACTGGCTGCTACGGCTGCAGACCGAGGTCACCCTGGCGCACTCCACGCAGTCCCGCGAACACATCACCAACTTGTTCCATCAGGCCGCCCTCGACTGCTACTGTGAGTTTACCATAGTTCAAACAGGCCTCCGCTGTACCGAGATAATCAGCTGTAACGTGATCGAGCGAGCGCGCTATTGGCGGATTGTTTCCTCGCTAACTGCCTCGCTACCTCGCACAACTCTGTTGGATATGCAGCCTAACAAACGCCCAATAGTTCATACTTACCCACTTTCCTCACCAGCCATCCCGATCCTGAGCGAGTGGTGTTCGTGGTCGCTGACGGGAGGCGAGGCGGACGCGGCGCGTACGCAGCTTGACGAGGTGCTGCGACGCGCCGGCGCGGACCCGCTCTCCGGCAAACTGTTCTGGGACGCCAAGCTGGAGCTCGAGAAGTCACAACTGGAGACCATGAGGTTTGTTCACTTTTTTTTATCTAGAAATTGTCTGTTTTTGCATTACCATGTCCTCTTACATATGTAATATTGTTTTGCATTTTTTTGTTTAATATAGGTCAATTAACATTGCACAAAGAGGTGAGCGACGCGATTCGCACAAAAATAATTACCACACCTTATCCTTTTTATTTACCTTTTTTTACATTTATTTTCTTCACCGATTATTAGATGAAAAGTCAGTTTAGGGGATGGAAAAGGAAGCATGGTACGGTGGCTTGTTATTTTATTCCTAGTACCGAAACCGCGCGCTGCCCCGCCACGTATGGTTCGGATTGGATCTAATTAGCTACAACCAGTATATTGTAGGGGAAACCACCGCAGATAAATTTCCAAAGAGTGTTAGCGTCAGGCAGTCGCTTAGATTTAATACGTTGACATATTGAGACGACCACAAATAGGAGGGCTGGAGAGATAATTACTCAGTAAATAAAGAAAGACCCAGGTTAGACAGAATTCAAGGTTCATTTTGAGTAAAAATATTGTCGTCCACAGTGAAGACGACCCTTCGTACAAGGCGCAGCAAGAGCGAGTCCTTTGGTGCCTAGAGGAGGCAGTGTCCCGGCCACTGCTGCGAGGCGAAGAGGCCTGGACGCCCCTGCACGAGCTGGCAACAGCGGTGCGCGACACTCCATACTTGGACAAGGTACAGTTATGTACCGGCGAGTCTGGCGCCTAGGGGAGCCAGTGTCTCGGCGACTGCTGCTAGGCGACGAGGCCTGGACGCCGCTGCACGAGCTGGCAACAGCGGTGCGCGACACTCCATACTTGGACAAGGTACAGTTATGTACCGGCGAGTCTGGCGCCTAGGGGAGCCAGTGTCTCGGCGACTGCTGCTAGGCGACGAGGCCTGGACGCCGCTGCACGAGCTGGCAACAGCGGTGCGCGACACTCCATACTTAGACAAGGTACAGTTATGTACCGGCGAGTCTGGCGCCTAGGGGAGCCAGTGTCTCGGCGACTGCTGCTAGGTGACGAGGCCTGGACGCCGCTGCACGAGCTGGCAACAGCGGTGCGCGACACTCCATACTTAGACAAGGTACAGTTATGTACCGGCGAGTGTCCTGGCGCCTGGAGGAGCCAGTGTCCCGGCCTCTGCTGCGAGGCGACGAGATCTGGACGCCGCTGCACGAGCTGGCAACAGCTAGAGTAAAATACCTATAAGGGAACTCTTCATAATGGGTGCATATGTTTGATGTATTTAATTACGTTACAGGTCAAAAAGCAACACGAGGCAGCCACCGACTACTTGCAGAAAATAACGCCATTCGAAGATAAGCTACTTATTGTTGAGTAAGTTGGATTTTACTTATTAAGGACTACCGTAAATCTTTCTAGATTCATGCACCTGGACCCCCGAGGAAGTCCTCAGCAGCGAATGTGTTAATCTGGTGACAATTTGTAAGGAAATGGTCAGACCGTCAGACTATAAAACTCATCAAAATCGCAACAAAAAAACTGCTGTTCCTTACTTAAATCTGTGCTATCCGCATGCTGGGCCACGATGAGAAACTCAGCATAAAGGCTTCCGCACATTGCAGCGATTTTATCGAGCGATAATATCGCAGCGATTTTGCGATATTTATTTCCAGTACATTTTGTATGGGGACGCGCTCGATCCCACACACCTCCGCGATATTATCGCTACCTGACGCAATCTCTTTCGACTACATTCAGTGGTGGGGCGCATGCGTGACGCGAATCGCGGAATCGCTGCAGTGAGTAAGATAAGATAAGATAAAACTTTATTCATTAAAAACAGTACACAATACATAAAAGTGAACAAAACAAGAAATGATGTTGAGATATCGCTGTCTATAATATCGATCGATAATATCGCTGCAATGTGCGGAGGCCTTAAAAGTGTGAGATAAAATGTTAATATTTCTTTCAGGAGTCAAGACGAAAAATATACCATTTATCAAGAATACATAGACAAGGTGAAGGAATTGTCTCAGGACGACAAATACGCAGAGTGCGATAGCAATGGCATTCTAAAGGTCAGTTGTTTGTAGGTAAAAAGTTTTGTAATAATATTTAATTCAATTCATTAAATATTACTAAATTAATAAAAAAAATATTACTAAAATAATTCCAATTCCAATTTTGGTTTTATGGCTGCACCATTATTTACGGTGATTCTGCCAATGTCAGTGTTGGAAGATACAAGGTATATATTATATTTATACAGGGTGTTTCATAAGTAAGAATAAATTTTTAAAACTCTTAAGGGGGTTGTTTAGACCGTCAAACTGAACAACTTTCTCTATGGGACCAACATCGAAATCGCGAAAAAAAAAAATTGATATCCCATACATATTTTAGCTCTATTCGATTTGTAGAGTATGGAACATCTATTTTTTTTTTCGCGATTTCGATATTGGTCCCATAGTGAAAGTTGTTCAGTTTGATGGTCTACACCACCCCCTTAAAGGTTTATTTGTATTTTTGTAACACCTTGTATATATTATTATAAAAATTTTGACGATGTATCCCGTTGAATATCTGAAAAAGAGGGAGGACAAACAACAAATTACACATTGCCACCACCTTACTGACATGAAAAATATTAAATTGTATGTAATATTAACCACCACCATATATAAATAAATACACACATACATAACTCAACTCAGATAAAGGGGCCAAGTCTGCGAATCACACAATAATATTATGCAACTCACAAACCCGACCCCTCCTCCCAGAATCAGTTCTCTCCAAGAACACTATCACATTAGGAGAGTATTATTAATACAATTTAATTAATTGAATAAAATTAAATTTCTGGCTATGTAGATACTGGATCAAATGTTTTTCAATTGACGGCCCGACAGAACAGTCTGTAGTGAACCTGCCTGCTGTGCCGAGGGTCGCGGGTTCGAATCCCGTAAGGGACAAATATTTGTATGGTGAATATGAATATTTGTACCCGAGTCTTGGATGTTTGTATCTACAACGTGTTAATGAATTAACGCAAAACCTGAAAAACGTTTGTCCAGACCATCAAACTGAACATCTTTTACTATGGGACCAAATCTGAAATCGCAAAAAAAAAATCAGCTGTTTCATACTAAACTGCAATGCCTGCTAGACTCAAATGTATGAGATAGCCGATCTTTTTTTTACGAATTCAGGTTTGCTTCCGTAGTAAAAGTTGTTCAGTTTGATGGTCTGGACAAACGGTTTTCAGGTTTTGCGTTAATTCATTAACACCTTGTATACAGGGTGTTTCAAATCACGAAAAAGATAATTTTATATCCCATACATATTTTAGCTCTAGTCGATTTGTTAGAACATAATTTTTTTTTTCGCGATTTCAATAATGGTCCCATAGTGAAAGTTGTTCAGTTTGATGGTCTACACCACCATCTTAAAGGTTTATTTGTATTTTTGTAACACCTTGTATATGTATTGTATAGCGTTGTCTAGTTATTATAATACAAGTCCAGGCTAGATTCTGGACTTCAATGAATACCACTCAAAAAACAATAACATCTCTCACCAGGTGCTCTACGACCGCGCGAGTACGGAATGCATGTCGTGCTCCCACTCGCACTCGCTGCTGCAGTCGTACGCGCGACACGCACAGAACCACTCGTCGCGCGCGACCTACAGCCGCGTGCTGTCCGCCTGCGCGCGCCGCTGTCCCACGCGCGCCACCTTCTGGTGCCTGCAGATATACCAGGCAGAACACGAGGGCAAGGCCTTCGATGACGTGAGTATAAGCGTCTCACTCCCACGCGCCTACAGCCGCGCGCTGTCCCACTCCCACGCGCGCCACCTTCTGGTGCCTGCAGATATACCAGGCCGAGCACGAGGGCAAGGCCTTCGATGACGTGAGTATGACCGTCTCACTCGCACGCGCCTACAGCCGCGCGCTGTCCCACTCCCACGCGCGCCACCTTCTGGTGCCTGCAGATATACCAGGCAGAACACGAGGGCAAGGCCTTCGACGACGTGAGTATAAGCGTCTCACTCGCACGCGCCTACAGCCGCGCGCTGTCCCACTCCCACGCGCGCCACCTTCTGGTGCCTGCAGATATACCAGGCAGAACACGAGGGCAAGGCCTTCGATGACGTGAGTATAACTCTTATTAAGGGTACCGAGCCCCCAATGCTGCCTTCAATCTTATATTAATAAAATTGTTGAACTTTACATATTCAACATTTAAAAAAAAAACACATTGTAGTCCTGCTAATTTCCAATTTATCGAAAAATCGTGTTTCTCACAAATATTTGTCTAATCCTATGTGTGAAATTTTATTTATTTTTTCCTCGCAAGTGTGTGAAGAACGTCGTTACTGTCTCTGCTGTTTACCGCTCTCGCCATCAGCTCGAGCTTGCAATTCAACCAACCTTACCAACTTATCTCATAATCATCTCAGCCGATGGACGTCCACTGCAGGTCGTAGGTCCACCTTGTGGGGTGCACACATGCTGCGCTTTCCGGTACGTGGTCGCCACTCGAGAACTTTTCGGCCCCATCGGCCATCGGTTCTGCGAGCAATGTGCCCCGCCCACTGCCACTTCAGTTTAGCGATCAACTACTCTGGTTCTTCTGCGGAGCTTAGAACACAGAACTTAGAACGATCTTAGCTCACTTGTATCATAATGTCTTACACTGCAGGTGAAGTCGATATTCGAGACGGCGCTATCTAAAGGCATGGAGTCGTACAAGGAGGCGGAGGCGCTCTGGCTGAGCTACCTCGAGTACATGCGCCGGCGCACCGCGTTCGACAACGAGCTGGAGGTCGAGCGGCTCCGGCGCACCTTCCGACTGGCGTGGGACTCGCTCGCCGAGGTATTTAACTGTTTTTACACCACCACTTTTATGCCATTACTAGTGTTTTCCCGCGACTTCGTCCGCACAAATTATATACCAGATTTTAAGTCAGATCATAAGCTATCAAACAAAAAAAGTTTCATCAAAAATCGGTTCAGTGGTTTTTGCGTGATGCGCAAACAAACAAACAAACAAACAAACACACAAACAAACAGACAAACAGACAGAAAATTTTTCTAAAAAAGGTTAATTTCGAGTCAGGGATACCTAAAAACCATATCGTAATCTTTTTTTTGTAAATATCTTCAATGTACAGACACAGTTCAGTTACAGTTTTATAATAGTTTAGATAGTTTAGATTAGATTATATAGACCACAGAACATTATAAAAGATGGGTTAGAAATGCAAAGTAATGCTTTTGCTTCGGAGACGGCTGTCACCACTTGTCTTCCCGCTCACGCTGCTACAATTACTCATGCCCTCTCGTTCGCACCACGCCGCGCCCCTTATGATGTTATGGAAACCTGCAAATCATTCAAATCATGTCATGCAAATCATTGCATAACCTGTGGCGACACGTTCCACGCCTACTTTTCACTTCTAACACCTCTTATAATGTTCTGTGTTATATAGCTCTATGGTCTAGCCAGGCAACAACATTTTATTATATCCCGCTTCTTCTATCTATTAATAATCGGCTGGTCAATAATGTGATTTGAATCTGGAACCGCATCCGCAGATTATTTAATAGTTACTACATCCGCAACTCTAAATTCGTATAAAAAATTATCGTAGAGCACCAAAAAGCACTTATTTGAAGATAGAACTGGCCACCACGAATAAAACAAAAACAAAATGTACGCGAATTTTTGTGCGTCAAATTCATCAATGAGTTAGTGAAAAGTAGAGTATAAACGTGGATCGGGAATAAACGTGTTTTCGCCTTGGGCTAGCTTGAACCCGTCGCTTCACTCAGGATTCTAGTCTTAACATTGATGGATTTGACGTACAAAAAGCTTGCATGTGTTACTTATTCTAATAGAGTTTGTACTTTGTTCGGCAGGCGTGGGGCGAGGAAGCGAACGACTGTGAGATCCCGCTGTACTGGGCGCGGCTCGAGTACACCCGCATGAACGACCCCAAGCAGGGCAAGGAGATCTTTGAGGAGATATTCAGTTAGTATTATTATTTGCAACAATTTTCTAAGAAGCGAACAATTGTGAGATCCCGCTGTACTGGGCGCGGCTCGAGTACACCCGCATGAACGACCCCAAGCAGGGCAAGGAGATCTTTGAGGAGATATTCAGTTAGTATTATTATTTGCAACAATTTTCTAAGAAGGGAACGACTGTGAGATCCCGCTGTACTGGGCGCGGCTCGAGTACACCCGCATGAACGACCCCAAGCAGGGCAAGGAGATCTTTGAGGAGATATTCAGTTAGTATTATTTTAACAAAATCAACAAAAACTAAACAATTTACTTTTCAAACAATCAAATTTGGTGTGTTTTGTAAAACAGGCTGAAATGTAATTATGTAGTATATTTTTAAAATTAGCTCATGCAGCCTTTTCATTTGATACCACACAACAGGTTTTGGAAAAAACCGTTTGAAGTTTCATACACAAAATTGATGACGTCACAAAATGTTTTTGGACCACAAAACTTGCCGGCAACATGAACACTATACATCCTTGTGATCTCATGAATACATTACAGAAGTAAAACTGGGTTACGCACTACGAAGTAGGTTACGTTACGCATATTCTGCAAACGAAATCCTTTTCGGCTGTCTATTTATGGTGTCCCGTAAATCAACGTCAAGCCGGAATCGGGTGATACCAAATCATAATATAGTTACCAGAAAAATAAAAAAATAAATCTATGACATAATTTTTTTTAACTATAGCCATTTTTTTTTTCGTGTAAATGTACTCCCTGTGAATTCCAAGGAACAGGTTAGATTAGAACTATTCAGGATTAAATAAGAAAAATAATAAATAAAAAAATAATAATAATAAATTGAGAAAAAAGTAAAGATCTGTAGCTAAAGGAGCTTAAAACCATCATAGGATGTACATTAAAAAAGCCTATAATTTACGTTGATTTACGGGACACTGGTATCGATTCGGTATTGCCACGACTTAACTTAACTAAATTTATTCCTGTCATTTTCTAACATTCGACTAAGAAAAGAGACAGAAAACCAACAACTGACTTTAGTGCTGTCAAAGTGACGCTACACGCCCAAAATAAGATGGCATCATAATGCACGCCATCTTATTTAAGTCGTTTTTGGGCGTGTAGCGTCACTTTGACAGCACTAAAGTCTGTTGTTGGTTTTCTGTCTCTTTTCTTAGTCGAATGTTAGAAAATGTCAGGAATAAATTTAGTTAAGTTAAGTCGTGGCAATACCGAATCGATACCAATGTATAACAAAAAATTCCCATAATTTTAGAATACGGTGAAAACAAGACGATGTCAAAATACTGGGAAGCTTTAATATCGTTGGAGAGTAACCGTCAGCCGGCGCTGTCCGAGCACAAGCTGCGCGACCTGTACAGACGAGCGCTCCGCTTCGTGGCCGACTACCCGCCCGCAGTCGCGCGGCTGTGGACCGACCACGAGCGCGACTCGGGCCAGCTGGCGACCAGCAGGGAGTGCGCCGACGCGTGCGAGGTACCACAGTTCTATACAGGGTGAAATAGCAAACTAAAAGTCTACCCATCAAACTAAACAACTTTTACTATAGGAGCAAACCGATCGGAGCAACATAAAAACCTGCTGGTCCATAATAAACTGCAATGCCTACTTGACTCAAATGTATGCAACAGCAGATTTTTTTTGTTGCTGCGATCGGTTTCGTAGGTAGTCCAGTTTAGTAGTAATAGTTCAGTTTGATAAGTAGACTCTTAGTTTAAAAGGATGCTAATGATATCAATTTCACCTTGCTTAAGGTTAAATCTAATTAGTTGGCCCGCCGCCCGAACATATGATTCTGAGGTCAATGTCCGCTCGCGCCAGCGTACTGTGTGCACTGCGCGTACCTTACGCACGATAATAATAATTTTGTTACTTATCAATACCAATTATAATATAAACATTGATAATGTAATCTGTTGTCATAAACAAGTGTCCTGGTTCAGTTTCGCCAACTAATTTAACATAACCCTATACAAGATGTTACAAAACTACAAATAAACATTTAAGGGGGCGGTGTAGACCATCAAACTGAACAACTTTCACTATGGAACCAATATCGAAATCGCGAAAAAAAAATGTATGTTCTATACTCTACAAATCGACTAGAGCTAAAATATGTATGGGATTTAAAATTATTTTTTTTCCCGATTTCGATGTTGGTCCCATAGAGAAAGTTGTTCAGTTTGACGGTCTAAACAACCCCCTTATGAGTTTTAAAAATTTATTGTTACTTATGTAACACCCTGTATATCCTTCCAAAAAAACAGCTATATGCACCTTCGCAGTGGCCGGTTGACCCCTACATGCGTAGCGTATGGCATTACGTGTATTCACATACAAGAATGAGCGAGAATTTAGTAGAAACATCGCTGGGGATGTAGGGCTGTACTGGCCGCCGCGAGCTTGTTTAAAGCTGTTTTTCTGGTTGGAAATGTATTCTGTGCTGTTTCAGTGCCCAAACTCTGTCTAGAACACTGTTGGAAACCTCGAAAATATTGTCAAAGAAAATATTGTAGGAAGAACAAAATACCTTGTTTAAGGCCTCCGCACATTGCAGCGATATTATCGTTCGATATTATCGACAGCGATATCGCGACACCTTACACACTGCAGCGATTCCGCGATTCGCGTCACGCATGCGTCCACCACTGAATTTAGTCGAAAGAGATTGCGTCAGGTTGCGATAATATCGCGGCAGTGTGTGGGATCGAGCGTGTCCCCATACAAAATGTACTGAGAATAATTATCGCAAAATCGCAGCGATATTATCGCTCGATAAAATCGCTGCAATGTGCGGCAGCCTTTATTTTGTGATTTGATATATAACTTTATTTTTTTTAAATTCCAGGCGAAGCTAAAAGAATGGAAGGAGAACTATCAAGCGATGAAAGACAAAATGACAGGTCAAAAACAGAAAGGTAAACAGACCCAGAATAAAAAGACAAAATCTGACAATAAGAAGAAGAAAAAAGATGACGAACAACCTAATAGTAAAGGAAAGAGAAAGTCTGATGATAGTCATGAAGGGACAGAGGTGAAGAGGAAGCGGGACGAAGATATGGATGTCGAGGAGAAGGACAAGGACGGCGATAGTAAGGGGGGAGTCAAGAGATCTCACGACGATGACGAAGATGTTGATAGTGAAAGTAAGCACATTTTTACATGCATGCATATGCTCACGACTATATCCCCCGAGGGGGTAGTCAGAGATATTCTGAAACCTCAGAACATCCACGTTTCACCAGTAGTACCGAAACTGTCCGTGTGACGGGGGGTGAGCCCGTCGCCACCAACCACCACATTACATAAAGCCTGACCAGGAAAATAAAAAACCTCGCCATGTTGCGGAAAATCATTGGAACTAATTTTTGTACTTGGAACACTAACATTAAAGGTGACAGTCGATTGCAGCGCCCCCAATCCAGGTTTTCTATTTTCCTGGTCAGGCTTTACATACATACATGAAATCGCGACCATAATTCATTTCAGGGTGGTGAAAACGATGCTACTACTCCTATCTTTTTAAGCGTTACAGCATTGCCAGATCTACGGATTATTGGCCTTGCCTGCCTACGGATCTACTGAAACAAAATCTACGGATTTTTCTAAATGTGACCTAAAATGAGTTTAAAGTGTAAAAATTATAATAAAAAGAAACGTCCATTTGCTGCATAAAAGCTCGTCCGTTCCTTATTTCTACTTTCTGGCATAGTATTTTTCAAAAGAGGCTCTTTTGTTTGACATTTTTTTATCTCGGATTCGATTTCAGAGTATAGACCAAGAAGTTTGGAATCCTCTATAGTGGAGTGCAGACTGCCTAACAAGACGTAAAACATGATAATACTCCTTTGTGGTCGGTAATGATCGTTCTTTTCCGTCGCGTCGTTGTTTTTTGTGACGTTAACTTTGTCCCTTTCTAATCCAACGTACAAAATTGTAGCTCGTCTCCTGTCATTTTCGTAACTACGTCATTGGATAGAAAGGGACACAACTAAAATTGAAAATATCCAATAATTCATCCATAAGCCAATTTTCTTGTATCAATGCTTGTAAGGAGGAGTGGTATCCTTTTTGATTTAGATCCATGGTATAGACCTAAAATATTTCTTAAAATTGGATCTGGCATCACTGGAACCTACTTAGGGTCGCTAAGCCAGCTTAATCTCTTGCTGTCACTTTTTGTCTTGTTGACGTAATAAAAGCTAGCAAGATATTTAAGGTGGTTGGAGAGCTGTCAATTTCATACAAAACTTTGTCGTAGAACATTCGTAGACGGTGTTAATAAAAGTAATGTTTAATATATGGAAAAATAGCTTAGAAAGTCTAGTTTGCGCGTATTAAATAATATTTACAATTTGGCTTTGTAATTTTGTCTGAATAATTTCAAAGCTTGATATCTTCGTAATTATATTATAAATTGTAAATATTATTTAATACGCGCAAACTAGATTTTCTAAGCTATTTTTCCATATATAAATCATTACTTTTATTAATACCGTCTACGAGTGTTCTACGACAAAGTTTTGTATGGACGGAAAACTATAGGATTAACTCAATGAGCGGTTCTGCAACTGACTGTTAACAGTATAATTGTATAAGTTGTTCGTTTGTTTTTAGGTACGGAGAACAAACGTCAGAGGACGGCGAGCGCTTCGAGCGACTCGCGGCTCGCCGGCCGGGAGGCCTGCACCCTCTTCGTTAGCAACCTCGAGTTCAAGTAACTATCCTTTGGTATATTTAGTTTAATTTACTTCCCTACTTGTGTAGTTAAGTAGCGAGTTAACTCGATAATTTGGCGAAAAATTGGGAATTATTCGCAGTCTAAGTTAAAAAAAATTAGGTCATTAAATAAGGTCATGTTATGGCTTTAGGCAATTTGAATGTCTACAAAAAATATATGTAGTATGAAGTACAACATTTTAGAAAATACTATGCACACCAGCGCCCGCGGCATGATGGCGCGATAAAGTGCTATCGCGCCCTAGCTCCCATTCTTTTTGCGCGCGAACAAACGAGTTAGCAGGCGCGATAAAACGTTTACCGAGTTACCATGCCGCGGGCGCAGGTACACAAGCATTCCTAGTGAATCAGTCTACCTATTAGTAAAAACCGTATCAAATTTCTAGAGTAGTTTCTGAGATAAGCCTAAATAGACAGACGAACGTTAATTTTACATTGATCGAAGGACAAACGCAGTAATAATATGTAATGATAAAAATTACAAACAAATTCTTAAACTAAGGACCTATGAATAATTGTTCCTAATTTGTAGAGTGGACGAGCAAAAGCTGCGTGATGAGCTGTCTAAATACGGTGACATCGTGTCGCTACGGGTGAAGGCGGGAGTCAAGGCCTTCGGAGGATCGATCTGCTACTGCCAGTACAAGAGTCAGGTATTGTAGAGTGGACGAGCAGAAGCTGCGATATGTGCTGTCTAATTAGACATCGTGTGACTACGGGTGAATGCTAGAGTCAAAGCCTTCCGAGGATTGATCTGTCTGACCATGGCCAAACCAACTCAACATGCAAAAACTCAAAACTCAAAATTTTTTTATTCAAAATAATATCACATAGATAACTTTCTGACGTCATTTTTGATTCTACCACCGCTTCGGAAGGTGTTCCGTTGTAGAGAATATGCGGCCAGAAACTCTACAACACAATTCTTTTAGACAAAACAAAATATACAAAGTACAAAGTGCCTTTTTCAATCCTTTCAATCTTCTTTCAGATAACATCTTTCTCTAATCACACTGTTCCGTACCGGTCCTTCAAAGTATAATTTATTCTAGATTTATGCTTCTTCTGCCATACCATAGCGTAAATACAATAAAGCGGGTGCGCTTAGTGGCCGCGGCGGGTCTATGCTCGCGCGGAGTGGGGGGGGGGGGGGGGGGCCTCGCGCGGAGTGCGGAGGGGTGAGGCACCGGCCGTATCGGTACAGCGCGCAGGTGAATCGGTACTGGGACCGCTCCCCCCGCCACCCGCACCCCCCGCACGACAGGCCTGTCGCAACCCGAGAGCGCCCCCACTATTATTATATTCAGTTTGGCCATACCAAACTCTCACTGCCATACATTAAAGTTGGTGCCAACCTTCCAACATACCCTTGTGAACCGCCAAACGAGCCTTTTCAGACCTCGTTGATTGATTGATTGATGAATCCAATTGAGCGTCTATTTCCACAGGAATCAGTAGACAAAGCAGTCGAGCAAGACAGGACACCTCTCAACGGCCGGCCGATGTTCCTGTCCCGGTACTCCGCCAAGAAGGGCAAGCCTTCGTTCAAGTACCCCACCACGGTGGAGAAGAACAAGCTCTTCGTCAAGAACCTCTCGTACTCGCATTGCACCAAGCAGGCGCTCTCCAAGGTCTTTGATAAGTACGGGAAGGTTAAGGACATCAGAGTCGTCACTTTTAAGTAAGTACAGCGTTCGCCACATTGACACACACACTCCCGGCATTCCCTACAACGATTTGTAGTCCAATCATTTCAGAGTTTCCTTGTATGGACACCCTAACAATAATTCATCTATCGCTGAAACTTTGCAGTGTGATAAAGTAAAGTATACAGATAACGGTTGACAAATAATCTAGCATGCATATGCTCACGACTCTATTCCCCGAGGGGGTAGTCAGAGATATTCTGAAACCTCAGAACATCCACGTTTCACCAGTAGTACCGAAACTCTGTCCAGTGTGATGGTGGGTGAGCCCGTCGCCACTTGTAATGGACAGTGGGTACAATACATGCTTCGAAATTGAAGCATGCCGGTTTCCTCACGATGTTTTCCTTCACCGAAAAGCCAGTGGTGTTACAAATCGTACATAAATTCCGAAAAACTCATTGGTACGAGCCGGTGGACGGGGATCGAACCATCGCCTCCTGCACTGCAGGCAAGGTTACTCGCCACTGGACCACCACGGCTTTTACCACGACAAATAATCTAGGACTGGAAAAAAAACAACCTAGACTATTTGTAATCCGTAATCTGTATACTTTACTTTATCGCACTGCAAAGTTTCAGCGATAGATGAAATTATTGTTAGGGTCAAACCCTAAAATGATTGGATTGGACTATGCTTCAATTGGCTATGTACGAAGTGGGTGATGGAAACTTTCAAATCGATTGCAGCGCCTGGGGTGACAGAAATTTGAACAATTTCCGGTCAAGCTGTGCCAAATTTACTTAAATCTATGCAAATCCACATCATCAACACGAAATCACCAAAACTGTAATACTACTAATTTAAAATTTTGCATGTCAAAAGGAAAAAATTAAAAGAAGAGGTAAGCATGTGCGATACTGAGTCCGCGCGAGACTTTCGCCATTGCCTTCATTTTCCGCCACGCTTCCTGCCAGAGGGAGGGGGTGAGATTAGAATTGGTGTAGGGTTCAGTTGATCCCCACATTTGTATTAGCTGTTTATATTTGTAGTTAGGTTGTAGAGTTGTTGTTGATGAGCACACAGAGAAAGATGTTGGAGGGGCAGGTAATTTCCGTACTGTATGTAGTACTATACAGGGTCCTTCTTAATATGCTGAAACTTTTTTAAGGGGATGATCAGACCATCAAACTGAACAACTTTCTCAATGGGACCAACATCGAAATCGCGAAAAAAAAATCAGTTGTCCCATTCATTCGGGTTGTGTTGGGGTAGGTTGGCAGCTTTGTATGGGACAACTGTTTTTTTTTTCGCGATTTCGATGTTGGTCCCATAGAGAAAGTTGTTCAGTTTGATGGTCTGATCATCCCCTTAATAAAGTGTCAGCATATTAAGAAGGACCCTATACAAGGTGTTACAAAAATACAAATAAACCTTTAAGTAAAGGGGGTGGTGTAGACCATCAAACTGAACAACTTTCACTATGGGACCAATATCGAAATAAAAAAAAAAAAATTGATGTACCATACTCTACAAATTGACTAGAGCTAAAATATGTATGGGATATCAAATTTTTTTTTTCGCGATTTCGTTGTTGGTCCCATAGAGAAAGTTGTGCAGTTTGACGGTCTAAACAACCCCCTTAAGAGATTTAAAAATTTATTCTTACTTATGAAACACCCTGTATACTCTCTCTTATAATATAACATAAACATAACATAACATAAATATTCTATATTTGCACACCATAAACATACAGCAAAAAACAGAATAAAAAAGAACGTAAGGGTACAAATGGCGGTCTTATCACTAAAAGCGATTTCATCCAGACAACCATGGGATGAAAGAAGTCTTAATTAAAAAACTACTACTACTTATACTGTGTTAAAATCTAATTATTGTCTAATTACAGAGACGGCAAACCAAAAGGACTAGCGTACGTAGAATACGAAGAGGAAAGCGCGGCGGCGGAAGCTTTAGACAAAACGAACGGCCTTCTAGTCGGCGATAGGAACATAGACGTAGCCCTGAGCGCGCCCCCGCCCCGGCAGGAGCCCGCCGCGAGCACCAGCCTAGGTCAGCCTAAGAGAGAAGCCGGCGGGGGAATGTAAGTTATTATAGACTTTATTTATTGGTAATAAGGTAATACTGCACGCACTGCGCGTACCTTACGCACGATAATAATAATGTTACCAATTATAAACAATCTGTTATCATTAACAAGTACCCTGGTTCAGTTTCGCCAACTAATTTAAAATAACCATATATAAATAAATATCTTTGACATTGTCACACAAATTATCTAGTCACATTTAAAGTACCAGAATCTAGCCTGGACTTGTGTTATGATGACTAGACAACGATATAGAATACATAGATACAAACATACATGACTTGGGTACCAATATTCATATTCTTCATATGTTTGTTCATTATGTCTTATGGTATTTTGCCATGTCATTATGTCTTATGGTATTTTGCTGTGGGGCCGTGCTACAGACGTGGAGACAGTCTTTATCCTTCAAAAAAGTTTAAATCGCATGTTAAACAAGTCCTCTGTAAAAAAGGTTACTATAAACTCGATTATTATTTGAATGACCAAAATGTCTGGTCTTGACAATGTTACACTATGTAATTCAATATTTGCATAAGCATAAGCATATGCTCACGACTATATTCCCCGAGGGGGTAATCAGAGATATTCTGAAACCTCGAACATCCACGTTTCACCAGTGGTACCGAAAACTCTGTCCAGTTTGACAGGGGGTGAGCCCGTCGCCACTTATAATGGACAGTGGGTACAATACATGCATCGAAATTGAAGCATGCCGGTTTCCTCACGATATCAATATTTGTACTTTGTATATTTTGTTTTGTTTAAAAGAAGTGTGTTGTAGAGTTTCTGGCCGCATCTTCTCTACAACGAAACACCTTCCGAAGCGGTGGTAGAATCAAAAATGACGTCAGAAAGTTATCTATGTGATATTATTTTGAATAAAAATTTTTGAGTTTGAGTTAGATACAAATATTTGTTCCTTGCGGGATTCGAACCCGCGACCCTCGGCGCAACAGTCAGTTTCACTACCGACTGAGCTACCGGGCCATCGCTCGTAATAAGATTGGTCGTCGGTAATAATATTGTTCTATGGTGTGTTCGGTCTATAAGACGTTATATTATTGCAGGCGGCGGACACAACTAAGCAGTTTCATCCCGAGCGTGCTACAGAAAGCGTCGACCAGTAAAGCGGTGCCCGCAAACGGCAGTCACAACGGCGACGAGAAGCGACCGCTCAGCAACAGTGACTTTAGAAGTCTGCTACTTAAGAAGTAGACGTAAGTTATGTACAGCTGACTTCTTCTCGAGCTATTTTTGTCACGCGATTATAGTCTTAAAAGTGTTTTGTGTACGATACGTTTTTGGTTGTGCAGGGGATGGAGGAAAAGACTTGGTAATGGTATTTTACGTACCTGAATTTTAGTTTTATCTGCCGCGTATTGTACGCACTGGTCCCGCGTTGTGGAGTATAAATACAAATACAAAATTGTTTATTGTGACACACAGGTAAAAATATGATATTACAATCTTTGATCAAAGTAAAATTAATGGATACGCCTTACGCGAAAATGTCAAACCAGAAAAATGAGGCAAAACAAATGAAATGTTTAATTCAAATTTGTATGCAAGTGCCCTAGATTTGACAGATAATGGCGCTAGTTTGTATGGACCAAGTGCACCAGTAGTGTGCTTCAACTTACCGCGCTTTAGGCCTATCCATTTATTTTATTTTGATCTAAGATTACAATAGTAAAATGTCTCTCTGTGGCCTTTCAAATGGCATACAAAATATATTGGTATTGTGATACCAGAATTCCATGGCCTCTCTCTCACCATTATTCGTTTGGGTAGGCCTTTGCCCTGCAGTGGAATCTTAACGGCTACTTACTACAAAAAGAAGCCTATACAAGGGGTGTCAAAACAAACTAGTAATACTCATATGCCAAGGATTGGTTTAGGGTCTAAACTTGACCATCATACTGTACACACTTTGACTGGGTTGGGTTACAGTGAGTACCAGTCAAGAGCACATCAAGCTTGACAATCGAAGTGCGATTTTGTTTCTTAATACGAACGCCATAAGAACGGTACAAAGTCCAAGGTGTCTAGCTTGACGTGCTCTTGACTGTACAATACATGCCTCGAAATTGAAGCATGCTGGTTTTCCTCATGATTTCACTTCCATGGTGTTACAAATCGTACATAATTTCCGGAAAACTCATTTGTACGAGTCAGCCTGGATGGGGATCGAACCATCGCCTCCTGCCTGGCCGGCATAACCATTTTACCGTCTTTTTATTTACATTAGTGTAGTATGGTATAATAGCCGGCAAACATCTTAAGAGGGCTCCGAGCCTATTGTGCTGCCCTCAATCGTATTTTTTGTATTTCTAAATAATTGAACAACATTTCCAAAAAAACAAGAATGTGACACTGTAGTCACTGCGGTTTTGTTATTATAATGTTTGTAGTTATTATCTTTTTCTCCCCTCCGGACGGAAAGCGACAATTATAGTCCCGCTGTGCTAAACGAAGTTGCCGCTTTCCACCTCCGTCGAGGTGAAAATTAGTATACCAACCTCGGGCAGTAAATAAGAAAGCCTCAGATCACATGTTTGTTTTACATGAAATTTGAGACCTTTCTTAATTTCCTGCCCTCGGTGTGTAATCTACTATAAAGCCAAGACAAAGACAAGCATCACAGATAATAAACAAAACAAAAAAATGTAAACCCAATCGGGACTAAAATGTGACTTTCTTGTTTTTTGGAAATGTTGTTTGATTAGACATAAAAAAATACGATTGAGGGCAGCACTCTAGGCTCGGCACCCTCTTGACTGCGCAGAAGGCGAAAGCACTACTGCGCATACCCCTCACCCCCGCCCCGTTGCTCTTGTGGTTTGCCGGGTACTGTACCGAGGTAAAATGACACTATCCCCGGCATCCTCTCCAACTGTCAACGCCGCGGAGTTCGGGTCTTCCCTAATCGCTTGACAGAAATAACTCGATATTAGTTCAGCCTATTCTCCATTTCACGTAACGAGTTCCCATGAGGGCGCGTTCATTTGACACGTTTCGTGTTGGCGCTAATATCAATGCTGTTATACAGGGTCCAACTTAATATGCGCTCGGTTTTTTAAGGTGATGATCAGACCATCAAACTAAACAACTTCCTCCGTGGGATCGATGTGGAAATCGCGAAAATAAATCAGCTGTTCCATATAAACGGCGGATTTCTTTCGCGATTTCAACATTAATCCCATGTAGAAAGTTATTCAGTTTGATGGTCTGATCATCCCCTTAAAAACTATCAGAATATTTAGAAGGACTTACCTATACTCAGATGCAGACCTCCATTAAATCTCTCGCTAGCTTTTACTACTTCAACCAGTCAAAAAGTGACGTAAAGAGATTTGATGGAGGATTAACTTTAATGAGCGTTTCTGCAACTGACAGTATGTGTAGATGGGACTTTTTACGTGAAACGGAGAAATGAGACTTTAAATTGTATAATAGATACGTTGGGAGTTTTTTATTTTTTACTTTTAAAAGAGCAAATCTTTATTGTGTCCTTCTTTAAACTTCGAGTGACTAGTTTCATTCTAGTTTATGTAATTATTAAGTCATGTTTTCTTATTAAAAATGTGGCAGTTTCCTTTTTAGAAGCGAATCACAAAAATTGTATTTAATAGTCGCTTAGGCCTTTTAATATGAAGGGCTTCCTTAGATACCCGAGATCCGATTACCTGAGCAAATTGTAATACAATGCTTGATGCAAGGATTTCGATTGTATCATGTTGTTTTAGCTGTCTTGTTAAGAGTCCTTTTACCGTTCAGTGGCGACCTCAACACAATATTTAAGATTTCTCAATCAAGAAAGCCTACATTTAAAAAGTGCTACTACAATATACTACAAAAGGCTTAAGGCTAGGTTATCCCAGTGCAAGCGTCTCTTTCTTGCAAGCAGAAGTTTACAATTAGCCATCCCGCTCCAAATGAAAGCAGGATCGCAAAAAAACGTGTTTTTCGTCAATATCTTTGCTCATGGGAGTTTCTAAGCTAAAACTTCTCCTGAGTTCACTAGAAATATTTAATGTATTTAGTTAAGTACAAGAATAAAAAGTTAAATATCAGCAGTTTAATCATAGTATTGAAAAAACATAACAAAAAGGGGTAACTTTGGGATTTTTTTCTATCTAGTAAACTTAATCTAATCGTTAATTGAGAACAGTCGCCCATCCGCCCGATCCTTAAATAAGACATAATTTAATTTCAGACTTTAAAACACAGTTTAAAACACTTTCGTTCTTGTTAAAAAAACGGCCTCGACGGTATAACAGCGTCTTAAAGCTGTTTTTATATGTATAATTTGCCCGCGACTTCCTCCGCACAAATTATACCAGATTTTTAAGTGAAATTATAAGCTATCGAACAAAAAAGTTTCATAAAAATCGGTTCAGTAGTTTTTGCGTGATGCTCGAACGAGCAAACAAACAGACAGACAAAAATTCTAAAATTGAATTGGAGTCACGCATGCTGTGTTTATCTTAGAACAAACGAAGTGGAACGCTGATAGACAGCTTCCGCCATCTATCGGTGACATTTCGAAGCACTGTGTGTTGAAATTTTGGTTCGTATCTAAGCTGGAGCGATAGCGCGCGACACCTAACCGCTGCGCTGTAGTAGTGAGAGATTTCACCCATATCAAACACTGTTGTTGGTCTAGTGGTCTAGACAACCGGCTCACGATTCGGCTGCTTATGGTTCGAGCCTCGTGTCGGCCGGACGTCTTTTTCTATTTATTTATCAATGTGGCTCCCCCATCCGCTAATGAGGGGCAACGACAATAATTAAGCCGTTCTAAAATCCCAGGTGACTTACCTATCTATAACCAATATAGGTACATATTAATCTATGGAGTCACGGACACCTTAAAACCATATCGTAATCTTTTTCTTGTAAATATCTTCAATGTACACACCACACGGCGACACATCAAGCTACGCAAAACAAACATAAGCTGATCGTGCGACGTTATATATTACTCTACCTACGCGCGGCCAGCTTATTTTGGTTTTGCGTAGATTGATGTGTCGCCGTGTGCACTGACACACTTCTGTTACAGTTTAAAATAGTTTAGAAAGAAAACAAAACGGCGATTTTTACATTTATTTCGATATTCTTAAAAGTGGAATGCTTAGAACCTATAAAAGTATAAAAATAGCTTTAAGGCTTTTGTAGTACGTTGGAGTAGCATTTTTTCATTTTGGGTTTTCATTATTGAGAAATCTTTAATATTTTGATGAAACTGAACTGTAAAATAACTCTTAGCGCTCCTTAGTGCCTTTTCACACCTTCTTTTTACAGGATAAATTGGGCCGATACCAGCACTCGTAGTATGCAGCACGTGATACGGCTGTATCACGTCTTTTATCTCGTTCGTTCGCACGCAAATAGAAAGAGAGCGAAGGTGTGATAGCGCTGTATCACTGCGGCATGCTAGCTATGCTGGCTTTCGTAAATGCCAATACCTATTGCCGGAACCGGCAACCGGAAGTGTGAAAAGGTGGTTTTGTCGTCCATAAGAATTGTAAACAGAGTGGATAAAATGATCGACGCCCAGAGAAAGTACCTTAAGGGTTGAACTTACATCACACAGCACCGCATCGCACTTTTCCGTCGCTCCATCCTTTTCTGTCACTCAGGAACGTCATTTGCTAGAGCATATAAGATAGACAGAACGCGATCGCACGCGGCCGTGCTATCGCGCGCGATCGCGTTCCGTCTATCTTATATGCTCTAGCTAGCAAATGACGTTCCTGAGTGACAGAAAAGGATGGAGCGACGGAAAAATGCGATGCGGTGCTATTAAATGAGGTTCAACCCTAAATATTGAAAGGAAATTGGAAAAATTTTCTTATTTTTGCAAATGTGAAAAAATAGTATGGAAATAATAATGTTTGCATAATCAGTTTCAAACATCACAGTAATTTTGTAGACTGTATTCAGTCTGCCTAGATTTTTGAAAGCGCGGACTCGTGCAAGCTTTTTTAATAAGATCTGTGAATGCAGTTTTTCCTATTTTCAATAAAAATAGAATGCGTTTCTTATTTATTACTGTATACCCTGCGTGTATAATATTATGCTTTACAGCTCTTATGGACGCGTAACAAAATTTGCGTACCTTATGTTTTAGTCGGTTAATAAGGCCGCCTTCTTATTGTCAGAACTTTGAAATGCATTAGTTCTACAATATTGTAGTATCAATTTAAATTATAAACTGAGTCGAAGTATTTAATCAAGCTCGCACGAGTGTGGTAATAGGAAGGCGGTCTTTACAGTGCACATTTATATTGTGTTCAGTCTCTGATCTGATCACATCCACTTTGTAACCAATGTATTTTCCATATGAATCTGCAGTTTGGTCGGTATGATTCAGAATAAATGATTATTTGTTTTAAAATTTTGTTTTATTGCTGAAGTCACGTTATAGACTAAACACCGAGAGCAGGAAAGTAAGAAATGTCTCAGATCTCATGTACTTAATTGTCTCAACAAACATGTGATCTGAGGCTTTCTTAGTTACTGCCCGAGGTTAGTATACTATTTTTCTCCTCGACGGAGGTGGAAAGCGGCAACTTCGTTTAGCGCAGCGGGACGAAAATTGGCGCTTTCCGTCCGTCGGTTTCGTAACAGAAATAATATGTAATGAAATGTAACCCTTAACTCTTCAACAATAAAGGCCTTAATAAATAAATAATTATTATAATAAAAAAAAGTGTATTTATGCATCCTGCCCAACTGCGCTTAAACCCGCGCGAACCAATCACGATACTCTACGGTTGCGTGCCAAAAATGATCCGCTTCTGGTCAATTGATTTCGCGCCTGACGCATGACACCATCTACATTCGGTGAATTGACTTGACTGCACGGCAGTCTCTTTAACAGCGTAGCCATCATCATCATCAGTCTATATACGTCCAACTGCAGGGCACTGGGCTACCCTTCTAGGAGGGTGTTTTGGGCGTTAGTCCACCACGCGTGCCCAATGCGGATTGGTAGACTTCACATATGCATCAGAATTTCTTCTGCATATGCAGTAGGTCTACCATGAGTTTTCACAGTACTTTACTGTGTAGTTACGTCACCAATTTTGTATTGAATTTCGTACAGCGCTACGAAGGACGACCCGGTTGGTGTAATGGATACCACGCCGGACTGCCAAACCAGGGTCCTGGGTTCGAATCCCGGTTCGGTCATGGATGTTATTTGTTCGTGCCGTTGTTGTATGGTTTCCATAATAAAAAAGCCTTTAGCGCTTAGTTTGGGATCATTACAATGTATGTGCCTGTGAGCGTTATTTATTTTATTTATTTATTTAGTGGTAACGTAACTTCAGGAGTAAACTCTGGTTTCCTCACGATGTTTTCCTTCACCGTTTGAGAGCAGTCGGTAATACGTACATAAAAGTTAGAAAAACTCATTGATACGTGGCATGTTGTCCGTGCGGATTCGAACCCGGACCTCATGATTGAGAGTCCATACCTCTCCGTAACGCGCCACTGAGCTCAGTAACAGCGTAGCCATAATAAATGGTTGATTATATTCAAAGGCTGTCGGCGATTTTGGGGTCCTAACCATAGACATCTTATATAGTCCTAACAGAAGAAAAAAGCAAAAGCGAAACGTGCTACGACCTACGAATAAAGAAATAAATATGGAAATATAATTCACGTCAAAAAATGACCCCACGAACTTTGGTGTACACCAAGCAAGCGCGCAAGACTCGATCATTATGGCGACTCCAATTACGGCGTTTGCCGCCAAAACTCATGGTGCCAAAAATTAAGGAAATTTTGTTCGGAGTTATCGTTCCATATTTATTTATTTATTCGTAGGCTACGACAAAAAAAAAGGCGCTCATAGACAGAAACCCGATATAATAGAAATAAAAATAGTACAAAATAACAAATATTTATATTTATTTATAAAAATACAATTTACACTTCCATCTCAATAGAGAAGTAATCTTATTTACACGCAAATTGTCTACAATAAATACGTTCTAAAAGCAATAACGCAGTAAATTAGTTACCTAAACAAAACTCACTGAAAATATACTAATCTTTGTACTTTGATCATGCCAGGATTATGTTAAACAGTTCAATTCCCTACGAAGTCCCTTGAATTTATGGCGGCGCCCGAAGAGTTAGGGTTGAACTACACATGGCCGCACGCGATCGCACTTTCGCTCCATCCTTTTCTTTCACTCAGGAACGTCATTTGCTAGAGCATGTAAGATAGATGGAACGCGATCGCCTGCGGCGTGCGATCGCACGAATGACGCTAAACTTGCAGTAGGAACTTTCTCCTAGCATTTTCAGCAATGTACTCTGTCGTGGTACATAAGGGTAGAACTACACATGGCCGCACGCGATCGCACTTTTCCGTCGCTCCATCCTTTTCTGTCACTCAGGAACGTCATTTGCTAGACCAAATAAGATAGCGGGATCGCGACCGCATGCGGCCGCACCGGCAGTACTGCGACCTTTCTCGCTCTAGCAAATGACAGATGAGGCTCCACCCTAATACAGTCAGCAACGAAAAGTATACACTTTTGTTCCACGTCGTTGTATGTATACTATATCCACGGAAATAAATGGATTGGTATTTGTATTCGTTTTTTATCAGGTACAATTTGAAGACATTTTTTAAAACCTGTTTGAATTTAAAGGGCTTTTATGGGAACTGTACCTGACTTACTTATAGTTAAAACTGTATACTTATAAAATTCAGAGTAAATTACAATTTGAACCTGATTCAAACGTCTATAAGGTCGTTTATTGCTTGAGAAAGCTCTCAACTTTGTATGGCAGTATGAATAGTGTTCCCAGTTAAAATAGATTAAGAACATACTTAGGCTTAGATATATATCAAAAATATATCAGTGAAAATAAGCACACTTCGTAATAACGTGTCCTGCTAAAGATAACTTATAATTTGTATAATTACTGGCTATTACGTTTCAAAAGTTGAGCTGCTTATAAAATTATTAACTAGAAAAGTGGTGATTTTATCAAAAATGTGTACAACCGTAGTCATATAGCGATACATTCAAATCCTGCGTGCATTCGACTGACTTGGAATATTAGTGACAAGTATAAATGAACCTTAAGACTAACTCCCGAAGATCTATTGTTCCTCAATGATATAATGACTGCTGTTTGACTGTTTGACACGATGACTATCACATAATAAGGAACTTGAAAAATCTATTTCCTTTCACAAACTCAAAAAAAATATAACACATTCAAAATCATTCACTTCTGTGATAACAGGAAAAACTGATTAGTTGAAAATGGCTAACTACGTCATCGGCTGACGTCAGTCTGTTTCGGTCATGTGCTTGCCGTCCTTCCACTGTTTCTTCGATCTTTCGAAAGCTTCTTTTATGCAAGATCTGTTGGAATAAAATGATCAGATAATAAACTGCGTTTCTGAAATCGATGATTTAGCAGTAAACTGTATTAAGTATTTATTTTTATGCTACGACACAAAAACATCTCACAATCAATAAAATCACCCAAACATATGTGGTTTCTCTACACACTTTTTGGTTGATATCAACATTTTTTCGCTGGGGAGGATAGTCTAATTTGTTGACAGCTCTCGCTAGTGCATCTTCTTAGCCAACAGTTTTTGATTATTTAATTATTTTTCACCTCGAGCGTGCCCACGTGCAATACTTAACATCCTGTATAACGTGACAGGCATGTACTATCGCGTCACATTACCTGAAGAGCGACTGGTGTAGTATGTAGGCGGAGTCGTGCCTGGCCAGATCTCGAGCGTGTAGTTAGTTACCTGAAGAGCGACTGGTGCAGTATGTACGCGGAGACGTGCCCGGCGTCCACGTAGCGCACCTCGGCGCCCGGCCAGATCTCCTCGAGCGTGTAGTTAGTTACCTGAAGAACGACTGGTGCAGTATGTAGGCGGAGACGTGCCCGGCGTCCACGTAGCGCACCTCGGCGCCGGCCAGATCTCCTCGAGCGTGTAGTTAGTTACCTGAAGAGCGACTGGTGCAGTATGTAGGCGGAGACGTGCCCGGCGTCCACGTAGCGCCCCTCGGCGCCCGGCCAGATCTCCTCGAGCGTGTAGTTAGTTACCTGAAGAGCGACTGGTGCAGTATGTAGGCGGAGACGTGCCCGGCGTCCATGTAGCGCCCCTCGGCGCCCGGCCAGATCTCCTCGAGCGTGTAGTTAGTTACCTGAAGAGCGACGGGTGCAGTATGTAGGCGGAGACGTGCCCGGCGTCCACGTAGCGCACCTCGGCGCCGGCCAGATCTCCTCGAGCGTGTAGTTAGTTACCTGAAGAGCGACTGGTGCAGTATGTAGGCGGAGACGTGCCCGGCGTCCACGTAGCGCACCTCGGCGCCGGCCAGATCTCCTCGAGCGTGTAGTTAGTTACCTGAAGAGCGACTGGTGCAGTATGTAGGCGGAGACGTGCCCGGCGTCCACGTAGCGCCCCTCGGCGCCCGGCCAGATCTCCTCGAGCGTGTAGTTAGTTACCTGAAGAGCGACTGGTGCAGTATGTAGGCGGAGACGTGCCCGGCGTCCATGTAGCGCCCCTCGGCGCCCGGCCAGATCTCCTCGAGCGTGTAGTTAGTTAGCTGAAGAGCGACTGGTGCAGTATGTAGGCGGAGACGTGCCCGGCGTCCACGTAGCGCACCTCGGCGCCGGCCAGATCTCCTCGAGCGTGTAGTTAGTTACCTGAAGAGCGACTGGTGCAGTATGTAGGCGGAGACGTGCCCGGCGTCCACGTAGCGCCCCTCGGCGCCGGCCAGATCTCCTCGAGCGTGTAGTTAGTTACCTGAAGAGCGACTGGTGCAGTATGTAGGCGGAGACGTGCCCGGCGTCCATGTAGCGCCCCTCGGCGCCCGGCCAGATCTCCTCGAGCGTGTAGTTAGTTACCTGAAGAGCGACTGGTGCAGTATGTAGGCGGAGACGTGCCCGGCGTCCACGTAGCGCACCTCGGCGCCGGCCAGATCTCCTCGAGCGTGTAGTTAGTTACCTGAAGAGCGACTGGTGCAGTATGTAGGCGGAGACGTGCCCGGCGTCCACGTAGCGCACCTCGGCGCCGGCCAGATCTCCTCGAGCGTGTAGTTAGTTACCTGAAGAGCGACTGGTGCAGTATGTAGGCGGAGACGTGCCCGGCGTCCACGTAGCGCCCCTCGGCGCCCGGCCAGATCTCCTCGAGCGTGTAGTTAGTTACCTGAAGAGCGACTGGTGCAGTATGTAGGCGGAGACGTGCCCGGCGTCCATGTAGCGCCCCTCGGCGCCCGGCCAGATCTCCTCGAGCGTGTAGTTAGTTACCTGAAGAGCGACTGGTGCAGTATGTAGGCGGAGACGTGCCCGGCGTCCACGTAGCGCACCTCGGCGCCGGCCAGATCTCCTCGAGCGTGTAGTTAGTTACCTGAAGAGCGACTGGTGCAGTATGTAGGCGGAGACGTGCCCGGCGTCCACGTAGCGCACCTCGGCGCCCGGCCAGATCTCCTCGAGCGTGTAGTTAGTTACCTGAAGAGCGACTGGTGCAGTATGTAGGCGGAGACGTGCCCGGCGTCCATGTAGCGCCCCTCGGCGCCCGGCCAGATCTCCTCGAGCGTGTAGTTAGTTACCTGAAGAGCGACTGGTGCAGTATGTAGGCGGAGACGTGCCCGGCGTCCACGTAGCGCACCTCGGCGCCGGCCAGATCTCCTCGAGCGTGTAGTTAGTTACCTGAAGAGCGACTGGTGCAGTATGTAGGCGGAGACGTGCCCGGCGTCCACATAGCGCACCTCGGCGCCGGCCAGATCTCCTCGAGCGTGTAGTTAGTTACCTGAAGAGCGACTGGTGCAGTATGTAGGCGGAGACGTGCCCGGCGTCCACGTAGCGCCCCTCGGCGCCCGGCCAGATCTCCTCGAGCGTGTAGTTAGTTACCTGAAGAGCGACTGGTGCAGTATGTAGGCGGAGACGTGCCCGGCGTCCATGTAGCGCCCCTCGGCGCCCGGCCAGATCTCCTCGAGCGTGTAGTTAGTTACCTGAAGAGCGACTGGTGCAGTATGTAGGCGGAGACGTGCCCGGCGTCCACGTAGCGCACCTCGGCGCCGGCCAGATCTCCTCGAGCGTGTAGTTAGTTACCTGAAGAGCGACTGGTGCAGTATGTAGGCGGAGACGTGCCCGGCGTCCACGTAGCGCCCCTCGGCGCCCGGCCAGATCTCCTCGAGCGTGTAGTTAGTTACCTGAAGAGCGACTGGTGCAGTATGTAGGCGGAGACGTGCCCGGCGTCCATGTAGCGCCCCTCGGCGCCCGGCCAGATCTCCTCGAGCGTGTAGTTAGTTACCTGAAGAGCGACTGGTGCAGTATGTAGGCGGAGACGTGCCCGGCGTCCACGTAGCGCACCTCGGCGCCCGGCCAGATCTCCTCGAGCGTGTAGTTAGTTACCTGAAGAGCGACTGGTGCAGTATGTAGGCGGAGACGTGCCCGGCGTCCATGTAGCGCCCCTCGGCGCCCGGCCAGATCTCCTCGAGCGTGTAGTTAGTTACCTGAAGAGCGACTGGTGCAGTATGTAGGCGGAGACGTGCCCGGCGTCCACGTAGCGCACCTCGGCGCCGGCCAGATCTCCTCGAGCGTGTAGTTAGTTACCTGAAGAGCGACTGGTGCAGTATGTAGGCGGAGACGTGCCCGGCGTCCACGTAGCGCACCTCGGCGCCCGGCCAGATCTCCTCGAGCGTGCCCACGTCGTCCCGCGGCACGTACGCGTCATGCTTCGCGCACACCGCTGCAATATGCAAACAAATTCAAACAAATATGACCTCATGACATTCAAGCGTTTTACTCTGTCTGCAAACTCCTCAGCTAAAAAAAAAACACTCAAGACAAAATGTCCATCTATAAGACCATCATCCTTTCAGTAATCACATTATGGGTCTAAAACATATGGTGGACGACCTGAGAACAGTGTTTTTCAAACTTATTTGAACTGCGACCGACTCATGACTACTTGAACTCGCACAAGAATGTACTTAGTAAATTTTTTGAAAGCGCGCTTTTTGACTTCCTATAAATAGTAACCTACTGATAAAGTTAAATACCGAGAACCGGTATAATGCATGTTCCTTATTATTTAATTACCCCAACGGCCCAAAAGTTTAAGTCTTTATTTTAGGAACTTCCAAAAGCCGGAGCCGGAGTCTTGATCCAAATAACAATGTATGAAATTCAGTTAAAAACAGTTCCTCACCAATGATCAAAGAAGTATCGAACGGCACGGAGAAATTACTCAAATGCGTGCACTCATCCATAACGCCCCTCATGAATTGTAATGCCTCTCTATCCCTCCAATGTATCTTGCTTATATCTATCTTCTTCCCGCTCTTCATGAACGGCAAATTAGCCCACAAATCAGATGTTATATCTGTAACATTCCATGATTTTCTTTCAGTTTTCTGGGGAACATTTAAGAATGTATTCTTATTATCAGTTGTCGCTGGTAACTTGATTTCAGAGGGTTTCTTTATGGATATGATTTGGTCATTTTTGACTTCTTTAGTCGTTATTGTTTGTGTGTTTTGTAGATGGGGCTCCGACTGTCGATTGGCTGCTTGTCTAACATCAGCTGAAACAGAAAAAGAACATAAAATCTGTACACAAAAATGATAGTCTCAATAAAAGTTTCAGAATAAAATTATGGACATTATTATATGGACACAAAATACTTTTATATTCTAATGAACTAACTGTACACTCCATTCTGTTATGTAATTATTACAAATTTTCTACACATATTTACGATTTTTTTTGTTTTGGTGTGTTTTGACAAATAGTTAATAGTTTATTATTTTAAAGTTTCCAGACGTTTTGCCACTTGGTCATTTTTTTTATGTGCAAATGTGGGCAACAAATAAAGAGTTTGTTAATGTTATGTTTATGTTACCAGACGTTTTGCAACTAGGTCATTTTGTGATTAAACTTTTCAACTGGTGTCTGTATAGCCAGCGTACACATAAAAGGGATTGGGCTAGGATTAGTACCAATAAGCATGCATGCATATGCTCACGACTATATTCCCCGAGGGGGTAGTCAGAAATATTCTGAAACCTCAGAACATCCACGTTTCACCAGTAGTACCGAAACTCTATCCAGTGTGTTCGCTACCTTGACGTCAAGCTAGCGTACCAGGTAAAAAAATATATGTCTCGTAAAGTATAGAGGCACTATTTATTTGACCTAGGTACTAATTAGGCACTATTTAGGCACTATTTATTGGCACTGTCCTAGCCGAATCCCTTTTATGTGTACGCTAGCTATACGGACACTAACTAGGTGTCCAGTAATGATGTTAGGTGACTCACCAACTTTATATTTCAGTATCACTTCCTTGACCTCAGCTTCTGTCAGTTTATTTATATCTTCTATATCATGAGAGTCAAGCTCGAATTTCTCATTCGAAGTCAACTTTATGTATAAATCCATACTTATTTTATCATCATCCAACAATTGTTTTAGTTCTTCATTCAAATTATTCATTTGCGCAACCGACTCAGCTTTTTTAACTCCGTTTTGAGGCGCAACTGTTATATCTGGTACATTTCTATTCATATCTACTATATCACTTTTGTCTTGAGCTTTTGCGCCAGTTTCTAAGGTTATATCTATGTTTTTTTGTGGTTTTGTCTGCGGGTTTGTTGATGGTTCGTCTTTGGAGACGGTCTGTGAGTAGGTGCGAGCGAACTTTTTGCCGGCGAGGAAAGCTTCGTCGACTATAGTCACCATTTTTGATAATTTCTCTCTGTACACCCCGTCCGACATGTATTGATCCTCTAAAAGGTCCCAGTTTATTGATTGTGACATTACGCCCTGTAATTATGGACTTAGGTTATATCCTCAATGGTGGCTGGCTGTGGATCGCCATGTCTCTTTTTTATTTTGTTTACGGTCAGCGTAATTCGTTGTTTATACTGGGTGTTACAAAAGTATAAATAAAAAGGGGGTTGTTTAGACCATCAAACTGAACAACTTCCACTATGGGACCAACATAGATACCGCGAAAAAAACAATCTGATGTTCCATACTAAACTACAAATCTACTCGAGCTAAATGTATGGGACAGTACATTTTTTTTCGCGATTTCGATGTTATTATTGTTGGCTGGGCTATTGCAAGCAAGGTTCGTTATGTAACACTGCGACCATCGCTGATCTTTTGTGTTCGCCCCAAGCTCACCCATATTTTACACATACATCCGAACTAATTTTTTATTATTCTCGGGTATGCAGGTTTCCTTACGATGTTTTCCTTCACCGTCGAGCTAGTGATAATGTTAAATACAACCGTACATAAATTCCGTAGAACTTAGTGGTACAGGCCAGGAATCGAACCGCCGCCACTTGATTGAGTCGCTAGCTCTCTTCCGTATGGACTATCATCGCTCTCCCGATCTAGCATTAGATGTTGGTCCCATAGTGAAAGTTGTTCAGTTTGTTGGTCTAAACCACCCCCTTAAATGTTTATTTGTATTTTTGTAACATCTTGTATAGGGTGTAAACTTAAATGCGTTTCATATACTTCAGACCATCAAACTGAACAACCTTTACTATGGAGCCAAAATCGATATCGCGAAAAAATATCCTGTTCCATACATTTGCGTCGAGTAGCTATTATAGCTATTATTTGTTGACCTGTTCTATGGAACAACCATTTTTTTTTCGCAATTTCGATATTGGTTCCATAGTGCGAGTTTGAAGGTCTGAAACACCATGTATAATAATGTAACGCATTTAATTTTACACCCTGTATAAAGTATTAACCAATGAACGCCAAACCCAGTGGTTTAAGGGTCGATTCACATTAGAAGAGCATCGGCGCGCAGCGGCACTTCGGCTGCTAGCGGCGCTGCGTTACCGTATCGTTTCAAATAAATGCCTATGAACTTTATTCACTAGATTGCGCGCCGATGCTCTTCTAATGTGAATCGACCCTAAAGGTGCCTAAAGTCGATAAGTATTTTTATGAATTTCAAAAAGATACAAATATTGTTCAGATTTCGGGTTTTGAGATCATTTATTAACATTAAAAAAATATATATATTTCAGATATTTTTAGTTATATTAAATTACTAGTGTTTTCCGGCGACTTCGTCCGCACAAATTATATACCAGATTTTAAGTCAGATCATAAGCTATCAAACAAAAAAAGTTTCATCAAAATCAGTTCAGTAGTTTTTGCGTGATGCGCGAACAAACAAACAAACTAACAATTTTGTCAATAGATGGCGCTGCACGTCATTTAAATCGCGCTATCGAGTGTTATTTGATTTTATTTGAAGTGAACAGCTACTTTTTTGTTCCTCATGATTTTACGGTTTTATAATAGTTAAGATATACCTGTAAGAAAACAGCAGAAGCGGTTGACCATGATAAGCAGGGGACGAGGACGAGGGGCTTCGGCCAGTTTGTAGCCGCTAGTGACGCCATCTGTGCAACAAATCATATTTGTTTCCTTTATACCATCGATGGATATAAAAAGTATAGTTTATAATACCTACACCTACATAATCTATTCGCCGTACTCAATGAGCGTTTCTCTTCTAGGTAAATAGTATACAATTTTCATTAAAAGATATGTTAGGTTAAAAGATTTGATTATCTTTTCCCCAGTGGCGGGCTAAGTCTGCCGGAAGCCCGATTTTGCTACATTATAACTTGATTTATAGCTCGTGCCGAAATCAAGGCGATTCTATTCTATTCTATTTTTATTTAATGGCGTTTCCTTGTTAGATTTCGCCAGTGTCAAGTAATTTGAGGGAGTGTCTATCCAATCTCGAGGATTGTTTTTGAGTAAGAACAACTGAGAAGGATTTTGGAGCCTCGTGGCTGGCTGAGACGCGAACCGCGCGAACACCACGCGAGAGACAAGTGTTCGAGGCAAATCCTGCAACGTGACTCAATCAAGGCGATTCATGTCTAGTCTAACAAAACCTCCGAGCTCATGTCAAAATAGAGTTGATTTATGTGTGAAATAAAAGCTGGAGTGAGCAAGCTCCATATTAGATCGCAGGATCAAAACAAGAAGATGAGCGAGCGAAGCGAGCTCGAAACTTAGTTATATTTGTTGACTCTATTTCTGTCTTTCCTTGACTATGAACGGGGCAAAGAGATTATACCTAAAGGCATAGAGGAAGCCATACCATTGCAAGAATGTCCAACGTTTGTGTTTGAGTGCGTGGTGTCAAGTAGCATGGACAAAAGAGGACCAAGTGACATATGGCCTTATGTTTACGGTCACTTTTCACACACACTAGCTCAAAAAAAGTGGACAGCCAGCCGCATAAACAAATATTTATAGTTCCATCTCCTTCTTCCATTAAAGGTACGTCATAAGACAGAAGACACTAACTACAATCGTAAATTGATGCGGACTCTATGCTTTAGATTAGAGGAAAAATCCTTCCTCTGAGGTACGGGGTCTCTTCGAGATTTGGAGGCTCCTCAGGACCGGGGGCCCCGGTCAGACCGCCCCTCCTAACGTATAGCCTCATTAACGTATAACCGATAACACGCCCCACATAGCATAGATTACAAAAAAGACAACGAGATTATGGGTTTATCCGAGATAAAGAATTTAGTTTAGAATTGTTTGTTAATAGTATTTATTTGATTTTTAGGGTTCCTTACCCAAAGGCTGCCAACGGGACGACTCTATTACTATGCCTACTACGTTGTCCGTCCCGTCCGTCCTAACTCCAAATGGCATAAAGAAGAGAGTTGAAATTTTCACAGATTAATTATGTTATTATTTTGCTAACAAATAATTAAAAAAAGTAAATTCATTATGGGAGGTGCATACAAGAATCGTCAAGTTATTTGTTTTTACTTAATCGTAAAAACATCGTGTGCAGGGAGGAACGACTAGGTACAACTCGCATTCTGGTCGTATAATACATACATGTCCGCCCATAGAGAGGCCGGTCACGCCGAGGGGCCCGAGGCCGTTGCGCTCGCACCAGTGGAACAGCACCAGCGACTCCAGGATCAGGCAGCCGCCCATCACGAATATGTCTGACACGTTGTGCAGGGAGGAACGACTGTGGGTGCAACACACATTTTGTATTTTAGTTATCGATTGAGCCTAAAGACTTATTTGGTTGAACCTGATCGCACGAAATCTGTTCTTCCCATAGCTCTATCGCTTTCTGTCCCCAGGAACAACATTAGCTGGAGCAAGAAACGCTCCGTCGTTTGAATCGACGGCAATTTTTTATTTAAATCCTGTCGTCGAGATACAAGACCGGCAAACATTTTTGCTACTCGCAGTCACCTCATAAGGTGCTTAAGATGTTTGCCGGATAGGTAGGTACTGTAAAGGATTTGTTTTTTAAAGTTAATTAATGTCATTTTAAACTATTCAATTTGGTATAGAATTTGGTATACCAATCTAATAAAACATGATTAAAGCTTTCATTTGATGAGTCCTAAAATAAACATACATAATCTAATCTGATACTAAAGATAATACATGTTAAGTATGACAAATATTTCTTTCGATAACGACGCAAAATGAATGACGCTCTAAATTACGTAGCAACAACATACAATGAGGAACACAAACATGTCCAAACATATCTCACATCAATCATACATTCTTTAACGTCTTGTGCTGGCGATCTATTCTTGGAGACACTTTCGATGACTTTACAAGCCAATACGAAACAATATCGACGATATTTTGGATCCAGAAGACATGAAATTATGAAAATGTTGGACTGATATTGATATAAGAATCAAACAGTTTTTAGGGCATTCTTTTTCTTCAAACTTTGCACCCATGATACTGAACAACTTTCCCTGAGAAACCTATAGGAAATTCTCAAAATTTTTTTGGACTTCCCATATTAAATGCAATCAGCTGATCGAACGTTTGTATGAAAAGTCATAAAAAATTTCGAATTTCCTATAGGTTTCTTTGAAGCGCTCGTTGGCGTAGTGGAGCTTCGGTATTGGAAAGAAGCGCTCGTTGGCGTAGTGGAGCTTCGGTATTGGAAACGATCACCGAAGTAAAGCAACGTCGGGTCGGGTCAGTCTTTGAATGGGTGACCGTTTAGTGGTATTACATCTCGAGCGTTTCCGTGCTTCAGAAGGCACGTTAAGCAGTTGGTCTCGGATAGTTTCGTCAGATGGCGTTGTAACTATTCGTTAAGCCAGGTCAGAGGCCTATTGAGGCGGCTTGAAAATTCTCTGACAGCAAGTTGACCACTAACTTGCCTCCACCAACACGCACTGGGCCCGCGTGGTGGAGTATGGCCCACTCCCTCTCACCCTTATTCGTGAGCGGAGGCCTTTGCCCTGCAGTGGGCTTCTATAGGCTATAACTTACTTTATAGGTTTCTTACGGAAAGTTGATGAGTATAATGGGTAAAATCACCCCTTCAAGTAGTGCAACTATTTACCCTAACAACCCTAATAATTATTTCACCCTATCGACATGGGAAAACTCATACATTTCGATCCAAACATGAAGGAATACATCTACTATTATAACATGACTCGCGCCTCCAAAGTGTTTGCAAGGCTTACAACGCATGCGTGTGGATTTGTTGCTCAACTAGTGGTGACACTAATGAGGGATTTTCAGAAAGCCATTAAAAAATAAAAAGTAGTACCTAGTGGCTCGATAGATGGCATTGACGAGACAGGGGCGAGCGACCTTGCAGATAATAAAATACAAATAAAATAGTAATAACTTGTGTGTTAAAGTAAGCAGCACAATATGAACATATATTTAGTCAACGGATGCGTCTGACTCAGTGACATGCATTTTTGTTAACTTTTTAGCCAAATTTTTTTGTCTTCGGACCCCTCTCTGGTCAACGCCATCTATCGCCGGTATGATGAACTAAGTTTTAGTAGCTGTCAGAAAACTCCTCATTGGCTCATAATAAAGAGTTTGATCGCGAGTCATCTTATCGTAGCAGATCTCTACTCGCTTGATCTCCGTACGGGAGTTGGTCTAAACCGGTTCAGTGGAATACTTACCTTCTGAGATGCGCGCAAGGTTCAATTTGGCACGCATGGCGTGGACGTAAATTCAGTTAAATGAAGTAATAAACTCACACTTGGTCAATAGGTTTGCGTAGACCATAGAATGGATTCTCGAGTATGATGCCGCCAATGCCTGCTTCCTTCAGCAACGGTTTCACCATTAGGTTTCGTCGCCGCCAGAAGAACTGCAATATAAACGTTTCACAGCTCTAATTAACGGTAACGTGGCACACTAGTCGAAACTGTTGTGTGTGTGAGTTTTGTAATCAAACATTTATATTTGATTAAGGATCGAGCAACGACACATGAGCATGAGCGATTTTGAATGGGAAGCGGGAGTCAATTCGCCAATTAGTACCCTTTTTACGTCATCAATTTGCGCGAAAATTCATACCGCTTTTCCTCAGCGGTCATGATTCGTTGCGCGACCAGCCCCACTACACTAGTATGATGTCGCTACCAGCGCGACGCGCCCTCGCTGAATAGAAAATGACCCCTTCCTGCGCTTTCTAGAGAGCGAGCGTCGCACTTGCCGCAACAAGTGGTATAGAAAAAAGTCGCGCGCAAGTAGAGAAATCATACTAGACGGCCTGTACTAGTATTTTCCCACGACTTCATACTTGGAATCATGGGATCGCGTCTTTGGCTAATCTTGAGGAATAATATACAAAAAATCACAGTAAAAAACAAATCGATAAACAGACCAAAATAGAAATACATAAAAAATTAGGTTGATTTTAATAAAATATTGTGAGCAAAGCAAAGCCTTGGTTTGGCAGGACGCGGGTTCAAGTCCGGTTCGAGAATTTTTTGTTAATTATTAATTTGATTTTCCTTGTCCTTCAAAGTCGTACATACAAAACCAATTGTAGGTGCCTATTTGCTTGATGAATGTATAGAGGTCATGTCTGCAGCTTGTATTTTTCTATTAAATTCGAATCTGACCTACATTAAAGATCATTCTTTTCGTTTCTTTCTAAGAAATGAAGAATGAAATGCAACGATGTTAGTTAACAAAAATAACACGCCTTGAATAGTTTTTTGGACGGACGCCAAGATGTTCCCTCGTGCTAATATAACTTGTTGTTGTTTATCAATGTGTTGCAATGCATGTTGATAAATTCATGTCAACATTGAAACAAATTGTTTTTTTATAAATAAAAAAAATCAAGTATATAATAGTTTGTGGGAGCTTTCGGTGGCGCGTTGCGGAGAGGTATGGACACCTAATTATGGGGGTCCGGGTTCGAAACCGCAAGGATAACATTCCATGTACCAATGAATTTTTCTAACCTTTGTACGTAATACCAACTGCTCTCAAACGTTGAAGGAAAACATCGTGAGGAAACCTGCATAATATGTAAGTATCTCGTTTACGGAGAGTTGTCTCGTTAAACGAAATACCTATGTACACACATGACCCAGACATGTTGAATGACATGTTCACACAGTCATAATCATAATATCAGTGTATCCACACATAATAATATTTTTTTTTTTTTTTTTTAAATTACCAATTAGTCCTACCCTACCTACCTGTTACCTATTAACTATACAGGGTGTTTCATAAGTAACAATAAATTTTTAAAACTCATAAGGGGGTTGTTTAGACCGTCAAACTGAACAACTTTCTCTATGGGACCAACATCGAAATCGAGAAAAAAATAATTTTAAATCCCATACATATTTTAGCTCTAGTCGATTTGTAGAGTATAGAACATAAATTTTTTTTTTCGCGATTTTGATATTGGTCCCATAGTGAAAGTTGTTCAGTTTGATGGTCTACACCACCCCCTTAAATGTTTATTTGTAGTTTTGTAACACCTTGTATAGATGCTAAAATTTTCATTTACACAAATAAAATTTTGGACAGTCTGAGCGATCCTAGTAATTCACAAGCCCATACAAAAAGATAATTGTACCGAAACCTGATTATTTTTAATATTAATAAAATTTTTATTTTTATTTAAAAAAAAGTTTGCCGTCACGGGACGCCCGGCCGAAGTGAAAAGTCCGCAGCTGACAAATTATAATTTCGAACTTCCGTCACACGAAAAGGTTCCGAATTTCAAAGCTTTCCGATAAACAGGTTCACTTCAAAAACATAAAAAAAACAACTTACATGATCTCCCGTGCCAGCAAGGTGCAAACACATAGGCTTAAAGTTCTTTTCTGGCCAGTGTAGCGGCAGCATGACCTGGAAGTTGGCCTTCTGGGCAGCCTCCGGTACTATGCCGGGCAGGCAGCGCTCCAGCGGAGACGTGAAGTAGCCCTCGAGGAGGCGGCAGTCTGTGAGATTTTGCTCCTGTCGAAAAGAATATAAGTGGGATTCTAGAGGCTATAACTTACTTTACTTTATCCAGAATGCTGATTGAAACCTCCCAGGTATAACTTTAAACACTTGTAAAATATTTTGACGACCCGGTTGGTGTAATGGTTACCACGCCGGACTGCCAAACCAGCGTCCTGGGTTTGAATCCCGGTTCGGTCATAGATGTCATATGTTCGTGCCGTTGTTGTATGGTTTCCATAATAAAAGCCTTAAAGTGCTAGTTTGGGATCATTACAATGTATGTGCCTGTGAGCGTTATATTTATTTATTTTACCTTAGTGATTGTGACCGGATAATCTCTCTCTATCAACTTGAAGCATTCATCACGATCTGACACCACTTTCCTGAACTCGAATAACCTAAAAACAATAACACTATGTTATATAAACAATACAGGACCGACCATAACAACACCTGGGTACCCTGAAAGTCATTGGAACACACTTGGAATCTTTAGGAAGATTCATTTAGTACTAACCTTCGTAAATTTTCTGGTTTCCCCCAGCCTTTGGTGAAAAACTTGGTGAGGAGAATACTTCGGTACACGGCATCTAACCTGCTCGTAGACATTTTCGTAGAATGGGCGGATGCTGATTTTTACTGTCTTCTTTTAAGAATTATTTTGTTGGTCGTGCATCAAAACATTTTGGAATGATTGTGGGAATCAAAAAAAGTTGTCAACAAAATGTTCGCACGGTCAGCTGTTGTTCTTCCTTGACCAATGGCAAAAATTTGATTTGACGTCAATCCAGGGCTGCCACTGCAAAAAATCGATTGGACTCTAAAACTGTGGAAAAAAAAGCGGTAGATTCAAAAAATTTTGCTAATCTGTGTTAGCTGTGCTAAACTGCTAAATTCTTAATCATATAAATATCCCTTTAAAGTTCACTAAATAGTCTTATCACAGTTATCACTTATCAGTCTTTCTGACATTCATAGGTCCCTTTTAAAATTAATGATAACACTTCAGGGGTGCGTTCAGAACCTACGCCCAGAGTGCACTCCGAGTGCAACTTTTCGCCCTAACGCCGTTCCGAGGCTCGGTGAAAAGCATTCTACCCATAAGAGCGAGCGAGAAGAACAACCGCACCCAAAGGTTCTGAACGCAGCCCAGCCTTAGGCCGAGATTCAGAGACGATTTGTAAGTCATAGTTCGAACTCCCGTATGTCAAAATCCACACATTTCTACCCTACTTAGCTCGAACTAAGCCAAAAAAAATCGTCTCTGAGGCCGAGATTCAGAGACGATTTTTTTTGGCTTAGTTCGAGCTAAGTAGGGTAGAAATGTATGGATTTTGACATACGGGAGTTCGAACTATGACTTACAAATCGTCTCTGAATCTCTGCCTCAATCTCGGCCTAAGAGAATAGGGCAAAGAGTAATATATAAGTATATTGAATAGGACATAGTTACCTACTCTACTGTTTGGAATATTTATTAAATGAAATCTGGCAACTCTTGTAATGTCACATTGTCAAGGGTGCGTTTTAAAGTTTAATATTTACTTAATAATCATCGTATTAGTAAAAAGAATGTAATGTAATTATGTTAATTAAAAATTTTTTACATAGTAATTATAAAATATAACTCAAATAATTTAGAATTATTCTAAATACCTATATTTAAAATTATTTTTTCTTTGTGGCACAAAGTTTATACTAGCTATTTTCGAACGCACACTATTTTGATGCCAACCCGCGAAATTTAAAAAACTTGCAACAACCCTCTCCCATTTAAAAAAAGGGGGGGTTTCCTCAACAATCTGTCAAAAAATAGTGTAGGTGTCAAAAAAATTGTCAGTCGAATAGTCGGGGTCGAGTTGTCTGGGTTGAATCAGTCAAGGCGTTAAACGTTAGGTACATTAAACAACTTGACGAGTAATCTGGGGGCCAATTACGGTAATTTAAACGATCAAAGTTCTATTCTCATCCAATTTTGTCTCTAGTCCCATTCTAATCTAATTCTAATCTAGTTTTAATGCAGTTGGTGCGGATTTTCGTATTACGGTAAACGTAAAAACCGTTTCAAAAACGTTTAGAGATGTTACCCTATTTCAGTACAATCGATCATCGACTTGCCATTTGCATCATTGACACCTCTAGTTTGTTTGACACTTCTACAGAAAAAAAAAGAAAAGAGTGAGACGAAGCGATATGAGGAAATGAGAAAAAGATTTTCGCTGGCATGACGTTGGCGTTTCCAATTTGCTATTCTTCAAGTATTTTTTTAGTTTGAAAAATGATAAAATATGTTAACCTGTCAGGGACCACCCCTTCCCGAAAAAAAATTGGCTCTCAGCCCCAGCACCTACCAGCAAATTCGACCGCGCGCGCGGCGGCACCAGTAGTCGCGAAGAAATCGATCAAATTCACCATATTTCGTTACCAATTCAAGTTGTGTTATGTTTCTTTCGCTGCCTACACTCATTTAGATTGTAGAAATAAACATCAAATTTACTACATTACTGAATAAACAGAGAAAGAATGAAAAAAATACGGCACGGGAGCGCCGCGTCTCCTTACGAAACATTTTTCAATAAAAGTGTCAAATTCAATGTTTGTTTACATTTTGTACCTTTTTAATGTTGCCAGTTAAATTATTTATGGTCTGAAACCAAGAAAATTGACCATTTTTAAAAGATTTTATTCAAAAAGGGCCGTCAAGCCCCGACACATCCCTACAAAATCTACAACGAGTTACTTGAAACGCTCGTTGCCCTTCACTAGTGGCTCGCTCCTATTGGTTCAATATATCATTAGAAAGGTAATTTCATAAGGTCTTATATCGTAAAACCTTCTAAAGAGAAATAAACCTTAAATCCTCATGATAAGCCTTAATTTAGGACGAGTCGAGCGCAAAAAAAGTTCGAACGTTGAAGTTCGACTGAGGCTTGACAAAATGAAACATAGCACTTCACAAACTAATAAGAGAACTACTAGCACTTCCAATTCGAACGTTGACGTTCGATGCGTCCTTGAGAGGTTAAAATGAAGAAGATCACACACGTCAGGATAATTATATGCATTCTTGGCTGTTGGAGGATGTCCTCGAGGAGTACAGATACCTTGTGTCTGGAAGGCGGGTCGAGCATTTTGTTCAAACCTTGGTGCGAATGTGCCGAGATCCTGAATGCAGATAGGCCTGCCTGCATGAGCAGGCAATGGTCAGAGTGTAATCTGAGGAGCGGAAGGAATGGTGTGGTGTAAGGTAGGTATACCTATATAGTTATAGCCAAAGTTAATTCTAGCATCTACCCAGGGTGCTCTCAATGTTCTACACATTCTGCTCATTAGTAGTTATTCCTATCTACCACAGGACTTAATGAAAACGATTGTGGTGCCAATAGTCAAAAACAAAACTGGGGACATCTCAGACAAACAGAACTATAGACCTATTTCACTGGCCACTATAGTAGCAAAGGTTTTGGATGTGTTGGTGTTGCTTGATGCTCAGTTAGAGGAGCAACTGCAGCTGCACGATGCCGGGCACTCTACTGAAACAGCAATCCTGAGCATGAAGCACACCGTCCGCTACTATATGGACAGACATACACCTGTGTATGTAGATATGATGTGCTGTGGAGCAAACTGAAGAAAACTAGTTTCCCTTCTGAGCTGCGTTTTGTTTTTGAGTATTGGTATGCGAACCAATAGAACCATGTCAGATGGTCTGATGCTTTATCGGATGCGTACAGGTTGGAAAGTGGGGTGAGGCAGGGGGGGCTTACGTCTCCCAAGCTGCTCAACCTCTACGTGAATGAATTATTGGTAGGCTCGGCAGTACACATGTTGGTTGTCATATTGACAATACATGCGTCAACAACATAAGCTACGCGGATGACATGGTACTGCTGGGCCCGTCGGTCAATATTATCAGACATTTGCTATTGGTGTGTGAGGATTTTGCGAGCAGTCATGGATTGTTATATACCGTCAAGGAAAGTGAATTTATGGTCTTCAGAGCTGCAGGTAAGTGCAGAGATGTGTCTCCAATTACACCTAATGGTGTACCGTTAAAAAGAATCAAAAAATTTAAGTTCCTCGGCCACATTGTCTCTGAGGACCATAAGGACAACTTCGATGTAGAAAGGGAGCGCAGGGCGTTAGCAGTCAGGGGCAACATGCTAATCCGCAGGTTCAATGGCTGCACAAGATCAGTAAAAGTGACACTTGACTGACACTTTTCCAATCATATTGTTAGTCATTCTTCGCCTGCAGCCTGTGGGTCAATTGCACACTCAGCTCGCTGAATGCCCTGCGCGTCCAATATAACAACATTTTCAGAATGCTGTTGGGGTCTCCGTCATGTTTGCAGAGGCGAGAACAGACGGATATCATGCAATCATTATAAAAAAAAGCCGTCTCACTCGTCAGCCTACTGCGTGCAAGCCACAACAGCATTCTGGAGATGATAGCAGGCAGGTTTGACTGCCCCATCATCACACACTGCAGGAAAGTGATGATTTAATTCTTTTATTCTGTTTATGTTGTATTTTAATTTATGTGTGTACTTACTAATACCCAAGGTCCTTCTTAATATGCTGACAATTTTTTAAGGGGATGATCAGACCATCAAACTGAACAACTTTCTCAAAGTTCGCGATTTCGATATTGGTCCCATAGAGAAAGTTGTTCAGTTTGATGGCCTGATCTGATCATCCCCTTAAAAATTGTCAGCATATTAAGTTTTGAACCCTGTAGTTCTTAAGTCAAACACCGTTACTAACACATGGATCTTTGTTATCTGTTTATGAATAAATATTATTATTATATGTCTTACGTTCTGTAATCACGGGCAATTATGTCCCGGACCTTTGGAAGGCGTGCATGGAGCCGAAGCCAACATGTAGAGGCCCGTTCAAAAGACTAGTTAATCTAAATGTAAGGGATACACATGGCTGACACCATCTCCGAGCGCACAAGATGATACACACGGGGATGGTGCCCGCCAGGTGCAAAGACCATTGGAGTCCGGCGCTATGGCCGTGATGGAAAAATAAGGTCTTGGGCTATGGAGGTGAAAGTTGGATGGATGGATACTGGGCTATGGGAGGAGACTAACGGACGCCTGCCATGACAACTAGTCTCAAAATTGTAAATAGGGCAGGCGGTGACTCACCGACTCGTCGAGTGGGCCCCATTATTATTACTTAAAACTTGAGTTTGAAACTAGGTTACAATATTTTCAGGTGTAGAGTGACCAAAGGTGCTGAGTTTGAGAAAATTTGGTAAACATAAACGCCTGAAAGAAAGCCAAGCCAAGAAAAGTCACACACTAAGAGTTACAGGTGCCGTGTTTGACGTTAAAGTTAAAAACAACCAAATCAACAATAAATGTAAGTGTTATCAATTCCTATTTACCTACTCTTGTTTATGAACATTGGCGTAGTTAGGGATTCTTCCTAAGGAGGGCAACCGGCCAGTAGGCTCATCAGCCACCATTGCCAGACTTGCCAGTGGCAAGTGTCAAAATTGACATTGCAAGGTCGGACTACAAATAAGATAATGTCGTCGCCATACAATCAAAAACCAGGTGCAAGGGAAGCAAGCTCATGATTTTACTGGAATATGAATAAGTGATAATAAGATCCAAAACCTAGAGCGAGCGAGGCGAGCGACTAAAATATGAATAAGTTGGCACGTAATCATCATCATCAGCCCATTGTCGTCCACTGCTGAACATAGGCCTCTCCCAAGGCGCGCCACAAAACTCTGTCCTCGGCCTTCCTCATCCAGTCGCTCCCCGCCACTTTTTTTTTAGGTCGTCAGTCCAGCTGGCAACAGGGCGTCCCACACTACGCCTACCAGTTTGCGGACTCCACTCTAGAACTCTGACACCCCACCAGTTGTCAGTTCTTCGGCAGATATGACCAGCCCATTGCCACTTTTTTTTTTTTTTTTTTTTTTAATCTATTTTTTTTTTTAAGGGACTTTTATACAATGATATTATGTATATGGCAGTCCCATCGTACCTTATACTTATATTTTACCTACACTAACTTATTTATTCTAATTACCTACATAGACACTGATGAGTTTGCAAAGGCGAACACTTTTCTAGCCGCATCCGAACTTGGTGATGCTAGGATCTCGTGAAATATGCCCACATCAAGTCTATTCACTCCAAGCTCCCTCATCAGTGTCATTCGAGCTTGCTCATACCGGACACACTCCACTAACAGGTGATGAACGTCCTCAACCACTCCACATTCATCACAATCAGGTGAACTAGTCTTATTCATAAGGAAGCCGAATTTATTTAGTGGAATGTGTCCACTACGAAGCCTATGTGCCATAACTATAATTTTCCTACTGGCCTTAATATGGGTAAACCAGGGTATGTGAGGAGGCTGACTTTGTATGGTCCTATACCAGATCCCTTTCTCTTTGGATATTTCATCGAAGTACTCCCGCCACATCTTACAACACATATTTTTAAATTTAGGCAGTACTTCTGAAAAATGCGGTGGAATACTTAAAATGCAGCCTTCTGATATTGCTCGCTTTGCCAACAAGTCAGCCTTCTCATTACCCTTCAACCCGATGTGTGACGGAATCCATTGCAGCACAACTGTAATTCCACACGAAACCAATACATCCAATTTCGACAAAATTTTATAAGCTATCGAAACACCTCTGTTTCCAGAGGCGCATCGAGCTATGTGCTGTAGAGCACTTGCGCTGTCACTATAAATGACAACATTCAATTTATTTAATGACTCTACATATGAAATTGCCTCTAAAATTGCAATAAGCTCTAGTGACATGATAGACATGGATTTGTTACATAATTTAAGCATATTGTTATTATATTGAGGGTTTGCAGGGTCATAAAAAGCTGCGCCCTGACCGTTATCAGTCTTTGATCCATCAGTATATATTTCATACCATCCCATGTATTCTTCTCTTAATTCTTTTATTATTTCATATCGAATTAAATTATCAAAAGCTTTTTTCGATGATTTTACTGATTTTAATTTTAAATTTATTTTACTGTTTCCAACTAAATTAGTAATCCAAATTCTCAATGTAAACATTTCTAAAATTGGTGAAGAGTTAATATTTTCATCTTTAATTTCGTCATATGTTAAAGCAAGCAATGGTTTCTTTTTATTTGACCAATATCTGACGGAGCAAAGAGTGTTCAGTTCAGCTAGTAGGGTAAGGGTTACATTGTTAGACCATGACTTAGCCTTTAAACAAAACTTAAATGCTAGGTACTTTCTGCGTAAATACAGTGGAACGACACACAGCTCACTCTCCATTACGTGAATAGGAGTACTTCTTATAAAGCCACCTATAACCCTTAAAGCCTGATTTTGCACCTTATCCATTTTATAAACATTTGATTTAGCCGCATTATCGTACAGAAAACAGCCATAGTCAATTCTACTCCGTATCAACGAAATGTACAGCCTACGAAGATGTTTAGGGTGCAATCCCCACTCAGCCCCGGCTAAAACTTTCAACAAATTAACAAATTTCAAAGTTTTTTCTACTGTTTCATTAATATGTTTGGTCCACCGTAATGATTTATCCAACCACACACCCAAATATTTATAGATCAGGACTTGATCTATATTACTACCATTCACTCGCAGCTGTATACTTTGTCTGACATGGCCTCTACTAAAAATACAATACTTCGATTTTGTTGTAGACAACTGTAGACCTAAGCTATCTAAAATTTTTACTAAAACCTCTAATGCACTCTGTATTTCATCCCTATTTTGTAGTAAGTTGTTATTAGAGGCGTAAAACACGAAGTCATCAGCATATTGACAAATGAACACATCAGAAATTTGTTTACATATTTCATAGGTTGCTATATTAAAAAGTAATGGGGAGAGGGGGTCCCCTTGCGCCAAACCTCTATTGGTACTCCTAGTCAATATGCTGTACTGATTATCGTCGTCTTTAATTTGAAGATGCCTTTCACTCAAAAAATTCCATAGATACATACAAATGCGTTTGCCTACCATAAGGACATCTAGAATATTAATCAATTTATCAATCATCACATTATTGTACGCATTTTCGATGTCTATGAAGCACGCCACGGTAGTTTGTTGCTTCGAGAAACCTAGTTGTATTTGGGTTATTAGTCTAGCTAAGCATTCTTGACACGATTGGCCCCGCCTAAATCCAGTAGTGTATGTAGACAAAATTCCGTTTTTCTCTGTATACCATTCTAGTCGTTTTGCCAGCATGGAGTGGAATAGCTTACAAATGCATGAGATCAATGAAATTGGTCTTAATTTTGATGTATCAGCCGCCTTAGGGATAGGAACCACTACAATGTCACGCCATTGTTTTGGGACATCACCTGACTGAAGGATGAGATTGAAGAGCTGCAACAGATAAACCTTTCCTATCTGTGGTAGATTATAAATCATTGAATAGGTAATACCATCATCCCCCGGTGCTGTATCTTTCTTTTTCACAGAACACATTCTTTCATGCATTGTCAGATCACACTCTAACGTGTTATTTATGTAGTTTATCTTTGGACATTCAAGGCCCACATAATCTGGAGTGAGACTGTGCAATAATTCTTCTTTCTTTTCTAGTGGAACAAATGGTCTTGGGGTTCTGTAGCCTTTGATCCAGCGCATTCGTCGCCACATGTCAGAGACGGATATAGACTCGTCTACACTGCTACAATATTTCCTCCATTCATTTGTTCTAGCCTTCCTAATGGCATCTTGGGCTTCTTTGTTTTTTTTTTTAATGTATCTAAATTATTTGGGGTAGGATTTCGTCTAAACCTACTTAAGGCCAGTCTACGAATGGCTATTAATTCCGAAATATGTGGGCTCCAGTAGGGTTTCGCCTTAAATTTATTACTTGGATTATTGCAAATTTTATATGTTGGGATAGAATTTTCTGTAGCGTCATATATGGTCTTTATGAGATTGTCGTACATAGTTTGTACATTCTCTCTCTCATGCATATCCACTAAGCAATTTTCTATGTGTGTTACATATATTTTCCAATCTGCCAACTTGAAATTTCGTTTTTTCGTAAATGTTATCTGAGCATAGTAGTTTGTTTTAGTTTTGATACAAAAGTGATCACTCCCTAGATTCTCATTCATTACACACCAGTCACACTCTAAAGCGATGTCAGAAGAAGCAAATGAGATATCCGGTGAGGTTTTATGTATGTTATTACTTACTATTCTGATTCTTGTATGAGTATCATCGTTAAGTGAAACATACTTGTACTCTAGTGCGGCATCATGAATAAGTCTACCTCTTTGATCATTTTTGGTTGACCAGTTGGAGTGGTGCGCGTTAAAATCTCCAACTATCAGGCATTTGTTAGAGTATTTTGAGAATATAATATCCCAGTCTGCCTGAGTTGTGTGAAATCTCTGCAGGTCATCTTGGGGGCAATAAATTAGGATAATATTTTTAATGTTACAACAATTTAAAATTTTCAGACAAAGAATTTCGATACCAGAATTATTAATATTAATATTTTGACATACCTGGACTTTCACTGATTTATGCACGACAGCAGCAACTCCACCATATGAATCAAACCGATCTTTCCGATATATGTTGTACTCACTTATATGTAATCTAGATTCAGGTGTTAGCCAGGATTCCGATATAAGAGCTATATGTATCTTCTCACGAGAGAGCAACAGTTCAAATTCAGTTCGTTTTGGCCGTAGGCTCTGTGCGTTCCACTGTATTATATTCAATGACATATTTTGTTGTACACTATCCATTATGGAAGAATCTAATGATGCTACTAAATATGTCTCTATCTTTAAATATACTTAAAACAAAGTCCATACATTCCTCCGCTAAAAACTTAAGCGTCATTTTAATTTTTGTAGCTAAATCTATATTACTGAACCAGATAATCTGGATCTTACGCCAGTATTTACTGAAGTCCACAGAATTTACACGTGATTTTTCTTCCCTTTTCTCTTGTCTTCTGTCTTCATATTGTGTTCTAGGTTCACCCGTGGTAGACTTTGCATCAGCTACATAAACTGTTCTCTTTTCTGTTGATCTTTTCTTCTTTGGATCATCATATATTTCAGTGCGCTGTTGTATGTCTACATCTTGTTCAGGCTCTTCTTCACTTTCACTGTAGCTATATAATTCGCTATGGATTCTAGACGGCACCTCTTTGTTGGACTCAATATTTCTGAGTGGTTGTCTATGGATTCTAGGTGGCATCGGTACCTTTCTGTTGGACTCCAAACTGCTGAATGGTTCTCTATGGATTATGGGTTGAGTTTGTAAAACATCTCTGTAGGACGGCTTGTTTGTGGGTTGAGCCATCTCCGGAGGATCTTGGAATGAATGTATTTCAGTATTGTTTCTTGTGTCTTCTGTATGTTTATGATCTGTGTAAATGTCCATTGCTTTTCTGTAGGTGCAGTTTTCTTTGCACATGATGCGTCTGATCTCTTTTTCTTTTATAAAAACTGGACAAGATTTATTCAAGGCCATGTGATTCCCTTTGCAGTTTATACAGACATAGTGTAATGTCTCACAGTTTTCGTGATTTTCCCCACATTTAGGGCATAATGTTTTCCTCGTGGGACAAAATCTTAACAAATGTCCAAACTTCCAGCACCCTGAACATTGAGTAACGGGGAACTGGTATGGTTCCACTTTGAGCCGACTTCCGTGTACAATTACCCACTGTGGCAAAATGGAGCTTTTGAAACAAACTCGTATAGTTTCACTGTTTACCCAGGCACCTTTATCTGATTGACGTTTTAATCTTCTGACGGAGACAATATTAACCTCACTTTCCAAAATTTCCTGAATTTCTTTTTCTTCTAAGTCTAGATCAACTTCTTTTACAACACCATAAGTTAAAGTAATGTCATCTATCATTTGACATCTAAAGCCCATGTCCTGCATTTTTTTACAGTTCAATAGCTTTTCTGCACTTGGTCTGTTTTGAAATTCTATTTGCGCTTTGTATGCACTTTTGAAATTTATCTTTAAAATGTCTTTGATATTCTCTGATTTCAGCAGTTTGGCCATTCCGAACTGTTTTGGCAGTGTATCTTTACCAGTAACACACACCACATATTTGGTGTCATCTACCCTCTTTTTGCTGCTGTTACTACCTTCGTCCGACTTCTTGGAGTTACTTCGTGCCACACGTTTACTTCCATGTGTAACTGTTATAAATCCTTCATCCTCGATGACTTCTTCACTATCATTTCGATTTCTCTTCTCAGCGATTCTTTTGTTTTGACTTTGACTGGCTGTTTCTCCATCTTCACCCAAAATAATTTGGTACACTTGTTGCTCACTTAAATTCATTACATCTTCCACTAAATCACTCCTGCTACACTCACTTGAAAGAGAGTTTTGTTCAAATTCATCCATTATAGAATAACATTTATAATGGCTGCCATTGCCACTTCAGCTTGCTAATTTTCTGAGCTATCTCAACCACTTTAGTTCTCTGACGTAATAGCATGAATTAAACCCTAGAGCGACCGAGCTTGAGAATTTACCAAAATATGAATAGGTCAGCACGTTATGATACAATCCAAAACCTTAGAGCGAGCGAAGCGAGCTCGAGATTTTACAAAATTATGAATAGGTCGGTAAGTGATAATTATGATCCAAAACCTAGAGCGGGATAAACATATGATCACGACTATGTTCCCCGAGGGGGTAGTCAAAGATATTCTGAAACCTCAGAACATCCACGTTTCACCAGTAGTACCGGTAGAGCGGGATATTTAGGAAACAATCCAGGTGCTAACGAAGCGAAGCGAGCTGAGGGTCGCCTAGACACTCTCCTCACTCCACCTCCTAGACCTAGCTCTTGGATAGAATTTTTATTTGGACCCATCCTCAGAGGTACTGTTCATAAATTAGCAATACATGTAATTAGAGTAAAAGGAGGCCCGAAAACTCAGTCTGTAGTGAACCTGCCAGCTCAGCTGCGAGTTGTGGGTTTGAATCAGTCAGCATTTGAATCCCACAAGAGGCAATCAGTAAGAACTAATAATATATGCTGAATATGAGTTTGTACACCAATAGACTAGGTTATGGTAGTGTGTGTGTGTGTGAAGTAAAGTCTAGCGTGGTGTGTTGGGGACGGTGAGCAGCCGCTTGTCACCTGTCAACAAGCCGGCACATGGCTCAGCTTTAGTGGATACAGCCCAGCCGCTAAGCGTTTCCGCTCCTCACATCTCTTCTTTTGTGGAGACCGGGCCTGAATGGGACTAGATAACCTCTGTGACATTTAATTTAACATCTCATACAACTACTATTTTGTTTCAGCAAACAGAAGAACGGCTCGAGAAAAACTGAACAGTAGAATGGAGAAGTATTGAGGGGACGAGAAGTGTAGTGAACGGGATTTTGTTAGTTACCCATCTCGTCTCCGCTCAGCTTCAGTGACACCACATAGACAATGGTTCAAACTAAGTACAGAAGATTTCTCACATTTGTATGGCACAATCAAAGCGGGGATGGATGGAACGGAATTAAGCAGGGTCAGGCCGGGTCGAGCTACATGTGAGCAGCAGCATAGAAAAAATAGAGATATAGGTTAACTCTGGACCGTACAAAAGATTTCCTCATCTCTCGGACCCACAGGATAACTTGGTCAACTCGGACAAAATGAACAACTTGGTCAACTGAGTTGTTCATGTTGAAGCTGTCTGCTAGAGCAGTTGACTGAGTGCTACAACTTGGCCAACTCAGACAATATGAACAACTCCGTAAACTCAGTTGTAAGTACATGTTGACCGAGTTCATGTTGTCCGAGTCGTTAAAGTTATCCAAACTTTTCATGTTCTCAGAAGTAATTTAGTATAACAGAACAGAATAATTTAGTAAAGCGTGATCCTTTTAAGACTCGGTCAACATGGACAACCTGATCAACTCTGGCTGATGACACGTACAACTTGGACAACGCAGTTTACCGAGTTGTTCATGTTGTCCGAGTTGACCAAGTTGTCATACAGGGGTGCGTTCAGAACCTACGCCTAGAGTGCGCCCAGAGTGCACCCCGAGTGCAACTTTTCGCACTAACGCCGTTCCGAGGCTCGGTGAAAAGCGTTCTACCCATAAGAGCGAGCGAGAAGAACAACCGCACCCAAAGGTGCTGAACGCAGCCCAGGGTGTAACAAAACACCCTAGTAATACTTAAGGCTGTGGTTTAGTTAGACCATAAAACTGAACAACTTTCACTATAGAGCCAACATTGAGACAAATAAAAAAAATTGGCCGTCACGGGACGCCCAGCAGATGTGAAACTTCTCTCGATGTAAATTTCGAACTTCCGTCAGACAAAAAGGTTGCGGATCAGAATTTCAAAGCCCTCCCATAAAAAGTTTCACTTCAAAAATCTGCTGTCCCATACTTACTTACATTTTAGTCGAGTCGGTACTGCAGTTTTGTATGGAACAGCAGATTTTTGTTTGTTGGCTTCATAGTGAAAGTTGTTCAGTTTGATGGTCTGAAACACCCCCTTAGGTATTACTAGGGTATTTTGTTACATTGTTTAAAGTACTTCCGACTATATGACTCGGTCAACTTGGAAAACATGTACGACTCGGGCAACGTGGACAACTTGGTCAACTGTTGTCTAAGTTGACAAAGTTGTCCACGTTGCCAGAGTCGTTCATGTTGTCCTAGCTGTCCAAGTTCCGTTCAGTGTCCAAGTCCTTCATATTGTCGGAAGTACCTGCTTATAGAACATCTTGGTCAACATGATCTAAATTGGACAACTCAATGTTCGAGATGAGTAGGTGTATGACTGAATTGTTTATGTTGTTCAAGATGACAGAGTTGTTCATGTTGTCAGAAGTCCTTGTAGTCAAAATATAACAGAACAGAATAATTCATTAAAGATAGTGGTATGACCGAGGAAAATAAATTCCTCTTTGTCACCAGCGTGAAGAAACTTTGTGACAACAAGTCTGCTGTCTACACCTGTGAAAGTGACTGATCACGTCTACCATGCATATAAGGATAGATAGTAGTGGCACAGATTATATAATACTATACAGTACAGATGCCCAACGTCAAACAATGAAACGCGACTGCTGTAACTCGGGCAGTCTTCGGGCAAAGTAAATTGCTTGATTTTCCGAGGCTCATGAGATTTTTTTGTAGTCAGATCATGTACTTTTAGTAACAATTTACACGTTTACGTAAACATGAATTACAAATCGATACCATAACACCAAATATCGCAATTTTTAAACTAAAATTTCGTTTGTATGGGATGGGACACCATGGTAGTGGTTAGGGCATGCGGGCGGGCCTAGACCCGACTGGTGCATCCTGAGATATTATGAAGATGAACTACTTCTCTATTGTTACTATGGCAGCGGTATGCGGTGGAGAGCAACTGGCCTGCTTGTCGCTTCTTGACAAGCTATTACACATCTCCGCTCTGCGCTAAGATCCTCCACTTTTCTCTGCTTTAATGGATAGCCGTCGATGTCTCAAGACAATCCATCCATATAAGTGATTTTGCTAAGATGTCGATTAGATTCAAGATGTTGACCAGTGAATGAAGATCTTTTACTCATTATTTTTAATAAAATCTATAAAAATAAAACAATTTCGTTAATTTTATGCGTTTTTTATTTAATTTCCCACAAACTGTAAGAAAACATGATCAGACTGGATGACAACAAGGAGGTCACGTCACACACTGTATTATAGCATAGCATAAATGCTCTCGACTTTATTCCCCGAGGGGGTAGTCAGAGATATTCTGAAACCTCAGAACATCCACGCTTCACCAGTAGCACCGAAACTCTGTCCAGTATGACTTGTGATCATTTTGCTACTTATAATGGTAGTGGGTACAATACATGCCTCGAAACTGAAGCACGCCGGTTTCCTCACTATGTTTTCCTTCACCGAAAAGCCAGTGGTGTTACAAATCTTACATAAATTCCAAAAAATGCAGTGGTACGAGTCAGCATGGGCGGGGATCGAACCATCGACTACTACATGCCAGGTTACTCACCACGGCACCATATTATAATCTTTAAAGACTGACAGAGTTCAGGCGCTGCTAATGAAATGTAGAAATTATGAGTAAGTAAGTAATGCTAAAGAACCCACGGAACGAGTCAGTTATATTGCATTTCGGCTGTGCTTATGACTTACCGCGCGAAGCACCGACAACCTTACGCCTGACGGGTGACCCACGAGACAAGCCAGTTTGTCGTTTCACAGTTACAAATGTGCGCACAACCTATGAGGGGGGTCAAGTTTCACCTGTGGTCGGATCGGCTCATGAGCTACAGCGCGAGACACCCAAACCTTACGCCTGTGCGGGCTGACCCACGAGGTGAGCTGCTTTGGTCGTTTTACGTTACGACTGTGCGCATGAAAGTGATCTAAATACTACTCCATCGGAGGCCGTCCATTCCCCATGACTTCTGAGGACAGTCATCATGCACTTATAATATCTTGCTCGTCTGCTTCGGATAGGTACACCGGCTTGTGGAAGACAAAATTTCCAAATTTCCACCTGCCCCAATATGATTATCTGATTGAACTTGGTTCCGTAGAATGTCAATGTGCCCAAAACCTACAACAAAAAAGAATATTGTGTCATTGCTTAGGTTACACTTATGAGGTCAGTAAGTGATATAGTGGTTCTTTGGTCGGTCCATGTGGAGGATGAATAAGCAATGCAGCAGATAGTTACTCGGTTACATCCTACAGATAAATTAGGTGCGGAGTACTCAAAACAAGTGCAGTGTAGTTAAGTACAGTATGTAAAGATAGGTATTTGGATCCAAAGGAGGTGAATAGTCTGCCCATCCCACAACTGAGAAATAGGTGTGGGGGTGAATAAACTTTCAGATTTATGATTTACTGCTAGGAACAAATAACTATTGGATGGATTGTCTTGATGTAGGCAGTAGCAATAGTTCTCACCACTCCGAGTGATTCGTCTCAACCTAGGGTCTTGAGGTAATGTTATGTGTTAAGTTATCTTGCATAAAAGAATAGTTACCATTAAAATACATTTGCCCCACGACGACGAAGATATGGCATCACAAGACATGCTGCATTGCATGATTCTTGTCTTGATTTCCACACTCAGGTTCCACATCCAAGTTCTTCTAACACATAGGTAGGTATGTATCGTGTATGCCGTGAGAAGGGTCAGGTCCGAAGGTAATTAGTTGAGGAGTTAACTCCTTCGACAGTCTCTACCGTTTTATGTACCGCGCGAGTCTCGCCTAAAGCACACGTCTTCCCTACATGGTTGGGATGACATCGAACTCACGAAAACCAAGGTCCACTTCATGAAAATCTGGTGAATCAACAGTTTTTTCAATGTTTTTCAGTTATAAATCTCTGAACGATCGTAAAAAAGTTGTGAAAAAGTAGATATTTTGTAACTACAACAGAATCGTTCAAAAACGTTTGAGCCATCTGTCAAAACGGCTCTAACGGCTGTCAAGAGCAATACCACGTTTAGCCAAAGAGTAATATAAGTATATTAGAAAAGAGAACCTACTCGTGGCAACATTATGCATCCACCTTATGTCAAATTGATAGCTACCTAACTCCATCTATGTTCCCGTTCTGTTATTAAACCTATACTATACATACCTACATATATCTACTCATACGTATACATATTATTGTTTTGAATGCTAGTTTTCGTTCAATCTCGCACCGATCCTGTTAAATTTCAGTCTCCCTACTATTTCTGTAATCTGTATATTGGTTAGAGAACAACAGAAACTCCAGAACATCACTAAATCGGCACGAAATTGAACTAAAACTACAAACAACACGCACATAACACAAATAGGCAGCCATCTTGTGAATTTGGCAATTTGACATTGACATAGACCATAAAATTTTTTTTTTGTAGTTTGCAGAACGTAATACTAGATGGCTGCACTTTCTATGCAAACTACATTGAAGATACCTGCCAAAAGGCAAATGTCCTCCCACTGCGTTTAGCGTAATACCAAATTTGTAAAAAGCTAAGCTTCATTCGTGGTCCAATAATGGTTCGGTCACCAAATATTTACCGTAATTGGCCCCCTGTTGTCCTTTAGTCATTCAAGTAAGGCCTCCGCTCATTGCAGCGATTTCATCGAGCGATAATATTGCTGCGATTATCGAGCGATAATATCGCTGCGATTTTGCGATAATTGTTCTCAGTACCTACATTTTGTATGGGGACGCGCTCGATCCCACACACTGCCGCGATATTATCGCAACTCTTTATTAAAGTAAAATAGCTTACGCAGTGGAAAAATCGAAATATATTATTTTTGACAGTAACAACACCATGGAAACTATTACATAGATCTAAAATACGAAGGATATACAAATACAAGATGTGACAACACTTTACTAGATATGCCATCTTAACATTCACTCCTCTTTTTCAATCCAAGCTCTTCACAAAGCTTTACCAGTCTTGGTTTATATAAAGGCTTCGTAAAGATGTCTGCAAGCTGCTCCGCAGTTGGTACTTGCTCTATTATAACTTCTCCTTCAGACACACACTGTCTCACATAGAAGTGCTTCAGTTTTATGTGTTTTGTTTTACGGTGTTGTTCGTATGGAGGATTGTGCGCCAGTTTTATTGCGGACTCATTGTCGATGCGCAATACTGGCGTATTCAGATTAGATCCTAGATTTTCAAATAATCTTTTAAGCCAAACTATTTCACGGCACGTCTCACTAGCAGCTACAACCTCGGCTTCAGTGGACGAGAGCGCAACTGAGGTTTGCTTTGTACTTCGCCAGGATATCGCCGAATCAGCGTATAAACATACGATGCCGCTTGTAGAGCAACCACTCGTATCGTCGCCACCGTGATCTGCATCACTGTAACATACAAGACGCTTCGCGCTTTTCTTGTATCTCAGTCCAACATCAGTCGTTCCCTTTAAATATCTTAATATTCTCTTAACTTGCTGAATATTCTTCTTAGTAGGTTTATCTAAAGTTCTCGACACCACGCCAACTGCATAAGCAATATCAGGCCTCGTACCAACCATTAGGTAAGCCAAAGATCCAACAATTTGTCTATAGGGAAAAATGGTAGGACTATCTTCGTCTTCTTCCTCCATCCCTTTTTCGGAATCTTTTATTATAGGAGTTCCGACAATTTTGCAATCGTTCATTCCATATTTTTCTAATAGCTTTCTAGTATAGGCTGCTTGATGGACCTTGATAGTGCCATCATTATGTCGCTCTATTTCTAGGCCAAGAAAATAAGAAGGTGCCTTTGCCGTTATTTTGAAACGTCTTCTCAATTCATTTTCAATAAAATCATCAGCGTCTTTTTCGCAAGAAGCGGCCAACAATCCGTCATCTACATAGAGCCCTAGCAATATTTTCTTTGATCCGCGTTCTCTAATGTAAAGACAAGGATCTGCTTCGCTCTGTTTAAAACCGGATTCCATAAGAAATTCATGAATACACTCGTTCCAACATTTAGGCGCCTGTTTTAGTCCGTACAGACTTCTTTGTAATTTACAGACTCGACCGGTACCATCATCGTATCCTTCAGGCTGTCGCATAAATATTTCTTCTTTCACAGTCCCATATAAGAACGCAGTTGATACGTCGAACTGTTTAAGCGCTAGTCCCTCATTTGCAGCAATACTTAACAGAACTCTGATCGTGCTCATTTTAGCTACAGGACTAAACGTCTTTTCAAAGTCTATTCCTTTCTTCTGTGAATAGCCGACAGCAACCAAACGTGCTTTGTACTTATCAACAGTACCATCAGGGTTTCTTTTGATTTTTAGTACCCATTTGCATCGTAGTGCTTTTCTATTCTTTGGAAGAGTCGTCAGCTGCCAAGTCTCATTTTCATTTAATGACTTTATTTCACTATTCATCGCTTCGATCCACTTATCCTTTTCAGGACTACGCAAGACTTCACGATATGAAGAGGGTTCAGGTACAGATATGGCCTCATTAATGAATTGTTCAAAATTAAATCTCTCAGGAGGTTTAATCTGACTTCGATCACGAAGCTGTCGCCCGCTTGATACTGTGTCTGGCATGACTTCATTTTGTTGTGTTAAATCATTGCCATCTGTCTCACCTTCTTCAATCGACTGAAAATCTTCTTCGCTTTCGTTCATTTCTAAGTGTGGGTTTGCGTGAACTTCATTTTCAACTGTTTGATGACTTGTAGAATGCGCATTAACAGGTGGAGAACTTGTGGAAGGTATTTCATAGGATGTACTATTTTTGGGTTCAGAAATTGGTGTGTTAAATGATTTATCGTTGTTCTTTTTCTCTTGTAAAGGTACCTCATCAAATATAACATCTCGCGATCTCATCAATGTCAGATTCTTTACATCGAAGACACGATATCCTTCATCACCATCGTACCCGATAAGTATTCCTTTTAATGCTTTTCTGTTTAACTTTCCCGATCTTCTCTGCTTTGGGACATGCACATAGCAATCGCTGCCTATGATTTTAAGGTGATTAATCTTTGGCCTTTTATTTAACCAAAGCTCATGCGGTGACTTGCCATCTATTGGCGTCGGTCCCGTTCTATTTAGTATATAAACAGAAGCTTTAGCTATCTCAGCCCATAAACCTTTCGGTATCTCATCATGAGCATGCATGAGCGCTCTTGTCATTTCCACAATTGTACGGTTTTCTCTTTCTACAGAACCGTTTTGTTCAGGTGTATACGGCATTGTCAATCGCTGCTTAATGCCGTATTCTCTCAATGTGTTGCGTACTTGTTCGTTGTCGAATTCTCCTCCATTATCGCTCAACAACTCCTGTATGACGTGTCCGGAAGTCTTAGCTTCAGCAAGAAATTCCTTCAAGCGTGCGTGAACTTCAGACTTTTGTCTCAAAAAATAGATCCAACGATATTTTGAGTAACTATCTTTGAATAGAACATAGTATCTGCACTTTGAGATCGAATTAGGGAATGGTCCGCATACGTCTGTACCAATAAGCTCTCCAGGTATCTTAGCTCTAGGTCTCTCGCCAAATTTCTGTCTATGGCTCTTACCGAAGACACACCCTTCACAGATTTCAGAAGAACTCGGGTCTAGCTTTACTCCAAGCTCTCTTTGAATCAGTTTCGAGACATGTCTCTTGTTTTGGTGTCCTAGACGTTCATGGTAGAGTTGAAGATTCTGTGACATTGTTAGTTGGTTTATCTCAACTTTCGGCTTCAGTACTTTCACATTAAGTTTGTACAAACCACCATACTTGTCGCGATTCCCGACCAAAATTACTTTGCCATTATTCTTCAGGTTAAATGATTGAGCTGTTGACTGAAATGTGCTATTGTTTAACGTATCCTGCGCGGCTAGCACTGAGAATAAATTTCTTTGAATTTTTGGTATGTACCAAACGTTTGTCAAAGTAATCAGCTCCTTGTGGCCGTTTATGTCAGCTTCGAGTTGTATACCCAACCAGCAAAAGCTTGTTGTATAGAAGACCATAGAACGTTTTGTAAAAACTAATCGGTGGTCAAATAAAAGGCCAAAGAAGGTGCACCTACAAAGAAAGTGGCGCAATTATATCTCCATTTTGCTTTAAAGTACAAATGTAGCGGTGTCAGGCATGACAATTTTAGCCCATACTGTTGATGTAACAGTAACACAATTTCTATTTGGTGACCCGTAACGCTACTAAAGTACCTTTTTGTACGTTTAAAGAGTTCATGATTCCATTACTTCACTAATATTTATCATTCATTCATTTTACATTCGTTCACGCAGCTGCAATGTCTCAGTATTTTTGAAGAAAAAAAGATAATAAAAAAAGAGAATACGAGGATATCGTGATGAGTTAGATATTATTTTGTAATTAAATTATTCGTCTCTTACGGGGAAAATGACGTGCGACTGTAATTTTACTGATATACTATGTATGGGTTTACGTCAATATTTTAATGCCCCCTCGAATTATTGAGTTTTTACTAAAATAATTACGAATTTTAAGTCATAAACATACTTCGAGCTTCCTGAACTTTTCTATAGCACTCTTTATGGCATATTACAACCGCCATTACATGAAATTAGGGATCTTTCTTGTGCATATGTGTGAGTGTGTGTTTTAAAAGAGAAAGGATCTCCGTTTTAGTACTATTTGTGTCATAGAGGGACTATAACAGTTATAAAAAAACAATTCCGTTCTAAAAAAGTGTCTTTGTGATAAGTTTATCACTACGATTAACGCGCGTTAAAAGGTTTTCGTTAACCTTTATATCACAATTTAAGCTACACAAATGTATTTTGAAACTCAGCTATATCACCAAATCACTCTTTTGTAGACTTTTTGTGCCCTCTATAGTACTATGTACTGTAACGATGATCTAAAAACCCACAATATCACAATATCGCCCTATTCTTGAGTTTTCATCTCTACTATAACGAAAGACCCATTAAAGTTCGTTCAGAACCTTTATTGCGTAAATCAGGCGCATTAGGGTGACAGTACTCACTATTATAAAGTTATATAGTTGTATACTACTCACATTGGAGGTTGCTATAACGCCTGACTATAACAGCTATATAAAGTCGCGAAGTAAACCTTTACATCAACTTTTAATAGGTCGTTTTTGCTGTATAACCTTATAGAGCCAAAATGTACTGTCAAACGCTTTTACACAACAACCAGTCACCGCCAAAACCTTTATCCATCGTTTACCCAGCTTTTTTGAGATATAAGGTTTGGTTATACGACAAAATTGCTGGTTGGGTAGAGCCTTTTCCAATGGCTTCAATAGCATCTCCATTTGCCGTCATAACTTTATGAGAATTCTCAAAGTACTCAAAGGATTGAAATGAATCTCTTCTATTGGTTACATGAGTGGTAGCACCATTGTCTATGTACCAAGAGTCTTTGTCAGCATTCTTTTCACCACAGGCTAGGGCTATCCCTGTCATCATCGCTACATTTGTAGGTTGCTTTGGAGGTTTGGGAGGTCTACCATCCGCTATCCACTTTTTGCAGGATTTGACTTTATGAAACCCTTCCTTGCAATAATTGCATAATTTGTTCTTATTTTCCTTCTTTTTACCTTTCGACCTCATAAGTACCAATGCTTCGGCCTTTGTGTCATCCACAACACCTGTCAAAGCTCTTTCATGAGTACATAATTGCGTCGTGAGATTCTCTATATTTCGATCGCTCTTATTCATCAATAGCCAGCTAGATTTAAAACTGAAATATTGTTCCGGAAGTGTATCTAGAATTTTACAAATCAATAAAATCTCTGGTAGAACATTTCCTTCTATCTCACTGTTTAAATCATACCATATATTTTTGAGAGTCGAAATATGAGCGGCCATATCATGCTCCTCGCTTTTCTGGTAGCGGAAGAACCTCATACAGAGATCATAGCTCCTGTCTTCCTTTGCTCCATCATAAAGCCTGTGAAGCTCTTTCCACATCTCACTTGATGATTTACATCGCATTACTTTCTGCAATGTATCTTCAGTCATGTTTGTCGTAAGAATGAGTAAAGCTTGACTGTCAACTTTTTGAAAATATTCAATTTCTGTATTGTACTTGGTTAAAGCTTCCTCTGTCCCCCTTTCGCCAGGGTGATTGGGCTTTAATTTTCCCTCTATCGCCTTCAGCGTGGGTGGATTACTTCTTAGCATTAAATGGATTTTGTATTTCCATGTTTGCCAGTTCGACCCGTCGAGCTGACCGATCTCGATTTTCATGTTCGTCGAAGTCGATTGCATGATCAAGAATTCGTGAGCCCTTTTACGTGTCTTACTCTTGCAAATACTTTGGAACTACTTAAAACCTTTAACAACTACGTAAACCTCGCTCTGCTACCATATTAAAGTAAAATAGCTTACGCAGTGGAAAAATCGAAATATATTATTTTTGACAGTAACAACACCATGGAAACTATTACATAGATCTAAAATACGAAGGATATACAAATACAAGATGTGACAACACTTTACTAGATATGCCATCTTAACACTCTTTCGACTACATTCAGTGGCGGGGCGCATGCGTGACGCGTATCGCGGAATCGCTGCAGTGTGTAAGGTGTCGCGATATCGCTGCAATGTGATGTCGTCATTCGATGAACGCGCTAGTCATTCAATCAAATAGCAGATTGAACCAGATAAATAAATAAATAAATAAATAACTCTCACAGGCACATACATTGTAATGATCCCAAACTAAGCAGTAAAGGCTTTTATTATGGAAACCATACAACAACGGCACGAACAAATAACATCCATGACCGAACCGGGATTCGAACCCAGGACCCTGGTTTGGCAGTCCGGCGTGGTAACCATTACACCAACCGGGTCGTCAAATGACTGCGACATATACATAGAGTTCAGAGTACCTAATGTTAAATATGAAAAGGAATTTTTTAATATGTTGTTAGGACCTAAACCAAAAAACCATGAAATTTTCGGACTATTTTCAGTTTTTCGCATATTTCTAGGCATTATTTATTTGAGTCATGTAAAAGTTGTTTTGAAAGTTGTTCAGTTTGATGAGTAGAATAAGTACCTACGTGGTTTAAAGGTTATTGATTCTTTTCCTTAAACTCTGTATACCACCCGGGCGAAGTTGGGGCGGGTCGCTAGCAAGAATAATAAATATTTTCAAGCAGAGTTCTACCGAACCAAAACTCGATAAAAATATTCGGTCGATAACAAAAAATGTTTAGCCGAATTTGGTCAGTAACTCTGTGACAAGGTTCCAAATCGAGTCACACCTGTCAAGACTGCTCTCATTAAAATGCAAATTTTTACGTGGGAAGAGATGTATTATTTGAAGATGATCTTTTATACGTAGGCCATTTATATTGGGAAAATATAACAACTGATAGAATTTATTCTAATCGAATAATGTAGGAATGAATTAGGAAGTAGGTGGACGTCCTTGATTTTCGCTGACTATCCACGAAATGTAATTTTATATGAATCAATATTGCGAGATATTTCTGCATTTTCCAGGTTTATTAGAAGCAGAATGTGTAATTTAGGTAGGTATCTCAATCAATCAATCAAATATACTTTATTTTACACCAAAATACAAACAGTAAAATACAGAAATATATCTATACTTAGAGACAGATACCTGGCATCAAGCACTAAACACTTATATAGCAGGGGTGGCCAAACTTCATACATTGCCCGGTCTACTTACATACAAATTTTAGATATACCTGGCAGTATATTACCTTCAACCGCAACAGGTCTGGAAATGAATATGCCTGATTTTGATAGACATATGCTGTAATTTTTTTTTGTCCATACTTTAGTTATTAATCTCTATGCAAGACTACCATAAAAGTCGCCTGCGGACGACCGGGTAGACCGCGGTCGACGTCTTGGCCCACCACTGTTATAAATAGGTAATAACTAACCCCGCTGGAAGTTAAAAACTTAAAAATGGAATAACTTTTAAACCAAAGCAGCTAGATCAAATTCATCAAATATTTTGATACAGTTTTAATAGGAATTCAGAGCACTAAATATTGATATAACATTTTAATCATTTTTCAAGGGCCCCGCTGGGCGTACGTTAGCATAGATTGCGTTATCTTTGTAAATTGTAAATAAGCACTAAATGATTAGCTAGGTTTCAAAACCCTAGGATCGAGGGCCCCGCTGGGCATACGCACACGATCTTGACTGCTGAAATATTGCTAAATCCGGTTCATGCTTCATTCGTGGTTTACTAACTTATTTTAGCGCGAAAAAGATGACGTCATTTTTGCACTTGACCTTATTTGTACAACATGTAATCGAATACCTACCTACTAGGTAAATATGGCGGGAAAGTTAAGTAATCGTGCTGTCACTTTTTGTCTTGTTGACATAGTAAAAGCTAGCGAGAGATTTAATGGAGGAATCTTTTTAGTTCCCTATAATGATTCGAGCGGATCTTCCTTCTTCTTATCGTGTGGGCAAGCATGTCACAGTTTATTAAAACCACCTTACCGCCTCTGACATGGTTTTTATGTCATCATCATCATCAGCCTGTCATCGTCCACTGCTGAACATAGGCCTCTCCCAAGGCGCGCCACAAAACTCTGTCCTCGGCCTTCCTCATCCAGTCGCTCCCCGGTACTTTTTTTAGGTCGTCTGTCCAGCGGGCAGCAGGGCGTCCCACACTACGCTTACCAGTTCGCGGTCTCCACTCTAGAACTCCGACACCCCATCGGTTGTCAGTTCTGGACTCTGGTTCTGGTTTTTATGTAACGACTACTAATATCCACCAGACATATTAGCCGGGACCAATGGCTATGCTTGTATGGAGTCAGATTTTCGTTAAAATGTTTAGTTTTAAAGTAACAGTGCCTCAATGATTTCCATACAAATTTTTAATTAATCCTAGCATTGAATAATAAATAATTATTTTAACGTAAATCGGACTCCATAAAAGCATAGAGATTTGTTTCTAGATTATTTCTGCAAAATTTCATTGACTTTTAGTATAGACAATATCACCATAGTACGTTAAGTACCTACCTAAATCCGATTTGGTACAGTTCACCCTAAATACCGTGTACCTAATTTTAGAACATTTTACAATTAGGAAGTAAATTATAAAAACAAAATGTTAATAGTTAGGTTCCTAACAAGAATCACAGGCAGCATAGAGCGTAGGCGCTGCGGAGAGTATAAGGACCGTGGATATAGTTCGTAAGTTCGTTTATTTCATCGTACACAGACAGACGGACAGACGTAAGTTGTGTTTTAAGATAGTGTCGTGAATAATATTTGTTTTTGAGTGATACACGATACTTGAAGTGAGTTCCTTCGATGTTTCTTCATAATTCGCGTGCTGTGAATTAATTATTGAAACTAATTTTCCACTTTTAAGGGTACCTATATTATTCGGAGCACGCTCCATACAAACGTACTATGGTGATATTTTCAATACTAACCAATTAAAGTCAATGAAATTTTGCAGAAACAGTCTAGAAACAAATTTCTATGCTTGTATGGAGTCAGATTTTCGTTAAAATGTATAGTTTTCAAGTTATAGTGCCTCAAAGATTTCCATACAAATCTTAAATTAATCCTAGCATTGAAACTGTATATTTTAACGAAAATCTGACTCTATAGAAGCATAGAGATTTGTTTCTAGATCGTTCCTGCAAAATTTCATTGACTTTAATTGGTTAGTATTGAAAATATCACCATAGTCCGTTTGTATGCAGCGCGCATTTTCGCTCTCGGAATAATATTCTCTTAATAACGTCTGTACCTAATCATAAATCATCTTGACAATGTAATTTAATATTGTATTCGTAATTTCACTTTGCATTAAGGGTGTAAGGGACAGCCCTCCGCAAACTGAAACAGTGAACTCATGCACCATCAAACTGAACAACTTTAACTGTGGAGCTCAGAAACGCGGATAAAATCAGCTGTGCCATACAAAAATGCCGTACCTACCTGACTCAAATTATGGGACAGCTGATTTTTTTCGCGTTTCCTGAGGTAGGCTCCATAGTGAAAGTTGTTCAGTTTGATGGTCTGAGTTCACCGTTTCAGTTTGCGGAGGGCTGTCCCTTACACCCTGTATAAGATATGTGTTGTAGAGTTTCTGGCCGTATCTTCTGTGCAACGGAACCCCTACCGAAGAGCGGTGATAGTCAAAAAAAATTACGTCTGAAAGTTATAATATATTTTAGAATTTTGAGTTCTAATCATTCAGATTTTTCTCCCCGATTTCGAAATTGGCTTCATAGTAAAAATTGTTCAGGTTCATGGGCCTGGCCTTAAGTATTTTAGGGGGTTTTGTTACACCCTGTATAGGTACCTACCTATATCAGATCCGTAGGTACTTATATCTAAATACCAAATTGCTACACTTCTATTTAAACACGTAAAATCGTTAGGTATAGTTTGACTGTCAATGAATGACTCATTGCACATTGTACTTAGGTACATTCTACCTTGGACAAGGCTAAGTCAACGTTTTCATTCATCACAGCCATATTGATTTACAATGTAGTTACCTCATTCTATATATAGAATCCTACTGAGTTGCCTAGAATACATAGTACCTATGCCTAGAATGAGATCTAGAAGTGTTGTGTATACTGTCACGGAATATAAGAGTACCTACAAATACCTACTGTATAGAATTCGTGTTCTATATAAGTACGCCAATTCCGATGAAAATTCCAATATAGTGTGTCATTTTCCTATCTTTGATTGCCTTCAAGAGGTAATAGAAACGTATGGTACCTACCTACCTATTTTTTATAAGGTAAGACTGTATATACTTTTAGAGACGTGGACATTGTTACGCGCGTAATAAATAGTTATAGGACAATAAATCTTTAGTAGGCATCTTACGAGATGAAAGAACTTGTCAAGATAGATTTTATCCCTTAGTCGCCACGTGTGACATGTTTCACTTGTTATCAAAACTCGCACGCCATACCAAGATGGGGTGGGATCTACGAATTTATTCGTAGGATGGGATTAATTTATTAGCTTTAAGATGTCAATCTACTAGTATGAATGTGGATGGCTGTGGTAGAAGAGGAAGGCCGAAGAAAAGATGGATGAATTGTGTGAAGGATGATATGTGTAAGAAAGGAGTGACTGCTGAAGTGACGGCTAGGAGAGATGAATGGAAGAGGATGACATACTGCGCCGACCCCAGATAATGGGAAATGGGCAAGGGAATGATGATGAAGATGTCAATCTACTTCATTCCAAAGGACGAAAAGATTTTTCGATTCCTATTTGCTTTCTGGCCAATTCTGATTAGCAAATATAGAAGGTTAGGTACATAATGTATTTATCAGAAAGATAATATTATATACTATTATTATAGTAATTATCCGACATATTTTGGACGTTAGGTACCATAAAGCTGTTCTAAGAATAAGTGAGAGTAAGCAGTGTTTGAAATCTCTGTTTCAGTAATTCAAAATTGCCTTAACATTTCGTTGCTATTTGGAATGGAGTATAAAGCTTCAAACTTCGCGTTCTAATTTATTTGTTTATGTATAGGTAATTGAAACTTTTTTCTGTTTTTCAGATGGGGGAGAAAATTTTGTGTTTAGCGCCAGTGGTGCTGCTGGCCCTTCTGCAGTTCGTTGATGGTAAGTTATTATCTCTAAAAACTCCCACATTAAGTCCAATCATTCTTCAGATTCAGACTCTCTATAGAAGCAATCATAAGCTCTGAATGTGTCCATCACTTTGTATTCATAAACCTACAACGCAAAAAGAGGGGTATAAATTTGACGACGTCTCTCTGTCTTTGGCATCGTTGCTCCAAAACAGCAAAGCAGTGTTCAGTGCTTTGTTTCATGCAAAATCGATTCAGTATTCGTTTTCAAGATGCTTTAATTATTATCCACATGTTCTACTTTGCCTCTCCGAATCCCTATTCGTGAGAGGAGGCAGTGGAACCTTGAAAACAATGAAAGAATGCTTACTACCTTTAGGCTGATGATGATGTGGAATTGAACCTGTAAAGAATATGAAGTAGTGTCTAGTGTCCTCGTTTTTGCGAGCGTTTGTATGTCACTGGCTTATTAGAAGTATAGGGTGTTTGTTTCGTTATTATATCTACAGCTTGATCCTGTGACATCTGTCAAGTCCATAAATTTTTAAACTAAGTCTGTGTCACTCATATTTCTTCCTTGCCTTTGCCTGCCTTTATGCCTTTTATCTCTTGCATTAGCGCGCAAATAAAAAGACTGCCATACTATGGTCTCTGCTATCACAGGTATCAAGCTAAATAGAAACTATATGCGTTCCTTTTAAGGGTTGAACTATACATGGCGGAACGGAGCAGCACAGAACAGCACGCCGCGTGCGATCGCGTTCCGTCTATCTTATATGCTCTAGCAAATGACACTCCTGACGAAGACAGAAAAGGATGGAGCGACGGAAAAATGCGATCGCGTGCGGCCATGTGTAGTTCAACCGTAAGGGGATGATCAAACGATCAAAATTAACAAAGACTATGGAGCCAACTTAGAAATCGCGGAAAGAAATCATCTGATTCATAAAAAACTGCAGTATACCTACTTGACAAAATTGTACGAAACAACAGTTTTTTTCGCGGTTTCGATGTGAGTCATATAGAGAATGGTTTTTAGTTTGATGGTCTGATCATTCCCTTAAAAGGAATGCCGAACCAACCTGTAGGTATAGTTTCGATCTAAATTTTGAGCTTTGAGTAGGTACCTATCTTTATTTTCAGCTTCATCATCTGGTCTGATGTCATCTATAAACTTATATAGTTTCAATTAAATAAACTAAACAATCGACTGTCAAGGTTACATAAATGTTATTATTAATTGTTTATGTTGACCATATTAGGAAGGGCGGATTTGGTGGGCGTTTTCCGAGCTTTAATGCCGATCTACATAACTCACGACATAACATAGTTAAGTTCGTTGTTATCTTATTATTTCGTGTTTCTGTTATGGACATTTACGATTTTCGACAATTTATTGTTAAATGGCAGTTAAGATCAAGTTGATCATCGACTATTCTAGATATTGATAATATGGTAACATGGTTGCCACGTACCAATGAGTTATTCTAACTTATGTACGTATTACCGACTGCTCTCAAACGGTGAAGGAAAACATCGTGAGGAAACCTGCATATGCAGAATAAATTCTGATGCGTATGTGAAGTCTACAAATCCGCATTGGGCACGCGTGGTGGACTAACGCCCGAACGTCCTCCGAGAGGGTAGGCCTGTGCCCTGCAGTGGGACGTATGTAGGCTGATGATGATGATGATGAATTAGTTAATGTCTACACAAAACAAGCAATCATAGCACAAGCTTCGTCAATCGTAATACAACAGCCGGTAATAAGCAACATGCTTTGACTAATTGGCATCTTACTGGTTTTTTAATAGGCTTAGGTAGTCTTTAAATATGTTAGTTTACTATTTTGTTGTATTTTGTTACTAAGTAGGTACTTTAAATTACCTAATAGGATACTTCATTTCATAGCTTTTCTTAATAAACTGTTTTTTTTTGAGATCGGACATATCTCTATAGGTATTCCTACCGGTGACAACAGCAGTAGGTACGGAACAAAAGTCCCGCCGGACCAGAAGTACCATCAATGGTACAGGTTGGCACTAGGTGGTGCCAGTAGTACCATGTTAGTCCGGTTGTGAACGGTTATTACTACTTATTAAATTACCAACTCGCAAGTTCGCAACTGTTGACTCTGCGGTTGTACAGAAGAAAAAAAACATTAGCGGCCGACAGCGGTAGTATAATGGCAGCGTGGTACTTAATAGCGTTTTCGCGCCTAGGTCTCTTTCTATTTCCGCGCGAACGAACGACATAAATTGAGCGCGATAAGGCTTATCGCGCGCGTCATATTCCGGCCGCTGAGGGGTAACTAAAGCGCCAGATACATTAATTATCCAGACATGTAGGAGCCCCACAGGTCATTGCATTTTTTAATGAGATAGATAAGTGCCGAAGATGCTATTGTCCTCTTCGATTATCGCACGAGACCTTGCTTTTTGGACTTTGGTGCTTGCTAAATAATGCAGTACTTAATGATACGAGACAACCAAGCGGTGCGTTTGCGAATCAGTATTATGCTAGGAAAGCAACTGTCTTTCCTAGAATAACTGCGTATGTGCAAAAGTAGACTTTAAGTCGAGTTACCTTAGACTGCGAGGTACTTTTCATTGAGTTAAAAATCCCCATTGGATAGGCAACGATTCTGAGAAATAACACACGAGGTTATAATTTGCAAATAATCCATGTGGCATAAATTATCAAATCACATGGTCCATTAAAGCATGTGCAATATTGACCACGCGGAATCGTCCCACATGCATGATCGACGCACACATAACATATTAGTAGGTACCTGTAACAAAACAATTACGTCTCATTATGTTACTGGCTTCCGACCTGATGAATTACTTACAAGGATATAAGGTTCTGCGCGCTGCGTGGGCGTCGCTTGTTTACATTCCTTTATAGACTGTTGCCAAGGTTAATTTTGGGTTTTTATTGTTGTTCGGAAGATCTTTTTATTGGGTATGCAAATTGATGTCTTTAAACTTTTGATTAGGACCAAAGTCGTCAAGGTTAACATGAAATTATGGTTATGGCTATAGAAAGTATCATCATTTAGGTACCTACTTTATCTAAGTACATACCTCAAAGTAGATGAGCCCGTTAGTTGCTTCGAGCTTAATCAAATATTAAGTACATTCCCGTGTTTTATCCAAATACACTTCCTCTCACCTACGCCTCTCACCCTTATTCGTGACAGGATACCTTTGCCCAGCAGTAGGACCCTCTATAACGGACTTTCTTAATACCTACGTATAGGTTTAAGTATCTTTGGTACCATAAGGTAATGTACTTCATAAATATTTAGTATCCTATGTGTACCTACCTACACGATTTATCATACTCTAACCATATAATAAATAATTCTACCTATTCTTATGATCCAACCAAAAAACTACCTCTTCAACAGCCCAGCGTTACTACAACTACAACAGAAACTACTATGGTCGTAATCTTTACGAGCACGGGCGCTCGATCTCCGATAATGTGGTCACCTGCGGCCCGCACACCTGCGGCGTCGGGGCCCACTGCATCCACGGCAGTGTGAGGCCAGTGTGCGCCTGCCTGGCTGGCTACTCCGGGGACCCGCTCTCTCAGTGCATCAGGATCGAATGCGTCGGTGAGTTCATCTAGTTTACTTGAGGACCGATGTAACTACAGAAGAGAATATCTTGGATATCTATGTGATCCACAGATTTGTATGATATGGTTTCTATTGAAGAGTCTTGTGGGTGAGGAGGTTGCCGTGTATTCACCCGGAAACCATAAAAATTATATGGCACCAAAGATTTTGACCTTAAGTCTGGGTAAACCGAAAGGGTCTATTTTCCTGTATAGATTGATTGATCAGAATATACTTATATTTAGTCTTAAATCACGCTCCAGCAGTGTTTGGAGCGGTTCCAGCCTTCAGAGTATCTAAACTTAAACTTCGTCGTATTTCTTAATTACTACGTGAAGAGTGTTAACATCATAATATTGGTTGGCTACTAAATTCATTTTGGCTTTCCCAATTAGGGAAGAATAGGGGATCGCACAAAATATTAATTTATTAGCCCCTGGTTGTGATAATAATTCAATATTTAATTATTGTCACTAACTCTTCTCTAACTACTTTACAAACACGCACACATCCAAATAATTTGGTTCTCCCTTCTTTAATTGAATCATGTAATTGCAGATAACAGCGAATGCCGCAGCACCCAGACTTGCGTCAATCAACACTGCGTCAACCCTTGTGAAGGCACATGTGGTGTCAACGCCAACTGCGATGTTAGTTTCTACAATAATTCAATCAAATTCAAACCTTATTCTTTTACATCAAAGTACCTTTGTCACAGTTGCTTTGTTATTACAGGTCCGTAACCACATTCCCGTATGCACTTGCCCTGCTGGGTACACTGGCAATCCTTTCTCTTCCTGCAGAGTTGCTGATCCAGGTAATTTTAGCTTTGCAATTTGCAATCAGCCAGTCAATTATTTCAGTCTAGCCTAAACTAATTAGTATTAGAATTCGCTCATTATTTTTTATTGCTTCTTTGCAGAGGAAGCATGCCATCCTTCTCCATGCGGTGCTAACACCAACTGCAGGGTTGTCAACAACCAAGCTGTCTGTACATGCTTGCCTGGATACAGGGTAAGATTACATTTATAAAAATGCAATCTGTTATTATTCTACGAATTTGCTTTTACATATTTTACTTTAAACACTAATATCATGACATTTACACCTGACCTCCGTGAATTGAGATCCAATTGGAAATGACCCACTAAACTCTCCACATTCAAAAGACAAATTCAACACACCGTTATCCTTTTTGAAGGAGTCAGATACGTGGTTGTGGCTCACAGCCTTTCACCTCATACGATACCAGGGAAAATTTATTCATGCTCCAGCAGACTTTTACAATGTTCTTTCCTTTCGTTATCCAGGGAAGCCCTCTAGCAGGATGTCGTCACGAGTGTGAATCTGACGGAGAGTGTGGTGCGCAGCAGTCGTGCCGAGACTTCAAGTGTACCAGTCCCTGCAGCGACTGCGGAGTCAACGCTGACTGCGAGACCGTGGCCGCCCATCGTGCTGTCTGCAAATGCCCTAGGGTAAGTTCCCAGAGAATTTGAAAGTATTATGATAGTTTCCGCGTCGGGGTTGAGTTGTTTCTAGGGTTTCTGATTTCAACAAGCTGTAAAATGCGGTTTATGTCTTTAAAGTTAATACAAAGTTACATTGTGACTAAGAACCTTGATAGAATGTTGAGCACTTGCTTGTTTCTAATATCTACGAGAACATTCGAATTTTATATAGAGCGTTTCCACTCTCACTTATTCGAAAGAGTACAAATTAATGTTTTTCAGGACGTTGGTAACTAACAATTATAGGTAAGTAGGTACCAGGTACATTTTGTACAATATAATATACAATACTATCACCAGTAGGTATCTGTATTGTACTAGACTGGTAATCCTCCATCTTTATCAATCCCATTTCTTACCCAAATATTTTACGTTCCAGGGCTACTACGGCGATCCCTACAGGATTTGTACCGCTGAATGTACCTCAGACGGCGAATGCCCCAGTTACAAGCCCGCTTGTGTGTACAACGCTTGCGTCAACCCTTGTACCAACGCATGTGGTGTCAACGCTGACTGCAACCTTCGTGGATTAACACCTATCTGCTCCTGCCCCAAGACCATGACTGGAGATCCGTTCACTTTTTGCAGACCTTTCGAAGCACGTGAGTAAAAAATCTTTTACTTATTTCAGATTTTGTAAAGGCCTTTGATTGAGTGCGTCATACATTTTTATTGCAATAAACTTGAACTGCACTTATCTGAATTAGATAATAAATAGGTTTCAGACAGATTTGTTCTTTATAATAATATTATCCAAAAAGAAACCATGGTTACCAGCAGTAGAGGTAATTTAAATTGGGTGTACCTACCTCAGGAATCAACACTTGGTCCTCTAACATAAAATGTTCTTAAAGGTGACCTCTGTGAGCCGAACCCTTGTGGTGCCAACGCCAAGTGCACGCCTGGACATGACCGTACTGGTGCCGAGCGACCTGTCTGTACCTGTCCTTCTGGATACATTGGCAATGCTCTTGTTGCTTGTGATAAGGTTAGTTTTAGCTAATTTTAAGATCTCGCTGCCTTTTAGGTTAAGGAAATCAGTATGTATGCTTAAATTTCGAGTATTTTTGTGGCATGTACGGTGTCCACTGTTCATTAAGTTCTTTGACTGTCAAATGAGAAATGACTGACAAAATAATGGAAAATATACTGTCGCTGTTAATAAAATGATGATTTATTTCTTCTATATTCTCCCTCTAGAAATATAGAAGTAGTTAAGAATAATATGTGCTTCTTTTGATTTTATTAACATAGGTGTAGTTATAAACTTTCTTGTAAATTTTACTAAGGGTGAATGCGAGCTGGACTCCCAGTGCGGGGACCACCTGGCCTGCGTGGGCTACAAGTGCGTGGACCCCTGCCTCGGCAACACACAGTGCGGCTCTGGAGCCGTCTGCATGGCGCGTCGCCATCTTGCCGTCTGCACGTGTCCTAACGGTCAGTACTTTGAGCATTTTTGAGCAGGAGCGCTGGTACAAGTTAGATGCGACTCGCATAGGACCGAGAATTAATAGATCATAAAGTAGAATAATAGCAAAGTGGGGGGAGATGATACGTACCTGTAGCCGGTAGACATGGACTAATGATAACGATGGGATGGGGACAAACTAAGATGAGAGATTATGGATCATTCTGATAATTATACTTCAGAGATTTGTAATAATCTTAAAGAGACTGGTATTATAGCTATCGTCAGGTGATCCGATTTTAAACGACCTTGGCTAACGTTGAGTCTTCGACAGACTTGGATAAATGCACAATCTTCTTCTTTTGTGTCAGCAAGAGCCATATCGTGACAATTATCACAATACTTAATTGTACGTACCTAATGATCAAAGCTCCAGGTTCTATTTTAACCTTCTTATTCGTACCACAGGTCGTAACGGTGATGCCCTGGTGAACTGCTACGACTCAGCGTCTGTGGTTGCTAGCGCCCGATACTTCAGGTACAAGAGGAACGGCAACTTCACTGACGAAGCCACGCCAGCAGTCGTCGCCGCCCTCGTTGAAGAACCAACTGTCGCTCCTACGGTACTTGATACTCCAGCTGATGACGTCACGAAACAGGCCGAAGCGAGTTCTGAAGACAAGCAGAAGAAAGAATAGAATGATTCAAGATGGAAATTGTTGAGATGTTATGTGATGTTATATTAACACTGAATTAAAAGAAGCGTCCGAGTAATAAACTAATTGACGATCGAACTGATCGAAGCAAATGCGTATTGTATGTACAAGGTACAGATATATAATAATAATGAATTTTAATAATAAATCGTATTCGATATCAATTTAATTAAAAAAGAAATAAAGAAAAATCGTAACTTACAAAAGTAAAATGAAGAAATAGCTCTGTATGAAATTTCCTTTCGTACCCATACCTATATATTTTTTAAATAGCACATACTTAGTGTGAATTCTCATGATGAAAATTAATAATTACCTATTTTTACTATACGTCTTACTTTTATTTCTTTCAGCTAAATCTCTACCCTATTCTATTTATAGCATATCATATGCTCACGACTGTATTCCCCGAGGGTGTGGTAGTCAGGGATATTCTGAAACCTCAGAACATCCACGTTTTTTATACAAGGAAAAACTTGAAATGTTTCTAAATCTAGTCATTGATAGAAAAGATTTTCCGAGCAATCTCATCGGAGACAAGAGGAATGACAAACTGAGGTTTATGGCCGGTAGGAGTCCGGCACTATCTGGGTCTTCCTTCCCAGATGTCCATGATGGATTTGCCTCTTTTTGTCACATGTAAAAAAAAAAAAACATCCACGTTTCACTTCACCAGTTGTACCGAAACTCTGTCCAGTGTGACGGGGGGTGAGCCCGATTCTATCTATACTTACTTACAAAAGAGTTCCGTGAGTGAGACTGACAGACAACGCACAGCGTAAACCGCTAAAGATAGAAACGTTCTACAGAGGATGTAGGGGTGAACTAAGAAAGGATTTTTAAAATCGTTCCCTCCCAGGGCCTGGTTACCCCTGGTAATCTACGCGGGCGAAGGGGTAACACACGCGGACGAAGTCGCGCGTCAAAAGTTCGTACCTAAGTACCTACAAAAAACCGATGTTTCCATGACCGAGCGTGTATGACCTATGTTTGGACTAGATCTTCGATCGATAACATGGTTTCAGGTAGAGCCGCATTTTTATAAAAAAAAATCTAAATTCCTGCAAAATTATGGTTACCACTATGCCAAAATGTTCAAACCCCTTTCTCGATAATTATATTTTCAGAATTTCATATAAGTAACTACCTAATAGGTATCTAAATGTCACGCAAAAGAACATTATTGATTATTGCAGTGTGTTTGGGAATGCGGTAGCTGACCTATTCGATTTTAGGGTTCCATACCCAAATGGTTATAGTCATATAGTCATAGTCATAGTCATAGTCATATAATTTATTGCAACCATGGGTTTAAAAGATGTTACATAACATTGATACCAGTACACATGGACCCTGCTAGGGCACTGCAAAACTTACATCTAGAAATACAATTAAAATTATTTCATATACCTACTTATTATAGTTTGTTATTCATGCCTATTGAATTAAAATGAATTGTACTTACAAAAACCTAAATCTAGAATTATAATTAAAATTATTTCATGTATTATACGGTTGAACATCATCTCCACCATCTATGAAACCTAAGTATGAAACGAGTCCTTAAATTCTTTGGGCATTATTGTCTGGATTGGCATTTTGGAAAAAGTCATAAATCATAATCACCGGCCGTATAGAGGAAAAGAGAGGTACCTAGAGGTCGCATGCCTACGCGATGGACCGATGTGGTAAAAGAAATTACCGATACAACACCTAAGGCCAGCATACACCGGGCCCAAGATCGTGCGGCCTGGAGAGCTGTGGTGGCACAAGCGGCCCACGATGGTCACGTCCCTCAGCCGTGACGTTACGACTAAGAAGAAGACCCAAAGGGTGCTAATGGGACTCATTACTGAGCATAGAAGTCAATTCGTCCATTCATCTTTTGAACCGTAATAGGCTGAAATTTTCGCAGAATATTTTGTGTAGTTATGTTAGATTCGCTAACAATTATTAAAAATAAAATTGGTAAATATGGAGAAGATCCCAAGTAGTATTTTTTTTTTTTCAAAATTGTATATATATTTATCTAAGTATAGGGGTCCAAATGTTTAAGAAAGAGTGCGTGTATCAACAAAGTATATCTCTAGGCTTTGATTAATTAAGTACCTATTATATGTCAAGATATAGATAGAGACTCACGCTTCTAACGTAGGTATTAAGACAAACTGGCCAACTTTCTTATGTTTGTACGCTTATCTCTGTGTGCGTGCATGCAATAAGGTTTATCAGCCTAAGATATTTTTTTCGACGCGTTCATAATACCGTACCTTCGACTGTCTAATACAGGGTGTTTCATAGGTACAAATAATTTTTTAATACTCTTAGGGGGGTTGTTTAGACCGTCAAACTGAACAACTTTCATTATGGGACCAGCATCGAAATCGCGAAAAAAATAATTTTAAATCCCATACATATTTTAGCCCTAGTCGATTTGTAGAGTATAGAACATAGTTTTTTTTTTTGCGATTTCGATATTGGTCCCATAGTGAAAGTTGTTCAGTTTGATGGTCTACACCACCCCCTTAAATGTTTATTTGTAGTTTTGTAACCCCTTGTATAGGGTCCAACTTAATATGCTGACACTTTTTTAAGAGGATGATCAGACCGTCAAACTGAACAACTTTCACTATGGGACCAACATCAAAATCGCGAAAAAAAAAATCTGCTCTTCCATACAAAACTGCAAATATACTCGAGCCAAATGTATGGGACGGCTGATTTTTTTTTCGCGATTTCGATATTGGTCCCATAGAGAAAGTTGTTCAGTTCAATGGTCTGATCATCCCCTTAAAAAAGTGTCAGCATATTAAGAAGGACCCTGTATGTCAAGATATATATAGAGCCTCACGCTTCTAACGTAGGTATTAAGACAAACTGGCCAACTTTCTTATGTTTGTACGCTTATCTCTGTGTGCGTGCATGCAATAAGGTTTATCAGCCTAAGATATTTTTTTCGACGCGTTCATAATACCGTACCTTCGACTGTCTAATACAGGGTGTTTCATAAGTACAAATAATTTTTTAAAACTCTTAGGGGGGTAGTTTAGACCGTCAAACTGAACAACTTTCTCTATGGGACAAACAACGAAATCGCGAAAAAAAAAATCGGATATCCAATACATATTTTAGCTCTAGTCGATTTGTAGAGTATAGAACATCAATTTTTTTTTCTCGATTTCGATATTGGTCTCATAGTGAAAGTTGTTCAGTTTGATGGTCCAAACCACCCCCTTAAATGTTTATTTGTATTTTTGTAACACCTTGTATACAGGATAAATTTTATATCACTACGGATAACTTCATCTTGTATTCTACTCATCAAACTGAACAACTTTTACTACCTATGTATAGAATAGCTGCTGCAGTTTTGTATGGGACAGCTAATTTTTTTTCGCGATTTCGTATTAGGCTCCATAGTGAAAGTTGATCAGTTTGATGAGTAGAAGACATGCTGAAGTTATCCGCAGTGATATAAAAACCCTGTATTGGCAATAACTTATCAAAGTCTCTAAGGTATGAAAGTAGGTAGGTATAACTTAGCAAAAAACGTGCTCACAAGTAAAAGACAAAAACACGAAAAAACCTACCTAACAGGAAAAATTTACCTACTTATGCAAATTTTTAAAGCTTAGGCGTTATTTTAGTAAGGTACGCTATTTCATCGTACACAGACATACGAACAGACGTAAGTTGTGATCGTCAATAAAGTTTTACAAGAGATAATTACAGAGTGAGTTTCTTCGATGTTTGTTCATGATTTGCTTAATGTTAATTACTTACATTTATTAAGCATTTAAAAGCATATTGGTTGTGAATTTATTACCTACTAGTGTTTACCCGCGACTTCGTCCGCACAAATTATATACCAGATTTTAAGTCAGATCATAAGCTATCAAACGCAAAAAGTTTCATCAAAATCGGTTCAGTAGTTTTTGCGTGATGCGCGAACAAACAAACAAACAAACAAACACACAAACAAACAAACAAACAGACAGACAAAATTTCTAAAAAAGGTTGATTTCGAGTCAGGGATACCTAAAAACCATATCGTAATCTTTTTTTTGTAAATATCTTCAATGTACAGACACACTTCAGTTACAGTTTTATAATAGTTAAGACTTAGGTATGTTTGAATAACATATTTTTCTGTGTAGTTTTCAGATGAGTGAGAAATGGTTGTGTTTAGCGCCAGTGGTGTTGCTGGCCCTTCTACAGTTCGTTGATGGTAAGTTACCTGCTATTACTATCTGTGCCTAATCAGTTAAAAGACATCATCGGCGATTCGAATACAATACATTTTTGGTGTGATGTGAAAGTGCCGGCCAACAAAAACTAGTGATAGGTTAATTAATTAACCCATAACAATTAATGCCCAGACCAATTAAGTCCTAGCAGAACATATTTACTTTTTATTATTATCATGAATTTTATTCAATAAATAACTTAAGACAACTTATGCGATATTTACAACATTATATACAACTTATGACTAAATATGGCTATGATTAAAAAGAAAAACGTATAAACGTCAATAAAAGTCGTAAGTATAATCGTCATAGCTGAATGAAAATGGCGTAAAAAGCTACGGACAAATAATTATTTGGGTCATTATTTGAAACCTCGATAATGGTGGTCACACGGCTATAAATCCTAAGATATGAAAGATACAGCATTCAAACAAATTTTATACGTTTCATCATTTATTAATCTATCTGGAACACTAATTATTTCATCAAAATAAATAAAACTAATAACTTAAAACTTCGTCCGAACATTGAAAACGGGGTGGATTTGGCTATTCTTCGAGTGTCCCACGCTCCTCTCGCGTAAAACAATCGCATACAACTTTTTAGTTTATTGTGTTACATATAAGTTTTGCATATCAAAATAATTGTCAAGAGTTATTTTATTCATTTCTTATTTCTATTTGTAGATTTAAAAGATTGTTTAAGATCTAGAAGCCAATATGTGTTGGTCACACGATTTCATGATTTCTGGGAGCGCAGGTTTAAACGCTTCGTATGTATACAAATTACAACCTATTAGTAAGTTTATTGTTTTAACAGACACGGATATCTATCCCAGAATTCAATATTTAATGTAATTTGAGGCTATATACAATGTGTATTAAGATATAAAAGCTTATCTCCGGAATCAACTTTTTATTCACCTATTTAGGTAAGTTTCGTGGACACTGTATTAAATAGAAAGGATGCATTGTTTTTTATTATTATTAACTTTTAGAAGTGCTAATATAGGCGAGATTTTCCTAAGGTATTGATCCTTTGAAATTAAATGATAAATAAGGAGTAAATTGTAAACACAGTCAAAAATCGTAATTTCCGTGGCGTAATTTTCGTGGAATGCTGTCCACGAAACTTACTATTCATTCCACGAAAATTATTACCCACCTGTTTTGAGTGAATTTAATCATGAAATATAGAATTTCTTTGTGAATTCTGGTAATTGATCGATTGTTTAAATGTCTATTATGCTTTGTTTGTCGAAATGGTAGTTTAAAATTGAAATCTGTCTCTTCAAAGTACCATAATGATTATCAAACTGACATGGCATTTTACTTATCATACTTGTCTTATAAAAGAGTTCCGTGACTAACTGACTGACTAAAGAAAAGTTTATTTGATGACGGAGTAGTAAGAGTAATCATCATAGCGCATTTTGATCCGCTGAATCTTAGCTTAGTGCGTATACGTGGGATATAAACCAAGAAGGGGTGGTATCCCGCGGTATCTGGAAGTCCGATAGTAGAAAGGAGACGGCGGGATGAGCTCAACATGCAGCTCTTGTGCACACTCGCCGATGTACAATCTGTAGAAGACCGACAAGCAGGCTACTCTGCGGCGGTGGGCTAGGCTATGAAGCTTGGTTTCTACCAGCTTACTGTCACCAATGAGCCTCCTGGCTCTGCGTTCAACCGAGTCGAGAGCGTCTAATTGATTCTTAGCTGAGCCATCCCACATGTGGCAGCAATACTCCATACACGATCGGACCTGAGCTTTATACCACCTTAAGAGCTGTCCAGGAGTGAAGTACTGCTTCACCTTGTTTAAGATGCCCAGCTTTTTGGCTGCAGTTTGAGCCTTAGACTCGATATCAGCGCCAAAGTTGAGTTTCGTAGTCAACCTCATGCCCAGAAGCTCAAGACTGTCGGAAACAGAGACAGGTGTACCCCAGAAAGTAGGAGTCCGATGAAACGCTCCTTTTGGCGGTGAACAGACAAGCCTGAGTTTTGGTGGCATTGAAGTTGACTAGATTATTGTCACCTCACTTTGAGACAAGACTTTAAGTCAAGTTTGACTTAAACTGTTGTTGTTCTACGAACGTATTTCATCCCCGCTGGCCCCAACGCCGGATAGATATCTCTCTGTGACAGTACCTACTGTCATCTGCATACCCAACAATACCTGACACAAGGAGGTCATTGATGTGTAGCAGGAAAAGTGTCGCAGAGAGAACAGACCCCTGAGGAACCCCAGCATCAATTGCCATGAGGTCAGAAGAGCTGCTGTCAATGACAACTCTAATCTACCGTTCACTCAAGAAATAAGATATCCAGCTGCTGAGATCAGCGGGGATGCCATAAGCAGGAAGCTTGCTCAGCAAACTACGTGCCATACCCTGTCAAAGGCCTTCGAGATGTCAAGTGACACAGCTAGTGCTAAACCGTGTTTCTCGATGGCCTCGCCCCAGCAATGCGTGACATACACAAGAAGATCCCCAGTCGAGTGCCCCCGGCAAAAGCCATATTGACGATCACTGAGTAAATCATTATCTTCTAGGTATGTCAGCAACTTACTGTTAAGTACTCTTTCCATAACTTTTTTCGGACCTCTTTCGTGTGTATTGTGATCCGGCATCGAAGAATCACAACGTGGGATGGTTGGTGGCTGTTTGGCACCAGCTTCCAGACGTGAATTGCTCGCAAACAGAAAAGCACATAAATTCTCTTCCTCAGTTGCGGAGTGAGCCAGCGACCCATCATGTTTCTGCATGGGAGGCAAAGTGGGACGGCAGAAATTGATTTAGACCAATTTTGAAAGCGACCAGAACTGTTTACTACCAGAGGGGTAAATTGCCAGTCTGGCTCCAATGTGACTGACATGATCGAATCGAGCCTTCCGGATCACCCGTTTGCAGGACTTGGCGGCATAATTAAAGGCCCTCTTCTTCGTGCGGACCCTTCGTGCTCTAACTTTGCGGTCGCGAGCTTGGACCCATGCCTGTTAGGCGGATTCCTTTCGAGCCTCAGCGCGAGCACAATCCGCATTGTACCAACCCCCCCGCAAAGGCCACCGAGCCCTCCCTTCCAGTCGCCAACTGGCACGGTGGGGCTTTGCGGGATTTTTCGCTATTTGTGTGGGGCAGCCTTTCACACGTGGCTAACGCACTACTTGGGCCCCCTACTAACTTCGGTCGGCCAACGAATGTCACCGTTCTTCAGATCTCGCTACCCTCCAGAATGAGTTTCCCAGTACAGTGTTGCTCAGAGGCCAAGACGGTTCCAAACAGCGCAAATTACTTTCTCCCATTCCGCAATAGCACTGGCACTCCTGCACACCGACGGAACGCAGCCAGCTGCTTGGCGTCAGACTCCAGCAGGAGGGTGGGCGCAAACCAGGCGTCTCCTTGCGGAGCCTACCACCGCTGTGGGGGATCATTCAGCCGTCACCACAAACTTGGTAGTCTGTGGTGGCGTTGCCCGGGGTGGACCGCTAGGAGGTAGATCCCAACCACCCCCCAAAGCTTTAAGGGAAAGCTCTTATATTTTTAAAGTAAAGGTACACAAATAAAGGTGACCCGATGCATATTGACCTTCTTATTATTTAGCACATAGGCAATTTAACCCTTTGGACGTTCAGACATGTGAACAGCCATGTCCCAGAACGCGATTTAGAACAGACCGCCCATCATATTCAATGGGAATGTGAATTTTGGCACGGCGACTGCCAGACCATGCTTGACTCAATAAAATCGTTTTCTGGTGTCCCTTAATACATGGATCTTGATGCAATTAGGGATTACTTCGGCTTCGGTGCGTTCAGATGTTTTTGCCATACTTATATAATATATTTGAAAGCAAACTAGGTCATAATATTTAATTAGGTTTATTTTCTTCTTTTGGTTTTATAATGGTGTTTCATTGATGCTATTGCGAAAGGGCTTTCAACTCTGCCATAAAATTATCTCTGGAGCTGGCTTAATAATAGCCATGATTTTGTTATTGATGTTTCTTGTTTGTAATGCAGGGAAGTCCGATACTTATTTTTCCTACTTCTGTAGCTGACTAAATTAATTGCGGGTCGCCAGCTAAAGAGTCACCAGTCTCTAGTGTTATGAGTGGTCGCCGCTGTTGATCCTGGTTTACAGAGTTACAGTGGTGGAATATGTGGTGGTCTTACGGGTAAAAACAAAGCCGGTTCCCTAACGGTGTGATAGAAAATAATTATATCTATGACCATCCTCACTCAGTCTCCGCCTGCTATCTGTCTCTGATCTTCAGTCCAAGTAGTGGGCGGTAGGGCGGCGTCCTACTATATACTACGGTAACCCGTGCATGGTCTCCATTCTCTTATCATGACTCTCGAATTCATTTTCATTCCCCCATCATCAGTTCATTGACATTATAGATAATAATTATAACCAGCCCATTCCAACTTCAGCTTGCTAATGATACCAAACGAATGATAAACGATGGCATAAGAATCAGCTTCCCGAACAAGCTGGGTTCCAAAAAGGCTTCAGCATTCGTGGACTATGAGAAAGCCTTTGATGAGTGATGGTTTGAAAATGAACATTGACTAGACGAGGATCATGTCCTGTCCATGTTCTACCTACTCTCCTGTTAAGATCGGAAAATCTGTGCTTGAGTTTGTTAACAACTAATACACCAGGAACCAACTTTCAAATCAAATAAAATATAATTTATTCACACAAAAACATAAGCAGAAAAAATACGGAGAGAAAATACAAGAGGCACAAATTAATGCGGTCTGACTACTAATAAGCAATTTCTACCTTAGGTTAAAGAAGATAGTAAACAATATTATGCAGTTAGGTAAGTCAAATTTCGAGAATGAGGTCAAGCGTCGAATTGGGCGGCTGGACAGCATTCAGCTACATATATAATCCTAAATAATGCAGCATCTCAAGAGGACTGATCAGTGTATTCTGCCAGTGATGACATACGGAACTGAGACGTGGTGGCGTGGTGGCTTACTATACGATATGAGATACTCAGAGGTCAGAGAATCGCAGAAAAACCAAGGTAGCTGACAAAATCCGACGAATTGCTAAACTCAAGTTACAACGGGCTTAATCGTAGAATAGAGCACCGATGGGGGCGAAAAGTTCTCGAGTGTTGATCGCGTACCAGAAGGCGTTGCACGAATAAGGTGACGAGTTCGTTGGTCACCGGGTGGTGAAGGTTGCGGAAACCCATTGGATGAGGACAGCGCAGGACCGGTCGTTGTGGCAATTTTTGGGGGAGGCTAATGTCCAGCTCGTCTTTCAGCTGGTGAAAAATGTGAGGCGATGATGAAAAATGTTGAACTAAAAATTGAAAAATTCGAATGGTGAATTTGAACGCCATGGATGTGAGATCGGTATGCCATAGCGCGATCTAATTTTACACATAGGTATTTGATCGTATCCAGGTAAAGAGATTACGGCTACCACTAAAAGGTTCTTCTTCTTATCGTGTGGGCAGGCCTGGTGTCAGAGTTTATTCAAAGTGCCTTACAGCCTCTGGCGTTGTTTTTATGTAACGACTACTACCACCAGAGATAGTAGCCAGTACCAACGGATTAACGTGCCATCTGAAGCACGGTATCATCTTTCTTTTCAGACAATCAGGTGGAGTCAGCCTACAATGTCCTAACTAACTGGGGAAAAACGATAGGTGTTCCCCGTGGGAATCGAACCCACGACCTCCGTGTCAAGAACCTAATGCTCTTAACCATTAGAGGCAGGTACTATAAGGATTATACGACCGAATATCCTGACCTCCCTCCCTATCAGCTCCGAAAGAACCCAGCTACATTTTTTCCTCTGATTTTACTCTCCATTTTTGTAACCTGGCGGCGGCTTGGAAACGAGAATAGGTACACAAGTTCTAGCGGAGAAGCAAGGGGCAGCGCAGAGTCTGCGAAGACAGATATCGTAACATGCCAGGGATGCGAGATGTCGTTGATGAAAACGGAGGATTACTCAATCTTCTGAACAAACTTCATGAACAAGATAGAGCTTTGAGGAACTCTGGTTATACGGCTATAATTATCATACTGGTGATTTACGAACGTGTTGCGAACGAGATGATCGGTCAACGTACTCACCGCGTTGCGGCGTAGCGAGCTCGCGATGGGTGCGTAACGAACTCATTGCTTCACGGCGGTGCGGGCACTATGTTGTAAACTGGAGTAGAAAATGACAACGCCATAAAGTACCTATCCTTTTTACCATTATAGATTCAGAACCCAAAAAAAGTACCTTATATTAGTAATGACGAGCCTTTGTTCAGGTGACACTGATAGTTAAAGCAGTGTGTCCTCATGTTGTAGGTCTTTTTGGATCAGGAGAACGACTCGTAAAATTTAGTACGTGCGAGACAATCGCAGGTTTTACCGAAATTGTTAATGATAATTTTGATTCGTTTGCAAATAAGCCTTGCCTTTGAAGACAACAAAACATAGTATTCACTCTCCATTAACACTTTCGCTGCTAAGCTCAAAACAATGACATTCGCGCAGTGCTAACACTGTGGAATGCTATACGATTCTGACTCAAGGTGTGAGTCATGATGAGCAGAGCACTGCGGCCCATATGTCGCTGACCTACCAGGTAGGTCGTCAGAAGTTTTGCTCTTCCTTAAAATACCAGGCTCCAATGGACACCTCGGGACCATCCAGTTTCGCAGAAGAGCGAAGAGCTTTACGGACTTTCTCAGGCGTCATCGATGACAAAAAATCCTCATTTTAGTGGGATTTCTTTTGACTGTAACGTTACAGGGCATCATTACTAAAATCGGGACGCCCCTTCATTTTAACGCCAAATTATTGTCACACCAACCATCTTATGACGAATATCCACTTAATAAATAGGTCTTCACTCCATTCACAGGCACCTTCAAACCACAAGTCCATTGCTACTTCGTTTTACCTCTAAAGTGCTATCCTTGATCTACTTAGACAGAATTACGGCAACCTATTAGTTAGTACTAGGAGGGCCCATGTCGGTCAGGTCAAAGCCGATCCCAGCTCTTCAGGGCCAGTTCCCCATCTAGTCTCGAACATGATTGTCAGTTCCCTCCCAACAAAAGAGATAGAAAATTGAATGCGTAGGTAACTACTTTGTGTGAAATGTGACATGTGTGAGTAAGAATGGATTTAATACAGTGTCGCTAGGTTTCGTCTCAGCAAATGCAATTTTTCATAGAAATGTAGGTACGAATACATTCATAAAAAATCTGTCAACTTTTTTTTATGTGTACACTGTTCAATCAATCCTGGAACTTTACTAAATAGTGAAAAAGCTAGCTTGGCAGGTTTAGCCATTGTAATGTAAATAATTTATTCAAAAAATTTTGCTGTTTAGACATTAAAATAAGTAAGTAAATAAGCAAGTTATAGCCCGTAGGATTCCACTGCAGGGCAAAGGCCTCCAAGACATAAAAACACAATGCAAAATGTATGCATAATTTTCGTGGACAGCTTAGTAATTTTCGTGGCACCAAAAATTTAAAAATTGATTTCTACTGAAAGTAACAGTCATATCTAAGTGCGCAATAGATCAATTGACTTGTATTGTCAGCTACTTTCATATTTTGACCTTATTTATCTAAAAATCTTAAAACTAAAATGCGCCACGAAAATTACACGGAGAATGCCGGAACGAAGAACTACCCATTTGTTCGTAGAAAAAAAGTTAGAAATTTTATTCAATTTAGAAGGTTCTTTTATTTACTAGTCCGCTTAGCGGACGGACGACTAGACTTTATTTTATTCGTCCGTTTATCGGACGACTAGCAACATCCTTAATTGTAAAACTTCTTTATTTTGTATAGGACACCACCTAAAAAGGTGTTTTCAGACAATGACAATAATCATTTTTCGCTTAGAAACTGCTGGGTCAAAAAAGAAAACAAATTTTTGGACCACCCATGGATACAAAAGTGCGGGTCATCCGATCGATTTTCGAGGTCCAACAATTTTCTTCATTTTCCGACCCATGTTCCTCAGGGAAAGTTGTTTTGTTTCATTGTTTGAATACACTCTTAAAATATTGTTAGTAATTAAAAACTAGTGGTGTAGGTATATTGAAGAAAATGTAATACTTTGGATACAATAAATGCCCTTTTTTTACTACGGTCGCAATCTATACGAGCGCTGGGGCTCGACCTCCGCCATGCGGCCCGCACACCTGCGGCGTCGGGGCCCACTGCATCCACGGCAGTGTGAGACCAATGTGCGCCTGCCTGGCTGACTACTCCGGGGACCCGCTCTCTCAGTGCATCAGGATCGAATGCGTCGGTAAGTTCGTCTAGATTACTTGAGGACGTAGGTGTATCGACACCTACCTAGTTTATTGTTATAGTCTCTTGGATAGCTACGTGATCCACGGATTTTTATGATAATGGTTTCTATTGAAGAGTCTTGTGGGTGAAGGGCTTGTTTTCACCCTGAAACAATAAAAATTTAAACAATAATAACCTTGCTATACCTACAATCATTGGGCGCCTAAAAGGCATTTACAAAAATGATTTGGAACTTAATTCACGCTTCAGCAGTGCTTAAAGCGGCTTTAGCTCTCGGCATCTCGGAGCTTAGTTTCGTCACAGATATTACGACTTCTAGAAAAAATTTAAAATCATAATTTTCGTTAGGTAATCGTACCTACTATTCACCCTTCATTAATTGAATCATTTGATTGCAGATAATAGTGAATGCCACAGCAACCACACTTGCGTCTATCAACACTGCGTCAACCCCTGTGAAGGCAGTTGTGGTGTCAATGCTAACTGCGATGTTAGTTTCTAAAATAACTCAATCAAAAACTTTATTCTTTTAAGTCAAAGTGCCTTCCTTTTCACAGTTGCTAATTTTATTATGTTCTTGCAGGTCCGTAACCACATTCCGGTATGCTCTTGCCCTGCCAGGTACACTGGCAATCCGTTCGTTTCCTGCAGAGCTGTCGATTCAGGTTGGTTTACAGCTCTATTGGATTTTTAAATTAATAATCTTGGACGTCATATCACACAACATTATTAAGGCCGAGATTCAGATACGTTTTTTAAGTCTTAGTTCGAACTCCCGTGTATGCCAAAATCCATACATTTCACCCTACTTAGTTCGAACTAAGACTTAAAAAAATCGTCTCTGAATCTCGGCCTTACATTCAACGGAAGATCCAGACTAATTAGAAGGAGTAAGTAGAATTATCTCACTATTATTTAATGTCATCTTTGCAGAGGATGCCTGCCAACCTTCTCCGTGTGGTGTCAATGCTAACTGCACGGTTGTCGACAACCAAGCCGCCTGTACATGCTTGCCTGGATACAGTGTAATATTTTTTTTTGACTATAATTATATTAACCAACGAATAAATAAAAAATGCAATCCTTTTTTGTTCGTCGAATGCGCTTTGTGCACAACATGTTTCGTCAAAAAACTCATATTTACCGTGAATTGAGACCCAGTTGAACCAAGCTCTCCATATTCAACAGATTAACCGTTGCCCCTTTGGGAGTAGTCAAATTTGATACAATGCGTGGTTGTATTGTTAAGGCTCACTAGTCTTTCGTGCCAGAGTAAGACTTTAGTCAAATGTTCTTTCACTCTCGCGGTCCAGAGTAGCCCTATACAAGGATGTCATCACGAGTGTGAATCGGACAGACAGTGCGGCGCACAGCACTCGTGCCGAGGCTTCAAATGCGTGAGCCCCTGCCGCGACTGCGGCGTCAACGCTGACTGCGAGACCGTGGCCGACCATCGTGCTGTCTGCAAATGTCCTATGGTAAGTTATAACTACCAGAAGATTTGAAAGTAATGTCATAAGTGTGATTTGTTTCCGTTGCGGTTGAGGTGCTTTTGCAAGCTGAAAAATACGGTTTACAGTTGATAACTGTAAAATAAAAATAAAATAAAATAAATACTTAAATAACAAAAAATTAGGTCACGTATTGTTATTTTTTGGTTATAAAAACTTTGTACAGGCAGCATCAGAGAAACCTGACCCCTCTATCTTAATCTGTATAAGCGCAGGGGGGTCCGATTTCTCTGATGCTGTCCGTACTACCAAACGAAAGCAATACAAAGGTGGCCAAGACGTTGACACACTACACTACACAATACAATCATCAGTAACTACGTATTTTGTATTGTACCAAGGGTGGATTGTTACTAATCCTATTTTCTTGCCCAAATCTTATATTATTTTCTAGGGCTACTACGGTCATCCCTACAGGACCTGTACCGCTAAATGTACCTCAGACAGCGAATGCCCCAGTTACAAGCCCGCGTGTGTGTACAACGCTTGCGTCGACCCTTGTACCAACGCATGTGGTGTCAACGCTGACTGCAAACTTCGTCGTTTGACACCTGTCTGCTCCTGCCCCAAGACCATGACTGGAGATCCGTTCACTGTCTGTAGACCTTTAGAAGCACGTGAGTAAAACACTTTTTATTTCTGATTATTAAAAAGCCTTTGATTGCCTGCATCATCCATAATGTTTACAGTAAACTTAATACACAAGTTATGTGCTACTTACCTGAATTAGATAAATATTTAAAAACGATTTATTCTCATTAAAGACGTTACCCAAAAAGAAACTATGGTATACCAGCAGCACCATGTAGTTTAGATTGGGTGTACCTCAGGGAGCGACACTTGGTCCTCTATCATAAAATTTTGTTAAAGGTGACCTCTGTGAGCCGAATCCTTGTGGTTTCAACGCCAAGTGCATGCCCGGACATGACCTTACTGGAGCCCAGCGACCTGTCTGTAGGTGTCCCTCTGGATACACTGGCGACTCTCTTGTTGCTTGTGATAAGGTTAGTTTTAGAAAATTTTAATATCTCGTCTCTGGCTTTTCGTTAAAGGAAAACAAAGTGAACAAACGTAGGTATGTACTTACCTACCTAATTTTGAGTATAAGTATATGTAGAACTATATATATTTTTTATTTATTTATATGCATCAGGTAACAGTATAATGTAACATTATCATTACCTATTCTGTGGTATAAGGGTTTAAATTTAAGTACGTTAGGTACCTGACGTTAAGGGGGTGCTGCAGACCATCAAACTGAACAACTTTCACTATGGGACCAACATTGAAATAGCGAAAAAGAATCTGCTGTTTGTTAGCAGTTAATAGAAAAAATGTGGATTCCAATCCAACTAGCTCGTAGGCACTGTAAAAAAACCGGCCAAGAGCATAGTCGGTCTCGCCCATAGGGTTCCATAGGTACCTTTTTATGCAAAATAAAAAAAAACGAAAAATAAAAAAAATAAAACGTATTTCGACATAGCTTATCAAAAGCATCGCGATTTAGCTACTTATATTGTATTGTATAGGAGTTTTGTTCCACCTGCTAGTTACTAACAGTGCACAACTTTAATGTAGTAGACAATTATACAGTTGATCATAGCTCCACCTTGTATTTTAACCCTCTTTCTCTTAAAATAGGTCGCAACAGTGATGCCCTGATGAACTGCTAGCTGAGCTTAGTAGACTAAAGCAGAACCCTATTACCATCATTGAGGTACTATGTTAACTAGAGAAGCTACCGAGAAGTAATGTTTTGTAACACGCGTTAGGGTGCACGCGCTCTAACTCACTTAGCCTGTGCCAGGCGCTCGTCGCAGCCTGACGCTCCCAGCACGCGCCCCACACTGCTGATCATGGTGCACAGATTTTGTTCGCGTTGTCTGCTCTATACATAATAATTACTCAATGATTACCATACACATTTTTATTTTAAATTATTTAAGTACTAACCTAGGTACCTACATTATCTCATGATCAAAATTATTAATGTCTTAAATGTCTTGCGGCAACGAACGCTTTGGATTGTGTGTGTTATTTTTATTATTTTTGTCTATTAAGTAATTAAATGAGAATAATATTAAATTACCTACCTACCTAATTTTACTGTCTGTCTTATTTTTATTTCTTTCAGCCAAATTTCTACCCTTTTCCCCTATTCTTTTTGCTTCTCTGAATCTCGGCCTAAGTTTCTGTTTTAATTAAGTAGGTAGGTATTGCAATCATTTTTGAATTGGTAAAATAGTAGATTGTATCACAAGGGCGTAAAATAATATTTTTAAGGCGAGGGCGCTATTTTGAATCCAGAGCATAGCGAAGGATTCTTGAGTAGAATCCCGAGCGCAGCGAGGGATTCTAAAGTAGAATCCTGAGCGCAGCGAGGGATTCAAAGTATGCCGCCCGAGGAAAAAATAATTTTGCGGCCGAGTGATACACTCTACTTTTCATCCCCCTCTATGAGGAAAATAAATAAAAGGCGCTTCTAGTTTAATATTTGCGTTCGGTCTCTTTGGTCGCGGACCTATGTAGCAAAAATACATGTAGTAGCAACATACATGGATGAAAACACTTTTTCATCCCATCTATTCAAAAAGTGTCACTTTAGTCCTCTTTAAGTGCGTCTAAAGTTGCACTTTTTGTTAAGGGTCGGCACTACCTACGGCCCGTTTGACATATCTGTCAAAAGAAATAGACCGGTGACCGACAACACTCAACCCTATCTTATAAGATTAATGAACAAATAAATTTTATAGCTAAATTTGGCAATAAGTTACTTGCAAAAAACTTGGTCGGCCGCGGCGCAGCTTGGCTGACATGGCACGTTTACTGGTGTGAAGGAAAAAGTGAACCCTGGTGACACAACATTTTACCTCGTTGAATTTAAGGACGGATCTAGTCTGTTGGTCTAGAGGCCAATTAGTAAGGCCTAAAAAGTCTGGTAGGTCGCACCCTATCCTGACAGGTTCATAGGTCCGACCGAATTTAGGGTACCTACTACCCGGAAGGCAGATTTTACCTCATTAAATTAATGTTGAATGTTTGGTCGTACGTGGCAATACTCCTGCACCTGCAGCATCTGGATTTGAGGGCCGTAGGTCGAAATTGACATTTACAGTAACAGTACAGTACCGTGATGGACCCAAAATGTGACTGATCAAAGATCACCCCTGGTACCCCAACCATATAATTATACAGTATTACTAAGGCTTAAAAACAACTTAAAATTATTATAACAGAGCAAACTAAAACTTATAACAGAATAATTTTATTATTATAAGGCTGGATTCGACCAAACTTAGATTTATAGAAGAGTAACTATACAAGGAACAATTTTACTTTTGGTGTTTGTGTGTACACCCAATACTAAAAGAACGAATGTATAATGCACCTAAAGAAAGAGGTCGTTGTATCCGTACTTATTGCAATGTGAGGTTATACAGTTTTAATTTGTTAGGTTTCTTTTTATTATTCTATTCTTTTTTTTTTTTAATGGATGGCGTTTCCTTGTTAGATTTTGCCAGTGTCAAATAGTTTGAGGGAGTGCCTATCCAATCTCGAGGATTGTTTTTTAAGTAAGAACAACTGAGAAGGATTTTGGAGCCTCGTGGCAGGCTGAGACGCGAACCGCGCGAACACCACGCGAGAGACAAGTGTTCGAGGCAAACCCTGCAACGTGACTCTTCTTTTTATTATATATTTTTTTAATTATGTGTCATTGACATTTTCATTTAGATTAGGGTTGGCAAAACGCAAAATCAGTTTACTTACTCTATAGTAACAAGCGACTTAATCGAAGAATTAAATTTACTCGCGTTTGGTCGAATCAAAGTTGTCTTGCGAGTTCAAGGAAGGAGGGAGGGGGGGGGGGGGGGCCTCTAAAGGTGACTTTTTCAGTTTATCAGGCGTATTTCTCGGAATTTATAAGTTTTATCGACAAGTTCTGTGCACTTTTGTCATAGGACTTTGAGGGCTACAGGGCCGAGAAAGTAATGGCATTTCAAAAATTATGATCTGAGATCTGTGGATCGTAATAAGGATGCCCGGGTGGTAGAAAGAATATTTGGACTTCCTCAGAAGATTGACTCCTGACGGATTCAACGGCCCGCGTAAACTATGACAGAATATGGTTATGGCACTTCAAACAAAATAACATAGAGGACCCTAGTCAGATTTGGTTGGTGGTAATGATGGATGGCTGCCATGGAAATTTCAAACGCCAAAGCAGCTTTTAATGGTTCACCGAACCGACAAAAAAATTTGTATCCGGCGGTTTTAGGGGTCACTGATTAAGAATATGAAATTATTTTGTTTTCATTTTCAACATTCATACATACAAATCTCACTCTCGGCCCTGTAGCCCTCAAAGGTCAAGTCCTATGACAAAAGTGTAAAGAACTTGTTTTGTTGAAAATTTTATCCGATATAATTTGTCTCTACAAAGATTTTCGATAAAACGTAAAAAACTGAAAAAAGTCACCTTTAGAGCCCCCCTCCCCCCTCTCCCCCCTCCTCTTCCTCGAGCTTGCAAATTCGGGAGTGCCAACATCGAAATTCGTGCAAAATGCCGCTAAAATGATTGAAATAGCACTTTTAGAGAAAAGTGAACCAGACTAACACAGAAAACAGTAGGTACTAAATGTAAACTTGCATAGGGACAACCCAATTTATTATTTATTCAGATTTATTTGAAAATTAATAATAAAATATTAAATAAATAAATATCTTGGACAGTGTCACACAAATTATCTAGTCACATTTAAAGTTCCAGAATCTAGCCTGGACTTGTATTATGATAACTAGACAACGATATAGAATACATATATAGATACAAACATCCATGACTCGGGTACAAATATTCATAATATTCGTCATACAAATATTTGTCCCTTACAGGTTCACTACAGGCTGTGCTGTCGGGCCGTCAAAATTGAAGCATCCATGTTACAAAGTGATGAAAACTAATAAAAATTATACAAAACTGCGAAAATAACATGATGAGCGATCAATAAAATTTATAATATTATGTTGTTCAAAAACGTGTTTTATATAAAATTTTAACCACCTGGAACGACATTAATATTATTTGGTAGAATTTGAAACAGGACTTGGTAGATTTTGGTAGATTCTCTGAAAAAAGTGGTCAAGCTGAAGGACATTGCGCGACAAAACAACACACAAAAGAATTGCACAATATTATTTTAAAAACTGAAAAGTTACTTACAAAGGGCACTGTTTGGTAGTTTTTGATTCATATTAATTTATTCGCATTCATGTACAGTTACAGCATAGGTGTTACTCAGTAGCTAAAGTCATGCACCCATGAACCCTGAAAGGGCACAGCAATATTAACAAGAAGTATTTAAAGATATGAAAATAATTATTACAATGTCAATGGTAGAGTTCAGTATTATTCATAATTTTTGATTATTTTGGTAGTTTTTCATTGTTTCTGGTTATTTAAGTAGTTTTTGGTAGATTTTCTTAGTTTTTCGTTGTTTTTGGTTATTTTGGTAGATTTTTATACTTTTTGGTAGTATTTGATAGAAGTATGAAAATGACCAAAAACTACAATAATGAACAAAAGAGTTCTTTACGGCTTGGCTACGGGGTGAGTCTGTTGACATAAAATATAAAATATTTGTTTTGCAAAAGAGGTGCATTCGAATCGTAAGCGGAATTCAGTCCAACAGGGTATATGCCGATCCATGTTCACCGACTTTAAATTGCTCACAGCTTTGTATATCCTCGAGCTGTGCAAAATCATGAAACGATACCCCGACAAATTCCCAAGTAAACCCCCATTCCGTAGCAAAAAACTAAATCTAACTCGCAAAAATGAGCTACAGGTTCCAAATTACCGACTAGCATCGATGCAAAGAACAACAAAGTCGAATGCTGTTTTTGTGTATAATAAAATACCAGATGACATTAAAGCCCTACCCGACAAGAGATTTCTGAAGAAGGAATAATTAATCGAACAGTGTTTTAATAACATTTAACTGATTTTATGCGACATTTAATTTGATTGTAGTAGTGAAAGGTGGTAGTTATTTTCTGGCACCTATTGTTTAAATCTGTTTAATAATTATATTGTAGTGTGTACTCACCATCTGTTACTTTATGTACCTACAATTTAAGGTAAGTAAATGAAATGAAATGAACCAAAACAAAAAGTACCAAAATAACCATAAACTACCAAAAAGTAAGAAAAAGTACCAAAATAACCATAAACTACCAAAAAGTACGAAAAATTACCGGAATTACAATAATCTACCAAAAAATACGAAAATCTACCAAAATAACCAAAAACTACGTAAATTTACGAAAAAATTACTGAAAGAACCAAAAACTACCATTAATTACCAAAACTACCAAAATAACCAAAAACTACCAAACAGTGCCCGGAAAGTAACTTTTGTGAAATTCCTTTGTGTTGTCTTGTGTCGCGCAAAATTCTGTCGCGCAAATGTCTTTTGAAGGCAATCGTTTGAGTTACTACTACGGCACAGAATTCACTCTAATTCCATACCTACTTATGTACAGGGTGAAATTGATATTATTAGCATCCTTTTCAACTAAAAGTCTACTCATCAAACTGAACAACTATTACTAATGGAGCAAAGAGATCGGATCAAAAAAAAATCTGCTGTACATTTGAATAGAGTAGGCACTGCAATTTACTATGGAACAGCATTTTGTTATTGCTCCGATGGGTTTGCTCCCATAGTAAAAGTAGTTCAGTTTGATGGGTAGACTCTTAGTTTAAAAGGATGCTAATGATATCAAATTCACCCTGTATAACATAGCTGACGATGATGATGATGATAACAGATTATCAATCGTAAGTTTGCTAGTACCTACCAATAATAATAAACTTATAATTATCCTGTTTTAATAATTGGGACAAAAATTATCGAGTAATAGTCGACCAATTTATAAAATGTACTTCTAAGTCCACATATCGTGACGGGCAACTACGGAACCTTACACTGCATGTGGCCCGACACCCACTTGCCCGGTTTTTTATAAGTTACTTTGCTTCAAAATGGATATGTTCATTAATCTTCTAAGACAGGGTTGGGTGTTGCCGGTCACCGGTCTATTCGCAATGATTTCGAACGATTGACGGCCCATAGTAATTTGTATGAAGAAAACGTCCAAAAAAATATGTGATTTTTGGTAACAAATTGCAAAAAAACTAGAAGTCATATCGAAAAACTGATTTGTTTATAGTGTTCTTTGATGTTTTGCCATTGATTTGAAATATATTTGGTTGTTTTATTTTGTTTAACTAAATCACAGGACTCGGAACGCGGCAGTGCTATTCTAGAGTTTTTCATGAAATTCTCGATTACTTTCTGATGTAACTATAATATTTTACTGAAATTTTTTTTGTTCATCTTGTACTTCATCTTTTAAAGAAGCGATAGTATTAATTTTGTTTCGAAATATAGCTATTTACTATCCTCAAAAGTCGGAACGCCGAACCCTGTTTGGCCCGATCAGGGTAGTGCCGACCCTTAAGAGACTTTTACAGCGGGCAATGATGAGTTTTGAATTTGGAACATGTATTTTTGCTACATAGGTCCGCGACCAAAGAGACCGAACGCAAATATTAAACTAGAAGCGCCTTTTATTTATTTTCCTCATAGAGGGGGATGAAAAGTAGAGTGTATCACTCGGCCGCAAAATTATTTTTTCCTCGGGCGGCATACTTTGAATCCCTCGCTGCGCTCAGGATTCTACTTTAGAATCCCTCGCTGCGCTCGGGATTCTACTCAAGAATCCTTCGCTATGCTCTGGATTCAAAATAGCGCCCTCGCCTTAAAAATATTATTTTACGCCCTTGTGATACAATCTACTATTAACTACCTTCTATTATTTGCTACTAGCAAATCAAAATAAAGAATGTTTTAACATTCTTTGAAAATTACAAATTTTACCGAATCGCTAACTACCTACGCTACGGTTCAAAAGATTCAGGCCGAGATTCAGAGACGATTTTTTTAGTCTTTTTGGTATTTTCGGATACCTACACCACCTACACCTATCCTATTATAGGTGTGAGGAATGTAATATAAAATTTTGGACGCCTCCGTTTGGACAAAGCAGCGATTCTTGTATAAAGCAGCGATTACATTACCTAACATTTAGGGCCGATTTCGGCATACATTGTTTGCTTTGATCGCAACACTTTAAATAATGGAGAGAACAAATCAGGCAATGTATGCCGAAATCGGCCCTGCAAGTAAGGAAATGTAATCGTTGCTTAAAGTGGCCCATTCACAGTAGACACAGACTGGCCGCATTTTTTTCGACGTGTTCGTTACGACTGTCTAGAAAATCCATCGATCGATTGTATAAATCCATGATCCTGAAATACAAATAATGTAAAGTTATAATTGATCAAAGTTGCGTGCGCCAACTCTTTATCACAGAGAAGTTACACGCTCGTCCGGCAACTACTTTTTGCTCGCACAAAACTTTTAAACTGATTCCTATTAGCATCTGATAAAAATATGCGATGGGAATAAAACGCTTTACATTCAAACTTGCTCACACATCACTAGCATCAACAAAACGCATTTTTGACATTTAGTTTTGATGGGATGATACGTCCTGTCTTTCGATTATCGAATGATGAGTGAAATACTGTTTTTTACGTTAATTACCCGTTGAAACTGTAAATATTTACACGAAACGATGTCCGACATTAACATGGAGAAGTTTGCGGTGCCAGACTTCGTCCCCGAGCGCTACGTGAAAGAGTTAGCGAGGTCTTGTGTCGGGGGGGAGGAGCTCACCCAACAGAAGGAGAAGATTCAAATATTATCAGATGATACCGCAAGTGCCCTCAAGAAGAATGTCTACGAGAACTACATGCAGTTCATCGAGACGGCGACGGAGATATCCCACCTAGAAGCAGAGATGTACAAGCTGTCTCACCTACTCAGCGAGCAGCGCACCGTACTCACCACTCTCTCCCACGCGTCCGTCCTCGGCAGCGACAACACTATATCCCGCGAGTCCCTCGACAATAACCACGACGTAGAGGCCGAGAGGGCCGAGGAACAGCGCAAAAACAAACTTAATCTCATCACGGAAAAGGTAGAAAATTGCATGAACCTTTTAGACGTCCCAGAACGAACATTACTCCATGAAGGAGACTTGTTAGAGATAGACGCGGAAGAGAACACTGCCTTACAAAGAATGCATGTTTATTTATTCAATGACTGCCTTATGTTGACTTCGTGGATATCAAATAGGCGTGGGCCTTCGAGATACAAGTTTCAAGCCAGTTATTCGATCAGTACTCTGGCTGTGGTAAACGTGCGTGACTTGGGCACTGTCAAACAGGCTTTTAAGGTGCTAGCATTCCCGGATACAAGAGTTTTTCAGTGCAATAGTATAGCAATAAAGAAAGATTGGCTGGATAAGTTTGATGTGGCTAAAAAGTTGCATATTGAGAAAGAGAATTCGAAGCTAAAGAAAAAAGACAGTCAAGACAAGCCCAAGCTAGAGTTTATGGAGTCCCCTAGTCTATCTGTGGAGGAGTTGCCTTCACCTCAAGTACCACCGCTGCCGGAGTGGCTGGCCGATGTCACCGAAGAACTAGACGTGCTAATCGTTGAAAGACATTTCCAAAAGACTTACGAACTGATGGTTGAAGCTCAAAAAGCGTTAAACACCGAAGAATTCAAAACTCATCCTCAAAGAACTGACATATTGAAGAGAATTGAACAGAAACAGAAAGTTTTAATTGAGATACTGTTGAAAGAGCTTGACGTTACTCATAACTGGAGTCCGAGAGGTGGTCTACGGTCGTCCAGACACCCTGTGCAAATACTCAATAAGTTCAACATGACCAGTCAAGCCTGTGAGCTGTTTCTAGCTATCTGCAGCCACACAGTAAAGGTTCATGTTAAAGCGGTTCAACTGGAAGGATCTATCGGCAGTTACGTCAAGCAAGTCGGAGAAACATTCTTCTGCTCATTGAGTGATGCCTTAACTGAGTTCATTACGCTATTCCCTAAGAATAAAATTAGTGCTTTCGTAGTCTGGGCTAGCCTCCAGCTTAGAATGCTAATGAGCCAGCTAATAAAACAAATATTCACGCCACAATGCGCTCTAGATTCCATTTTAGAATGCGTCCAGAGTTTGAGAGATCAATGCACTTTATTCTGTGAATTTGGTCTCGATTTAAGATTCCAAATGAACAGTTGTCTACGAAACCCTATAATAAAAGCACTGAGGGAATATAAAGAGAAAGTTGTTGATTCGATGAAAGCAAAAGTGTCGGAAGACAAGTGGACCCCGGTGCCAATGCATACTAAAGCGGGGGTCGGTAAATTTTTATCGCAGATGGAAAATTTGGGCCTTATATTAGCTAAGTACATTATTAATGAGACGTGGGTGGATCTATCTAGTAGTACGATATGGTTCACGCAATCTGTTATCACAGTTCAGAAAGTTGGTTTACAATTAGTAACGAGAGACACAATGGATGTTCTCGATGAATGCATTTATGCCGTCTTCAACTCTAGACTTAAACTGTCTTTGGGAAACGATTCCAGTTACGCTCAGAAGAATTTTAAGTTCCTTCTGGATACAGTCATGCCTTTAATGCTCAGATGTTACAAAGAAGAGGTTGGTTATGAGAATGAGAAGCTCGTAGCTCTAGCGAAGAAGTTTGGAGTCAATGTCGCACCACCTACTAAATCTAACATCACAAAATATACAAGTAACGAATATTTATGAGAATAGTAGTCACATGAAAACAGTCATACATAAATGTAGTTATGTATGTTGGTGTATGAAATTATTTTATTACGCTGAAGCTTTAATATTGTAAAATATAGATAGTAAGCATGCAGGATTTTTGTAAGTTTATTTAAAAGAAAAAATGATCAAATTAAAATTTATATCAAGTTATCAATATGAAATTTTAATAAACCATGGACTTGTATTTTCATTTAACACATCCCCAAGAATCTATACTATTTTAAAACTGTAAAGGCTGGGCCACACAGAGTGCGGCTGCGGGCCGGAACGGAACGGCGACGGACAGCTCGTGTCACACAGAGCCTGCTGTCCGTCGCTGTTGCAAGCTGCAGCAGTTTAATGTCGCTTTCAAAATGGCGACGAGTGCGGAATATCACAATAGCAGCAGTTCTAATTCATCTTTCGGAAGCTCTTTTACTCTGTGCCTCGGAGCCAAAGAAAATTATATACTCTAGCGAGCAGAAAACAAGAATAATAAATCCATTTTTGTAAACAAATACAACTGTCCTTCTAGCAACTGTCACATGCAGCAACCGGCCCGCAACTGTTCCGCAGACGCACGCACAGCTCTGTGTGATATCTAGTATGGCGCGCTATACAATACAACCTAGGATACAACCGCCGCACGTTGCGCTGTTGCCGTTCCGCAACCGGCGCCCGTCGCTGCAAGCATTGTGATTCGAGCCGAGCCGGGCGGCCGTTCCGCAGCTGTTCTGCAGCTGCGCCGGACTGCATCTAGTGTAACACCTCGCATATACAACTGCTGCCGGCCTGCACCCGTTCTGCAGCTGCACTCTGTGTGGCCCAGCCTTTAATGTTTGTTCGCGCATCACGCGAAAACTACTGGAACGATTTTGATGAGACTTTTTGTGTCTGAAAGCTTATTATATATATAGCGGTCAAACAATAGTGTTATAATAAAACGATTTCTTGATTATAATAATAGGTAACAGTTTTATTCGTTATAGATACAAAAAGATTATGGGAAATACACTTTGGTTCTCTTAAATAAGAAATACATTTTTAACAGGCTACAAATCAATATTGCAAAAAATATTTACAATGCTATAATAATCAACACTATCTCCTCTTCTAAAAATATAAATCTAGAACACACAAAGGCATGTAAAGCCTGACCAGGAATATAAAAAACCTGGTTTGGGGGCGCTGTAATCGACTATAACCTTTAAGACAGAGTTCCAAGTACAAAAATTAGTTCCAATGATTTTCCGCAACATGGCGAGGTTTTTTATATTTCTGGTCGGGCTTTATAGTGTTGAATTTAATTTATCTTAAATTGTATCTATTAGCGTCAGCGCACACCTATCGGAGAACTGTTCTCTTGCGGATCTCTTGGGTTTTTTGAGTTAGTACTACAAATTTGCATATTTTTCCTTCGATTGTCTCCTTCTTTGTAGTTATTAGACCATAAAATCAATGATTTCTAAAATATGTACATCTTAATGCTCCTCTCCTACCAGCAGGAGCGTAGGAAAACGCAGCATCTATCAACTATAGTCTCTCTTCTATCACCTTTTACTCAGTTTCCATCAAAGTATCAATAAAAGTGCTACCATTAATTAACTTAGTGGTTAATATAATGAATTCCACATTAGAATCTTCTTGTTGGCTAATAGTCCTTAAGGCGGAGATCTCATGGTAGGTGCAGCCTCCGATGAAGAACACCAGTATGACCCTGGTCTCTATGTTGGAATTCTCACTGGATATGGAGTTGCGGCGGGCCATGCGCGGCTGAAGAGTCTGCAGTTCGTCAAGGGTAGGTCCGGGAAGTAGCCCTAGGACGTCTTGTATACCTGCAATTGATTAAAAATAATTTAGATTACTGAATGGAGCGTTCGGTGGTGCGTTGCGATGTGGTATGGAAACTCAGTTTTGAGTTTAAATTTTTCAATGTGTTTTCCTAAAATATTATATGTACAGTCACCATCAGATATATCATAGCAAACAAGGTGGTCAAATATTTGTAAGCAGTTCTAATTTTCAATAATTTATTTACACATAACCAATCAAAAATGTCTGAACGCCTAGAAAATCAAATATATCTACGGAGTCAGGGCGATCATAAACATCAGAGCAGTTTAGAAAAAAAGACCTTACTTCGTTGTTATACATTTCAATTCTAAATAACATTGTAAAGAAATTATTGAAAATAAGATGTTCAGATATTTATGACAAAAGACTCGTTCAGATATAATAGGTAACAAGGAATTAATAAAAAATTAGCACTGCTCAGAAATATTTGAATACCTTGTATGCTACGATATATCTGATGGCGACTGTACGTAATACCAACTGCTCTCAAATGGTGACGGAAAAAATCGTCAGTAAACCTGCATTTATATGCTGAAGAAGAAATTCCGATATGTGTGCGTATGTGAAGTCAGTCTACCAATCCAGACCAAACCGGACAATCCTGCGAGTCGAGCGACACCCAGCATAAGAATTATATGGTCCAGCATAAGTGTTCAAGGGCAATAAGCATTATGGCAGTTTATTGAACAACTATAAATTTTCAGTGCACACAGTTTTCTGTGTTTCGAAGTGGCATCTCTTCTAGGTGATTTAGGCTTACAGGTGAGGCAGTGAAATATCATCAAAAATAACATTTCCACCGATTTAAAAAAAATCATCTGTTTTGGCTAAAACACATCAGAGATAAAAAGAAAACTTTTGCTCCATATCACTAATTAACTTAATGATAGTTATAGCACTCTATGGCGAGTAGGTAATAAACTAAATTAGTCTAATTTAGAACTTAAATGATCCATGTTTGAGGCAACAAACTTTATTGCATTTCTATTCTAGGCAGAGTAACTTATAACTAGGTCTGTGTTATAATATTTTATTAGCTTTACTTTCTAACATAACAAGAATTCTATTCTATTCTATTTTTATTTTGACGACCCGGTTGGTGTAATGGTTACCACGCCGGACTGCCAAACCAGGGTCCTGCGTCCGCGGCATGGTACATCGATAAACGTTTTATCGCGCCTGCTAACTCGTTCGTTCACGCGCAAAAAGAAAGGGAGCTAGGGCGCGATAGCGCTTTATCGCGCGATCATGCCGCGGGCGCTGGGTTCGAATCCCGGTTCGGTCATGGATGTTATATGTTCGTGCCGTTGTTGTATGGTTTCCATAATAAAAGCCTTTAGTGCTAGTTTGGGATCATTACAATGTATGTGCCTGTGAGCGTTATTTATTTTTTATTTATTTAAAAAAAAATTGCTGCTATCTTGGGTATGTGATGATTATGCCAATGTCTAGTTTATGTAGTAAGAGTGCTTGACGTTGCACGGTAGTTTATGGATTTTGGTGACTTCAAGGATTGTTTTTCGAAAAGAACACTATCTAGGGCCACCACTGGAGCTTCGTTGTAGGCCCGGGGTTGCCCCCGCAACCAACAATCGACACGCGACGCGACTAGCTCGCGACTCCCATAACAAGAATAAAATATTGTCTTATGTTTTGGCAAAGAACTAGAAAAAACGTGTACCTACTTTTATTGAGAAACCAGATAACTTATTTAAGAATTGTTTTTTTTCTAAGTGGTCTATGTTATGGGGTTTTCCTTAGAAGCTCTGTGGGGTATTTACTCATGTGGTCCGGCTCGCTGTATGTCTGTTTCAATAGTGAATTTTGATCCTACAGGCTATAACTAAAAAAGAGATGGATAGACTGGGTAGTGGCGTAAAACGAAAAAGCCGACAATCGAAACACGTAGCATTGATAAATTGAATCATTGAACATGTTTATGATGTTTTCCATATCGGCAGATAACAACCATACCCACCTACCTACTTAAATGACGGATGATTTACGAATGACTCATATTCAATGACAATATGTGGGCGTCCACGCAAGAAGCTGCGTTGCTGATTCTGAAATTTTGTAAATTGAGTCGTGTTTTATATAACCATACATACATATGCTCACGACTATATTCCCCGAGGGGGTGGTCAGAGATATTCTGAAACCTCAGAACATCCACGTTTCTCCAGTAGTACCGAAACTCTGTCCAGTGTGACGGGGGGTGAGCCCGTCGCCACTTATAATGGACAGTGGATACAATACACGCCTCGAAATTTAAGCATGCAGGTTTCCTCACGATGTTTTGTGTTTTTTTTAGAACCATTTTTACGGTTTTTTAATAGGATGATCAGACCATGAAACTCAACAACTTTCTCTATGGCACCAACATCGAAATTGTGAAAAAAATCGACAATACATTTGGGTCGAATAGGATTGCTGTTTTGTATGAAACAGTTGATTTCTTCGCGATTTCGGTATTGGTCCCATTGAGAAAGTTGTTCAGTTTGGTGGTCTGAACATCCCCTTACAAAAACCTTCGACATATTATTAAGTTGGACCTTGTTTAAGTAAGTATAGTTAACTTACCGGTCCATCCTTTATTTTTGGCAATATGCTCGCTAAGTCGTACGGTCAAAGGTGTATATTTGCTTGCCAAGTAACTTTTTTCCTTCGCTGCTAGCTCAGAGTCATCCATCGTTAAATGTAGAGTCTGAAAAATTTACACAATTTATACAACGCGTTAGCAAATGAATACAAATTTCTCAGTCATCCACTTGCACACGGACACACACACGCATTCAGTCATACACATGCACTCGGTCATACACACGCGGTCTGTCATGCACACGCACTCGGTCATACACACGCGCTCGGTCATACACACGCACTCTGTCATACACACGAACTCGGTCATACACACGCGCTCGGTTATACACAAGCGCTCGGTCATACGTACGCACTCGGTCATACACACGCTCTCGGTCATACATATGCACACTCACACACACGCACGCACCTGCACACTCAACAAGCATTACCAACCTTCCTCAAGACAGCGTATTGCCTTGTGCCAGTCTGCGCCTTCAGCAGGCCACACTTCTCCAGCACTCGTAGTATGCTACACGTGATACGGCTGTATCACGTCTTTTATCTCGTTCGTTCGCACGCAAATAGAAAGAGAGCTAAGGTGTGATAGCGCTGTATCACTGCGGCATGCTAGCTATGCAGGTTGCAGAGGGTGAGCCAGGTCTTCAGCCCGTAGACCTGGACTATCTCACGCTTGTACCAACCTTCCTCAAGACAGCGTATTGCCTCGTGCCAGTCTGCGCCTTCAGCAGGCCGCACTTCTCCAGGTTGCAGAGGGTGAGCCAGGTCTTGAGGCCGTAGACCTGGACTATCTCGCGCTTGTAGTACTCCAGAACTTTGGGCTTCAGGCCGGACCCCGTCACACATTGCAGGCAGATCAGCCGAAGTACCTAGGTGAATGTAACACTTAAAGGTACAAGTTGGCACCCGACCGCATGAAGCGTGCAGCTGGAGCGTTTCGCGGCGACACTACTGGTTTGTATGTAGTTCTATGAAATACCCTGCATAGCGGGCGACACTGTCGCTCGACCGCAGACCAGTAGTGACGCCAAGTGCTGCCAGACATGCGATAATTATCCTAGATTCACGATATTTTTGAGTGGCGTGCGATAGAAAATAAAAGTTGGGTATAACACGATAATTCATACAAATTCCACGAAAAAATCTTAAATTAATGAAATCACTTTTTTCAACCAATTTTCTTCTAATTTGCAACAATACATCATACTGGCGTTTGGTATTTGGTAAAAACCTCTGGTAAAACAGTGCTGTTCGAATATTACTAGATAAATACGCAATAGAAATAAGAGTATGATAATTTTGTGATCTTTCTACAATCGTTACTATTTACTACTAAGATCACTGATGTTTGTAACAAGGATTCTGACTACCCCAAAGGGACCACCCCTTGTAAACCCACAACACCAAGATGGTAAAATGGGGGGTATTTAATACGTCGGGGTGTTTGTTAATACACTTAACCAGATATCATTCATTTAGGTAAGTACTTACTTTATTGAGGGGCGCTTTCTGTGCTATGAGATCCTCGATGAACGGACAAACTTTCTCGTTGTCGACGCAGTTCAGAAACTCCTCCTCGCACTGTATAGTGTCGTGGAACTCAAAACCATCTGTTGTCTGCAGAAAAACGGAAATGTGAGCATAGAACATACATACAAAAACCCACGACCATTCGCATATAATACTATGGACGCTGGGTCTAGTACAAAATTCTCGAAAAAAGTGTCCGAGACTAACCTACACAAACCTAAGTACGTGTATAGTAATATAATCATTGAAAATGCTGAAATTCTTTTTCATTTTGCTTGCGTAGTTTTACCCCATCGCGTCAAGGCGTGCACCGCGCGCCGACCGTTCAAACAAAGACTGTCGCGTAATTAGATCTCTTTATACGTTCTAAGTCTCTTTTGGTTCGGACACTTTTGAGCGCGGGCCCTTCGTCCAGTAGAAGTCAATGCCCACGACTGTAATGCCCTTTTGGGATGATCAAAAACATTGATACAACTACCAACTTGCATTGAATTTTTTATGTTCTAAAGCATTTCTCATTTCATTTCATAGCAAATTGTTGTTAAAAACACTGACCTGTGCTTCTTTCTATGTAGGCGTTTTATGGAAGTGCATAAAACGTTATTCTTAGACAAGACGTTATTGGGGAAACTCCAATAAGTCGTGCGAAATGCCGACGTAGCGGACTATGTCTTGTACAATTTAACTTCAATACCATACTACGCCTTCACCTGGAGTGCGATTTTTGAATCTCATTCGTTAAACTCAGCAGTTGAAAATGTCAAAATTACTATGGAGATACGCATCTTTCTACTGCTGATATGACTTTATAAAATCGCACTCCTGAAGTATGATTTACGTAAGTCAAATAAGCAGTAGAAAGATACATATCTCCATAATAAATTTCTCACTTTCAACTTTTGAGCTCAGCGAATGAGATTCAAAAATCGCACTCCAGGTCGTCGGTCCACCTTTTTTTTTGCTAATTTCATTCCTTGTGAAAAGTTGTTCAGCCTCATGAGTAGAATCAGTACTTAGGTACTGTGGTTAGGTACGGTGATTAAATTATGGAACCGTCTACACTTACACCCTGAATGTATGCTTAATGCACACATAAATTACACGCTCCACAGTCTTTTAGAATCGCTTGGGAGCGGACGGAGCGCGAATTAAAATCGTACATTTTTGGCATTCAATTCTTACTGCATGTGACATAGGACCTTTTGATTTATTAAGGAACAAAAAATTATCTGCCTGTGAAGGTGCATCAGAGATATTTGTTTTTGAAATTTCATATTACCAATTGCATGGTGGATAGTATATAGCAAATATCTCTAATGCACCTTCACGTAGGCAAATATTTTTTTATTCCTAAATAAATCAAAAGGTCCTATGTCACATGCAATAAGAATTGAATGCCAAAAATGTACGATTTTAAGTTAAAAAAATAAAAATGAAAAATCACTTATTTTACGTTTTCTTCGTATCTGTGAAGCTTTGGCACTTGAGGTATAGCTTAAAAATATCGTTATTTTATGCGTTATCACTCAAATAACAAAATCATGTTAAGTTCTCAACCGAAAAAGAGAAAAGGTATTTTCTTCGTTTCGCGACCATCACTAAATGAGCAACTTTAAATATTGTTTTCTCTGAAACCGTTGAAGATAGACCTTGGGTTACTTTTAGCATTTTGCTAAGAATGACTTGCTTAGTGAAGATAGCTAATAACCAAAAACACGTCCGCTCCTAAGCGCTTCTAAAAGACTGTGCGCTCTCCTATGCTTTATGCAATTTGCCAATGATATTCTATACACAAGGACTTCGCATCAGCGCGTGCTGTGAACAGGATCGCTAACGTGTGCTTACATTACTGCCTATGTGACTGAGGACATTTTAAAGGACTGGAATGTCAGGCGCAATGTATGGCAGCAGAGCACAACTGAAGTCACACTAAAGTATTATTAGAGACATATCCCAGTCAGTATCGGGTTTTGTTATTGTATGGCGTGGTGAGTCCATGTGTATAGAATGTCATTACAATTTGCTACTACGTACCTCCTTGACATACTCGGCGATGGCAGTGTGGGTGGCGAGGGACTGCTTGTTGGCTAACATCTGCGGCAACCGCTGCACGAACTGCTTGATCTCCTGCACCGACTTCTCGTTGTGTCGCTCGTCCAGTTGATTTTTTATCACGCGAGCTCTTTTCGATAAAGCTGCTCCCACCTGCGTTGGAAAGAGATAAGGATATGTAAATTTATTTTATTGTAGTCTAACATCGCAGTTATAGGGTAGTCCAGGACTGTATGAAATATACAACAAAATTAGGTGAAACTATTTTAAGGGGATGATCAGACCATCTTATCTTATCTTATCAAACCGAACTTTCTCTATGGGACCAACATCGAAATCGCCCAAAAAAAATCAGCTGTTTCTACTACTACTACCTACTACCTACATAGCTTAAAAAAAAGAATCGACGTTTAATAAGTGTGCTTCAGGCTCCTACATTGAATAAATTATTTTGAATTGAATTGAATTTATTTTTTTCGCAATTTTGATATTGGTCCCATAGAGAGTTGTTCAGTTTGATGGTCTGATTATCCCCTTAAATAGTTTCAGCTAATTTTGTTAGACCTTATATTTTAGATTTATCTATTTTATACTAATATACTAAGCCCCACTTGCGCCAACCTGGGTTAGCAATAAACTCTAGGTTAAGTTGGTAACCCATGATTTTTTGTATAGAAAAACAACTGAAAGAGCTATTTTATCCGGAGTTAATTGCTAACCCGTGGTTGGCGCAAGTGGGGCTAAGAAACCTATAGTATAGGAAATAAGCTAGGAATAAGAGAATGTATAGAAGTGAAGTGTAAAAGTGGCACCAAAAAATGTTTAACGCGTTCTTAATTTGTTCTTTAAAAATTGTAACTAGCCGCCAAAACTCATACAAAATGTCATTTTTCATTGGGTGCCAAAAATGATTTCTATTTTGTTTAGAGTTACTCTTCCATATTTATTCTTTTTCGTAGGAAATAAGTAACAAAAATATTGAGCTTTCCATTCTAAATGCAATCAGCTGATCAACGTTCGTATGAAAGGTTGACAAATTTATTTGCTAATTTCTCTTTGTTCCTTTGGATACGTATCATGTAGTAGTATCATGGGTACAATCACCCCATCTCGGTAACATGTATAAATCTTGTAGAAAAACGAAAAAAAAAGAGACCCCTTACTGGGTAATTCCGGGACGTATGGCCCCTTAATGCACTTTAGCTTATGATAGAGTCCTACTAATATAAAAGAATACTCACAACGGTAAAGTTGCAGTCTCTTAGCTCAGCGAACAGTTCCTCGCTGGAGTTGAGGATGATGCGCTTCTTCTCGCGCGCCGTCGCCTCGGGGCTCGGGTCGTCGGCCGCGACGAACTTGTGCCCGGGGAACGTCGCCGTACTGTTCTTTATGCCGAACAGTTCGTCTGAGACGAAGAACAGTTTGTTATTGTTTTATAGTTCAGGATGATGCGCTTCTTCTCGCGCGCCGTCGCCTCGGGGCTCGGGTCGTCTGCCGCGACGAACATATGCCCGGGGAACGTCGCCGTTCTGGAGTGCAATTCTCTAAGGTTACATCCTTCAGATCGTCAAAGTTTTCATATTAAGTTTTGACACAACGCATACCGAATTAAGACGTAATAGTAGGTGGAAATACCTTGGAGGCATCCTTTATTTTTCATCTTACGACTAGATTTATACCATTTACTGAAACTAAAGTCATACCTCAGTATTTTTGGATAGTTTATCTAGTGAATTCATAAACTGAATACACGATTGGAATTACTTCACTCGATAGAAAATCGTCACAAAGATGACGTATTTTCATGCATTTTTATTTTCCTCATTTTAGAAGAACTTTAAATAATTTCAGATTTTTTGCATTTATACTCACATAATCACCATTAGTTTAACTAGTGAAATCATTAACAAAATCTAGAAAAAGTACTTCGGTAAGTTCTTTTTAATCGAAAATACGGCTCACGCACACACTATTCGGAGCGCTGGGCAATCGCGTTTCTCATTGAAAATATTCGTCAGGACCTATGGCCCCTTAACAGATGGCCGATGTTTCAACCGATGTTTGCGCTTAGAGAATTGCACTCCTGTTCTTTATGCCGAACAGTTTGTATGAGACGAAGAATAATTTGTTATTGTTTTATTGAGTTATTTGAACAGAACAGATGGGTTTCTACTAGATGTCTTTCGCCAACAAGTCCCAATTTTTCTAAATTTAGCACCGCCCAGTCACGTCAGTCTTTCGGTGGGTGTCCACTATAGTGGTTATTCATCTCGAGCGCTGCGTTCTTCGGAAGGCAAGGTGCAGTAAACATTTAGTATTTAATGTTTATACCTATGAGACCCTCGTACGTGAGCTGGGTAGCCATGACGCTGGTGAAGTCCACGGCGCGGTCCAAGAGTAGCAGCTGGTCTATGCAGGACGTGGGGGAACCTCGCGGCGCCGTGCCTTGCTCCTCTTTGTTCAACCGACACAGGAGGTCCCAGACCTGGTGACGTAATCCACGATATTACTATAAGTTAGCTAGCTAGCTATTAAATTAAATATCCTGCTAGTACTGTCAAAGGGGACGATTTGATCTTTGATATTCAGTAATGGTAAAACAGCTTGATGGATTTCAATCATCATCATCAGCCTTCTTAATATGTTGACCGTTAATCAGACCATGGAACTGAAGAATTTTATCTGGACGATTTGATCTTTGATATTCAGTAATGGTAAAACAGCTTGATGGATTTAAATCATCATCATCAGCCTTCTTAATATTTTGACCGTTAATCAGACCATGGAACTGAAGAATTTTATCTATTTTAGAAATCCTGCTTTCTGAAGGAGTTTCCTTCCTTCGGGTAATATAATCGTGACCTAAATGTGAAATATGGCGTTATGTGTCTTTTAAACATATCTACCAGGAAAATAATTCCGCTCGTCAATCTTCGTCTGCGCAGATCAGACTCGAGTCGTGAAAACCCGAAGTCATTTAGTAAACAAAGGGTGCAAAGTCGGATAGCAGCGACAAGGGCGCTAAAACAATTAGCAAATTAACGGTAAGGGATTGAAGGTGGCACATCCTGATTGGTCAATATAATTTCGCGCGCTATTAAAATTCGTCTACTGCGCAGGTAGGTACATCGTAATACTTATAAACCTGCATAGGTAGCATGACACCGCGATACAGCGCTATCACACCTTCGCTCTCTTTCTATTTGCGCGCGAATGAACGAGACAAAAGACGTGATACAGCCGTAGTGCTGGTACTGCTGTAACTGCAGACCTGTTTAGCGGCGAGTCCCTTGCCGAAGACGCGCGGTATGATCCCGTAGAGCTGTTGTATGGTGCGCAGCGCCTGCGCCGAGTTGTAGATGCACGTCGGGTCACCCTCCAGGTAGTTCTCTCTGTTGCATTGTTGTTACTATTAGTTTAACTATTATGTTACTATCTACTAGAAGTGACACGACATGCGCCACATGCAGATAGGAGCGCAGGCGGATGAAAGATATAGCAATTTACTAAGTGAGATGTGGTGACATCGCCACATTGAATGGGACAGTGTTGTGATGACAGATTAATAGCATAATGAACGTACTACATCTTCTGTCGCCAGACTTAGCCGCAAAGGTGTGTTCAAATTGTATTTATCTTTGAGATAGATATAACGGCTCATATTTGAACACACCTTTTGCGACTAGTCTGGCGAGGAAGTACTCCACCAATTTTCCTAAGGAGTTGAATGAAGGAAGAAACTTTCGTAGAAGATACTATTGACAGAATAGTCAAGGAAATGGCTTATTGTTTTGAAAACAGTTGGCCATGGAGTAGATTCAAGAGAAAAATGTGGTGATTAACTAACACTATTGGTGGATTATTTCCTCACATTCTGCCTTGCTGCCTCGCACAATTTTTGTGGAGAACCAGCCAGACAGTATTGCTCTTAATCTGAAATTGATTATAACCTTACCTGAAGTCATTCTGTAGTTCCAAAGACATGACGTCACTATCAAAAGGGAATATGTCACACTTGAACTCTTGTACGGAGAGGTTGACGGCTACACCTCGATTCGTAAGATGCTTCTCACAAAGTTCACTTCTCCTTGGCACGAAGAACAAGTGGAACTCGACCGGTGTACTTTGTTTTGATCTGAAGTAAAATTAGTATAGATTGTTTGATGAGTGTAATGAGTTTTCTATGTTGAAGAAATTTTTTCAGTATTTTACTACCTACTTTCAATCTTAAAACTATGCATTAAGGCTTACGTTCAAGTGACATTATGTAGTCGGCAACTAGATCCACAAGAAACAGTTCGGGTCTTGCAATGAACACTGTTTATTTCACAGAGAAAGGTGAACAGGCAGCATCAATAATTTCAACTTTATTACAAACTAGTGTTTTCCCGCGACTTCGTCCGCACAAATTATATACCAGATTTTAAGTCAGATGATAAGCTATCAAACAAAAAAAGTTTCATCAAAATCGGTTCAGTAGTTTTTGCGTGATGCGCGAACAAACAAACAAACAAACAAACAAACAGACAGACAAAATTTCTAAAAAAGGTTGATTTCGAGTCAGGGATACCTAAAAACCATATCGTAATCTTTTTTTTGTAAATATCTTCAATGTATACCTAGACACACTTCAGTTACAGTTTTATAATAGTTTAGATAAAGGCTTAAGTGACAGAATATAGTCAGCAACAAGATCCATGAGAGACAGTTTGGGTCTTGCAATGAACACAATATTTTTCACGGAGATAGTTGTCAGGCAGCATCTACGAACAAATAATTTCAACCTTATTACAAAGCATTAATTCTTACCTAAGTGACAGTATGTAGTCAGCAACAAGATCCATGAGAGACAGTTTGGGTCTTGCAATGAACACAATATGTTTCACGGAGATAGTGGGGAGACTGCCGGGCCGCAATGGGAACATGTCTGCTACTTCGTGCTCCTTCAGCAATGTGTATTGGGCCACTAGACCAACGGGACCAGCTAGCCATTCATCCCAGATTATTACCTAAGAACAATGACAGTCTATAAACAAGGACTTCGCATCACTACACTATTAATTGGACCACTAAGTTATGCTTAGTTGTTTTACATTACTGTGTTGTGACCGAATACATTTGAAAGGCAATGTATGTAAGTAGCGAAGTTGCATCGCACGAGTAAAGGAACCATACTAGATGGACAGAAAAATACAACATTTTGCCATGTTGCAGAAAATTATGTTAATTACTCATTTTGTTTCCAATTTTATGTAATACTAGTGTTTTCCCGCGACTTCGTCCGCACAAATTATATACCAGATTTTAAGTCAGATCATAAGCTATCAAACAAAAAAAGTTTCATCAAAATCGGTACAGTAGTTTTTGCGTGATGCGCAAACAAACAAACAAACAAACAATTTTGTCAATAGATGGCGCTGCACGTCATTTAAATCGCGCTATCGTGTGTTATTTGAGTTTATATGAAGTGAACTGCTACTTTTTTATTCTTTACGATTTTACGGTTTTATAATAGTTAAGACACAAAGATTAAATATTATCAAGATAAACTGAGTGCATATACTGGAAAGGGATGGAGATTACTAGAAGAAGTTTGGAATCCTCTATAGTGGAGCACGGAGCCACAGAATAGGTTTGGTATATAGTTCTATATACAGAACAGCCACTCCCCGCCCCCCTCCGACTTAAGATACCTCACCCCCCCTCACACTTGAGGGAAAAGTGAGGGAACTGGAGCAAGGGAATGCAGTCAGGCGCGCGCACCCGTTAGATTTGACTACATAAAATTGAGTCTTTTCAGTGCATAAAAACGTTGAAAAATAATGGTAAATTCACATTTCCATTAAATCTTTAGCTCAAATACTATGTTTAATAACTGAACGAACAATAAAAAGTAATGAAATGTAGATGATGTTTATACAATGCGTGCTAAGTCAACCCTACACATAGCTTATCTATGCCTACACATATGTCAAAGACAATTTGCACCAAGTGCACAATCAAGGAGGAGGTCAAAAAGTTTTGTACAAGATACAAAACAAGGCTAAAGAGACACACTAATAGATTGGCCAGAAATCTGTCATAATCAAGGGACACGGCTGAAGAGGTGGCAAATACTGGATCTTGAATTAAGATAATGAAAAAATGGGCTTGAGACTTGATGAAGTGTCGCCTATAGAAAAAACTCACAAGCAACAGAGACACAATCTGATTATGGCCATCGTTGGCCGATTGCAGATAAAATTAGTGAAACAAAAAAAAAAAAAAAAGTGCGCATGTGCGAACGTCATCATGTCAAATCCAAAATGTTGTTAGTAGTGTCGGACCTGTGACAGAGCCTAACAAGTGGTGAAACATGATAATACTCCTTGGGTGGTCGGTAAAGATTGTTCTTATCCGTAGTTGTTTTTAGTGATGTTAACTTTGTCCCTTTCTAATTTATGTCTTGGCATCACGTCACTCAATTTTCGTTGTGACGTCTTGGAATAGAAAGGGACACACGTAAAATTGGAATTATCGACGACGCGACGGAGACGAATGTTATTTTTCTTGTATGCTAGTAAGGAGTGCTATCCTTTATGATTTAGATCCATGGTTGGCGCCAACAGGAGATTTTCTTCAGTGCTCTGTGGTGATCCGAAAAGAGTTCTGCAATATCATAGAGGTATTATACCAGGAATAGAGCAACAAACATGAGTTGTCAAATGAAACCTTTTTTGGATGTTTTTTGGAGACTACTCGCAGGCAAAAATTCGAATATTGTCTATAAATTCTGAGTCTAACGTGAAGTTGTGGATAAATTAATGAAGTAGTGTCAGTATATTTCATAAAATTATCTACGATTTCACTTTAGATTCGCAATTATTCACGGAAACCGAATTGTAAAAATTAATTGGAGACTAAAAAAACGGCCCTATTGCCTAGCGTCACGTATCTCTTTCTATTATACAGTGGTGCCGCTAGTTACATCTCGCTCTCTCAGCTGTATGTTCCTCTATTCCTGGTATAATACCTCTATGTGCAATATGTAGTGTCGTGAGTTTAAAGAAAAAGAGGTTTTACTTACTTTCGGCCCCTCGCATTGTTGCAGTAGATTCAACAACTCTTTCCTCATTGTTTCCTGAACAAGAGCCACGTTCAGCCGGTCACCAGACAAGTGCGTACTCATTTTCGAATCTTTCATCATAATTTGTGTAGTTTTAGACAGTATTATGTATTAAAATTAAATTTTCCTCAAAAATAGGTACAACAACAAGGCAAGAAAACAAACAATTGTGAAATCAGTGTTGCCACCTTCAATTTGGACAAGTCACTAGAAGTACCATCGAATCTCGCTAGATAATGAGAAATCAGGATATAAAAAATTCTCTAGAATTCCCTAGATCCTATTCAGTCATGAATACTTATCATGATTCTATTAAAATCGTTATTCTTGGCAGTTTTTCACTATGTGGTCATAAACATTAAATAAAAATACAAAGAACGTTAATGTTTCATTTATTTTTTATAATTTTAATTTATAAACGTATTATTATTACAGTTCTTAGTAAGAAGTTTTACTTTGAAATTTATAATAAAATGTTTGAAAATCCACAGAATCATTAATAATTACGAAAAACTCTTCGTCAATCACGACCGTTACAACATTTTCTATAAACAAGCAGGGACAAACAAGCAGAAGAGTCACCATAATGATCAGTTATCACTTACGATGATAATATCATCGTCGCCTATGCAATCTTGAGAAAGTCGCTAGAAATCACCAAATCTGTGTCTAGTGACTTAGCAAATGCAAAAATCGTTGAGCTATTGCAGAATTCCCTAAATCTAGCGACAAATTCCCCAAGGTGGCAACACTGTGTGAAATGTCAAAAAAAATGTTTTTAAATTCTTCCTTACGGAAAGGCAAGGGGAACGAGCCAATACAGCCTGGTTCTTCTGTATTATTCAGTGCAAGTTCCTTCGGGTCAAAGCCAAGTCTTCAGTTTTTCAATGTCTTTATTCTCCACTTGCACTGCATAATTCCAATGTAATGTCCAGTTCTAACACATTCTAACCTAACACATTAAAATGCGAGGGTGGTTTCATGACTTACACTCTAGCGATAGACAGGCCCTTTCATAGAAGCAACATATTCCACTTGAATTGAATGTGGTGTCCACACCACATTGATTTTCCCGAGTTCACTGACAGACCGCAAATACTTCGCCTATGTTTTGTGTTGTTTTATGTGACATGTTGTTTGTTTAACGAGCTTGTCTATCGCTAGAGTATATGTCAGTGGGTGGTTCACAAATTCCAGTCTTCAAGAGAGTTTTACGCGAGGATCAATCAGAATCAAACAGGAGCGCCTTTCTATATTTCTCAGTTTTCTCACTTTTACTATCTTGTTCTTCATTAATATCACACTATTAAACTAATTCCACTACATTAACACAATAACAACCACGAAAAACTAATTTAGAAAATTAAGAAACAAAGCCCGTCCTTTTCTTCACGGTTCCCGCGCAAAACCGGTCGGACTGCAAGACGGACTGCACTGAATGGGGCCCTTTTCGCAAAAATAGGAAAATATCAGTCAGTTCTATTTTCCTATTTTTGGTGCGTGCAAATAAAGAAAATGTGTATTTGGGTTACAGTCAGTCCAGTAAGTTTTCACAACACTCTAGTTCCAAGCTCATACAACTCATACGAGTACGCACGGCGACAGATCAACCTAGGGTAAAACACCCAGTAGTCAGCCTTTTAAGTAACGAAAATTAAAACTTTATTTAAGTAAGTAGGTAACTACCTAACTATAGTTTATGTGTTTATTACTCCTATTATTTATAAGGCATTAAGGGCATTAATGTTGATAGAGGCTGAGTACTGGTGCAGGGCGGACTACTGGGTACTTTACCCTACCCATAGTTGGATCTTATGTCCATGAACATAGAGTTCAACTGTTGGTTGATCTAATCCAGTCATTCTGACATTTTCTACTGCCGAACCGCTCGTACGATTTACGCAACTTACTACTGCTGATTTGACTTTCAAAAATCGCACTCCTGAAGTATGATTTTTGAAAGTCAAATCAGCAGTAGAAAGATGCATATCTCCAGAGTAATTTTGACATTTGCAACTGCTGAGTTTGACGCATGAAATTCAAAAATCGCACTCCAGTGCATTGAGGTACTAATTAGTTACTCAATGCTCCAGTACCTAAAGGTTCGAAAAAAATGTCTTTCTTCATTACTAGGTACCATAAGTCCTATTTTTATTTTCGGGTTACAGACAAAAAAATTAAAAGTCGTATCGTTAAACTGATATGTATGGCATGAAGTGTTCTTTGATGTTTTTCCATTGATTTTGTTGTTTTATTTTGTTTAACTAAATCACAATAGTCTGAACAGGGCAGTGCTATTCTATTCTATCTACCTAGAGTTTTTCATGAAATTCTCGATTATTTTCTGATGTAACATTTAGAGATTTTTTTGTTCATCTTGTAAGTAAGTAGGTACCTACTTCATCTTCTGAATTAGCGATGATGGTATTAATTTTGTTTCTAAATATCAGTGAGTAGCGTAACATTAATATAATTGCTAAAAATATTAGCATAGCTAATAAGCTATTTTATTTACTATCATCAAAAGTCGGAATCTCAATTTGGGCAGTAATAAAATAAATGTATTTAATTTTGTAAATATTTTTTTATTTAAACAAATGTACTTAAGTTTATTTAATATATTAATTTAATCATAATACTGGTACTTATTAAGTACATGTTTATTACATGAAGTAGGTTTACCTCCTGCGCATTTCGAAATCCTCTTACTGGGGAAGTCGTTGATAATAATGCAACTTGACTTCTCGGGATGGGTGTGAATACATTAATTTGCGAATTTCCTTCACAGTTTCATTTTCATGATCATAATTAGGTAATATTATTGTGATGGCTAAGAGGTAGGATTCCTTTAATTTGTATTCACTTTCAAGCATAGACTTTATAGTTTCCAAAAGTACTGGTTGTCTCAGTCTGTAGTTCTTAAACATTCTTTTAAATGACGCCGCGAAAATTGTCCATACCGTAGAACCATACTTTTGCACATCTTCCTTCAAGTATTGAAGACATCCTTCTGCAAAGTCTGTAGATGCCTTAATATAACCCTCGTCCCAGTTATCATCTACATAATAAAACTCATAATCATCTGGATAAATTGAACGATTACGTAATGTTGCAACATGTGCTTTATGTGGTTCTAGTGTTTTTACAAAACAAGTAGCCAGTTTCCAGTGTGTTAGTATCAAGTAAAAATCTTCTGCTGTCAAGTTTTCTTCTAATATATTTTGTATATCTGTGAATATCTTGATAGGATATACCATATCTTTCAGAAAAACGTATTTTGCAAAATCTTGACAAAGTTGTCTAAGCAAATTTCGAACATTTAATCTTACATAATATCTATGGCCGCCTTCAACGTTCCACAAAGTTAACACGTGTTTTAGCAATGGAGCTAAAATTTTTTCATATCTCAGGTATTGGGATTCCTCATTCTTAACACAAAGCAGGTATGACGACATTATAATAAGAAGCTCCTCATCGTAGTCTGTTGTAGTAAATTTAATCTCGAGAGATTCCTGCAATATGTTTGCAATAAAGTCTTCGTCTAATGAAAACGCCATAATTCTTTCTATAAATTTTGTAATGTTTTCTGAAAGTTCCATCTTAAAGCTGCCGCTGCTGCTGTTCGTTGCTTTATTAAGCAAAGATTTTAAACAACTACGACTTCTAATCCAATGTTTTCCTCTTATTACCATTGGGATCTTATCCACTCTACTAAGAAGTTCAAGAATTTCTTCACTTTCGTCTGGAGATAGAATATAAAACATTAGTGTATAGAGTAATTCCCACCACTCTTCTATCTTAGAATGACGTATTTCCTTACACATAAGATCATTGGTAGTTTTGAAGATAAGTGTCCTGATTGTAGAATTACTAGTGGATTTCCAAATATCAGGAACGATCTGCATGAGCTCTGTATAGTTAAGTTTTGAGAAGACAAGTCGAAGTGCCAGCTTTTGTACCGACGGTGGTGCGCTTAAGAACCTGTTAATATTTTCGCAGAAGAGAGCTGAGCTTATATTGTAAAGTATTGCGCTCAGGGAAGAGATAACGTGCTGTAAATGCTCACCCTGAGCGTACAACAACACCACGTCCAGCGGAAGCGGAGGTCTTGCTAAATGCATGTTTTTCGCAAAGTTTTTACGCAAATTAAACACAATCTGAAAATCATCACTCAGGTTTTCAGTTTCAGTGGGAGCATATTTCTTGACGATATCAAGAAGATGTTTTTGTGGCAGCAGGATACATAGACCGAGGGTCAGGGATTTGTGTCCACCAGTTTCGTGGAGTCGTTGCAGGTATGATTCAGTCCAATCACTAGCTAGTGTCTGCGGCCAGTAAATTCGCAACTTGGTGAGCAGCCTCTTCAGCGATATTGCATCATTGCACTTTAGAGCATCGACCTCAGTCTTGTTACGTGTCAAGAGTCCAGGGTCGTACTTTAAGGCGGTAATACAGGTCTCTTCAGAAGGTGACATCACAAGAGATTCCTCAACCATTAACTTTCTCCAGGTTTTCTTCTTATTGAATAGAGGCAGTAAGTCCACTCTCCAATTGTTTTCTTTTTTAATTTGAGAAATTAGTTTAACTTTATTTATTATATGTGGATAATTGGCAAGCTCTTTCTCCCAGTTTATTAAAACGCACAAAGCATCTTCTAGTATAGTAACAACATATTTTAATTCAATTTCAGTGTCGATGTTTTTGCTTTGCATCTTGGTGTAAAGGAGATTTATTAAATAATTGAAAATCTTTTCTTTCTCTTCATTGTTGTATTTATTTTGTTCATATTTTAAAGAAGTAAACTTTAAATTGTTTTCTATTGACTCAGGTACATTTTCGTTGTGAATAACATTGTAGACAACTATGAAATCAATGCAGTGTTGAATAAATTCATTATTACTCAATTTCGTGTAAACACCCATACTACAGAAAATATTGTTCAAAATATACCAGGTTTTCTCATTACACTGGTGAATCGTAGTTTGAGAAAGTATTGCATTTACAAATTTCACTTTGAATTCGAACGTCTCATTGATGTGTTTGTCATGATAGTATTGCAACACAGTATGTGTGTGTTGTGAGTTTCGACCAGCGCATGCAACAAGCACAGCTACCATGTCATTTCGCCGAACAGACGATGGTTCGGAGTGAATAAGTTTCTGAAGATTTTCAAAAGCTACGTCAAATGGTGCGAATCGGTACCAAAGATAAATATTTTCAGAATTCGATGGTTCAGGCCAGCAGATATCAGATTCATAATCTGATACATTTTTCTCATCTTTTTTGTCGATAAAAGCCTTCTTTACAAAATCAAATCCTACCTCTCGTGGCATATGTTGAACAAAATGCTTTAAATGTTCAAATGTGAGCCAAGGTCGTAAATTCTCGTTCCTAGCTTGTTGTAACAGAAATTCTTTTATGTTCTTCTTTTCCAACATTCTAGCAAATGTTTCTAAATTCATGTTATCTGCATATTTACTAAAACATTCTATTATTCTTTTCGGACACTTCTTCATGATTAGCTTTACTGCCTTGGCCCCGAAATATGGTCGATAGCACGATTCAATAGTTTCTACAATATTTAAATATTTTTCTGTGTGTGTATTCATTAGAAACATGGTAGATTTTAACATTTCTTTTTTGTGGTAGTTCGAATCACTTTTAAATTCTTGTTGCGTACAAAATATTTCAAGAAACTTTATCGATCTTTCACAAATGCGTTTGAATAAGGATAAATTGGACATAAGCGTACTGCTTTGAACAACGATTTCTTTTTCTATGAACGATAGAGAACAATACGGTAACCATTTAGGGGCGGTGTGTGCGAACATCAAATGTTCTTGTTTATAATAATTATAAAAAGCTTCAACGCGTAACTCGTCTCTTAGTTTACGTTGTATCTGCAGCATCAGTTTGTTACTTGCTTTAGATGTCATATGTGGGAACAGTTGTGAGTGAAGATACTCAGGGTTGATGATGTGAGCATACTGCGGGTCGGTGATGAGCCAGGTGCATCGCTTGATAGCTCGAGACACGTACAGCATGTCCTCGCTCTTCAGCACTTCCAGTATATACTCCACGTCCTTATTGTTGCAGGCGATATCGATTTTAAAAAAGTTTTCTATGTCATCTTCTTCTGGGTTGAGTTTTTCAAGTTTCAGATTTTGTTTGCTTGCAATGGCCTCCTTCACCAGTGTATTATAGTACTGTTGTCTCTTGCCCAGCGTATCTCCCTGAAGGACTAAGGACGACATTTTGGAGTTCTGAAAAATAAATTATCATTAAGTTAGTTTGTTAGCTTAATAGTTTACATTCAGCTTCGAATACCAGCCCTGCCCCTAATTAGGAGCCCAAAATTGGCATGTTTTGAAAATACTTTTTGGATTTTTTTAAAACAAGTGGTTGAAAGGGTAATTGTGTAGTATATTTTTAGAACCGGTTTCTGAAAAAAATTTCTTGATTTAAGAAAAAATATTGTTCTGACCTAAAGTACCTACATGTGTGCCGAACGGCTATCCTGTTCATCGCTTTGCGGCTTTTTATCGAGTTTGGCTTTGTAGGGCTAGCACTTATGAGATTCAGAGACATTTTTTAAGTCTTAGTTCGAACTCCCGAAGGTAGGTAGGTATGTCAAAATCCTTACATTTCGATCCTACTTAGCTCGAACTAAGACTAAAAATATCGTCTCCGAATCTCGGTCTAGGTAGGTAAAGTTACATGACTTAACTATAATAAAACAGTCTTACTAATTTTGTAAATTTGTTTAAGTTTCAGGTACTTACCTGGTACCTACCTACTTTTTGTTAGCACTTGATCATATTTGGCTACTTTCTACGACTGCCTATCAAAAAATTTTTATGGTACCTACCTAATGTGATGTGGGTTATATGATATGCTTAGATAAAGCGATTAAATACTATCTATTGATAGGAACCGGATGCGGCAGGCAGGTCGATGACATCATTCGTTCTATTTCACAATGTTTTGTCTTCGAAAAATCGAAATCTATTTACCTTGAAACTTTATATAGCTAGTTCCATGAGTCACGCTGTTGTCCTTGACAACAGTTGATCGGACCGGTGTACGGTACGATAGGTTAACATATAATTCCACACTTATTAATTATATTATTACACGTAAAAAATACGAATAAAATGAACATCAAACGATCACAATAATTTCGCGATAAATTTAGGCAGAACACTACCTACCTAGGCCAACCTAGCTAATATAGCGAAGCTACCTTATATTCTTGGAGCTACTTTACGCTATACGACTACTTACTAATAGGTGTAAACAAATGAACGATCGAAACGAACGACTCCACCCACCGACGACCGGCTCGTCAGTCGGCTATACGCATAGGCCAAGTATTTCGCTTAGCTATACATCTGTGAACGTCACTTAGCTAAAAATAGAACTTCGTTTATATTGAGGCATGTTCATTAAAAAAAAATGGTTCAAAGACACGGAAGGATGGCGTTACAATCGTACTCTTATGTAGGTAATCCGTACAATCGTGCCAATGAGAAGTTTTCTGACAGCTACCTACTGAGCCGATTTTGATGAAACTTTTTTTGTTTGATAGCTTATGATCTGACTTAAAATCTGGTAGGTATATAATTTATGAGGACGAAGTCGCGGGTTAACTCTACCTACCTGACTTCAGTTTTTAATGCTGTTTCTGCAAATGAAACAATTTCCAAGATATGACTTTTGTAAAAAAAAAATGCTGAATAGTTTACCAACCAATGTATCCAGATAACTTTTTTGGGTAGGTACTTACCTACTAACTTTAAAGAATGACTTTGAAAAAATCCCGAATTGTATCATGTAGTATTAGATTGTTAACCAAGGGATGAAAGTCAGTTATTTCACACGAGACGATTGTCGCCCCGAACAACGTGATGGGCGCCATAGTTCGAGTGTCAAATTTGTGACTTTCACGAGGGATAGACCAGTACAGTTTTCTCCATACAAACGTATTCCCCTATTTACTCCCTGGAAAATAACACTAGAGCAAATATTTTTTTACCATACAATCTATGTTACCTCCGCCATGTCCCTATGTTTTGCGTTTTTGCATTAATTAATTACTGTAAGAACTAGAGACCTTCGAAAATGACCAATTTTACCGCCCGTTTTCAGACATCCAGTAAACAAATTTGACGAATATAAACAAAAAAAGCAAAACATACGCACATAGCCAAAGTCTTTCTCATATTATTTTTGAAAGAATGATTCAAATCAGTTTAGTTTTGTAGGAGAAAACAAGGGAATACGAAATGCTGATTTCGTAGATTTTTTGTAGATAATATCGTTCCGACCTGCAGTTTTCTCTTTCGCACTCTATTCGGCGGGGTGTATGGGTGGGGCGGATCTGATAAATACCTACGTATACAGTCGGAAAAGTTACCTATTCTCCAAATTAGCATTTCAGCCGGGGGGCTGAATAGGGGTATCCTCTAAAATATCAATATTGTAATTCAAATGGGTAAGATGCGCCGGGTTTTGTTCGTCCGCGGGTTTACTTCGTCTACGGACCATAATAATTAAGTTAAAAATTAAGATAGAGACACAAGCATAGGTACTGTATGTACACACATATACATTAGGACACTGTATTGCCGCCATTACACTTTCGTCAGTTGTAAAATAACGGAATGGAGGGATGTCGCGTCACTTGTGTCTTCCACGCACTTTTTCAAACGGGGATAGTTCCAATATAGCCAAAATAATTGCTGGAAATTAAATTTGACGTTAAAATTACGGAGTTTTCAGTTTAGTGTTATGGCTATTATCTTTCTCTAACTGTGATTAAGGTTATTTTAATGCAGTTATTTAAAGAATTTACGGTGCATGGCGATCTACCCTCAGTGGAGTCGAAAGAAATGGGGATGGTTCGTATTTCAGATTTTATAAAAAATATGAAATACAAGTGTTACAGTCTTAATAATTGTTTAATTCCAATCACCCATTCGTTTTGTTATCCCTTATCCGTAACAATGACAAACTGGCAAGCAGGGGAAGATCGTCATACACTCCTGACGATCTTCCCCCAGCGCACAAACATAAGTACATAAATAGTGGCCCATAAACAATATCGTAACGAACTATCCCCAAATAAAGGACAAAAATTTAATAAATCCAACGATCTTACCAATCATAGAAAACAAGCATAACAACGAAAATTTCGAAAACTAGAGGAACTATACCCACCATATGACGATCTTTACCAGGCGACATCTAGTGCAATTTTCAATATTTTTAGAATTTTTTGTCAATTGTTTCTGAATATTCTACGCTCGTTTTAGGGCCTAAAATCTCCTGTAAAAAATTGTACGACCCTAAATCATAATTAAAAAAAATGTACACTTAGGTACACCATTGAATTAGGATCCACTTACTCCAGCTTTACGTATAAAACTTGCGTCTAGTTAGAACAAAAATAGAAAATCAAAACGATAAAATAATAATCTTGGTATAACCTGGTTATTTCGAAATAAACTAACAAAGTGTTTATTTATTTAATTAAATTTTAATAGCCATATAAGTAAACGATATTATATTAATTTGCTAGAAAGAACTGATGCTTGTCTGTAATGTAATTTAACTTTCACAGATGGATGCGTCGTTAACAATTCACGAATTTCCTCATATAACACGTCATCGTCATAATCCAAATAGCATGGCAAACATATTTTGATAACCAACAGATAGCTTTCAATAAATTCTTTATCTTCACGCAGAATATATTTTAACAATTCCTGGCTATTGAAAACAAACAATGTATCCGCAAACAACAAGTAAACAGAAGAACCATATTTTTCGACGTCTTCCTTTAGGTATTGTACACAGATTTTTGCGAAGTCAGCTGATACCACATCATACACCTCATCCCAGGTCTCGTCACTTTCTGTGTCATATAAATCGTCGGGTGGTTGAACAGTTTTTTGGCGTGTTGTTGTCACCAGACCTTTATGTTTTTGCAATATCTTCAAGTGACTAACAACCAATTTCCAATAGGTCAAAATTAAATAATGTTGTTCCTGTTCTGTGGGCAATCTTTCTTCCATTAGTTTTTGTATGGCTGTAAACATCTTTATGGGATATATCATATCATTCATCAAAACATATATCTTAATATGGTCGTTTAGCTGATGTAACAAATCGTCAATACATCTCATCATTTTATAACTTCCTTTTGTTTGCCACTTATCGAAGGAACGTTCTAGTAATGGCACTAAAATTCGTTGGTACCTTCGAATTTGGGTTTTTTCATCTTTGACACACAACAGAAATGATGAAATTATTTTAAAGTAGTTGTTGCAGACCATTATTACATGGTTTGCAACATAGTCAACTATTTCTGAAGCGATTTCTTCATCAAGAAACTCCATGAGACGGTTTGAATGATCTAGCAGTGAATGTATTATACTTTCAGAAGCTGATATAGATTTTAAATGGTTATAACTTTTCATATAAAAATTTGCTCTCACGGTGAGTGGGACCTTGGCTATGTTATTATTATTATTTAGTGTACTAATTAATTGTTTACTTTCATCATGAGGTAAATTGTCAAAGAACATGCTAAGCAACTGCCACATCTCTTCTATAATTGAAGGTGATTCTTCTTTTATCAGAAGATTAAAGGCTTTTTCAAACAGAATAATTTTGATCTTAGGACTTTCTGTAGAGTTCCAATTTTGCTTGAGTTCCTCGCATTGCGCGATGGTTGAGACTTTTCTTGCATGTTCCTGTTCCAGCGCGTCCATAAGGCGTTTCATTAGAGGTTGCTTTATTTTATCCGCATTTTTTTGAACTTCAGCTTCGATAAATGCTCCAGAGCAGTTAGGTAACCATTGAAAAGCGGCTTGAGGATTTTTTTCGCCATAAAAATAATAGTTATAAAAGGATTCAACTCGCTGCACGTCTTTCAAACGGAGTTTTATATTCTGCTCAAGTTTTTTGCTTGCTTTAGATGTCATATGTGGGAACAGATGAGAGTGAAGATACTCAGGGTTGATGATGTGAGCATACTGCGGGTCGGTGATGAGCCAGGTGCATCGCTTGATAGCTCGAGACACGTACAGCATGTCCTCGCTCTTCAGCACTTCCAGTATGTACTCTACATCCTCGTTGTTGCAAGCGATATCGATTTTTGATAACATATCAGTTGTTGCGATATCATTAGTTTCTCGTTTCGAAAATTCTGCGTTTGCGACAGTCTCGTTTTGTGTGTTTTTTAGAACAGGACAATCCATTTCGGAAAGCTGAAAAAAGTACAACAGTCCTTCTTAAAACATAAGTATACTACAAACAGGTTTCCTAGGACTATATTGACATTGGTGATGATTGTTTGTATTACTCTACGAATATTACCGATTGAGTAACAAAATAAACATCGTGAGGAAACCTGCATGGTTTAATTTCGAGGCATGTATTGTACCCACTGTCCATTACAACTGGCGACGGGCTCACCCCCGTCACACTGGACAGAGTTTCGGTACTACTGGTGAAACGTGGATGTTCTGAGGTTTCAGAAAATCTCTGACTACCCCCTCAGGGAATATAGTCGTGAGCAAAAGCTATGCTATGCTAACAAAAAAAATAAAGTACATTATCGGACGGAACCTTGGATCGGAACATAACGAGTAGGTAGGTAGGTAGGTAAGGTAGGTACTAAGTATAAATACTTAGTTTTGTGAAACCTTATGAAAATTCCTATTCAAAAACTTATGCTGCTGTCTGTCCGTCCGTCCGTCCATCCTAGCTTCAGAGGGTGTATCTTCCGAATCGTAATAGGTACCTACCTACCTAGCCGGTTGAAATTTTTACAGAATATGCATAGAATATGAAGAGTAAAAAATTAAGGAGGTTTCCCATGCAAGAAACGTGTTTTTTCCAAGCTTTTTTGTTTCTGCTCTATCGTAAAAAAGTCAATACATAAGCGGCAATGAATTATAAGCGGAAAACAAACGTTTTTGTCATGATTACCTATATTAGGTACAAAGTACAATAAATGGTCACGCATTATGTCTACGAAATTAATAAATGACGGTTACCATTAATTCTATGATAATGTTTCAAGTTATGACAATGCTATTTTATTAAGAGACCTCCATTCATTCTTTGAGGATTCCATGCATTCTTACAAAAAAATAAGATTTTATTTATAAGTAAGTAACTACTTATACGGGGTCCTTTTATTATGCTGACGACTTTTTAAGGGGTTGATCAGACCATCAAACTGAACAACTTTCTGTATGGGACCAAGGTCGGAATCGCGAAAACAATCAAAACAATAAAATAAGAATGTTGGTATAACCTGAAATAAACTAACAATGTGTTCATTCATTTAATTTAATTGAATTTTAAAAGCCATATAAGTAAACGACATTATATTAATTTTCTAACAAGTGATTGTGTGTAATGTAATTTAACTCTCGCAGATGGATGCATCCTTAACAATTCACAGTTTTCTCCATCGATCCACGGACATATTTCCATGACCAAAAGGTAGCTTTCAATAAATTCTTTATCTTCAAGCAAAATATGTTTAAAGAAGTCGTCGCAATTGAAACCAAACAATGTATCCGCAAACAACAAGTAAACAGAAGAACCGTATTTTTCGACGTCTTCCTTTAGGTATTGTACACAGATTTTTGCGAAGTCAGCTGATACCGTATTATACACCTCATTCCAGGTCTCGTCACATCGTGGGTCATAAAAAGCATCCGCTGGTTGAACAGTTTTTTGGCGTGTTGTTGTCACCAGAGCTTTATGTTCTTCCAATATCTTCAAGTGACTAACAATCAATTTCCAATAGGTCAAAATTGAATAATGTTGTTCCTGTTCTGAAGACAATCTTTCTTCCATTAGTTTTTGTATGGCTGTAAACATCTTAATGGGATATATCATATCATTCATCAAAACATATATTTTAATATGGTCGTTTAGCTGACGTAATAAATCGTTAATAGTTCTCATCATTTTATAACTTCCTTTTGTTTGCCACTTAGCGAAGGAACGTTCTAGTAATGGCACTAAAATTCGTTGGTATCTTTGAATTTGGGTTTTTTCATCTTTGACACACAACAGAAATGATGAAATTATTTTATTGTAGTCGCAGTCGGCCGATTCTAAATTGTTTGCAACATATTCAACTATTTCTGAAGCGAATTCTTCATCAAGAAACTCCATGAGACGGTTTGAATGATCTACTAGTGATTTAAGTATACTTTCAGAAGCTGATATAGACTTTAAATGGTTAAAACACTTCGTAAAAAAACTTGCTCTCACGGTGAGTGGGACCTTTGATATGTTATTTTTACTATCACAGAGTACACTATTATTTAGTGTACTAAGTAATTGTTTACTTTCATCATGAGGTAAGTTGTCAAAGAACATGCTAAGCAACTGCCATATCTCTTCTATAGTTGCAGGTGACTCTTCTTTTATCAGAAGATTGTAAGCTTTTTGAAATAAGGCAATTTTGATGTTAGGACTTTCTGTAGAGTTCCAATTTTGCTTGAGTTCCTCGCATTGCTCGATCGTTGAGACTTTTCTTTTATGTTTCTGTTCCAGCGTGTCCATAAGACGTTCCATTAGAGGTCGATTTATTTTATCCGCATTCTTTTGAACTTCAGTATCGATAAATGTTCCAGAGCAGTTAGGTAACCATTGAAAAGCGGCTTGAGGATTTTTTTCCTCACAATAATAATAGTTATAGAAGGCTTCAACTCGCTTCATGTCTTTCAAGTAGAGTTTTATATTTTGCTCTAATTTTTTACTTGCTTTAGATTTCATATGTGGGAACAATTGAGAGTGAAGATACTCAGGGTTGATGATGTGAGCATACTGCGGGTCGGTGATGAGCCAGGTGCATCGCTTGATAGCTCGAGACACGTACAGCATGTCCTCGCTCTTCAGCACTTCCAGTATGAACTCCACATCCTCGTTGTTGCAGGCGATATCGATTTTTGTTATCATATCTGATGTAGCGATATCATTAGTTTCTGGTTTCGAAAATTCTGTGTTTGCGACAGTCTCATTTTGTGTGTTTTTTAGAACAGGAAACTCCATTTTGGAAAGCTGAAAAATGTATAACAGTCCTATTTAAAACATTTATAGGTACCTACTATAAAAGGTTTCCTAGGACTATATTGACGATGGTGATGATTGTTCGTATTTTTGTTACGTAGCCTGTTCTATGTCCCACTGTTGGGCAAAGGCCTCGCCTTATACTCCCCAAACCTCTCTGTGGTGTGCAACTATTGGCCAACTCTCCAAGAACTCTCTATGACTTTCGAGAGGGCTGGCAGTACTGTAATAGGGCGATAATTATTGACACAGCCTCGATCACGGACCTGAAAAAAAGACGGACGTAATGTGACACTAAAAAGATGTGAAGCATGCAAGGTCCAACATTTTCGTTTGTTCTACTAGGGACCTACACTCGCACAGATGCACTAGCTCTAGGCGCAGTTCCTACATCCGTCACCATTATGTATCGTGTGACAGCACGCACACAAAAGAAATGGGTGCTTCACTCGTGATTAGACGAGATTACGTCCGTCTTTTTTTCAGGTGCGTGGTCTCGATCTCCACTTTTGAAGATGGGATGATGAGACCATCAACTAGGTATAGGACCAAGGTCTAAACCGCGGAAAAAATAGCTGTTCCATATAAAACTGCAATTCTTCTTGACCAAAATGTATGGGACAGCACTGGCAGCAGATATTTTTTTCGCGATTTCGACCTTTGTCCTATAGAGATAATGTTGTTTAGTTAGGTGGTCTGATCATCCTTTTAATAAACCGTCAGCATTATTAGTAGGACGAGAATAGGACCCTGTATGTATACAGGGTGTTTCATAAGTAACAATAAATTTTTCACCTCACAAGCTCGGAAAGATTCTGTTTATCGTTCGAAATCTGAGTGCAAAAGTGTATTTTATCCGCTAGCGTGCAAAGAGTTTTTGAAATTCGAATTTGTCTATTCAATATTTTTGCATACCGCCAATGCACTGAAAATGCTTAATAACTATTTCATGACACTGGCCAGCACGAAAATAAAAACTTTTTGAAATGTTCTTTTTAGCAATTCACTTTTTTTCCTCGCTGTTGTGAGGTGAAAAATTGTGTGTTTCGCTCGGCTGTAAAGTTATTCTGCGTCTCGTACCTTTGAAACCTTCGCTAAACGCTCAGGTTTCAATAAAAGTACTCGCGCCAAAAAGCAACTTTGCAGCCTAGCATAACAAATAACTATTTGAAACTCATAAGGGGGTTGTATAGACCGTCAAACTGAACAACTTTCTCTATGGGACCAACATCGAAATCGCGAAAAAAATAATTGTAAATCCCATACATATTTTAGCTCTAGTCGATTTGTAAAGTATAGAACATACATTTTTTTTTTCGCGATTTAGATATTGGTCCCATAGTGAAAGTTGTTCAGTTGGATGGTCTACACCACCCCCTTAAATGTTTATTTGTAGTTTTGTAACACCTTGTATATAAATATTGTCAAAATAAAAAGATTTACTTTCTCAATAATGTGCCGACTTAGATTTTTTATTAAATAGTAAGTGAATAGGTAATCTTACGTTATGTACAGTATCTCTCAGTAGTTAAGATTACGCTGCCCGTTGCCGGAATAACACACCGGGGAACACAAAACAATAATGCAACACTACACAACAATTCGGCCTTTATAAAAGGAAAAAGAAAAGTCGAAAGTTATCAATGTACCTAACCCTACCTAGGCACCTACCAGGTGCCTACCTCTCTGTAATAATCGTGCGTAAAACTTGATAAGTATATCTATAAAATAAATAAAAATAACTTAATTCATACACACATTTTACAGTTGCTTACCACAGACTTAAAAGAACCAAACATGTGAACAAACATGTATTGTGATCTGAGGCTTTCTTATTTACTGCCCGAGGTTAGTAGGTAAGTATACTATTTTTCTCCTCGACGGAGGTGGAAAGCGGAAACTTCGTTTAGCGCAGAGAGACGAAAATTGACGCTCTCCGTCCGGAGGGGAGAAAAAACTAAGATTAAATTATTAGTATTGCAATAATTTCCCAAATTGTAGTAAGTACCTACCGTACCTCTAACTAAATTACTTAATCAATATTTTCTAAATGTTTCTTATTGTATTTTAATTTAGGTACCTACCTTAATATTTACAGAAAACTAACATAAACTTTCTTACCGAGCTAGTTACTGGCGGCTACAAATAAGAATAACTATAGAAGAGTCGAAATAATTTTTGACACCCAACGAAAAATGGGGATTGATACTCTAGATCAACATTCATAAGATCAACATTCAAAATATCAACACCATAAGGTCAGCAAATCAAATGATCAACAGTTCAAAATCTCAACACTTCATAATATCAACAGTTCAAATGATCAACAATCAAAAAGTCAATATGAGTTTTAGCGGCTAGGTACAGTTTTTAAAGAACAAAGAACGCGGTCCTACACTTTTTTTGGTGCCACTTATTGAGCTTCATTTACACGTAGACTGGCGGCCGTTATGGTTTTGTCCTTTAAAGTCAGATTTTAACGACCCAATATATAAGTTACTTTATGAACGAATTTTTATTTTTTGCACCGGAACGTAGAACGTCCACGAGGAAGTACCGGGAAACAGTGTTGCCACCTTAGCCCTTTTCGGGCTAGATCTAGCTCTTTTTACTGTAGGTGAACCCGTTGTCTAATGATTTAGCCCCGAGAGGGCTATCTAGCCCTTTTTTTCATAAAAATATTGTACCAAAATCTGAAATTTGCGCCATAAGATCGAACTTTCGCGATTTGTGTCATTGTTTATTGTTGAACCCTTAGATTATCAAGATAGACAGTCAAAGCTACGAAAGCGTCGAAAAAAATAGGAACCAGTACTGGTTCCAAAACCCTATACATATACACGCACACATACATAATTAGTATGGCGCCTCACGCACACCAACCTAAGAAAGTTAGCCCCTTTTGTTTTATACGGAACAAGTGTGAGGCTCATTCTAGACATATACTTTTTCTAAGGTTGAACCTATCAGATTGGTTAAATTTTGATTCAAACTAAAAAAATAAATACATTTCTAATTGAAATCATTAGTAGGTAATGGTGTATTTTTAGCCTTTTTTCTACAGCAAGTCTTTTCTTGGTAATTTGTGCTCCATCTAGCCCTATCTAGCCAGGCACGTATCCAGGGGGGGGGGATAGGTGGCATTTATCCCCCCCCCCCCTATTTTCATTGTTTTTCTATGAATATCCCTCCCCCCCGAAAATTTAATGTCCCCCCCCCGAAACAAGTCTGGATAGGTACGTGCCTGTATCTAGCCCTTTTTAACTTCTTCAAATGCCCCAATTACTAAAACTAAGGTGGCAACACTGCCGGGAAAACAAACTACTGTAATAATGACAACTTTAAAAGTGAATATGCATTCATTTTTTTTATAATTTTTTTTTTATTAAGTAGGTGTAGGTAGGTACCTACTTATTCAGAGGATTCTAAAAATGGGATAGTGTATCTTATTATATGTTACGCTTCGGACCTGGACAGATCGGGACATGGAGTCTGAAATCGGTAGATTTCCGTAAAATCGTGAGGACTGGGAACACTGATGAGGTCATTTATATTATGACTGTATTTCACAATGTTCGTAATGTAGATGAATGTGTTTACCTTGATGTTACTTCTTGGAGTTGAGTACACGCCGCAGTCCGAACCACCAATTCAATTGATTAAAAGTCGAAACTTGACAGTCATAAAGATCTTTGCGACTTATAGAAGGAAAATTTATTAAAGAACTTCAGCTTCAGCTCAGGTAAGCTCGGCTCGGCTCGGTCTAATGAATGATAATGATAGTCAGGTCAGGGCTGCCACCTCAAAAAATCGTTTGGTCGCTAAAACTTAGAAAAAAGCGCTTGATTTTAAATCGCGGGTCAAAAAAGCACTAGAATCGGCGCTAAATTCTTCTCCCATAAACATAGTCCTTTAAAGTTCTCGAAATAGTCTTATCAGTCAATTTAGGTTAGTCAGTGCGTAGGTCCCTAGTAAAATTAATGATAGCACTTCAGATTAGCGTTTATATTTGAGTTTCCTAAACACTGCAGACTGTGTGGGCATGTTTTGACCACAATATGAAATGAATAATTAGCATATAGGTATTTAATTCACAAAATAAAGCATATTCAAACACGAATTCTGTTGCTTTATTAAACGTATAAAAATCGCTAGATATAGCGCCTAAAGCGCTAAGGTGGCAGTAGAACCTATGCAGTGCCGTGCCGGCCGGGCCGAAAAAACAGTGTTGTCAGAGCCCAGCCAGTCTAAATCGCCAAAAAACTAGGGCTAAGTATCCTGAAGTCGCTATGTTTTTTTTCTGTAATTGTTCAGGAAAAAAACATAGCAGGCTATATTGATAGCCTAAGGTAGCCTTAAAATCTTTGACTATTTATTATAAGGACTCGCCTCGCCTTGCGGTAGCATTTCCCCTCTGCCACGGTATAAGATCAATTGATCATGTGCATTTACATTAAATTTTATACCTTATCACTAAACGAGACAGCCTATAATTGCGAAACGATAATTTCGAACTTAGAACGTTTGGGGTTCACATACTACTTTTCATGATTTTTAACATTCAAAATTAGAATCTAAAGTTATAGGGAATAAAATCCAAAGTTGCGGATTGCATGTTACCTCGCCCCCTGCAAAAAGTGTCAGAATTTTTGTTTGTAGAATTACATAGGTGCCTAAAATTTACCAAGTGAACGGTGATTGTTTGCTTAATTTGCTAGATTTGCGTGTAGATTTGTACGTGACAGAAAAACATTTTTTTGAACTCTCTTCCCAATCCAACTTGCACTTTTTAAAGTTTTTGGCCACAGAGACAGTCTAAGAACAAGAACTTCAATTTCTCTGGAGACAGTTCAGTTGTTTCAGCTTAATGAAACTTATTCACTGGAAACTAAAATAAAATGGTTTGTGGTCAAAACATTGGTAGGTACAATAAGTAATTTGATTTTAAAATAACTGCACACAGTAACTACCATAGGCATACCCAGGCGGGGGCAGGGAGGGGGGCAGCCGCCCCCTGGAATCGGCCTACCCTGCCTTCCGTACGTGAGAATTCTGGTCAAAGCGACGTCATGTCACTGAAAATTTTCGTAATTTCAGTTACGTTGTATTATTAACTAATTTCAAACTCATTTCACTCGCTCTGGTTTCTTTTTTACTATAGCAGCACTGCTTGCTATAGACATGGTAGTCTGCTGAGAAATTTTGAGATCGCTTCGCTTACTTTGCTCGTTCCAGATTAAGTCCTTAGATTATCTAGATGGAACGTCGCCTCACAAATGGAAAACAAAAATGGTTCCATTTTTTGACAGATGTGTGCGTGACAGCTGCGTTCTACGCATGTTTAAACCTTTCAGTGTGTGAGTGTTTGGGTTACCAGCAGAATTCAATCTCCCTTAGAATCTGGGAAAATTTTAGTCATCTTTGGGAGTCAACTACACTATACAGGGTGTAAAATTAAATGCGTTGCATATCGAACAGAGTGCTCCATACCATCAAACTGAACAACTTTCACTATGGAGCCAACATAAAAAGCACGAAATAAACTTGCTGTTCCATAGTTACTCGCAATGGGATGAAAGGGGCTAATAAAAAAATAGTTAATTGACCAAAATGTATGAAACAGCTGATTTTTTCGCTATTTCGACCTTGGTCCCATAGAGAAAGGTGTTCAAAGACTGTCATGCACCCGAATTAATATCTCAACAGTGGTTATTAGACATCGGATATGCAGATGCATAATTTACCTAAACTTCATTTTTCACAACAATAATATGGACGCGTCTTTTTATTTATGAAGCAATCCCAGGATCATTCCGAAGTCCCGGGATTGCTAAAAGATTTATCTACTTATATAAAAAGTATCGTAGAACTCGGACATTTGAATAACTCGGACAACACGAACAACTCGGACAACATGAACAACTCTAAATTTGGTCAACTTATACAATATTGTCTGAGTTGACAGAGTTGTCCGAGTTGACCAAGTTGTTCATGTTATCAGAATTGTTTTGTTGTCGAAAGTACTTAATTGGACAACATGGATAAATTGGACAACCTTATCAAGTCAATTAAATTAAATTAAATTAAAAAGTATTTATTTGTATTTAATTCAGTTGGTCAGGTTGACAAAGTTGTCAGAGTTGTTCATGTTGTCGGAATATCATAATGGTGAGGATAAGTGTGACAAAACAGTGCGTGTGGCACTATTTTTTTTAATTAACTTTTTTCAGAAAGGCATAGTTATCTATATTCAGTTTCCGTGGAAAAAAAAATTTAGTTTAGGTAAATATACATCCGATCTCTAATAATTATGTTCCTTCTCACCACGATAGTTAGTAGAAATAAAGTTCGGAAGAAATAAAGACTTAATAAAGGGAAATTTTTTTTTTTTGCTTTTAGGTTGTGTGAACGAAAAACCTTTGTCTATTAGTTGATAAAAATAGTAATGAAAAAAAACGAAACGACTATTGATCGAGGCATAATGGCGGGAAATTTAGAAAGAAAAATCTGACCACACTTTAAAAATGGCCTATGTAAACAAAGAAAAGTTTTTAAAATTTTCAATCAGCTTATTGTATCTCAAATCAAGGTGAAAAATTAATTTATAAGTGTGAAATATGTTAATCTTTTTTTTATTGTGCACATTTTTGTGAATTTGTTACAATTTGATCACGTAAGTCATTTTTTCGGAATTTTTTATCTTGGATTCAGGAGGTCTGTACCGTTTCGCGTCATGATTGAGACTATTGGAAGGTTTTTGAAAGGAGTACGGTTTTTACCTACTTTTTTTGGGACCATTTCGCCCGCTTGTTGCTCTGTCTATATAGTCTAAGATTAAGTCGTCAAAAACAGTTTTTATTTTTTATGACATAGACCTCACCTTAGGAAAAATTCATTGCTACGCCCATGCTCTGTATACTGCTTTGTATACCTATACAGGAAATTCCAGACTTGCCCCCCCAAGACTTAAATCTGGCTACGTCCATGGTAACTACTCTACTACACAGTCTAATACAGATTTTGTAGTCCGCGATAAAAAAAAACCTATCGGAATGAATAACATAGGTAGGTAATGACAATTTCAATAACAACTATAAAACTAATGGTGGATTGTACCAATGTCAAGTGTAATTTGAGAAGCAGGCCGGCGGCGGGTGATGTTATTTTCTGGAGAAACTTACTTAGTAATGAGGCGATTTCCTAGACTACCTAGTAAATCGAAAAATCACTAGATGGCAATGTTAAAATTATTCATAAACCTGTCACATTGACAATTAAAAGTGATGTTTGTCTATGGTTTGCATCAAGTCTGACTGATTAGGTTTAGGTTTAGTATACTATTTTTCTCCTCGACCGTGGTCGATAGCGGCAACTTCGTTTAGCGCAGGGGGCGACAATTGACGCTTTCCGTCCGGAGGGGAGAAAAATATATTTTCGGGGGATATTCAGTGTAGGTAGTCACTATTCCATACAAACATTCGGGATTCACCGTTTATAAAACCAACCTATCCCCCCTTACACCCCCCCCCCCTCCCTGGATACGCGCTTGCGTTGTAAGTGATTTCAACAATATTTTTTTTCTGGCATGATACAAAAAACACTTTTTCTTGATGACCTACATAACCTAAAATCGCCATTTATAATTTTCTAAATAGCCTAAAAGGCGACCGGTCGGCCATCGAAATGTTTGATCGCCGATAGACCTTGTAATGTAGCCTAAATGGCGATAAATCGCCTAATGTGGCACCACTGCGATCAAACCTAAAAAAAAAACGGAGTTTTTGGCGGGCTTTGGTAGCTGACGTTTGGAGTCCTTATATTTCATCGAATTTTTATTGTTTATAGTGAGTTTTGGTTCGTAAAATTGGTGTTGTTTTGCGTAACAAAGTGTCGTGCAAGTGAACAATATATAGTTCAGTGAAATATGATGGTGCGTGGGTCGTAAACAGGAAAAGTGTTCCGTGATTTTAGCGCGGTAAAGCGGTCGGTTCACCTCTTTCCTGTGGACTTCTCTGCTTTTCCTGCGTCTTTCGATTGCCTCCAAAAACTCCAAAGAACCATCAAAACGTCGAATACCAACGTTTTAATGTGAAAACAGAAGAAAATTAAAAATAAATTAAGATTTAGCCAAAAGGTCTAGTAACCAGGCTAGTAAATATATTTAAAAAAAAAAAAAAAAATAATAAAAAAAAAACGAATGAGCCCATATTTTTTAATAATACCTTTAACGGCTCTGGATACTTGTCCTTTTGAGCCATTCGTTAAATATTAGATAATTTCATTACGATAATGAGATAACGATGAATCTGTGGAGATTTTGTAAGCACGCGCGTTGCCGCCAAAATCTTTACTTGTGTAAACTTATGATCTGTTTTCCAGTAAAGAGGCCCATTCAAAGAAGTGTGTCTTGCAGTCCTACACCAATATCGGATCGTGAATGGTGTTGTAGTCCTGCATGGCGTCCGACGACCTGGAGCAAAATGTAAGGGTAGGTAGTCCTACTTGCAGGAAAGTGTGTACTGTGTAGGCTCGTAGTCCTGCATGTAGGACTACTGTGAATGGACCACTTAAGTATTAGATTATTTGAGATTCCTGTTATGCTGGTCGATTTACATAACTTTTTGCAGGCACGTATCCAGGGGGGTGGGATAGGTGGAATTTATCCCCCCCCGAAATCCGAATATTTGTATGGAAAAGTGGCTACAGCACTTACTTTTTCATTGTTTTTCTAGGAATACCCCCCCCCCCCCCCCCCCCCGAAAATTTAACCCCCCCCCCCCCCCCCCCCCCGACACAAAAGTCTGGATACGTCATAGGCAACTATTTGGTATACAATCTGCACGAAATGAGTATTTTTTAGATTTCGTGACAGCGTTACGTAGTTATTCCTATGGGAAAGGGACGGACGGAGGCACGGAAGCACATTAAGTAATCCATACAGAGGAAAAACAGTGTGATTTTTTAAACATGTTACCCGAACCCATAGGGTTGACACCTATTGCATTTGTAGGGTTTCGTACATACCCAAAGGGTGAAAACGGGACCCTATTATACTAAGCCTACGTTTTGTCCGCCCAGCCATCCGTCCATCCGTCCTACCTATTTAGGCCTGTAATTTTTAATCTGTAACAGCAAGACCAGGGACGTTATCTTTAAGCTAGATACTTAGTTGAAATTTTCACAGAAATTATGCGTTATCGGATTTGTTGGCAAATAATATGTTAGCGGAACTACTGGTGAAACGTGGATGTTCTAAGGTTTCAGAATGAAACTGACTACCTCCTCGGGGAATATAGTCGTGAGCATATGCTATACCCTGCTAATATGTTAGCAAATGTCAAAAAGTTAAAAATTAAGGGGGGTGGGTCCTCATACAAGAAACTAGATTTTATAAACGTTTTTTCTTCTCGCTCTAACGTAAAAAACGGTAATACATACAAGCGTCAAACTTGGTGTGATTATAGAGCAAACTCTACAGTATAACATAAATAATAAAAACCGGCCAAGCGTGAGTCGGTCTCGCGCTAAAGGTCGCGGAGTAAACAAAACTTTTTTCTAAGCTAATATGTTATGTGGTGGTGTGGTACTTACTTACTTACGGAACTCTCGGTTCACGAGTAGCCCGACTCGCACTTGACTGATTTTATTCTTAGTAATGGTGAAAAAAACGTCGACTTATTATAAATTAAAACGTGATTAAGACGTAATAGTAGGTGGAAATACCTCGGAGGCATCTTTTATTTTTCATTTTACGACTAGATTTATACCATTTACCGAAACTAAAGTCATACCTCAGTATTTTTGGATATTTCATCTAGTGCAATCATCAACTGAATACACGATTGGAATTACTTCAATCGATAGAAAATCGTCACAAAGATGACGTATTTTCATGCATTTTTAAACATTTTTCTCGGTTTAGAAGAACTTAAAATAGTTTCCGATTGTTGGTATTTATACTCACATATTCACCATTAGTTTAGTTTAACTAGTGCAATCATAAATAAAATCTAGAAAAAGTACTTTGGTTAGTTGTTTTTAATCGAAAATACACACTTTTCGGAGCGCTCGGCAATCGCGTTTCTCATAGAAAATATTCGTCAGGACCTATGGCCCCTTAATGTTTCCACATTGCTATATTTAATTTAATAGGCGTCTTTCCAATTTGCCATCCATTTATCTCCTATGAAAAACGACGATCATTAAACAAAACCTAGTTGAAAATTGTTGTTTTCATTTCACCAGGAAACTATTTTCGCAGCTTCAATTAGAAAAACTCCATTCGAAATACAACAGGTACCTATCCGGTATCCATGAGACCATTCTATTCTATTTTTAAGGTTATGGCATCCATCTTGGTGTAGATGATTTTGCCAATGTCGAGTTTTTGTAGCAAAAGTGCTTGACGTTGTACGGTTATATAGATATTTTGGTGACTTCAAGGGTTGTTCTTATAAAAGAACAATATCCTGAGCCACCACTAGAATTCCGCTGTAGGCCGGGGATGGGACAACCGACAAGCGACCGCCCAATAGCAGACTCACAACGCAACTCCCATGAGACCATGACCCTTTGCGCTCGTTCCAGTAAAATCAGCTGTAGTTCAAAGTCCAATAGGTACCTACATCGCTGAAATTTCCTGAATATCTGCCTAAACAATGTATAGGTGGTAGGTAGGTACACCCTTATCACTTGCGTAGAGACGGCGGCCTGCGCGCGGCGCATCATCGATTTTTCCAAACAAGCCATTCCATACCAGCAGTGTAATCATAAACACGTTTCCAACAAACTTGTGCCGTTTCAAATGTTTATCAAAATAAAAACGTGTGTATTGTAAGTTTTGCCCGGGAAAATATCGAATAATGCGCAGCTTCGCTTCTTCTGATGGCCGCCCAAAATAAAGGTAAGTCTGGACGGAAAATTTTCAAGTTTTCTTTTTTTTTTTGTTTATGCAAATTTATATACTTACTTACGTTTAAGGTTTTTGTAGGGCATTGAAATCGTTAACGATGCGATGCCGCCTGACTTGATAAGAGGGTGCGTGGGTGAAAATCGGCCATGTGATTATTTCAAATGTTTTTATGTCGCTCTAAGATAACAAAGCTGGCTTTTGTGGTATTGTTTCTGTTATAATTTAGTAGATTATGATTGTTGTTTTTCTAGTGTTTGTATACGAGTATAAAATTGTAGCATTACTTCGTATTACATACGGTTGAATAAATTGAATGCAACAGGGTGTTCAGTCGATGGGAGATAATGGCCTTGACGTTTCCTTCTGTGATAAAGCTAATACTTATAGGTACTTCGCGTATACTTAGATACCTATGTAGTTACTTAATATTGAGTCCAATCTCTGATACATTTTTGGGACGCAAAGCAACCAATTTATATTATTTTGTATAGTTAGATACGCAGAGCGAAATACTCGACACACACTTGGCCGGTTTTTATTATTTGTGGTTTTACCTAGGAGTATGGACTATAATCACACCAAGTTTGACGCTTGAATGTTTTTCCATTTTTACAATCAAGCAAAAACAAAAATCTGGCGTCTCTGGCGACGGGTTCACTCCCCGTCACCATGTTGGACAGAGTTTCGGTATACTTCTAGTGAAACGTGGATGTTTTGAGGTTTTAGAATATCTGACTACCCCTTCGGGGAATATGCTAGTCGTGGGCATATGCTATGCTATGCAAAAACAAAAAACCTTTTAAAACCGTTTCTTATATGGGGACAGCCCTTAATTTTTTACTTTATGTCTTTATTTTATTTTCCGAAAATTCTAAATAATAATTAATAACACATATTCTGTGTCAACTCTCCTAACGGTTTAACCTATAACGGTTCAATAGATACCTACAGCCTTTTATAGCTAGGACGGAAGGACGGACGCAGGGACGGATAGCTTAGGTCAAAGTCAAAAGTTAAAATAATTTATTATTATTAATTATAGGAGCTTGAAGCACACGTATTAAACGTCAATTCTTTTTCGGAGCTACCACCGCGTTGGATTGGAACGTGTAGTCGCTGTAGAGAAGATGTGGCCAGAAACTCTATAGTACCTACAACATAAACACGACTTAATTTTATAACAATATAAATTCTTAAGCTAAGGTAAGAACTTTGGTAGGTAGGAACAATAAAAAGTTTGATTCTGGTATACCAACCGAAGAAAATTAAAGTCTAATACTTACTAGAATTACCTACCTAGTACATGATAGTAAGTAAGTACAGTATTCTGTGCTAGTATCTACCTAGGGGGGTTGGGCATACAGACAGACAAAAGTATTAGGGTTCCTTGTTTGACTACGGAACCCTAAAAAGGACCTCGGCAACAAACATTACCATCCTTCTGACGCTTATTTATACAATAGGTAGGTTACTATTCTATTCTATATTTTAAAAAATGGCTGCCATCTTGGGTATGTGATGATTTTGCCAATGTCTAGTTTTTGTAGCAACAGTGCATGACGTTGTACGGTAACTTATGTATTTTGTGACTTCAAGGATTGTTTTTCGAAAAGAACACTATCTTGAGCCACCACTGGAGCTTCGTTGTCCCTCTGTCCTGTAGGCTCCACTATCTCGATCCACCAGTGGATTGAATAGGACGCTGAAGTTCACTGTGATCCACCATTAGGCTCAGTGGATCCTATGATACTTGAATGTATTAATAGGCTCCACCAGTGGATCGAATTTAATTCTGGGAGTTTTGTAAGATCCACCACAGATTTCTATGGGACCTGTAATATATAATTTATATAATATAGGTTCCAAGGAAGTTCGACCTCTTATACACGTCTGCTCTCCTGGTACATTTGAATATTTTTAATGGGTAGTAAATAAATATATATATATAAATAAAATAAATATGTTTAGTTAAAAAAATAAAAATGTAAAAAAAAAAAAACTATGAAAGACAATAGAAAAGGGGGCATTGCAACGCATACCACGCAATAGCTATGTTTTTTTTTCTTTAACTGTTTATTTCTTTTTCCTTTTGTAATTTTTTTTCCATGTTTTTTTCTATTACTTAAGGATAATACGCATAATAACACATTTCGATTAGGGCCGTCACAGACTTGCGCTATAATATGTTGCTGTACTCTTCTTACGCACGCAAAATTACATAAGCACGTCTCTTTCCTGCGTGCGAGTGAGAAGAAGCGATTAGCAACTTGCATGCGTTAGAAGAGTACATCAACATATTATAGCGACCGTGTGTTTGCCCTTAAAGGTGGTGTAACAAAAATGCAAACTTCTTTATTTTTTTATCGTCATTGGATTTTGGTATAACAATACAAACTTCTTTTGTATGGAGCAGCGTGTCAACGGTAATTTTGAAAGTTTAACCTCTTTTAATCTTCTGCTTTCTTGGTACTTCCCAATGCTTTATTGCTCTTGGCCGATTTTCTTTAATAAAGAAGTTTGTATTGTTGATATATTACGACTCGAACTTGGCCGATTTTCTTTTTTTGATTCAGCACATCAGTAGGACCAACAGAAATAGGTGTCCCTCGTGGACCTACTTAGGACCACGAGAAAACGCCGAAATGTACCAGGAGAGCAGACGTGTATAAGAGGTCGAACTTCCTTGGAGCCTATATTATATAAATTATATTACAGGTCCCACAGAAATCAGTGGTGGATCTTACAAAACTCCCAGAATTAAATTCGATCCACTGGTGGAGCCTATTAATACATTCAAGTATCATAGGATCCACTGAGCCTAATGGTGGATCACAGTGAACTTCAGCGTCCTATTCAATCCACTGGTGGATCGAGATAGTGGAGCCTACAGGACAGAGGGTTCGTTGTAGGCCGGGGAGGGGGCAACCAACAATCGACTCGCGATGCGACTACCCTATAGCAGACCTACAACGCGACTCCGTATAATAGTAGCTTATTTATGGCGACTCCCTAGGTAGGTTACTAATAAATAAGATCAAATATTAACACTTGACATTTAGGAGTGCTTCCCATTTCCCAAGCTCATTGAATAGGTTTGCAATCACGCAATCTGTTACCAATTTTCATCTTTGAGGGTTTCGCTAAACCCCAGAGGGTCTGCCAGAGTTATTGATATAGCCATTTCTCAACAACATTTAATATTAAGGTTACATAGCCGCCCTTGAGAGGGGAATACCTATTATATTATGTATCGCATTTGATACATTTTGGCAAATTATAGTTTAATCATACTTTATTGATTTAAGTTTGGAAAAAAAATGTTTTTAGGGTTCCAAAGTCAACAAGGAACCCTTATAGTTTCGCCATGACCGTCCGTCCGTCTGTCCGCGGCTTAGCTCGGAGACGCTTAGTACTAGAAAGCTGTAATTTGGCATGGGTATACATAATATTATAATCACGCCCCGACAAAGTGTTAAGAGAAGTTTATTCCGAGAGCGCAAATGCGCGCTGCATACAAACGTAGGTCCTATGGTGATATTTTCAATATTTACCAATTAAAGTCAATGAAATTTTTCAGAAAAAATCTAGAAACGAATCTCTATGCTTGTATGAAGTCAGATTTTCGTTAAAATATACAGTTTTAATAAAATTCTAGGATTAATTTAAGATTTGTATGGAAACTTTAAAAAAAATTTAACGTAAATCTGACTCCATACAAGCATATAAATTTGTTTCTAGACTGTTTCTGCAAAATTTAACTGTCTTTAATTGGTTATTATTGAAAATATCACCATAGTACGTTTGTATGGAGCGCGCTCCGAATTATATCCTCTTAAGTCTCGTTGGTATGATGGATAGCCCTCTGGCATTTTGAGACCCTACTCAGCAAAAAAATGTTGGTGGAAAAGCTTTCACGAAAATTTGTGTTTGCGGACAATTCATCTTTTTTCCACGCTGAAACGACTCGAGATAAGAAGAGTTTTATTACCGGGATGGATGGATGGAAGATGGTGACAACTTAGTAGTTATTTTCTTGCTACTGGAGATTAGGTAGCTTGAAATGAATGGCCATAATCAGGGGAAAAAAATTTGGTTCCGTATTATTTATCATAAAATGTAAAAGTAAATACATAGTTAAAAATTTTAAATATTAGTCCTCATTTGACTATTTAGAAATGCCAACTATGAAATACGAAATATGAATTTTCTCCCCTCCGGACGGAAAGCATCAATTTTCGTCCCGCTGCGCTACGAAGTTGCCCCTTTCCACCTCCGTCGAGGAGAAAAATAGTGTACTAACGTCTGGCAGCAAACAAGAAAGCCTCAGACAAGGGCGGATCAAACCCACTTATAGATAGATAGATAAATGAGTAATAAATAGGTAAATAAGTAGGTAGGTTTAAATGACATATAGGTGAAAGTGTATAAAAAAGAATGAATGAAATAATATTATATAGGGTCCTTCTTAATATGCTGACACTTTTTTAAGGGGATGATCAGACCATCAAACTGAACAACTTTCCCTATGGGACCAACATCGAAATTGCGAAAAAAAAATCTGCTCTTCCATACTAGACTGCAAACCTACTCGAGCCAAATGTATGGGACAGCAGATTTTTTTGTCGTGATTTCGATGTTGGTGCCATAGAGAACGTTGTTCAGTTTGATGGTCTGATCATCCCCTTGAAAAAGTGTCAGCATATTAAGTTGGACCCTGTATATTAAATACACACACACATTACACATTATTATATTATACTGGAAAAATAATTACGCGATATTTGCGGAGACCTCTCCCCCACGTGAGATTCGGCTCGGCATGGGAAGGAGGCCATGCAGTGGACTGATGATGATGATGATGATTTTAAGTTTACAAGTAAAGGCCTCCGCAGATTGCAGCGATATTATCGAGCGATTTTATCGAGCGATTTTATCGAGCGATATTATCGACAGCAATATCGCGACACCTTACACACTGCAACGATTCCGCGATTCGCGTCACGCATGCGCCCCACCAGTGAATGTAGTCGAAAGAGTTGCGATAATATCGCGGCAGTGTGTGGGATCGAGCGCGTCCCCATACAAAATGTACTGAGAACAATTATCGCAAAATCGCGGCGATATTAAAATCGCTGTAATGAGTGGAGGCCTTAAATCTTACCATTAATTTAACTCCAAAAGAAATAGTCGATAAAGTAGACTCAAAACGTTTTTTTTAAATTTTGTAGTGGTGGTAAAGTTTCACTTTACATTCTTTATACTAATAATTGAATGTCATATTATCACTTCAATTTAAATCCTACGCCTTTCTGTCTGGCATCTAAAATATAATTAAAATATACTTGCAAAGTAGAACTTTCAGCGTAGTTTTGCTTGGCAAACCTTCATAAAATTTTCATTGCTAATCTCTGCTGCAGACTAACCGGCGCATACTAAAAGGACAATTAATTAAATTGTATCTACTTACTTGCACTTTACCTTATTAACGTTGAAATAAGCTTGAACATCAAAACAAACACCAATTTACACGCTCAGAGAATGACAACGTACAAATAGCACAGAAGGTATTCTTTACATAAACATAATATTGAGGTGCATTATGTCTAGGTGCTATTATGTTTGGTACTAGTAATTTTAAACCCGAAACCACCGTTTGCAATCGTGTAAATGTTATTTATTAAGAATCAAACAGTGTTACAAATAAAAGTTACCTTAGGTTAGTGATAAGCTTCCACTTCCACATTAATGCTATTAAAGCCTGACCAGAAATATAAAAAACCTGGTTTGGGGGCGCTGCAATCGATCCAAGTACAAAAAATAGTTCCGATGATTTTCCGCAACATGGCGACGTTTTTTATTTTTCTGGTCGGGTTTTAAAAGTATAAATAAGTCTGTATATACTTCAATACCTAAAACGCAGAATAATGATAAGTTATCCTAAATACCGTACCGTAAATACCTTGCGCTTTTATTCCAATAATTCATTCCATTCCTTTGATTACTGTAAAAGCTCGAACTAGGTACGTTAAATCCCAAGTTTTTTCTCTAAAGTGATATAAAATATAAGACAGCCATACATAATGACATTATACAAATAAGACAGCCTAGTTCGGTGACTGACTGACACCGCACATCCGAAAACAAAGAATATAGAAACATTAAATTTTGAATAAATCTAGGTATAATCTACAGAGAATATGTAGAGGTGCAACTAAGAAATTATTTTTTCGTTTTTTTTTTTTTTTTTAAGGACGTGGACAAAGTCGCGAGCAAAATTCGTACTATGGTGATATTTTCAATACTAACCAATTACAGTCAATTAAATTTTGCAGAAACAATCTAGAAACAAATCTCTATGCTTCTATAGAGTCTTTGAGATTTTCGTTAAAATATTATACAGTTTCAATAGGTACTAGGATTAATTTAAGATTTGTATGGAAATCTTTGAGGCACTGTAACTTGAAAACTATAATTTTAACAAAAATCTGACTCCATACAAGCATAGAAATTTGTTTCTAGATTGTTTCTGCAAAATTTCATTGACTTTAATTGTTTAGTATTGAAAATATCACCATAGTACGTTTGTATGGAGCGCGCTCCGAATAATATACGGGCTACACCGAGTCGGGCTACACCGAGGGTTCCGTACCACACCACCATACAAAATATTATTTACTTACAAAAAAGTTTTTTATTCTCTGGGACCTTTAGCGCGAGATCGACTCACACTTGGCCAGTTTTTATTATTTGTTGTTATACAGTAGAGTTTGCTCTATAATCACACCAAGTTTAACGCTTGTGTGTATTACCGTTTATTATAGAGAGAGAAGAAAAAACGTTGAAAAAAATTTGTATCTTGTATGAGGACTCCCTTAATTTTTACTTTTTGTTATTTTTATTATTTTTTAGTTAATCCGCCGTAATAACGCACTAATAAAATGTCAACTGTCTAGCTATTACGGTTTAAATGTTACAGCCTTAAATAGGTAGGACAGGCCGACGGACGGACGGATGGGTGGACGGACGGACGGACACCGTAGCCTTAGTAATTGGGTCCCGTTTTACCCTTTGGGTACGGAACCCTAAAAGTTTGAGTTAAAATATACTGTGTGTTCTTCGCCTATGCAATTTCGGGCACCTCTATCTTGTACACACGGCGACACATCATGTTACGCACCCTATACAAGGTGTTACAAAAATATCTATACTCTACAAATCGACTCGAGCTAAAATATGTATGGGATGTCAAATTTTTTTTTTCGCGTATTCGATGTTGGTCCCATAGAGAATGTTGTTCAGTTTGACGGTCTAAACAACACCCTTAAGAGTTTTAAAAATGTATTCTTACTTTTATATTTATTATTAACACCCTGTATAGGTACCCATAACTACACTACGTACAAAACACAAAATAGTGCGGTAGAGAGCCTGAATAGACGCGGCTGCCGGCGCGGGCGCAGCGTGCGTGAAACAACAACAACATACCGCACCCTCTCGCACGATTCGCGTTTCTAGCGTTCAACTTCTAATAGTTCAAAGTCCAAACAGGGTAACCTGACCTGTCGCCGTGTGTACCTGTATGGAGTGGACCTTGCTTATATTATATACTTAATGCGTATTTGTCAGCATGAATAATGACATAGAATATCTAGTTGAAATAGGATTGTTAATTTCACTAAGTACCCCGAGTATTGCGCCCGAGGCGAGTTTAGCTTACGTAGGCCCGCAGACGAAATTATTACGTAAGTAATAATTCCTTTATGATGTTACTCGTGCGTTAGTTAATCGCACCATTTATGTACTTTAGTAGGTATATTCGAAATTAAATTCCAGCAAATATATGATTTCAAGAATTGTTTCTTAATAATACAGTCAGAAATGACGTAGGATCACATTTGCTGTAACTACGATCAGTACAAAGTTTAATAATGCGTACATACGTTCGTACATACGTATAAACTCACGACCGTAACCCTTTTCAAGGTGGTCAGAAGCTGTTAGTAAAAGCTCTTCTACACAGTCCTATAAGCGTCGGAGGGCTGTATCTTCTGCACAGTCCTAGCGTCGGAGGGCTGTATCTTCTGCACAGTCCTAGCGTCGGAGGGCTGTATCTTCTGCACAGTCCTAGCGTCGGAGGGCTGTATCTTCTGCGCAGTCCTAGCATCGGAGGGCTGTATTTTCTGCACAGTCCTAGCGTCGGTGGGCTGTATCTTCTACACAGTCCTAGCGTCGGAGGGCTGTATCTTCTGCGCAGTCCTAGGGTCGGAGGGCTGTATCTTCTGCACAGTCTTAGGGTTGGAGGGCTGTATCTTCTGCACACTGTATCTTCTGCACAGTCTTAGGGTTGGAGGGATGTATCTTCTGCACAGTCCTAGCGTCGGAGGGCTGATTCTTTTGCACAGTCCTAGCGTCGGAGGGCTGTATCTTCTGCACCGTGATAGATAAACAGTTGAAATTTTCACAGAATATGTATCATTATATTACTGGATCAGATAACAACAACAACAACAAAAAACCGAAAAATTCAGGGTAAGTACATTTATTATACCCGAAACTAGTTTTTTTCCAACGTTTTTTCTTCTAGCCCTATTGTAAAAACGGTACTAATATAAAAGCGTCAAATTTGGTGTGATAATAATGCAAACTCTACTAGAGGTACCTAATAACAAAAAATAATAAAAAATAGTGTCGGTACTGCAGTTTTGTATGAAATAGTAGAATTCAACCTTAGAAAAAGTATATGTCTAGAATGAGCCTCACACTTGTTCCGTATAAAACAAAAGGGGCTAACTTTCTTAGGTTGGTGTGAGTGAGGCGCCATACTAATTATGTATGTGTGCGTGTATATGTATAGGGTTTTGGAACCAGTACTGGTTCCTATTTTTTTCGACGCTTTCGTAGCTTTGACTGTCTATCTTGATAATCTAAGATTTCAACCTTTTTTGTAAATTTTTCGATATTTCGAAATTTTCGAAGTTGGCTCGATAGTGAAAGTTGCTCAGTTTGATCTTCTGAATCACCCCGTTAAGTATTACTAGGGTGTTTTGTTACACCCTGTATACATAATATTATGTAATGGTACGGAACCCTCGGTGCGAGTATTCTGACTTGCACTTGACCTGTTTTTTTAAATGTTGGTTTATGTATTGGTAATTTGTAGTCCCGTCCCCTGTTGTGTACTACCGGCAAACGGCAACTGAATAGATAAGCGTTTGAATTAGATATTTAACTGTAACAAGGCTACCTAACTGAAAGTATTGTGTAACTGTACTCCATTCCAAATAGAAACGAAAATTTAAGGCCATTTTTAACTACAGAAACAGAGATTTGAAACACTTAGGGCCTGTTTCACCACTTCTGGGTAAGTTCTTGTTAGCTTGTCCGACAAGTAGTTTGACATATTTTGTATGAAATTATGTCAAAATATCTGTCGGATAAGCTAACAAGAACTTATTCAGAAGTGGTGAAACAGGCCCTTACTCTCACTTATTCTTAGAACAGCTTTAGTAACGTCTAAGACATGTCGGATATTAGGTAGGTACATCTACCTGATAAATAAATTATAGGTAGTAATTATTTGCTTGTCAGAATTGGCCAGAAAGCTAATTAGGAATCGGAATGGAGTTGCGTTGTGGGTCTGCTATTGGGCGGTCGCTTGTCGGTTGTCCCATCCCCGGCCTACAGCGGAATTCCAGTGGTGGCTCAGGATATTGTTCTTTTATAAGAACAACCCTTGAAGTCACCAAAATATCTATATAACCGTACAACGTCAAGCACTTTCGCTACAAAAACTCGACATTGGCAAAATCATCTACACCAAGATGGATGCCATAACCTTAAAAATAGAATAGATAGAATAGGAATCGGAATATCTCGTCGTCCTTATTTGGAATGCAGTATAGTCTTTCAACTAAGTAAGAACAGTCTTCTTCTTTCGGTTCCTCTCCATTACCGGAGGTTGGCAGTCAGCTCTGCATATCCCTGTCTATCTCTCGCCAAACGAAACAGCTCTTCGACGCTTGCGATGTCTACTTTGCCCATTATTATAGTCTGGAGCACTTGGTACCGCTCATTCCTCCAGATATGACCAAGGTAGGCGACTTTCCTCCTTTTAATGGTTTGCAACAGCACCCGGGACTTCTTGACACGTTCGCAGAACTTCCACATTGGTGACTTGTTGAACACATTTAAGGGTATATTATTCTGAGCGCGCTCCATACAAACGTACTATGGTGATATTTTCAATACTAACCAATTAAAGTCAATTAAATTTTGCAGAAACAATCTTGAAACAAATTTCTATGCTTGTATGGAGTCAGATTTTCGTTAAAATGTATAGTTTTCAAGTTACAGTGCCTCAAAGATTTCCATACAAATCTTAAATTAATCCTAGCATTAAAACTGCATATTTTAACGAAAATCTGACTCCATACAAGCATAGAGATTTGTTTCTAGATTATTTCTGCAAAATTTCATTAAATTAATTTGTTAGTATTGAAAATATCACCATAGTACGTTTGTATGCAGCGCGCATTTTCGCTCTCGGAATAATATTCTCTTAAATACTAATTCGCAGCATTCTTCGGTTGAACCACATTTCTATAGCCTCTAGTTTCTGGCGAGCTTCCTTTATGGTCGATGACTCGCAACGTTATATAACTATTTGGCTATATGTAACACTGGAGCATTCTTAATCGTATATCAATAACAGCCAATACCCCTAATTAATGGATAATTAATTAATTTCACAAATCCGTGTTACAGTGTATTTTACCTTTGCTCTATTGTAAAAACTAAAACATACAAGCCTCAAGCTTGGTTAGATGTGATTATACAGAGTTTACGATTAAACAGTTGCATTTCTGTAAGGGGTGATTGTACCCATCATACTGAATAACTTTTCCTAAGAATAATATAGGAAATATAGGAATATAGGAAAAAATTAATCTGACTTTCCATACTAAATGCAATTTAGAATCGAAAGTTTGTATGAAAATCTTTATGCACATTACTTTATTTTTTTGTCATTTAATGTAACTTACTAACATAGGGTGTAAGATGACATTTATGTAACTACTTACTAATAAAATTTTATGGAACTTGTTTTCCGAAATAAATGTATTGAATTGAATTGAATTTTCCTTTCTTCTTTTAGGGAAAGTTGAAAAAAAATATCTTGAGTACAATCAACCCGTTAAAGTAATGAACCTGACACCCTGTAGAATAAACTCTAGAGTAAAAAACATTGTAGTATTATAAAAACTGGCCAAGTGTGGGCGGGCTCGCGCTAATTTATGATTTGCGATCTTGATTTGCACGACACGATACCATAGATTAAAGCGTAGCATATGTTTGCGACTATATTCGCCGAGGGGGTAGTCAGAGATATTCTGAAACCTCATAACATCCACGAGATATACCTACCATAGATTACTTAGGTAATAGTTATTATACGTAGCGATACTATGGAGTTCGTGTTTAATTATTTAAACACAGGCAACTGAAAATACAGAAATTGGTTTATTAATACGGACCTAAGATTCATGAAGCGGTTTTAATTTTGAAGTTTCATTTATTTTTCTCGCCGCGAGCACTTTTTATACCGTTCATATTCCCAAGTCCCTTGAGTTAACTCTTGTCTCTACCACATAAATACGAAAATGGATCGGTTTGCGGGTTCTCGTACTTTGAACGAGCTGTTAGTAGGTACGTACTTTGGAAGTCGAGACGACAGGAATTGCTTTCACTCAGTTTTAATGGAAAACTTTTCCAAGAGTTTTAAGGTTGACACTGACATTGAAATGGCCCCATTTTAAGGTTGGTACACGATTTGGTCCATTACCTGCACGTACAATGAGTGTAGGTAAACCTCATGAAAACATTTAGCATTTAGGTGTAGGTTATTTTATATGATGTCCCAGAAAACTATGCAAACAAAGCTAAAAGTTACGTTCGTTATTTGATGTACCGCGATATACAGTGTCCAACTGAATATGCTGACACTTTTTTAAGAGGATGTTCAGACCGTCAAACTGAACAACTTTCTCTATGGGACCAACATCGAAATCACGAAAATCCCCTTTAAAAATTGGCAGCATATTAAGAAGGATCCTATATTTAATATCCATTAGCAGAACGATTTTATTAACCGACATGTTAATAAAGAGATAGGTAGGTATTTTATACCTATATATTATGTTTTACACTTCAGCTAGGGGCCTTATTGTGTAAAAGTATAGAATAGGTTTTACTGAAACCAACCAACCAAGCAGTTTTACCAATAACTGTAACGAATCATTCCCTTTACGTCGATCGTCTCCGTACGTCGAGTCTCCCAACAGTGAGTCTCTGAACATCGACTGTCACGTTTGTCTCCCTACGTCGAGCCGATGACGATAGCGTTTTGTTTTAGGTACAGTAAGCAATTGAAACAGTCGTGTCCTCCCTTGAACTGCTTCGTCAACCTTCATACTTTGAATACACAATTCATTTCCTATCTTCACAATGGCATTGTTAGTTCTGTTCTAAGGTGCCTACCTAACTTTGTTTAGTTTTCTCGCTTTCATTTGATGGCGAAATATTACAGGTAGGTACTCTGATGACTTAAACTTTTGAATCTTCCATTAGGTAATAGGAAAAAAATACCGTCCTTACCTAATTTTTCTATAAAGTTAATTATACATGATTTAAACTATGTGTACTTTTGAAACAGTGTCAATTTCCCACACAACAGCTCTTTTACAAGCATGGTTGTGTTGTTCTTATTACTTATTTCCCTTTGTAAGTATGTAGGTAGGTACGTCTACATTTCCTTGGCTCGCTCCCTCTCATTACCGGTGAGTGATGTGGTAAGCGGAGGTATACCGTGCAGTGTGAGACAAATGTATACCTATCGTAGAAAGAGAAGGAACTAGAAGCAAGCACGTGTCTTGTCATATCACTCAGTAAGAGATGCACATAGCAAATTCGCTCTTGTTAAAAAAGGAGATCGCTACTTATTGTTGTCCTTATCGACGTAGCCACTTTTTTGTTCAACGACGGCTGTCTGACTCCGGAGTCAGACATCTATTTTCATACAAATTGTATAGGATTTTATGACTATCGCTGTCTCATACGCGGTTACACTGATGTTTCGTCTATCAGCGTAAGCGAAAAATACTTCGCCTATGATACCTATAGAATATCTACTCCTTTATTTTCTTTTGTACATTAGTTACCTTTTCACTTTTACCGCGTTAGAGAGAGTATATTTTCTATGCTTTTAAAAACTGTCCTTTCATTAGACTGAACCACAGAGTAATCCTCTGTGACCGAACTATGTCCGTTTAATAACTATTTTGACGACAGGCCTTTGGTAGTTTATCTGTCTGACAAGCCAAGGGTTCTGCACATGTTCTGCACGAGGCAAACATTTCGTGCGATGGATATCAAGCCACAGAATATGCATAGAATAGTAGATACTACTAAGAGCTGTCACACACGACGACGCACTGCCGGAGCAGCAGACGTCAGCCAGTCATTTCTGAAGCAAGGAGTTGTATAAAACCGCACGTAGAAGCACACACGGTGCGTCAATCCGCATCTGACGCAAATGACGGACTGACGTCTGCTGCTCCGTCAGTGCGTCATCGTGTGTGATTCCACATAGATAAAGTCTGTCTGAACATTATGTAGGTATGTCTATCAAATTTGATTGATCCTACTGTCCCCAACAAGGTTGCGTGATAAATCAAATGTAGACCCGAGACCCCAAAATCATCCGCAATATACAGGGTGAAATTGATATCATTAGCATCCTTTTAAACTAAGAGTCTACCCATCAAACTGAACAACTTTACTATGGGAGCAAACCATTCAGAGCAAAAAAAAATCAGCTGTCCCATACTAAACTGCACCCGCCGCCGCTGCCTAAACGACTTAAATGGGACAGCAGATTTGTTTTTTTTCTCCGATTGGTTTGCTCCCATAGTAAAAGTTGTTCAGTTTGATGTTGTACACATCATCTTAGTTTAAAAGGATGCTAATGATATAAATTCCACCCTGTAAAGTTCCAGCAAATACTGGATGGGTCGATAAATGTTAATAACTTTATGACAAACAATCTTTTCCGCATTTTGTTTTTGGAATAAATCACATAACATCTTTTTCACATAAGCAATAATGAGAATAATGATGTGGCTCATGTGAAAAAGATGTTATGTGATTTATAGGATGTTATTATAATTATGATATACGGAAACAGATGTTAATGTATGGCACTGAATGTAGGGTATATGGCACAAGACACATTATGAATCTAGAAATAAATACTGTTGAAATGAGCTTCTTGAGAAACTTAGTTTAAGTGGTGTGACTTTGAATGACTGGATACAGAATAGTGCCAAAATCGAGCTAAAATGTGGTCTGAAAGAAGATATATCCAGTGACAAGGATTTTAATGTGAAAGGTAAACAGGTTGTCCGTAAATTTGATCTGAAGTTGATGGCTGGAGGAAGGGTTTCATGTTTATGAAGTCTCTTTGTTTACCTATTATTTAGTTCTCTATGTCAAAGGTTGATCACCTCTGCCCTAAAATATAAATCAGGCCGTAACCGACTTGAGTAGGTATCGTATGAACACGACCTATCACCCTTACTTAGTGTAACTGACAGGCAGGATGAGTACCTTTCTAACGTAGGAAATGAAATTCGGTAGAGGTTTATATTGACTTTCTCTTGGAAAAAGGAACCTTGTTGTCGGTTTCAGTTTCCAAGATATCTCTATAAAATAATAATTTAGAGAATGACAACAGCGTCCCTTTGCCCTGAGAACAAACAAAACATTGATTATATTGAAGTTAGGGACAGCTATTCAAAATATCGTTACCTTTTTCTTTTCAAATATCTCCAACAAACTTGAGCACACACACACACACACACACACACACACACACACACACACACACACATTGTACACATTATATGCTCGTACGTGAGCAGATTGTTCTGGCCAATATTTAAAGAACATTAATTGTTACAGCGGGGATCGGGTCACAAGAGACAATGCCGACGGCAACGGCAGCAGACCCTGCTGAAGAGCAGAAGGACCGGCTCATCGCAGCCGTCAAGAAGGAGGTCAAGCAGCTGATGGAAGAGGTACAGTTTGTTTAACTCCTTTGAGAGTTGGGAGTGGGTCACGGGAGACGATGCCGTCGGCGACAGACCCTGCTGATGAGCAGAAGGATCGGCTCATCGCAGCCGTCAAGAAGGAGGTCAAGCAGCTGATGGAAGAGGTACAGTTTGCTTAACTCCTTTGAGAGTTGGGAGTGGGTCACAAGTGACGATGCCGACGGTGACAGACCCTGCTGATGAGCAGAAGGATCGGCTCATCGCAGCCGTCAAGAAGGAGGTTAAGCAACTGATGGAATAGGTATAGTTTGATCAACTCGACATGTGAATGTTACCATTCGCTAATGTTAAATTTTTTACTGTTTTTGTGGGACATTAAAATTGTTAATCGAAATCGCAAATAAACTATCAGGTTTTTATAGACATGCAAGCCTTAAACTTTCTATAGGTACCCGAATGTTCCATAATCATATTGAGAAGGATCCTATATAGCGCGCTTCAAGGACTATTATCCTCTTAACTAAACTATTGTCCACCAGGCCGTGACCCGCAAGTTCGTGCATGAAGAGAGCGGTGGTGTGACCGCCCTGTGCGGCGCCGTCGAGGCCTGTCTCGGGCAGGGGCTGCGCCGCCGGGCGCTGGGCCTCTTCAAGACCAGCTCCACCACTGCGCTGCTGCACAAGATTGCCAAGGTTAGTAGATATTGTTATAAGACCTTTGACGCGCAAGTTCTGTCTCGGGCAGGGGCTGCGCCGCCGGGCGCTGGGCCTCTTCAAGATCAACTCCACCACTGCGCTGCTCCACAATATTGCCAAGGTTAGTGACCTGTGACGTGCAAGTTCTGTCTCGGGCAGGGGCTGCGCCGCCGGGCGCTGGGCCTCTTCAAGACCAGCTCCACCACTGCGCTGCTGCACAAGATTGCCAAGGTTAGTAGATAATTATAACAGTACTGTAGCCTGAGGCCAAACGTACAAAGTTTCAAGGCCAGTTTAGTCAAGAAACGTCCTTTTTGATCGGTTTTGAAACGTTGTACGGCTCCGTTCTATATGAGTATTGAACTAAGGCGAAGAACATGACAGTATTGGAAAACAGAGGTAATCTCGTTTAAAAAATTTAAGTCTTTTTTTAAAGTCAATTAGCAATGTCGTACCTGACATCAATTTCGATACGGCAATCGAACCACTTCCTCATAATTGAGGCACTAGCTCTCTTCCGTATGGAGTGGACCGTAGAGTCGACTATCATCTCCCGATTCTTAATAAAATGCTTGTTCAGAACCTATGAAGAAATACTTCAGAACAAATGGTATACATTTTTATGTATGTTAAGGCAACAAGGTAAGTGTTACGTTCATTTGTTTTCTCCCCTCCGGACGGAAAGCGTCAATTGTCGTCCCGCTGCGCTTAACGAAGTTGTCGCTTTCCACCTCCGTCGAGGAGAAAAATAGTATACTAACCTCGGATAGTAAATAAGAAAGCCTCAGATCACCATGTTTATTACAGTTCAGTACCTCGGTGTGTAATCTACTATTAAACATTGTAGATATGTCAAACAAAACCATAAATAATCAAATTAAGAAATATTCGTTGGCTAAAATTTGAAGATACAAAACGAAAGGTCTAAGAAAGTTTTCTCGTAGAGGTTCGTAGCCTGACGTAGCATTGGGCTACGCAAACGCTACGAAGTTTTCGTAATGCTGTGTAAGTCTAAAAGTAGTAAAACCAATTATGTATAATGGTACCTTAGCAAATCTATCGACGAGACGCATAATTGCAATCATCATATCAGCCAATAAACGTCCACTGCTGGACATAGGCCTCCCCAAAAATGGGGGGATTTGCCATAATCGCCACGCTTGGCAGACGGGTTGGCGATCGCAGTTGGATTGAATGTGTGTACTCAGAGGATGCTGCTGCCCATCCTCCGGTAGATCCCTTAGTCGCCTTTTACGGCACCCACGGGAGGAAATGGGATGGTGCTACTCTTAGCCGACACCACACGGACAATTGCAATCAGATATTTATATTGATATAATTATACAGGGTAAACTTAAATAAGTTACATACTTAAGGGGTTGTTTTCAGACCATCAAACTGAACAACTTTCTCTATGTAAACAATATTGAAAACATACATTTGGGTCTAGTCACTAGACGTTTTCTATCTAACAGTTGATTCTTTCGCGATTTAAAGTTTGGTGTTTCCATAGTAAAAGTAGTTCAGTTTGGTGGTCCGGTTATCAGTGTAACAAAATGGCATCTAACTCTTTTGCTTGCTAAGGAAGTTTGCTTAGTCCTTGACCGTTGTTCGCAGTTTTCCGATAAATATACAGGTTGTCCCAAAAATATTATCAAGTGGAAGTCCAGAGGTCAGGACCCTTGGGGGTACCCGAATCACCTCCATGTATTCTGTACTGCGATTTTTTGTAGTTTGTATTTTTAGTATTTTTTATAAAATCTTGACTTGCAAGAGATTATTGGTCACGGAGAGTTAATTTTTTGTAGGTAGGTATATAATTATTACCTAAACTTAAGGCCAGGTTATCCAAGTGCAAACGTCTCTTTCTTGCAAGCATAAGTTTGCAATTAGCCATCCCGCTCCAATTGAAAGCAGGATCGCAAAAACGTGTTTTTCATCAATATCTTTGCTCATGAGTGTTTCTAAGCTCAAAATTCTACAGAGTTCACTAGAAATATTTAATGTATTTAGTTAAGTACAAGAATAAAAAGTTAAATATCAGCAGTTTAATCATAGTATTGAAAAAACATAATAAAAAGGGGTAACTTTGGGATTTTTTTCTATCTATTAAAATTAATCTAATCGTGTAATTGAGCACGGTCGCCTAGCAGCCAGATCCTTAAATAAGACATAATTGGTTTTCAGACTTTAAAACACAGTTTAAAACACTTTCGTTCGTGTTTAAAAAACGGCCTCGACCGGATAACAGCGTCTTAATGTAAACAATCAAACTTCAAAATTTCATAATGTGTTGAGTTGGCGTCGTTTTATACTTTCGCGGCCACTGATGGAAATAATGAAAATACTATAGGAAGCATACTTAATATGGACATATAGCTATTGTAAGTGCCTAATATCGGGGTCGAGATAAACAGGGTACAATGGAGGTGATTCGGACGCTCTAGCTCTGGACTTCCGCTTGACACTATTTTTTGGGACAACCTGTATAAAGTTAAACTTTTCTTCGAGGTTAGGCTTATCGATATCTCTCGATCGAAATCAATGTCAGTTCACCCCAACCCTGCGAGCCTTCGTGGAACCTTTTCGTTTCAAAGTCCTTTTTTCTAACACAGTTACCTACTTCAGAGTACTAAGTTACTATGTGATTTATTTTTCTCAAATGACCGAAATATACTGACCACGGTGTCGGTCGGTCTGTCTATTAGAGGATTAAAATGTAGTTTTCTGGCTTTATAGATAGGCACCAGCACTTGACATGTCCTGAAACTTAAAATATCTAGGTATCCAATTATGATAATAAATAATTTCTGTATGAAAACTTAAAATGCGAATAACTTTAAATTTTGTATTATAATAAAATAATGAACCTACCTGCTTTACTACAATTTCGAGGCATGTATTGGACCCACTGTCCATTATAAGTGGCGACGGGCTCACTCTCCGTCACATTGGACAGAGTGTCGGTACTACTAGTGAAACGTGGATGTTCTGAGGTTTCAGAATATCTCTGACTAAGCCCTCGGGGAATATATTCGTGAGCGCAATGCATACAAAATAATGAAATTATTATTTCAATACAATTATTTCGTTACTAGTGTTTTCCCGCGACTTCGTCCGCACAAATTATATACCAGATTTTAAGTCAGATTATAAGCTATCAAACAAAAAACGTTTCATCAAAATCGGTTCAGCAGTTTTTGCGTGATGCGCGAACAAACAAACAAACACACAAACAAACAGACAAACAGACAGACAAAATTTCTAAAAAAGGTTGATTTCGAGTCAGGGATACCTAAAAACCATATCGTAATCTTTTTTTTGTAAATATCTTCAATGTACAGACACACTTCAGTTACAGTTTTATAATAGTTTAGATTAGATTAGATAAATCAGTTGGGGTTGAGTATGAGGTTTTGCGCTTATTCATTAACATTGTATTACTAACCCTCTGGATCATGTTGTCTGTATTTTTTTTTATTAACACGCGTAGGTATTATTCATATAACATTTAATAACAGATAGGGCATCGTAAAATATATACTTACCGTAGAACGCAGAAAACGCGAATTCCATTATAATATCTGGTCTTAGAAAAAGTATAGGTATGTCTAGAATGAGCCTCACACTTGTTCCGTATAAAACAAAAGGGGCTAACTTTCTTAGGTTGGTGTGCGTGAGGCGCCATACTACTTATGTATGTGTGCGTGTATATGTATAGGGTTTTGGAACCAGTACTGGTTCCTATTTTTTTCGACGCTTTCGTAGCTTTGACTGTCTATCTTGATTATCTAAGTATCTGGTTTTCAAATATCAAATTTGCTGTAATTTTAAGGCAATCTTGTATCTAATTTTATCATCTTTAAATCCGTTTGCGGATCGTTTTGGATTAGGCTTCCGCATAGCTACGCGAACCATGTTGAATATTGAAACAAATTGCAGGATTTGTTTAAGCTCATTTTGCGGTTTATTACCAGTGTACTTGATGGGAATTTCTATTTATGGCATATAGTGGAGAAGAGGATCATTATGATGTAAGGGTGTAACGGACAGCACTCCACAGACGGTGCGCTCAGACCATCAAACTGAACAACTTTAGGGTATATTATTCGGAGCGCGCTCCATACAAACGTACTATGGTGATATTTTCAATACTAACCAATTAAAGTCAATGAAATTTTGCAGAAACAATCTAGAAACAAATTTCTATGCTTGTATGGAGTCAGATTTTCGTTAAAATGTATAGTTTTCAAGTTACAGTGCCTCAAAGATTTCCATACAAATCTTAAATTAATCCTTGCATTGAAACTGTACATTTTAACGAAAATCTGACTCTATAGAAGCATAGAGATTTGTTTCTAGATTGTTTCTGCAAAATTTCATTGACTTTAATTGGTTAGTATTGAAAATATCACCATAGTACGTTTGTATGCAGCGCGCATTTTCGGTCTCGGAATAATATCCTCTTAAGCTCATTTTGCGGTTTATTACCAGTGTACTGGATGGGAATTTCATTTTATGGCATACTAGTGTTTTCCCGCGACTTCGTCCGCACAAATTATATACTTACCAGATTTTAAGTCAGATCATAAGCTATCAAACAAAAAAAGTTTCATCAAAATCGGTTCAGTAGTTTTTGCGTGATGCGCGAACAAACAAACAAACAAACAAACAGACAGACAAAATTTCTAAAAAAGGTTGATTTCGAGTCAGGGACACCTAAAAACCATATCGTAATCTTTTTATTGTAAATATCTTCAATGTACAGACACACTTCAGTTACAGTTTTATAATAGTTTAGATAGTGGAGAAGAGGATCATTATGATCATTATGGTTGTAACGGACAGCCCTCCACAGAAGGTGCGCTCAGACCATCAAACTGAACAACTTTAACTCAGGAGACGCGAAAAAAATCAGCTGTTTTGCACATTATTATTGTGTCGGGCAGGTACATCAGTATGCACAGTTGCGAATTAGATGTTAGGTATGTACGACAAATGTAAAATCAATTAGGCTTTATTAAACATCAGTTAGTTACAAGGTTACCTACTTAATGCCTACATAATTTATAGCGACTAAACGTAACACAGAACTTAAGCCATTGTAGTTTTCTTTTGTTTTTCTATTCAAAAATATAAAAATCTGCCGTCATATATTTTAGTTGAGTCGGTAGGTACTGCAGTTTTGTATGGAACAGCAGTTTTTTTTTCGTGTTTTTTTATTACAGCCTCTAGATAATCGGTTTAGTTTTCAAGATGATCTGAGGTCTTGTTTTGGATTCTTTATTAGTGTAACTACCCGATTCGATCGGCGTTAAATCGACATCACGGACGTTTTTTGACGACGGATTTCTTTGCGATTTAAGCTTAGCTTTTCAGACAATAGATACTTTTTTTTCCATTACCTATAATGTCATAATAATAGGTTACGCGTAAGCGAAAAAAAAATCGTTTATGTACGTTACAGTACGACCAGGAAAATATGGCCGTTCGTTAATCTTCGTTTGGAGTCCCCCGACAAAACCCGAAGTCATTTATTAATCAAAGAGTGCAAAGTCGGATAGCAGCGAAAACGGCGCGAAAAAAAATTAGCCAATAGCGTAAACGGATTGAAGGTGGCACATCCTGATTGGTCAATATAATTTCGCGCGCTATTAAAATTTTTCAACTGCGCAGGTACATCGGTAAGCCTTATTATACGCCTGGGTACTATACTGTAAAAGCCGTGGTGGTCCAGTGGCGAGTAACTTTGCCTGCCGTGCAGGAGGCGATGGTTCGATCCCCGTCCAAGCCGACTCGTACCAATGAGTTTTTCGGAATTTATGTAAGATTTGTAAGACCACTGGCTTTTCGGTGAAGGAAAACATCGTGAGGAAACCTGCATGCTTCAATTTCGAGGCATGTATTGTACCCACTGTCCATTACAAGTGGCGACGGGCTCACCCCCCGTCACACTGGACAGTGTTTCGGTACTACTGGTGAAACGTGGATGTTCTGAGAATATAGTCGTGAGCATATGCTATGCTATGCTATGCTATGCTATGCTATGCTATGCTATGCTATGCTATGCTATGCAACTACTGTACCGATCTTTAAAACGATATATAAATCGAAAATTTTGAATGGATACCATTAATATGCAACCTTTTAACAGAATTCACAAAAAAGGGTTCACTATAAAAGGTTCACAAACAACAGGGTCTAAATACCCAAGTGAACTATTCAAATCGTAAGGAAAAAAGTTTTAAAGAGCTGTCGGAAGGCTTTCAGGTTTTCTTTGTACAGTTCTGAATAGGAAATGGCCTTGGAAACTCAGAAGACTTTTAGACTAGTTAAATAAAAATAAAAAAGTTATTTTAGAATTGTGATGGGATCTGTAGGCGCCCTCATATATTTTTATTTTTCAAGAGTTAGACGTACTTTTTGTTTTCATCAGCTGCAAGGCTGATTCAGTGTTTAAAGGGTGTAAAGCATCTATCTGTGATGGGGATGGACCAGGTCTGCCTGCATAACTCCTGTCGACGTTCAAAGGTCTGTAAAAAGATCATAGGATTGGTATTATTGTAATATGCACTGTGGTTATGCGAAAAGTACAACTGACATGTTCTGTTTTTTTTTGTATACTGATGGGTTTGCTCATGACCTCAATTTAGTTCTCAGAACAAAGATGGGGTCGAAGATGGAGCGAGCTTACCCAGAAGAAGCCTATTCACTCGTACTTTAAAGGAATTCGGGTTGTCAGCGTTCGGAAATAGTGACGCAGGCGGGCATTCCATGGCTGTGCGGATATGTGGGATGTTAACCAAGAAGGGGTGATATCCCGCGGTGGATCTGGAAGTCCGATAGTAGAAAGGGGATCTCTTGGGCACACTCACCGACGTACAATCTGTAGAAGACATGTCCTGTCAGTCGGTTTAGGAGATACAGCCGTTCAATATGAGAGTATTGTAGAGATAAGAGACTCTATAGTGCATATACCGACCTTTGCTAAGTTAAATATCAAGATAGGAAGCCGAAGCTACGAACACGTCGAAAAAAATTGCGGCCAGTCATGGCCGATAGGTAAACCCTATTGATATGCAAGTACACAGAGATACGTTGTATGACGCCTCACGCACACCAACCTAAGAAAGTTGGCCTATTTGTTTTAGTACTTAGAAGCGTGAGGTTCTACCTTGACAAATAATTAATCAAAGATACCGATATAGATTGCAAAGCGGGTTCTTCAGACCATCAAACAAAACAACTTTTCTATAAGTAATCGAAATTGCAAAAAAGGAAATAAAGATTTAGGCCGAGCGAGGCTGCCATTTCTCGTTTTATATGGAACAACATTGAATTCGATGTGGAACAATCTTTTTTGCGATTTAGATTAAGTACCTATGACTTAATTATTATTTCTCCCCTCCGGATATAAAACGTCTATTTTCGTCCCGCTGCGCTAAACGAAGTTGCCGCTTTCCTCCTCCGCCAAGGAGAATAATAGTATACTGACCTCAGGCTTACTATATAAGTATAATTACATGAGATCTGAGACCTGTCTTAGTTTCCTGCCCTCGGTGTGTAATCTATCAACTTTTTTTTTGATGGTCTGAAGCAATCGGTAAGTAAAGCATATACAATTTTTATTCTGCAATTTAATACTGCTGTTACTTTTATTATAAATGTAGATTGTACATGAACAAAAGTTGCCGACAGACAGTACACAATTAAACATGAACCGAAGTTAGAAAACGAGACCATTATAAAGTTAAGTTACATTTCAACGCGAAAATCTTGTTTCAGAACAAACTAATTAATTTTAATGAGGCGGTATGACCCTTCTAAGTGCGTATATCAATGTGAATGTACTTATGTACAGTCTAATTCAAGTTTAAGAACCTACCCCGGGGCACTTCGTTCGTTATTTGACATGAGAATTAAGGGTCGGCACTACCTACGGCCCGTTTGACATATCTGTCAAAAGAAATAGACCGGTGGCCGACAACACTCAACCCTATCTTATAAGATTAATGAACAAATCAATTTGATAGCTTTTGGTAATAAATTTCTTGCAAAAAACTTGGTCGGCTGCAGCGCGCGGCGCAGCTTGGCTGGCATGTTTACTGGTGTGAAGGAAAAAGTGAACCCTACCTGGTGACACAACATTTTACCTCGTTGAATTAAAGGACGTAACTAGTCTGTTGGTCTAGAGGCCAACTAGTAAGGACTAAAAAGTCTGGTCGGCCGACCCTATCCTGGCAGGTTCGTAGGTCCGACTGAATTTAGGGTACCTACTACCCGGAAGGCAGATTTTACCACATTAAATTAATGTTGAATGTTTGGTTGTGCGTGGCAATACTCCTGCAGCATCTGGATTTGAGAGCCATAGGTCGAAATTGACATTTACAGCAACAGTACAGTACCGTGCGTGATGGACCTATAATGTGACTGATCAAAGATCACCCCTGGTGGTAGGATAGGATGGGCTCCAACTAATTAGATCACAGTATTACTAAGGCTTAAAAAAAACTTAAAATTATTATAACAGAACAAATTAAAACTTTTAACAAAATAAAGAAATTATTATAAGTTTAGGTATTAGCAAACTAAGGGTTTGTAATCTTTTATCATCATAATCATCATCAGATATAATATTTTAAGCACGGAATAAAAGTAAATTTTGCAGTAACTGGAACGATTGCCTTCAAAAACATTTGCGCAAAAGGACATCAGTGTGACGACTTTTAGTAGATTTCTTCTTTATTGGTAGATTTAGGGCAAAATTGTTTAGTAGATTTTAGTCTTCTTCTTATCGAGTGGGCTGCAAAGCCCTGGTGTCAGAGTTTATTAAACCGCCTTACGGCCTCTGACGTGGTTTTTATGTAACGACTAGTACCACCAGTGATAGTAGCCGGGACCAACAGCTTATTTTAGTAGAAATTGGGTATTCGAAAATTGTATGTATTTAAAAATGCAAGGATTCCGTCTAATAAAATCTAAGCTGGCAATACAAATGGCTGAGAAAACGATTATCATCATCATAATCATCAGCCTATATACGTCCCACTGCAGGGCACAGGCCTACCTTCTAGGAGGGTGTTTGGGCGTTAGTCCACCACGCGTGCCCGATGCGGATTGGTAGACTTCACATAATATACATCAGAATTTCTTCGTTATGCAGGTTTCCTCACGATGTTTTCGTTCACCATTTGAGAGCAGTCGGTAATACGTACATAAGTTAGAAAAACTCATTGGTACGTGGCATGTTGTCCGTGCGGATTCGAACTCGGACCTCTTGATTGAGAGTCCTCTCCGCAGCGCGCCACCGAACTCACTTCTATTACAGCAAATATTAATCATATCGCCTAATGTTGTTTTTATTTACAAAAGAGGGCTTCTGAGCAGAGTTGGAATTTTGGTACCTAGCACTTTTAACATGTCAAAGGCATTGCATGTTTATCGACTTCCAATAATGTCGATAAACGGGTATATTTTATATCACTGCGGATAACTTCAGCATGGTATCGAACTTCAAAATAGCGAAAATAAATCAGCTGTCCCATACATTTGAGTCGAATATGTAGGTACTGCAGTTTTGTATAGGACAGCAGATTTTTTTTCGCTCTTTTGAAGTTGGCTCCATAGTGAAAGTTGTTCAGTTTGATGAGTAGAATACATGCCGGAGTTATCCGCAGTGATAAAAAATTACCCGTATATCGACACAATCGGAAGTCGATAAACGTGCAATCCGTTTGACATTATTAAAAGTGCTACCAAAATTTCGGATTCTGCTTATGAGACACAGAAAACTGTACTAAATTTAAACTTGCTTATGGACGACCTAATTTAATATTTATTTGAAAATTAAAGCATCCATGTTACAAAGTGATAAAAACCAATAAAAATTATACAAAAATGCGAAAATAACATGTGTAATGATGAGCGTTTAGATAAAATTTATCATATTTTGTACAAAAACGTGTTTCATATTAAATTTTGACCATCTGTAACGACATAAATATTATTTGGTAGAATTTGAAACAGGACTGGTAGATTTTGGTAGATTTCAGCAGTAATTTTAGTCACGCTGAAGGACATTGTGCGACACAAGAACATATAGGTGTTACTTAGTAGCTAAAGTGGGTACATGAATCCTGAAAGGGCACAGCAATAGTAACAATAAGTAATATTAAAGATAAAAAAATTTTAGTACAATGTCAATAGTTCTTTAGGTTCTTTTGGTAGTTTTTGGTTCTTTTGGTAGGTTTTGGTAGTTTTTGGTAGAGTTTAGTAATTATTTGGTAGTTTTTTGTTAGTTTGGTAGTTTTTCGTTGTTTCTGGTTATTTTGGTAGATTTTCGTAGTTTTTGGTTATTTTTGTAGATTTTTATACTTTTTGGTAATATTTGATAGAAGAATGAAAATTACCAAAAACTACCATAAAAACAAAAGAGTTCTTGACGGCTTGGCTACGGGGTGGGTCTGTTGACATAAATAAAATATTTGTTTTGCAAAAGAGGTGCATTCGAATCGTAAGCGGAATTCAGTCAGTAAGGGTGTCATGCCGATCCTTGTTTACTGACTTTAAATTACTCACTGTGACAGCTTTGTTGTTTATATCCTCGATCCGTGCAAAATCGTGAGACGATACCCCGTAGTATTCCGTAGCAAGAGATTAAATGTAACTCGCAAAAATGAGCTACTGGTACCAAATTACCGACTAGCATCGATGCAAAGGACCACAAAATAAAGTCGAATACTGTTCTTGTGTATAGTAAAATACCAGATGACATTAAAGCCGACAAGAAATTTCTGAAGAAGGTAAAAGAATTATTAATCGAACCGTGTCCCTATGACTTTAATTAGTTTCTTCAGTATAAGTAAACAAACAGGCATCAATCTGAATAGAAAAAAATGTGTTGCAGGTTGCAGATCGATTATTTGTACCTCAATAAGGTTATTATAATTTTTAACTAATCACATTGAACTGACTTTATAGCATTTAACTAATTTAATTATAGTACTGAAAGGTGGTAGTTAAGTTATTGTCTGGCACCTATTGTTTAAATCTGTTTTTTTCTTAATGTTTATAAATTATGTTGTAGTGTGACTAATAGGTACTCTGTACTTACCATCTGTAACTTACCTATGTACCTACCTACAATTTAAGGTAAATAAATGAAATGAAATGAGATGAACCAAAAAGTACCAAATTAACCATAAACTACCAAAAAGTACGAAAAATTACAAAAATAACAATAATCTACCAAAAAGTACTAAAATCTACCAAAATAACAATAATCTACCAAAAAGTACGAAAATCTACCAAAATAACTTTTTGGTTACTTTTGTACGAAAATTTACCAAAAACTACCATAAATTACCAAAATAACCAAAAACTACCAAACAGTGACCGGACAGTAACTTTTGTGAAATTCCTTTGTGTTTTCTTGTATCGCGCAATGTTTTTTCGCGCAAAATTCTGTCGTGCAAATGACTTTCGAAGTCAATCGTTTGAGTCACCTACTACGGTACAGAATTCACTCTTATTCCATTCTTATTTAAAACATATCTGACAATGATGATGATGAATTCAGATTATCAATCCTTAGTTTGCTAGTAACAATAGTAATAAACTTACAGTTATTCTAATATAATAAAGTGGACAAAAATTTACGAGTAATAGTCGACCAATTTATAAAATGCACTTCTAAGTCCACATATCGTGACGGGCAACTACGGAACCCTACACTGCATGTGGCCCGACACCCACTTGCCTGGTTTTTTATAAGTTACTTTGCCTACTTTAGCTAAAAATGGAATTGTTCATTAATCTTCTAAGACAGGGTTGGGTGTTGCCGGTCACCGGACTATTCGCAATGATTTCGAACGATTGACGGCCCATAGTAATTTGTATGAAGAAAACTTCCAAAAAAATATGTGATTTTTGGTAACAAATTGCAAAAAAACTAGAAGTCGTATCGAAAAACTAATTTGTTTAAAGTGTTCTTTGATGTTTTGCCATTGATTATAAATATATTTTGTTGTTTTATTTTGTTTCACTAAATCACAGGACTCGGAACGCGGCAGTGCTATTCTAGAGTTTTTCATGAAATTCTCGATTACTTTCTGATGTAACTACACAATTTTACTGAAATTTTTTTTGTTCATCTTGTACTTCATCTTTTAGAGAAGCGATGGTATTAATTTTGTTTCTAAATATAGCTATTTACTATCCTCAAAAGTCGGAACGCCGAACCCTGTTTTGCCCGATTAGGGTAGTGCCGACCCTTAACTGGAACCTTTATGTGTTAAATAGACTGTAATACATAAACGTTGACTTTGCCTTTTACATACCAAAGTCGCCAACCCGCTCATAATATCGCCGAAAATCCGACAAACGTAGGCGACTTCATCGGTGCAAAACGGAAAACTTTGTCGGCGACACGAGATGTGAAATTTTTCCTCGATATATAAGACGCCGACAAAGCCTTCATCATCATCATCTCAACCGATGGACGTCCACAGCTTTACAAAGAACTCCCCCAAGGATTGCCTCAACGACCGGTCCTTGCGCTGCCCTCATCCAACGGGTTCCCGCCGCCTTCACCAGGTCATCGGTCCACCTTGTGTGCCTACCCACGCTGTGCTTTCCCACGCTGTGCTTTCCGGTACGCGGTCGCCACTCGAGAAGTCTATTCGGCCCCAAAAGCCGTTCTTCGAGCAATGTGCGTGCCTTGCCACTTTAGTTTAGCAATTCTTTGGGCAACAAGTTCTTATCTTATCCACACCGAACCCGGCGAATTTTGGTGTGTAGGTAGATTCCTTTACGGTATCTCGGTATTATTATTTGGATGTAGGTCGTTGTCAGACCTTTTTAAACTCTAACAGAATGGAGTAGGTGCTCGTGTTTGTTTGACAGATTACATTTTACCCACATCAGGACGGAAAAGATATACATAGGTCTAGACGTCAGATACATAATGAAACCGCGCGTACTGAACAGAAGCGATAAGATGAATTTTACCTTTTAGAAATATTGTTTAAGGCATGTTGTTTATTTATTCCTTCAATTTCGAGACGAGACGTCCACAGCGTGGGTAGGTGCCTACAAGGTGGACCGACGACCTGGTGGAGGTGGCGGGAACACGTTGGATGAGGGCAGCGCACAGGACCGGTCGTTGTGGCGATCCTTGGGATAGTCCTATGTCCAGCAGTGGACGTCTGTCGGCTGAGATGATGATGATGACAGGCACACTATCAATCATATTGAATGTAATTTGGATGTTTGTTGTAACTACGTGTGTTTATAATATTCTTGACTATAATATTGCACAGATAGACACAAAAAAGGACTGGACAGAGTTTCGGTACTACGAGTGAAATGTGGATGTTCAGTTTTCAGGATATATCTGACTACATAGGGGAACATACATAGTCGTGAGCACATGCATAGTATTGCATTTACAGTTTTTTAATAGGATGATCAGAATTTCCCTATGGGACCAAAATCGAAATCACGAAAAAAAGCTGCTGCCATACATTTGGCTTGAGTAGGTTTGCAGTTTTGAATGGAACAGCTGTTTTTTTTTCGCGATTTCGATCATGGTGCCATAGAGAACTTTGCTCAGTTTTACGGTTTGATCATACCCGTAAAAAAGGGTCAGCATAAAAGAACCATAATATATTATTAATAGGGAAATTTAGTCGTCAGAGAAAGAGCGATGATAGCCGATACGGAAGAGAGCTTGCGCCTCAATCATGTTCGATTCCTGGCCTGTACCACTAAGTTCTTCGGAAATTATGTACGGTTGTATTTTATCATTTACTAGCGCGGCGGTGAAGGAAAACGTCCGCGTCGTGAAGAAACCTGCATTCCCGAGAATGAAAAGAAAATACCACAAGTTCTGAGGAATGCGTAAAATATGGAAGAGCTTGGGGCGAAGACAAAGGACCAGCAATGGTGCATTGCCCAATACAATACAAATAATAAAAACAAAGCTGATTATAAATCAACGCCTCATTAGAGTACGGTTTATGAAACACCACTATAGGTATCATGTTGTAGTATGTATAGATATAAAGTAGGTTCATATTAAAAAACCACACGTAGGTACCTTCCTCGATGCGACCGACATGAATGCTTTCTGTCTCCCGCTGGGATTGTCCTATTTTCGATGTGTTTCCATTTATTAGGCATGTTATTGTGTGTGGCTACGTAAAATAATACTCGGAATTGTATATTAGATTTACTTGATTAAATATTGTTGGTTTGCGGATCCTTTATAAGGATTAAATTTGCAATCTAAGCTGACTACGCTTTTTTCAACAGAACAAGATTCGAAGTTTCATCAACCATCATCAGAATATAACGAACTCAATTAAATTTTTTTTTAATGGCATCCGATGTGTTATCACAATTCAGCCAACGTCTCGTTATTAAGAATATTATACGTAGGAAAATGATCAGTAGTTTTAATTAAGTCTAGATATAGTGGCAGTTTTGCCAATGTAAGTAGTTTAGAGTCTCAAGTGATTGTTTTAAGGTTAAAACACAAAAGAGTCACGAAATGGCCAGAACAATCACGAGCCGACAATAATTATATTATAAATTGTAAATGTTATTTGTTATTCGAGTGTTCTACGACAAAGTTTTGTATGAAATTGACAAATATGCAACCACCTTAAGGATAAAAAACAGTGTGCATTACTCTACAAGTAGGCCTAGCATGCCGCCTCTGACGAAACGAGAACAATCAAGATGTGCCTCTGTCTTTGTAACTTTAAAAATGAGCGCGTGACGGTTTCCTTTTTTTGTCGCTTTTTCGTGAATGGGGTCCTAATTTTGATTGCTCTAGCAAGCAAAACATCCAGCATAGCATCAGCATCTAGCAATCTCAGTGTCCAGCATTTTAATTGCCTATAAGCTTGCCGGGCTGCACGGCGTGCATGTGAACGCAGCATTAAGTTCAAATAAACGATTTCATTCAAACGATGAAGGAAAATATTGTGTGGAAACCTGCACAATTGAGATAACCAGATGTGGGAAATGAGAAAGAAAATAGCAATATCCACACTGTATTACCTAGTACGGTATCGTATAGACAATATGTATCCAGAGTCGGGTATTCAGTATCGATTTTGTGTAAACTAGCGACACGCGTCAATCGCGTGGAGTGTGGACAGTAAATATAATGCATAGCTCCGTTGAATACTATGGACGCTGGATCTAGTACAACATTCTCGAAAAAAGTGTCAGAGACTTACCCTACTCAAACCTAAGTACATAGCATAAGCATATGCTCACGACTATATTCCCCGAGGGGGTAGTCAGAGATATTCTGAAACCTCAGAACATCCACGTTTCGCCAGTAGTACTGAAACTCTGTCCAGTGTGACGGGGGGTGAGCCCGTCGCCACTTATAATGGACAGTGGGTACAATACATGCCTCGAAATTGAAGCATGCAGGTTTCCTCACGATCTTTTCCTTCACCGAAAAGCCAGTGGTGTTACAAATCGTACATAACTTCCGAAAAACTCATTGGAACGAGTACATGTATAGCAATATAATCATTGAAAATGCTGAAATTCTTTTTCATTTTGCTTACGTAGTTTTTACCCCATCACGGCAAAGCGTGCACACCGCGCGCTCGCGTGCGCGTCGTCGACCGTTCAAACAAAGACTGTCGCGTAATTAGGTCTCTTTATACGTTTTAAGTCTCTTTTGGTTCTGACACTTTTGAGCGCGGACCCTTCATCTTTCTACTGCTGATTTGACTTTCAACCATCATACTCCAGGGGTACAATTTTTGAAACTCAAATAAGCAGTAGAAAGACGTAGGTATATCTCCATAGAAATTTTGCAATTTTCAACTGCTGAGTTCAACGTATGAGTTTTAAAAATCGCACTCTTGTACCCATTCCACAAAGCTGCGACTAAAAAAAAGGGATTCCTTTTAGGAACCTGCATTATAAATCAGGATCAAACTTTCCGAATATCCCTAAACAGTATTATTTAACCACTTTACCACTTAAGGGGCTACCTGCCGGTTTTAGGTAACTTTATAACCATTTTATTCATTAACTATGGCGCTTTTTGAGCTGAAAAATAAACTGAACCATCTACAGGATATGAGAAGTGATTTGGTTTTATTAGAAATCGATTTTATTGAATAAAACTGAAGAAAATAGACTCTAAAGTCGCCCTTTTTTTCCAGTTGTAACTCCTGTCCTGTTCTTACTCTTACATTTTGAATCGGAAGCAAATGAAAATTTACAATATTGTTCACAATACAATTTAGAATGATGTGGTTTTCTTACTTTTTAGAAATTAATAAAAAATCATCAAATTTTTCAAAGAAAACAGCTAAATTCTGACCGGAGCCACGCGCTCGTTCGCATCGATTAGTATGGAGAGTCGTGGTCCAGGGCAGATACGCCTTAATGTGTATCCATCGACGCACTTAAGTGATTTAATGGACACCTCTTAGCCAAACGAGAGCCATTAGGAGTAGCTAGCAAAACTAGTGCTTTAGCTATTAGCCTATTCATAAAGCTGAAGTAATTTAGAAATATCTTAGGGTTTTTTAAACTCCGATATACATAAAGTACTCCGTTGTATTAAAAAGACGAGTAGAAACCATTTAGAAACTGTAAAAATGACCGAACAGTCGAAAGAGGGCGTCCGAGGAGAAATTACCAAGATCAAATAAATGGAATTCTTCGAAAAGGACAAGTGCGTAGCACCCTCTACCGACGGAAGTACATGAAGAGCTTTGATAAAGTTATATGTCAAGATTGACAGTCGACGATACGAAAGCGTCGAAAAAAAATGGAACCAGTACTGACTCCTAAACCCTATACATATACACGTACATATACATAATATACATGCTCTGTGGGATAGAGGCGTGAGTATATGTATGAATGTATGTAGGTATGTACTGCAGATATTTGAAATTCCTATCAAACAAATGGCGATTAGAGCTACACTTCGTTTTTTCGGATATTTCTATACTCAAAAAACTCAAAATTTTTTATTCAAAATAATATCACATACTTAGATAACTTTCTGACGTCATTTTTGATTCTACCACCGCTTCGGAAGGTGTTCCGTTGTAGAGAAGATGCGGCCAGAAACTAGATGTACAAATAGATGTAAATCATACTGAATTCCATCAGGCAAAAATTTTCTAGTGAAATGATTATCCTAAATTGTGATGGTTCAAGACTTAATTTTTCAATCTTTATTTTGAAATTTGTATCGAGTGTCCTATAATTGGGTTTATTGAATACAATTCTTGTTAAAACAGAGTGGGGCAAAATTAGATTAAGTAGGTACTTGAACAACCCTACAACCAGTCATTATTTCCTGGTCGTCCCATGAATCAAGCCATTTCCATACTTTTTGCGTTACAATAAGAGTCTTGTCAGAGGACTTTTCGTAGCTATGTCTATACACAAATATATTACCTACTCAGGGTAACACGAGGCCGCTCCAGGCTTTTATGAAGCTATCAGGGCATGTCGTGCGACACATCCATCTTGTGAGCCCGCTAGAGCTTTTAGATCTAAATTAATTCTCTTTGGACATACCTATACCTACATCTGCGGGGCTAGTACGCCAACCACATTAAACACATCCATCTGTCAAATTTAGTCTTCTGTCTCGTTCTGTCGCGTGCAAATAGAAAGAGAGCGGAAGCGTGATAGCGCTATATCACGCTATTGCGGGTTGGCGTACTAGCCCCGCAGATGTGACATAACAACCGTCCATTCACAAAATCGTAGACAAAATCTACAATATATTCACAAGTTTTGGCTACACGTGAAAACAATTAGTACCTAGGTACCTATCAGGAAGCTGGAAATAGGTATTGTCTATTCCTGGAGGACAGACTGCCTAAAGCTAGAGATGTGCGAGGTAGCGAGGCGGTGAGCGAGGAAACAATCCTCCAATAGCGCGCTCGCTCGATCACGTCATTGGGAAATTGAAGAACTCTCATTGGCCGATTTTTTCCTCGCTCACCGCCTCGCTACCTCGCACATCTCTGGTGGAAAAGCAATCTAAAGCAACGCGTGGCCTTTTCTATCCTTGTCATTTTCTACTGGCGTCAACGCCAATAGAATGTTGTCTAGGGCCCTAGATTATTTCACATTAGCATTTCATATTCTAATAAGAAATCTATTTTGTCATAATAGTAACTACTGTAGCCGGGGGACTTTTTAAATACCAAAAAGATTACCGATTGCCGTTTAGAACTACGCATAAAGACTTTATTCGTAGGTTTAGAAATTGTTGTAAGGTACTAGGTAAATGACTAATATAAAAACCAAAGTCTTACAGATAAAAGTTGTCATACAAAGCTATAAGACCAGATGAAAAAGTCAACTTTGATTGGTCTTACAGCTTTGTATGGCAACTTTAGATTGTCTTACTATTCCGTATGGGTATTGAACTAAGGTGAAGAACATCAACAACAAGGTGTCATAAAGTGCAGACAGTACCTATAGAAAAAAACGGTAACATCGAAATTTGAAAATTTCGGACAATTTAAAAAAATAAAAAATTCTACGGCTGGTTGTGATCTGTAAGACTTAGGTTTTTATATTAGTCATTTTCTAAACGGCAATCGGTACAATCTAGTCCACCGGCTACAGTAGGTACTAAATCAAAATCAATCTTTTTATTCAAAATAATATTACATGAAAATTGAACGGTACCAGTGCTTTAATTTTAATTTAGTAAATTACTTATAAAGAAGATGCCTGAAATAGCTAGTCGTCAAATAACGATTGTGCTCAATATCCGTAGAAGAGCTTTCCATAGGTACCTACTCGTATTCCCCTAACATTCAATTCTAGCACTGACATAATACTCTAGCAGTGAATTCTAGAATCTTTATGCAATTCTGATTTCTTATATCACATCCTTTTGAACCTTTGATCCCTTGGCTCCCAGTTGTGATACTTTAAAGATTACAGAGCTATTATTATTGTTGTTATTGCTATAGGAGTATTACGCGCCACATAGGAGATAATCCTTTCCCTGAGGCGTAAGCTGGGTTCGAGTTGTAAAGTCCTAAGTCTATTTTATTTATATTTATAATAGTATTGTAAATGGCTTTTATATTAATTACTAGTGTTTTCCCGCGACTTCGTCCGCACAAATTATATACCACATTTTAAGTCAGATCATAAGCTATCAAACAAAAGAAATTTCATCAAAATTGGTTTAGTAGTTTTTGCGTGATGCGCGAACAAACAAACTAACTAACAATTTTGTCAATAGATGGCGCTGCACGTTTTTAAATCGCGCTATCGAGTGTTATTTGAGTTTATATGAAGTGAACCACTACATTTTTTTTCCTCATGATTTTACGGTTTTATAATAGTTAAGATACTAGCGTTTGCCCGCGCGCGACTTCGGCCGAGTGAAATTGAAATATCAAAAAATCATTTCTTAGTGCGCCCCTCCATCCTCAGTAGAATCTATATTCCAAAAGCCAATGACTAAAAAGAGCGCCCTTTTTCTTTTCGCCTATTTTTTTAGCGCCGCCATCAATCAAGATTGAATACCTATTATTGTTTAGAATAAAGTTACAAACAAAACTTGTTATGACAATAAGTATTATCTCTAAACTCAGTCCGAACGGAGATAACGCTAAACAGGTTGAAATTGATATCATTAGCATACTTTTAAACTAAGAGTCGCCGCAGCATTTTTCTCTGTAAACAGTTCTTCCATTCAATGGTTGTCTGGAAGAAATCGCTTTTAGTGATAAGACCGCCCTTTGTACCCTTCTTATTCTTGTTTTAAATTGTATTTTTTTCTATTCTTGGTGTGCAAATAAAGAATATTTATCTTATCTTATCTTAAACTAAGAGTCTACCCATCAAACTGAACAACTTTTACTATGGGAGCAAACCAATCGGAGCAAAAAAAATCTGCTGTCAGATGCTAATGATATCAATTTCAGCCTGTATACCGCTCGAGCTGCGTAGTAGCGACGCACGAGCATAAAATGCAACCTCAATAATTTTCTTTGGTTAGGGTGCGGTCAAAGAAAATATATAAATAAATAAAAAAAATATAAACAAAATATAAACAAAATAAAGAAAATATAAACAGCATACAAGGATAGAGATTTGTTTCTAGATTGTTTCTGTGAAACATTGACTAAAGTCAAAGAGGAATTTTCAGAAAGCCAAAGAGGAATTATCAGAAAGAAAAAAGAAAAAGTGGTTCCTAATGGCTCGATAGATGGCGTTGACGAGACAGGAGCGAGCGACCTTGTAGATAATAAAATACAAATAAAATAGAAAGATTTTTTTATGTAAGCAGCAAAATATCTGCAAAATATGGACACACATTTTGTCAACGGATGCGTCTGTCTTAGCGACATGCTGTTTAGCCTAAAATTTTCGTCTTCGGACCCCTCTCTGGTCAACGCCATTTATCGCCGGTATGTTGAACTACGTTTGACTAGCTGTCAGAAAACTCCTCATTGCTGGTTAGTATTCAAAATATAACCAGACTTCGTTTGTATGGAGCGCGCTCCGAATTATATCCCCTTAAGAGAATTTTATTCCGAGAGTGAAAATGCGCGCTGCATGCAAACGTACTATGGTGATATTTTCAATACTAACCAATCGTTATAAGTCACTTATATATTTCTTTTTTTTTTAATGTAACCCTAATTTATTTTTTCTGTGTAAATAAACAATTATATACCATACGATAGTTATATAACGAACCAATTAAAGTCAATGAAATTTTACAGAAATAATCTAGAAACAAATCTCTATGCTATTGTCAGATTTTCGTTAAAATATGCAGTTTCAATGCTAAGATTAATTTAAGATTTGTATGCTTTGAATAAATATAGAGGAAGAAGCGGTACGTTCTAATATTGCGTACTCGAAAAACGGATCTCGTATAACACAGGTACATTATACCCACACAAACTAAGCTTAATATTATACATCAAAAATGAAAGAGACTGCATGACACACAGCTGATGGCGTGCGAACAGGACGATATAATATGGCCGGGACGCGGGTAACGCGCCAACAGCTTAACTTGTCGCACACTTACGTATCGTATATCTCTGTCTCGTTCTGCAAAATGGCGATGAAATATAACGAATCGAGACATTTATTAATAAGAAATATTAAGTTTTCATTGAACTTACGAGTCAAAAGTAATGCCGGGTGATTTGTTTTTTCAAACGAATGATTTTTGCAAGGATTAAATGCACACGAAGGCATTGTGGTACCTTTATTCCACCGATAAATAAAAACAGATTTCACTCACGCACGCGTGTCATCCATACGCCGGTCGGATAGCGACTGAGTCGGGTAGGTCACGGGGGACTCGCTTTATACGGTCCATGCGCTGGAGGCTAGTACCATATCTTCCCTTTTATTTAAATCAATGTTTGTATGGAAATCTTTGAGGCACTGTAACTTTAAAACTGTACATTTTAACGAAAATATGACTCCATACAAGCATAATAATTTGTTTCTAGATTGTTTCTGCAAAATGTCATTGATTTTAATTGGTTAGTATTAAAAATATCACCATATTACGTTTGTATGGAGCGCGCTCCGAATTATTTCCCCTTAAGTGGGAAATAAATAAGGAAACACCGAAAGCTTACATTATTAATTTATTATTCAAATACATCGTTTACGTAAATAAACGCATTACGTTCCTAATTTAATGCAAAGAACCCTTAAAGTAGATTTTATCAGACAGACATGATTTGAATTTACAAAGTGCTTTGTAAACAGTTTTGCGGAAATTTGAAATTGAAAACAATTTATGATCGAAGCAAAACGAAAATGTTTTTTTTTATTCATAAACTCTCTATCAGTCTAATCCCTTTTGGGGTAGTCAAAAACTTTGCAATAACTTAGTTACCATCAACTTTTTTTTTGTCCGTATTATCTACTACAGCTTTGATCGAAGACTACAGCAATAAAACCGGTCAAGTGCGAGTCCGCACTCGCGCACCTAGGGTTCCGTACCACATAACCAAATACCAACATAATTAACTTACAAAAAGTTTTGTTTTCTTCGGGAACTTTAGCGCCAGACCGAATCACACTTGGCCGGTTTTTTAGTTGTATGTAAAGACAACTACGTGTTCATGGTGTTCAAGGTGTGGTATTGCTTTATCTCGCTGAAAGTAAACATCTCAATCCGGAGAACAATTTGCGAATAACTTGAATTTTTTGAGTTATTACGTTTTGGCTGTGTAACGGCACGGCACGTATACTCATTAAATGACGCTTAATTTTACAAATTTCTGCTTGAAAATTAGAGGAAAACATACTGAGTAGAGTTAGTAATAAACATATTGAGTGATGAAACAAATTTTATTTTAGTCTACGAAGCTACGAGCTACGAATCTCGTAGGTATTTCGTAGCACAATTTGCAGATGACACTTTCAAGATTTGAAAAAAAAACTCAGATTGAAATTCAGTCCCTAAACAACTGTAGGTATAGGTACTTTTATCTATTCTGTGCCCTAAATACGATAACGTACAGGATTGACACTCAGTTGCAGAAACGCTCATTAAAGTTAATCCTCCATTAAGACGCTCTTATCCCGTCGAGGCCGTTTTTTGAACACGAACGAAAGTGTTTTAAACTGTGTTTTAAAGTCTGAAAACCAATTATGTCTTATTTAAGGATCGGGTGGCGTATATGGAAAAGCTACTTCAATACGTCCCCACGGGCTAAGACGAACTGAGTTAGCATTTCCAAATGAAAAACACGCGTAAATGCTGATTCAGTACGTCGCGGAGAGAGACATACTGCAGTAGGGTTTCCAGTAATATACGCGGCAAAAAGTAAGCGTTATGCTGCTTCAGTACGTCGCGGAGAGTGACATGCTGCAGTAGGATTTCCAGTAATATACGCGGCAAAAAGTAAGGATTATGCTGCTTCAGTAGGTATGTCTTGGATAATGACATACTGCAGTAGGATTTCAAGTAATATAATGGGGCAAAAAGCAGGGGTTATCCTAATTCAGTTTGTCACTTGAAACTGATACCTACTATACACCACTTTTTTAATTACTAACATAACTTTAAGAGTGTATTCAGACCATTTATCTATACTACTTTCCCTAAGGAACATAGGTATAAAACGGGAAAAATTTTGGGGACCTTCCATACAAAAGTGCGGATCGGCCGATCGATTTTCTATGGGAGGTCCACACAATTTTCTCGTATTTCCACGCATATTCCTTAGGGATAGTGGTTTAGATTCATGGTCTGAATACAGAGTTGTATAGGAGGTTACTAATTAGTATGGAGTATATATTTCACGTTAGAAGATATAGCAAATAGTGCATGACAAAAGAGTTAAATCGGTAAAGTAGAATTTTAATCAGATTCCATACTCTATATTCTATTGTTTTTTGGCCCAAGATTAATTTTTAATATTTAAAAAGCTTTTATTATTTTGTTTTCGTCGCTTATTCCTTCGAAATTCAATATTTGATAATCAGTTACTATTGAACTAAGTAATATTTTAATATAGTCTTCGTCAATTTTACAAGTATTACTTATTAGTAGTATACCTTCGCAATTACAATACAAATTGATGAGCGGCGCGCGAAAAGCAAGTTATTTGAGAACATGCTGTGTAAGCAATATCTGCACAAAATTTTGCATTAAAGTACATTTGAGATAAAACTAGAGTGATCGGCACGCGAAAACAAAGATAGAGAGTGATAGCAATATTTGCATAAAGTAGATGCTAGAGAGACGAATCGAGTTAGCTTTTTCCAAGAGTTTGTTGTGCTTTAAGTACTAGCAATCCTACGCTAATACGTCACTCGAGCTGGACGAATAGGATGAGGGTTTCCGGAACATTTAAAAGCGTATTAACTTGGAAACCCTACTGCAGTACGTCACCGTCTGAGACGTACTGAAGCAGCATTTACGCATGTTTACCGTTTGGAAATGCTAACTCAGTTCGTCGTAGCCTGTGGGGACGTACTGAAGTAGCTTTTCCATATACGCGATCGGGTGGATGGGCGACTGTTCTCAATTACACGATTAGATAAGATTACTCGATGTAAAAAAATTCCAAAATTACCCCTTTTTGTTATGTTTTTTCAATACTATGATTAAACTGCTGATATTTAACGTTTTATTCTTGTACTTAACTAAATACATTAAATATTTCTAGTGAACTCAGGAGAAGTTTTAGCTTAGAAACTCCCATGATCCTGCTTTCAATTGGAGCGGGATGGCTAATTGTAAACTTATGCTTGCAAGAAAGAGATGCTTGCACTGGGATATCCTAGCCTTAAATCTCTTTCTAGCTTTTACTTCTTCAACAAGACAAAAAGTGACAGCAAGAGATTTAATGGTGCAGCTGAGTGTGAGTCCATCTCTTTGTAGGCAAACAAGTTCATTAGATTATTGCACTTCAAAATTAACATTTCCCTATAAATTACAAACTTGTATTAAAATATCACAGTCATGTTTCTACAGGGTGAAATTAATATCATTAGCATCCTTTTAAACTTAGAGTCTATCCATCAAACTGAACAACTTTTACTATGGGAGCAAAAAAAAAACAGCTGTTGCAACATTTCAGTCGAGTAGGCATTGCGGTTTAGTATGAAACAGCTGATTTTTTATGTGCTCCGATCAGTTTACTCCCATAGTAAAAGTTGTTCAGTTTTATGGGTAGACCCTTAGTTTAAAAGGATGGTAATGAATAATGATATCAATTTCACCCTGTATTGTACAATCGGCCACGAAAGTGGTTTTCAGGAAAATAGGTTGGTACCTGTCAATAAAGTTGAGATTAGAATTGTTCATGTTTTAAGGCCTCCGCTCATTGCAGCGATTTTATCGAGCGATAATATCGCTGCGATTTTGCGATAATTGTTTCCAGTACCTACAGTTTGTATGGGGACGCGCGCGATCCTACACACTGCCGCGATATTATCGAGCAATAATATCGCTGCGATTTTGCGATAATTGTTCTCAGTACATTTTGTATGGGGACGCGCTCGATCCCACACACTGCCGCGATATTAACGCAACTCCTTCGACTACATTCATTGGTGGGGCGCATGCGTGACGCGAATCGCGGAATCGCTGCAGTGTGTAATGTGTCGCGATATCGCTGTCGATAATATTGCTCGATAAAATCGCTCGATAATATCGCTGCAATGTGCGGAAGCCTTTATAACGTTTTAGATAGACCGTAACTAAGCACATAAGCATGAATGTTACCACGTACTTCTCAGTAATATATTCTAAATGCCAGCCCGCATCTCCCGATACAATAGGTTTACGAGCTAAATCGATTCAACTTGCCTTACTACGTATCTCAACACATTAATCAAGCAGTGTAGACACTGAGCCCGAATAATATTTTAGTTGGATTATCTCCCAGAGCACCGAACGTGTTGCAAGCACGGGGTGGTCCAGTGGCGAGTATAACCTTGCCTGCCGTGCAGGAGGCGATGGTTCGATCCCCGTCCTGGAGTGCGATTTTTGAATCTCATTCGGTGAGCTCAGCAGTTGAAAATGTTAAAATTACTATGGAGATACGCATCTTTCTACTGCTGATTTGACATTCAAAAATCATACTACAGGAGAGCGATTTTTGAGAGTTAAATCATCAGCAGAAAGATGCGTATCTTCATAGTAATTTTGACATTTTCAATTGCTATGCTCACAGAATGAGATTCAAAAATCGCACTCCAGGCCGACTCGTACCAATGAGTTTTGTACGATTGTACGATTTGTAACACCAATGAGTTTTGTACGTATGTACGATTTGTAACACCACTGGCTTTTCGGTGAAGGAAAAAATCGTGAGGAAACCTGCATGCTTCAATTTCGAGGCACGTATTGTACCCACTGTTAATTTTAAGTGGCGACGGGTTCACCCTCCGTCACACTGGACAGAGTTTCGTTACTACTGGTGAAACGTGGATGTTCTGAGGTTTCAGAATATCTTTGACTACCCCCTCGGGGAATATAGTCGTAAACATATGCTTATGCTATGCTTATGTTGAATTTCTTCAGATATGTTTCTTCATGAACGGTTTTCACGAGTTACGCTGTTTTATAAACACATTGTAGGTGTGTAGTTGCTACTGCTTCATATAGTATACTCTTAAACTAGAAGAATGTTATTGCAGTATGCTATGCTATGATAGATAGAGAGAATGTTCCTGTTTCGTATTTGTAATGTTTGGGGTTGGCAGGCACAATAAAACACCGACGTCTATTCAGAGCGCGTATAATTCTAAGACTGACAACAAGAAAAGAAACATCTACCGACATGAGTGTAGGTACATCACACTCCTCCACGCTTATTTTAAACCTAAGGATAACTAATAACAAAGTATGCTTACTGTGGGTAACTTAGGTATAGGTACACTAAAATAATAATCTCGTCACCTCTACCAGAATGCGCCAGTCTATGTGGTAACTAACCAAGACCTCTCTGACCGCCCCCTCGGGGGAATACAGTCGCGAGCATGTGCTATGCTTACTTTATAAAACTCTGCCGCATAATACTGGTAGACGTGCGTGACTAACAACTGTCCTGTTATATTAATTTTAAAACAACAATGCCACTATTTGTAATGTTATAAAAATTATTTCTTTTAACACTTTTAACTATACTTTGATCATGTTATGAATAAATGCTAGTACAACGTTACTCTCTATAATTTGGAACCTTATTCAATCTACACTGTCTTATACTACGGGAAGGAGGCAAGTTCACGGTCGGCGAGGCAGGCTGCGGTCCCGGTGAAGTTAAAGACCTACTGCTCCCTGAAATTGACTCTGGCTGGTTTGCCCGACCGCGCGGCGATACCACCGCCCCCACAGACCCCTCCGACTGGTCCTGAACCTGAGGTCTTCCCTTTACCACCTCTGCTGGTGAGCTTACGGATCGTTGAGAATCAGCGCCTGCTGGTGGTTCGTCAGTAGATGTGGCCGTGAGCGACAGACGACCACTACTAACCCGCTTGCGTAACTGATCGATATGTCTATGAACCATCTCCCCATTTTTACCAACTACTTTAAAATTACTAGGGCCCAGACAGTCCACTACGCGGCCAGGAACCCACTTTTCTTTTTTTAAATACTGTCTATACCATACATCTTCTTCGTTATCGACGCTTCTATTCACCCCCGCTGCGGCCTCCTTCTGGCGTTGCTGCGCTCTGTTTACTTGCAACTCCCTATCTGGTTTGATGATATCCAAACGAGTACGAATACGCCTACCTAACAACAGCACTGCTGGGGCCTCACCCGTTGTTGAATGTTCTACATTTCTGTAATACATCAGAAATGCCCACAGCGCCCTATCTACGTCTCGGTTCTCATGCATTGCTTTCTTAATTACTCGTTTTATCGTTCGCACCGCGTTTTCTGCTAATCCGTTTGAGGCGGGGTGGTAGGGTGCCGTAAACACATGTTCGATGCCGTTACTCTCTACGTAATTTTCGAACTCCCTTGAAGCAAACTGTGGCCCGTTATCGCTTACTATCTGCTTCGGTATCCCCCATCTACTGAACAGTTCACTTAATCTATCAATTAACCCACTCGACGTTGTACTGGTAACATTGAACACCTCTATCCATTTTGACATTGCGTCTACGATAACCAAGTATGTTTTCCCATTAATCGGTCCGAGGTAGTCCAAATGCAACCTGGACCACTTTCTGGAAGGCCAAGGCCACATGCGCGGTGTCTGACGTGATGGCGCGTCCCCCAAAGCTGCACATACAGTACATTCTCGGCACATACGTTCTACCTGCTCATCCACCCCAGCCCACCATACATAGCTTCGTGCTAAAGCTTTTGACTTAACAATTCCCATATGAGGTTCGTGAACCATACTTAACACCTTTTCCTTGCACTTTTCCGGCACCACTAACCGATGCCCCCACATTATGCATCCTAACTCCTCATACAATTCGTTCCTCCTGTTGAAGTATGGTTGTAAATTCTCAATTTCACACTCTGTGGGCCAACCGTCCCGAATGTAACACTTTATTTTTGCCAGCAATGGATCACGAGCCGTTTGGTTTTTAATTTCATTAAAGTTTAATAACAAAGCCTCCTGAACATGGTGCAAATATGTTTGCTCCGGCATACTTTTTGTTTGTTTTCCTTTATTTGTGATTGGTAGGCGCGACAAGCCGTCCGCCCCGTTAGCGTCCGTCCGAACGTACTCGATGTCGAATGAGTAGGCTGATAATATAATTGCCCATCTTTGCATGCGGCTAGCAACCATAGTAGGTATTCCTGTGTTAGGGCCGAAAATGGAAACTAACGGCTTGTGATCCGTTCGCAGGGTAAAGTGCCGACCATACAAATACTGATGGAACTTATTTACACAAAATAGAATAGCTAAAGCCTCCCTATGTATTTGTGAGTAATTTTTCTCAGCCTCATTCAAAGTGCGTGACGCATAGGCGACCGGTCGCTCACCGCGGTCGTCCCCGCTCAGCTGGGACAGTACCCCCCCTACCCCTCGTGCGCTTGCGTCACACGTTAGAAATAACGGTTTTTTAGGATCGTAATGTGCCAGCCCCTCCGCACTCGTCAACAACTGTTTGATTTGTTTAAATGCTACCTCACATTCCCTAGACCAAAACCACTGTTTTTCTTTTTTTAATAACTCATACAGTGGTGTGAGTCTATCACTCATATTTTTAATAAACTTTCCGTAAAAATTTACTATTCCCAAAAACGAACGTAGCTCTGTAATACTAGTAGGTCTTGGAATATTAACAATCGCTTCCACTTTGGTAGGATCTGTTTTTAACCCATCTTTGCTCAATGTATATCCCAAGTAACATACTTCATCTACCATAAAAACGCACTTGCTGGTTTTTAACTTTAATCCGTATTTATGTAACCGACTGAAAACTGCGTCGAGGGCCTGTACATGCTCCTGTTTATTTTTCCCTCCTATTATTACGTCATCCAGAAAAACTTCCACATTCGGAATGTCCCTCAATACGTTACACATCACACGCTGAAAAATCCCCGGGCTAGACGACAATCCATAAACAAGTCTATTGTACCTAAACAGACCCCGGTGAGTATTAATAACGGTATATTTTTTGTTTCATCCAGCTCTATCTGGTTATATGCTTGTGATAAATCTATCTTTGAAAAATAGCGTGCCCCATTGAAATTTACAATTATATCATCTATTCTTGGTAAAGGATATCGATCAATTAGCAATACAGGGTTGACCGTCGCTTTAAAATCTGCACAAATTCTCAACGTTCCATCCGCCTTATTTACCGGCACTAGTGGCGATGCCCAGTCGGAGCAGTCGACGGGCTCGATGATCCCGTCGCGCAGCATGGCATCCAGCTCCGTGTCTATGCGGTCCCGTAGCGCGTACGGCACCGGTCGAGCGCGGTGGAACACCGGCGCCGCCCCCTCTCGCACCCGCAGCGTTGCCTTGCCGCCCGTGAACCGGCCCAATCCGCCACTAAATAACTCCTTATATCTGGAAAACAAAACATTTATTTCTTCACCTAACCGTTTTTGTTCGCTCTTTATACTGTTACAGTTGTTAAACATCGGAATTTCAATTTTTAATTCCATTAACCATTGTCTTCCCAGTAATGACGTTGTTCCACCATTGATAACAAATAGCTCTAAATGTTTTTGTTGACCATTATAGGAGACAAGGGGTTTTATAATACCTAACGGCTTGACCTTTGAACCGTCGTAAAATTTAAAAACCACTTCACTTTTCTCAATTGCATTCTGTTTAAAATATTTGTTAAACATTGCCGTATTTATACACGACACGGCTGACCCTGTGTCCACTTCCATATCTATAATTTTCCCGTCTATATTTATTGGCAAACTCACCGCACGATAGTCGTTCAGGCAGAGATGGTGGAAATCTTCTTCCTGAACCTCCTCGTCCTCACTCGTAAGGTCCGCATTTGCAGTCTCACCAAAATGTAGTCTTGTGTTGTTTGCGGGCCTTCCGCGGCCGCTGTCGCCCCCCGCGGCGCTCCGCTCCGGACACGCACGCCGCAGATGCCCCACTCGCCTGCACCAGCTGCACTCATAATCCCGGAAACGGCAGAAGTTGTAGTTGTGATCCGTCGCTCCACAGCCCACACAACAATAGCGTCTGCCGCCCCCCCCAGCCCCGACCGCTCCGGTCCGCACCGCGCCGCCGCTCGCGCCTCCCGTGCCTCGCGCTCCGCTTGCATTCATTTTGCCTTGCACTTTCCGCCCCACCCCGCGCCCCGCGCCTCTGCCTGCGCTGCCCGCCCGGGCCGCAAGCGCATGCATCGTCGCCTCCCCGCTCGCGCTCCCGCGACTCGCCCCATTCTCGATGTTTCTCGAAGGATGTGCCTCCACTGCCGCCGAGTTTCTTTCTGCTGCTTCCAGAGAAGTTGCCAGCTTTACCGCCCTGGTATACGTTAGGGAATCATCTTCTGCAAATAACCGCTGGCGGATAACTTCGCTTTTTAAACCGCATACGAATTGGTCTCTAAGGTTCTCATTTAAGTTGGCCGCAAACTGGCAGTGTCGAGCCAGTTTTTTTAACTCCGCCACATAGCTGGCTATATTTTCGTCACTGGTCTGTCTACGCTGCCTAAAGCGAAACCTTTCCGCGAGTGCTGACGGCGTAGGTTGCAAATGTTGACGCAGGAATTCCACCGCTTCCTTGTACGTTAACTCCGACGGTTTTTTTGGGCTTGCTAGGTTCACCAGCAACTCATACGCCTCATCTCCGATGGCTGCTATTAATGTAGGTAAACGTAGCTCGTCTTTCACATTATTAACCAGAAAATACATTTCCAACCTATCAACATAGGACGACCAAACTCCCGACGACACATCGAACTGTCCAACTTTACCGACCGACGACATCGTAATTAGTCTTACTAAATCGTTCACTTTCACAACACCGTTAATTAACATGCACGCACTAGGTAGGTACTGATTTTCCGTAACCAGCCTCGAAACGCCACTGTAATGTTTGGGGTTGGCAGGCACAATAAAACACCGACGTCTATTCAGAGCGCGTATAATTCTAAGACTGACAACAAGAAAAGAAACATCTACCGACATGAGTGTAGGTACATCACAGTATTCAGCAAGGTTTTGTTTTATAAATGAACACAGACTAAGTCACGACTAAGTCTGTGTAAATGAACAACTTTTTTTTCTTTATTATTTTATATTTTTTTAATAATTGCTGCGTCAATACAAAGAGCTTTTACACGGACTTGACATCTAGCATAAATAAAATACGTCAAAACAAACGATTCATTTTTTAATTTTATAATTAACTAGTGTTTTCCCGCGACTTCGTCCGCACAAATTATATACCAGATTTTAAGTCAGATCATAAGCTATCAAACAAAAAAAGTTTCATCAAAATCGGTTCAGTAGTTTTTGCGTGATGCGCGAACAAACAAACAAACTAACAATTTTGTCAATAGATGGCGCTGCACGTTTTTAAATCGCACTATCGAGTGTTATTTGACATTATATGAAGTGAACCGCTACTTTTTTGTTCCTCATGATTTTACGGTTTTATAATAGTTAAGATGGACTTCTTGCTTGTGCGTTAGGACCGCATTTCCGCTAATGTCAAGTGGTTTGAGGGAGTGTCTCAATCCAATCTCGAGGATTGTTTTTGAGTAAGAACAACTGAAAAGGAGCGTGGAGCCTCGTGGCAGGCTGTAACGCTAACCGCGCGAATACCACGCGAGCAGTGTTGCCAGCCGGATCTTGTCAAAAGTAACCGGAATTAGATTAAAAAGTAACCTTTTTGTGTGAAAAGTAACCTTTCATATTTTTTTCCAGTATAAGGTATTAAAAGTTGATGGACAGATGTTGGTTCTGTTAACTTACAGAAATGTAAAAAATTTAGTAGCGTTTTCCATTTTTAGTTTCATTTTCATCCGATTGATTGATCGGGCGAGTAAGTGAGACTCCTAGACCATTTTTAGTCATTCATGATTTGGTACAAGACAAGAGAAAAACGGAGAAAAACGTGTTTTTAGGAGTTGCACTCACTACGTTAAGAACGTTTTGCTAAATAAAACAGTGCAAAAAATATGAAAAAGCATTCCGTTTCATGGAAAAATATGATTGATAATACAAATTCCGAAAAATCACCTATAAGTACCTAACCTTTTGAATCGTGTAACCTAAAAGTAACCTGACAGGGCTAAAAATCACCTAAAAGGTTACAAAAGTAACCTTCTGGCAACACTGCACGCGAGAGACAAGTGTTCGAGGCAAACCTTGCAACGTGACTCTCCAAACGATTCATATTGAACAATTTGACTCAATATACAGACGTCATCATGTTTAAAAATATTCCAGACTAATTCCAGATCTAAAAGAGCTTATTAAATTTTATATTACTGAGAAGAAAAAATTTAAAATGTATTTACTGCCTGTTTCACCACCTCTGGACAATTTTTTAATAGCATGCCTAACAGATCTTTTGATAAACTTTCATACGAAATAATCATGTTAAACAATCCTGTCAGATAAACTATTAAGAACTATCCAGAAACAGTGAAACCAGCACTTAAGGTAGTCAGATTCCCATATTGGATATGTTTGTTGCAGCACTGTCCCGAAGCGGCGCTAGTGTCGGCACGCGTGCTAGCAGCAGAAGGAGCACCTGCCACGCGTTCCGCATCAGGAGTGGAGCGGCGACCCTCCGCGCCCCGCCCTCCTCTCAACAAGCGAGGCTCTGGCTCTCTCTTGTCTCAGTCACCACCACAGTCACCCAGGTAAGTTTGTGCAGATTCTGGCAGCAGAAGGAACGTCTGTCACGCGTTCTGTTTTAGGAGTGGAAAGACGACCCTCCGCGCTCCGCCCTCCTTTCATCAAGCGAGACTCTGGCTCTCTCCTGTCGCAGTCACCACTGTCACCCAGTACGTTTGTGCAGTTTCTAGCATGAATGAATGAATGAATGAAAAAACTTTATTGACACATTTCAGATTCCACATGTTAATCTAAGGAGACTTAAAACAATTTGAACTTAATGCTAAAATGTGACAAAAGGGCCAGACTCAGCATAGTGCTGACCGACTAGCAACACTAGGAACGCCTGCCACGCGTTCAGACTCCTTATGGAGTAGCTTTTAAGGAGAATGCATATTTATCCACGGCGAAAGGAAGGAGGAAGGAGGAGAAAGAATCGTATTTTACAATTCTATGACACCACGCACTCTTATCCGCGGTGAATCAGACGAATCGTCAGAAGAAATTAAAATGACGATTCGTTCGCCTTCTACGGCTCCTTCACCGCGGATAAAAAATGCGTTCTCATTAAAAGCTAGATAGATAGATATGCATCCACCCCAAATCCGCCTTCCTCCTCTCTATTACCGTAGCTCTTGCGACAGAAGCTATCCGTCGCTGTCACCACCACAGTTACTCATTAAAGTTAGTCCAGTTTCTAGCAGAATAAGGAGCGCTAGGGTTTTGATTCTAGTATGGAAAGTTGAGAGAGTTTCGTCGGTAGCGTGTTACGGAGAGGAATGGACACTATATCATAGGGTCCGGGTTCAAATCTGCAAGGATGACATAACGTGTACCAATGAGTTTTTCTAACCTACTGCTTTCAAACGATGATGGAAAACATTGTAAGGAAACCTGCATACTTTGAAGAACAAATTCTGATGCTTATGTGTGGTCCACCATCCGGGTACGCGTGGTGGACTAACGTCCATAGACACTCCTTGAGGGTGGGCCTGTGACCTGCAGTAGGACGTATATAGGCTGATGATGATGATGGAATGATGGCTTTTAACTCCTATTTTGTATAAGCTCTCGGCCACCATCTGCCACTCAAGGTGCGCGGCTGGAAATGCTTTGGAGAAGGGTCCAGGATTTTCCCGATTGCGATCTGTTTCGCGATCTACTTTAAGTGCAAGACACCGTGTGCTAAAAAGACAGTTCAATGGGTGGGTTATTCGATTAGGTAGGTCTATTAACACTGATTCTCTGTGTTTTTTTTACGACGACGCTTGCATGGGGATTTTTGTTTTTTGTGTGTACCTATTATGTACTGTCAATTAACGACTTTTTTGCGAATCTAAAGATTTTTTTTAAAAGTTAGCCTAAGCTACTTCTAAAAGTATATACATTTCCAAATTAAACGTATAAGTTTCTTCCAGGACAAAAAACACTAAGCCCCACTTGCGCCAACCCGGGTTAGCAATAAACTCCGGGTTAAGACGTAATAGTAGGTGGAAATACCTTGGAGGCATCTTTTATTTTTCATTTTACGACTAGATTTATACCATTTATGTATTTTTGGATATTTCATCTAGTGCAATCATCAACTGAATACACGATTGGAATTACTTCACTCGATAGAAAATCGTCACAAAGATGACGTATTTTCATGCATTTTTAAACATTTTTCTCGGTTTAGAAGAACTTAAAATAGTTTCCAATTGTTGGTATTTATACTCACATATTCACCATTCAACAACTTCGAGCGCAGAGTTTCCAATCGTTACAGGAGTGGGTTTAACATGGACATTAGACATGATCTTTGTCTTGTCCATGTTCATCTTCAGACCAACTCGTTCGGAGGCTCTGCTAAGATCATCGAGCATTCGACTGAGCTCTTCCATAGTCTCCGCCATGATGACTATATCATCGGCAAACCGGTGGCTTATGTACTCGCCGTTTATGTTTATGCCTAGCTCTTTCCAGTCCAGAACCTTGAAAACATCTTCTAGTGCAGCGGTGAACAGTTTCGGAGATATAACGTCTCCCTGCCTCACACCTCGCTGGAGTAGGATAGGTTTCGAGTTCTGGTCCTGTAGTCGGACTGACATAGTGGCGTTTTTGTACAAGCATTTCAGCACCTCGATGTACCGGTAGTCTACTTGGCATCGCTGAAGAGACTGCAGTACAGCCCAAGTCTCAATCGAATCAAAGGCTTTCTCGTAGTCCACGTACGCCAAGCAGAGGGGCAGGTTATACTCTTCGGTCTTCTGTATAACCTGTCGGAGCGTATGTATGTGGTCCACAGTGGTGGTGGTGGTGGTGGTATTCAGTTAGGTAGGTCCAACTTTGAGAAAGAGATCAACCGTCGAATCCAACTCGGCTGGGCAGCGTTCGGGAAGCTACGTAGTATCTTGACGTCCCAAATACCGCAGTGTCTTAAAACGAAAGTCTTCGATTAGTGTGTGTTGCCAGTGATGACATATGGAACAGAGACGTGGTCGCTCACTCAAGGCCTCATAAAAAGGCTGAAAGTCACCCAAAGGGCAATGGAGAGGGCTATGCTCGGAGTTTCCCTGCGAGATCGGATCAGAAATGAAGAAATCCGCAGAAGAACCAGAGTAGCTGACATAGGCCAAAGAATTGCTAAACTAAAGTGGCAGTGGGCGGGGCACATTGCTCGCAGAACCGATGGCCGATGGGGCCGGAAGGTTCTCGAGTGGCGGCCGCGTACCGGAAAGCGCAGCGTGGGTAGGCCCCCCACACGGTGGACCGACGACCTGGTGAAGGCGGCGGGAAACCGTTGGATGAGGGCGGCGCAGGACCGGTCGTTGTGGCGATCCTTGGGGGAGGCCTATGTCCAGCAGTGGACGTCCATCGGCTGAGATGATGATGATGATTCACCATTAGTTTAACTAGTGCAATCATAAATAAAATCTAGAAAAAGTACTTTGGTTAGTTGTTTTTAATCGAAAATACGGCTCACGCACACACTTTTCGGAGCGCTCGGCAATCGCGTTTCTCATAGAAAATATTCGTCTGGACCTATGGCCCCTTAAGTTGGTAACCCATGATTTTTTGTATAGAAAAACAACTGAAAGAGCCATTTTATCCGGAGTTAATTGCTAACCCGTGGTTGGCGCAAGTGGGCCTTAGAGTGAAAAATATTACCCTATTTAGAGGTACCTACATACCGACTTTACATACATAGACTGTTATATAATCAGGTAGAAGGACAAATCCTTTGTTATATTAACCTGATTACATAACTTTGCAGACACAAGATTAAATTTTGAAAATCCGTATTTACTCCCATTATACGTTCGCATCAGCTTCAAGCTATGTTATAAGCCTTTCTAATGTTGTTATAAAGCCTTACTCAAGCTTACGAACTTAGGAAACTTTATTAGAACCAGATTTAAAATGTATTATGATGTGTGCTGTAAAGTTTAGAACTCGGTGATAATCTTGGTACCTAGGTACATTAAATCAAGTGCGTAAAAAGCGTAAATGCAGAAGCATTGTTTTGCCCTTTTGCACATTACCAGCAATCATCATGACCTGATGATGTGCAAAGTATAGCTTAAACTATTATGACTATGACTATGACTCTGACTAAATCTCAAACTTATAAGTCATAAACTCATAACAGACCAACATTTTCATATTTTTTATTTTTTTATTTTTTTTTATTGTGACCTTAGAGTACTGAGCACGCTAATTATGGTACATACATCATACGATGTGACGATGTGACGACCATAAAGTTAAATGTAGCCCTGATTCCCAATCTAGGCCTTTAAAAGACTTTTGAATTATTAGAAGTTATAGTTAGATTAATAAAGTGTCAATGCAGAACGTTGGTAGTAAAATCCCGGAAATATTTCAGTCATTAAAACTAATTCGTACCCGAATCGTGCATATTTGTAAGTATTTAGAGATAACCTACTCTAAATGGTTTCTACTCTATCTATACAGGGTGTTACAAAAGTAAAAATAAACATTGAAAACTTTTAAGGGGGTTGTTTAGACCATCAAACTGAACAACTTTCACGATGGGACCAACAGCGAAATCGCGAAAAAAAAATCTGCTATCCCATATATTAAGCTCGAGTAGATTTTTATTTTAGTATGGAACATCAGATTTTTTTCGCTTTTTCGATATTAGTCCCATAGTGAAAGTTATTCAGTTTGACGGTCTAAACCACCACCTTAAATCTTTATTTGTATTTTTTAACACCTTGTATAGTAGGAATAGACTGATACTGCTGGTATCTTGGCTGGTACCTACCTACTTCGGTTAGGACTAGTTAATGTGAGACAATATCTACTGATTGTCCAAGATATATTTTTATTTACTTCCCAAGGATTACGATTCTTGGAATAAGACGACAGGTGAGAAAGTAATGTGAATGTGAAGATCTAATTACGTGAACGCAATATCTGGAAATGTCACCACTTAATGCGAAGACAACGATTCTTATGTGCACGACCCTTCACCCTTCTTAGATATGAATAACGTATCATATAACTTTAGTTCTACGTTGCGATGCTACGAGTAAAAGGGCATTGCAGTAAAAGACATTTATGTCCCCCGTATACAAAAAAAGGAAATGGCCAGAAGCAAGAGTACCTACTTATCCACCTTGCTTGCTAACTGTAGTTTAGACAGATAAGACTGCTGCCGCTGGACTTCATTTACCCATGAGGAGTTTTTCAGCCCGCCCCCACAGAGGCTCAAGTCTCGACACCCGGCCTGCATCACCGCGAGAGAACAGAAGCGATGTAGGGACGAGTGAAGGGATTGATCCGAGTTCTTGCCAAACGCTTTTCCGGGAAAAGCGAAACTGGTGGAACGCCAGAGGAAAACCTGGACCCCACCTCTGGTCAAGCTTAAGGGATTCCATCTGCCGCGCAAGGACTGGTGTCGCCTCAACAGGCTAAGGAGCGGCCACGGCAGGTGCAACTACCTCCGACACAAATGGGGCTGGACGGAATCTCCTTTATGTGACTGCGGGATCGAAGACCAGACGATGCAGCACATAATACATCCCCCTTCGAGCTTATACGGGCCGTCCTGAGGGCCCTCCGATGGCTTCAGACGTTGGGTGTAGACTTATGAATTTCATGCCTACGAACCAAGTTCGCCATACGCATAAATAAAGTATTGTGACTGGTTGCCACTGTTTATCCTAGCTGACAGAAGTTACAGCAGCGGTAGGAATGGGTGGTGGGTTCATGCTCTTAAAAAAGTTTTTGTTTTATTTCCTATATAGGTACCTATGTGCAGGTTATACAACACTTAAAAAGCACATCGCAGAAAACTGTCAAGTTTGAAAAGAATTATATTGATAGAAGTTTGAATTAAAAAGTAAATAAAAGAATAAAACTTTAATTAGAAGAAATAACTGGACATTCGCAGAGCACAGATACGTTTTCAATGTTGAGGTTTCCCGGGGAAATTTATCATGAAGATTAATTTGTCGCCGACCGATGCTGCCAGGCGAGATATTATTACATTTTGCCGCGCTCTCCTTTGCAGCTTCAAGGCTATCTGCAGACTCGATTATTAATGAGATTAATTTAGGCATAAGCATAAGCATATGCTCACGACTATACTCCCCGAGGGGGTAGTCAAAGATATTCTGAAACCTCAGAACATCCACGTTTCACCAGTATTACCGAAACTCTGTCCAGTGTGACGGGGGGTGAGCCCGTCGCCTCTTATAATGGACAGTGGGTACAATACATGCCTCGAAATTGAAGCCCGGAGGTTTCCTCACGATGTTTTCTTTTACCGAAAAGCCAATGGCTTTACAAATCGTAAGTACATAAATTCCGAAAAACTCATTGGTACGAGTCGTTGTGGACGGGGATCGAACCATCGCCTTCTGCACGGGTGGCCACTGGACCACCACTTTATGCACGATGTAATTTTTTGCACTTCTGGCTAAGCTCGCTACATCTTCGACCCCATCTTTGTCCTGAGGACTAGATAGAGGTCAAGAGCAAACCCATCAAAAATAAAAAAATTAAAAAAAAAGTGTACTATTCCGCCTGTTTTAAAAAAAATAGTTACAAACGGTAAAAATAAACCCAGTCGGGTATCGTAAGAGGCGATAATAATTTGTCTTATACATCTTTGACGCCAACGCCCAAATAGACTGCCGGTTATCCACTGCATCAGACCCCATCTCTAATCCTATTGATCGTATATTTATATTATTTTCAAAGTCCTTTCCAATGGTTTTATACGCTGTCTACTTATTTATTAATATTTCTAAGTGGATATAGTCTTTGATGTAGTTTAAATCCATAATGTGACGTGTTAGCTAACGTGGGATTTTTACGTGTTTTATATAATTTCAAAATACTGGGATTCCATTTATAAGAGTCTTTGCTTGGATGTCAAAAAATTTTTTCCAAATTTTTCTATTTCTTAGCCCATCAAAAGATTAAATTATTAAATAAATGTTAAATGTTTGTAAATGTCAAAAGATTAAATAAATGTTAAATGTTGCCAACAGAGAAGATTAATAAATGTTAATCTACCAGTCGTTGTGACAGTCCAGAGGAGGGTATGTCCAGCAGTGGACGTCCATCGGCTGATGATGATGATGTGGGATCACACACGATGACGCATTGACGCAGCGGCAGACGTCAGTGCGTCATTTGTGAAGCAAGGAGTTGTATCAAACCGCACGTAGAAGCACACACGGTGACAGATTGACGAACCGTGTGTGCTTCTACGTGCGGTTTCTTACAACTCCTTGCTTCGCAAATGACGGACTGACGTCTGCGGCTCCGTCAATGCGTCATCGTGTGTGAAAGCGCTAAACAAATAAATAAATAATGCTTACAGGTACGATAATAAACTTGTCAGAACTGTTTACGGGATAGCATTAGTTGAATAAGTAATTAACAACGTTTAGTTTTTAAAGTTCAATAACTCGAAACTAAGACTAAAGACAGAAACTTAAACAAGAGAAAATCAACATTAAATTACCCAAATTCCCTGTTTCCAAACAAGACAGGGGTTCGTCACCTAAACTCTGGAGCTGACGGTTTTTAAGGGTATGATCAGACCATCAAACTGAACAATTTTGACTATGGAACCAACCTCGAAATCACAAACAATTCGACACAAAATTGCAATCTATTCAAATGTTTGGAACAGCTGATTTTTCGCGATCGCGATTTCAACTCTGGTCCCGTATAGAGATAGTTAGTTATGGTCTGATCATGTTCTGATCATCTCCAAAACAGTCAGCATATTAAGTTGGGTCTCCTCTCCTCTCGTGGCCGACTACATTCAACCTCCTTGCCGCCACAGTACCCTACCTACTGTATTACCTACATTACGAATATCTTAGTTATGTTGAAGGGTAGAGCGTTTGGGAATACTTATCAGTGGTACCCTTATTCAAATTTGTCTACTGACAACCGATTCCCGTAAGGCCGAGGCCTGAAAGTTTTAACTTAGTAAAACAGTCGTTAATTCATTATAACAATAAGGTTGTGATTTGAATTTGAACTTGTTGTGAACTAGATGTTACCCTTAGGACACTCTGAAATGTTTTTATATTCAGAATTCAGTTTGTGGTTCTTGAAATCACGCCAAAATGAAGGTGCCACGATTTGTCAGCCTGAACCCCGAGCCAAAAACACAGTGGTGGTACTTCTTATGTTGGAACTATGCCAATACATTTCTAAACGATACATCATCGTCATCATATCCATAGGCCTCCCTCCCCCAAGGATCGCCACAAACGACCGGTCATGCGAGGCCCTCATCCAACGGGTTCCCGCATTTTCTAAACGATTGTGCAAAAACATTCACTTAGAACCGTCGATCAATACAGGGTCTACACTTTTTTAAGGGGATGATCAGACCATCAAACTGAACAAAGTTTCTCTATGGGACCAACTTTAAAATCGCGAAAAAAATCTGCCGTCCGATACATTTGTCTCAATTAGATTTGCAGTTTAGTATGGAACAGCTGATTTTTTTTTTCGCGATTTCGATGTTGGTCTCATAGAGAATGTTGTTCAGTGTGATGGTCTGATCATCCCCTTAAAAAGTGTCAGCATATTAAGAAGGACCTTATACAAGGTGTTACAAAAATACAAATAAACCTTTAAGGGGGTGGTTTAGACCATCAAACTGAACAACTTTCACTATGGGACCAATATCGAAATCGCGAAAAAAAAAATTGATGTTCTATACTCTACAAATCGACTAGAGCTAAAATATGTATGGGATTTCAAAAATTTTTTTCGCGATTTCGATTATGGTCCCATAGAGAAAGTTGTTCAGTTTGACGGTCTAAACAACCCCCTTAAGAGTTTTAAATATTTATTGTTACTTATGAAACACCCTGTATATTACTAAAATTGATGTTAGCTTTGTAAAACAAACCCTTAGATTAATGTTTGATCTTCGCTGCTCTCCGATAGCTTATACAATTAATTAATCTAAGAAAAAATCTCAACAAAAGCTGCATCGGAAGCTTAAAGTCTACCTTTTATTTATTACTGTAATAACGTGCCAAGGGTCAAGGTCATTTCTCTTCACAGACTAATGTGCTCCACGATTGGGATTACAAATTTTCCAACGAGCATTTACCAAGTTTTTGTTCTTTGATAAATTCCCTTTTGCGGATTCCTTTCATCTAAAGGAATGTTGGTTACGTACGTACTCAATGACCAAATTTCTGCCTCGTTTTACTAATTAATTTTCCTTTTGAATCAGAAGGAAAGAAATATAGCATGAATAAATTATATTCCTGAAATACCTTGTCCTAACTTCTGAATTATTCACGGAATTCCCTTATCAGTGTCTGTATTTTTGTTGTCTTGTTCGGAAACTGTGTGGGGGGAATATAAATCGTAATGTAGCCGAATTTGTAATGAAAATAAATATTGTTACATTTTTTTATCGAATGGAGGTCAAGGTTGAAAATTGTACTCAAGGTCAAGTTCGTATGGTTGTGTGGGTGGTACTACGTACCTAGATTTATTATTATAGTAAGTAATCAATAAGAAGCCTATTTTGTTAAATTATATAAAGGTTATAGGTTCGTTAAATTCGATCAGAGCGATCTTTAAACAACGAAATTAACTGTGATTGAATAACTATTTGATTAGGTACCTAAGTAACTAGGTAGTTATACAAGGTGTTACAAAAATACAAATAAACATTTAAGGGGGTGGTTTCACTATGGGACCAATATCGAAATCGCGAAAAAAAAAATTATGTTCTATACTCTACATATCGTGGTGTTAGTGTAGGGACTGACCATTACCTGGTAGTTTGCCGGATTAATGGTCTTTTCAAACGCTGGCGCCATCGAAATCACGAGCCAGTGTCTGTATTAGAGAGGATAAAAGTGGAGATGTTGCAAGATGAAGACGTGAAAGAAAAGTATAAGAAAGAAGTATGTCAAAGAACAGCTAGTCTTAGGGATTGTACAAGAGGAATTGATGAGTTAGAGGACATGTGGAAAATTTTGAAATCGAGTCTAATTGAGGCAGCTTCCAAAGTTTGTGGAGTTGTTAGGAAAAAGAATAAGAGGTCGATGGATAAAGGTTGGTGGGATGATGAAGTACGAAAGGCTGTGCATGAAAAGAAGAAGGCATGGTTGGATTTATTGGCGCTAAAAGCCAATAGTAGGACGACTGGAACAATGAGTGTGAATGGAGCAATTGAAAATAAGAAACGAATATACACTGATGCAAAAAGAAGAGTGAAAGAAATTGTAGAAAGGAAGAAAAACGAAATGAAAGATAAGTATGACAGAAAATTTTCTAAAAACTTCAGAGTCAACCAAAAGTTGTTTTGGAAGGAGGTTCGGTTGGCTCGTGGAGTATTAGATAATTCTAAAGCGATTGTGGTTAAATCAGAGGAAGGAAATTTGTTAAGTAAGGAAAATGAGGTTCTGGAACGTTGGAAGGACTATTTTGAAAGTGTTTATGCATGTAGTGATGATAACTCGCTCCAGGTGTCTAATAGAGGGATGGAGATTGAGAATTCGGTGATGGATGAGAATGATAACAGCGAGATAACTTTGGATGAGATTACGAAAGCGATGAAAAGAATGAAATTAGGAAAGAGTGCGGGGTATGATGGAGTGTCCGTCGAAATGCTGAAGAGCGGTGGCATGGTGGTGGCAAGTTTGCTTTGCCAAATCTTTAATAAATGCTGGCGAAGCAGTCATGTTCCTGGAGACTGGTGCAAGGCCGTTATCGTTCCACTTTATAAGGGAAAGGGCTCAAAGCAAGAGTGCAAAAACCACCGCGGCATTAGTCTTTTGAGTGTTGTAGGCAAATTGTATGCTAAGGTATTGATTGAAAGAGTGATTAATGTTAGTGAAGAAAAAATGTGGGATGTGCAGGCAGGATTTCGAAAGGGAATGGGATGTATGGATCAAATCTTTGCCCTAAGGTGCATAGCCGAAAAATACCTGGCAGAGCACGCGAAGGTATACTGTGCCTTCGTTGACCTGGAAAAAGCGTATGATCGAGTATGGAGGGAAGAACTGTGGTCTACGCTATCTATATACGGTGTTGACGACCACTTGGTGCAGGCACTAAAATCTCTATACAAGGATTCTAGTGCCTGTGTCAGGGTCAACGGGGCGCACTCAGAATGGTTTAACATCACCAGTGGTGTTAGACAGGGATGTGTTGCGTCCCCTTGGCTTTTTAACCTGTATATGGATAGCTGTCTGACTGGTCTGAAAGAATGTGAAAATGGTTTAAGAATGGGAGAATTATTAGTCAAGTGCCTCTTATACGCTGATGATCAAGTGATACTTGCATCGTCGGCGGGAGAGTTACAGGACATGGTAACTCTAATGAATGAAGCATTGAAAAAGAAAGGTATGAAAGTAAATGTGAATAAAACGAAGGTAATGGTAATGGAGAGGGATGAATGTGTGACTGATTGTTGTATAAAGATTAAGAATGAAAAAGTGCAACAAGTTAATGAGTTTGTGTATTTAGGATGTATGTTTACTAGAGACGGGAAATCTGAGGGTGATGTGCATAGGCGAGTAACAGCGGGAAATAAAGTGAACGGTGCTTTGCATACCATTGTGGCTAGCCAATTGGTGTCCAAAAGGGCGCGACTTGCTATACACAATGGTGTGTTGGTGCCTACACTTATGTATGGCAGTGAATGTTGGGTATGGCAGAAGAAGCATGAAAGTAAAATTAATGCTGTTGAAATGCGTTCCTTGCGAAGCATCTGTGGAGTTACGCTGAGAGATAGAGTGAGAAATTGTGTGATTAGAGATCGATGTAAATTGAAAGAAGATGTTGTGACAAGAATAGAGAAGGGTATGCTTCGTTGGTTTGGTCATGTGGAAAGGATGAGTGATAGCAGATGTACGAAAGAGATATATGGAGCTAAAATGAGTGGATGTGTCGGCAGAGGGCGCCCTCGTAGGACGTATTCTGATCAAATCAGTTGCGTCCTACAAAAAGGGGAGGTGCGGAGTACTCGAAACCGACGGGCATGTATGAAGAGATGTATGGATGTGAATGAGGCAAAAGATGTATGTAAGGATCGTAGTAGATGGCGCGCTCTGGTCTCTGCCTACCCCAATGGGAAAGAGGCGTGACGTTATAGATAGATAGATAGATAGACTCTACAAATCGACTCTAGCTAAAATATGTATGGGAAATCGTAATTTTTTTTTTGCGATTTCGTTGTTGGTCCCATAGTGAAAATTGTTCAGTTTGATGGTCTAAACAACCCCCTGAGTTTTAAATATTTATTTTTAAGTACTTATGTAATACCCTGTATAAGTATATGCCTTGAATGTCGGGTAATTTATGGATTTCGGCAGTATTTTATTTAAAATTATTGATTCGTGAAATCCTTGTAAAATTTAGTTTTATTGGAGTCGGTGTCGAGCCAAGCCAAAATATTTCCCAAGCCCAGTTGCGAATCGTGCCAGCTTGACACCGACTCCGATAAAACAAATTAATATTCTTATAGGTGCCAACGTAAAAATCATCGACTGCAATACCTACTTATTATTTTTTACTTTTTAGTTTTGAAGTCGGTTTTCATTTTTTATTACAATTTTTTTTGGGAAAAAGTTGAATTTCGTTTGATAACATTTAGACAAGATTAGAGAAGCGGCAACTGCTTGAATGGTATAAAATGATACAAAATAAAGGCAAAATCGAAAAACGCAAGCAGAAACGATAACAATTTTTTTTTAAATAAAATGAAATTTCGAAAAAATCCGTCATTACGTAATACGATTTTCTAATTCAATGGACTTTACTCTCACGAACCACTTGATGGAATCAAAAGTGACATTTGAAAGTTTTCTACATCGAATAAAAATCACACTGTTATCAAATCAATTATTTAAAATACTTCGTAATAATTAGAGATGCAAAAAGTTTCTGAAGTTGAAGAGCATGACTAATCATAGCTTTATCAACTTTTGTTTTAGGTAACTTGTTCTAAAAATCTTTTCCACAGTCGATAGCCATTAATTACTTAAAATTGTTTAATAACAAACTCCTTGCCAATGAAGCGAGCTTGAAAGTTTTGAATCGTTCTGCAAAATATTATTAAATCGAAGATTTTTCTTCATAAGCACGGTCCATCAGTCGTTATTATGGATCTTGTAACCGAATGCGACTAAGACTTTGAATAAGTATAGTAGATTCTTAAGTAAGACATAATACCTAAGTACGTTTTTTTTCAGAATTTATAAAACACTATATTTTCTACGTCTCAGATGGTTTCATAAAACTAAAAAACGCGGATAACCTAGAATTTTATTCCGAGAGCGAAAATGCGCGCTGCATACAAACGTACTATGGTGATATTTTCATTACTAACAAATTAAAGTAAATGAAATTTTGCAGAAACATCCTAGAAACAAATTTCTATGCTTCTATAGAGTCAGATTTTCGTTAAAATATACAGTTTCAATGCTAGGATTAATTTAAGATTTGTATGGAAATCTTTGAGGCACTGTAACTTGAAAACTATACATTTTAACGAAAATCGGACTCCATACAAGCATAGAAATTTGTTTCTAGATTGTTTCTGCAAAATTTCATTGACTTTAATTGGTTAGTATTGAAAATATCACCATAGTACGTTTGTATGGAGCGCGCTCCGAATAATATACCCTTAAACATGTAGATATGTATGTATGATGAGTAAATGATCGACTAGAGGTAACTAGAGGTATATACAGGTGTGAGATAAAATGTAGGTAAGTATAAACTCTCATAAAACCAACCAAATTTCAAAATTAAAGTCTTTACGTGAGGTAGGTACAGTAGGCAATAAAGTAGTGTTAGGTACCAATATAATTAATGAAGAGTTAAAATAAAAATAAGGACTCTCGTAAGATAAGATTACTAAGATAAATATCATTTATTTACACACCATGCAAACATACATGCATCCATGTATTTTATTTATTAGCATTTTTATTCTTTTTTTCTCATATTAACTACTTTTGAGCCAATGTTGTTTTTTAATTAAGGCGATGATGGCATTACGGACAATTGCCGGACAAACGAATACGTTGTCAATGTTAGTTTTGTTAGTCCACTTGTGTACATAAACCCACTAGTTGTGTTGTAGTTTTAGCTTAGTTTGGAAACTCTATAATTTTATTAACAGAAAACTTCGTTGAGTACAATCAATGTCGACATTTTGAAACATGCTCCTGGAGATTATCTATGACATGTTAAAATAAATTTCAGAAACAGAGTTAAAGCTATCTAGCTTAATAAAATGTTTTAAAATAATTGTAGGTAACTACCATAAAGGTATACCTTACATTACAGGAATAGAGCAACAAACATGAGTTGTCAAATGAGACCGTTATTGGATGTTTTTTGGAGACTATTCGCAGGTAAATATTCGAATATTGTCTATAATTCTGAGTCTAACGTGAAATATTGTCAGTATATTTCATAAAATTATCTACGATTTCACTTTAAATTCGCAATTATTCACATAAACCGAATTGTAAAAATTAATTAGTTACTAAAAAACGGTTCTATTGCCTCGTGTCACGTATCTCTTTCTATTACACAGTGGTGCCGCTAGGTACATCTCGCTCACTCAGCTGTATGTTCCTCTATTCCTGGTATAATACCTTTATGGTAACTACACACTACAGCCCGACAGATCAAACTATGCAAAACCAATATAAGCTGGCCGTGCGTAGGGTGTAACGTCACGCATCCAGCTTATTCTGGTTTTGCGTAACTTGATGTGTCGCCGTGTTTAGGTACCCATCTTTTTGTTTTGGCGGTACTGGGATCAAACACTCGAACACGTATTGCGAGTGTAATAAAGAAATATCTAGGTACTCGAATTACAAACAAATGTACTTACAATCTTTTGGAATGAAACCTGAAAAACATGAAAAGGCAAAATATGAAATACTACAAACTCTTTTCCCGCCTAGCTTCCTTTTCTCAAAGAGTTATAAGTTAAGTTTTTCAAGTTACAATTAAGTCCCCACTTCGCTGTTTACAGTTCAAGCACAAAGAGCTAAGTTTCCTTAGTTCTTCAGGCTTCCTCTCAAGTTTTTCTCTTGTTGTTTGGATTAAAAGGAAAACGTTTACTAACAATTTAATTTAAGAGCTAAAAGACTGGAGCGTGTTGTTTCTGAGGTTTGTATTCTTTTCGTTTGTTGCATAAAATTATTGTTGTAGTCCTTTAAATTTGTCGTAGATTATACTAGATATGTACCCTACCTATTTATGATACAATTTGCAATGTGGTGTCCATCTTAAAGAAGCACCAACCCAGTTGGATTTATACTTCCTTTGTTGTAAACGTACCTATATGTATATATAGGGTCCAACATCTTAATACACTTTTGTAAGGGGATGATGAGACCGTCAAACTGAACAATTTTATATATGGCACCAACATCGAAATAGCGAAAAAAAACAGCTCTTCCATACAAAACTGCAAACCTACTCGAGCTATACAGGGTGAAATTGATATCATTAGCATCCTTTTAAAACAAGAGTCTGCCCATCTAACTGAACAACTTTTAATATGGGAGCAAACCAATCGGAGCAAAAAGCAAATCTGCTGTCCCATACATTTGAGTCGTGTAGGCAGCGGCGGCTGGTGCAGTTTAGTATGGGACAGCAGATTTTTTTTTTGCTCCGATTGGTTTGCTCCCATATTTTAATAGTTTGATGGGTAGACTCTTAGTTTAAAAGGATGCTAATGATATCAATTTCACCCTGTATAGCTCGAGTAGGTTTGCAGTTTTGTATGGAAGAGCTGTTTTTTTTTTCGCTATTTCGATGTTGGTGCCATATATAAAATTGTTCAGTTTGACGGTCTCATCATCCCCTTACAAAAGTGTATTAAGATATTGGACCCTATACATATATCAATAAGTTTGATTAGATCAGATAACATTTTCCACAAAAAAAGTTCTGTACGCTTTTGTCATAGGGCTTCCCTAATACTAACCAATTAAAGTCAATGAAATTTTGCAGAAACAATCTTGAAACAAATTTCTATGCTTGTATGGAGTCAGATTTTCGTTAAAATGTATAGTTTTCAAGTTACAGTGCCTCAAAGATTTCGATACAAATCTTAAATTTATCCTAGCATTGAAACTGTATATTTTAACGAAAATTGGACTCTATAGAAGCATATAAATTTGTTTCTAGATTGTTTCTGCGAAATTTCATTGACTTTAATCGGTTAGTATTGAAAATATCACCATAGTACGTTTGTATGCAGCGCGCATTTTCGCTCTCGGAATAATATTCTCTTAAGCAGCATCTTGGCGGCACTTCCGTTTCTAAAAAGCTCTATACAAAAACGACAGGAATTTTTAATAGGTCTTTATCACACCACTTATTCACACTGTGACTCATATAAAAGCATCAACAGCGGCGACTTTTCACAATACTAAACAAAGAAGTTTATGTGAGCGCGGGGTTTACTATAATCTGTGTTGGAACACGCAATTTCATCAAATAAGATAGAAGGAACAGAAAAATAATTATCCGACTTTTCTCCATTGCAAACGAGAGCTAGGAAAAGTTGGTAAGGCTGTAAGCCGACTCTAGAGATCATCTTGAAGTTGGATTGAGGTCACCGTAAAAGACCCAATATAAAATCTGACCAGGGTCTACTATGACATTAGTTCGAGGTCCATACTATCATGGTTTGGATTTTGTTCTTATCTTCAACATTCATGAGGGCCGCCATACAAATTTCATAATTTTTGATATGCTGTTACTTTCTCGGCCCTGTAGCCCTCAAAGGTTAAGCCCTATGACAAAAGCGTACAGAACTTTTTTTGTGGAAAATGTTATCTGATCTAATCAAACTTATAGATTCAGAGAAATACGTGAAAAACTGAAAAAAGTCACCTTTAGAGCCCCCCCTTCCCTCGAGCTTGGAAATTCGGGAGTGCCAACATAGAAATTAGTGTTCAGCTGGTCCGAATTAGTAAAAATTGCCCTATTTATTACTTTACATGTTGTCCAAAAAAATGGTAAAAAAAATGCTAAACATATCTAGGAAACGGTAGGAATAATTAACTCTTATGTGAGTAATTAATGTTTTAATTGGAACCTTGTGTAGGACGTCTAGCATTCCACCCACGACAAAGCGACAAAACGAGAAAAACGGTTATTTTATGTTTTTCAGGACCCCCTTTTAATCCTGCACACCCTTAAAGCAACGCGTGCTCCCCTCTCTACGTACCTACACACCTTTAATCTTGCCTTTCTGAGAATAAATCGTTCTTAGAAAAAACGGCAATACCTTTCAAAATTCCTGCGAAATTCAAATTATCCCTCTTGTGTTTTCTCTTGAGATCATGGAAAGCGAGAAGATTCGGATAAATTTGACTTGATTGCTGTAGGTATAAGCTGCGGATACCTTTTAATTCCTTTTTTTACGGAACGGTTTCCAAAATTTCTTTAAATTTTATGTTTAAAAACCATATTATTTTATTTTATTTGCGATAAGTATCTTACTTTCAATTCTGTACATTTTCGATATTCTAAATTCCATTCTATAATAAATTGACGTTCGACGCTAGTTTAATTGAACGCAGGTTTGGTAGGTTAATTGCGGGTTCTAGTCTCATCTAAGATACATTTTTCAATCTTTAATCAGTGACAAGAGTGAGTGATCAAGTCAGTGACTTGAAAAAATGACGGACGTAATGTTACACTTAAGAGGTCCTACAATTTCGTTTGTTCTACAAGGGATACCTCGCCAGATGCACCATTTCTAGGCGCAGCCCGCCGCCATTATGTACCGCGCGACAGTGCGACAGCACGCACACACATAATACATGGGTGCTTCACTTATGATTAAAGGAGATTACGTCCGTCTTTTTTTAGGTCCATGTCTTTAATTTCATAATAAATTAAACCTAATAAATAATAAGTAGGTACACTCGATACCGAAATTACGATATTGAGAATAACAAGTACTTACGTAAAATTCTTTTACATTTTTCTTGTTTAAATCAATTATGAAGGCTGCTGTGTCAATAAGAATTTTACGTTGAGCTGAAGAATTTTATCGTCTCGTTAATTAAGACGTCGAAAAGAAAATTCGACGCTATTTTATTTAATATCAAGTTTCTAAAATAAATTTTCCGATCCAAGTTTGAAGGTCTATAAAAACCTTGTCCTTTGTTACGGTTACTTTTTTACGATATTGTTTTTGGTTTATTACGTAACTTTATAGAAAGAGCCACGAAATGGTTTTCTGTATCGTCTGCCGGTTCAGTCGTATGTCGAAGCAATAGAGTTGGTTCTACAGTGACATCAATTTAAGAATTGGTCAGTAGGTATCTTAGCGGTCTTATTATCAGTTTATGACGGGTCGTATTCCAACAATGATGAGGAATATACTGCATTGGATTTTATTCACTACAGTGCGAATTAGGACAGTTCTAAATGGGTTAAAGGTATAAAACAGAGTTGTCGATGATTAAAGATCAGTTGAGTTCTATTGGGCAGCAGTAAAGTTTAGGTATATAGTTCTTAATATGCTGGCACTTTTTTAAAGGGATGATCAGACCATCAAACTGAACAACTTTCTCTATGGCACCAACATCAACATCGCGAAAAAAAAATTAGCGCCTCCATACAAAACTGCAAACCTACTCAAGCCAAATGTATGGGACAGCAGATACTTTTTTCGTGATTTCGATGTTAGTCCCATAGAGAAAGTTGTTCTGTTTGATGGTCTAATCATCCCCTTAAAAAAGTGTCAGCAAGTTGGACCCTGTATATAAAGCATGTAATGAGAAAGCTCCTAAGAAAGAAGTCTGCGCGCGATGCCAACGAGACATCAAGAAGGCAGACAATAGCTTTGGCCTTGAACGAGTTTTCTATGAATTACCTCATCGTAGTATGGTATTGAAGTAAAATGATACCTACTTGGTCCAGTCTAGTTCAGACCCATGACCCCCGCGCTCTCAGTGCACGATCCACGATCCCACAAAACAAAACTTCGAACAATTGCGCTAGTGGAATGGCCCATAGATATGGGAGACATTGGGAGAACGCTTCACTTTGTGCGCTCCTCCTGGGCCCTGACAATTGACAGTTGACAATGACAATTCAGAGTGCACTGCTGGTTACTAATGACGCTAAACTTGCAGGCTTCATGTGTCCTAGCATTCTCAGACCCTGAATTGTCATTGTTGTCGCGTTTATAAACAGAGCTGGCCCCACAGAGACAATTCTTTTAAGAGAATATTATTCCGAGAGCGAAAATGCGCGCTGCATACAAACGTACTATGGTGATATTTTCAATACTAACCAATTAAAGTCAATCAAATTTTGCAGAAACAATCTAGAAACAAATGTCTATGCTTCTATAGAGTCAGATTTTCGTTAAAATATACAGTTTCAATGCTAGGATTAATTTAAGATTTGTATGGAAGTCTTTGAGGCACTGTAACTTGAAAACTATACATTTTAACGAAAATCTGACTCCATACAAGCATAGAAATTTGTTTCTAGATTGTTTCTGCAAAATTTCATTGACTTTAATTGGTTAGTATTGAAAATATCACCATAGTACGTTTGTATGGAGCGCGCTCCGAATAATATACCCTTAAGGAGACAAAATGATCGCGAGTGGCGTGCTTGCCCAATGTCTCCCATAGATTGTCCACTAACCCGATAGTTCGAAGCTTTGTCTCTGTGTGATATTTACTCTGGTGGCACTATTGACTTGTAGCAACCTTTGATAAAACGTTGACCGAAACCGCTGAGAGTGACAATGGATTCATAAACTTTGTGTGTTGAGAGTAAAAGGCATAGAAAGCTTTCAGTTTTATTTATATACAGCTTAAAGTAACATACAAAAACACATCATAGAGTGAGGTAGGTATACAAATGCAACATCAAAGCGTATGTACGTGCGCTTGCTGGGATCATGTTTGACAAAGTTACTTTAAATTTTTGATTAGTCCTCAACTTATCCTATTTAACTTCGTCTGATTTAATAATAATAGTATGTTACTTTTAAGTAATTTGCAGAGTCAGTTAGTGCGTTCACACACGATGACGCATTGACGCAGCGGCAGACGTCAGTTCGTCATTTGTGAAGCAACGAGTTGTATGAAACCGCACGTAGAAGTACATACGGTGACGCATTGACGCACCGGGTGTTGTTCTATGGACTGACATCTGCCGCTCCGTCAGTGCGTCATCGTGTGTGAACGCACATACTGGGGTCAAAGGATACTAAATAAATTTTACGATTGCAAATATTTTCTGCTGTAGGTACCTAGTTACGGAACATATCTAAATTGTTAACTATGTGTAAACTTAGATAAATGCGTAACATATTAAACAGAGTGCTATAGACCATCAAACTGACCAACTTTCACAATGCGGGATCAAAACTGAAAACGTGAAAAAAATCAGCTCTATAACATTTCGGTCGAGCAGCGATTGACTTTGCTTATGGCATATGCTCACGACTATATTCCCCGAGGGGGTAGTCAGAGATATTCTGAAACCTCAGAACAGAACATCCACGTTTCACCAGTAGTACCGAAACTGTCCAGTGTGACGGGAGGTGAGCCCGTCGCCACTTATAATGGACAGTGGGTACAATACATGCCTCGAAATTGAAGCATGCAGGTTTCCTCACGATGTTTTCCTTCACCGAAAAGCCAGTGGTGTTACAAATCGTACATAAATTCCGAAAAACTCATTGGTACGAGTCGGCTTGGGCGGGGATCGAACCATCGCCTCATGCACGGCAGGCAAGGTTACTCGCCATTCGACCACCACGGCTTAATGGAACAGCAGATTTTCATGGTCTGAATCATACCCTTAAGTATTTATTATTATTATTATCAGCCGTTAATGTCCCACTGTTGAACAAAGGCCTCCCTCCATTCTCTCCAATAGTCACTGTTCTGCGCTTCGACAGGCCAGTTCTTAAGGAAACCGTCAATTAAGTATGTGAGGAAACCTGCATGCTTCAATTTCGAGGCGTGTATTGTACCCACTGTCAATTATAAGTGGCAACGGGCTCACCCCCCGTCACACTGGACCGAGTTTCGGTACTACTGGTGAAACGTGGATGTTCTGAGGTTTCAGAATATCTCTGACTACCCCCTCGGGGAATATAGTCGTGAGCATATGCTTATGCTTATGCCTTAAGTATGTGAAGCATTTAGGTTTACAGCCTGTAAACAAACAAAAAATTTAAAAAATACAGTTTGTAATGTAGATCGAATAACAAAATTGATCTCTTTCTTCGTAAATGATACTAATAAATATGAAACGAAATGAAATATTATAATTAGGTATCAAAACTCTCTTTTATATAAAAAACCTTTCATTTCTATCTAAAAGGTACCTCTGGATCCGAATAGCATTATTCGAGAGGCAACTGGCGAAAATCATCGAGTACATTGTCAGTAACGCAACACGGTACTATGAGAGAGATGCGTTGGTCGCTGATCCTGACTGCGGCAGCATCCTGAGCTCCCTGCTCGTCGGCCCCTGCGCCCTGGAGTATTCTAAGGCTAGAGCACCCGCTTGCTTCTGGACTGATCCACCCGCTGATGAGTTGGTGAGCTTCTTTGTTATGTTTTGATCATAGATTACATTAAATGCAACACGGTATTATGAACGAGATACGTTGGTCGCTGATCCTGACTGCGGCAGCATCCTGAGCTCCCTGCTCGTCGGCCCCTGCGCCCTGGAGTATTCTAAGGCTAGAGCACCCGCTTGCTTCTGGACTGATCCACCCGCTGATGAGTTGGTGAGCTTCTTTGTTATGTTTTGATCATAGATTACATTAAATGCAACACGGTATTATGAACGAGATACGTTGGTCGCTGATCCTGACTGCGGCAGCATCCTGAGCTCCCTGCTCGTCGGCCCCTGCGCCCTGGAGTATTCTAAGGCTAGAGCACCCGCTTGCTTCTGGACTGATCCACCCGCTGATGAGTTGGTGAGCTTCTTTGTTATGTTTTGATCATAGATTACATTAAATGCAACACGGTATTATGAACGAGATACGTTGGTCGCTGATTCTGACTGCGGCAGCATCCTGAGCTCCCTGCTCGTCGGCCCCTGCGCCCTGGAGTATTCTAAGGCTAGAGCACCCGCTTGCTTCTGGACTGATCCACCCGCTGATGAGTTGGTGAGCTTCTTTGTTATGTTTTGATCATAGATTACATTAAATGCAACACGGTATTATGAACGAGATACGTTGGTCGCTGATCCTGACTGCGGCAGCATCCTGAGCTCCCTGCTCGTCGGCCCCTGCGCCCTGGAGTATTCTAAGGCTAGAGCACCCGCTTGCTTCTGGACTGATCCACCCGCTGATGAGTTGGTGAGCTTCTTTGTTATGTTTTGATCATAGATTACATTAAATGCAACACGGTATTATGAACGAGATACGTTGGTCGCTGATCCTGACTGCGGCAGCATCCTGAGCTCCCTGCTCGTCGGCCCCTGCGCCCTGGAGTATTCTAAGGCTAGAGCACCCGCTTGCTTCTGGACTGATCCACCCGCTGATGAGTTGGTGAGCTTCTTTGTTATGTTTTGATCATAGATTACATTAAATGCAACACGGTATTATGAACGAGATACGTTGGTCGCTGATTCTGACTGCGGCAGCATCCTGAGCTCCCTGCTCGTCGGCCCCTGCGCCCTGGAGTATTCTAAGGCTAGAGCACCCGCTTGCTTCTGGACTGATCCACCCGCTGATGAGTTGGTGAGCTTCTTTGTTATGTTTTGATCATAGATTACATTAAATGCAACACGGTATTATGAACGAGATACGTTGGTCGCTGATTCTGACTGCGGCAGCATCCTGAGCTCCCTGCTCGTCGGCCCCTGCGCCCTGGAGTATTCTAAGGCTAGAGCACCCGCTTGCTTCTGGACTGATCCACCCGCTGATGAGTTGGTGAGCTTCTTTGTTATGTTTTGATCATAGATTACATTAAATGCAACACGGTATTATGAACGAGATACGTTGGTCGCTGATCCTGACTGCGGCAGCATCCTGAGCTCCCTGCTCGTCGGCCCCTGCGCCCTGGAGTATTCTAAGGCTAGAGCACCCGCTTGCTTCTGGACTGATCCACCCGCTGATGAGTTGGTGAGCTTTGTTATGTTTTGATCATAGATTACATTAAATGCAACACGGTATTATGAACGAGATACGTTGGTCGCTGATTCTGACTGCAGCAGCATCCTGAGCTCCCTGCTCGTCGGCCCCTGCGCCCTGGAGTATTCTAAGGCTAGAGCACCCGCTTGCTTCTGGACTGATCCACCCGCTGATGAGTTGGTGAGCTTCTTTGTTATGTTTTGATCATAGATTACATTAAATGCAACACGGTACTATGAACGAGACGCGTTGGTCGCTGATCCTGACTGCGGAAGCATCCTGAGCTCCCTGCTCGTCGGCCCCTGCGCCCTGGAGTATTCTAAGGCTAGAGCACCCGCTTGCTTCTGGACTGATCCACCCGCTGATGAGTTGGTGAGCTTCTTTGTTATGTTTTGATCATAGATTACATTAAATGCAACACGGTACTATGAACGAGACGCGTTGGTCGCTGATCCTGACTGCGGAAGCATCCTGAGCTCCCTGCTCGTCGGCCCCTGCGCCCTGGAGTATTCTAAGGCTAGAGCACCCGCTTGCTTCTGGACTGATCCACCCGCTGATGAGTTGGTGAGCTTCTTTGTGATGGTTTGATCAATATGGTGTTAGGAGTAGCATATCAATCATATAGGTATTTAGACCGTTGGTGACGCGTTGCGGAGAGGTTGGTTGACGCATGACATTCAACATTTTCCTATCAATGAGTTTCTTCGACTTATGTATCTACTTTAAAACTGTGAAGGGAAACGGTGAAGGAAATCTGCATACGCTGAAGAAGACATTCAGATTTGTTTGTGAATTTCACCAATAAGTATTGGGCACGCGGGATAGGCTATATCCCCATTCCCCACGAAGGACCATGCAGACGGGTACGGGGATAAAATATGCTGATTACAATAGTTATTTCATGTTTTAACAGGTCCAACGACACAGAATGTCTGCTGGCACCACGACTCCGCCGTCTGTTCGAAGACCTATCCTCAACTTTAGGAGGAGTTTGAATGCTTCTTCAGACGATAATAGTACCATCAACACAGGTAGCAATTTTAACTAGCCTTTTACTACCCATTTTGTTGTTGGTTTGTTCGGTTGCTTGTTCTGTTTGGACTAGACTAATCTGGACTAACCAAAATTGATGTATGTTTAGGTACAGGTACAGTGGGAACGAGTGCCAAAGATTACGTCGAAAGTTTGCATCAGAATTCAAGAGCTACGCTTCTTTATGGAAAGAACAACGTTAGAGTTCAACCAGTAAGTTGAATCTACATTTAGAATTCTACATGTTTAGGGGATGCTGCAAAAACTAACTTACTTCATTTGTTAAAATTATAGAAAGACGTAGAGGAGCCCATGCCAGGATATCTGAGCCTCCATCAGACAGCTGTCGGCCTGATCATCAAATGGACACCGAATCAGCTCATGAATGGATACGCAGAAAGTGAAGGCATTGATAAAAGGTAAATTAAGGATCGTCTTTCGTTTCATTTTAAGTGTCCTGGCCCGTAGCTTTACTTGTAGTTTTTGAAATTAATTTGCTTTTCAGTATTGTAGGCTTTGAGCTTAATTACTTTGCTTATTTTCTTAGAACTAGTTTTAATTTGTAGTTCACCTGTTATCGAGTTGTAAATATTTGAATTATCAGAATGGGCGCTTAATTATTAATTCAAAGGAAAAGAAGTTGAGTCTGAATTTATTCCAGCTGATTTTGACAAATTATTTGCGCTCCCCTCACGCTAATTTGTGACATGAGACTCTTTAACCCGTATTCTTAGTATTGTTTTCTTGACATTTCCTCACCCGAGTGGAGGTCGTTTTTGACATAATTTGTATGACAAAAATATCCTCGACTCGGGTAAGGAAGCCTCTATCTGTGCCTCAATGAAACAATTAAGAATTTGGGTTTTAATCCCCAGCACAGCATGAATCATAATAAAGCATGATGCATTTATCAAGTTGCTTGCTAAATTTTTAGTTGACTTCGAAAGTTTATACGTACAAACAATCCAGCTTTATGTCCATATACCGGTATTGCATCCGATGACAGAAGGCCGAATAGAAATCCATTGCGTGCCGTTAAAGAGAAAACCTTAGAAACCTGTGTAAATGCTATGCTTTATTATGTGTATAGTGCACGTAGCTCTGACCGTGTAGTGTTGTAGTTACCGCTGCCACCTTGTTCACACGTCTGCGTGCCAAAACATGTGTGTTCTGTGCAGTACTGGCCCCGTTTGTACTGTCTTCAGAAGATTATGCGCTGGCCCACTTTGTATTGACTGGTATGTCTTGCTTTTGTTTTTAATTTCTTTATTCTTTGACATTCACACGACCGTAATCTGACTACCTACCACGACTACCTACAACTACCTATGTATACTCTGACTACAAGGGCTGTGGGAAAGATGCGGGAAAAACCCTGTCCGCTCTGGCATTCCGTCGGCGTCGCATCGCTGACTTTCACCATAGACAAAAGATTACTGTGCTTTCGCGGTGGCTACATGGTTTATTTGCACCGGACTGTGTATGCTATACGCATATGAGGTAAACTATACAAAGCTCTATCGCACCTAATGAGCTTGCAGGCCTTTGTGGTCAGACTATTCTGTTTTTGTTGTAGCAGAGTTCACTTTCAGCATGTTTAAAGTTTAAGAACCTAGTCTTAACAGTTGTTACACCACTGGCTTTTCGGTGAAGGAAAACATCGTGAGGAAACCTGCACACTTAAATTTCGAGGCGTGTATTGTACCCAATGTCCGTTATAAGTGGCGACGGGCTCACCCCCCGTCACACTGGACAGAGTTTCGGTACTACTGGTGAAACGTGGATGTTCTGAGGTTTCAGAATATCTCTGACTACCCCATCGGGGAATATAGTCGTGAGCATACCTATGCTATGCTATGCTATGCTATGCTATGCTATGCTCTTAACAGTAATCTAAGCCCAACCATTCGTCCACAAAATACAACATAATATTAAGATAAACTTTCCCATAGTATTCTCGTATGACATAACGACACCCACGCAAAGAAATGGGGTGGTCTTTTCCAAGCGTTATCATAGTAGGTAGGTACTTTTTTCCGCGAGAGTATTACAAACTAATTAACATAAGTATTTAAGTCGGAACTTAAAACATTAGAAAGTTTTCAAAAGGTTGAGTATTCATCGTTTTGTTAGTATAAAACAAATTGACTTAGCAATTAGGCAATCAAGAAGTGTGAACTAGTTAATTGCCCTGAAACACTGAGAAGGTTGAAGTTCTAAACTTCCTTCGGTTTAATTTCGCTTGTGTTAAACCGAAATTAAGCGGACTAGTAAATGCCTAATGCAAACCAAACCATCTGAGAGCATTTACCTCTCTAATATCTAAGTACCTACTATGGGCACAAAAGTTTGAAGTACCTACTTATACAAAAGACATTGCCCAATCCCGTTTCGCATACAAAACTGATAAATTAGAATTTTATAAGAAATCCCACTGCAGAAAAGGGTAATTTCCATTTCATTCGGAAGTATGATATTCCAACTGTTTTGTGTATAATTTTTGCTCTTTGTATTTGTTCTTTGATTATACTCATTCATTAGCTGCACAACGATTTCAAAACGAACACAGTTCGTCACGTGGGCAATGTAAAGGACATTGCAAGATATACAATATCGTAATGGTAATGACACACAGTTGGTCCCGAATACAGTCATTACGTCAGACATACAGAATGAAATTGACACGATTAGCATATCCTTTAAAGAGTCTACCCATCAAACTGAACAACTTTTACTATGGGAGCAAATCAATCGGAGCAAATAAAAAATCTGCTGTTTCATACTAAACTGCAATGCCTACTGGACTCAAATGTATGCAACAGTTAATTTTTTTTTCCGGCTCCCAAAGTAAAAATAGTTCAGTTTTATGGATAGGTAGACTCTTACTTTAAAAGGATGCTAATGATATCAATTTCACCCTGTAGACCTGTTGACGAAATTGAAAATAGCAGCAAACAAATTGACCACTTATTTTTGTGCGCGACCGTCCGGAAGACGCAGTCATTGGGGAAGGCGAGGTTCTCTAGAATCTAGAGAGAGTCTAGATGTTAGCGGGTGCTGGGTGGAATAGGTAGCGGGGTAAGGAAGCGAACGCTCGCCCCCTCAACGTCTGCGCCCCGCAGACGATCGCGCACTAACTAGTCTGAAGGCTTACGTCGACCAATTTAAACTCGGCCTCCGTGGTGGGGTATGGCCTGCTCTCTCTCATTCTCATTCATCTGAAGCATTTGTCTCAAACTTTACTACAACTACCAGCTATCTTTCAAGCGTGGATTTGTAGCAAGACTTTTAAATAAACACTTTTGATAAATTGAAGGTAGGAAGGTAGGAATGAAACGACGTGATGATAACTCTGGTAATACCTATCTCATTTTCTAAGCCTAGTTTTTAATGCTTATCCATCTATGTCTCTATTATAACTTGTTTTTATTCTAAATTATATATTTACAGCGTTTACTGGGCGATGTCGCTGCAAGTGTGCGTTTGGGAAGTTGTATATGTACACGTGCATCGGTCTCAAGCAAGTGACGCTCTCATACTAGTTGGACAAGATGGTGTGCAGCGTCCTCCTATTCATTTTCCTAAAGGTAATTTTGGTTCGTTTCAAAGTTTGAGGAATTTAGGGATGCGACATATTGGAAAAAAAAAAGTTACCTACCTAAAATAAAAAGTAAAAAAAATATATGAAGCACAATAAAAAGTACAATAAGGGTAAGTTTCATAAGGTATAATTGAATTGCTCGACAAAGCACGCATCCTTTCGCGGCGGTGTCCCATACTTATATTATCGTGCTTTTTGTATGGACAAACTGTCGATCGCCGACCTGTTTATTTGTCTACGTAAATGTCCAGTAACTTTCTTTCTCACTCATTCTGCGTGCAACTTGCTTTTTGGCATTGGCAATCTTGATCTAGTGTGCGCAAAGGCTGTGAACTGAGGTAGGTACCTACAGATAAACTTAGAAAACGATAATGCGTATATATGTATGCTTACTGGCATAAAAAATGAAAAATCTTATGGGCCAAGAAATCTATCATAATGACATCCAAGTTACGTCACAGTTAATACCGAAATGAAATAATTCGTTAAATTTTCAGGAGGCCACCTACTTTCTTTCCTGAGTAACTTAGAGACTGGACTATTACCCCACGGACAGCTGGATCCACCGCTGTGGTCACAAAGAGGAACTGGAAAGGTAATCAAATGTTTTGATAGGTAACGACATTTTTAAATCGGCATAATCATGAACTCTCATGGCTTGGAAATGAAACAACGCTCAAACGTCTTTTATAGGTACGCTATAAAATGCATGCCTCCAAAACATCTAATACCAAAAGTACGACCAGGAAAATAATTCCGCTCGTCAATCTTCGATTACGCAGAGCAGACCCGATCCTAGTTGTCGTCAAAACCCGAAGTCATTTAGTAATTAAAAATTCGGATAGCAACGACGAAAACCATTAGCCAATTACGGCAAGGGATTTCAGGCCCGCGAAGATGGCACATCCTGCATGGCAGCATGCCACCGTGATACAGCGCGAACGATCGAAACAAAAGACGTGATACAGCCGTATCACGTGTAGCATGCTACGAGTGCAAATTGATCAATATAATTTCGCGTGCCATTAAAATTTTTCAACTGCACAGGTGTAAGAGTTATGAACCTGGTACTGCTGTACCTACATACTAATACTTTTGCTTACGACCTTATTGCCTTTCGGGGTGGTCAGAAATATAATTATAGTGAAGAATGTTTCCCTTCACAGGTGTTTGGTAGAGGCAAAGTGCGCCGGCGCCCGATGCCAAGCCTCTGCGAGAGTGGGGAAACAGAAGAGGCTGAGTGGGAGGAGGCAGCTGGAGACTACGTGTTCCGTATTGTTAACAACGCTATTACCGATAGAGAAGGTTAGTTACAACAACGCAGGTAGGGTCGTAGTCTAGGATCTACTTAAGGGCCCTACCTAGTCTACGACGTCATTAGCAAACGGTTGGTTTGACTATTTAAGACCACGTCGGAGAGTGATGAGAACTGAGTTTAATAGCTCTAGAGGTGATTCGAGAGTTTAATAAATTAATAAGTTATCCAGAAAAGTTTACAGTTAAAGTATTATATCCAATTAAAAAGATAGATACCGGCTTGTGCTATAAAACTAGCCAAAAGTAATACCAATCATTTATATCGTACAGTCAGCAGCAAAGAGATGTACTCCGCGTAGTACTAAAGTGGATACATCTTTTGCATGAGGAGGCATACATCTTTTTGCTGCTGACTGTACAAACAAACGCCTAATCCCCTTTTGAAATTGGCAGACACGCCCAGCAATATCCGCCTATAACAGTTCTTGGATTAGATAGAATTGGATAGATAGATAATTATAGCCTTTTTAGGCATGAAAGGATTTAAAGGTCTGATGGAATTATCGAAAAAGTCTTGTTTAGAGACCACTGTAAGACATCTCCAGCGCGGCGTCCCGCTTGTATGAAGCTTCCGATCTGTACGGATATTTAATAATGTCGTTGGAATAGCCCAACCTAATGAACATCGTTTTAGAATCTGTGAAATATTATAAATAACAGCCAATACTTACCTATATTTCAGCGATGCGCTGCTCACTCCTGGAGCGCGCCATACAATCTCCACCACGAACTCCTCGAAGACCACTAGCCTCCACTTCCACTACGTCATCAGATTCATCCACCATGTCCGTGGACTGCCCACAATCGGCTGGAATTAATGGACATCCATCTGTTCCACCATTGGTACATCATCCTATTGAACAGGTCTGTTTTATTTATTTTATGATTGAGAGGCACATTCCTTCGATTTGCCTGGTAGCTTTAGTGACTTGTGCTCTCAGTACTATGCTTTTGACCGAGATTTACGCGCATATTACTCGCGTTTCGAAGGCAATTGCTTATTCCCAGCACATTGCATTTTTTTCACTACGCGCGATACTTGCAGCAATTTGCTTCAAAACGCATTGAGATTTACGCGTAAAATGTCTCCAGACAAGCCCTTTGAGATACAATCATGTTTATTTATTATTTTATTTATCTATTATGTTGCAGTCAGCCTCGATTGAGCTGGTGTGCAGTAAGATGCGTCTGAGAATAATATCGCGAGCGTTCTACGGGTGGCTCGCGTACTGCCGACACTTGTCAACTGTGAGGAAACATCTCAGCGGTCTTGTGAACCCTAACATTGTTCCTAGAGGTATGTATGTTTCGTGAACCAGATAATTATGTTAAGAATCCAGCCCAGTGTGGGAACGAGTTTACTTTTCGGTCTCTCCATCACATTATTAGTCTAATTCGAAAAGAAATATGAGCATGTTTATTAAGGATAGTTATGCGTTTAGTCTGACAACAACACCTTCAGTTGAAGTTGCTTTATTCTTACAACTGTTAAATCTCTTCAACTCGCTGGAATGCGATGCCCCTCTTGCTTTCCCCTTCGCGTCAGTAAAGACTTAATAATCGCGCCAGTACTGTTTCTGTTACTTCATAACATAACGTGAAATAGGTAAATGGTATTTATTTCAATACGCGTCTCGATAATTCGGCACACGATTTTACGCTGATATAACGACTTCGACGCCTGGAGCTCAGATCATGTGACCGGGTTGTAAGTAGGTCGTGGCGTCTAGTTGTGACGTCCCTTTTACAATTCATGATTTGTCTGATCTGAACTAAGAAATTTTCCACTTGAATTCCAGAAGGTGCAGAAGGCGGCCTAACAGAAGAAGTGTGGAGATCAATGATGGATGAACATGGAGCTATCAGAAATAAAGATGAAGTGTATCGACTTGTTTACTACGGGGGAGTACAACACGACTTGAGGAAAGAAGTCTGGCCGTATCTGCTTGGATATTACGAGTTAGTTATATTGAAATTTTTTAATATGTCTAGGATGCTACTTTGGACAAATGTCTACTAAAGGAGGGTTATCTGCAAGTTCTGTGCAAGAAATGTTGAAACCCGTTACACTGATTCACATAGGCCTTCTGGAGTGCGATTTTTGAAACTCATTCGGTGAGTTCAGCAGTTGAAAATATCAAAATTACTATGGAGGTATGCATCTTTCTACTGCTGATTTGACTCTCAAAAATCGTACTTCAGGAGTGCGATGTTCTAAAGTCAAATCAGCAGTAGAAAGATGCGTATCTCCATAGTAATTTTGACATTTTCACCTTCTGAGCTCACCGAATGAGATTCAAAAATCGCACTCCAGGACACTAAATTTATCAAATTACTGTAGTCACTACATTGTAGTGAATACATATTACATAGAACCCCTAGTCGTTTTTTGATCGATTCGTTGTTATTAATAGTCACAGATAAGGTAGTTACATACAAAAACAAAGTAATAACTAAAATCAAAACTAAGTCTAAAGTATTTACTAGAATCTGAATTTTGTCATAGGTTTGAATCAACAGCAGAGCAGAGAGTGAACCAAGATCTAGAATGTCGTCGTCAATACGAGACAACTATGTCTGAATGGTTGTGTGTGGAGGCCATAGTGAAGCAAAGAGATCGGGAGCAAACTGCTGCTTCCATTGCACGCCTCACTGAAGCTTCTGGCAAGATGCAACCTGTTGAAACTGAACCTGAGGTAAGAAAAACGGAAGAATTCTGGTCGTATCATATAAAATTTTAAGATCAGCCAAAATTGATTTTCTATTGAATCTGAAATTTATGCTGTGTTTTATCCCAAACGACTCATTATCAGCACTTCTCCTTTTAAGACAACTAGGTATCTATTTTAAAATGCTGCATATAAATTGTAGATATACTATGTTGGCAATCCAATATCTCTTATTGACTTGCTTTTTATCAGGTGTTCGAAGATGACTGCAGCATCATATCAGATAACCCACCAATAGTTTCGCCAGAGCCAAGCGAAAATGAACAAAAGAAACTTGATACTAAACCAGTTTTATCTCGAGCACCGAGTATAGACGAAGTAGACAACATTGAGATGGACTCTGAGAGAGAGAAAGAGGATTCTAAAGTTAACGGAGAGACTGAGACAGATAGTAAAGATGTAGATTTAGACAGTCTAAAAGACTTAGACGAAGAAGATGAAATTCATTTAAAGAGTGTCGTAGAAAATCCAGATATGAGGAGAGAAAGTATAGCTGAAATAAAGCGTCTAGCCGAAAACATAGTTCAAAAAGGTGAAGGACGAGGCTTACTGTGCAGCGTCGATAGTGGGAATACGAACCTAAATGGCAATGATTTAAGGTCCTCTCTAGATGAGTGCCAGCCGAGTCCTCATGAACAACGCACAAGTGTTATTATAACGAATCCTTCTGTTGACCTAGTTCCTTCGGGATCACCTGCCTCTGGAGGAACGACGGGTAAGATGTCTATATGAATATAGAAGTTCTGAGATTCTTTTAAAACTATCTTATTGACGTCAAACTTGCAGCTGTTACATAGTTGTTCAGTTAGATGGCCTAAACCACACCTTTTGATTTGATCACCTTTGTCATAATCTCATGTTGGTGGAGTATTCGCCAATACAGCCTCTTTTCTGCTAATGCCTTGAGTTCCTGATACGAAAAAACATCAAACTTTTCCTTCACCTGTGCTAAATAACTCTGTTTAGGTCTTCCTCATCTCTCTCCCTTACTATTTTTCCTTCCAGTATAGTGTCAAAGAAATTACCGGGACGTATCAAGTGTCCTGTCATTTTTCCTCCCTCCTTTTTTGATCATTAACTTTAATAACATATCTTTATCTTTTGAACCTGTAGCGAACGTGAGTCCAGCCCGCAGCCCGCTCGGCGTGGTTCGCGAGGAGTCACATTCAGCCGGAGCATCTTTCGATACTCTGGAGCTCAGCACTGACCAGCGACCTCCAGTTCGCTCCAACTGTGCTTCTCCCGCTAGCTCCAACGGCGGCGTGTATTCTGTAAGACTTTTGATAAATTTGCGCTGCTAAGTCGATATATTCACTTATTCAACCCGGTCACAGTATCTCTGCTCCTCGCTGTAATGTGCTGCTCTCGCTTCGCGCTTTGCGTTAGTACGTACTTAATAATCGCGTCACTACGGTCTGGCCGTCAGGCCGGATGTAAATACCTACTCTATAAAGACTTGACGTTTGAGACTACCGGTCTTGCGCGCTCGGTGTCGAGCTTTTGCTTGGCTTTTCTGTTTTTCTTGTGTTTGCTATTTTTTGTGCCGTATCTGTTTTTCCTGCTTCCTGAAGCTTTATACTGAGCCGATCTGCCTTCAATACAGTCCACCCTTTCCCCTCTGTAACAACGGTTAAATATCATCTTTGCCGATACGCGTCTCGATAATTTGGTACACACCATTTCACCTGAATCAGAGTGCCGATATACGACCGCAATCCTCACAGAAAACTTTCCTGAGTCTTAATTATCTGTGATAGGTTTAAATTGTCTTCTTTTTTTTTCAGAATGAGCTGGTGGAAAAGTTCGCTCTCAACTTGCACAGAATAGAAAAAGATGTGCAGAGATGCGACAGGAACTATCCATTCTTTACAGACGAAAACCTCGATAAGCTAAGGAATATCATGTGCACGTAAGTTCACTTAAAATTTCAGCACTTTTAATTGGGATTCTCATGGATCTTGTCGAGTACGTGTCCATACTTTTGTTTCCGATGGACAACGACGACAATGACGAAATTAAATGAAAAAACAATGTAAAAGAAACCGCTGTTATCACTGTAACATACAAATTAACGGGAATACATACTCGGTTCTTGTGATAAGGCCATAGTAGAATAAGAAGAATAAGTGGCGTGACTCTGCAATATGTTGTCTTTTAACTTAGGGCTACCTATATTTGATTCATGATTTTACAATTGTCTACAGCTATGTCTGGGATCACCTTGAAATGGGCTACATGCAGGGCATGTGTGACCTGGTAGCTCCGCTGCTGGTGATGATGCGTGAGGAAGCTATCGCGCACGCGCTGTTCGTGCGCCTCATGAATAGGGCGCAGGAGAACTTCCCCTGTGGGCAGGCCATGGATGCACACTTTGCTGATATGAGGTGACGAATGATTTAATAACATTATAATTTTAACCATGTTTTTCCTGAAGGCCGGTTTTATGCGCGGATGATAGCTCTGGTCTGGTATTTTTTAGGCTTTGAAGGATGAAAAAGACCGTGGTGGATGAATTATTTATGGTACTTACTTATGTCAGCACAGCAGGAGCCGCCATCTGGGTGGATACGTGGTAACAATTACTGACGTTAGGAACCTCCCCTCCAAAAGCATAACACGGTTCATGAAGTCGGTGGACCTAGGAAATGACATTTAGGTCAAGGATGACAGCTGCAATAGATCTCTCCAGGTCGCGGTAGCAATTGGTCATTGACCAAGCCCTTACAACCAATTAATAAATATTTATATCAGGGAGTCTTCATTGGAGATGTCATGCTCTGCAGTGGGAAGTAGTACAATTCCTACTTTAATTTTAAATTTTTCCTCATTCACAACAAAAAAATTGGCCGTTTTATATCTTCATCTTCATAGGCTTGGTTTTTTTCTCTAGCATCAGTTTCAAAACCCTTCCTAATCATACCCCTTTGCTTCCAGGTCCCTCATCCAGGTGCTGGACTGTGAACTCTACGAGCTGATGCACGCACACGGAGACTACACACATTCTTACTTCTGCTACCGCTGGTTCCTGCTGGACTTCAAGAGAGAGCTGCTCTATCAAGATGTGAGCATTATCCTGTTTAGTTATTATTAGTAGATACTAGAATTTATGTGTAGGTAGTTACCTACTTTTTAGCTAAGAATCCTCAAAGTCGTGGGTTGCTAAGAGTACTGAAGATGAAAGCTAAGGGTTACGACACATTGATCGCCGGATATCGATTTGTCCATACAAGAAGCACTATTACGAGTACCATACCGAGAATAATGAATACTATTCTATGCTATTATTATGGGACGCAGTTCTGCACGTTGGTAAATGGTAAACCTAAATCCCACTATCGATGCTTGCAATCTTAACTATTATAAAACTGTAACTGAAGTGTGTCTGTACATTGAAGATATTTACAAAAAAAAATTACGATATGGGTTTTAGGTATCCCCACTCGAAATCAACCTTTTTTAGAAATTTTGTCTGTCTGTTTGTCTGTTTGTTTGTTTGTTTGTTTGTTTGTTTGTTCGCGCATCACGCAAAAACTACTGAACCGATTTTGATGAATTTTTTTTTATTTGATAGCTTATGATCTGACTTAAAATCTGGTATATAATTTGTGCGGACGAAGTCGCGGGAAAACACTAGTACGAGATAAAACTAAAAACAGTGGATTCCAAAAGCTCATGGAAGCCTTCTTCCTTTTCCTTTCGCGCAATCTTTCACGGTATGACACGTCAACCTTGAAATCCCGAATATGAAGAGAAAATACTCTGACAACAAGATTATAACTTGCCTCTCCTTCAACCCACCCTGGGAAAGAGAGCGGCTCTTTCCTCCTTGTTCGAGAGAAGATCCCTGAATCTTACAGTAGGACGTGGACAAAGCTTTTCATTATGATTGATGACTATTGCTTGCATTTAAGGTATTCTCGGCATGGGAGTTGATCTGGGTGGCACGGCACGTGGCGACAGAGCACATGGTGCTGTTCATGGCACTAGCCCTCATCGAGACCTACCGTGACGTCATCCTCGCCAACACCATGGACTTCACTGACATCATCAAGTTCTTTAACGGTATTTATCTTGTTTATGATTTTTCTACTAGTTTGGGGTACGGAGACGCGTTACATTGTTCAGATTTTGAGTTTTCAAAACTAATCGTAAAGTGGAGTCTGATCATTATTTAGATCAAGGCGAAACAATATTTTGTTCGTCTACTTACTAGCTTATCAGATCGTTTAAAATCGTTTTGTAGATATTATAGGTTCCATGCTGTGTGAGAAATGTTAAAGGTATAGGTACTGTTTCGTTCGAAAATTAAAAGGATCAAGCCGTCGATAAAACTAAATATTCAATAGATGCCAAAGTTAAAGGAAAAAAAATAATACCAAAGGTACTTGATTTCCCGGATGTCATTATTATCATTGTATTTCTGAGTCATTATTCTACGAATAGAACAGGTATTCATTTTGTGTTTCCTCCAAATCCTAAGCAACGTATACAAGGTGTTACAAAACTACAAATAAACATTTAAGGGGGTGGTGTAGACCATCAAACTGAACAACTTTCACTATGGGACCAATACCGAAATCGCGAAAAAAAATTATTATGTTCTATAGGTAGGTACTCTACAAATCGACTAGAGCTTAAATATGGATGGGATTAAAAAAATTTTTTTTCGCGTTTTCGATGTTGGTCCCATAGAGAAAGTTGTTCAGTTTGACGGTCTAAACAACCCCCTTATGAGTTTCAAAAATTTATTGTTACTTATGAAACACCCTGTATACATAATACTTTAGGTACATACTTACACTCCCTATAGATTATATCTAAGTATAACTTATTCAGTCTAAACTCTGAAATGGAATCCGAGATCAAAAATTTCAAACAAAAGAGGCTCTACGTAAAATGTACAACATCGAAATCACTTTTGTTTTGTTTTTCTTCCTACATCATCAATCTGCACTAAACTCATAGATCGGACCACTGAACATGTTGGCTGCTATTTGAGTTGCTCGTGGTGAAAAATATCCGAAATAATTCCGATCATTAAATCTTCATCCTGCAGTCGTTTGATAACCAAACTACTGACATCAACGAGTCATTACAATTTTTCTACAAATCATGTGAATAAGACTGCAAATTGCTTACTTCCCTAACGTCACATGTAATTATAATGATGGTCATGATTATTAAAATAAAAAAAATTGTATAGTATAAAATGAGCGTAATTACCTACGTCAACGCAGCTGATTCCACGTTAGAAGTTCCTTCACATACTCGTAACTCCTATTTATGACGTGAAGTATAAACAAATTTTTTGTTTCACAAGATTTTCATACTATACAGGGTCCTTCTTAATATGCTGACACTTTTTTAAGGGGATGTTCAGACCATTAAACTGAACAACTTTCTCTATGGGACCAACATCGAACTCGCGAAAAAAATATCAGCTGTCCCATACATTTGGCTCGAGTAGGTTTGCAGTTTTGTATGGAAGAACTGTTTTTTTTTTCGCGATTTCGATAGTGGTCCCATAGAGTAAGTTGTTCAGTTTGATGGTCTGAGCATCCCCTTAAAAAAGTGTCAGCATATTAAGTTGGACCCTATATAATGGTGCTTGGGGCTTAGAGGCCAGCTCGCTCCTCGTTTTTTATTGTATTGCAATAACCTATTCTGGACCCACCGCCCCAACTGGGAAAAATATTTTTTTCTCCCCTCCAGACGGAAAGCGACAATTTTGGTCCCGCTGCGCTAAACGAAGTTGCCGCTTGCCACCGTCGAGTAGAAAAATAGTATAATAACCTCGAGCAGTAAATAAGAAAGCCTCAGATCACATGTTTGTTGGAACAATTACATGAGATCTGAGAACTTTATACTTTCCTGCCCTCGGTGTCTAATCTACTATTTACGCCCTCTATCCAAGGGCGTAGACATTTCCAGGAGTACACGAAGTGTAGTGGGTATACACGTGTATTTCTTATTCGTAGACATCACCTCTGCCGTGCGGTATGACTTGGCGGTATACACCGCAATCCTTGTTACGATCGGTTTGTTCCCATAGTAAAAGTTGTTCAGTATAATGGGTAGGCATACTGCCAATGATACCAATTTGACGACCCGGTTAGTGTAATGGTTACCACGCCGGACTGCCAAACCAGGGTCCTGGGTTCGAATCCCGGTTCGGTCATGGATGTTATATGTTCGTGCCGTTGTTGTATGGTTTCCATAATAAAAGCCTTTAGTGCTAGTTTGGGATCATTACAATGTATGTGCCTGTGAGCGTTATTTATTTCACCCTCTAAAGCTCGTCAAAGTTTCGAAAATGTATAAGTATGGCTTAATTTTGCCAAAAAATACTTAACTACACCTACTGCAGTCTTAATAAGCACGGCAGAGTGTATATTTATGTATTGTGTATTGTGTGTGTATGCGTTTTAATATTATAAGGCTATGTTTGTTTGCAGAGATGGCAGAACGTCACGATGCATCAGCAGTGCTGTCTCTAGCAAGAGACCTCGTTCTTCAAGTTCAAACTCTAATCGAGAACTAATAAGTATCAAAATAGAATAAAACGCAACAATGATCATGGTTAAATATTATTGATGTTACTTAGACTTAAAAAGCCTGTTTTGATAAAGTGAATGTTGGATAGAAGAATGTCATTGCATTTATTATAAGAAAGTTTATTTTCAGATGATAATAATAGCGAGAATATAGGTGATTAAGACGACTTTATCACCTTGGTTTAGGTGACAATTTTGCATGACAAAGACATTAATTTACCCTATTACTTTTCTTTGAGCGGGTATTTCTCCACGTCTCGCTCCTACTATTGATTACAACAATCATTACCTAAATAAATAAGACATTGGTAGAACCCTAAACAAATTATAAAACAATTTAATTATTTATAACAATATATTAGGCGAAAATTTATTAAATGAAAATCTTGTAACTTAGAATATGTTATTTACTCGACAAATGGTAAATAATTAAGTAATATTTATGAAGAATAATATCTTCACATTAAAAAATTGCTATTCTATAAAATATGATATTCGAAACGGTGATAATTTCTGTTAATACACGGTCCTGAAAAATTTACTGAATCAGGACAAACCTGAAAATTTTATTATGGGTGTTTTCGTCAGAATTTCATTGCGCGCTGCAAACTTTTTCAGAGTTGCCGTACTATTTTTGTAATTTGTAAAGTTATGAAACTAACTAAGTAGGTAAGTATGTAGGTACAGTCAGCAACGAAAAGATGTATACCTACACTTTAGTACAACGACATGGAACAAAAGTGTACCTATACATCTTTTTGTACAACAACTAAAACAAGTTCTTAGCCATTTCATATAAATTAAGTAGGTACTGTGTACGAGTAACACACTGTTATAAGAACCTACTATCACAATACGAATATATTTCAAACGTTTACTAAAATCTATAAAAAGTAAAATGTTCATAATATTTTTGAAGTCTGTTGAAATACTGATTGGTTGTCACCCTGGCCATGAATTCGATTCCCAATTATATTAATTCTTTCGGTATCCTTAATACAAATTAAACACGTTTGAATTTTAATAATTCACCACCGATATCTAAAACGTAATTTTAGAAATGTCACATTACATTACAACTTTTCATATCGAATACCTTCTTCCCTCCGTGCCTTGCCCTTAAAATAATATCCCTTTCGAAAAAATATTTTAAAAACATTATAATATTTACTGAAGATTCTTATATACCCTAATTATGGACTTGTACTGCTTATTTAGTAATAGCTTCTTAAGAGAACGAAATAAGTTTCGACCGTGCAAACTGCAAATAAGATGGAATATCAAGCCTGACTGAAAAAATGATAATTTTTCCCAACCACCAACACCATAATTGAATAAGGAATAAAGAAACATAGCATTATGCTCACGACTATATTCCCCGAGGGGGTAGACAGAGATATTCTGAATACTCAGAACATCCACGTTTCACCAGTAGTACCGAAACTCTGTCCAGTTTGACGGGGTGTGAGCCCGTCGCCACTTATAATGGACAGTGGGTGCCATACCTATGCCTCGAAATTGAAGCATGCAGGTTTCCTGTGCCCGTGGTGTTACAAATCGTACATAAATTCCGTAAAATTCATTGGTACGAGTCGGCATGGACGGGGATCGAACCATCGCCTCCTGCACGGCAGGCAAGGTTTTTCGCCACCGGACCACCACGAAGAAACACCGTGTGCTATTTACGTAGGGGAGCGTGTCATTTCATTTCTCTGTGGTTATTTTAACACGCGTTGTTTCTTTATTCGTCTAAAGTCGTATAAAGGCAGTCCAGTTTATAGGTAGGTACACCTATCCATTACCTACAATGAATAGATACTAACGACTTTACAAACAAAAAATCGTTAGTATTTTTATTTTACTGAAATTTTTCAGGCTAGGCTATTATAAATCATGCTCATATTATTTGTATATAAATTAGCATTTATATCACAAAGATTTAGAATGGCTTGCACCAAAAAGTAGTATTTAGTTATGTCTCTCTCGATGACAGTGACAGCATAATATTTAAACAATACATGTTGACCTAAATACGTTTTGGTGCAAGTCACCCTTATTGTAGTATGTGTAAACCTTAATTATAATACATTTAACATTCACATTTTAGTGATAGCGGTTCCAATAATTATCTACTTAGTTATCATTCAAGTAGATGATCTTATTATATAATACAGTCAGCAACAAAAGTACCTGTATTACATTAGATAACAAAAATATACTTCTGTTAAGAAAGTGCGTATCTAAATATTTAATGAAAACGAAGTGTTCAGCTATTTTTGCTGCTGACTACTATGTGGAGAACCTACGTATTTTGCTGTTAAATATTTGCAGCTACTTCGACAAAAATTCATAATTTAACATAGTTATTGTTGCGTGATCAAATTAGTTCTACCTATTAGTAAACCACCAGTAAATAACTTATAAGAACAAATTAGTCAAAAATTATATTTATTTAAAGTTTTATTGAGTATAATCTCTTATATTCTGATATTGTCTTTATAAATAAAGATCTTAATATACAGCATAATTTTATTTTTTAAGGCTTTTTTGCTGTTCTTTGCTATGTACTAACAAAGTCCATAAAAATCTGTAATTATTGTGATCAATATACGCTTAATTAATCACTTCTTACATATTTACCAAATTTCGTTTAAGACAGGCCTAAGTCCAATGGATAAAAGCGAAGCTTTATAAACTAAACAATGTTATGAACATTGTCTAGAAGTGTCAAATTGTACTAGATAAAATACATGAATTAAAGATTATTTATAAATGTTTTAAAATTAAATGTTTGTACGAATATTACATGATATGATTAATGACCATTTATAACAATTCGCACTTGTTAATTAAGAAATAAATAAATAAATATTTACGAAAGTGTTTTAAATGTACAGTAGTAGATAATTATGTACCTAATATGTAAAATTATTATACTAAACAAAAAAAATATTTTTCAGATATAATTTCACAACAAGTTTAATATTTATTCGTAAATGTTCCAATAGATGTCTTCGTTTATATGTATAGTGAGTAAGTATCAACAATGTATCATTATAATTTTAACGTAACATAATAATTATAATCAAATAATTTATTCGTAATCAATCATGAAAACACCTGTCTTTTGTTTATTTAAAATAATAATATTGTATGTTTGTGTTTTCATCGTTTGTTGTGTATTTTGTTTGCGTACCTACTGCTTAGCTCTCTACGGTACGCAAATGAAGGAAAGAACATTGAAAATTTCGTTTTGACTTGTTGAAAAGAAAATTTGTATTTGTACCGTGTATTTTGTATCACTCAACATAAAAACTATACCTAATTTCTGACGATCGATTTCTATGCTCTCTATTGTTACTTTTAAAAGAAACTACAAATAAATATTAAATTAAAAAGTCTATGTTGATTTTGAAAAAAAAATAACGAATCTTATTATCTTGCATTCGTTTGTTATTTTAATATACCTACATAAGAATATAAATGTAAATTCATAAATACTCTATCATTTTTACTATAAACTTATTCCTATTCTCAATTAAACTCGAACTCTGCCTCGACTCAAACTCGATCGAAAAACTCCTCGACATATCCTCTAAATCTGTATTCGTAGCCAGATCCGTAGTCATAATCTCGAGCTTCCTTCAATAGTCAAGGATTATGTAATAATAGTGAAATTTCAAGACCTTTTTTTGTTTTGTTTTAGATATAAATATATTACATTATTATCTGCAACCTGAAGGTCATTGCTGAAAGTAACCAATTCACATTGCTATTTGCTACGGCACATGTCCCACATAACAAGTTCTATTCTTTCTTTTTTATTGTAAAGTAACCATAGTTTCATAACTCTCATTGCTACTAACACTATTAAGCACAAGTGGGTCGCATGTGACCCAGGTTTCAGGTTTAATAATATACTCTATGGCTAGGATGTGAAATTCAGGGTGCTTTAGTTATTACCACAGTTTTTATTTTATTTATTATTTTACGCAAAACTATGCTCAGCGATGCTTTCACAACTCGAAAAAACTTTAAGGTTACCGGATACTTTTAATATTTAGGTTTTTATTTTAACATTTTAATGTTTACACGGAAATATAGATGAATACAGCTTAGAGGACACATTATTCAATGATATTTTCGACGTACAATTTGACTAAAGTGGAGGTCGATTCGAGTGGCGGAAATTTCGAGGAAACATCTAAGAATACGGGTATAAGTAATTGAGTTCAGAATATTTCGATAGTAGTTAGATCAAGCGTAGAAAAATGTGGATAGACGTTCTTTAACTTAATACATAAATTCACGTCCTTATAGGGGTGGTCAGAACGATTGCCGCAACAAACATGACTATCTTAATTAAGCGTGCAGTTCTATCAAGGCTCACTTTTAGCCCATTAAGCTTACGACACCCACGTGTTTAAATGGGATGGTCTATTCTAAGCCACATGGCTATGCCACATATTCTTTATTACATGGTTTCTCAACCTCTTAAGTGTGGCGACCCCATAAATCCATCTAAAACTCTTAAGTTATTGTTTAATTTTGTAACAGTTGATTATAATTTCAATTGCTATAAACTTTATTCAATTCGTTGTAGGTATTATAACGCGTGTATGACGCGTCATACGCTAACATCACTGCACTTTAAAATGACGCGATATACGAGTACTTAGTGACGTGTAGCCCGTACACTAGGCGGCGCGAGACTATGTGAAAGCCGGGCAATTACCTTGTTTTTTGTTGCCATTTTGGAGCGCGGGCAACGCATCTACCTACATATAAAAACATCTTAGATTATAATGTTTCTTTTCATATTTTTTGGACAGATTGCGAGTTATAACGAAACGAGACCTCCAGGTTGAGAAACGTTGTTCTATTTCTAGGGCTAGCAAGCCACGCAAGATAAAACAACAAAACAAGATTATGCTCGCTCATTTTGGCAATATTGGCATAGGTAGGGAGGCGAAATAACAAAGCTTGAAGCACATCTCGATTTTTGTCGTTTTCTCGGGAGTGGCATGCTAGACTCACTGGAATTCATCGGTAATCATGACAGTCTGTCTTGTAACACTGCCGAAATATGTATAGGGAATTCAAATCAATTACAAACGTGACATGACCCTATTACAGTACCTACCCGGCGGTGGTAAATATTGCACGTCGGCAATTATGCCATTACCGAATACAAACGAATGCTAATTTCCATGTCCATCAATTACTATTTATCGTTTCTCAGAATTTGAATTCCGAACTAAGAAGTACTTTATTGTTGTTTTGTTTTAATTTCCCGCGGGAATCAAAACAAAACAACAATAAAGGCCTCCGCATATTGCAGCGATATTATCGAGCGATATGTCACGCATGCGCCCCACCATTAAATGTGGTCTAAAGAGATTGCGTCGGAACAAAATCGCAGCGATATTATCGCTCGATAATATCGCGGCAGTGTGTAGGATCCCGCGCGTCCCTATACAAAATGTACCTACTGGAAACAATTATCGCAAAATCACAGCGATATTATCGCTCGATAAAATCGCTGCAATGTGTGGAGGCCTTAAAGTTGTTACTTTGTTTTGAATTCCAATTCTGATAAACGATATTTGAATTCGTTTTATTTGGAAATGTGTTGATTGATGATGTGCAATATTTACCGGCTGGTACTTTACATCGTTTTTACCGTGTTTTTACCTTAGCTTCGATCTTTTTGTGATATTAACATTCAATTACACCTACTTAATTTGAATAAGACTTGCAGAAATTTTCACTGTCGTCTCAACTGTAACGAACTTACAATAGTAAACTAGTAAGTATAAAAGTACGTTAATTATTACGATATGTATTTAGGTACAATTTGTAATGGACAATTATTTTTGTGAAAGTCATCTTGTCATTAAATATGTTTCCATTAATTATCTTGTTTTTCTCTTTCTAAACCTAGGTTATTTCCCTTCCATTGTTTAGTTATATACATGCATGTATTACGAGTGTCATACATAATATTAGGTACTGTTATTTATTGAACTACATAATATGTTATTCATGATCATGACCCCACTTTAATTTTATTTGCTAAGGCGACAATATTGGCAAAAACGATTTTTCTTTAAAATTTTATGCTTAGTTAATGTAAACTATAAGGTATTGTTGGGGCACGGACCTGAAAAAAAAAGACGGACGGAATCTCGTCTAATCACGAGTGAAGCACCATTATTTGTGTGCGTGCTGACGTACTGTGTCGCGAGGTACATAACGGTGGCGGGTTGTCGGACCTGTAGTGCGATTTTTGAACATCATACGAGCGGTTCGGCAGTAGAAAGATGCATAATCTCCATAGTAATTTTGACACTTTCTACTGCCGAAACGCTCGTATGATTTTCAAAAATCGCACTGCTGCGCCTAGAGTTGGTGCATCTGTGTGAGTATAGGTCCCTTGTAGAACAAACGAAAATGCATGCCTTGCATGCTTCACATCTTTTTAGTGTCACATAACGTTTTTTTCAGGTCCATGTATTGGGGTGAGACTTTTTGTTCGAGTGTACCACCTGGAAACAGGCGCGGATCTACCGTTGTGGACACCTTGTGGTAGGCTTTTAAGCTGTATAAGTTTCATCAACATCAAAATCGGTTGCGTAGTTTAGAGTCTAGATATGATATTATGATGAGCAAACAAACACACATTTGACTTTTGTAATTGACTGTTTTGTTTGACTACCATTTTATAGGTTTATTAATTTACTAGTGTTCGACCCACGGCTTTGCCCGCGTGGACCTATACACTGTACAAGGTCTTGGCCGGGGCGTCATACATTTTCATACATACCTACGCCAGGAGTGGAGGTCCCTTGTCAGAGACAACGTTTTTGACTTTGAGGCACTCCGTCGTTCTGAGCTTGATGCCAAGCGCGATGAATTGAAGGCCCGACCACCAGCGACCATCAATTATATAATTATGAGAATTGGTGTCCTGACGTGCTCTCATTGCCCACGTACATACTCGAAAAAAATCGGTTATATAAGCCACATTAGGGCGCACGAGCGCCAGCAACGAAGCCGAAATCGGCTAGGAGTAGCATCATCATCATCATCAAACGTTTCCTTTGTAGGAATGCAATCTATCGATCGTGAGCATATCGTGAGTGAGTTCGTTGTCCAAGAGTTGTAGCACTGACAGTAAAAGCTGTTCTATGTTTCAGTTGGTACGTAGGTGTAACTACTTACTCAATACATACGTAACCAGATATATTTTTTTATTCTTCTTCTTATCTTGTGGGCAAGCCTTGTGTCAGAGTTTTGTCAGACCGCCTTACGGCCTCTGAAGTGGTTTTTAGCCGGGACCAAGTGCTTAGCGTGCCATACGAACTAGAACGATTTAACCACCATACGAAGCACGAAAAGCAAGCACATTAATTGACATGCCAAGTAGCAAATAGGTTTTTAGGTACAGTCAGCATCAAAAGTATCTAAGCATCTCCGGCGTTCAAAAACATCTGAACAATAACACGAAAATAAACCCTATTTCCTACTAGATACCATTTGTTTTCAACTTAACAAATAATAACATGACAGATAAATTAATTTGATTTCTTTGTGAGTTGAAATAAGGTTTGCTATCGTAAAGTTGTTCAGATATTTATGAACACTTAACATGCTTAGATACTTTTGATGCTGACTGTACCAGCTTGTATGCCTAATGTAATTAGGTATTGATCTATTACAAATATTTCGTTGTAAAGTAAAAATCCTTAAAAGCTCGCCGCAAATGACTAGTCACGTGCACGATCTGCTCACGTTTTACTAGCTTCTATGTTTGTTATTAGTTGAAACCGATGTCGGTATTGTACTAAAGCCTGACCAGAAATATAAAAAACCTGGTTTGGGGGCGCTGCAATCGACTATAACCTTTAAAGATAGTGTTCCAAGTAAGTACAAAAATTAGTTCTAATGATTTTCCGCAACTTGGCGAGGTTTTTTATTTTTCTGGTCGGGCTTTAAGAGAAGTTTATTCCGAGAGCGCAAATGCGCGCTGCATACAAATTTACTATGGTGATATTTTCAATATTAACCAATTAAAGTCAATGACATTTTTCAGAAACAATCTAGAAATGAATCTCTATGCTTGTATGAAGTCAGATTTTCGTTAAAATATATAGTTTTAATTCTAAGATTAATTTAAGATTTGTATGGAAATCTTTGAGACACTGGAACTTTAAAACTACAAACAAACAAATACAAATACAAATACAAATATATTTATTCAATAAATTCGGTTCGGATACATGCGGTATGAGTGATAGTGTTGGGCACAGCTCTAGGCACAACACGCAGGTTGCACGCAAAACTATACATTTTAACGAAAATCTGACTCCATACAAGCGTAAAGATTTTGTTTCTATATTGTTTCTGCTAAATTTCATTGACTGTAATTGGTTAGTATTGAAAATATCACCATAGTACGTTTGTATGGAGCGCGCCAACGGGTATCTACCCTTAACTACATAATCGGGTTCTTCTCTGTCGATGTGCTTATTTATGATTCTTCTTCGCCTTAACCGGACTTCCCCTATTCGTTTTGCGTCTTATTATTGGTTTCAAGAATGTATAAATTACAATGATTTATAATTATATGTATAGTCCTATATAGGACCTATAACCCTATTCAATCTAGGCACCTATATCTAAGTCAAATGGTTTAAGAATACAAATAAATGAAATGCAGGGTGTTACATAAGTAAAAATAAATATTTTAAACTCTTAAGAAGGTTGTTTAGACCATCAAACTGAACAACATTCACTATGGGACCAACATCGAAATCGCGAAAAAAAAAATCAGATATCCCATACCTACATATTTTAGTTCGATTCGATACAAAAACAAATACAAATCATTTATTGCAACCATGGGTTTATAAGATGTTGCATAGTGTTCCAGTACCTACACATGGACCCGGCTAGGGTCAGCTAGGGGACCACTGCAAAACTTAAAAATAGAATTAGAACGATTTGTAGAGTATGGAACATAATTTTTTTTTTCCCGATTTCTATATTGGTCCCATAGTGAAAGTGGTTCAGTTTGATGGTCTAAACAAATGTTTTTTTGTACTTTTGTAACACCTTTTATAGGTAGGTACTTTATTTACAGCAAAACAAAATACAATGCAGAAACATTATGACAATAAATAGTTATTTGTTATGCTCGGCTGCAAAGTTGCTTTTTGACGCGAGTACTTTTATTGAAACCTGAGCAAGCGAAGGATTCTAGGATTGAACCACGAGCGAAGCGAGTGGTTCAAATAATAGAATTCTAAGCGCTCAGCGAAGGTTTCAAAGGTACGAGACGCCGACTAACTTTGCAGCCGAGCGAAACACACAATTTTTCACCTCACAACAGCGAGGAAAAAAAGTGAATTGCTAAAAAGAACATTTCAAAAAGTTTTTATTTTCGTGCTGGCCAGTGTCATGAAATAGTTATTAAGCATTTTCAGTGCATTGGCGGTATACAAAAATATTGTATAGACAGATTCGAATTTCAAAAACTCTTTCCACGCTAGCGGATAAAATACACTTTTGCACTCAGATTTCGAACGATACTCGTAAACAGAATCTTTCCGAGCTTGTGAGGTGAAAACATTATTGTTGTAATAACAAACATAAGGGCGTAACAAACGGACGCTATAATATACAGCGCAGTACAGCGCAGTATAGCGCTATACTGCGCTCTAGAGTACGGTATAGCGCAGTACAGCGCGGTAGAGCGCAGTACTGCGCTATAGAGCGCAGTATAGCGCGATAACGCGTGTGCATCAAGATGGCAGGATCAAAATCTTCGATTAAAAATTTGGCCTATCGGTAACATAGTAACTTAGCTCAGCTCGGTGCATACATTTGTGTCGAGTAGGACAACAGTTTTGTATGGAACAACAGTTTATTTTTGTAATTTCGACAACAGGACCAAAATCGAAATTACAAAAATAAACTGTTGTTCCATACAAAACTGTTGTCCTACTCGACACAAATGTATGCACCGAGCTGAGCTAAGTTACTATGTTACCGATAGGCCAAATTTTTAATCGAAGATTTTGATCCTGCCATCTTGATGCACACGCGTTATCGCGCTATACTGCGCTCTATAGCGCAGTACTGCGCTCTACCGCGCTGTACTGCGCTATACCGTACTCTAGAGCGCAGTATAGCGCTATACTGCGCTGTACTGCGCTGTATATTATAGCGTCCGTTTGTTACGCCCTTATGTTTGTTATTACAACAATAATGTTTTCACCTCACAAGCTCGGAAAGATTCTGTTTACGAGTATCGTTCGAAATCTGAGTGCAAAAGTGTATTTTATCCGCTAGCGTGGAAAGAGTTTTTGAAATTCGAATCTGTCTATACAATATTTTTGTATACCGCCAATGCACTGAAAATGCTTAATAACTATTTCATGACACTGGCCAGCACGAAAATAAAAACTTTTTGAAATGTTCTTTTTAGCAATTCACTTTTTTTCCTCGCTGTTGTGAGGTGAAAAATTGTGTGTTTCGCTCGGCTGCAAAGTTAGTCGGCGTCTCGTACCTTTGAAACCTTCGCTGAGCGCTTAGAATTCTATTATTTGAACCACTCGCTTCGCTCGTGGTTCAATCCTAGAATCCTTCGCTTGCTCAGGTTTCAATAAAAGTACTCGCGTCAAAAAGCAACTTTGCAGCCGAGCATAACAAATAACTATTTATTGTCATAATGTTTCTGCATTGTATTTTGTTTTGCTGTAAATAAAGTACCTACCTATAAAAGGTGTTACAAAAGTACAAAAAAACATTTGTTTAGACCATCAAACTGAACCACTTTCACTATGGGACCAATATAGAAATCGGGAAAAAAAAAATTATGTTCCATACTCTACAAATCGTTCTAATTCTATTTTTAAGTTTTGCAGTGGTCCCCTAGCTGACCCTAGCCGGGTCCATGTGTAGGTACTGGAACACTATGCAACATCTTATAAACCCATGGTTGCAATAAATGATTTGTATTTGTTTTTGTATCGAATCGAACTAAAATATGTAGGTATGGGATATCTGATTTTTTTTTTCGCGATTTCGATGTTGGTCCCATAGTGAATGTTGTTCAGTTTGATGGTCTAAACAACCTTCTTAAGAGTTTAAAATATTTATTTTTACTTATGTAACACCCTGCATTTCATTTATTTGTATTCTTAAACCATTTGACTTAGATATAGGTGCCTAGATTGAATAGGGTTATAGGTCCTATATAGGACTATACATATAATTATAAATCATTGTAATTTATACATTCTTGAAACCAATAATAAGACGCAAAACGAATAGGGGAAGTCCGGTTAAGGCGAAGAAGAATCATAAATAAGCACATCGACAGAGAAGAACCCGATTATGTAGTTAAGGGTAGATACCCGTTGGCGCGCTCCATACAAACGTACTATGGTGATATTTTCAATACTAACCAATTACAGTCAATGAAATTTAGCAGAAACAATATAGAAACAAAATCTTTACGCTTGTATGGAGTCAGATTTTCGTTAAAATGTATAGTTTTGCGTGCAACCTGCGTGTTGTGCCTAGAGCTGTGCCCAACACTATCACTCATACCGCATGTATCCGAACCGAATTTATTGAATAAATATATTTGTATTTGTATTTGTATTTGTTTGTTTGTAGTTTTAAAGTTCCAGTGTCTCAAAGATTTCCATACAAATCTTAAATTAATCTTAGAATTAAAACTATATATTTTAACGAAAATCTGACTTCATACAAGCATAGAGATTCATTTCTAGATTGTTTCTGAAAAATGTCATTGACTTTAATTGGTTAATATTGAAAATATCACCATAGTAAATTTGTATGCAGCGCGCATTTGCGCTCTCGGAATAAACTTCTCTTAAAGCCCGACCAGAAAAATAAAAAACCTCGCCAAGTTGCGGAAAATCATTAGAACTAATTTTTGTACTTACTTGGAACACTATCTTTAAAGGTTATAGTCGATTGCAGCGCCCCCAAACCAGGTTTTTTATATTTCTGGTCAGGCTTTAGTACAATACCGACATCGGTTTCAACTAATAACAAACATAGAAGCTAGTAAAACGTGAGCAGATCGTGCACGTGACTAGTCATTTGCGGCGAGCTTTTAAGGATTTTTACTTTACAACGAAATATTTGTAATAGATCAATACCTAATTACATTAGGCATACAAGCTGGTACAGTCAGCATCAAAAGTATCTAAGCATGTTAAGTGTTCATAAATATACAACTTTTTTTCGACGCTTTCGTATCGTTGACTGTCAATCTTGACATATAACTATATTACTCTTTGCATATAACTTTATCAAAGGGTAGAGTACATATGTGGTGTAAAGGCAATACTAGGCAATATACAATGTTCTTGTGTAAAGGTTAATTACGTTTTCTTTAAAACCTGTATAAGCAGGCTGTCCACAAAAATATGACCATGAAAAGGTACCGAATTATTAGTTTTAGTTAAGGGCGTAACAAACGGACGCTATAATATACAGCGCAGTACAGCGCAGTATAGCGCTATACTGCGCTCTAGAGTACGGTATAGCGCAGTATAGCGCTATACTGCGCTATAGAGCGCAGTATAGCGCGATACCGCCGAGGTTGAACTCTTCTAACGCACGAAACTTTGCATGACCACGTCCCGTTCTTGTGCGAGTGAGAGGAGGCTATTGCCATCTGAAAGATACCGGGCAGTATAGCGCAGTATAGCGCTATACTGCGCTGTACTGCTTGGTATATTACGTCGCATAGATACAGGATGTTTTACAACCGTCCTGATTTATTTAATTAATCAACTTATTTATTGAATAGGCGGACTAATATTACTTACCAGTTTATTATTATAATTTTAAACAACAAAGGTTTATATGAGTTCTCAACAATTAAATGAAGCAAAAAAAATCAGCTGTCTCATACATTTGAGTCTAGGAGGCTTTGCAGTTTAGTAAGGAACAGCCGATTTTTTCTTTGCGATTGCAGGTTTGATCCCAAAAGAAAAGTTGTTCAGTTTGATGGTCTGAACCACCCCTTAAAGTTTCGGAACGGTAAAAAAAATATTCCGGTATATTTTTTAAAATTTTGCATTTATTGGGAGAATCAAATCAAACAACTATGGAGGGTCTACTTTTTCATTGTAATTTTTTAAGATACGTAGACCTTTCACTCGAACCAGTTTTTGGCGTGGGATCAGATAAAAGGAATCAAACCTCCTGGTTTGATTTTCATCCCACCCCATGAACCCATATAACGCATTTAATTGAACAGCCTGTATAAAATTATATTCCTACACGCGCAAGCTAGTCGCCGCACTCACGCACACAGGCGCAAATGGCAAAATTATCGATCTTCATACTTGTATTTTTTTTTATAAGTATTTTGTTCTATTCTATTCTTAATTAATGGCGTTTCCTTGTTAGATTTCGCCAGTGTCAAGTGTTGAGGATATACTCATTAGATATTGTACGGTACAATAGGATATGGCGATCTCAAAGCCCCGTTTTTAAACAAAAACACACTAGAAACCGCCATAAAACGGCGGAGCCACGTGGCTGTCAAAATCGCAAGCCGACGCACGAGACGTCCTCTTGCCACCCCCCTCAGCCACGTCACTCAAGTATTTTGTTTGGCAAAGTAAATTGTTTATTATTTGATACCTATGTATTAAAATTTAACTTTGAAAAACATAATGCGTTAACTTTTAATGAAAAATCCCTGATTGTACCTAATTGTCATTGTTAAAAATCAATGGATATTTTATGTCTGTTGTTTGTGCTCAACCGTCACGAAAAATGAACTGGACGCAACGTTATACAATTAACCAATTTTCACTATGGGACCAAAATAGTGAAAGTTGTTAAGCTTGATGGTCTGAAGAACTCTGTTTGATAAATGTAAAACATTTAAATTTACACCCTGTATATTGGTATAATTGGTGCAGTGGTTTTTGCGTGACGCTCGAGCACAAACAACAGACAAAAAATATCCATTGATTTATCAAGCAAGATTGAAGATCAATTTATTGATCTTATTTTAATTCGTAAATTAATGATTTTATTTAAGTCTGTTGTTTGTGCTCGAGCGTCACACAAAAACAACTAAAAAAAAAGGAAAATAAAAACATAGGTACCAATTATTATGTTTTATGTTTATTTAAGTTACATTTGAATACCTATCTTAAATGATAAATAAACTATGTTGCTAAACAAAGTACTTGCTCGAGAAAAAAAAATTAAAAGTATCAAGAAGTGGAGTTGACTCTACGGTGGTATGTTTGCGTGCGGCGTCGTGGCCGTGCCCTTTGTGCTCGCCGCCAGGCTGCCTCGCCGCCATTGTAGTATTGCGCGATAACGCGTGTGCATCAAGATGGCAGGATCAAATCATCGATTAAAAATTTGGTATATCGGTAACATAGTAACCAGTGTGGGCATTAATCGATTAATTTTTTAATCAATTAATTAATTTTATTAGTTTTAATCATATTCATTAAATTTTGATTAAATTAATCAAGATTAAAAAAGTAATTTTTAATCTGATTAGTTTTGTAAATTTTTAATTTTATTCGTTAATTTGATTAATGATTAAAAAGTTTAGCGTGTCTTTTTCAATTTATTCAAGAATCCACTCGAAGCCAGGGCTGGGTGGACACCCACACCTCTACAGCCAGCAGGGTGTCGCAAAGAGGGGTCCCACACTTAGAAAAATTTTACGCCAATTTTATATGGAGCTGGGACTTAGAAAAATTTTGATCGAAATTGTATGAACCATCGACTTAGTCGAATTTTCGAGTGAAATTAGTATGGGGGCAGCAGTGCGATTTTTGAAAATCATACGAGCGGTTCGGCAGTAGAAAATGTCAGAATTACTATGGAGATTACGCATCTTTCTACTACCGAACCGCTCGTATGATTTTAAAAAATCGCACTGCTGGACTAGTATAATTTTTCAAAATGTTTTTTTATTTTCTTTATTTTTGCATGCGGAAGGGTAGGTTTAGGGGTGCCCCAGGGGTTCGAAAAATTTGCTATTTTTTCGCTAGGATGCACCGTTATCGAGATATTTAATAAATTATGTTTTTTAATAATTTTAAGAATTTATTTAATTCTTTTCTATGGATTCGTGAAATGGCCAATTCGAATTAGGCATTTCGCGAAATGGCCATTTCACGAATTGGCCTTTTCACGACTTGTTTTGGAAATGCCTAAAATCCCCATCTTTTTATTTTTATTTTAACATGACTGTTTTGAGTTTTTTATAATCGTAACCAAAAAAAGTTATTGAGTAATTGCAATTAACAATTATAAAAAAAGCATATTAAAAATTATAAAAAACTCAAAACAGTCATGTTAAAATAAAAATAAAAAGATGGGGATTTTAGGCATTTCCAAAACAAGTCGTGAAAAGGCCAATTCGTGAAATGGCCATTTCGCGAAATGCCTAATTCGAATTGGCCATTTCACGAATCCATAGAAAAGAATTAAATAAATTCTTAAAATTATTAAAAAACATAATTTATTAAATATCTCGATAACGGTGCATCCTAGCGAAAAAATAGCAAATTTTTCGAACCCCTGGGGCACCCCTAAACCTACCCTTCCGCATGCAAAAATAAAGAAAATAAAAAAACATTTTGAAAAATTATACTAGTCCAGCAGTGCGATTTTTTAAAATCATACGAGCGGTTCGGTAGTAGAAAGATGCGTAATCTCCATAGTAATTCTGACATTTTCTACTGCCGAACCGCTCGTATGATTTTCAAAAATCGCACTGCTGCCCCCATACTAATTTCACTCGAAAATTCGACTAAGTCGATGGTTCATACAATTTCGATCAAAATTTTTCTAAGTCCCAGCTCCATATAAAATTGGCGTAAAATTTTTCTAAGTGTGGGACCCCTCTTTGCGACACCCTGCTGGCTGTAGAGGTGTGGGTGTCCACCCAGCCCTGGCTTCGAGTGGATTCTTGAATAAATTGAAAAAGACACGCTAAACTTTTTAATCATTAATCAAATTAACGAATAAAATTAAAAATTTACAAAACTAATCAGATTAAAAATTACTTTTTTAATCTTGATTAATTTAATCAAAATTTAATGAATATGATTAAAACTAATAAAATTAATTAATTGATTAAAAAATTAATCGATTAATGCCCACACTGGTTACTATGTTACCGATATACCAAATTTTTAATCGATGATTTGATCCTGCCATCTTGATGCACACGCGTTATCGCGCAATACTACAATGGCGGCGAGGCAGCCTGGCGGCGAGCACAAAGGGCACGGCCACGACGCCGCACGCAAACATACCACCGTAGAGTCAACTCCACTTCTTGATACTTTTAATTTTTTTTTCTCGAGCAAGTACTTTGTTTAGCAACATAGTTTATTTATCATTTAAGATAGGTATTCAAATGTAACTTAAATAAACATAAAACATAATAATTGGTACCTATGTTTTTATTTTCCTTTTTTTTTAGTTGTTTTTGTGTGACGCTCGAGCACAAACAACAGACTTAAATAAAATCATTAATTTACGAATTAAAATAAGATCAATAAATTGATCTTCAATCTTGCTTGATAAATCAATGGATATTTTTTGTCTGTTGTTTGTGCTCGAGCGTCACGCAAAAACCACTGCACCAATTATACCAATATACAGGGTGTAAATTTAAATGTTTTACATTTATCAAACAGAGTTCTTCAGACCATCAAGCTTAACAACTTTCACTATTTTGGTCCCATAGTGAAAATTGGTTAATTGTATAACGTTGCGTCCAGTTCATTTTTCGTGACGGTTGAGCACAAACAACAGACATAAAATATCCATTGATTTTTAACAATGACAATTAGGTACAATCAGGGATTTTTCATTAAAAGTTAACGCATTATGTTTTTCAAAGTTAAATTTTAATACATAGGTATCAAATAATAAACAATATACTTTGCCAAACAAAATACTTGAGTGACGTGGCTGAGGGGGGTGGCAAGAGGACGTCTCGTGCGTCGGCTTGCGATTTTGACAGCCACGTGGCTCCGCCGTTTTATGGCGGTTTCTAGTGTGTTTTTGTTTAAAAACGGGGCTTTGAGATCGCCATATCCTATTGTACCGTACAATATCTAATGAGTATATCCTCAACACTTGACACTGGCGAAATCTAACAAGGAAACGCCATTAATTAAGAATAGAATAGAACAAAATACTTATAAAAAAAAATACAAGTATCAAGATCGATAATTTTGCCATTTGCGCCTGTGTGCGTGAGTGCGGCGACTAGCTTGCGCGTGTAGGAATATAATTTTATACAGGCTGTTCAATTAAATGCGTTATATGGGTTCATGGGGTGGGATGAAAATCAAACCAGGAGGTTTGATTCCTTTTATCTGATCCCACGCCAAAAACTGGTTCGAGTGAAAGGTCTACGTATCTTAAAAAATTACAATGAAAAAGTAGACCCTCCATAGTTGTTTGATTTGATTCTCCCAATAAATGCAAAATTTTAAAAAATATACCGGAATATTTTTTTTACCGTTCCGAAACTTTAAGGGGTGGTTCAGACCATCAAACTGAACAACTTTTCTTTTGGGATCAAACCTGCAATCGCAAAGAAAAAATCGGCTGTTCCTTACTAAACTGCAAAGCCTCCTAGACTCAAATGTATGAGACAGCTGATTTTTTTTGCTTCATTTAATTGTTGAGAACTCATATAAACCTTTGTTGTTTAAAATTATAATAATAAACTGGTAAGTAATATTAGTCCGCCTATTCAATAAATAAGTTGATTAATTAAATAAATCAGGACGGTTGTAAAACATCCTGTATCTATGCGACGTAATATACCAAGCAGTACAGCGCAGTATAGCGCTATACTGCGCTATACTGCCCGGTATCTTTCAGATGGCAATAGCCTCCTCTCACTCGCACAAGAACGGGACGTGGTCATGCAAAGTTTCGTGCGTTAGAAGAGTTCAACCTCGGCGGTATCGCGCTATACTGCGCTCTATAGCGCAGTATAGCGCTATACTGCGCTATACCGTACTCTAGAGCGCAGTATAGCGCTATACTGCGCTGTACTGCGCTGTATATTATAGCGTCCGTTTGTTACGCCCTTAACTAAAACTAATAATTCGGTACCTTTTCATGGTCATATTTTTGTGGACAGCCTGCTTATACAGGTTTTAAAGAAAACGTAATTAACCTTTACACAAGAACATTGTATATTGCCTAGTATTGCCTTTACACCACATAGGTACTCTACCCTTTGATAAAGTTATATGCAAAGAGTAATATAGTTATATGTCAAGATTGACAGTCAACGATACGAAAGCGTCGAAAAAAATTGGAACCAGTACTGGCTCCGAAACGCACACATACATAATTTGTATGGCGCCTCATGCACACAAACCTATGAAACTTGGCCCCTTTTGTTTTATACGGTATATTCGTGAGGCTCATTCTAGACATATACTTTTTATAAGACTCTACCCTACGAACGTAGACTCTACCCATAAAAATGACCAACTTTTACTAAGTATGAGAGCAAACCTGTCGGAACAAAAAAAATCTGCTGTTCCATACGTTTCATTCGAGTCGGTTTTTTTTGCGCTGACCACGGACCTGAAAGAAATACGGACCGAGTATTGCCCTAAAAAGATGTAAAGCATGCAAGGTAATACAATCTCGTTTGTTCTACAAGGGACCTACACTCACACAGAAGACCTAGCTCACAAAAGAAATGGGTGCTTCACTCATGATTAGATGACATTACGTCTGGTTCTTCTTTTAAGTCTGTGACTGTGGTTTGCTTCCATAGTAAATGTTGTTCAGTTCTATGGGTAGGTAGGTATAGTAGGAGTATGTGGTGTATAGGTTAATGATACTTTTCCTTAAACCCTGTATAGAGAATTCCTTTCGCTGTATGTCTGTGTTGAAAATATTGCCTGTTCCGTTTTGCAAATTTTGTGAAAAACATATTGTGGGTCTGAAGGTTATGGTAGATACATATACAAATGAGATCGGAGTGGACTACATATACAAATGAAATCAGAGTGGACTAGATTTAACCATAAACTACACCATAGGTGATGCTACCGGCGTCTGCGTATTATCAAATGAAATCAAATATTGGTTGGCTAGCCAGCCAGCCAGGTATAGTTTAATTTTTCTCAGAAAAATTTAACTTTTCTTTTAATACCTACACAAATGGGAGTAAAACTACTGTAGTAGGTAGGTATTCTACAGTAAACTCATGGTACATGGCCTACCAGGAAGCTGGGAAAGGTATTACGTATTGGATCGATCAATAAAGTGAAATAATAAAAAAAGGTAGTCCAACAAGTTTTTATTTCTCGTCTGCATATTTTTCTTCCAACCAAAGAGTTTTCATTGTATCTAAGAAACACTGAGCTGGCAGCTATCTGTCAGAAAACAATGACGTTAAGCCAAGAAGTAGGCATTTTAAACTTTTAGCGTTAAGCCAAAAACTTCAATTAAAAAGAAAAAAACATCTTCGTTTTTAGTTTTTATGGCTTTTTGTATTTTGTTTCCACGACATCTTGCCAGTTCACATTAAAAAAAATGTGAATCAATTAAAAATTGTTTATTCCGAAATCGCAAATTATCATATAATGTCTCTTTGATGTCTATTTACTAAGCTAATTACTAAACTAAATAAAAAATAAAAAGCTTTTAAAAAAAATCTCTATCGCTGCGTTATGGTAAATTATATAAATGTTTCAACAACGAATAATCGGTTGTTGAGAAATTTTTGTTCCGTCTCGACTGAGGCCAGATTTCTCGAGAATTCTCGCTTCCAGAAATCTAATCCCAGGGATATGGACAAAAATATGGTTAGCCCTACTAATATTTTCAGATTTAATTGATTTTTAAATAAAAGTCTTGTGACAATTTTATGATATTATATTGGTTAATGTAGGTTACAATTGCATACATGAGTTACTTATCCAAATAAATATAAATTAAACTAGAAATTAATAAAAAATATATTATAAATAATAAATAAATGATTTCTATTCTATTCTATAGTACAGGGTGTTTCATAAGTAACAATAAATTTTTAAAACTCATAAGGGGGTTGTTTAGACCGTCAAACTGAACAACTTTCTCTATGGGACCAACATCGAAATCGCGAAAAAAATAATTTTATATCCCATACCTACATATTTTAGCTCTAGTCGATTTGTAGAGTATAGAACATAACTTTTTATTTTTCGATTTCGATATTGGTCCCATAGTGAAAGTTGTTCAGTTTGATGGTCTACACCACCCACTTAAATGTTTATTTGTAGTTTTGTAACACCTTGTATAATTCCCAAAATAATCAAGAGCTCTGTCTCTTCAAGGAATCTATAACATCATCTAGATCCTTATAAGAGGCAGGATATGTGGTATGATGGGGCCAGGCTGTTACTTCAGAGAACAGTGCGTTTCCGGGGCACTCGGTGTCCCTGACTTGGCGGTGGCCCACCAGCTTGTAGTCAGGCTTGATGTAGCCCAGCTCCACGCCGGCTGCGATGAGGGCCCGCGCTGTTTTAATCTGGCTTTGTGGCGGGACTGATGCTGTGGAGATAATTGTTAATTTTACTAAGGGTTTAGGCAAAGACATCACGGAATCTCTAAAACTACAAAGCCAAGTACCTATAGGCAATCAAAATTTGACACTAATGTTTTTTTAGCTTCTTTAATTTCAAATAGCAACGAAATATTAGGGTTATTTTGAATTACAGAAACAGATTTGAGCCACTTGCTCTCACTTATTCTTAGAACAGCTTTACTAATGTCTATGATGGTACGTCTATGAATGAATGAATGAAGATGATATGGCTATGGCATTGGCTATGGCATTCTGGCGAATGCTAAGTAGGAATCGGAAAATCTTTTGGTCGCTGTATGAAATGAAGTTTAGCGGCGGGTGGTGTAGGTGCTCTAGATTTTTTGTTTCTAAATTATCTTATAACCCTAAAAGTGTCCACAACACCTTTCAGGATCTCTGAACGATCCGATCCGATCTCTGAGCTATACTTTTTTTTAAGAGGATGATCAGACCATTAATCTGAACAACTTTCACTACGGGACTAGCGAAATCTCGAAAAAAAAAAAACGCTGTTACAAAACCTATAGATTTACAGTTTTGTATGGAAAAATCACCTACATATCCCATACATTTAATGGGATCATCATCATCAGCCTATCATCGTCCACTGCTGAACACAGCCTGCTGCCTTTCCCAAGGCGTGCCACAAATCTCTATCCTCGGCCTTCCTTATCCATCAGTCGCTCCCTGCTACCTTTTTTAGCTCTTTTGTCCAGCGGGCAGCAGGGCCAGTTCGATTTTATGGGATGTGTGGGACATTGTATGGGATAGGCAGGTGATTCTTTTCGTAATTACCAAGTTAGCTCCTAATGTTGTTTAATTTGATAGTCTGGTCATCCCCTCAAAAAAACCTCTTCACAACATATTTAATAAGGTCCCAAGGGCCTTTGTAAATATCTGGTAGGGCGGTAGGTAGGTAATACAAATCTAAGCTACGGCCTTACATTGATGGAACTAGAGAAATAGTGCGGATTTTAGTGTGGGAAAGTATATAGGTAGGTAAATATTTGAAATATCGACGGCAATGTTGTTGACAACGACTGAGTTATCTGCCCAAGTAAAGGGAAAGGTTGATGTCGTGTCATATAAAGAACTCAAGACACTAGCGGAAAATAGACAGGATTGGCGAATACTCCAACGACAAGAGCGCAGCTCTTAAATAAGACGATTATACAAGTGTTACAAAAATAGAAATAAACCTTTAAGGGGGTGGTGTAGACCATCAAACTGAACATAACTTTCACTATGGGACCAATATCGAAATCGCGAAAAAAAAAATGATGTTTCATACTCTACAAATCGACTAGAGCTAAAATATGTAGGTATGGGATATCAAATTTTTTTTTTCACGATTTCAACATTGGTCCCATATAGAGAAAGTTGTTCAGTTTGACGGTCTAAGTTTTAAAAATATATTCTTACTTATGTTTCATAACTCGAAAAAAAAAACCGCTGTATTAAAGATTATGATGACAGCAATGTTTGGACCTAAACGCCATGAAAAATGCAAATCTGCTCACAAGTCCAGTCTCCAATAAGGCAGATTCCGACGCTGAAGTTGTTAAAATGCAGTGCGTGTGCGCCGACCAACGTCCATCCACGTCCTTCGTAAGCTGCCCCATCGCTGCCCACACCGAAACTGTTTACAAAAACAGTTCATTAGATTTCTAGGATTGCATAAGCATATGCTTACGACTATATCCCACAAGGGGATAGTCAGAGAGGAATATTCTTAATAACACATTTCAGAAGTGCTCAAACTCTGTCCTGTCAGTGTGACATGTGAGCCCGTTGAAATTATTTTAAGCTCACTGGGATAGAACAACAAACAATATGCCTCGAAATTGAAGCAGCCTCCCTCGTTCTCACGCTGTTATCCTTCACCGAGGTCTCTTTACTTTGATCGAGTTACCGAGAACCCATTTCTCTTATTTGAGTTTTAAGTTTAAAAAGCCTTCACATTCATCATTTGCTGCCATTTCTTTCATTGATAAAAAACCCTCAAGTATTGTAAAGTATTGTAATTAGAGTGGAAATTACGGATTTGTCATTGCTAAATCAAGGGTGAGAGAGAGACAATGAGATGAACTAGATATACACGTATGTCCAGTTGCGATTACCTCCAGTAAATAATCTGTCCAGAGGGTCTGGAGATAATTTATTTGGCCTTAAAAGTTTAAGAACCGCTGTATCCGTTATTTGAGCTGGCAGCTTATTAAACATCACGCCCCGGTTTTGTACACGCCCCAAAAGATAAGACTGCTAGACCCCGCCTACTTAGCAAATGAATCATTACCAACTCTTATTTAGAACATAATTAATGCATTTAAACATACAAAGTGGAATCAAAACATAAACCGCTTTATCACGTAACCCGAGTGCGTCATGTCATTAGCCATAGATATTGCCAACTTATGGGGCTGGGCCATAGAGAAATTACACGCTCCTCTTGGTAGAGGTGGTGTAACAAAGTGGGCACAGTAACCACCAACTGGGCACTAGAGTAGAGTAGAGAGAGTAGAAATTACACGCTCCCCTAATGCTTTTTGTCTCCCCTCACCCCCTTTGTCGGCGACATAATTTTCTATAGAAACAAGCCGATATATGCCATCTCCTCTTACTCCATGGGCTGCCGCTCCCCCCCCCCCCCCCACCTCCCCAGCCTCCCACGTGTACCCCCATGTATATTGCACATGCAGTGGGATCGTCAACTACACATCGTTTTTGACAATCTAGCGGCTTGAAGATGATGATGATGATTTAGACTTTCTCATAGACGGTTTCGACAACAGTGACTTCTTAAAAAAGTTGTCAGATCCATAGGATATTTTTATGTGCATGAGTGTAATATGTGCGCTAAACACTAAGAGATGCTTTCTCTCGTCTTTGCTCCTAAAGCAGGCACTACACTCTCGCGAGAACTTCAAGGAGAGAAATAAGTCTTGGTGAGAGCTTTCCAAGGAAAAGTACTACAGCTCAAGACGCCGCGAGAACAATGAAGGGCATCCAAACTCTCGTTCTCAGCCTTCCTGGTCTGTTCTCGGCTAGAATTTCGGCTTTAATCTAATCGAATGAAATGGAAAACCGATACGTGAGGTCGGATGCAGACACCTGTAGCCACACGGTGTGCCCGTCAGAGATGTTGACAATAACTGATGATGCATCTGCTGAAATAATACTTACTTGTACCCAATATCCCACCATCTTCTGTCGTCCATATGGAAGTTTTGCATAGATCTCATGGCTTTGCCGCACTCATCATAACTGTAGCAGGCTTTAGGTAGGTACGAGTGGTGGATGACCACGTAGGGTACTGGTAGCTTCTGGTTTGTTACATCCTTAGCATTGCGAGCATTCCATTGAGATCGGGAGTAGAAAGGGAAGTCGTAGGTGGGCACCTCGTTTTCATTTGAGGTTTCTGGAAAAAGAAAATAAGTAAAATCCTTCTACATGTTCATTCGTCCGTGTGGTGTCGGCTAAGAGTAGCACCATCCCATTTCCTCCCGTGGGTGTCGTAAAAGGCGACTAAGGGATCTACCGGAGGATGGGCAGCAGCATCCTCTGAGTACACACATTAAATCCAACTGCGATCACCAACCCGCCTGCCAAGCGTGGCGATTATGGCAAATCCTCCATTTTTGGGGAGGCCTATGTCCAGCAGAGGACGTTTATCGGCTGATATGATGATGGTGATGATGATATGTTCATTGGATAGTTTAGTGCCAATCGAAGTACCTAACATGATCTATAGTATGTACTTGTAATTATGATCATCCATCACGGATGGCTATCTAACCTACAGGGTGTAAAATTATACGCGTTATGCAGAGTGTTAGGGTAACAGTTGCATTACTTTAAGGGGTGATTGTACCCATGCTTGGTAGGTTTCTTCAGTATTATTGATACTGAAAAACTTTCCCTAAGAAACCTAGAGGAAATTCGTAAAAAAATTTGTGGACTTCCCATACTAAATGCAATCAGCCGATCGAAGTTTTCTATGAAAAGTCGAAATTTCTTTTTGCGAATTTCCTATACTTAGGTTTCTTTGGGAAAGTTGTTCAGTATCATGGGTTCAATCACCCCAAGGTTATTTAGGTTAAGCTGCCTTTGTAATTTCTTAATAAATAAATAAAAAATAAATAAATGACTTGATACAAAATATTACTACTTGCAACACACAACAAATTTTACTCTTAACGGGATTTGAACCCGCGTACCTCGGCTTCGGAAGTCGACAGTAGGTATTCCTATCAGCAAATAAAAATCGTTTAGGTAATAAGTCCTTTCTATCATTTATCTTTGTCAAAACTGATTTGTTCAAAACGTGATTTCTCATATCGGACAATGAACTAACTAGGAACAGAACACGAACTTGAAAGAAATACGGACCGAATATTGCTCTAAAAAGATGTAAAGCATGCAAGGTAATACAATCACGTTTGTTCTACAAGGGACCTACACTCACACAGATGCTCTAGGCGCAGGTGCTACAACCCGTCACCATTATGTACCGTGTGATAGCACGCACACTAAAGAAATGGGTGCTTCACTCTTGATTAGACGAGATTACGTTTGGTTCGTCTTTTAAGTCTGTGGTACAGAATTATCTACCACAATTTTCTATTCTATTCTGTTCAAAATTAAGTCACAAATCATGTAAAAACTCACCTGGTTCAAATGTTGGCAGTCCCATAACACTCGTTATACTAATAAAGGCTATTGCGAGTAAAAACATTACTTTAATAATCGGTCGTTGGCAGGTTATATCTCTTTATGCTGGTTTTTAGCTATTGTATTCTGTAACCAAATAAATGTGAACTCTATGTCATTGATTCACATATATATTACAATTTTTATCTATATAGTTATCATAAAAAGTATTGATTGCAGTCGATAGACAATTTAATAAGCCGTTTACAACATTTCTGTCATTCATTTGTTTATTGTAAACAATTAATTTCTGTGTGATCTAAGGAATGAAAGAATCATTCAGATAAAAAACGTATTTTATAGTATAAATACGGACAGTGAGCGAAGTTGGGCATTACAGCCGAAGTGGTATTACTGTTATCCTACTTATAACTACTTATAACCAAATCTATTCTGTGCCGAAGCTGTAATGACCAACGCTCAAGCGTTTCATACGACGTTTTTCAACACACTTGCGAGGAAAAAGTAATAAAATTTCGTAAAATACAACAATATTAGATATTAGACAAACATTTTTGGAAAATGGCGCTGGGCTTCTTTTTTTTTGCGTTCCGTGTCTTTGGTTGAGATCTAAGCACACGCGGCAGGTCGACGAAGAGGACGAAGAGGCAATGACTTAGCCGACATTCACCCAACGACATTTTGTTGCATTGCAAACAACCTAATATTGAAAACGTTATAAACATAATATTTATGTATTTATAACACAAATTAATGTTTATTTGTTCACTAAAATGAGGCTTTTATCGAGCGATAATATCGCTGCGATTTTGCGATAATTGTTCTCAGTACATTTTGTATGGGGACGCGCTCGATCCCACACACTGCCGCGATTATCGCAACCTGACGCAATCACTTTCGACTACATTCAGTGGTGGGCGCATGCGTGACTCGAATCGCGGAATCGCTGCAGTGTCTAAGGTGTCGCGATATCGCTGTCGATAATATCGCTCGATAAAATCGCTCGATAATATCGCTGCAATGTGCGGAGGCCTGAAATGAAACGTTAGCATCACTACGCACTGTTAGCCTCTAAATACGCTAACAAAACCTTCACGCATGCATTTATCCGCATTAGATCAGGCGCAATCAACCTTCTAGCTAGCTGATAAAATTAATATAACCGTGTTTAAAAGTCCCGTGAAGACGTGAACAATTAATAACCGATAAAATTTTAAATTTTAAATATACTAGGGCATTGGACATGCATGATTTCCGATATTCCCCTACCCTTTCCCATACCCTATTCTCATGATATTTAAGCTTGAACTCTGCGAATAATATTTCGCTGCTTGTACGACGACAGAGACTGACGTTAACATTGGTTTTTGGAACGTTATTTATTTTTAGTATTAGGGGAAAGGAAAATCTTCCGGAAGGTTTTGGGACCCTCAATTGGGAATAAAGAGACGATGGGGGTTGACGCATATAAATAGAGAAATAGAAGATTTAGTTTCCACTCCCAACATCTTGAGAGAGATGGGAGATGATCGGGTGGTGACGAGAGCGTATCTGGGGCGACCCTCTGGGCGTCTTCCAGTAGGCAGGTCCAGATATCGCTGGATAGACCAGGTAAAAACAGTAACTTATATCGGGTAGAGTTTTAAAACCATGTAAAAATGCAGATTTTTATATGCACTTTTTGCTACATAGTTAAATCACCTACAGTTTTGTTAAATTTACACAAATACGATTATTTGAAGTTGGTAAGTAGTAAATACTCTAGGGTAATGCAATTTTTGAGAGTTACGTGGCTATTATTTAATCTAGAATTAAACATTTTACGCGTTTTGGCATATTTGAGAGTCATCCCGTGATCATGGACTCATCCCGTGATCATGGCAGTTGTAACACTGCCGAAATATCGGGAACTCAATTATACCAAAACGCGGTAAGAACCCTTAAAAATGTTTTATTCTGGACTCTAGGGTAAATTAGAAATTGAATCATTATAAAATCGCTGCGTTCGATATGAGACTGCGATATGATAAAAAACTCTAGTACTAGCAGTACTACAGTTTTTTATCATTCGATATGAGACTGCGATATGATAAAAAACTCTAGTACTAGCAGTACTAATTTTTTTTATAATGATAGTTCGAAAATGTTATAGTTCAAATAACGGTAGAGTTGCTCCCGTAATTTGAACTTTTCATTCATAAAGTATTATAATTTGAATGAATCAACATTCGAATGAGTAGTTAATAATATGGATATGATACTCGTAAATATTAACACACCTCTAACACTTCGTTTCTTTGAAAAAAAAGCACTTCGCGAATTTAAATAAAAGAGCGTCTCACTTATTGCATGTCGTATTCCAAACTGAGACACAAAAACAAAACAACATCGGCTTGATGTGAAAAACTGTAAATTACACTTAAACTCGTATTCGAATAGGTTTAAATTACTTCAAATTACACCTACTGCTATAATGAAGAAATTGAGTAATTTATACGTATTTCTTTAGCACAGTGACCCTTGAACACGAGCTCGTATATAATGATTTGTATACAAATGTAGATGTTTATATAGCAGATTGGTAGACGAGGTGATTCCCCAGTCGCTGGCTAGCAGTGTAGGGCGAAAATGCCATAACAAACTATACATTTTGTACCAAAATAAGACGTAATTGTTTCAAACCGGTTTGGTCCAAATGGTGTGATTTATTTACTTTTACATTGTAGAAATTATCGTTTTTTTGTCTATTTTAATTAGGTACTTGCTATTCACAATTAACTCGCTCATTGACCACTTAGAACGTTATCTTTTTAAGTATGATATTATCATATTATTAACTACCCAAGATTAAGGTAAAGATATGTAAGTAGATATTCATTTACTAAAACATTTAACTGAGCCAAAATTAAGGTGAAGTTAAGTCTTCGTATATTTATCAATATAGGTACGTTCCACTGCAGGGCACAGGCTTACCCTCAGGGAGGGTGTATGAGCGTTAGTCCACCACGCCCAATGCGGCTTGGTGGACTACACATTACGTCTCAGAACTTCATCTTCAGCGTATACAGGTTTTTTTTACGTTGTTTTCCTTCACCGTTCGAGAGTTTACTGTAAAACCCCAGTGAAGCACAAATGCCTCTGCTTACGAATTATAGTGAGAGGGAGTGGGTTATACTCCACCACGCGGGCCCAGTGTGGGTTGTTGGATGCAAGTTACTGGTCGACTTGCTTCGGAGAATTTTCAAGCCTTTGGTGTAATATTTCGTTAAGCCAAGTCAGAGGCCTAAAGGAAGCTAGCATAGGTAATTGACAATTTACACAAATACTTTTTTTGATCCCAATCGATCCTGTTTCTTTGTGGATCAATAAACTCTATCGGACCAACCGAGGTTAGTGTACCTACTAGAAATGATAGAAATCGCAAAAACCTTTTCCCATAATCATTCATCGCCGCCTTAATGAATCTGAAATACCAGTCCATAATCGTTGAAAATCTTTTGAGGAAAGGCACATTTCCGAGCACTTTGTTAGACTGTCAATGACCTATAATGTATACTTAGGTATGTAGGTAACTAACAAAAACAAAAAAATGTTAGTTCAGTAAATACAAGTGATGATTCATTGTCAAACTTAGGCCGGATTCGACCAAACTTAGATTTAGAGAAGAGTAACTATACAAGGAACAATTATTTTACTTTTGGTGTCTACACACCTCTTTCTTTTCTTCTTCGTTCTTTTAGAACGAATGTATAATTCACCTAAAGAAAGAGGTCTTATCCGTACTTATTGCAATGTGAGGTTATAAAGTTTTAATTTGTTAGGTTTCTTTTTATTAGAATTTTTTTAATTATGTGACATTTGACATTTCATTTAGATTAGGATTGGTAAAACGCAAAATCAGTTTACTCTACAGGGTGTAATGGACAGCCCTCCGCAAACTTAAACGGTGAACTCAGACCATCAAACTGAACAACTTTCACTATGGAGCCTACCTCAGGAAACGCGAAAAAAAATCTGCTGTCCCATACATTTTTGTCTGGTGGGTACGGAGGTTTTGTATGGGACAGCTGATTTTTTTTCGCGTTTTCTGAGATAGGCTCCATGGTAAAAGTTGTTCAGTTTGATGGTCTGAGTTCACCGTTTTAGTTTGCGGAGGGCTGTCCCTTACACCCTGTATCCGGCGACTTAATCTGAGAAAAAAATGTACTCGCGTTTGGTCAAATCGGGCCTTAGACTATAAAATATAAGTTCATCTTTGGTAGATGACCAATGACCAATCATTCTGTATAACTTCTAAATAACATTAAGTGGATCATTTAGAACGTCTATTGTTGTTGTTTTATCTGGAGGGTAACGATTACCTTACCTATCTCTGTGCTTAGCGTGGTTAAGAATGAAAGAGTGTACCTACCACTCATATCTGTATTTTGAAGTCGAAACCTAATGTAAACATAGTTTAGGATACATCGTCGATCATCATCATCCTCTCAGCCGAAAGGATCGTCTCAACGACCGGTCGGTCCTACGCTGTCCTCGTCCAACGGGTTCCCGTCGCCTTCACCAGGTCATCGGTCCACCTTGGAGCCTATCCACGCTGCGCTTTCCGGTACACGGTCGCCACTCGAGAACTCTTTGGCCCCATCGGCCATCTGTTAAACGTGAAGCATCAACTTTGTTTGTTGTGTTAATTCTAGTACGTAGTAGGTGCATAATAGTTCAATAATTTTGAATAACTGTCTGAAAAGTAAGATTTAGAAAAAAACTGCTTCTGAAGACACCTCTTTTCCATTCTTAAACTTAAGGGTATATTTTCGTTTGTGACGTCATCACTTGCTGTCAATTTTCAATAAAAAATGTTGATAATGTTTTGTAAGTTTTCCGTGACCTTTTGTTTGAGCTCCCACCATCGATAAGAAAAGTGTTAATGTATTTTTTGAAATTTGGTTGAGTGAAGAATACCTAGTTAGTAGGTAATAATTTTTTTTCACACAATATGAAATTCATTACATAACTAAAACATTTTAAATTAACCAAAGTGGGAAGTTTCGGTAAATTTAAAGTGAAACCTACATGCATACCACTTTTTACTTTTTACACAATCACTGAGGGCAAAAAAATTTACTATAGAGATACAAAAATTATGCTTTCACAATATGTAGAGTAACGGAATATGCCTTCAATTTATTTTATAAGTGGTACCTACAGATTGTTTTTAAATATTTCGAGTGTTTCAAAATTACACATGTGATATTTTCTAATTTTGAACATAATGAAAACAAAATTTACCGACATTTTCGTCAATTCGGTAGGTAGGTATGTCAAGTTTGTTTTGGAGGGCTGAATCGAAAACCATTTCGAGACAATTGTCTCATAAACAATATTTTATTTGTCAGAGAATTTAAAATGAAAGGATTACTCACAGATATTTTTAATAAAAATAACGTCGTTTTTCGGTTCAACGAAGACGTTGGACCTGTTAACTCCTTGGTAAACTAAATATCAACTTAAAATAACTGGCTATTCAGAAAAAATATATTCAATGTGTCAGAATTTGACATTTCATGTTGCCGTTTCTGTTTCCAACATGGAGTTAGAAAGAGAAGGCGGGTGATTTTTATTTTTAAATTAAATTGTTAAACTACAAGGCCGTAGTGGTCCAGTGGCGAGTAACCTTGCCTGCCGTGCAGGAGGCGATGTTTCGATCCCCGTCCAAGCCGACTCGTACCAATTAGTTTTTCGGAATTTATGTACGATTTGTTACACCACTGGCTTTTCGGTGAAGGAAAACATCGTGAGGAAACCTGCATGCTTCCATTTTCGAGGCGTGTATTGTACCCACTGTCCATAATAAGTGGCGACGGGCTCACCCCCCGTCACACTGGACAGTGTTTCGGTACTTCTGGTGAAACGTGGATGTTCTGAGGTTTCAGAATATCTCTGACTACCCCCTCGGGGGAATATAGTCGTGAGCATGTTAAACAACAACGGGAATAATGTGGATTTCGAATGATTTTTTCGCGGCTACGTTTGCCATTTACAGAATAAAGTAAAAATTAAATTTGTATTGATAAACTCCATGAATTGCAAAAAAATTAAATTAGTTTCTAATAATATCTTCTATCCGTAAAAATAAAAATAAAGACAAAAAAAATCTTGACATAAGTACCGAATTGTCTGAATAACAATATTTTCTATGTTAGAGATTTTTTTTAAAATGAAATAATTACGGATATTTTTATAAACTAGGTACCTAAGGTCTTTTTCGACCAGGAGTGCGATTTTTGAATCTCATTCGGTGAGCTCAGCAGTTGAAAATGTCAAAATTACTATGGAGATATGCATCTTTCTACTGCTGATTTTACTTTCAATTTGTCTTTCAAAAATTATACTTTAGGAGTGCGATTTTTGAAAGTGAAATCAGCAGTAGAAAGATACATATCTCCATAGTAATTTTGACATTTTCAATTGCTGACCTCAGCTAATGAGTTTCAAAAATAGCAGGACCCTATTAAAAAACGCGACAATGACAGGTGACAGGCGACAATTCCACAATTTACTGTTCAATAAAAATTTACATTGACAAAATTGACAAATTTGACGGATTGTGCCGTCAATTTGACATATTTCTGTTCAATAAACATTTTCTCCTGACAGGCGACATGTGACGATTTGTCGTGAAAAACTTGACATGTTAGTTTTATTGAACAATAAATTGTCACGACTAGTGTTGACAAATTTGTAGAATTGTCATAAAATCTCGACAGGAGACTATAATATAATACTCATTTATTTCAGACCATAGTGAATCCATTTGTGTTAGTAGGTCTTATCAACTATGTTAGTAACATCAAATTACAATTTAAATAACAAAATTACAAAAACAAATATAATAACATAAAATACATTAAAAAAAATCGTTCATTCATTAAAATTACTTTGAACTGTGCGCCACGTGAAGCATGCAACAGTGGTTCACAGTAGCGACAGTCCAACCTATCATAGACATAAGCTATCATGGACAGGATGCCATGGCGGCTGGCCCGCACCCTGTAGACCAAGGACGCACACCGTTTACGCATTGTCGCATAAAAGCAGTCGATGCGCGCCTCCGCGAACATGCCCGATGCACTGCAGGCGCGGGGCAGCCGCAACAGCACCCTGTACGCGTTGTTATATTGCACGCGCAGAGCGTTGTATGATTTTTGAGTGTAATTTGCCCACAAGCTGCTCGTGTAAAACGATGTGCAATATGCTCTAAACAGCGTGATTTTCACACCATTAGAGCAACGCGCAAACCTGCGGGCAATCATGTTTGCTCTCACCGACAACGCCCTACGCTCTCTATCAATATCAGCGTCATCCTTAAGGTCATCCGTAAGCAGGTGTCCAAGATATTTAAATTGGTTTACCCTCTTTAAGGGAACACTGTTAAGGTATACGGGAGGGACACTCGTAGGGCACCTGCTACCAGCCTTAAACACCATGAACTCGCTTTTCTTCACATTATAAACAAGACCATGGCTGCGCGCATACTCCTCGCAGGTAAGTATCAGCCGCCTTAGGCCGCAGACCGACGCGCTCAGCAGCGCCATGTCGTCCGCGTAACTAATATTGCTAACGGACACTCCATCAATATGGCAACCGACCCGCTGGCTGCTGAGCGCGACGATCAGCTCATTTACGTACAGGTTGAAAAGCTTGGGTGAGGTCAGTCCCCCCTGCCTCACCCCGCATTCCAGTCTGTACGGTTCCGATAGTGTTCCCGCCCATCTCACGCTGTTGACCTGATTTGTATACCAGTACTGAAAAATTGTTGTTAACTCTGTAGGCATTCTGGTCTTCCTTAATTTTTGCCACAATAAATCATAACAAACCAGGTCAAATGCCTTCGACAGATCGAGGAAGCAGGCATAAATAGAAGTTTTTCGATCTGCATAGTACCCGACAGTCCGCTTCAAACACAAGATCGCTGCTTCCGTCGATAAGCCAGCTCTAAACCCAAATTGGTTGTCGTGCAAATCTAGGTGTTTATCTAGTTGTGAACTAAGCAGACTATCGAAAACCTTTGCAACAATCGTCGCTAATGAGATTGGCCTGTAGTTATTCTTGTCCGATATATCACCGGTTTTATTTTTAACTATGGGCACCACAAGTGTCTTCATAAGCTCGTCTGGCAAATAAGCATGGCCGACGCAGAAGGTGAACAGCATCGCCAGGACACGCGGTAAGTGTGGTCCAGCATGTTTAAGATGCTCGATACTGAGTTGACATAGACTATGGTCTATGTCAAAAGTTTTAAGAATTTAATATGTTAAGTAAAACGATGTTATTTCTTTTGGTTATGAAAATCGTGTGCTTGCCTTGTGCTTGTAAGTCTGTTTTAGTGAATCATAAGTACTATTATTGGAGTAGAAGCACCCACGATTTTACAACCAACAATAATAATTACTTTAAACTATCTCCTATAATCTGTACCTACATTATTCTGTATAGCTACTACGAAATGGGGGTTGCGAAGAAGAGTTGTCAAGACATAAGCATATTATATGCGCTCAGAGCATGCTCAAAGTCAATAAAAACAGAGCGTACGAGACTCGGGCGCGCGTCCGACTCGCTCTTGGCCGGTTTGCTCAAAGTGAACTTACGCTATTGTATGGTGCTAAGGGAAGCTTCGTAAGGCTCCGTGCGTGAGTCCCACTCACATTTGGCCGGTTTTCATTAAATATATAATTATATGCTTTAGTAGTTTTTACTAAATAAAATTGTAGAAATATAGCTTTTTCTCAAACATGCTTGGAAAGTTGAGCATTATTTTGACAACTTTCTTCGAGATAAATCGAAATTGCTGTACTAAGCGAACAGTTGTATGAAAATCCATATCTGTCGTGGTTTAGCGGTCAAATAAATTACATAGTAAACTCATATCTGTCGTGTTATTTAAAAATGGAACAATCTTTTACTCCGAAACATGGCAACCAAGGAGGTAGGTAACTTATCAAAGGTTTTATTTAAATTTCGAACTGGTTTGCAAATAGACAGCTTTATAATGAAAAAAAAACGAATGGACACTTTAACCACAGATTAATAATAAGTTACTAGCTTCAACGAAGGAAAAAATATTTTTGTTCGTCATTGATTTTGAAAAGTTGATTGATTTTAATTTCCACGCATTATTTGAGAAAAGCACTATACAAGCCTTGGCCACAACTAGGCATTGATGAACTTACCTATGTGTGCCTCGGCTTCGCCTCGGCCCACATTTACACGTTCGTCCATCAATGCCTCTTTTGCTGGCCGCTGCAGTAATGTAGGTACTTTAAGACTAGTGGAGAAAAATTTGCCGTGGAATTTCAATATTCCCATTGTTTTGATGTCATTCGAAAGCAATTTAAGTCTGTGATTGGGTCATAATTGCAAACATGGCGTAGATGTACACTGAAGATATTTATTAAAATGTTAATTGGGGGCGTTTGGGATAGGTACGTAATGGAATACATTGAGACCATTTTTAGAATTTTTGTCTGTAAACAACAGACAAAAATTCTGCACAAACAGTGCACACGTTATTTTAAAACTACTGAACAGATTTGGATTTCACGAAAGCATAGGGCTCAGTTTGGATTAAAATTCACGCTATATTGTTCAATCAAAAGTTGTGAGTATTAAAGGGGATATAATTTAGAGCGCACTCCATACAAACGTACGATGGCGATAATTGCAATACTAACCAATTACAAGCATAGAGATTTGTTTCTCGACCCGGTTGGTGTAATGGTTACCACGCCGGACTGCCAAACCAGGGTCCTGGGTTCGAATCCCGGTTTGGTCATGGATGTAATATGTTCGTGCCGTTGTTGTATGGTTTCCATAATAAAAGCCTTTAGTGCTAGTTTGGGATCATTACAATGTATGTGCCTGTGAGCGTTATTTAGGTATTTATTTATTTCTAGATTGTTTCTGCAAAAAATAATTGACTTTAATTGGTTAGTATTGAAAATATCACCATAGTACGTTTGTATGGAGCGCGCTCCATTCGCGAACGCCGCTATCAAATAAATATTTTCTATTCAATTATTCATTGAAATTGGTAGGAAGTAAGTTTTTAGTTGTTTTGATATTATTTGCAGTGATTTAATTTCAGAAGTAAATAAAAATTGCATGATTTTCTTATCAAGAATTTTATACTACGTAGGTAATTTAATCTTCTTGCTTAGAATTTATTTGAATCTGTGCGCGACTGTATTGGCAATTGTATATTGAAAAGCCGACCAAAGAGAATGGTAATAGATTTGGTATACTCTACTGTCATAATTGAAGTCATTTCAATTTGATTGAACAATATGACAAATATTATCCTAGAATTCGTTATTTTTTTTTTGAATATAACATAATTTTAGCTTTAGAAAAACACAAATAATGAATTATTCCATTCAATTACCTTTGTGTTTCAGTCATCCACAGACGGATCGAGAAAAAATTTTTCGCAAATTATTTTAAAAACATTTGACACGGACGTGCTCCAGTAACGGCATTTCGCCGTACAATGAAAAAAATCAGAAACAAGGATAGTTTTGCAGTTGTCACAGGATGTCAAAAGATTGAATTTGTTCGCCATTTTGTATGGTAATCACAATGTTTGATTTTAACTAAAATGTTTTCATAAATATTCGTGTTTCAGACTAGTATTTAAAAAAATCGATTCATTATGTTTTTTAAATTTATATAAACTTTCTTTCTACGTAAACTGTAAATTCAACCGTCTAACGTAACCCTTCTAAAAATGTTCCTAAAGTAACCCCATTTTTAGCTATATTTCGACGATCAGTGGTCGGATTTTATGCGATTACTAAAATAAATTATATGAAACATACAAAAAAACGATTCATTACATTTTTAAGTAAAGGCAGTTCTTTCATAATAAATATAAAACACTGGATATGCAATAGCATATCACTGAAAACAATGTTCCTAAAAATAGGGGTTTTAGAAAATATACCCTTAAATTGCTAATGTGAGCATTGCTACAACTACATTCTTAAACAGAAAGTGGGTAGTTTAGGGGTGGTCACCCCGAAAGGGATATGGCCGTAAATTTGTGTGTTTTAGAAGTGGATGATTTGTGAAGACGTGGACAAAGCTTAAGTGCGTTCACACACGATGACGCACTGACGGAGCGGCAGATGTCAGTCCATAGAACCACACCCAGTGCGTCAATGCGTCACCGTGTGCTTCTACGTGCGGTTTCATACAACTCCTTGCTTCACAAATGACGGACTGACGTTTGCCGCTGCGTCAATGCGTCATCGTGTGTGAGCGCACTAAGTTTTCCGACCATTGATGAATAAACACGCTGATGTCCATCCCGATGAGTAAATTTAATGAATAGTAAAATAGAACAACAAAGAAAAGGTCAAAGTTTAACATTTACATTATTGATATTAAAACGTTTGTTTTAAATGCGCAGTTGATTTATTATTAAGCTAACTTTTGCTCGCGACTTCATCGTAGCGAGATAAAAGTAGGTCCTTCTTAATATGCTGACACTTTTTTAAGGGGATGATCAGACCATCAAACTCAAAAAATTTTTCTATTGGTCCAACATCGAAAACGCGAAAAAAAATCTGCTGTCCCATACATTTGGCTCGAATAGGTTTGCAATTTTGATCATCCCCTTAGGACATGTTTCCGGCAATCTGTACAAGTAATTTAGGTAGGTATTATACAGGGTGTAGTGTAGGTGACAGCCTAGAAAATGCTGAAACGGTGAACTCAGACCATCAAACTGAAGACACTACACCCTGAGCCTACCTCAGGAATCACGAAAAAAAATCAGCTGTCCCATACAAAACTGCTGTACCTACCCGACTCAAATCTATGGAACAGCTGATTTTTTTTCAGGTTTAGTAGGCTCCATAGTGAGAGTTGTTCAGTTTGATCGTCTAAGTTCACCGTTTCAGTATTTGCTAGGCTGTCACTTACACCCTGAGTCACCCTGTATACAATACCTAGGCAATGTATAGAATACCTATATGGAATATTAATTTTCCATTACCTACTTTACCTTAGGTAATGTATACAATTCCCAGGGATTGTATAGAGTACCGGCTGGTCCAAATAGAAGCACGCGAAGGGGTTGCGGGTTGCGGATGCCCCCTGAGAAAACCAAACTGGTGTTTTTAAAATTCCAGGTTAGGTGGAATATGTATCACGCTTATTGGAGCGAGCGATGCGAGCGGAGCGATGCAAGTAAGCGATGCTTGCTTAGTGCGTTCACACACGATGACGCACTGTCGGAGTAGCAAACGTCAGTCCGTCATTTGTGAAGCAAGGAGTTGTATGAAACCGCACGTAGAAGCACATACGGTGACGCATTGACGCACCGGGTGTGGTTCTATGGACTGACATCTGCCGCTCCGTCAGTGCGTCATCGTGTGTGAACGCACTTACTTGCATCTTGCATGCTTGCTTGCTGCATGCTTGCTTGCTTGTTACTTGGCCTCGACTTTTACACACATTACCGACTGCGCATTCGGTATTGTACAGAATACCTAGGCAAAGTATAAAATAAACTGACGCACACACGGTGCGGAACTGCGGATTGACGTTGACGCACCGTGTGTGCTTCTACGTGCGGTTTCATACAACTCCTTGCTTGAAACCGTGGTGGTCCAGTGGCGAGTAACCTTGCCTATCGTGCAGAAGGCGATGGTTCGATCCCCGTCCAGGCTGACTCGTACCAATGAGTTTTTCGGAATTTATGTACGATTTGTAACACCACTGGCTTTTCGGGATGGAAAACATCGTGAGGAAACCTGCATGCTTAAATTTCGAGGCATGCATTGTACCCACTGTCCATTCACTATAAGTGGCGACGGGCTCATCCCCCGTCACACTGGACAGAGTTTCGGTACTACTGGTGAAACGTGGATGTTCTGAGGTTTTATACCCCCTCAGGGAATATAGTCTAGAGCATAAATGCTTATGCTTATGCCTTGCTTCACAAATGACGACCTGACATGACGTCTGCCGCTCCGTCGATGCGTCATCGTGTGTGAACACACTTAGACCCCCCCATAACCCAAACTGGAGGGACCGGGAAATCTGGGCTATTGCGGAGAGACTCGGGACGCCTGCCGTAACAAGTCTCCTGTGGACCTAGCATGCCACCTCCTCGAAAGCGTATCTCATATCGGGCTTTATGGTCTCGAGCGTAAGTGGCGCCAACGACGCTGCTTGTAATTATAAGTATAATTAAGAAGATATCAAGCTTTGAAATTATAACATATACAAAATTTCAAAGCCTTATCTTCGTAATTATATTATAAATTATAAATATGATTTGATACGTGAAATCTAGATTTTCTAAGCTATTTTTCCATATAATATAAAACATTACTTTTATTAATACCGTCTACGAGTGTTCTACGACAAAGTTTTGTATTTAATTAACAACTCTGCAACCACAAAAACAAAAACAAACAAAACAAAAAACACAACGTAAAATAAGTTATCTAAATTTAATCATGGATAATGTTCAGAGTAATGATCCCAGGTGGATATTTCGTTCAACAGCGCCCCTCCAGGACATTCGGTGTTCATGACCTGGCTGTGGCCGACCAGCTTGTAGGCGTCGCTGATGATGCCTCTCTGCACACCCTCTGAGATGAGCGCCTTCGTTGTTTCCAGCTGGATTGGGGGCGGGAGTTCAACTGTGGAGAGAGAGAAAAATTATGCATTAATTACAAGCAAGACCTCGTGACGTTCGTGTATCTGAGATCGTACTTGGAGTATACAGAAACATAATGTACGGTTTTCATAATAAAAAGCCTAGTTTTAGGATCATAACAAGTTCCTGTGAGAGTTTTTTTTATTTATTTTGCTATTTTATGAGGAAAGCGCCACATAATTTAGTGCGTTCACATACGATGACGCACTGACGGAGCAGCAAACGTCAGTCCGTCATTTGTGAAGCAAGGAGTTGTATGAAACCGCACATAGAAGCACAAACGGTGACGGATTGACGCACCGAGTATGTTTCTACGAACTGACGGCTGCCACTCCGTCAATGCGTCATCGTGTGTGATCCCCTTTAGTAAGTATGAGAAAGGTGTTTATAAGAATGAGAAAGGAAAAAAAACCTTAGATAATATTCTAGGTATTAATTTACAATATCCTGATTCATTCGGTTTAGCAAATGACCGATTCGTGAAACGAGTAACCGACTCTACAATATTCCCCACAAGCAATTGTTTTTTGGATAATTGACTGTACAAATTTATATCAAAAGCTATAACTATACTATAAAAAAAGAGGGTTGGTTTTTAACGCAAACACAACATAATAAACATTGAAGTAAGAATCATTATTTAGTCCAGTGTGCAGCTTGCTGTAAATAGTAGGCTTGCCTACTGTTTTTACCTATGATATCGAGAGAGAGCGATTAACAGAGTTTTTATTGAACTCTGTATTAACAGGAAAATAATTTTAGATTAAAGAAAAACCCGTCGTTCTTACATAACTGTGACTTTATCGATCGCAGATATAATATTACAAGTCGATATTACAATAAATAAATGTAAATTACTCATGCAATTTTCTTCGTAAAAAAGACTTCAACGCTTAAAAGGGGATTCACTATTACATAATGATAAACAACAGAAATTAATGTGTCCATAAACTGTATCAATAAAATAAAAAAATTGTTAGGTAAAGTCCGTTATGTTTGCAAAAGAGAATAATGGACTTTATAGAGACAAATTCTATATACCTACATCAACGAATAAGAATAACTATAGAAGAGTACTCTAAACAAAATCGAAATAATTTTTGGCACCCAATGAAAAATGACATGTTGTATGAGTTTTGGCGGCTAGATACAGTTTTTAAAGAACACATTTAGAACACGGTACACTTTTTTTGGTGTCACTTTTTGAGCTTCATTTACTCTTCTATTTATATGTATGAAGGTCTACGAATAAGAATGTATAGATACAGTCTTATTCGTAGACCTTCATACAAATAATGCCGTTGATGTGTAAATGATTTCAGGCGTATCGTCATTGTCTATCTTGGAATATTTTCACAATGTGTATGTATACACATGCTCACAACTATATTCCCCGAGGGTGTAGTCAGAGGTATTCGTAATCCTCAGAACATCCACGTTTCACTAGTAGTACCAAAACTCTGTCTAGTGTGACGGGCAGTGAGCCCGGATAATGGACAGTGGGTACAATACATGCCTCAAAATTGAAGCTTGCTGTTTTCCTTACGATGTTTTCCTTCACCGAAATGCCAGTGGTGTTTCAAATCGTACACAGAAAATAGGTAGGTGCAAATCTAAACTATTATAAAACTGTAACTGAAGTTTGTCTGTACATTGAAGATATTTACAAAAAAAGATTACGATATAGTTTTTAGGTATCCCTGACTCGAAATCAACCTTTTTTATAAATTTTGTCTGTCTGTTTGTCTGTTTGTTTGTGTGTTTGTTTGTTTGTTTATTTGTTTGTTTGTTCGCGCATCACGCAAAAACTACTGAACCGATTTTGATGAAACTTTTTTTGTTTGATAGCTTATGATCTGACTTAAAATCTGGTATATAATTTGTGCGGACGAAGTCGCGGGAAAACACTAGTATAGATATAATTTTGAATTAAGAACCTAATCCCAAACAGTAAAGAGGGTAAAAAGTGAGGGTGAAGGCTTACCTCTCCAATCGCCTATCAAGCAGATGCCTATACTGAAGTTGTTCGCTCTTCCAGCGTGGATTCCCTTCACCGTCCATCCACGACCTTCGTATGCTCCTCCTTCACTGCCCACACAGAAGCTGTAGAAAAGCATAGAAGGTATTTAATATTTATATAATGTGAAAACTTATAGCTAGCCTTGGTGGTCCAGCGGCGAGTAACCTTGCCTGCCGTGCAGGAGGTAATGGTTCGATCCCCGTCCAGGCCGAGATTTGTAACACACTAGGTAACACCACTGGCTTTTCGGTGAAGGAAAACATTGTGAGGAAACCTGCATGCTTCAATTTCGAGGCATGTATTGTACCCACTGTCCATTATAAGTGGCGACGGGCTCACTCCCCGTCACACTGGACAGAGTTTCGGTACTACTGGTGAAACGTGGATGTTCTGAGGTTTCAGAATATCTCTGACTACCCCCTCGGGGAATATAGTCGCGAGCATATGTAATGTGAAAACTTTTATTCTACTTTTTTTATTTTTTCTAAAATATAACTACTCTAAGGTAAAAACCGGCCATGTGTGTGCTAAAGGTCCCGGAGCAAACAAAATTTTTTGGTAATAAATTGTATGGTGGTACGGAGTCTTCACTGCACGAGTCCAACTCGCACTTGGCAGGTTTTTTGTTGGTATTATAGCAAATCCCGAAAAAATCTCATGTGCTATTTATTACACAGGGTGTAAGGAAAAATATCATTATCCTTTATACCTCATACTCTACCCATCAAACTGATCGACTTTTACTATGAGAGTAAACTTGTCACAACAAAAAAAATCTGCTGACTCATACATATTTTTTTTTTGCGCTGACAAGTTTGCTCCCAGAGCAAAAGTTTGTTCAGTTTGATGAGTAGAGTAGGTATGTGGTTTAAAGGTGGTTAATGATACTTTTCCTGACACCCTGTATTGTGCTATTTTGGTCTTTGGTACCAGCGTGAATTTAATACGCTTGTTAAAAAAAATTGTTAGCTTTTTGTTGCCGAATATGATACCAAAATAAATTATATGTTTTAGTTACCTACGTTTTGGAAATATACCTGTTCGAAGCCAGTTTTAAAGTTAAATAACTTTAAAAATAGCACGATGACCATTCAAGTTTTCGAAGACAGGTCGTTCTGAGTTTAATTTTAGTCTTTTTATTGTTTTAGTTCAACGTCAGATCTTTGTGAGAAAAAAAGCTTTGAATGTAGTTATAGAAGAAACGAAAATATAGATTCAAACCAGCAATCAGTAATCTTGTTGGTAATTAAAAAGTCCCCCGGCTACAGTACTACTATAGTAAAACTTCTAACACAATGCTTTATATCGTGGAATCGGGTTCGTTTAACAGGGTGCTTCATAACATCAAACTGAAAAACTTTGGAGCCAAAATATATATCGCGATAAAAAAATCGGTTGATCCATAGAAAATTTCAATAGCTTCTCGACAAATTGAAATTGAAAATTGTGGATGTTCTGAGGTTTTAGAATATCTCTTACGCCTTATTACTGATACTAGAGGTAAAGCACTTACTTGTACCCAATATCACCCCAACCCAAACTGTTGTGGTACCTCTGCATTGACCTCATGTCTTTGCTGCATTGCTCATTCGTATGGCAAGCTCCAGGTATCGCTGTGTGGTGGACGACCACGTATGACACCGGGCCGGATAGTGGTCTTGTGTCCGTGGACGGGAGTCCGCCCCAGGCATCGCGAGGGTAGTAGGGGTAGTTGAGGTTGTGACCTGGGGGTAAAGAGGTTTCAAACATAGACCATTTAACTATGGACGAGTTACGCTAACAAACTTTTCTAACACTTTTGCGAGGCATGAAATTCTTAACTTGGAATTTTATTCCATTACTTTAGATTCTAATTTTGATTGTTGCAAATAGTCTTGTGTAAACCCCAAACGAAATTTGTTTGAAGTTTTTGTATTTGTTGTTAGAAACTAAATCAACATCATCATCATCACAATGATGCTATCAATAAATTGTAATAGGTAAATAAATAACACTTACCACCATTAGGAAACCCACACACTGACACCGTAAATGTAAATACTATCACAGCCAAAAAGGAATCGATGTTCTGCACCATATTTTATAAATTTAATTTAACACAATAAATGTACAAAATATATAAACGATAAATAAGAAATATACGTTATAACGAGGAGCACACTACGTATTGAAACGATAACGTACCATTCATTGTTTTTAAGTATTTATCGGATGGTTGCGGTACTTTCCCATCTCGAGCGAATTAGAAGATAAAGTAGTTCAACCTTATACAGTCATCAAATTTGCGTCACGAGGAAGGCCCTGTTTGTTTCGAGAACCTGAATCCAAAAATAAGAAGCTTGTTTTTTTTTATTAACATATTTTAAAGCCGGTTCTTTGTTTATATAATAAATTATAAAATTAATGTGACTATTGCAGTCAAAATTAACTCTCGCTTGAGGATAAAAGTGTGCAGAGTCCTCTACAATTTGAACCTAGGTATGTTGTGACCTGTTTTGGTTGGTCTGGGGTTTTCATAGTTCATTGCATGGCCTATCCCAACGTGCTATAAAACTATATATATTATTATCTTCCATCTTCCTCATCTAGCCACTACTAACACAAAGCTAGTTAATTATCGTCCTTCGGGCGCAGTCGGGTAAAAACAATATTTTATAAAAAATCTCCACGCCACTGGCTTTTCGGTGATGGATAACATCGTGAGGAAACCTGCATGCTTCAGTTACGAGGCATGTGTTGTACCCACTGTCCATTACAAGTGGCGACGGGCTCCGTCACACTGGACAGAGTTTCGGTACTACTCGTACTAGTGAAACGTGGATGTTCCGATTTTTACAGAATATCTCTGACTACCATCTCGGGGAATACTGTCGTGAGCATATGCTATGCTTAATCCAACACTGATTCGATTTGTAACGATCGATCTCGATACTGGTATTTGTCAATGATTACAAATAAGGAAAATCGTATTGAACGCAATTCGCGTTTTAACTATGTCGATCACATTAGGTGAATTTTGTTGACTCTGTGTGTTTTCTTTGTTTGCTTGTAATAAGGAATTTTCTAACGGGTAATTTTAAAATAAAAAAATTGTACAACATGGACGAGCTTGATTTGGACGGCGTGGTTCCAATCAAACGTTTCTTTATGGTATGGTATATAGCGGCGGATGCATTCTAAGATATTTTAAATGTTTCCGCCTCATCATCATCATCATGATGCGAAATTTTTTTTTTTTTTTTAAGATAAAATGATGGCGAGAAATGATGTTCATCTCCTGTGGACGGCATCTATCGAAATATTAACTTTTTTTAATTGACTGTCAGAAAATCCCCCATAACCATATCAAAAACTACTTTTAGTCATTCAGAAAGAAAATGCCGACAGCATCTTGGGATAAATGTTCAGTGTCTTCAAATTTTTAAATGAAATTAAAAATAAATAAGGCACGGTTGTGATGGGAATAAATAAATAAATTTTACTACATATTGGGTTATCAATAAATCGGTGTGAGTATCACTGTTGTATCAACTTATATCTCGGCAACAGGTCAAAACAATTAACGAAGCATAATTATGTTAGTCTATTGACGTAAGAGGTGGTGTGAATATTTAGTGCGTTCACACACGATGACGCACTGACGGAGCGGCAGATGTCAGTCCATAGAAACACACCCGGTGCGTCAATGCGTCACCGTGTGTGCTTCTACGTGCGGTTTCATAACTCCTTGCTTCACAAATGACGGACTGACGTCTGCCGCTGCGTCAGTGCGTCATCGTGTGTGAACGCACATGTGTGTTTCTTATTACTCCATTACTAGACTAAGAGCGGGTCGTTGGAAACCCTACCTGATAGAGTAGCGGTGTACTCTGGGCCCTATTTAATAAACGCGACAAGTGACAATATTGACAATGACAATTCAGAGTACATTATTGCTGGTTACCATCTGGTTACTAATGAGTTAATGACGCTAAACATGCAGTATGTAACTTTCTCCTAGCATTCTCAGCAAAGTACTCTAAATTGTCATTTTCAATCGTCACTTGTCACGTTTATTAAGAGGGTAGGCGGGCTGAAATGCTAATTTGGAGAATAGGTCACTTTTCCAACCGTATACATATTTGTCCGATCCGCCCCACCCATACACCCCACCGACTAGAGTGCGAAAGAGACAACTGCAGCTAGGACCGATTTTATCAACATAAAATCGACGAAAACAGCATTTCGTATTCCCCTGTTTTCTCCTCCAAAACTAAACTGATTTTAATAATTCTTATAATATGAGAAAGACTTTGGCTATGTCTGTACGTTTTGCTTTTTTTGTTTGTATTCGTCAAATTTGTTTGCTGGATGTCTGAAAACGAGCGTTAAAATTGGTAATTTTCGAAGGTCCCTAATTCATACAGTAATTAATTTATGTAAAAAGCAAAACATAGGGACATAGCAGAAGTAACATAGATTGTATGGTAAAAAAATGTTTTCTCTAGTATCACTATCCAGGGAGAAAACAGGGGAATACGTTTGTATGGAAAGAACGGTACTCGCCTTTCCTCTTAAATCGGACCCTGACATCCCCCCCTCCCATCCATTCCATCCCTACACGCATGCATGGGTACCGTATTTTCGGCTGTCGCAACTGCTTCATGCGTGTATTGGAATACGACAAAGAATTAATCAATAGGAATTAGGTATAATAAATATCGAAGAATAATCAATATAACTATAGGTATAATGGTAAACAACTTGGTGCGAGTAAGCAAGCAGAGATATAGGGGAATAATTTGGGGGAATAACATAAGTAATATTTATTGTTTTCATCAAACAACTTGTTTTCGGGGAAAGCTTGGTCATATATTGGTGCATCATTGCTCACAAACGAGTTCGTTAATTGTTCATTTTCGAATACTTGACACGAATTTCACTGAGGGCCATAAATGCGAAAGTTAGTTAAAAACGATCACGTAAAAATAAAACATTCTGTATCTTTTTTTTCCTCGAAAATATGTTGTTGCCCCTTGTGTGCCATGTACGTTTGGGTATCCTCTAAATGTTACTACACATATGCCATAGCGGGGGGCTCTTGGACCAGCTCTTGTACTCTTGTAACCATACATTTTTGCCCAGTGTCCTTTAGTTCCTTAAAGCCTGAGGAATGAGCTTTATTATTATTATAATAAAGCAGGAAGGAGCTTTATACTGATAAAAAAATAAGCTATAGAATAATTAGGCCCCTGAACTTGCTTAACGAATAGCTGATGTTCCACCGGACGAAACTATCCAGGATCAATAGGAACTTAGGAGAACTTGGGAGAGCTCGGTAGCGCGTTCCGAAGAGGTATGGACTCTCAATCAAGAGGTCCGGGTTCGAATCCGCACGGACAACATGCCACGTACCAATGATTTTTTCTAACGTATGTACGCTGCCATGTAATTTTTGTGTTTTGTATTTTTTTTTTTAATTAAGTATATTTAAGTTTTAGAATATTTTAGTTTTAGTATATTTTAGTTTTAGGATTTTATGTTAATTTGTTATTACTGTTCTTGTAAATAAATATATATTCTTTTTAAAGTTCTTAAACACACTTATGTACCTACGTATTACCGAATGTTTTAAAACGGTGAAGGAAAACATCATGAGGAAACCTGCATAATATGCAGAAGAAGAAATTCTGATGCATATGTGAAGTCTACCAATCCGCATTGGGCACTCGTGGTGGACTAACGCCCAAACACCCTCCTAAAGGGTAGGCCTGTGCCCTGCAGTAGGACGTATGTAGGCTCATGATGATGATGACTGATACAAAGATTAAAATAAAAACAGCAAAGAGGCCGTAAAAAAGCAAAAAAAAATAAAAAAAAGTGAGTTATAGCCTATAAATAAATATCTAATAAATATCTTGGACAGTGTCACACAAATTATCTAGTCACATTTAAAGTTCCAGAATCTAGCCTGGACTTGTATTATGATAACTAGACAACGATATAGTAGAATACATATATAGATACAAACATCCATGACTCGGGTACAAATATTCATATTCGTCATACAAATATTTGTCCCTTACGGGATTCGAACCCGCGACCCCCGGCACAGCAGGCAGGTTCACTACAGACTGTGCTGTCGGGCCGTCGTCGTCGGGCCTGTGCTATAGAATCCCACTGCAGGGCAAAGGCCTCCTCTTACGAATAAGGGTGAGAGGGATTGGGCCATACTCCACCACGCGGGCCCAGTGCGTGTTGGTGGAGGCAAGTTAGTGGTCAACTTGCTGTCAGAGAATTTTCAAGCCGCCTCAATAGGCCTCTGACCTGGCTTAACGAATAGTTACAACGCCATCTGACGAAACTATCCGAGACCAACTGCTCAACGTGCCTTCTGAAGCACGGAAACGAAAAAAAAAAAAGCAAAATGTATTTAAATATCATGTAGTTATATTCGAGAATCAAAATGTTCCCAAGTGGATATCTCTTCAAACAATGCTTCCCCGGGACACTCGGTGGCTCTGGCTTGTCTGTGACCAATCAGGGTATAATTTGGATCAATGTATCCGAGTTCTATTCCGACTGTTATCAGGTTCTTAGCCGCTTGTAACTGATTCCGGGGTGGTAGTTCAGCTGCAAAGTTAACATAATTAAGATTATTTTTACATACTTTTATATAAAAACTCACTACCTATCTAAAAATTGTTAATTTCATAATATACTATTAATATACAGTTTACAGTTGTCCACAATTAGTTTGGGTTTGGGTTAAAGGACATAGTAACAACTCTTTAGGAAACGAAAAACAAAAGAAGTATATAATTATTTTTTTAACTTATTTAAAATTCTCTACTCTACTCTCATAAAACCACGACAGTTTGAAAATTTGTCGATTAAATCAAATAAAAGTTGGTATTGAAGTAGTGTAGACACATTGATATAAATTTTTTAAATATTTGATTGTGCCGTGTTAAGTTGTACTCTTGTAAGTCAATTACTCTACCAAAACAAAAATTTTTGACCAATTTAAACCACCCTGTATTATTTGTTAATAGGCAAGATAAATATTAAAATAAAAGACATCTTGAACTTACAAACCCAATGACCTATAAGTACGATTCCAATGCTAACAGCGTTGTAAGGAGGCGCGTGCGCACCTACATGATCCCAGCCTCTACCTTCATACGCCAGCCCATCTCCACCTACTCCGAAACTAAAATTTTAAAACAACATGCTAAGGATGATATTGTAGTGGCAAAATTGAATTTGAAAAATAAATGAGTCTTACATCGTCGTGCGTGTTTGAAAAGGTTTTTATAGCTATACTGCATTCCAAATAAGGACGACGATATTTTCCGATTCCTATTTAGCTTTCTGGCCAATTCTGATAAGCACATATAATTTATTTATCAGAAAGATGTACATCCGACACATCTTGGACGTTACTAAAGCTGTTCTAAGAATAAAAAATTGCCTTAACACAATATTGAGGAGGTATGTGTCCATAGAGGTAAGCGGATGCTTTGTAAGTCACTTCATTTTCGGATTGTTATTGGGCGCTTTCTGAGTAATTTTTTTTTATTTTTATCCTCGCTCGGCTAGGCTAGGCTCAACGAAAAAAACACGATATTATAGTTATTAAATGGCTACAAACAAGGGCTCTATCCTTCGATGAAAGGGTCTAACAAGAACCCTATTATGTTAAAAAAACATAGACATACTCTAGGAAGGTTGTATGCTTGTTCAAGAACATTGGCTGGTTATTATCTTTTATTATAAGTTTAAATTCAGAACGCTTAGATTTTGTCTGTACGTCCGTCTTTTGCTTTGGAAGAGAGATTGTTTCTGTAGAGTGAAAAGCTATGAAGAAAATATAATAAAAATAGTATTTATCAAGATCTGTTGGTTATCTTTCATCCCCTGTGCCTGTGCTACCCTTTCTCACATATGGTGGAGGTGCGGGGTTGTTTTTCTTTTGCCATAAATTGGTCTAGGTTGGAAGTATTTGGACCTAAATATAGGAATAAATAAAGACTTATAAGTTCGGGATGGCGGTTGAAGGTTGAATCTAAAATCAATAAAATAATTTTAAAGTATTTTTTTGTTCATGACGTTTCAACCGTTCCACAAATCGACACAAAAGGTGTACTCGTACTGAAAACCTTGTTAATCCAAGGTGTAGTTTCCCCAATGATTTACATAATTTGAAGCATAGTAGTGGCTAAAGATAGTATTGAGTAGATAGGTATAATTAGTATCGAGGTGAAGAACATGTAAAAGTACTTATGTTCAACAGTACCTACATGTATTAGTAATCTAACGCTTCCCCAACTAGGTACCACTTTCATTTACCTATTCTGAAATTAAGTAGATTAGCGTAGGTACCTACCTAATGATTATTTCTATGCGTCAGGCAATAATGACAGAAAAAAAACGTTCTAAAAAAACGTTTTTGTAATAGTGAATTCAGCGATTACGACGTCGCTTTGATAGTAAAAGTTCTTCAGTTTCATTCATAGACATAATTACTCTACGTCTGAACAGTGATGCAAAAACGACCCTATGTGTGGTATACTTATTACCTCCCCTTAAGACGCAACAGATTGAAAATTTCGTTCTCTGGGCTGTGGACTCGGTGGTGTAATTGGTAAGCACGTTTCCCCGGTTTGGAAGAGAGTGGGTTCAAGTCCCGCCCAAGACAAATTTTTCAATCTTTAATTTGATTCGAAATAGCACAATATGGCTGTAACATGTTTATAATCAATAATACTTATTACCTGTCTTACGAGTGTAAATAATGATAAATTTTATTTATCTCATTTAGTTTTTCAAGTTGATTTTGGATTATTAGTTTATATCAAAGATTTTTTTTGGTACTCGCTGTCGTACAGACCAACAAAATTTTTGGTTTATATGGTGTATCTTGATCGTTTCTGTCTTACCTGAACTGAACTTGACATTTGAATGAAAACGATCGTTATATCGATACATCGAAAATGGAAAGTACGGGTAGCCCATAGACAAAGAAGTTATAGAGTCTATAGATAGACCCTAACAGGCTCTAGCTAGACAGACCCAGCACCTATAGTTCATTCCAAATAAAGACGAAACGATTTTCCGATTCCTATTTTGCTTTCTGGCCAATTCTATGATTAGCAAATATAATTTATTTATCAGAAAGATATACTTTCCGACATACCATGGACGATACTAAAGCTGTTCTAAGAATAAGTGAGAGTAAAATATCAGTTTCTGTAATTCAATATAGCCTTACTATTTGGAATGGAGTAAGTATAGTAAAAAAATCACTTTATCAAAGATGACAATGAAAATGATAACAAAAAAAATGAACTTAAACAAGACTTAAGAGGATAGGCGGGCTGAAATGCTAATTTGGAGAATAGGTCACTTTTCCGACTGTATACGTATTTATCAGATCCGTCCCACCCATACACCCCGCCCACTAGATTGTGAAAGAGACAACTGCAGCTCGGACCGATTTTATATACAAAAAATCTACGAATTCAGCATTTCGTATTCCCCTGTTTTCTCCTCCAAAACTAAACCGATTTTAATAATTATTTCAAAAATAATATGAAAAAGACTTTGGCTATGTCCGTACGTTTTGCTTTTTTTGTTTATATTGGTCAAATTTGTTTACTGGATGTCTGAAAACGGGCCGTAAAATGCGTCATTTGCGTTAAAAAATATTTACTCTAGGGTTATTATCCAGGGAGAAAACAGGGGAATACGTTTGTATGGAGAAAACTGTACTGGTCTATCCTCAGACTAAGACTTACCTATAACCAATATCATTCCATTGCTGAGTGAACTGGTGATAATCCTGCATGGACCTCATGGCTCTTTGACAGTCCTCGCTCGTGTAGCACGCGCCTGGGACGCTGCTGTGGTGAATCACCACGTAAGGTACTGGACGGTTCAGTCGGGTGATGCCCGTTGGGGGACGACCACCCCATTCTGACTTGGTTACTATTGGTAATTGAGGAACTGCAAAGGATATTAATAGTTTAGACTTGAAAGTTGTAGATACTGAGATCACTTGGGTTTTCTACTTCATCATCACAGCATATAATACGTCCCACTGCAGGGCACAGGCCTACCCTCAGGGAAGGTGAATGGGCGTTAGTCCACCACGCGTGGCCATAAGTTAGAAAAACTCATTGGTACATGGCATGTCATCCGTGTGGATTCGAACCTGGGACCTCAAGAATCAGTTTCCATATAGCTCTCCTCGCCAACGAGGCTCTTTTTATTTCCACTTATACACTTATACACACTTATATACTTAAACCCACTTACACATGATACTGAACAATTTTCTCCTAGACTTCTGGGAAATTATTAAGATGTAAAATTTTTCTACAAACATTCGATCATGTGATTGCATTTAGCATGGCAAGTTCAAATTTTCCGTCCAAAAGTTAGATACTGTTTTATCTTAAATTAAAGTTCTTTACTTATGTCGCAGCTCCTATTCGTGTCTTATAGATAATACCTAGAATATACAAGGGTTCGAAAGCTAAACTTATCTATTGACACGTTATTGCATAGGCTAAGGAAATTAGTCTAAATAGGGTCCAACTTAACTTAGCATATTAAGAAGGACCCTGTATAACTATAACCACCTTTTACCTTTCGGAAGAATCGCACCACAAGTAAGAATACTTATTTAAATTTTGCGTACCTACACAATGTAGAGTTACGCATAGTTATGCTCTTGTTCCGCTCTTCCCTGCTTAATTTACCCTATTTAAAGCAAAAATAAAAACGACTTACCAGATTTTTCAGTTATTAAACCAAGAAGCATTATTATCATTTTATTGGGGACATACATGTTGTCTGAAAGATTGAAATATAATTTTAATGTACCTACTTAAATAAGAGTACAACCTCCATTTCCTCAATATCGTATTGTTGGGTCAGTCCAACAAACTTTTCTGTTAAGGTGGTTGCAGAGTTGTCAATTTCATACAAAACTTTGTCGTAGAACACTCGTAGACGGTATTATTAAAAGTAATGTTTTATATATGGAAAAATAGCTTAGAAAATCTAGATTGCGCGTATTAAATAATATTTACAATTTATACAAAAATTACGAAGAAATTTTGTATGAATAACTTCAAAGCTTGATATCTTCGTAATTATATTAATAATTGTAAATATTATATGTGATACGCGCAATCTAGATTTACTAAGCTATTTTTCCATATATATAATATATAAAACATTACTTTTATTAATACCGTCTACGAATGTTCTACGACAAAGTTTTGTATGAAATTGACAACTCTGCAACCACCTGTTGGTCAAGATTCGAAGTGTTAATCAAGTTTTAAAAAAAATATTGATAATTATACAGACTTGAAACGGTGAACTCAGACTTTCAGACTGAAAAACTTGCACTATGGAGCCTACCTCAGGAAACGCAAAAAAAATCTGCTGTTTCATACAAAACTGCTCTACCTACCCGACTCAAATGTATGGGTCTTTTCAGTCTAAATACAGTTTTTTTTTTTGCGTTTGCGTTTTGTTTTTTCCTGAGGTTGGCTTCATAGGTTCAGTTTGATGGTCTGAGTTCACCGTTTCAGTATTTTTCAGGCTGTCACTTACACCCTGTATAATAAACTTAGATACGATGACAGCAACGTCGTCACAAGAACAGAAAGGTTTGTTGCACTCTACAAGTATTTTGTAATGTATATATTCTTAACATTGAGATACGTAATCTATCGTAATCTAATCAATACACGTGGTTAGATAATTTTGAAGAGTATACCTACTTCAATCTGAATATTGTATAAAATTGCAATTCCTCTGAGAGTATTATTATAAATATTATACTTAATGCAAAATGATGACTAAGAACATAAAAATAGTTAAAAATAAATAATTTAGCACTATTTGGTTTGTTCCATATGCTCACGACTATATTCCCCGAGGGGGTAGTCAGAGATATTCTGAAACCTCAGAACATCCGCGTATCACCAGTAGTACCGAAACTCTGTCCAGTGTGACAGGGGGTGAGCCCGTCGCCACTTATAATGGACAGTGGGTACAATACATGCCTTGAAATTGAAGCATGCAGGTTTCCTCACGATGTTTTCCTTCACCGAAAAGGTGTTACAAATCGTACATAAATTCCGAAAAACTCATTGGTACGAGTCGGCCTGGACGGCGATCGAACCATCGCCTCCTGCACGGCAGGCAAGGGTACTCGCCATTGGACCACCACGGTTTCCATTGTTGTTCCATTACACATTAATATTTTTAACCTTTTGAGGATAAAGCGCAGCATACAAACGATTGATCCTTTTTTTTTCAAAGAGAATGAAATTTTTAAGCACGATTTAGAAACGAATTTCTGTCTTTGTCAGATTTTCTTCAAAATATATAGTTTCAATGCTAGGATTAATTTTTAAGATTTGTATTTCATCTCTGTGCCGGCGCGCGGTATGTCAGATTTTACTTCACACACTGTGTGTGGCTCACAAATTGTGATTGAAAAAATAAAATAATATGTAACTATCCTCAAGATAGGGTAAACAAACAATCTTTAGTTACTTGTAATCGGTTGGGAACTACGAATAAGAATAACTAGGTGGGAACCGATTTTTTTCCTGGTCTGAAATCTCACATAAACCGTAGAACAACAAATATTACGGAACAATAATAATAAGGCAGCAATCTCCTTTTTTTTTTACTTAAAGGTAATTTGCTATAGGTATATGCATCTTTAATTAAGAGAATAGGACAAAACACGTACTGACCTCTTTGCCTTTCTCTCAAAAGCAAAAAGCAAAAAGCAAACCAAAGCAATGTATTCAAATACATGCATGTCGTTTGGCAAATCGGCCTTACGTACGCGACAATCACAAGTGTGCTAGTTTGTATTGTACCATGTGCGCTTCAACTAAACGGGCCTTGGGGCATATCCGTTAATTGTAGTTTAATCGTAGCTACATTCAAAATAATGTGTCGAAATTAAAAGAGAACAAATAAATACATATGTACGTACATAGGTATTTAATTGTTCTCTTTTACTTAATTATTATAATTTCGACAAATTATTTAAAATTTACCTACGATTAAACTCATGCTCCTTTTACATAAAACTAGAAACGAAAAATAAACTTACCTTTTTATTTTAAACAAGTTTAGTGCACTCTTAAATTCAGTCTAAACACAGGCGGTTTTGATCTATTACAAAATTATAATGAATTCCGACTGAAAACTTTGATGTATCAATTATGCTAATAACCGTATTATATTATATTATCTACGTAAGTAGGTATCTATACTGACGTATTTGGGGAATGATAACCGATAAAGTACATATCTATTTGTTTATATTTTTGAATTAGGACGGCACATAGGCGAAGTATTTTTCGCTTACGCTGATAGACGAAACATCAGTGTAACCGCGTATGAGACAGCGATAGTCATAAAATCCTATACAATTTGTATGAAAATAGATGTCTGACTCCGGAGTCAGACAGCCGTCGTAGAACAAAAAAGTGGCTACGTCGATAAGGACAGCAATAAGTAGCGATCTCCTTTTTTAACAAGAGCTAATTTGCTATGTGCGTCTCTTACTGAGTTATATGACAAGACACGTGCTTGCTTCTAGTTCCTTCTCTTTCTACGGGACGGCAACTTACCTGTAATCTTGAAGAAATCTGATCTTAATGACGCGTTTGATACTGTAGGTATTTGGGGCTAACAATCTTTAAGCACATCTTTGAGATCGTCGCATTCGACTGTATTAAAGTACCTACGAGTACATCACCTACAGGGCTACATATTAGAGCTGTCACACACGATGACGCACTGACGGAGCAGCAGACGTCAGTCCGTCATTTGCGAAGCAAGGACACAGAGGATTGTACAGAGTAACAGCTACTAAGGAGCGTCGATTTTATTAGCCTATTCTTGTAGGGTAAGACAAACACTTTTACAAGCTCTGTAAATATGAGTGTTATGGGATGGGGACAGTTATATTATACATACATACATACATACATATACTCACGCCACTATCCCACTGGGGTAGGCAGAGACTACGGCTCGCCACACACTACGATTCTGACACACTTCTCTCGCCTCATCCACATTCATACATCTCTTCATGTACTTCCGTCGGTTGAGGGTGCTACGCACTTGTCCTTTTCGGAGAAGACCATTTATTTGGTCGTGGTAAGTTCTCCTCGGACGCCCTCTCTCGACTGTTCCACTGATATTGGATCGATAAATCTCCCTAGTGAGTCTACTCTCATTCATCCTCTGTACGTGACCGAACCACCTAAGCATACCTCTTTCAATCCTGGTTACCACATCATCCTTCAACTTACACCGATCTCTTATCACACTGTTCTTGATTCGGTCGGTCACTGTAACACCACTCATACTTCGTAAAGAGCGCATTTCCACTGCATTCACTCGACTTTCATTCCTTTTGCTCCACACCCAACATTCACTCCCGTACATAAGGGTAGGCACCAACACGCCGTTGTGAATAGCCAGACGTGCCCTTTTTGACACAAACCGGCTACTCACTACGGCGTGCAGGGCACCATTTACCTGATTTCCCGCAGTCACTCTCTTCGCCACATACCTCACACTTTCCGTCTGTCGTAAACATACTTCCCAAATACACAAACTCATTCACTTGTTCCACTCTTTCTCCTTCAATAGTAATCTTACACTCTGTAACCTCATCCTCACGTTCCAAGACCATTACTTTCGTTTTGCATACATTTATTTTAATTTTTTTCCTCTTAAACGATTCATTCATCATGGTTATCGTGTCTTGTAACTCTGCTTCCGACGGCGCAAAGAAACAATTTGTTTAAAATTCAATATGTATGATTTAGTTCATGTTTTTGATCAAACCCTAGAGCTTGAGTCAGTATTTTACTGGTTATGTTAGTGTGTTTGCCTTACCCCGGTGTTTGTCTTACCCACCTGACTTATTTCATTAAAATAAAAATAAAAAAGAAGGAATACATTGTTAAAATGATGCAAAGTTTTATTTTAATGTAGTTTTTCTTACTACATTATGCGTTCTTTTTTGAAATTTTTAAGGAATTTGTTTGTGATTATGTTTCTTATGAGACTGACAGACTGTTTTAGAATGAATGAACTACAGCCTTCGACCCTTAGCTATATGGTTTTGCCCCGGTGTCCTCTAGGTGTAAACTATCCGAAATATAGGTACCTAACTACGCAGTATTACATTTAATCTTTGGTGTGTTCAGATTTTGTTTTAAAGATAGATATTAGTAGGTGCCTATTAGAATACACTACCTACATAGTAAATATTTACAACATACATAAGCTCACGCCATTGTCCCATGGGTGTAGGCAGAGACCATGGACCGTCACACGCTACGACTCCGACACATCTCTTTAGCCTCCTTCACATTCATAGGTACCTACATCTTTACATGCACTTCCGTCGATTGAGGGTGCTACACACTTGTCCTTTTTGGAAAAGATCATTGATTTGAAAATGGTGTTTCCCTCGGACCTTCCAACACTTCCGCTCAACTTCGCTTGATAAGTGTATTTCATTCGTTAGTATTCTTTCATTCTTTCTCTTACGTGACCGAACCATCCAAGCATACCCCTCTTAATCATAGCTACTACATCATCCTTCAATTTATACCAATTCCTTATCACTTAGTATCAAAACGACTTAACTTATTTTAGTTGAATTTAAGTTAAAATTAATTTAGTCGAGTGCTCATACCGAATCGATGCCATTTCATTTTTTTAATGACATTGGTATATTTACCCACAGATGGATTGATGGATCATACGATCATACCGATCGATTGCGTAGAATATCGAATACCTAGGCGGAAAAGCGTTTGGCAAGAACTCAGATCAATTCATATCGGTATTCCATCATCTTCTTTTTTCCCCTTTCTATTTTTTTTCTTTTCTTTTTAATCTGCAAATTCAATTTTTGCGGTTCACAATATTGTAGAGTTTTTGTACAGAAATTATGTTATTTAGTTAATAAATTGTATCTTTTCCTTAAATTACTTATCTATTTTCTTACACAACAATATTTGAAGTGCTGAGCAAATAAATTACAACAAATAAGGAAAAATACTTTAAATTAAGGGGAGTTACTGTTGGTTTGGTTTAGACATTTCACTAAAATTCAATGAATCGATGACTTTTGACAGCTTGAGTCACATCGCATCGCTCAATTCATCATAATGTAGAGTCACGTTGTTGATCTGCTATTGGGCGGTCGCGTCGCCTGTCGATCGTTGGTTGCCCCCTCCCAGGTCTACAACGGGGCTCCAGTGGTGGCTCAAGATAGTGTTCTTTTCGAAAAACAATCCTTGAAGTCACCAAATACATAAATTACCGTACAACGTCAAGCACTTTTGCTACATAAACTAGACATTGGCAAAATCATCAAATACCCAAGATGGCAGCCATTTTTTTAAAAATAGAATAGAATAGAATAGAATCATAATGTAGGTAGTAAGTATGTATCATAATATTAATGAATAATAACACATAATTTAACTACGTCGAAGTGATCTAATCAATACTTGTATGATTTAGTACGTCTCGTTTGTTTAGGTATTGTTCGAAGGTAATTACGCGTTAAATTATTAATTACTCCCCGTCACACTGGACAGAGTTTCGGTACTACTAGTGAGTCGTGGATGTTCTGAGTTTTCAGAATATCTCTGACTACCCCCTCGGGGAATATAGTCTTGATCATTATGCTTATGCCTATTATTAATTATTGTTATACACTGATGGCATGTAAAGCCTGACCAGGAAAATAAAAAACCTCGAAAATCATTGGAACTAATTTTTGTACTTGGAACACTAACATTAAAGGTGACAGTCGATTGCAGCGCCCCCAATCCAGGTTTTTTATTTTCCTGGTCAGGCTTTAAATACAATTAAAGATCTCAAATATTATCACTTTGTAGATTTAGAGCGATGTGGTTTCGAATTAGAAATACCATTTCTTTCAATGGGTGTCGTAAATATATGAGGCGACTAAGGGATATTAACAAATTCGCGGCTCGAATTCTTTCGAATTCTATGACACGGATGCAATAGCGATGACATAGCAATCGCTGTCACATACCTACTACCGTGCAATGATTCAAGGCCTCCGCTCATTGCAGCGATAATATCGAGCGATATTATCGCTGCGATTTTGCGATAATTGTTCTCAGTACATTTTGTATGGGGACGCGCGTGTTCCTACACACTGCCGCGATATTATCGAGCGATAATGTCGCTGCTATTTTGTTCCAACGCAATCGATTTAGTGGTGCTGCGCATGCGTGACATATCGCTCGATAATATCGCGGCAATGTGCGGAAGCCTTTAATCCCTAAAAATTTTATAACTTGAAGTGTCTGTAAATATCCTAAATTTTGTCAATTAAATAGTGGTAGTACATCACTTCACACATCAATAATTTAGAAGCAGGACCAAAGGAGTGGTCCGAAATGGGCTCAAAGCTTGCGTAAGCGCAGGCGTGCCGGTGACGGAAGCGGAAGTGAGGCGCCATCTTATAAATTGGGTATCGAACGACTATCTGGAACAATATTTGGGTTAGTTTGGACGTGATTTACGGTGACCTTCACCTTATTTTAAGTGAGATTGATTGTGACATTTCATGGTAAGCATTATGAATAATAGCATCGGTAAGCGCGTTGCCAAGAGGCGTTGCTGAAGCATCAACTACGTTATACGATACGATGAAATAGCGAGTATAATGTTTCTGCCGTAGTGGTCCAGTGGCGAGTAACATCGCCTGCCAACCCTGCAGGAGGCGATGGTTCGATTCCCGTCAAGGCCGACAAGTAACTATAAGTATTGCGGAATTTATGTACGATTTGTAACACCACTGGCTTTTCGGTGAAGGAAAACATCGTGAGGAAACCTGCATGCATCTATTTCTCGAGGAATATAGTCGTGAGCGTGTACGTGCATAGATACATTATAATGTTTCTCCAATGTCTAAGATACTATGATAATACTTTGTGTTTTGATTTTGGAAATGATGTGTATATTCCATGCGCGGACGCACTGGGAAAGCGTCTAAAATAGATCCACTGACGCTGCTGGACGTTCCATTTTCTTTCAAACGCTGCCCAGTTTTGCGACACGTTTTATTTTGGCATTATTTATACAGGGTGTAAGTGTTGACAGTTGAATTACTTTAGGAGTGATTGCACCCATGACATTGTACCACTTTCCTCAAGTATCCTAAAGTAAAGCAAACGTTTGAAAATCATATGATCGAACGTTTGTATGAAAAGCGAGTTTCCCTTGTTATTGGTTCCTCGGGTCAAGTTGTTCAGTATTATGAGCGTACATACAATCACAATAATATGCAAAATTAGTTAAGCATGTGCATGTGCAAATAAAGAATACAAAGTGTAAGGATAAGTATTATTAACCACAGACTCTACCCATCAAACTGAACAACTTTGGGAGTAAACATGTCAGAACAAACAAAAATAGCTGTTTCATACATTTGAGTCGAATAGGCGCTGCAGTTTACTATGGAACAGTAAATTTTTTTTTTTTGCGTTACACTTGCATAGTAAAAGTTATTCAGTTTTAAAGGTAGAGCATGTGGTTCAAAGGTTAATGATACTTAACCTTACATCCTGTATGTATATGTTATGTTATGTTCAAATGCATGATTACATTTTATTGAAACTAAAAACATGTGACGATTAAAATTAAACAATAAATATGATTAATTGTCTAAGCTAGTTAGGAATATTTTAGACGCAATCAACAGCATAGCTGAAGTATTATTGTAGGTATGTAAAATTATGATCTATTTCTATTCCATAATATCATTTTTTAGGGAAAATCCCTAATAGATAGGGATAAATCTGATTCACATAGTGACCGGATAGGTACGGATAAAAGGAATTGTTATTTACTAGGCAAGTCTACCAACAACAAAAATAAAAGAGTACCTAACTATAGGGTCCTTCTTAATATGCTGACACTTTTTTAAGGGGATGATCAGACCATCAAACTGAACAACTTTCTCTATGGCACCAACATCGAAAAGGCAAAAAAAAACAGCCCCTACATAGAAAACTGCAAACCTAGTCGAGCCAAATGTATGGGACAGCTGTTTTTTTTCGCGATTTCGTTGTTGGTCCCATAGAGAAAGTCCCATTGTTCAGTTTGATGGTCTGATCATCCCCTTAAAAAAGTGTCAGCATATTAAGTTGGACCCTGTAGACTTCAAAAAGAGTACTTAATAATTACATTAATTTAGAGAACTAACCGAGACACAAGAAAATGTAGGATTTTAATCTACCTACATACATACATACATATGCTCACGCCTATGTCCCACTACTGGGGTAGGCAGAGACAACAGATCACCACACGATTCTGACACACATCTCTCGCCTTCTCATCATCCATAAGTCTCTTCATACAAGCTCGTCGTTTCCGGGAACATTTTATTTGGCCCTTCTTCAGTACGCATCCGATTTGGTCAGCGTACGTGCGCCTAGGGCGACCCCTTTCAACCATTCCCATACGTCCACGTACTTTCGCTCATTCTTTCCACATGGCCAAAACATCTTCAACATGCCTTTTTCAATCCTTGTCACTACATCTTCTTTCAGACCACATCTTTCTAAACCGGTTCTTCAAAGTCACTGAAGTCACACCACACATACTACGCAGGGAGCGCATTTCAAAAGCATTTACTAAAGAATCTGCTTCTTCTGCCATACCCAACTCTCACTGCCATACATTAAAGTTGGTGCCAACACACTCTCGACCGCCAACAAAAAAATATATTTTATTTTGTAACTTGAATTTAGGTACACAAACAATGCATAGCTATAGCACCACATCTAAACACTGAAATCATCTATCTGTACTACGACTAGAATCTCTGAAAGTTTCAGGCGGGAAGCCGCACCTATTTATAAGTTCCAGAGGAATATTGAGATTCCGTTGCTAGTCTCAAACCGATCGCGCTCTAGGCCGCGCTCTTCCCGAGTTGCCACTATACTTATCCCGAGATCTCCCGAGTCTTCTTTTAATTCAGAGTACCGAGTTATGACAAGTTGATTTCAGTGTAGTGTTGGTGTGTTTAATAGAAGTGCGTATTGATGTGTGTTACAGGAATACTTTTACACTAACACAAACACATGGTTAGGTTATTGTAAGAGATAGTTTATTTAGGTCTAGGTCGCTCGAGATAGTGAGATTTGTTCTTTGTTAGAAGGTTTTAGTTTTAGTAAAATTTATACACACTTATCACAATACAAAAGTTTAAAAACGAATAGGTATATTCAATTAGAAATTAGTCAACTTAATTACTAACCGACATGTTTCTTGTTGGAATTAAACAATTTTAATAGAAATTTGCCTAAGTTAGAATACACCTTAGGGTACCTACTGATTAGGCTAATCTACCCCTAACCAAAGGGTGCGAATGCCCTATTACTTAGCCTACCCTACGCCATCCGTCCGTCCGTCGTCTGTCCTAACTTTAACGGGCTGTATCTTTTTATATTAAGTTTCATTTGATAAAAATAATTATCGAATCTAACTTTTTGAGCCAATTTATAGAAAAGAAAACAAATCAAACATATACAAACAAGCGTTTAATGTATGAACTGAACTGAAGCATCCATGACAGCATGGTGTAATGTAAATTGTAAACTATGATAGTCGCATCCTTGCCAACTATTCGGTCACGTGGTGGCGTGGGCTAACTAGATGTTTATTAAAAATAATAATCGGCCAAGTGCGAGTCTGTGTTGCATTAATTTATATAATCCGTGAATTAAAAGTTTCAGTTCCTTTATTCCATCTTGGTATTATAATAACAGCAGCAGCAGCAGCAGCAGGATATGCTCACGACTATATTCCCCGAGAGGGTAGTCAGAGATATTCTGAAACCTCAGAACATCCACGTTTCACCAGTCCACGTTTCGTCCATTATAATAACTACCTATATAAAGTTACACCTAAGTAGCAAAAATTTAAAGTTGATATAATGGTAGATACTCGAATAGACCGTAGGTACCTAGAATCATAACAAAATGATAAAAGCCAAAGTGTAGACGTTTTGTTACTCACGATTGCTTGTCCTACACTCAGTTGCAGAAACGCTCATTAAAGTAAATTTTCCATTAAATCGCTTTCTGTTACTTTTGTCTTGTTGGCGTAGTAAAACCTAGCAAGAGATTTAATGGAGGATTAACTTCGATAAGCGTTTCTGGCTTTCTGCACCTGAGTGTTAAATTTTGATGTTTGGCATAGATATTCAATCAATCAATCAATCAATTATACTTTATTTTACACCAAAAAAACATAATATACAGAGAGAAAACAAACAGGAAATACAGAAGGTACAAAAAATAGGCGGTCTTATCGCTAAGAAGAGATTTGTTCCAGACAACCTTAGGGTAGAGGAGAAGGTAAAAGAAGATTGGTAGAAGATATTCGTTAACTAAGCTTAGATTAACACTGTAGGGCACCAATTAGGTATACATTATAGACGTAGGCGAAACAGCGGGCAAAAGCTACTAAGATTTATAATGTCTGACAAACACATAGCCATATGTTTTCCTTATCGCTGCCTCCCGTTTGCAATTGAGGAAAGTCGGATATGTCTTTCCTACTCCTCCTATCTTCTGTAATTAAATTCGTTGTGGGTTTCAAGACACCTTATCCCCTTGGCTCATCATCATCATCATCATCTCAGCCGATGGACGTCCACTGCTGGACATAGGCCTCCCCCAAGGATCGCCACATCGACCGGTCCTGCACTGCCCTCATCCAACCTCCTGGCTCGCTGGACTTCTATGTCTTCGTTAGTGGTCGCTGCTGTTGATCCTGGTTTACAGTGATGCGAAGGATTTGAATGTGTGGTGAACCTATGCTCGATAAACAAAATTAAGGGGCAACCTCCTGGTTTTACCATGAAATTGGGTAACTTTGTAACCATTTTATTCATTAACTATAGCACTTTTTGAGCTGAAAAATAAACTGAAACATCTACACGATATGAGAAGTGATGTGGTTATTCTAGAAATCGATTTTAATTAATAAAACCGAAGAAAAGGGAATCTTAAGTCACCCCTTTTTTCCAGTTGTAACCATTTAACTCTTACAATTTTTAATCGGAAGATAGGTAATTAAGATTTACAATATTGTTCACAAAGAATGATGTGGTTTTCTTACTTTTTCGAAATTAATAAAAAATCATCTCATATTTCAAAGAAAACTGCTAAATTCTGACCGGAGCCACACGCTCGTTCGCATCGATTAGTTTGGAGAGTCGTGGTCCCGGGATGATACGCCTCTAGGTATAATGTCCCTTGGCGGGCACACGCCTAAACTTCTTTTGTTTTTAATGCTTAGAACCTAATATCTATTCCAAGATTTTTAAATAATACAAAAACGTTCAAATAAATTTTATGTTCCAATTGTTTAGAAAAACACTGTGTGCATGACGGTGTTGGTCTAAAAATACTACCGTTGAATGAATGGACCAGACTTGTGTTTGGCAAATCTTTATAGGTTATCTACTATTTACAATTATTATAAAAACTATGATAAATTTATGATCAAGAATTTGAGTTAAATCTAAATGTTATAAGTCATAGGTAAAGGGGCCACTACTCTAAAGTGGACGTAGGCAGGAATAGATGAAATGATGGAAAATTAACAAAAACAGTGGCATAATAGCAGCTGAGAGAGATGTGGTTATCTGCTGCTAGATCATCATCATCATCATCTTATTAAAAGAACTACGCTCTGCTAAATAAAGTAGATTATCAGCTGGAATAAATTTAGCGGCACCCCATTAGCCCATTAGCATATGGGGCACAATCACAAAAGTATTTGATGTCCATGAGTGAGTCATCGTTTCAATCTAAGTACCTACTAATAATATTTAAAAAAATAAAATACCTGTGTAGGCAACGAATTAGTATTTCATCCTATCTGAATAGACAATAAGTAACGTTGCCAATGTCAATAAACTTAAAAGTGTTACAGAAAAGGTAACTACCTAATTAAAGTGGCAATATGCCAATGTTTTAGAAATAGACTAAGAAGACATTACAGAAACCCATTGACTCGACATCAATCAGGTGACTATCGATCCTTAATTTACATAGGTATTATCACTTTATCACTGATAGGAATGAGGCCAGAAACTTAACAACAAACTTAAATAAAATATGCATTATAGATTGCCGTAAAGGTCTCTGTTGTCCCTAAATTGGAACTTACAATGATCATTTATTGAAGAGTCACGTGGATCTGCTATTGGGCGGTCGCGTCGCCCGTCGATCGTTGGTTGTCAGGTTTGCTTGGTTCCCAGGTCTACAACGGGGCTCATCAGTGGTGGCTCAAGATAGTGTTCTTTTCGAAAAACAATCCTTGAAGTCACCAAATACATAAATTACCGTACAACGTCAAGCACTTTTGCTACATAAACTAGACATTGGCAAAATCATCAAATACCCAGCCAGCCAGCCATTTAAAAAAAAATAGAATAGAATAGAATCATTTATTGAAATTTTACCTAGGCAGTAATTTAGGAAGTTTGTATCCTTCAATACGGTGAACGAAGAGGAAAAACTAGGGTTCATATTCTGAATGTTTTTAAGGGGGTGATCAGACAATTAAACTGATCAACTACATTTCGATGTCGCGAAAAAATATAGATGTTTGAATGCGTTATCGATTTATATTAATATTAAGATAAACCCCCGAGCCTTAATTATATTTTAGTTGTTATTGTTATTTATCCTTACCTTTGTTTAATAAATTATTATACCACTAGACAAACCCTGCATACCTCTTTTAAAAAAAAAAAAAATAAGAAAGACCCGGCCAAAGCCAAGCTATAACTACACGTATAATGACAGCGGAGAACTTTACTGTTTTGCCTGCGATCGGACCTTTAAGTCGAAATTTGGGTTCGCTAGTCACATCCGAGCCCAATCTACTAGGTGAAGCCCAGGGTGTCGCCGTTGACGGATACGTCAAGGAGGACATCATCATCAACACATCGTTTAAGAACATCAACGAAGCTCTCAAAGTCAACAGCCATAATCAGTCGCTGTGGTCGAACACGGCCATGAAGCATCATCACTTATATTATGAGAGGATATGGGAGTGGTTTACAGTAGATTTGTTATGTCGAAGTCGACATTCAGTAGGTAGTTATGTCCTTCAATTACTGAGATATACAAAATACATACGATATTTGCCGCCTGAAAGAAATAAGGTCTTAAAGCTGCACAATTCCACAAAAGTAGTACTGTCATAAAAGCACTTACGACGTTCTTCCACCAACATTACACTACTACACATGGAATTGTTTTTACACAGAACACCATGCCAATCGGCAATGTGAGCCGGGACTCGGGTCCCAAGCGAGACAACTATAGACCACCGTGGGTGAAGGACAAGGATACAGATGCTCCTCCACCATGGACCCAGAGGAAGCTAAAACCGGTGGAGAGCGCGGCGAAGACCTTGGAGGAAGATGTGCCAAGTTCCAGCGTTCCAGCTGGCAAGCCCTTGAAGCGTGAGTATCAATAAAAATTATGTAAACTGTAGGTTCTTAGAAGTTGTTAAATGAATCAACTAATTAAATAAAAAGAGATACCTACGAAAGAATGCTCTGGTTACCGTTTTGGTTTATGTTCGTTTGGTCTAAGCTCACCTTGAGACTGCATCTAAGTCGATCTTGTATTTTGATCGATGGCAAAATCTAATAAAAATTGATTGCACTAGGTACATCGATAGGTTACTAGGGTGCTATTCTGAAAATCGATATTAATGCCTATACCTACGCATCGTTCGGTTCTATTTAATTTGTCGATGAAACACTATTTAAGTACAGGGTCCATGCGCTGTGCTGACGGTTTTTTAAGAGGATGATCAGACCATGAAACTGAAAAACTTTTTCTATGGGATCAACATCGAAATCGCTAAATAAAACCAAATGTATGGGACATTTGGGTCGAACAGACTTGCAGTTTTGCATGAAACAGTGATCCTACCTTAGATTATCAAGATAGACAGTCAAAGCTACAAAAGCGTCAAAAATAGGAACCAATACTGGTTCCAAAACCCTATACATATACACGCACACATACAAAATTAGTATGGCGCCTCACGCACACCAACCTAAGAAAGTTAGCCCCTTTTGTTTTATACGGAACAAGTGTGAGGCTCATTCTAGACATATACTTTTTCTAAGGATCCTACATAGAAATTGTTTAGTTTTATGTAGTTTTATGGCCCGGAGTGCGATTTTTGAATCTCATTCGCTGAGCTCAGCAGTTGTCAATGTCAAAATTACTATGGGATATGCATCTTTCTACTGCTGATTTGACTTTAAAAAATCGCTCTTCTGTAGTATGATTTTTTAAAGTCAAATCAGCAGTAGAAAGATGCATATCTCCATAGCTATTTTGACATTTTCATCTGCTGAGCTCAGCGAATGAGATTCAAAAATCGTGTCCCTGACCATCCTCTTAAAAATATTATTTATTTACTGTCATTCTGCTGTCATTCGTTTTTTGTGTGAAACGAAACACCCTCTACGTATTGAAAGTCCTTACTGAAGACTTCTCAAAGTCCTGTACGTAAAATTTAATGCAGGTACTAAATTGGTAGCACGCACACAGACAAGGTAAAATAATTTATATGAAAAAGATATAGAAAAAGAATGTTTTTAATGACGTGTCAAGTCAACCTATCATAAAAAAAACATCCAGAGTGTTTACGACTGATGCATGTTATATGCGCCTACGCAATTAAAAATCACTCTACCGCTCTATGAATAGAGATTAGAGCATAATTTAACAATATTTATGTCTAGGATTACATCGTAAATTAAATTTTGGTAAGACTAAATGAATTATTTTAAATGTTTGTGATTTCATGATGTATTTACTGTTTTATAAGTGTTTGCAAACATATGGTGTTTTTTTTTTCCACCTTCCAGTCTCTACATTTTACGTTTCATTATTAAAAGTGTGTCTTCCCAAAAATTAAATCCATAACATAACATAAAATATTCTTCTAAACCACCAAGAAAAAATGCTAGACCAAAAACTCATTACGATTTCAATAAGAAGTAGTAAAAATGAAAACTTATTAATGAAAAATCTACGTAAAGCGTCACATCCGTTCTGTAGGCGTTCGTAGCGTCAGCAAATGAAACTTGTTGATTTGTAAAATTGAATCAATTTTAAAATTAAAACTTTCAATGACGACCTTTACTGAATGTTTTTGTCATACGAATAGCTTCTTAAGAGTAGAGTCAGCAACCGTTTTATTTGAGAAAAGAGAAAAGTAATGATGTATTGAAATAAAAAAATTAAGAGTCTATAATTAAAGTGACTTTATTTTGAATTTTATTCACACACAATTTTTTTTTTTTTTTTTTTTTATTTATTTATCAAATACATAAACAGACATCTTATGAACTAAAAACATTGATAAACCCGATATAAGGTTTGTCCCAATGCAGAAACATCAGTCATAACAACATCGATAGCAACAATAGGCAAATAGGTATATAGATTAGATACATACGAGTAACTACAGTACATCGCAATACTTATGTACTTATAAAGGTACCTACATAAATTATAATAAATATCGTAAAGATACATAACTCTAGTTACTATCTTTTGTCCAAAAATCTAAATAGAATTTATATCAGAAAAGATGGTTATATTTTGGACCATACAAGCTTGTCAATGTAGGTATATAAACACTAGATTTCGTGTGTTGTTGTTATTTGCGATAATATTTCAAATCATACATATGATCATAAAATTGTGCAGTTTCTCTAGTCTACAGGGTGATATCATGATATGGGACGGGATGAATTTATATCATTAGCATGCTTTTAAACTAAGAGTCTACTCATCATACTGAACAATTTCACTATAAGAACAAACCCCCTTAAACTGCAGTGCCTACTCGAATCAAATGTGTGCAACAGCTGATTTTTGTTTTTGTTTGAAATGTTTGCTCCCATAGTCAAAGTTATATAGTTTGATGGATGCAAATGATATTAATTTCACCCTGTAGACTTTATATTCAAGGTGGATTATACGTTTTCGTTTATTCCTTTTTTCGTCAACAAAATATAAAACATAAATATGCTATACCATAGTGTGTAGTTAGATAAACATATAACCCATCGCCCTAATTTAAAAAGAAAGATAATACATACACAAAATCCTTATCAATCCGCGCTAAAATATTTAATGAATTTATTTGACTGTCTCTACACAGAGGACTATATTTCAGAGTGCATAATATCTGTATATCAGCTGATATATGTATATGATGACGTCAGCACCTGACCGAAGCTTTGGCAGGAGACACGGGTTCCGAATAATTGAGTCTCCCAAACGTTCCCAACTTTGTTAGTCTGGAGTGTGTAACGGAGTTACGTGGTGGGTTCGACGTGAAAGGACGTAGTTCACGGAATTATTGAATATTAATTTTTAATTGTGATATTAAAGAGAAGATAGTGGTACTTTTTGTGTTTGAAAGTGAAGAGTCGAAGACTGCCTTAAGTGGATTGAGGAGAAAAAGGTTGTAAAATTTTTATGGGTTAATTTGCTGGAATGGATTTTTTTAAGGTGAAACATTAACTTTAGTTTTCAATAAGGTTGTCATTGAATTCATTTAGTCTTTAATAAGATACGGTAACATCAGGAGCAAACCTATTATTTTCCATAACCATGACTTGGCGTTTCTTGTAACAATTCTTCAAAAGCCATTTGGAACTGCAGCAATACATTTTAGTGCCTTTACAACTTACGTTTGTTGGTCTTAGTCATTGTACAATCTTTACTCAAAGTAGAAAAAATTATACAAAGCAATTAATCACTACAATTCGTAGAATTAAACGAACTAAGAAAAAGATTTCAGTGTTTCTTTCGTGACGTTGGTACCTACTCCGATAAACGTTGGTGTTGTTAGGAAGATATTTCGAGCCAACGCCGACGATTCCGTTATATTTTTAGAGAGGACAGACTTTGGAAAATAAACTGAGATGTTGGGGTTACGGCACATGATTTATAAGAGATTTTTAACTGATTGCGCACTCCATTCCTTTAGAGATCTTGTTTTAAAGATGTTCAAGTATTTTAGAAAATACGTTAATTGTTCGGTTTGTCTGCAGAGATGTACTTAGTAGTACCTATCTCTCTACTGCTGGTGATAAATTTTAAGGTAGACTCACGACCGTATTCCCACTCGGGTTGATCAGAATCTTTGCTACAACTATGCCAACATTGCGAACTATAAAAAATTAAAATTAAAAATTAAAAATCATTTTATTGTCTCAATAGGTACAGTTTTTCTTATAATCTAAGTACAAAAAAAATAAAACCTACACAACTGAGACAAAAGGTTGAGGCTCAGCCTGTGCTGACACCGGATTGAACCCGTGCAGCGCTGATTTTCAGCCCCTCCCTTCTCCCTTAGGTCTTGAGTGGGTCTACCATGCACTATCAAGCTTCTACATGGTAGTGGAACTACCATGTACTATCAAGCTTCTACAGATACACTATGATACTTATTACGTACCTACCGGCAATAAGCGCCATGGGATAGTCTTCTATCAGGCTTAGCCTAAATTTCCTGATCAGGGTACCGGAGATTAGTTATTGTTCAGTAAGTATAGAAAGCAAACAAACGTAGGTACTAAGGAATCAACGATTACGAATTCACGATCGTATTGAAAGAGTACCATAAAAATCCGTACAGATTTTTTTTTTCCAGAAATGAAACTACCTAAAATACTAAGTACTTAACTAGCCCTATTTACGTATACCTCCGAACTTGTGGTATTTTCTTTTCATTCTCGGGAATGCAGGTTTCCTTACGATGTTTTCCTTCACCGCCGAGCTCGTAAATGATAAATACAACCGTACATAATTTCCGAAAAACTTAGTGGTACAGGCCAGGAATCGAACCGCCGCCTCATGATTGAGGCGCAAGCTCTCTTCCGTATGGGCTATCATCGCACCATAACTAAGTAAAACTGTCGGCCCGGTTGGTGTGTGCAGAAGTCGACCCATTTGTATGTTACCTACATGTTTACGTTGTTATTGTCTGGTTTCCATAATACAAGCCGCAGCTTTGAGCTTCTGTATAGGATCAGAACAGAACACTCTATGATACGTGCCTGTGAGTGTTGTTACTGCGTTACATAATTAAAACATTTAAGTTAAATTTTTTAACGAAGCATTAATTCTCGCGTAACCACAGTAAATGTATCGTATCAAGTAGGCCATATAATAGTAAATTTTGACAAGGAACCGCTCTGAAATAGCGAAGGTCGGCCATCTTGGCAACGGCCATGTTTATTTACGTACGTACGCGAATGCCATCAAAATGCAACGCTGCCGGGGCCACGACACGTGCTTACATCAATATCACTAATACTTACATTAATGTAATTATTGTTACTATGAAGGCTTAATTAAAAGCTAAGAGAGTAATTCTACATTCAGTTAAATCATTAAAGGCGGGATTGATCTGAGTTCTAGATAAACGCTTTTTGTCCTATTCGAGATTCTACATAGAGCAATTAAACTTATGCAGCGACTAAATGCAGGGCCGATTTCGGCAAACATTTCCTGATTTGTTCTCTCAATTTTAAAGTGTTGCGATCAAAGCAAGCAATGTATGCTAAAGCGGACCCTGCATTTAGGGTAATGTAATGTCTCTACCTATATTATTTTAACAGCTTACCTAGGAAAAAAAAAGTCTTTAGTGTTTTACAAAGTTCCTGTGTATTCAAATGTGGCAACTTTATTAAGTACCGAAATAATGTCCCATTGGTCCTAGATTGTTTTGTTTTAACTGTAGTAAAATGTTTCCGGAAAATTAGTAGGTACCTATACTTATTTGTGGAATATTTTGCAATCACACTATAAAAGTAAAATTTTGTTTTAAATCTCGGCCCCACAAAAATAAATTACCTACCTAAAGCTAAAGCAATCAGTCTAGTCTGAAGCTACGAGTTTTCTTGCACAGTGGGCATTTATAACAATAGTACCTAGCACTCGATTATGTTAGGTCACGATAGTAAACTAGTGTTTCCACAGTAGTTTGCTGTAACCTATAATTTTGATAAGTGGGTACTGAAGTCTTAACTATAATTTTCTTGCTCTACCGGTTTTTAAGTTTAATTGGGTAGCTTGCAGCTCTAAGCTCCCCAAATTTAAGAAAAGACTCACCCTTTGTGGCTCGTAAGTGAACCCTATCTACTTTCAAATCATAGATACAGTAGTAAAGTTGCGTTGTATGTCTAGTACGACTAAGCAAGCATATTCGGGCACATCTATGAAATAACTTAGGGGCCTACTTAGTTTAAGATGCGATATGTTAAACCTTGAAAATAATGCCTTTAATTTTTACTTACAGCCGTCCTGAAAAAGCAGTCGACGATACGAGATAAAGCAGAAAACGGTACATCTGAACCCGTAGAAGAAAAACTAATCAAACCTTCATCAGTGAAGCTCACCACGCCATCGAGGACAGAAGAAAAATCTAGATTCACAAAATCTGCACTGAAATCAATTGATAAAATCCCAAAATTAGAAGGAAAACTTTCTATAGACGACAGTGCTAAAGACAAGGATGAGCCTAAACCTATTGAAAATATACCTATCGAGATCAAACCTGTCGAAAAGGTCCCAGAAAAATCTGCATTAAGAAGCGTCAGAACAATTGACGATAAAGCTAAAGAAAAATCTGTTACGATTGTAGACAAAAAACCAGTAGAAAAAAATGGACTAACAAAACCCAATTCTTTCATCAATGATAAACCACAGACTAAAGTAACACCAAATTATAAAATACCAAGTAAATCTACAACTGCAAACAAAACGACAGTAAACGATAATAAAACACCTGTAAAAGTTGTTCCAAATTATAAAATACCTAGTAGAACAGCAACTGTTGATAAAACACCAAACAAAAGTACAGTTAATGAGAAATCACCAGATAAAAATACTGCTGTTAATGAAAAAACTTCAGAAAAGTCCAAAAATAGTGTTGAAAAAACAATACCAGATAAAACTAAAACTCCTATCCCAGAAAAAGCAACAAATGAAAAGACTACAAAGTCAATAGTAAAAGAGCCACCCAGTAAACCAGCAGTGACTAAGGCAGTCGAAAAACCTGTTGTAGAGGAGAAAGCAGACGAATCCACAATGGCAACTAAACCACCTCCTTCTAAGGTAGGCAATATCACCACATCTTTCTCTTGTATCCATCTTTTACTTGTTTACATCTTTTAGCTGAGTGTATAATTTTAAACCTTTCTAAGTTTGTGTTTAGCTTAAGAAATGTAAATATTCTGATGATGATGGTACCAATATTTATTTTTAATATCAATGACTACCTCTTGGGGAATATAGTTGTGAACATAATTAGGCAAAATTATGCTCAAAAACAAAGTCACTGCCGTTTTCCCTTTCGGGGTGATCTGAAACTATGCTATAAAAAAATTGTGAATTAGATATGCGGCGAGGAACATTTTTAGCCTTAGAGAATTCAGAGCTAAGTTATTAGCATTATTATTTAGGATTGGAATGACGTGTCAAGCGCTGTTTGGACAGCCTTAAAACTGTTAAGAAATCTTGATCCATCGTCGTCTTACACGATACTCAATTATCCGAAATCTACACGGTTCAAAAAGATCCTAATATCTTTAAAATATTTCCAGCTACCGCCTCGAAAACCATCTCTCCAGAAGCAGCCATCGAAAGACGAAATTGGATCTGTGAAGAAATGGAGAGATCCATTACACGAACGCGTCAAAGAGAACATAGACAAGACGCTGGCCAATGAAATACCAAAAGGACACACGCTGATGAAGAATGAAAGCTTACGAAGTGAGTAGCCTTCTCTTACCACTAGGGCTAGCATGCCAAGTACGTGACAAAACGAGAAAGCCAGCGCTCATTTCGGCAAGCGTAAAGTAACAAAGGACAGCGCAGCGGCACATCTCGATCTCTCTTGTTTTCTCGGGTGGCATGCTAGGCCGACAGTGCTATGGTGAAATATTGATATGAGATTATTGTTACCTTACCTTGTTGTTGGCGATTCTGGTGCTTAATATCAATTTGGCAATTACACATACACAGGTTCTAAATAAAAATGCGTTACATAATACACTTACAAACTGATCTTTTCGCGATTTCAATGTTTAGTTAGTTTGCCCATAGTGAATGTTTTTCTGTTTGAAGCACCCCCTTAAGTATGTAACGCATTTTTGTTAACAACAGATGATGATCTGCAAAATACCTACCTATCACTTAACACATTCAAAAATGACAAAACTTTATTAATGTAAGTTACGTTTGGCACATAGAGTTATCCTAAAAAGCCATATTAAGTAGGTGTACAATTTGTCTGCAACGAAAGACTAATCAAACCAGCGATCGGCAACTTATACAATAGCTAGATACACAACACACACGCATATATACACCCGTACAAAGGAACGCACATATACACAACAGCCAGCTTACAGGTGTCCTAAATTTCTGAACACAAAGAGAAAATGAATCAAATGAATTAGAATAGTAATCACCGGTGGCTATAAGTTGAGCTGTGACACAAACATTGACACACTGCCACTTCCTCTGATTTATAATTAGCGTGTGACAGATTGAAGTATTCGATCGGCGCAAGCGCAGTGTGTTAACCATTGTTCGATTTTGGCAGGCACGATAGGTATAAATGAGATAATGTTCCTGAGATGACCCCATTGCACATCTGTAGAAAATTATGTATGGACCTTTGTAAGTATCTAGATTGTTGCGAAAGGCATAGAGATAGCACGGAAGAAAGAAATCAAGGCGCCATTTTTCACAAATATTCGTCTAAACCTTTTCGTTATTTTTTTTTCTCGCAATTTATTGAAAAATAACGTTCGAAGCGTGGAAGCGTTGGTCATTACAGTCTCGGCCTTGTATGTATATAAGGCCGACCAAGGGCTGTAGCCCTCGCCTGCAGCTTATGCTATAATCCAACATTGTAATTACCAACTTAGGTACCTCACTTGTACTATAATGTGCTGAATTCGATTAGTAGATAATGATTCATAATCTAGGTACTAATCGAATCAATCAGCACAAACAGTTTTCTGGGTTTGCGTAAATACAAATGGTGAATTTTGAATAAATTCTCATAGGTAGGTATAGCCGACTTATACTACAGCAACCGCACGCAGGATATTTTAAGTGCATAAGGGGCTACCTCCTGGTTTTGGATAACTTTGTAACCATTTTATTCAATACCTAACTATGGCACTTTTTGAGCTGAAAAATTAACTGAACCATCTACACGATATATATGAGAAGTGATGTGGTTTTTCTAGAAATCGATTTTAATGAATAAATCCGAAGAAATGGGACTCTAAAGTCCAGTTGTAACCATTTTACTCTTACATTTTTAATCGGAAGAAAATGAAAATTTACAATATTGTTCACACCACACCATAATTTAAAATGATGTGGTTTTCTTACTTTTCGAAACATCTAATTTTTCAAAGAAAACAGCTAAATTCTGACCGGAGCCACGCGCTCGTTCGCATCGAGAATGGAGAGTCGTGGTCCAGGAATGAAGATTTTCAGAAACAATCCAGAAACTAATTTCTATGTTTGTATGAAGTCCAATTTTGAAAAATTTCATTGACGCACTAAGTGCGTTCACACACGATGACGCACTGACGGAGCGGCAGATGTCAGTTCATAGAACCACACCCGGTGCGTCAATGCGTCACCGTGTGTGCTTCTACCACAGCGGTTTCATACAACTCCTTGCTTCACAAATGACGGACTGACGTTTGCTGCTCCGTCAGTGCGTCATCGTGTGTGAATTGGATAGTACTGAGAATATCATAAATATATCTCTAGGTTTCGTTTGTATGCAGCGCGCATTTGCGCTCTCGGAATAAAGTTCTCCTATAATCGATTGCAGCGTCCCCAAACTAGGTTTTATACATTGCTAGTCCTGCTTTACTTATACAAATAAGCCCATAAGTTCCATGTACACAAATTTTTCGTCTCTACCCGTAATAATTATGTATCTCTTGAATATGTCAACGTTGCTTATCTTTTGATCTCTTGTGTGCCAGACGATTTGTGGTCTAAGTGCGATCCAAAATAGTCTCAGATGATTCCGCGTGCGCCGCGTCGCATGCGCATCAGGTGCAAATGCAGATATACTGCATTCAAATTCGTGACTTAAAGATTTTCTAAGCTTAAAACATTGTGATAAAGTGAAAGTTTCTTAGTCGTTTTGATAATTAAGTATTAAAAATAAAATTGGTGTATAGTGGTGTTAATTTAGTGCTACATAATGGCGGAAACGGAAAAGCCAGAGACTCTGTTCAAAGGTCATGACATAGTTTATATACTTAGGTTGTAGACATTATTTGTGGTTGTGAGAATGTAGGTAATTTCAAAAGACTGTTTTGAACTTAAATAAAATATTCGATATAGGTAATTATCTAATTGTGAGTGCCTATATATAGGTATCTAAGTTACCAACCAGTTACGAAGAAGAGAACCTTGTAATTAAGGCGAAAAAAATGTTAGAAAGTGTATAAACCTACATAAATTAACTGTACTTCAATTACGTTTTTTTAGAAAAGGCATTGAGGAAATGCCTATAAAATATCAATGCGACGTGTGATTTTTCTGTGATTATTATTAAATTCTTGGTTACCTTCATACCAACCTGCCACACTATGAAGATGGACTAACCCAATATTTTGTTGCATCCTACTAATGGATGCTAAATACAACTTTTTAGATTTTTTTTGTTTTCCACGTGGGATAGAAATTATCAGTGTCTCCGACATGTCCCCGAGGAACATAGGTAGCATTTATTTATCTTATTTTATTTAATAACCTTTCATTTACGTAGTCTCTATATACCTGTACCTAACTAAGCTAACGGTTTTTTACACTTGAACTTTCATCTCATTCATATCAAGAAACTTTGTTATTCCCTACGCCTACGGGATGGACTTCTACTAAAACCTCTATAGGATGATTTGGAATTCGACCTATTTTGAAAGAGGTCATACTAGAGGTCATTTACAATAAATTAACGGTGGTCGAAAATAAAGTGGTTACCCAGTTATGATGGTTTTAAGTATCAATTTCACCATGTACTATAAACACTTATTTACGATTGTATAAGTGGCATCGCTGCACAGCAAGGGAATGGAGCCAGTATCCTGGGGTCTATGCCACAGGGTGGTGATCTGGAAGGCGTTTTTGCCCTTATGTTAAGTTTTAGATTAGGTAGGTAAGATAGTTCAAGAAAGGAAAAGAATGAATGAAAGAAAGAAGGGGTAAGAATAGGGGTGGGTGGTAAGAATTTCCATATTTTACTGTTTATTTGTGCAAGTTTCAATAGCTGAATAGGTATTATGTTATTTACTGTGAGGTTTTAACTGTCGCATTTTTCCCTTTTATCTTTTGAAAGTTTCAGGATGATAATCATCCGACTTATTATGAGACAATGACAACATTATACCTAAAGATTATCAGACCCGTAGTCGTCGTTGTTCTGTAAAACTAGATAAAGATAGGACAAGGACAGGACTCTCTTCAAGCGCTATACTTAAATATATCGCCCTAGGCGCACTTACGCTGACCAAATCGGATGCATACTGAAGAAAGGCCAAATAAAATGTAGGTACCCGAACCGACGAACTTGTATGAAGAGACTTATGGATGTTGAGGAGGCGAGAGATGTGTGTCAGAATCGTAGCATGTGGCGATCTGTTGTCTCTGTCTACCCCAGCAGTGGGACATAGGCGTGAGCATATGTATGTAAGATGTAAGTATCAGAACTATCAGACGTTGGCTTTCTACCTAAGTAATAATGTTGACAAAATACACTGAAAAAAATGTTTTGTTAAATACAACCAAACTTTAGTGACTATCGAACTGTTCTGTAAAACATAATCAAACATTTGGTTAAAACAGCTAACCAATTGGCTATTTATAACCAAATGTTTGATTATGTTTTACAAAACAGTTTGGTAGTCACTAAAGTTCAGTTACGTTTAACAAACAACTTTGTGTGTAGGTATACCTACACAACGAAACAATGGCACTACACACATATTCTTTTGAAGGTGTTTACGAGCGGTTATTAACCTCAAGAGAACTTTAAAAGCACTCATTAACCTGAACAACTATTGTCTACTACATTTGGTAAACCGCCAGAAAACTTTCTCGGGTATTCTCAGCTGATTGCCAAACGATTATTTTGCATCATGCCGCTACACTTCAATAATTCTTCAAGATTCAAGTTATGAAACGATTATTTGCTTTTTATATCTTTAGAATCACGAACAGCTATAAAAACAAACATCATCATCACAGCCGTACGTCCCATTGCAAGGCACAGGCCTACCCTCAGAGAGGGTGTACGGGCGTTAGTCCACCATGTGGTCCGGGCGGATTCGATCCCACCTACGAACAAATAATAAGTTCGTAGGATCCCACACCTCAAGATTAAGTTTCCATAGCTCTCCGAAACGCTCCACCGACGCTCTTCCGCCGGCGACAAACAAACATGATAAACCTAAACGGACAAAAAAGCATAGACTTAGATTTCCACAACTTACCTTAATGATGATGATGGAATCCTAGTGGATTTCGACTCCGGCGAAGTGAATAAGAGCTCCTAGGTACTACCATAGATGTCAACACCCACAAGTTATAGGAAAAAAGCTAGCAGATGGCGATACCGTCGCTCTCGGAATGCTCCATACAAAGAAAACGTTCACCGTAAATACGTAACTCGTAACCTACTACAAATAAGGTTCACAATCGAATGCGAGACATAAATCGCGCAAGAGAAATAAGATCATCATTAGATGTTTATTTTTTAAGATTTCCTAAAGAATCTAATTTACTATAATTCATCAAAAGTATTACAAAACTGTAACAGAAGTAAGTCTGTACATTGAAGATACGAGTATTTAGGTACAAGAAAAACATTACGATACGGTTTTTAGGTTTCCCAGACTCTATATCAACCATTTTTATGAATTTTTGTAAAAGCAATGTCTGTTTGTCAAAAAGTTTCATCACAATCGGTTCAGCAGTTTTTTGATGCTATTACAAGCATCAAAAAACTGCTGAACCGATTGTGATGAAACTTTTTTTTGGTTGATAGCCATGCCATCAATGCATTGATATATAATAGCCCTCTTTCATAAGACATCAATGTTGATAGCTTATGATTTGACGAAGTCGCGAGTTAACTCTAGTAGGATATAAAACCTAGTACTTAATTATATTTTTTTAATTTTTAAACAGGCTTATTAAAGCCGACTCCTCCACCGATGCCGCCGCCCATGCCACCGAAGATGCCACCGCCGCCAGAATTCAAAAAAGCTCCCGTAGACCCGTCCAAACTGAAGAAACTGGAGCAGCTTCGCAGCAGACCCAGGAGACGACCGGACTGGACCGACATGATGAAAGAGGTGGAGGATGGCAAGAAGTTGAAACATGTTGTTTGCAACGATAGGTAGGTACAGTTGCTAACGATTTACCTTCAAGTCCTTCAGTGTTCAGATGTTTGGTGATAGTTTAGCCAGGCAAACAGACATTGGTCGGATCGGTTATGTGGCATTGCACTCAGTCAAATAGCTAAAATTTTGCTGGCGCATGGCGTCATAAGTGGGATCACATACGATGACGCATTGACGGACCGTGTGTGCTTCTACGTGCGGTTTCATACAACTCATTAGCGACTTTGTTCAAAGTTTGAAGTCGACACGATAAGAAAAAGATACAAATCATTGCTTCACAAATGAAGGACTGATGTCTGCCGGCCCGTCAATGCGACATCGTGTGTGAACGCACTAAGGCTTAACAAAACGAATTACTGCTAAGCTAAGCACAAGTTTACCATCGTTTTATACATAGTGTAAGGGACAGCCCTCCGCAAACTGAAACAGTGTACTCAGACCATCAAACTGAACAACGTACATTATGGAACCTACCTCAGGAAACACGAAAAAAAATCAGCTGTCCCATACATTTGAGTCGGTTAGGTAGGTAGGTACGGCATTTTTGTATGGGACAGCTGATTTTTTTCGCGTTTCCTGAGATAACTATCACTATGGATAGTGAAAGTTGTTCAGTTTGATGGTCTGAGTTCACCGTTTCAGTTTCCGGAGGGCTGTCCTGTATTATGTCAAAACGTATAATTTTTCAATTACCTTTAATGACCATGTTATAATCTAAAGCACTGATACGATAACCTTACGATAGAAAGTTCGCACTAATTAACACTTTAAATCATGAATATTAGAAACATGAATTTCAAAATAGCAATGTAGAAAAGTGACACACCTAATCGCGTAGGTACCTACATAAAATGCGCGTTAATTTTATAGTATTTGGATAGAAGCCCGCTGACGAATATTATGATCGTAAGCTCTCCCAACGGTACTTCTGTCAAATCAATGAGAATTCCCTATTTTTCAGTCTTTAATAAAAGCTCACTAAATAAACGTGATAAGTGCCAACTAGTGCCAAGCTCGCCTCGGGAGATTATAGTTGTGTTGTCCGTTCCTTCAAATTTCGTTTGAAACTAAAAATAAAGCATTAGAGCCAACGAAATGGCTTGTGAATCATACATTCCCGTTCCGCCACCTTTTCAAGAGTAATGAGACATTATTTTGGACCTACCTACTATTTACCTTAAGTGTTTAAAATAACTTTTTTGAACAAGTGCCATCCCTGTGTTAACACTAGTCTTCATATGTTATCGTCTCCTATTAAAATTGCGATGATCTTCATTACTAATATTATTGGTGGTGTGTTTCAGGTCAAGTCCCATCATAACAACAACAGAATTAATAAAGAACAAAGGGCAATTCATCTTCGAGTCAGAAAAGCCGAACTCGCACAACATTCTTCTGAAAGAGATCAACAAGGGTGTCAAGCTCAAGAAAACGAAATGTAACGACAGGAGTAAGCCCAACTTGGAGGGCTTGAGAAAGTTCAGGAGGCAGATGACTATTGAGGAACAAGTCCAAAAGTCTATGTCACAAGCTAATTTGGCTGCGTCACCTTCCGGAATATTCGTTCCAGATGCTGCGGTAAGACTTTACTTATATTACAACTAGCTGTTGCTCGCGACTTCATCTGCGAGGACCTTGAAAAACTCTGTATTAGGTAATCCAGAAAATTTTCTACCTGCGTGCCAAATTTCATCCAAATCTGTTCAGCCGTTTATGTGTGATTGATTGACAAACATCTGTAACAAAAATTACTGAACCTCAAATGTGTGCCCTGTCATTCAATGATTACATAATGAATAAGAGAAAATCGTTAAATGTTCTAGGTTCCACCAGCCCCTGAAGAAGATGAAATTGATGAAATGGACGATATTGATAAGGTCAGAGATGACTTACAGTCCACAAAGCAACTTCTAGCTATTGAACTTAGGTAAGTCGGTTAGATTCAACATCTCGAGACATCTCGTGTTAAAAAATGCATACAAGCACGTACTTACTTTGTCCATGGCCCAGCCACAATGATATTTACTCTGAAAGCCAAGAAATAATTGTCTCGGTTGGTCATAGATGTTGAAACCGAGATTTAGAGAGAGCTTTGGTTTGGCAGTTTAGCTTTTAAACTTGCTTTAGTTTTTTACGCTAAGTTAATATACCATCAAATTTGCTGTAAAAACATAATGATTTATTTGTAAACAGGAATAAGGAAGCTCAAGAAAGAGAAAACAAACGTCTTTTAACTAGAATACAGAATTTAGAAGCAGAGTTAGCTAGAGAAAGAGCTATAACCAGACAAGAGCAGCACAAGACTGTCATATCAGTAACAGACGCCTACGACGAGAGATTAGTCAATAGTCTTAAGTCAGAAGTGGAGAAGACGAAAGAAAACGCAGATAGTCTGGAGAAGCAATACCTGCAGGCGGCAGAAGATAGAGATACTGCGTTGACAGAATTAGAAGAAGTTAAGAGGAGGAATGCTGAGCTGGAGAAGAAATTGGAACAGGCACTTTCGGTAAATCTCTTTTAAACTATGATATTCTTTTACGCATTTCTCAATACAATCTTTATATCATGATAAGACAGACCTTTATTAAAATTAGAGGGAGGCTACAAATAGTCCAATCATTTTAATAACAATAATTCATCTATCGCTGTAACATTGCAGTGTGATAAAGTAACGTATACCTACAGATTGCGGTTGACAAATCTTCCGGTCCTAGATTATTTGTCAACTTACTGCACACTGCAAAGTTTCAGGGATAGATGAATTATTGTTAGGGTGTCCATACAAGGAAACTCTAAAATGGCTAGACTAAAAAGGCCCCGGACACCGGATACGTGATTTTTATTAAACTTTGGATCAGTTTACGTACAAAAGGTGCAGTGCTTAAACCACTTAAACTAAAATTTCATTTTATTTAAATAATAACCACGTTGGGTACATACTCTACAAGACTGTCGATTAGTACACTTACTCACTTTAAAATTGACACATTCGATACGATAGCATTATTGCACTAAGTACCTACTAGTATTGTGGTTTTAAATGTGCTTCCCATATCGGAGCTATACCTACTTTCCTACTAATATAACGCTTTGCTACTAACTGTATAAAATGCTTAACTAACTTTGCAGAGTTATATCGTAGAAGAAGCACCGGAAGAGCCTCTATCGTTCTACCAGAAGAGACAACTAGAATTTGAGAAGCAGTGTAGGTTGCTGGAAATTGATGTTAATTCTGACGAAGCTCACGCCTTGAGGAAAAGCGCCGCTAATAGTAACATTGCTTATAACGCTTCTAACGCTTATACTAATAATAACTATGAGGTAATGCTTTCTACATCTTTTACTATGCATGATATGGAAATGGTATCTACACGTAATAATGTACTGTACGTGTTAGTAATGGACACTCTGAATATCGAACTGTCTTTACTATGAACGCAAAACGAGCATAGTTTGTACCTACAGAATAGAAACTGAATGATGATAATAAAATAATATAATATTACTGTACCTATACTAACCTTAGCTTAAGAATTTATGATGTTGTAGAATGTCGTTTCTTGCCGCATCTTCTCTACAGCGACAACACGTTCCAACGCGGTGGTAGCTTCAAAAGAAGATTTAACTTTTAATAAATGGGCTTCAGGCTCCTATACCTATCGAATTAATTATTGTGAGTTAGAGTTTAATAAATATTTAATGAATTCCAGGGTATCATGCCAACCAACGTTGGTTCAAGAAGATCAAGTCATGCAATCAAGCAGCTCTCTGTTACCAGAGATGACAGCTTCGAGGAGGAAGAAGAATCTGAACCAGAAGAGGTAGGAAATTATGATTATAAAACAAGGTTGTCAAAGGATATGTCTCCATTTAGATACTACTTATATTTAAACCTTCTTTGGGGACAGTGCGTTGAGGGTTGTTTGGTGGCTAGGGCAGGAGTAGTGAAAAGAGTTGAGTATCTGTGTGTACTGTTTTAATAGGGAAAATACACCTTCTTATATACAACTCGACGGTTCCCTATTCGCCGGTGGAGCGCCGAGGCAAATGTAAATGTGGGTACCCCACACTTCTATAGCCCTACTCCTTGTATAGAGCTAAATCCACGTTTGCGAGACCGAAGGCCAAACTATAAGCCCGTGACCCACACGTTGAATATAATAAGTAGGTAGTACTTCAAAGATTTATACGAACGCTCTAGAAGATGAATAATTATGCAATCCTGATGTTAGGTATGCTTTATAGCACAGGTACTAAATCTTTACAATGAAATATCTTTCAAAAGAACAAAGAATGTGTGAAAGCAAAACATTACTCAGTTTCAAAGTTAATAAAACAATTACAGGAAGAAAGTGAAGAGAAGAAACAGAAGCGAATGGAGAAAGAGGTTCGGAACATGAGGAACAGGATCCGGCATCTGAAGGAGAAGCAGGACCAAATGAAACGGGAGCGCATGGGCTTCAAGATGTGCTTGAAGAACCAGCAGGCTGCTCTCAAGTTAGTAGTGTTTCTTTTATTCTACTCCTATCCTTTTTTTAATCAATCACTATCACCAACACACACCACACAAGAGAGCGTCGGTGGCGCGTTGCCGAGAGGTATGGGCACTCAATCATGGGGGTCCGGGTTCGAAACCGCACGGATGACATGCCATGTACCAAAGAGTTTTTCTAAACTATGTACTTGTACTTAATACCGACTGCTCTCAAACGGTGAAGGAAAACATCGTGAGGAAACCTGTATTCGCTGAAGAAGGAATTCTGACGCACGCACGATTCATGGCGCACGTGTGGTGGACTGACTCCCATACACCCTCCATGAGGTTAGGTCTGTGCCCTGCAGTAGGATGTAATCGTTCATCAGGGAAAATTATGGTTAACGGCAGTTTTGAAATACTATATATGTCAACAAGTTTACCCATAAACACTTTTATTCGTTTTTACAAGTTACAAGGGTACCAAACAGGCAAGTTTCAAAATCTCAGTCCAGTAAACAAAGAAGATACGTATTCTAATTCGTATGTGAAATCCACTGATCCCAGTTGTGCATGTGTGGTGGACTAAAGTCCATACACCCTCACAACGACAATGATGTGCCCCAGTGGGTACGAATAGAGGTTGATAATGAGGCTGATTGAAGCAGATTTAGAACCCGTAAACATGTTCGTATTGTAGTACCTTATATACGTAGGTACATTCTGTAGATATCTCCATTATGTTACAGAGAAGCAAAACGAAAATACAAGGAATTGAAACGCGAAGTAGACAAAATGGCGGCCATGATGAAAGAGGTCGGCTCAGATGAGGACGACGAAGAAGAAGAAGAGGAAGAGTCAGAGGACGAGAAGAAGAGTGAGAGCGAAGAAGAAGAGACCGAGACAGAGACAGAACAGGACACTGAAAGCGAGACGGAGAGTGAAAGTGAACCTGAGGTACGTTTGACAATATTTATCTTCTTTAGGCATCGACTTACATAAATAAGATAGTAGAACGAATAGTTGCTTCTTTGTAGAAAGCCTAGCTTTCTTTGTCTCATTCCTCCACTTCACTATGATATGTTCAGGACATTAACTCTATGTATACAAAGGACCAGCGATGGTCTCAGAGGCATAGTCTGTTAAGGCCTCAAACCCGCAAATAATAATAACTCCAGGATATTGACTAAGAAGAGTAGAATCTTGAATAGGCAGAAAAGCGTTTGTCCAGAACTCAGATCATTCCAATCACAGCTATCCATGAATTTTCGACTAGGTAGGTTCAGACTGACTTCATTTTAGCCAATAACTTGCTACCAGAAAGACAGCATGTAGGTATCCATTTTTTAAATTAGGTAACTGCGATTAATCTTTCTAAGAGTCGACCCGTCCAGTATGTCACCCCAGGTATCATGAGAACGATTTTTTTATTAATCTTTCTAAGAGTCGACCCGTCCATAGGATCACCCTAGATATCGTTAGAACGATGTACATCTGGTGTACCTAGGCTGACCTATCGTGAGCTTCAAGCCAGTTACTGCGGCTAGAGGTCGCGCAGGATCGGAGAAAGTTGCGTTCTATCGTTTCGTAATCCAAGACCCACTTTGGGTCACCGAGCCAGCGGAGTTAGGTAGTCAGCTAATCTTTCTAAACCTTTTTTCTTCCACAGGATGCTCCAATATTAAAGAAGAAGGAGAACCTGACTACGCGAGTCAAACGTCACGAGACTAGAGTGAATGCGTTGAAGAAAGGCAACGCACTCCTCATGGCAAACGTCGACCGGATCCAAGACGACGTCCTCAAGCAGAGGGAGGAGTCGATGACGCTGCAGAAAGAGTTGGATTCACTTATCGATGACCTTGAGTAATAAGTGCATTGCGTTTAACGTTGTTAGGTCTTACGGCCAATGCTGGCGCGAACATCTTTTGAACAAATTATTAACACGCTGTGAAAACACGGTTCTAAACCTGTATGAATCGATTTAGACTACTACAGTGAAGTGAAACGTTACTAAATTGTAGAGAATCGCACTCAATACCTAGGTACAAAGATAAAAAAAAAATTACCTATAAGTACCCTATTAAGTTACGTAATACGCCCATACCATACATCCTTGAGGGTACTAGTGTCCTGCAGTGGTACCTACGTATATAGGCTGATGATAAATATGTTTCGTAATATTTGAGCATATTTATTTGGATAAAAGAAACGAACGGTTCGCGCCAGCTTACGAAATGTAACTATTTCTAAAGATACCACCTACTTACCTATACTATACTGTCTTTTATAGTCCTACAAACTGTTGGCATAGCCTTCCTGTTGTTTTTCGTAGGAACTAAGGTTAAAGTATAGTTAGGTATTTCCGTACTAAAAGGTACCGTGGAGGTACATACTAAATGATAGCGAACCGACCCCAATATACATATTAATCTATGACCGACCGCACATTTAAACTCAGCTCGCTTCGGAACGGACGATAATGAAGTTATAGCATGAAAGTTTCGGTCGAATCAATAACATGTTACCGACATGTTCTATTTTCGATAATTTTTACGTAAAATTTTTATTATGTATCTATAAATTTACGCTTCTAAAAACTTACCAAAGGCTTTCATTATTCTAATGATGAATGATGTATTTTATAAATAAAAAAACTAATTTGTTATTTAATTAATACTATACTCATCTCAAATGCCTACCTACCCGTTACAAATAGTTACCAAGCACGTATCCAGATTTTTGTTTCGGGGGAGGGGGACATTTAATTTTCGGGGGGGGGGGGGGATATTCATAGAAAAACAATGAAAAAGGAAGTGCTGTAATCAATTTGCCATACAAATATTCGGATTTCTGGATACGTCCTGATAGTTACCTATTCTAAAATTAATGGTGGTAGGACTTTTAGTTACTTGTGATAAAGCTTTTTTTCCTAAATTTTTAAGTATTAGGTAGTGAATCGTTTCCTAAAGTCACCATTACGCCTAAGAAAACCCAAAACTGTGACACTGATTTAAAGTAGACGATGAACTGAGTTCAGTGGACTTACTAATTTAGGTCGGAATTCAGAGACGTCTTTTGAGCGTTGTTTCATTTTCTCCCCTCCGGACGGAAAGCGTCAATTATCGTCCCGCTGCGCTAAACGAAGTTGCCGCTTTCCACCTCCGTCGAGGAGAAAAATAGTATACTAACCTCGGGCAGTAAATAAGAAAGCCTCAGATCACATGTTGATTACATGAGATCTGAGACCTTTCTAACTTTCCTCCCCTCGGTGTGTAATCTACTATTATTATTATTGTTGGTTGTGCTATTGCAAGCAAGGGTCGTTAAGTAACACTGCAACCATCGCTGGTCTTGTGTTCGCCCCAAGCTCACCCATATTTTACGCATACCTCCGAACTTATGGTATTTTACACAGGTTTCCTCACGATGTTTTCCTTCACCGCCGAGCTATTGATAATGATAAATACAACCGTACATAAATTCCGTAGAACTTGGCCAGGCCAGGAATCGAACCGCCGCCTCATGATTGAGTCGCTAGCTCTCTTCCGTATGGACTATCATCGCTCTTTTAATCTACTATTAAAGTAGGACTACCTACAAATAGGATCGAATATGTAGGTTAGAGCTCGGTGGCGCGATCATGAGGTCCGGGTTCGAATCCGCACGAACAACATGCCACGTACCTATGAGTTTTTCTAACTTAAGTACGTAAATTACCGACTGCTCTCAAACGGTGAAGGAAAACATCGTGAGTAAACCTCAGAAGCAGAAGAAGAAAATCCGATGCGTATGTGAAGTCTACCAATCCGCATTGGGCACGCGTGGTGGACTAGCGCCCAAACATCCTCCTAGAGGGTAGGCCTGTGCCCCGCAGTGGGCCGTATATAGGCTGATGATGATGATGTAGGTACCTACGGATTTTGACATGCTGGGGGGTTCGAAATTAAACTTTTAAATGTTTCTATATCTTAGCTTTAGTCGCGTCAGAATCACTTGGACGATTGTCGTCCTTAGATCAACTTTGATCTAAGTTGTCGACGGTCGCTTAGCAAGTTTAAGTACCTACCTACTTACACTTAGATAGGTACTTACTTATGTGTTTTTACCTACCTACTAAGTAGGTACAGCTACCTACTAAGTAGGTACAGCTACCTACTAAGTAGGTAGGTAAAAATACCACATAAGTATAAATACCATACCTACCTACTTAGTAGGTAGCTGTACCTACTTAGTAGGTAGCTGTACCTACTTAGTAGGTAGCTGTACCTACTTAGTAGGTAGCTGTACCTAAGTGTATGAACAAGATGCCGCATCTTCCCTTTTGGGTTTGGTCTAAGATAATGCCATATCAATTTTAATTTAAACTGTTACTAAAATCATAGGAACGTACTTACTTATTACAGTGCGGTGCCCCTGTATACCTACCTACTAATTATTACTATATAATGTGATTTGTATATAATATTGTATAACCACTCATCTGACCGGTTTTTTGACCTTGACTTCCTTTTGTGCACCCGGGCATGTTTTCATACCGGAAAAAAAAACCGTTGTTTGCCCGGGGTATATTTGTTTCCCAACAGCCCTGCTCTTTAATATTTATCTGTCCTTGTTTTTCCTACAGAATAATCCATAAGCTCTATATTTCTGTCTCTAACTTACAAAATTACCCCGACGTCTTTTATAGAAGTTCAGACCCCCAGTTCGATAGTTTTGTCGGAATATCAGTTTGAATCCGCGCGTCTCACGTATCGGTCTGTTTCATGTTTCAAGTGGGTGTTTTGTGAAGTGATTTATTGTGTTTACTTGTTTAAAGTGGCAGTGCTAATCATGTCTATGGATAAATAAACCATTCTGGATGCCGAAAACCAAAACATACGTGAGTCTTTTGTTCTCATTTATAAATAATCATGTTTATTTGATGCCGAAGCCGTTTGTGACTCATGTTTTCCGTCCTAATTGTTTAGACTTATCGTAATACGACACCACTTGATATTTTGGAATGAACTAAGTGGATTACGAAAATAGATAATATTATCTGCAAATTTTATCAACATTTGAAGTGCTTCAACCATTTTAATGGTTGTTTTCGTCGTTTTTTCGACTCTAAGTGTGTGTGCCGCTGGAACAGCTGGAGCTGGTCAAGATTGACTAGATTTTTCAAGATGGCGGTCACAAATAACATATTTTTTTAGGGAGTTTTTAATGACCGAGGGCATATAAGTGGTTAAGATTACCTACTTATTTCCTTTTTTTTTCTATTATAAAGTATTGTATTTCAAAAATAAGCACAAATTAAACAAACTTTTACACCATATTTTGTACATTTATTATGGGTTTCCCTCTAGTTACCTTGTTTCCAATGTAATATTTAAATTTAAATGCAGGTTTCTTTGAACGTTAGATGATTAAAAATTATCACAAGAGAGCTGCATGGGTATGCTATACCCATGCACAGCCACCGTGATACAGGGCTATCACGCCTTCGCTCTCTTTCTATTTGCGCGCGAACGAACGAGATAAAAGACGTGATACAGCCGTATCATAGTATATCATAGTCAGGCTTTAACTACCTACTTAAAGAGGTCCATTCACAGTAGTCTGTCTTGCAGTCCTGCAGCAATATCGGATCTTGAATGGTGTTGCAGTCCTGCATGTGCATGGCATCCGACGACCTTGATCAAAATGTATGAAATTGCGTCTGTAGTCCTACTTGCAGGACAGTGTGTGGGCTCGCAGTCCTGCATCACCTGCACATGTACGACTACTGTGAATAGAACTTTAGTCAAATCATCAAAAACAACGCAAGTTTTTGCAGTTTGTCGCAAATATTTGCGTAATGCTCGAACAAACAAACAGACAGACAATAAATCCAAAAATTTGTGATTTGGAAAACACCTAAAAACCACATCGTTTTTAAAATTTAAATATAGTATCATCAATCATCATTGTACAAACAGACTTCTGATACAGTTTTATATAGTTTAGTAAAGTACCCCATTCACAGTAGTCCGTCTTGCAGTCCTACAGCGATATTGGACAGTGAATGGTGTTGTAGTCCTACAAGGCGTCCGATGACCTTGTGTAGGATGCCGCTCGACTCCTACCAGTCCTGCAAGCCCCGCCCACCGCTTGTCTATGGCATGCTGTGCTACAAGCAGAACTCGTAGTATGCTACACGTGATACGGCTGTATCACGTCTTTTATCTCGTTCGTTCGCACGCAAATAGAAAGAGAGCTAAGATGTGATAGCGCTGTATCACTGCGGCATGCTAGCTATGCAGGAGCGTGAAATGGAACGCGGGACTGCAGACCACCATTTTTTTATTTTATTTGTTTACAACTAGGTTTACAATGATCGACACAGACTATTATCACAGGCGCAACTGCAATTCCTCTGACGAATTAGCTATTTTCTTTTTTTTATATCATGATTGCTAGAACACCGACACTAGTGAGAAACGAAAGGAGGAGCCCATTCACAGTAGTCCTGCATGTAGTCCTACATGGCTGGATGTGCCCATTCACAGTCGTCCGACAGCTCCATTCACTATCCAGCCATGTAGTCCGACGTGCAGGACTACAAGCCCATAGGAGTCGAGCGGCATCCTACACAAGGTCATCGGACGCCTTGTAGGACTACAACACCATTCACTGTCCAATATCGCTGTAGGACTGCAAGACGGACTACCGTGAATGGGGTACTTTAGATAAACCGGAAACGCATGCGAACAGGAAGGAGGCAGGCATAGGTACTTTGACTAGTCAACCCTTAGTCAACCAACAGTCAACCTACTTATTCTTTGGTTGGTACCGTAGGTTGAGTATTCTATACACAGACTTAACAGACTTAGCATTTGATCAACAACTGCGTGGCAAGTTTGCACACATTCATATTTCATGCACACATTAAAAAATACAGGGTTGTATCAAGTCAAAGCATTCGAAATTTTCCAACTTTAGGTAGGTACCTACATATTGAAATAGTGACAAAATTTATGTAATGCAGTTTTAAAAACACTCAGCTCGAGGGAAACATTTTATATACCTACTATTCCAGAACATTGTTATAGTTTTGGAAATGATAGATTTGCATTGCACCGACACGACTCCCTCAAATTAATAATAATAAATCGCTGCCAAAATACTCGTATATAGGCCTCCGCTCATTGCAGCGATATTATCGAGCGATATTATCGCTGCGATTTTGCGATAATTGTTCTGAGTACATTTTGTATGGGGACGCGCGCGATCCTACACACTGCCGCGATATTATCGAGCGATAATATCGCTGCGATTTTGCGATAATTGTTCTCAGTACATTTTGTATGGGGACGCGGTCGATCCCACACACTGCCGCGATATTATCGCAACCTGACGCAATCTCTTTCTACTACATTCAGTGAAGGGCGCATGCGTGACGCGAATCGCGGAATCGCTGCAGTGTGTAAGGTGTCGCGATATCGCTGTCGATAATATCGCTCGATAAAATCGCTCGATAATATTGCTACAAGGTGCGGAAGCCTTATACATTCTTATTTACTGCCCAAGGTGTGTCTACTATTTTTCCCCTCACAGAGGCGGAAAGCAGCAACTTCGTTTAGCGCAGCGGGACGAAAGTTGACGCTTTCCACCCGGAGGGAGCTAAATTATTTGTTTATGCAAATATCTAAGAGTTTACTATTTCCTATATGATTTATCCTGAACCGATGCTATGTGTTTAAGTATACCAAACCTAATGAAAGGTTCTTCAATAATATACACTCAGTTTCAGAAACGCTCATGAAAGTTAATCCTTCATTTAATCTCTGCTGACACTTTTTGTCTTGTTGATGTAGAAAAGCTAGCAAGAGATTTATTGGAGAAATTAACTTAAATGAGCGTTTCTGCAAATTAGTGATAATCAAATTAACTGGTGCATAATATAAATACTTACTAAGACACACAGAGGGTCAAAAGAAAATAGATAACAAAGTTAATACTGAAACTATTTATTTTCAAACAAGACTATTTTGTTAATATGATTTCTTGCCAAAACTTGCTTGATTTCTTGCTATGACAAATTGCCATCAATGTTTCAATGTCTCCGTCGATAATTTTCTTCATTCTCATTCATATGATAATTATATCATAGTTATCTATACAACTTAGTTTTTTAGTTTTGGCTGGTAAGTATGTTGGTTTCTTGAATCTGAAACGATTGAAATACTTAATATTAATCTTCATAAAATTTAAACTCCTTTTACCTACAATAATTCATACCTACCTACCATTCTTGGAGATGTCTAGCAGATGTGTGTCTAGAAGACATTTAGTAGGCGGACATAGAGGCATCTTCTAGATATCTTTTGTACTACTTATAATAAGACATACTAGATATTTGAGCAAATATTTACAAAATATTTATTAGATATTCTGTAGACATTTTGTGCTGTGTGGGATATATTCTTCAATATTTTCTTAGCCATAAACCGCATGCATGTATCGTAATTAATGTTGTTTCATATAATGCTGTTGAGTATGTATTTAAATTAATTCATTCTTCATTGCTTAATAAAATACAAGGCAATAATGCAATCGTGCAAACAAGCATGCATACAAGCTAACATGCAAGAAGGCAAGCATGCAAGCAAGTATGCAATCTAGCATATGCAAACAAGCAAGCAAATCCGCAAAAAAGCATGCTTGCAAGCGATAAGTGAACCGTACAGTACATACTCTAGAATTCAATGTATGCTGTTTTATGAGATACTTACTAACGTTTTAAGAAGCATTCGAGGTACTGGGCTGAGCAATATCAGCCTCCGATGATGCTTTAGATTTTTCTCTATCTTCACATCTATTTCTAGCAACACATGATCTCCACTCCACTTCTTTTTATTCAAGGAACAATCCTAAATTTTATTGATAGACGCATCTTCTTTATTCTGTAAATAACAATGAACACAATATATTAACTTACACTCAAATTAATTTGCCGTGAAAAGCCGTGGTGGTCCAGTGGCGAGTAACCTTGCCTGCCGTGCAGGAGGCGATGGTTCGATCCCCGTCCAGGCCGACTCCTACCAATGAGTTTTTCGGAATTTATGTACGATTTTTAACACCACTGGCTTTTCGGTGAAGGAAAACATCGTGAGGAAACCTGCATGCTTCAATTTCGAGGCATGTATTGTACCCACTGTCCAATTTCCCTAATAGCATTTATTGTTGGCAGTTGGCTGGCCCACACATGTATCGTTCGTTGGGCAACGGTTAGTTTTGGCCGGCTATTTTCGTTATGGGCCAACCATGCAGGGCCTATGTATATAATTCCTACAGTTTCCCAACGGTTGGCAAATGGCAGGTTTAACCACTGGATATAAGCCTTCGGAATTATATTTAGGTAAGTATATCGTAGGGAAACTGTCACTGTTGTAGCACGGGGTAGGCCGAGACTCGTAGAATATTGAAACGCTGGTGGCGATTGGACAAAGTGTATTTGTTACAACTTTTACAATTTACAAAGTAAAAGGCAGTCCGTGGTAACATACACGACAACTATGGCTAACTTCCGGCCTGATCCTTCTATATCTATGCTATCACTAGTTGTATAGGTCCGCGTCTGCGTACATATTACAGCTAGGTAGGTAAGATTACTTGACAAACGTGGCGATCGTCGGGGAGGTCACTCAAACCGGGCGAATCTTAACAGCGCGATGTAGAAACGGGTACAGCGCCATCTAGCGTGGAATGACTGGAACTAGGGTTTTCCTCCCCCTCTAACTCAACGCCACCCGCGCAGTCCACGCACCCACCCCCGCACCCCCTTTACCAGGCACGTATCCAGGGGGGGAGGGATAGGTGGGATTTGTTCCCCCCCGAAATCCTAATTTGTATGGAAAAGTGATGACAGCACTTACTTTTTCATTGTTTTTCTATGAATATCTCCCCCCGAAATTCAAATGTCCCCCCCGAATAAAAGTCTGGATACGTGCTTGCCCTTTTAGCCGGCACTCAGTAGTTATTTTTTCAATTGGGCCAACTAATATACTTTTATGGAAATACCAACGTTATATAGCCAACGGTAGCATAAGAAGTAAAGGCCCATTGATGACAATGTTACTATTGGGCCAACGTTGACACATTACAGTATGCCAACGCTATCTAGCCAACGGTAGTAATAGACATAAAGGCCCATTGTTGGCAATCGGTTGGTTATAATCATAATATTCGCCTTCGTTGGGCCAACACAAAGCCATGTAGGCGATCTAACTAACAACATTCCAACTATTTCCCAACTGTTGGCCAATCGTGGCCAACAATAAATGCTATTAGGGTTATAAGTGGCGACGGGCTCACCCCCCGTCACACTGGACAGAGTCCGGTACAACTGGTGAAACGTGGATGTTCTGAGGTTTCAGAATATCTCTGACTACCCCCTCGGGGAATATAGTCGTGAGCATATGCTTATGCTATGCAAATTAATTTAAGGCTAAAAAATGAGTCACATTTTTAGTAAAAAAATCTTTGCTAACGTGAATACATCTCTGGAATTTTGCACTAGTACATGAAATGTCAAACAAGGATTCTCACAATAGATATTTAACGAATTAACAAAATAATGACTGTACTTATTGGTTTTATGCAATTAAAACAATGCAAACATAGATTTTCTCCTAAAATATAGTGAATATGTGCTTCCGTAGCACATAATATGTAATGAAAAACAGATTAAACAATTTGTGTCCCAACACGAGATTTACTTACCTATGAAACGATAATCCGGGTGTCTTCCGATCGGATGCACTGTCACACTTATGCGCACTGCATTTCACCATAATTTAACAAAAACTTCCGCTCCTTTGGTGATACTTTCAACAATATTTTTTTCAAAACTCAACACGGCGTTTTGACAATATTTCACTGAAGGGCACTGACGGCCATATCGTTAGCTATCAAGATGGCAACCTGGCACGATGGTTGCATTGTTTATGGGTGCGTGTGGTGTAGCAACAATAGATAAACAGGGATAGTGCTATATGAGTTCTCTCAGACCTATTAGAGATAGAAATAATAAACTAGTGTGTGTAAAAAGTGCTAAGTCTGCTACTGTAATACCTAAGTCTGTGATTCTATAGATTTCCTGACAGCGTATACTCGAAAGGGACAGAGATATGACAAAAATGTATGAGAAATCGTGCCTTTGTTTGCCATAGTTGCAAGATTTTGTATGCAATTTCAACTGTGGCAAACAAAAATATCGCATACGCAGAATGGGACAAACGACATGGATTTTGTCGCATTCACTCTGTGTAATTAGCGTATAAGGCTGTCTCGTTTTCGTGACTATTATTATTTTAATGCCTTTTCTAGTTGATTCTCTTTCTACGGGTTGGTACCAAATATATAAAATTCTTGGTTGGTACCTTGAATTGTTTTGTTTTTCGTTCGAAAGGAACACTGTTGGTTCTTTGCGTAAAGTATGTAGCGTCCTTTATAGAAATGGCAACACTTTGTCACGAAAAATAAAAAGCGTATTTGACGTCTGAAGTTTTGTCTATGGTTAAGGAAACGGAGGTGATGCCAGGTTAGACAATTTGTCGCTAAATAAGCTGTTTTAGGGGGTGTAATGGTGACCAAAAAATGCAAATGATGACAAGTGTCGTTTAGTGTTATTTTCTACGTTATTATAGTTAAAACATGTTTCGCAGTTTATAGAGAGCGAAATTCACTTATCTGTAAAAACTGCGATTAATAATTGATAAGAATAAAAGAAACACCTGCATAGCTAGCATGCAGCAGTGATACAGCGCTATCACACCTTCGCTCTCTTTCTATTCGCGTGCGAACGAACGAGATAAAACTCGTGATACAGCCGTATCACGTGTAGCATACTACGGCTTCTGGGAATGGATATAGACAACACAGAGAAAAAAAACACAAATGCTCAGTATTTTGGCTAGCTGACAGATTTTTAGGCAATTTTAGGTTGTTTATAAAAAAGGGGCTTTTTATTTGCTACTTGGGCAGAATTTTTTTTACGACTTTTTTAACCCGGATCTGGCAGCACTGAAAAATTCAAATTTGTCAAAAGTCAAAACAAGCCGTTGCCAGTGTGACCATTTTTAGCAGGATCCTGCGATTTTAGCAGGATTGGGCCCCTAAATTAGGGCTTAGCAGATATTGTCGCAGGATTGAAAAATTTAGCAGTTTTTAGCAGGATCGCCTAAAACCTTAGCAAGAATTTAGCATGATTCAGCATTTACCCAGTAAACTGGGTTATTTACTCGAGAAACGCATACCAATATTTAGGTACCTACCATTTGTAATAAATGTTTTTATACTGACAACTCTTTAGTATCGTTCTAGATGAATTCCCTGATTGAATCCACGGTCACCGCAGAACTGAAGTGTGATTTTTGAACATCATACAAGCGAAGCGGCGGCAGTAGAAAGTGTCAAAATTACTATGGAGATTATGCATCTTTCTACTGCCGAATCGCTCGTATAATGTTCAAAAATCACACTTCTGGACCCATTTTTCATTGGTTGAGTATGGTATCTTTGATTGATTTACGAAATAATAAATAAACAAATATAATTTATCAACTCAATTTATTACTTTATTTGCATTAAAATATGATTTTACTTTTAGCATGATTTTAGCATTTTTATAAAAATGTTTAGCAGGATTTAGCAGTTTTTGACCAAGAGCCTAGCATGATCATCAATTTAAAAATGGTCACACTGGCCGTTGCTCTTCGAGTTTTTGCTTGTTCTTGTTTTGTTTATCCGTTTAATTTGGATGCGATGCGAGAGTTGTTTTCGATATAGTATTATTCTAGAAATCATAATAAAAGTTCGTTAATTTTGTTCAAAAGATAAAAAGACTTATTTTAGTAAAAATGCCGCCAACGGACGTTGAGACACCTCAAGCGGTTACCGCGGTAAAACCAAACCCTCGGAATAATCCTACAATGTTTAAAATATTCCAAAACGTGCAATATAACGTTGTCCAACACAAGAAGTACGTGAAGGAGATGATAAAACTGTATAAAAAGGCAAGTTTTTCGTAAAACAACTTTGTTTTTGTAACAAAAAATCTGATGCGTTTGGGGATTGATAAGTTTCAGAAGCTTACCCGCCATGTTTTTAAACTTATTGTATGATCCAGAAGTAGCCCTTCATTTAGAACAATCCATTACCCAACGCATGTATATTTTCACTTTCATTACTTACTCTGATATCAACAAAAACTTGGGTTGTAGTGCAGTAAACGAGAAGCTGGACTTGACCCCTATGATGAGACCTATTTTTCATGAATCATTGGGTTTTGGGCAATCGGAGGAGCCAGTTTTGATATACAGGCTGTAAAATTAAATGCGTTACATATTAGGCTCGGGTCCCACGGCCTGTATATACGCAAATCGCGCCAAGCCACACGCCGTGGGAACGGTCTCGCCTGTCTTGGCCTGTAGACGCCTGTGGACGCCTGTGGTGTGTATTGTGTCCGGATCGCTGTCGGTAACTTCAAAGGGGCGCCTGTCGCCGCGCCTGTGCAAGCGCGTGGATTGCCGAGCCATTGACATAGTACTGTAGCCAGGGGACTTATTAATTACTAAAAAGATTACCGATTGCCTTTTAGAAATTGTTTTAAGGTACTAAATGACTAATATAATAAAAACCTAACCCGCCGTAGAAAAAAAATAAAAATAAGTCTGAAACGTTTCAAATTTCGAGGCTATTTTCTATACTGCCATGTTCTTCACCTTAGTTTGAAAATGTCAGTATAGAAATAAAAGAAAACATCGAAATTTAAAAATTAAAGACTAAATCTTTTTATTTTTTTTCTACGCCGGGTTGTGATCTGTAAGACTTAGGTTTTAATATTAGTCATTTAGTACCATACAATAATTTGTAAACTGCAATCGGTAATCTTTTTTGTAATTAAAAAGTCCCCCGGCTACAGTACTACCCTATCAGTATGTCAAGGTTAAAACTATGACTAGATTTATAGATATTCCCCCCCCCCCCCCCCCCCCCCACCCTTGCTACGCCTATGTTAAGATTTTTGCATTTTTAATTGAAATGAAAATGATTAACACTCACTCTCAGTTGCAGAAACGCTAGTTAAAGTTAATCCTCCATTAAATCTCTTGCTAGCTTTTACTACGTCAACAAGACAAAAAGTGACAGCAAGAGAATTAATGGAGGATTAACTTTAACGGGCGTTTCTGCAACTGAGTTAGTTGCAGGAACGGTCATTAAAGTTAATCTTCCATTAAATCAGTTGCAGAAACGCTCATTAAAGTTAATCCTCAATTAAATCTCTTGCTAGGTTTTACTACGTCCACAAGACAAAAAATTACAGCAAGAGATTTAATGGAGGATTAACTTTAATGACCGTTCCTGCAACTAACTCAGTTGCAGAAACGCTCATTAAAGTTAATCCTCAATTAAATCTCTTGCTAGCGTTTCTGCAACTGAGTTTTAGTTGCAGGAACGGTCATTAAAGTTAATCCTCCATTAAATCTCTTGCTAGCTTTTACTACGTCAACAAGACAAAAAGTGACAGCAAGAGAATTAATGGAGGATTAACTTTAATGACCGTTCCTGCAACTAACTTAGTAGCAGAAACGCTCATTAAAGTTAATCCTCCATTAAATCTCTTGCTAGGTTTTACTACGTCCATAAGACAAAAAATTACAGCAAGAGATTTAATGGGGGATTAACTATAATGACCGTTCCTGCAACTAACTCAGTTGCAGAAACGCTCATTAAAGTTAATCCTCAATTAAATCTCTTGCTAGGTTTTACTACGTCCACAAGACAAAAAATTACAGCAAGAGACTTAATGGAGGAATAACTTTAATGACCGTTCCTGCAACTAAAACTCAGTTGCAGAAACGCTAGCAAGAGATTTAATTGAGGATTAACTTTAATGAGCGTTTCTGCAACTGAGTTAGTTGCAGGAACGCTCGTTAAAGTTAATCCTCCATTAAATCTCTTGCTAGCTTTTACTACGTCAACAAGACAAAAAGTGACAGCAAGAGAATTAATGGAGGATTAACTTTAACGGGCGTTTCTGCAACTGAGTTAGTTGCAGAAACGCTCATTAAAGTTAATCCTCAATTAAATCTCTTGCTAGGTTTTACTACGTCCACAAGACAAAAAATTACAGCAAGAGATTTAATGGAGGATTAACTTTAATGACCGTTCCTGCAACTAACTCAGTTGCAGAAACGCTCATTAAAGTTAATCCTCAATTAAATCTCTTGCTAGCGTTTCTGCAACTGAGTTTTAGTTGCAGGAACGGTCATTAAAGTTAATCCTCCATTAAATCTCTTGCTAGCTTTTACTACGTCAACAAGACAAAAAGTGACAGCAAGAGAATTAATGGAGGATTAACTTTAATGACCGTTCCTGCAACTAACTTAGTAGCAGAAACGCTCATTAAAGTTAATCCTCCATTAAATCTCTTGCTAGGTTTTACTACGACCATAAGACAAAAAATTACAGCAAGAGATTTAATGGGGGATTAACTATAATGACCGTTCCTGCAACTAACTCAGTTGCAGAAACGCTCATTAAAGTTAATCCTCAATTAAATCTCTTGCTAGGTTTTACTACGTCCACAAGACAAAAAATTACAGCAAGAGACTTAATGGAGGAATAACTTTAATGACCGTTCCTGCAACTAAAACTCAGTTGCAGAAACGCTAGCAAGAGATTTAATTGAGGATTAACTTTAATGAGCGTTTCTGCAACTGAGTTAGTTGCAGGAACGGTCATTAAAGTTAATCCTCCATTAAATCTCTTGCTGTAATTTTTTGTCTTGTGGACGTAGTAAAACCTAGCAAGAGATTTAATTGAGGATAAACTTTAATGAGCGTTTCTGCAAGTGAGTTAGTTACAGGAACGGTCATTAAAGTTAATCTTCCATTAAATCTCTTGCAGTAATTTTTTGTCTTGTGGACGTAGTAAAAGCTAACAAGAGATTTAACTGAGGATTAACTTTAATGAGCGTTTCTGCAACTGAGTTTTAGTTGCAGGAACGGTCATTAAAGTTAATCCTCCATTAAATCTCTTGCTGTAATTTTTTGTCTTGTGGACGTAGTAAAACCTAGCAAGAGATTTAATTGAGGATTAACTTTAATGACCGTTCCTGCAACTAAATCAGTTAATTGTGGGTTAACTTTAAGGAGCGTTTCTGCAACTGAGTGTAAGATTAGTTCATTTTTAATCAACTTTTTAGATTAAAATTGTTAATAATAGTTAATTATTTTTAATTTTAATCAAAATTAACTTTGGGCCCGCACTGCTTTAAACCACATACTCGACTCATCAAACTGAACAACTTTAAACTGTCAAAACAAACAAAAAATAGAACAACTCTGATAGCATGGTCAACTCGGACAACATGAACAAATCGGATAACATGGTCAACTCGGACAACATGGTCAACTCGGACAACATGGTCAACTCGGACAACATGGTCAACTCGGACAACATGGTCAACTCTGACAACATGGCCAACAAAGTCAACTCTGACAACATGGCAAACTTGGTCAACATGGTTAACTTGAACTACGTGAATAACCTTAATAGCACGGTCAGCTCAGTCAACATGATCAACGGTGGATTTTGTCAAAGTTAATTGAGTTGTCAAGAGTTGTTCATGTTGTCCATGTTGACTGAGTTGACCATGTTGTCCGAGTTGACCATGTTGTCAGGGTTGACCATGTCGTCCGAGTTGTTCATGTTGTCCAAGTTGTTCTCCTCCATCTGGCGTCAACGCCATCTATCGCGGTTTGTTGGAACTATGTTTTACTAGCTGTCAGAAAACTCCCCATCGGGTAGATTTATTCCTGACTGGCTCGGCAATCCACGCGCTTGTACAGGCGGCGACAGGCGTTTCCTTTGAAGTTACCGACTTTCGATGGATAGCAATACGCACCGCAGGCCGCGACAGGCGCTCTGTTCCCACGGCGTGGCGCGTGGCGTGTGGATTGACAACACACATGCCGTGGGACCCTATCTACAAGCTAGCTACAGTTGGTGCGTGGATTGTAGCGACAGTGTTGCCAAGTTCGGCTTTTCGGAACTAGATTAGCTCTTTTTTTCTCTCGACTAGCGCTGCGCCATATTTACTAACTTAGTAGTTTATATTTCAGCTGTGTTTATATAAATTAGCCGTAATTTTACATTTTCTTATTACGGACAAATTACAGAGCACGGTTTGTCGTGAAAGTTCGTTTTGTTTCTATACATTACATGCAAATCTTTTCCAATGCAGTTTTCGTGTGCCGCGGTGATTACGTAAGACGCGACAATTATCGTATTTCTTTTTTTTTACTTATTCCGGTCTCCTTATAATCTATGTTCTTGCAGAATAATTCAGAAAAAAAAGATTGTTTTTCAGTTATTAAAACAACAAGAAATGAAATATGTAACAATTTAGATATTATAATTTTATATAATAATTTGGCTTTGAAGTAAAAGAAATAAATGGCTCATTCCCTTGCGTAGCAATGGTAACACTGAATGGCATGGCGAGCCACAGGCGCCGTGGGAACGGGTCGGCGCGTGGTGTTACAGGCGAGTACAGGCGAGGCGCGTCGTGGCGCGGCTTGTCTATACACAGGCCGTGGGACCCGGGCCTTAAAGGGGTAGTTTCAGACCAAAACAATGTTTGCTATGAGACCAACTGTGAAATTGCAATAAAAAATCAGCCATTCCAAAGAAAACGTCAATTGCTGTTAGACCCAGAGGTATGGGACACCAGAATTTTTAAATATGTAATGAATTAAATTTTACACCCTGTATAAATATACTTATATTTTGTATATCCCTATGACCCAGTGAAAACTAAAAAACAGCAGGAGCAAGGCTTGTGTCATCGTCGGAGCGCTCACTGGGCACTACGCCACAGGTGCGATGATGCACTAAATAAAACTCACCCTAGATCCCAGCTGTCGAGCATGCGGAGAGGATGACCACCATGAGGTTGATGATGATGAGACCATGGAACATATTCTTTGTGACTGTGATGTCTTGGCGGCAAAACGCATGTGCCTCCTCGGAGATGGATACCCAAAACCTTAGAGATCTTAGGTTTCTTCCCCTCAAGGGTATGCCTCCTCCATTGACCTATGTGAAGGGAGAAGAAAGCAAAAAGCATTGGGGCTAACACAAAAGATCCCACTGGGTCGAAGTGTTGCTGGCTTGCCAGCGCCCGCAACAAGATAAGATAAATAATTAGGTTAGCAATGACTTACAAGGGCAAAACCACAGGCAAAAGTCAATAGGATTTATTACAAAAGCTTTATTAAAATCAACAGTTAGACGAGGATTCGTTCCGTGAGAGCTTCAAGAACGCAATGCAGTATTTGTTCACGTTCGGAGACACGAGCGCTAATGTGGACCGCGTCGTGCAGTTCGTGGCCACGTTCTGCACTTCCCTTGACGACGAGGAGGAATTCTTGCTCTTCATTTGTGATATTATCTTTGATGTAAGTATGAAGATGGATTATTTTTAGATCTTTTGCAGTGTTATTAAGTAGCACGTGTGCAAACCAATCACAATACCACATAATAAATACTAGTACTACCCATACAGAAGAATCACTTCGAAACAGATTTATATGAATAGAGTCTCTCTGCATGGCAATAAGGTGCAAAGTTATTCACTCCCGTCCTATCGAACAATTCGTGAATAACCTACCAACTGTCACAACGGCGCGCCTGTAAACAAAAATGAACCGAGTCATTATTAGATCATCCTTGACATAGTCTCCCTCTTTCATTCTTTCACATGCTGGCATGACATCGCTAGGGTTTTCAAGTCTCGCATTGATTACTCACAAAATGGCGGCAACTCTAATGAGATTTGACCAAGAAGTTTACACTATATACCTAACGTGTTGCCATTACTAGCCTATTGCGGTTACCCACGAGTGCCATTATTTTCCTGGTCATCCATCTCTGTTATATTTCTCTGCCAGATGTGCGAACTAGGCTTCATAATGAGTAGTGCCACATTCTCTTATTTTCTCCACCCTCTATTTAATGCTAGAACCTCCAATACAAATATTATTTACTAGTTTTATATTTACAGTGTCAATGTGTATCGGGTCAATCAGTGAGGTACAGAGCAAGTCAACTGTTAGCTGCCTTACTGTCGGCTCTCGGAGAAGATGCCTCACTTGATGACGACCTCTGCGACAAGCTCCTGGCGTCCCAGGTAATATACTTATCAGTTTCAACAATGTCTTGGCGGCTAAACACATATGCCTCCTCAGAGATGGATATCCAAAACTGGGAGGAATGGTATAGCCTCATTCAACGACCATGTATTTGAAGGGTGAAGAAAGCAAGAAGTAAGCACACCCACCTAATACCATTGGGTCGAAGTGTTGCTGGCTTGCCAGCCCACACAACAAGATAAGATAAAGGAGGTTCTTCAGGATCTAACTAACTTGCCTCCACCAATCCAAACGTGCAATCTGCCCTGGGCCCGCATGGTGGAGTATGACACACTCCCTCTCACTATTATTCGAGGGAAGCAGGGCAACCCCGGCAGTGGGATCCAACTGGCTATAACTTGCTTATTTACTAAATTATTTTCAGTTTGTTATTGAGAGCTCGGTGGCGCGTTGCGGAGAGGTATGGACTCTCAATCATGAGGTCCGGGTTCATATCCGTACAGACAACATGGAACATACCAATGAGTTTTTCTAACCTATGTATGTATTACCGACTGCTCTCAAACTGTGAAGAAAAAAATCGTGAGGAAACCTGCATATGCAGAAGAACAAATTCTGATGCATATGTGAAGTCTACCCATCCGCATTGGGCACGCGTGGTGGACTAACGCCCGAAGACCCTCCTGGAGGGTAGGCCTGTGCCCTGCAGTGGGAAGTATATAGGCTGATGATGATGATGATTATGAGTAATGGCCACTATTAACCAACTACTTATAGACTGATCTTCCATCAAATAAAATACAAACAACTTTAAACTCTATTGCCAGATGCAAAGGCTTCAAGACACGCGAGGCGCGGTGCGATGCCGAGCTGCCCTCGCGCTGCAACGCCTCCAGAACCCTCCCGACGATGAAGTCACGCGCGCTTATCGGTTCCACATGAGTTGCGACCCTAGCTCTTCCGTTAGAAGGTACATGTTTGAATACAAGATAGTGAAACAAACTATTTTGTGGATACATGCATTCATTTACTTCCAATATTAACATAACATAAGTAAAATAAATGTTAATATTGGAAGTAAATGAAATTAGCATCAATGAATTTCCGCCACATTGATTGTGAGGTTTTTCTTTCTATTTAGGCTTAATTGCTTGTAAGTTTTAGAAGTGAGCTATGTGTAGGCCAATGATGATTATTTAGTGACCATAAACAATTTATTACAGCATTCAGTTTTCAGAAGAGCAACTGTGTTTAGGTTGATCTGTCGATGGTAGCTCCCCTAAAGTAGTTTTATTATGATTTCGCTACTAGTACGTCACTCTGTTTTTTTCCATACAGCATGCGCGATTTTTGTTCTGAAAAGCGTGGGAAAAGGTATCTTCTCTATGTAGCGAAGTCTCACACGTCAGTAGAACCATACTAGAAAGGCTGGCAAGTCTATAACAGAATTAAAATAAGAACCGTTTCGTTTCAGAGCCGTCCTAATGTCAATAGCTAAGTCTAAGAACAACGTGCCGTTCGTCCTGGAGCGGCTGTGTGACGTCGACGAGGCCGTCAGACGCGCCGCCTTCCTCTACATGGCGGCTATGCCCGTCACACAGCTGAAGGTCACGCAGAGGATACTCACACTTAAAGTTAGTATACTAACTACTCTTTACTTGAGCACATAAGGTAAAAAATAGTACATATTCCTTCAGGTCCTTCTTAATATGCTGACACTTTGTTTTAAGGGGATGATCAGACCGTCAAACTGAACAACTATCTCTATGGCACCAAAATCTGCTGTTCCATTCAAAACTATACCTACTCGAGCGAAATGTATGGCACATGGTATTAATAAATTTTTGGCATTTTTGACTACTTCTGATACACCTCTTTTGCTTCCTCTAGGTTCCATCTTGTCATACATTCCTGTCGATTTCGGCTACTTTTAACCTGACATTTTTTAATGAATTACTTGATCTAACAAATCACTCTATAGTTAAAGGAAGACAATCCTATGTTTATTTACATAAATTCAACCTAATCCTCAGGTGGGTCTAACGGAACGCAGCCAGCGCGTCCGTCGCGTCGTCGAGGAGATCCTGATACCAGGCTGGCTGAGCACCTTCCGAGGAAACATAGTGGATCTCCTGAAAGCTATTCGTCTGGACAACACTCACGATGCCAAGGATTCCCAGTACGTCGCAGGGAAGCTTCTGGAGTCCTTGTTTAAGTGAGTTGATTGTCATATCCCTACCTAACCTAGCACATGAGTAAATTACCCCAGAGACCAAAGCAAGGCGTGGTAGGACGAGTTTACCTACACGCGGATTGAGGACAAAACTCGTCGTCATCAGCCTATACATGGTGTTAGGAAAAGTATCATTAAACTTCAAACCACATACTCTACCCATCAACTAAACGACTTTTACTATTTGAGCAAAACGATCAGAGCAAAAAAAAAGTAGCAGTCCCATACGATTGCGTCGAGTAGGTACTGCAGTTTAGTAAGGGATAGCTGACTTTTTTCTCTGATCGTTTTGCTCCCATAGTAAAAGTTGTTCAGTTTGATGGGTAGAGTCTGTGGTTAAAAGGTTAATGATACTTTTCTGCAGGGAGGGTGTACGGGCGTAAGACCACCACGCGTGCCCAACGTGGATTGGTAGACTTCACATACGCATTGGAATTTCTTCAGCGTATGCAGGTTTCCTTACGATGTTTTCCTTTACCGTTTGAGAGCAGTCGGTATTACGTACATAAGTCGGAGAATCTTATTGTTAAATGGTATGCCGTCCGTGCGAATTCGAACCCTGTCCCTCGTGATTGAGTCCATACCCCTCCTCAACGCACCAGCGACCACGAGAGCGCTCTCTACCGACACTTCCAGCCAGATTAGCAAAGTAAATCTCTTTTGTACATCTTTCTTTCATCCTCTCTATTTACACTTGCATATTCATCATAAACATGAAGAGAGGATGACCAAAGAAAATGTGTGGATTGTGTGAAAGACGACATTTGTAGAAAAGGAGTGAACGCTGAAATGACGGCTAAAAGAGATGAATGGAGGAAGACTACATATTGCGTCGACCCCAAGTAATGGGATAAATGCAGAAAGAAGAAGATTCGTCTTTAACGAATCCCACCTTCATCTGGTCCGTGTATTGAATATCACAGCTCATTTTTCGCAGACGTCTCCCGATCTCCGAGCTGCTAGAATGGCTACCCACAGACAAGACTCTCCGCCTCATTCCCGCAGAGAAGTTGAACAAAGAATCGGCGTGGTACTGGCGCCATCTGGCGGAGCACCTGCAGAAGATCGACGACGATGAGACGCTGGAGACCGTGCTGCCAGACTTGGTCGTCTTGACTGGATATATTCGAGCGTGAGTCGATAAAGAACTTCGTACATTGGGTGTTTGTGTAGTTGCTTTATGAATTTTTGTCTTTACAAGGATCGTCTACTATACATTTAGAACTTAGTATAGTAGATCAAGAATAAAAAATAATTCAGATTTTGGGCAAACGCATATTTACCCGCGGCGAACGAGCCGAAGGAGGCGAAAGAATCGAATTTTAGAATTTACTGTATGAAATTCTATGACAACGCGCACACTTAAGGCTTCCGCACAATGCAGCGATATTATCGAGCGATATTATCGACAGCGATATCGCGACACCTTACACACTGCAGCGATTCCGCGATTCGCGTCACGCATGCGCCCTTCACTGAATGTAGTACAAAGAGATTGCGTCAGGTTGCGATAATATCGCGGCAGTGTGTGGGATCGAGCGCGTCCCCATACAAAATGTACTGAGAACAATTATCTCCGGTGGTAGTAGTCGTTACATAAAAAAACCACGTCAGAGGCCGTAAGGCGGTTTGAATAAACTCTGACACCAGGGCTTGCCCACACGATAAGAAGAAGAAGATAATTAAACTAGAGACTACAATAATTCCTTTTGGGATGATCAGAAACTTTTCTCAGTACATTTGATAACAAATAAACAAATTTTTGTTCGTTAGAGCAACCACCAATCTCACAAAGCACTGAAGAAGAAAGAAGAAAGTGTATAATTCCACTTTAATTAGTTATCTTAGGTAATTGATTTTGTGATCAATTACAGAGACTTCAATCTCTTGCAGTATCGTCGAGTCTCCCTGCCCATCCGAGACGGAAGATCCCGTAGGATTCAACACTCGTCAGTACGTGCTGCACGAGCTGGGCAGTATGCTGCGAGTGTACGACGCGACCGACCCCGCCGGCAGGAGCGCTCTCCAGACCTTGATCACTGATGTTCTCACTGGTACTATGCTCTGTCATATGATGACAATACTCTCAACACTCGTCAGTACGTGCTGCACGAGCTGGGCAGTATGCTGCGAGTGTACGAAGCGACCGACCCCGCCGGCAGGAGCGCTCTCCAGACCTTGATCACTGATGTTCTCACTGGTACTATGCTCTGTCATATGATGACAATACTCTCAACACTCGTCAGTACGTGCTGCACGAGCTGGGCAGTATGCTGCGAGTGTACGACGCGACCGACCCCGCCGGCAGGAGCGCTCTCCAGACCTTGATCACTGATGTTCTCACTGGTACTGTGCTCTATCATATGATGACAATACTCTCAACACTCGTCAGTACGTGCTGCACGAGCGGGGCAGTATGCTGCGAGTGTACGACGCGACCGACCCCGCCGGCAGGAGCGCTCTCCAGACCTTGATCACTGACGTTCTCACTGGTACTGTGCTCTATCATATGATGACAATACTCTCAACACTCGTCAGTACGTGCTGCACGAGCTGGGCAGTATGCTGCGAGTGTACGACGCGACCGACCCCGCCGGCAGGAGCGCTCTCCAGACCTTGATCACTGATGTTCTCACTGGTACTGAGCTCTATCATATGATGACAATACTCTCAACACTCGTCAGTACGTGCTTCACGAGCTGGGCAGTATGCTGCGAGTGTACGACGCGACCGACCCCGCCGGCAGGAGCGCTCTCCAGACCTTGATCACTGATGTTCTCACTGGTACTGTGCTCTATCAAATGATGACAATACTCTCAACACTCGTCAGTACGTGCTTCACGAGCTGGGCAGTATGCTGCGAGTGTACGACGCGACCGACCCCGCCGGCAGGAGCGCTCTCCAGACCTTGATCACTGATGTTCTCACTGGTACTGAGCTCTATCATATGATGACAATACTCTCAACACTCGTCAGTACGTGCTTCACGAGCTGGGCGGTATGCTGCGAGTGTACGACGCGACCGACCCCGCCGGCAGGAGCGCTCTCCAGACCTTGATCACTGATGTTCTCACTGGTACTGTGCTCTATCAAATGATGACAATACTCTCAACACTCGTCAGTACGTGCTTCACGAGCTGGGCAGTATGCTGCGAGTGTACGACGCGACCGACCCCGCCGGCAGGAGCGCTCTCCAGACCTTGATCACTGATGTTCTCACTGGTACTCCTTTAATATTTATAAAGTTTGTCTGTTCTTTTTTTCTAGATCTTTGTTAAGTATCTGATACATAAATGCAATGAATTGAATGTCATATAGTTGGGTAATTGTTGGAAATGTATTTTTTTTTTAATGAATCCGTATTTCGAGAGAAACGGAGAAAGGCGAGACCTATAGATACGGTCTGGAAATACTCTAGCGCTAAGCCAGTCTAGGGAAAGTATTTGCAAAAGTGTGATTTTACAGCCTATTGTAACTTAAACGTGAGCTACATTAATCTCAACAGGAATTTAATTCTCATTAATACGTTTTTTTTTTCAATAGAGAACACCCGTTTTTGTCATAGCGATTTCAGATGTCGTTAAAACTTTATCAAAGATGTGTTTGTAATTTTTTATCCTCAATGACGCTTACGACAACCTAACTGAGCGAAGCTTTTTCGGTGTACTTTTACTTTTTCACACTTCCCAATCCGTATTCAAAAGTGGCATTCCAAGTACTTATTTATAATTCCACCTCACCAGGCGACTACGGCCCTCTAAACTCTGAAGTGATACGCGCGTTCGTGTCAGCCCTAGAGATGGTTGTCCCTGAAGTGTCCCAGCGAGTGGAGGTGATCGCGGGCGTGCTGGGATCTATACGGGACGCGCCGGAGCCCGACATGCCGCCGCCCCCAGTACCCACTGTTGACGATACCAAGGCTAAGCTAGAGGTAAGAGTACGCTAGAGATGGTTGTCCCTGAAGTGTCCCAGCGCGTGGAGGTGATCGCGGGCGTGCTGGGATCTATACGGGACGCGCCGGAGCCCGACATGCCGCCGCCCCCAGTACCCACTGTTGACGATACCAAGGCTAAGCTAGAGGTAAGACTGGCATCATTAACCACTTTTTGAGGGGTGAAGAAAAAAATATGTAGGGAACAACACAAAAGATCCCATGAGGTCGACGTGTTGTTGGCTTGCCAGTCCCCAAAATAAGATAATAATATACAAATAGGCGAGGTCGCCTCTTGTATATTTCTATTTTCAAGAATTTGTTGATCTCCAAATGGCTAGTGGTTGTAGTGGATGCTTAGTGTATAAATTTTATATTTTGCAGAGAGCCAGGCTCCGTGTGTCGTTGAACGTTGCTATCGAAGCTCAAGAGGAGGCTGTCAGGGACCAGAACTACTCGCTCGCTGCCGAGTGTAAAGCTAAGGTATGTTTACAAGCATAATATCTGATTAAACGGACCATAATTTTGAATGTTTATTGAGTCGAAAATGACATACCTTAAAATAAATCTGAATTGTTAAGCTAAGACTTAAACTTTATCGGTATGCAAGTGGACCAAGAGATATGTTTAACTGTAGCTATCACTGTGCTTATGTGCCCGTGGTGATGGTGGTCGTCACATAACTAAAATTCAATGTTTGTTCCAGGTAGAAAATATTCAAAAGAAACTGGAAGAGTTACAAGTTCAGCCAGCACCGCCGCCTCCGCCTCCAATAACTGTACGTTGTTCTCATTACTACACTAATAACCTCTAAATATTTCTCAAACTCAAAATTTGTATTCATAATTGGAGCTTCAAGCCCACTTATTAATTTATGTCCAGGGTTTATTCCAAATATGTTGAAGATTTTTAGGGGATGATCTGACCATCAAACTGATAAACATTTTCTACAGGACGGGAAAAAAAGGACTGCCGTCCTATAAATGTGGATCGAATAGGATTGCAGTTTAAGCATAATAAGAAGGACCCTATCTATATAATAGTCTTCTTTAGTCAAAGAGCACTCTATAACAAAGAAATAAATTTCAAATTAGCACAAATTGTTTTCAGACGATAAAAGAAAAGCTATCGGACGCGGATACATTGAACAAATGTTTGACGATATTGAACTGCGCCCTGGACACGCCTCAGCTCAGTACCGTCACGCCGATGCTAAAGATGATTTTCAGCGAATTCGAGGTCTGTAGTCTTTGTTGTTACATTAAAAATTATAATTTTTGTGCTATGATAGCGCAGCATAAAAATGTCGTCAGCCCTGGTGACCAGAGTTTTTTCAGACCGCCTTACGGCCTCTGACGTGGTTTTTATGTAACGACTACTACCACCGATCCGGGACCAACGGCTGAACGTGCCATCCGAATAATGGAATCATATTTCTTTTCAGACAATCAGGTGATTCAGCCTGCAATGTCCTACTCACAAAGTGACATCACTAGGTGTCCCCCGTGGGAATCTAATTCATAGGGATGGGCGATATATATCGTATATAGTTATTGAAACGTATATCACATGAATATCTTAAAATCAGATATTGATGCGTACAGAAACTATATATTTGGTGAAACACTATATTGCCGCACAAACTCGATTCGCCTCGATTTCAAGATATCTGAGATTCATAGATATAGGATATCAAACCGTATCGCATCGCTATACGGGCTAGCGGCTACCGGTTAGGGTGTCGCAACGAACTCTCAGAAAAATTTTACGCTAATTTTATATGGAGTTGGACTTAGAAAAATTTTGAACGATTTCGTATGAGCCATCGACTTAGACGATTTATCGGGTGAAATTTGTATGGGGGCTGGACTTGTAAAATTTTCAAAAATCAATTTTTTTTTCTATCTTTGCATGCGGAAGGGTGGGTTTCTGGGTACCCCAGGGGTTCGAAAAATTAGCTATTTTTTCGCTAGGATTCACCGTTATCTAGATATTTATAAATTATGTTTTCAGAAAGGGAAGGGGGCGCGATCTAACTGTGTTATCTTAGAATATCTTAGTATTGTGTTATCTTTATCCAATAACACATAAAAAACTATGCCGATCTGAACCGAGGAAAACCGAGTGAAAAAAGAATACCAACACCCTGCAAGAGAGTGAAATGGCAATAATTATGCATTCGTACAATATCAAACCTTAAGTGTATACTGACGGATATAGCGTTACTGGATATCGACCGATATCCAATATATAGTTTCAGAATCAGATATTCAATATCAATATATAGTTTCGATTTGATATTACGAAAATACGATATTACCCATCCCTACTAATTCACGACCTCCGTGTCAAGAGCCCAATGCTCTTAACTTAACTATTAGAGCATGGAGCAGACTATCTAATAAATTATATACATTTTCAGGTGGATATATTTCAAAATCCAGACATACTAGAGAATGCTTTGCAAACTGTTGCCTTGTATGGAATGTTGGACAAGGAGTTTGCTAGAGAAAACAAGCCTTTCTTCTTTGCTAACGTAAGTATAAAATCATTTTTTACTTTCATTCTAAAATTATTGTAAATACCCAATGACATTCTATACACAAGGAGTTCGTGTCAGCGCGCTGTTAACAGGACCGCAAAAGTGTCCTTAATTGTTTTACATTACTGCTTAATGAACGAGGACATTTTGAAAGGATTGGAATTGTGTGGAATGTCATCGGCAATGTATGACAGCCAAGCATAAAACTGTAGCATACTAAGATGAAATTAGAGACTTGTGGCATTTTTTGTTGGTTTTGTCACTGTATGACGTGGTGAGTCCATGTGTATAGAAACCTTGTTGGTAACGTAATAGTGGTAATTAATGCTTGTTACAGCTTATAGACACATCGAACGAGTCTGTAGTGACGACAGTATTGAAGTGCTGCGTAGATCTGTTGTGTGTGCACGGGGCTAGAGTGTTCGAGGACTCGGACGTGACCGTGATCGAGGGGGACAAGACGGAGCGAGACGGTGAGATGCTGATGTTTATTACAAAAATGTGTCAAGTCCATCTGGTGAGTGTCACACCAGCAGCAGACACAATATCGGCAAAATCCCCTGTGAATGAAGTCAGATGTCCATCGTCCAGTAAGAATAAGGTCGACAAGGCTGAGTTGATCGCTAAAATCTGACTTCACACATTCTGGTATTTAGTGTCACGTGACTTTCGAGTGTATAAAAGTGTTTTATATTTTACTAGTGTTAACCCGCGACTTCGTCCGCACAAATTATATACCAGATTTTAAGTCAGATCATAAGCTATCAAACAAATAAGTTTTATCAAAATCGGTTCAGTAGTTTTTGCGTGATACGCGAACAAACGAACAAACAAACGAACAAACAAACATATAAACAAACACACAAACTAACACACAAACAAACAGACAGACAAAATTTCTAAAAAAGGTTGATTTCGAGTCAGGGATACCTAAAAACCATATCGTAATCTTTTTTTTGTAAATATCTTCAATGTACAGACACACTTCAGTTACAGTTTTATAATAGTTTAGATGACAACTTTGGAAAGACCCCAGTATTTTTTTTTTAATTTAATTATGTTGACTTACAGGTACTATGTCGATGTCGGAATCCGTGGTGTCGTTGTCGCCAAGTCATAGCACTGTCATCGAGCTGCTGCTGAAGATAATGGATAGCACTGTTAGTACTACCGTTACATTATAATTTTAATACGTACACAAAGGTGCAGAAAACTTATAAAAAAAACCAAGCGCCTTGTTTGAAATCATAAAGGTATTATACCTTACAGGAATAGAGCAACAAACATGAGTTGTCAAATAAAACCCTTTTTGGTTGTTTTTTGGAGACTATTCGCAGGCAAAAATTCGAATATTGTCTATAATTCTGAGTCTAACGTGAAATTGTTGATAAATTAATGAAGTAGTGTCAGTATATTTCATAAAATTATCTACGATTTAACTTTACATTCGCAATTATTCACGGAAACCGAATTGTAAAAATTAATTAGTGACATAAAAAAGATCCTATTGCCTCGCGTCACGTATCTCTTTCTATTATACAGTGGTGCCGCTAGGTACATCTCGCTCACTCAGCTGTATGTTCCTATATTCCTGATATAATACCTTTATGTTTGAAATTCTTGTTCTATCCAACCTCTGAACCATAGCGAAAGAACAATAAGGTGGCGAGTCGGTCAAGCGATTGTCGGTAGCAAAGCCTTGCGCAGGCAAGTCGATACCTCTTGACGTGCTCCGTCTGAGCGATCTGTCAAAACGGCTCTAGCGACTGTATTAAAAGTTGTGGTTCGCACGCAGTCCAATCACGGTTCAGTGGAGATTTATTTAGCGCCATTAGTCTGGCTCCCTTCTATGATTGTAGCGGTTTGCCGTCCCTTCAGATTCAGGATATCACCATTCAATAATCACAATAATAATGATAATGTGACTTGTTGCAGTGTTCGACGTATCGGCTGATAATAGTGGAAGGTCTCTGCCGCCTACTGCACCTGGGGCATCTAGAATCTCCCTCTATACTTAGCAGGTTGCTTCTGCTCTGGTTCAATCCAGCTACAGGTAAATACAGCTTAATTTTCGTTATGTGCATATTCTCAGTACTGTTTTGCATGAAATTGCTTCGCCGTGTGGTGTCTGGCTTCATACAATACCAACCCAGCAGTGGGTGTCATTAGAGACGATACTGCATCCTACTCCTTCCAGTAGTTCTTTCCTTTTCAGGGGGGTGCATTTGCGTTTAGCGTATACACTCATGTACTTAAAAATATCCAGCATACGCGACTGTTTTGTTAAACGTTCGGAATCCGCCCTTAGGATGACAATTGATAAACAATATGTGGTGGCTTCTCAGGGAGCGAGCGGGTACCGAAGCAGTCGCTGTAATAGGGTAGTTGACTCCATAAAATATATTTTAGTTTAAAATGTTTGAAGCTAACAATAACATTTTCAGTAATTCTTTAGCTTGAATACTATTTGTACTTAGAAAATAGTATTTTTTTTAATAACAGGTTAAACTATAAAAGTAATCAAATGATAATGAAGTCACTAGTTACTCACGCCCGAGACTTAATTTTTCAATCTTTAATTTGATTCACTAGTTACTATTTAGTAAAATGTTTCCTACACCCGTTTCTCCCCGTGACACTGAACAGGGTTTCGGTACTAAGTGAAACGTGGATGTCCTGAGGTTTCAGAATATCTCTGACTGCCCCTTGGGGTATATACAGGGTGAAATTGATATCATTAGCATCCTTTTAAACTAAGAGTTTACCTATCAAACTGAACAACTTTTACTATGGGAGCAAACCGATCGGAGCAAAAAAAAAAATCTGCTGTCCCATACTGCTCCCGCCGCCGCTGCCTACACGACTTAAATGTATGGGACAGCAGATTTTTTTTTGCTCCGATTGGTTTGCTCCCATAGTAAAAGTTGTTCTGTTTGATGGGTAGACTCTTCACTGAGAGAAAATTATTGCCATCGCAACAAAAAAACTTTGATGCTGGAGAGCCGTCTAAGTTGTATAGTTATAAAAGCAACGTTTTTATTGTTACATTCTTAATTGCTAATGCAGCAAAGTTACTCTTCATCAGTCAATCTTGATGTTACAGCAATAAAAATGTTGTCAGATAAGCTACGTAGAATTTATGCAGTTACAATGCTAAGATTGTTTCTAAGGCTATAGTTTTGCTTTAGCTTTGTTCCCATGACTATTTTCTTTAGTTACATTATCAAAAGCATAATTGTCCCTACAACTACTTTACTTAGCTGTAGTATCAAAGGTGCTTTGTGGCCTACCAATATACCTTTGTTCCGGTGACAAAGGATTTTGTGAAAAAGGCAAAATTTTATTGTCGCTAGATCTACTTTTCTTTAGTTGCAATAGCAATCTTCCATTGTGCCTTTATTAAATTCGCTGTTGCCACTCCAACAACGTTACTTTGTCGTTATATCTTTTGCTACCCCAGCAAAGTTGCATTGGCTGTCTCGCTCCCTGCTCTGCACTTTGTTAATGATACACTATGGAAATCCATCACTGCCCTGGAGTTATAAGCAGAAACTTTGGAAAATATAATTGTTTCCTGCTTATCACTCCAGGGCAGTGCCGGATTTCCATAGTGTATCATTAACAAAGTGCAGAGCAGGGAGCGAGACAGCCAATGCTACTGTGCTGGGGTAGCAAAAGATATACGACAAAGAGGAAAGAGATAGGTATATGAAAAAAAAAAAGATATCACCAGTAGGTATTTATTAATGCTCTTAGAATTATAAATCTAATATAAATTAACAACTTTTATTGTGGTGTCACGCTTGTCCGCTTTTGTAAGTAGAACCTTGCCAATAGAGATAGCATCCGGCGAAGACCTTTTCCAGGTTCTAATGTCTTGAAATCAAATGTGCTGTTGAATAGATCCAGTTCCGCATAAGTGACCATTCCTGGAATAAACAATAAGATCAGCTGACTTGGCAAACATTGTTATGATATATGTTAGTTCTGTGACTGGGATGTTTATCTGCCTACTTATGTATGTCAGTGTCTGGCACCTGTAGTACAAGCTCTAACTAGTGTGGGATGAGATGACGCTATATGAAATATCCAAGATATTTCTTTATTACAGTTCGATATATTACATTCCTATAATTAAAAAAGCCGTGGTGGTCCATTGGCGAGTAACCTTGCCTGCCGTGCAGGAGGCGATGGTTCGATCCCCGTCCAAGCCGACTCGTACCAATGAGTTTTTCGTAATTTATGTACGATTTGTTACACCACTGGCTTTTCGATGAAGGAAAACATCGTGAGGAAACCTGCATGCTTCAATTTCGAGGCGTGTATTATACCCACTGTCCATTATAAGTAGCGACGGGCTCACTCCCCGTCACACTGGATAGAGTTTCGGTACTACTGGTGAAACGTGGATGTTCTGAGGTTTCAGAATATCTCTGACTACCTCCTCGGGGAATATAGTCATGAGCATATGCTATGCTATGCTTTTAATTTATATCCTATAAGTATGGGCTCCAATTGCAATTAAAGTCAAGTAATTACATTGTAAGAGCTCGGTGGCGCGTTGCGGAGAGGTATGGACTCTCAATCATGAGGTCCGGGTTCGAATCCGCACGTAAAACATGCCACGTACCAATGAGTTTTTCTAACTTATGTACGTATTACCGACTGCTCTCAAACGGTGAAGGAAACATCGAGAGGAAACCTGCATATGCAGAAGAAGAAATTATGATGCATACATATGTGATGTCTACCAATCCGCATTGGGCACGCGTGGTGGACTAACGCCCAAACACCTCCTAGAGGGTAGGCCTTTGCCCTGCAGTGGGACGTATATAGGCTGTGATGATGATGACTTATCCTATAATAATTATCTACTACTACTACTCTAAAGTTTTTTTTTATTTACCTGCACTACTTGTGGATGTGTGTGTGGTTCGGGATAACTTTTGTCAGCAGTCGTTGTGATAGTGGGTGACTTCTGAAAACATTTATATATATGTGATACTGGCCTTGTAAATTCTTATATCTCTATGGGACCAACACCGAAATCACGAAAAAGTAAGCAGCTGTTTCATACATAACTGCAATCCTACTCGACACAAATGAATATATAGGACAGCAGATTTCTCAGTAGGCTCAGTGTCGGCCAAGCCGATATGCCGAGTATGATGATGATATATACTTCTCTATTCAGTTAAAATTTTCAGACCAATTTCGGTTTGTTACCGACTTCATTAGATTATACATAAGTAATCTGAATTCACTCAACTGAATAGGTGTGTTGCCTATGGCAAAGCAATGACATTAACTTCACCCACATAATTTTGCGTTTAATTATAATGATAAAAACCGTAATCGGATGCATATTTAGGACCTATGCTTAATAACTATGAACATATGGAAACGGATTCTTAAAATCATTTATTTGTAAATCTCGGGATGGTTGGTTCTTTCCATCAAAGATATATAACAAATTCTGCCTAAATATCGGAATCTCGTAATATTTTTAATGTAAAGGTTCCATATTTAGTAAACACTTGGACTTTAGGTAAATATCATGTAAATATACATCCGATTATCCGACCACTGAATAAAAATTTAAGTAAATAAGACACTATTACTTACCCATCATAGACGGCACTAAGTGTGCCAAGTGGTTCTTATCGAGAAAAGTCTCTTGTTCCTCCGTAATTAAAATCACGTATACAAGTAGTAGTGTAATCACTGAACAGTTATTTAATAACACAAACACTATGACCGCGTGCTATAGCATAGGAAACGAACAAGTATATAAGACCGCATGCACGACTGCTCTTCAACGCGTCCACAATTTAAATGACAGCGTGACAAAACAGGTTGTGCATCCGACGGTGTCGCCATTGTAATCGTATCTAGGCTATTTTGTCCAAATGTTTAATTTGAATTTTGTTAGTTAAAACGTTGGTTTACTAACAATACCGCTTAACCATACTAACAACTGTTATTTTGATAGATTATACTTTGCTATAACATCAATATGTAACATTCATAAATTAACAACGTGCCATTGCTACACCAACAATTGTTACTTTGATGGATTATACTTTGCTATAACATCACTACGTAACGTTGATAAATTAACAACGTGCCATTGCTACCCCGTTAAAATGTTTTAACATAGTTACACTAAATAGGTGTATTTTGCTGAAGTAACTAAATTTTTTTCAACAATAAAAAAGTTGTCACTGGCATTATAGCCGTATATTTGCAATGACAATGTACTTACGTGCGGTAACAATAAAATTCTAACAAAGCTTTTATTGTCGCTTTGTTAGACGATTTTTTTCTGAGTGTTAGTTTAAAAGGATGCTAATGATATCAATTTCACCCTATAGTCGTGAGCATAATGCTTATGCTAATGATGTTTTATACAAAGCTCACGTTTTGACGTCCGATATACTGATTTGACTAGTTCTCAACTAGCGGATTGAAATCGGCTGTGAGAGAAAACACCATTGCATTAGTATAAAACCTAATAAACATTTACTCATTACAATTTAAATTTGTGATCGCAGTGGAAGAAGACAAGCTGCGACAAACGATTGGTGTATTCTTCCAAACATTCCCTACTAGTGTGGAGGGAGCACAGGAACAAATTCAGGTTCGTGTAAAAAATACTACTGTACTACGCACGTACGCATGTATGTGTGGTCCTGGTAAGAATATTGCCTTATTTCAAATGAAACTAAATGTAAATATTGCAGAAAGCAACGCTGCCCATTCTGCGTACGCTAGCGAATGCGCCGTCCAGTTCACCGCTCGCTGAAATAGACCAGGAGGCCGTTGTGAGGTTCCTTGTATCCCTGACCAGGGTTAATCATGAGGTAAGTTACCGCAGACCTGCGTGACAAACAATATACACTCAAATGCAACATTAATTAATGGAGGCCCAACTGAGATCTCAGTCCCGGTTTCGGAAATTATTGGCTAAAAATCCGACCAATGATTTCTGTCTCGTTCTCGGTAACATTATCGTGACGTCATGCTCATGACTCTTGAGTGTTCGCAGGGCCTTCAGTTTTTGGAACTGGAGCGGCTACATTCAAAATTATACAACTTTGTAATTACTGGACCGAATTACAAAATTCAACATTGAAAATCATTACTAAGCCCATAGACATATTACTCTAGCGATAGACAAGCTCGTTCAAACAAACAACATGTCACACAAAACAACACAAAATAACACATTGCGGTCTGTCATTGCCATAGTGACGAAGTGAACTCGGGAACATCAATCAGGTGCGTACACCTCATTCAAGTGGAACATGTTGCTTCTATGCAAGGGCAAGTCTATCGCTAGAGTTTAAGTCTATGACTAAGCCTAAAGAATAATATAAAGAATAATTATCTTAAAAAGCTGTGGTGGTCCAGTGGCGAGTAACCTTGCCTGCCGTGCAGGATGCGATGGTTCGATCCCCGTCCAGGCCGACTCGTACCAATGAGTTTTTCGGAATTTATGTACGATTTGTAACACCACTGGCTTTTCGGTGAAGGAAAACATCGTGAGGAAACCTGCATGCTTCAATTTCGAGGCATGTAGTGTACCCACTGTCCATTAAACGTGGCGACGGGCTCACCCCCCGTCACACTGGACAGAGTTTCGGTACTACTATTTCAGAATATCTCTGACTACCCCCTCGGGGAATATAGTCGTGAGCATATGCTATAATTATCTTAACATATTTTCTTTAGCTTAATTAACTTATCCTTATTTAACCACTACACAACTAAATTGTTTATTCCATCGTCCAGCTAACGGACAGTCAGGGCAACATGGCGATGCTGCTATCCAGCCACTTGTCGCGGCGACCGACGGCGCCCGAGGCGGGGCTCGCGTGTCGGCTGCTGTCCCTACTCTCTCCGCCTAGAGACGCACGCCTCGCTGCTGAACTGGCTGTCTTGCTGCAAGCCGCTTGTCTGGTGAGTTATACACTACTAGCGACCCGCCCCGGCTTCGCACGGGTGCAATGCACATATAAACCTTCCTCTTGAATCACTCTACCCATTAAAAAAAACCGCATCAAAATCCGTTGCGTAGTTTTAAAGATCTAAGCATACATAGGGACAGACAGACAGCGGGACGCGACTTCGTTTTATACTATGTAGTGATACAGGATGAAATTGATATCAATAGAATCCTTTTAAACTAAGAGTCTACACATCAAACTGAACACCTTTTACTATGGGAGCAAACCAAACGGAGCAAAAAAAAATCAGCTGTCCCATACTAAACTGCACTTCATATCAATATCAATTTCACCCTGTATACAGGGGTGTTGTCTAGCTAAGAACGGCCATTCCTTCCTTGTACCGCACATTTTTGACCTATACATCGAAAATGGAAGCTATACAACGAGATGTCGTTTATCATCGGTCTAAATACGTCCCACTGCAGGGTACAGGCCTGCTCTTAGAGAAGATGTGGGAGCGTTAGTCCAAACGGCGCAACACGATTGGTAGACTTCACATACGCATCAGAACATAGACTTAAACTCTAGCGATAGACTTGCCCTTTCATAGAAGCAACATGTTCCACTTGAATGAGGTGTACGCACCTGATTGATGTTCCCGAGTTCACTTCGTCACTATGGCAATGACAGACCGCAATGTGTCATTTTGTGTTGTTTTGTGTGACATGGTGCTTGTTTGAACGAGCTTGTCTATCGCTAGAGTAATATGTCTATGCATCAGAATAAAAACGCTGATGAAAACTCATCAGCGTATTCAGATTTCCTCACAACGTTTTCCTTCACCATACGAGAGCATTACCACAGCATAACCATAGCGTAAATACAATAAAAAGGGTGCGCTTAGTAGTCGCGGCGGGACTATGCTCGCGCGGTGTGGGGGTGTGTGTGTGTGTGTGAGTCACCGGTCGTCGAGGTACAGCGCGCAGGTGAATCGGTACTGGGACCGCTCCCCCCGCCACCCGCACCCCCTGAACGATAGGCCTGTCGCGACCCGAGAGCGCCCTCACTATTATTATATTCACTTTGGCCTAATAATTGTATAGTTATGCTGTAGCATTACTTATATCAGTTAAAAGAACTCATTGGAACATGGCGTACCGCCCTTCGCTTCTTAAAATTATTATAACATGTCTGCTTTTGGTTACAGAAACTGCCAGACAAACAGTCGTGTCGCAACCTCACTCGCTACCTCGGAGCTTTGGAAGCGACTCAGAGAGACAGTCTCAACAAAATGTCCAACACAGGTATGTATATTATTTTGGTCATTGATTTAGACATTATGTTATACAGGGTCCTTCACACTTTTTTAAGGGGACCAACATCTAAATCGCGAAAAAAAAATCAGCTGTCCCATACATTTGGCTCGAGTAGGTAAGATAAGAAAAGATCATTGACAAAAATACACAAAAACAGCAACGGTTTGCAGTTTTGTATGGAAGAGGTGATTTTTTTTTGCGATCTCGACTTTGGCCCCATAGAGAAAGTTGTTCAGTTTGACGGTCTGATCATCCTCTTAAAAAAAGTGTCAGCATATTGATTTGAACCCTATATAGAATATTGTAAACCAAAATAATTTATTACTCAAAAGCAATCAGAATAATAACTTATGTTATTATTGAACTATTACTGAACAACTTTTACTATGGTAGCAAACCAATCGGAGCAAAAAAAATCTGCTGTCCCATACTAAACTGCACCCGCCGCCGCTGCCTACACGACTCAAATGTATGGGACAGCAGATTTGTTTTTTTGCTCCGATTGGTTTGCTCCCATAGTAAAAGTTGTTCAATTTGATGGGTAGACTCTTAGTTTAAAAGGATGCTAATGATATCAATTTCACCCTGTATAATGGTCAACACAAGCTTCGTCAAAACAATGAATCAGTCAAATAACCCGCCCCGTATCGATCCTGGCGCAAAGGAGCCCATAATGCTAGCAGTGTTGCCACGCTGAATTGCTACGGCTAGCCTCTGCATCAGAAACGACCCGGAACGGGGGTCACAATATCGCTCCCTCAGTCGACGACCATATATCGTAATATAAATGACGTGTTTTTCCAGGTAATATAACAGAAGGAACGATGCAAACTGAAGACACATTACTAGCGGGACGCGCAACTACATCCTTACGTAAGTCGAACTTTATCTCAAACTAGTGCTTTCCCGCGACTTCGTCCGCACAAATTATATACCAGATTTTAAGTCAGATCATAAACTATGAAACAAAAAAAGTTTCATCAAAATCGGTTCAGTAGTTTTTGCGTGATGTGCGAACAAACAAACAAACACAAACAAACAGACAGACAAAATTTCTAAAAAAGATTGATTTGGAGTTAGGGATACCTAAAAACCATATCGTAATCTTTTTTTTGTAAATATCTTCAATGTACAGACACACTTCAGTTACAGTTTTATAATAGTTTAGATTCATAAAACGTTAAGTTTAGGTGTGCCAACCATGTTGCATCGAATCCCATAAGCTCCTCAGACTATGACCCGTCTTATATCCTACCGTTTTTGCCCCGACACGCTTACGGACGCCGCCTGTAGCGCCGCCTGTAGCCTGTATCCGTGTGGAAAAATAATGGGCTGGGAACATCGATTCGACAGAAAAATTGATTTTAGTTTTATCAAAATCGGATAGTAGTTTTACGTGATGCTTAAACAAACAAACAACATACAGACAGAAATTCTAAAAAAGGTTGATTTGGATTCAGGGACACCTAAAAACCATATCGTAATATTTTTTGTAAATATCTTCAATGTACAGACACACTTCTGTTAAAAATTTTTAATAGTTTAAAATACAGCAGTATAGGTAAATCGTTCTAGAGTATAGGCATACATAGGCAGTAGGAGACAAACAATTTTGAAGCGTAGGAGATATCGCAGACTTTCGGTGCTACCTTAGATCAAAATAAAATTAATGGATAGGCCTAAAGCGCGGTAAGTTGAAGCACACTACTGGTGCACTTGGTCCATACAAACTAGCGCCATTATCTGTCAAATATAGGGCACTTGCATACAAAATTGAAGTACACCTTTCATTTGTTTTGCCTCATTTTTCTGGTTTGAAATGTTCGCGTAAGGCCTCTATCCATTAATTTTATTTTGATCGAAGGGTACTACTAGTGAAACGTGGATGTTATGAGGTTTCGGAATATCTCTGATTTCCCCCTTGGGGAATATAGTCGTGAGCAATTATCCTTATGCGATATCGCAACTGCACCGCGCTGCGACGACGTCGCAACTGAATTGATGCGATTTTATTTATCGCCGCGATCCGCTGAAATATCGAGGCTATGTCCCTGCGATATCGCGATGATATCGTTCTGTAAACAGTGTAAACTGTAAATCGCATCAATTCTTTGCGACGTCTCGCAGCTTGTGTGATATGGCCCAAGCTTTACGACCAACTGACTTGTTATACTTTTCATAATATTATTTCTATTATTTTACCGTACTAGGTACCTCGTTCAAAGAGATGCGCATGCGATTGTGTAGTGGTCTTTTATTCGAGAAGTTTCGTGCATGTATGTTGTTTCAATTTTAACTTAATTCTATTTTACTGTTGTAGCAATCTTGTATTGTAGCTTACGAACGAAAAATCTGTAGTTCATTTTGTTTGAAATATTACTTAGTAGTTACTTGAAATCGATTTCAACATTATCTTAGTAACTTTATATTCCACACATTTTATACCCGGGAAACAACTTGAAAAACGGAGGGGATGAGGGGTATGCGCAGTAGCGCATTCTCATACTAATTCTTTTCTGCGCAGACTAGGATTTGCTCAAGATGTTTGCGGGCTATTATGCATCATGATAGAAGTTAGCTAAGTTGTTAATTACAGACGAGGCTAGATTGGGGCACGAGCCGCAGGCGAGAGCTGTAAACGAGCCGAAACTGTAATGACCAATGCTCACGCGTTTCATACTATTTTTATTTTAAATTATTCGGGGTGCTAACAGCCTCTTTTACCATATAGTGTATGTAGAATAACTATGTTTTTCAACACACTTGCTAGGATAAAATAAATAAAATTTCCTAAAAAGGTTTAGACAAATATTTCTGAAAAATCGTGCCAAGTTTTCTTTTTTCCCGCGCCGCGCGGGTGTGTTCGAATTACTTATGCGACCGCAAATTAAAAAAAAACACTCTTTTATAAATTGAAAACGATAAGAGCAAGTGTGTTGAAAACCTTTGTGATTCAGGCGGCGACATAATATACTCTATGGAGTTATAATAAGATAAATTTTTACAGCGCAACCTATCGCCCGGAGCACGCACGTCGTTATCAATGAAACAGTGGAGGAGGAAGTGGAAATAGACGAGACGTCGCCTGTAGAACCTATATCTAGAATATCCGAAGGTAACGAACATTATGTGTTTATGATCATAAAATTTTCATAGATTAATCGCTGCTGTCTGTAGTGGTCGAGGAGGAAATATTCAAACTCTGATACTTACGACATACTTCCTTTTTGAAAGTGCATATTTTTGGAAACTATGGGAACCCTCCATATTTCCTACTTAAAGAATTAATTATTTTCTATGATGTTTTGAAACATCATTGGTCTCGAATTCTCGATTAACAGACAAGCATTTAAAAATTCCCAATATCCACCACCAAAAATAAAAATGTTTGATCGAAAGAATATGTAAGAAATAGGTACAATTTTTGAATGTAGACCGCGTACCTGAAGAATTTGGCCACCCTTGCTGTATAGTATAGTCTAATACCCTAATAACATTGGGTTCTCTAAGTGAATGTGACGGATATCTTTGGCCCGTATTAAAAACGAATCTCAAATGTTTAGCGCTCTTTAGCTCATTCTGACCTTTGTAAATTGTATGAAAGATTTGAATCGATTGAATGTCAGGTTCTGAAATCTGCCTTAAGGCTAGGTTATCCCAGTGCAAGCGTCTCTTTCTTGCAAGCATAAGTTTACAATTAGCCATCCCGCTCCTATTGAAAGCAGGATCGCAAAAAAACGTGTTTTTCGTCAATATCTTTGCTCATGGGAGTTTCTAAGCTAAAACTTCTCCTGAGTTCACTAGAAATATTTAATATATTTAGTTAAGTACAAGAATAAAAAGTTAAATATCAGCAGTTTAATCATAGTATTGAAAAAAACATAACAAAAAGGGGTAACTTTGGGATTTTTTTCTATCTAGTAAACTTAATCTAATCGTGTAATTGAGAACAGTCGCCCATCCGCCCGATCCTTAAATAAGACATAATTTAATTCCAGACTTTAAAACACAGTTTAAAACACTTTCGTTCTTGTTCAAAAAACGGCCTCGACGGTATAACAGCGTCTTAATCAATTGTATAAAAGTTTTCACAATTCCTTCGTGTTAGTAGCCTAGTTGGGATGGTAGTCATATCATATCCACACAATCTGTGTGCACAATAATTCAAGCAAACATGAATTCTGCAGGATTAGATGCGCCTCCAGTAGCGAATAGTCCGAAGTCGACCCGCACCTCGGCGGAGTCGACAGAGCCAGCCACGGAACCCGATGTGCCTTCAGATTCCAGCAGCGGAGTGTCTCCCGTCAAGAAAGCTAAAGTTACTAAAGGTAATGACCACTTCAGCCTCATTTGCGTGAATGGTTCGGATTGGATACCACCTTCCTATTCAGAGTTAGTTTTCAGTGTATGAATAGCCCTGATAAAAGCTTTAACCTCCGGTAGGAGATAGCCCTCCAAGAACTTCATGTGTAATTCGTTCCATAGACGAAGTCACCATCGTCATTGGGGACAGTAGTGCCGAGTGCGTGAGGGTTGTAGCGGTGGTTAGGGCAGTTGAAGTAAAACGTTGTGAGTATCAGCGCGTACTAATTTATTTTAGAAAATGTTCCTTCTTATATACAAATCGGCGGTTCCCAATTTGCTGGTGAACCGCCGAGTCAAATGTAAATGTGGGTACCCCACATATATCTCCCCCCAAGTGTACACGTTACTCTTAATTAAATTGAATACTATTTATTTTTAAAAAAATCTAATGTAACCCCACCCACAGTCATCCTACTTTCTACGACCTAGTCCTGGTACAGGTCGGTTAATTAAAGCTGGCGCGTTCACAGATACACACAAATGCATTTTTCCTGTCAGTGTGTCCATGTTTGATAGAGATAGAAAAACTTTCCATTATGCGTGCAGTGAGACAAAAGCATTGCGTAATTGTGTTGCACGCGCCAGCTTTAGTTATCCGACCTGTAATCCTACTAATTATAATAATATTTTAAACTTTATTCCAACTGATGAAATGAATATGGGCATTATCATCATCATCATCGCAGCCAGACATAGGCCTCCAGCAAGGACCGCTATAACGACCGGTCCTGCGCTGCCCTCATCCAACGGGTTCCCGCCGCCTTCACCAGGTCGTCGGTCCACTTTGTGGGGGGCCCACGCTGAGCTTTCCGGCACGCGGTCGCGAATCGAGAACTCTTGCCGCTCATCGCCACTCGAAGCGAAAGTCTTCGACCAGTGTTTATTTCCAGTGGCATAATGACACGCGGAACAAAGACGTGGTCGCTCACTCAAGGCCTCTTAAAAAGGCTGAAAGTCACCCAAAGGGCAATGGAGAGGGCTATGCTCGGAGTTTCCCTGCGAGATCGAATCAGAAATGAAGAGATTCGCAGAAGCACAAAAGTAGCTGACATAGCCCAAAGAATTAAGAAACTAAAGTGGCAATGGGCGAGGCTCATTGCTCGTAGAACCGATGGCCGATGGGGCCGAAGAGTTCCCGAGTGGCGATGGGCATTATAACATAGCACATAGCATATGCTCACGACTATATTCCCCGAGGGGGTAGTCAGAGATATTCTGAAACCTCAGAACATCCACGTTTCACCAGTAGTACCGAAACCGAAACTTTGTCCAGTGTGACAGGGGGTGCGCCCGTCGCCACTTATAATGGACAGTGGGTACAATACATGCCTCAAAATTGAAGCATGCAGGTTTCCTCACGATGTTTTCCTTCATCGAAAAGCCAGTGGTGTTACAAATCGTTCATAAATTCCGAAAAAGTCATTGGTACGAGTCGGCCTGGACGGGGATAGAACCATCGCCTCCTACACGGCAGGCAAGGTTACCCGCCACTGGATCACCACGGCTTTCTCCCACTGGACCACCACGGCTTTCTTCATTATATCTTTTACTAAAAATTTTTAGGCAAGAAGAAGAAGCTTTCGATCACAAAGCAAAGCTCAGAAACAGAAACGAACGGCCGTAAAGGGAAGCAAGCGAAAGAGAAGAAAGTTCCAGAAGAAACAGAGAAGGGAGGAGTTAAGAGGAGCCGGTCTCAACGGTCATTAGTGGATGTCGACAGAGGTATAGTTTGTGTTACTTGTTATTTGAATTTAGTACCTAATCCACTGGATTTATCTCACAAAAAATGAAGTTTAAAGTAATTTATTCTAGAGAAAATTTTTCCTATTTTTTCCATATGCTACAAGAGAGCACATTTGACTCTGTCCAATTAAGCCAGCTTTATAGGTGGCGCGATAAAGCGCTATCGCACCCTAGCTCTCTTTCTTTTTGCGCGCGAATGAACGAGTTAACTGGCGCGATAAAACGTTTATCGAGGCACCATGCCGCGGGCGCTGGTCTAAGTTTAGGGCTATGAATGGAATGTAGATTTAAAGCCAACCAACGTGATACCACAGATGACATAAAAATCGATTAAGTGGCGACACTGGACAATATCAGGGCACTGCAATGAGAATATAGTCTTGGGCATAAATATACACAGCAAATGAAATTTGTCTGACATAAAAAAGTATAAGATCGGATGCGTATGTTTATTTATTTTTAATTTTAATTTTATCCTTTGTGAAGTTTCAAGTTTCAACTTGATTACTTATATACATACATATAATCACGCCTGTGTCTCATTGGGGTTGGCAGAGACAATTGATCGCCATCGGCGAAAATTTTTACGTACCGTCAAACAATAATCTTTAACCTCCAGCTCAAAAAGCGAAAGCAGAAGCCAAAGCAAAGGCCGAAAGTAAACCTCAAGAACAGATAGTGCCTCCGGACCTGGATGTGTCCAACGTCACCGTGCGCAAGTCCCGGGGCCTTCAGTCTGGCTCCAGCACTGAATCCAACGGCTCGGGCAAGGGAGGGAAGAAAGGTGATGCGAAACAAAAGAAGGACGCTGGTTCGTATATGTTATTATCTCACAATTTTTTGTGAGAAGACCACCATTGCCCTGCAGTGGGGTCCTACAAGCGATAACTTGACTTATCCAATCTAAACTATTATAAAACTGTAACTGAAGTGTGTCAGTACATTGTAGATATTTACAAAAAAAAGATTACGATATGGTTTTTAGGTATCCCCGACTCGAAATCAACCTTTTTTAGAAATTTTGTCTGCCTGTTTCTTTCTTTGTTTGTGAGAGTATCACGCAGAAACTACTGAATCGATTATGATGAAACTTTTTTGTTTGATAGCTTATGATCTGACTTAAAATCTGGTATATAATTTGTGCGGACGAAGTCGCGGGTAAACACTAGTTTATTTTAAAAGTCAAAGCAAGGTCAACGTCAGGTTCGGTTCATTTAAGTGGTTATTAACGCACAATTTTTTGTGAGAAGACCACCTTTGCCCTGCAGTGGGGTCCTACAAGCGATAACTGGAATTATAATCGAATCTAAACAATTATAAAACTGTAACTGAAGTGTGTCTGTACATTGAAGATGTTTAAAAAAAAAAAAGATTACGTTAAGTATGGTTTTTAGGTATCCCTGACTCAAAATCAACCTTTTTTAGAAATTTTGTCTGCCTGTTTGTTTGTTTGTTTGTTTGTGAGAGTATCACGCAAAAACTGAATCGATTTTGATTAAACTTTTTTGTTTGATAGCTTATGATCTGACTTAAAATCTGGTATACAAGGTGTTACAAAAATACAAATAAACATTCAAGGGGGTGGTTTAGACCATCAAACGCAACAACTTTCACTATGGGACCAATATCGAAATCGCGAAAAAAAAAATACAAATCGACTCGTGCTAAAATATGTATGGGATATCAGATTTTTTTTTTCGCGATTTCGATGTTGGTGCCATAGAGAAAGTTGTTCAGTTTGACGGTCTAAACAACCCCCTTAAGCCCCACTTGCGCCAACCTGGGTTAGCAATAAACTCTAGGTTAAGTTGGTAACCCATGATTTTTTGTATAGAAAAACAACTGAAAGAGCTATTTTATCCGGAGTTAATTGCTAACCCGTGGTTGGCGCAAGTGGGGCTAAGAGTTTTAAAAATGTATTCTTACTTATGTAACACCCTGTATAATTTGTGCGGACAAAGTTGCAGGTTAACACTTGTAATAATTAAAATCGGTACAAAATTATAAACTGTTTGAAAACAATACAACGCGGGCTCTAAGGTTTATGATTTATGAACGATTGATTTTTGATTGAAATAGATATCTAATAATATTCATTGTTTACGGCTTCTACAGGGTTTATTTTCTGAGATTGTCGTAGAGCTTTAGATTGAGTAGGTATTCTTTTCTGGTTGCTTATCTTAAGCTATAAGCAGAGTTATGTACCTATTAAAGACAAAATGTAAAATTTGCAGGAACTAAATCAACCCGCGTGACGCGTTCGTCCGTCGGCTCCCGAAGCTCGCAAGGCTCCTTCATCGACGAGTCGCCTGATGCCGACGAAACAGAACTACACACTATCGTTTATGACAAGGAATTTGTAAGTATTACATATGTACTGTTAAAAATTCAATGTTCAAATTATACTACTAATCATTGGACCAAGTTAAAGCATGGTCCCTAATCTCCTCTCCTCCGTCTTATTGTAATCGCTGGTTTTGGTTATTTTTCTCAAGCACTGTCTTTTTTTGATAATTAGATTTTTTCTGCCGTTGCCAAAAAGGAGTTCGTTTCATAACATGCGAAGATATGTATGCTAGATTGAGATAGACAGACTCCCCGAGAGATTAAAAGATGTATGTTGAAGAGTTTCTGGTCGCATCTTCTCTACAACGGAATACCTTCCGACGAGGTGGTCGGTGGTGGAGTCAAAAAATTACGTCAGAAAGCTATGTGATATTATTTTGAATAAAAAATATGAGTTTGATTGTAACACACATATTGATGCTCGTGATGTAATACCAGTAAAACGAATATCTCTCTAAAGATTCGCATTGCTTATCAGCATTCCATGCCTCTGAAAACATTGTGCAGGAAAATTCAGATTTACAGTTTTTGTAAGCTACGTCAGACGCATCCACGTTTACCTCTAAAACTTGTCTCCCAACCTGCCGACTGCAACCACTAAACATCGAACACCAGCATTGTAAAGTGGACTTTATCCTACAATACTTACAGGCTATAACTGACATATTTGAATATGTTTTTAATCGCGTGTCTGTTCCAGGAGCAATCACTTCTCAACGACTCTGCCGAGATGGAGGATAACAGACAGACATCGCGAGGTAACGTCACCGTTCCTGAAACACCTGATGGCAGCGAAGAGTAAGTTCTAACATTTGTTTCTATATAAGGTTAAATTTAATTAGTTAGCGAAACTTGACAAACGCATTTGGTATCTGTTAGTAAGCACAATTACGTAGTAATGACCCTTCGATCAAAATAAAATGAATGGATAGGCCTTACGCGAACATTTCAAACCAGAAAAGTGAAGCAAAACAAATGAAATTTTTACTTGTCACTTGTATGAAAGTGCCCTAGATTTGACAGATAATGGCGCTAGTTTGTATGTACCAAGTGCACCAGTAGTTTGCTTCAACTTACCGCGCTTTAGGCCTATCCATTCATTTTATTTTGATCGAAGGTAATGACCGCTCGATCATATGATTCTGAGGTCAAAAGTTCGTCCGCCGGCCGCGCACTGCGTACGATACCTACGTACGATAATAATAATCATAATTAAAAATTTTAGTGCCAGCTCTTCATGCACGATTTTTAGTAACTAAGTACGTTTATAAAAAAATATACTATTATTTAGTAAAATAATTTTCTTTCAGGTCGGAAACAGAGCCTGAGCCAGTTAAACCGAAAGGCAAAAGAAATGGAAAGAAAAAATAAAAGATTGTCACAAATAAAAAGCAATAAATTATATATTTTCATACATAGGATTTATTTCTTCAACAAGGCTTTTTCCGGTGGAATGGACGGATATTGTCATAAATAATACTAACTGTATTTGAAAAATGGAGTAAAAATTATGTTTGGCAATATAATGGTCCTATAACACTGTATTTGAAGCTTATTGGTACTCCAAATAGTAAAACTAACCTAATATAAATAAAAATAAATATTCATTATTTGCACACCAAATAAAAAGGAATGGTACATAAAGGCACAGATGGCGGTCTAACCTACGCATTTATCTTCTGAGTTTATACATAATAATTAATAACACAAACTCACAACCCTATTTCCTGTTGGGGGTCAGAAACATTGCTACAACTATCTACAACCGTTTTATAGTACGACAAGTTAGTACGCAACCGTCCCGCGGGGCACAGACGTTGGGGGAGGCGAGGTAGCAGGTGCGACTACCTTGTTTCCGGTGAGCGGCGAGCACTTCCCTTCCCCACTACACCTTCCACTCCCCGCTCACATCTAGCGCAGTGTTTTTCAAACTATAGTCCGAGGTCCCCTAAGGATTCGCAGAATAATTCCAGGTAGGTCGTGTGAGCTTCTATCATAGATACATCAGCTAGTAGCGAAAAAATCTGGTCTTGGTTCGCTCGCTACTGGATTTTATTCTAGATATAGCTCTGATCATAACTGATACATATTGCTTTGATATGGTCGCTTTGATCGTTTCAGCGTTTCGCAGTGCTAAAAAATATCGAGCTCGCTTCGCTCGCACCTGATTTCTATTTAAGCTATTGCTACGCATAAAGCAAGAGTTTTAACCCGAGTCGTAATTTTGCAATATTTCCTAGTCTAACCGAACTTTGTATTTTTTGATGTTACACAACTGACAGTACTGGAAAAAATTGATTCGTTGTGCTGAGAAATGTCGAGCTCGCTCCAGGTTTTCGCTGTAATTCGACGAAATTCGTGGCCCGTATACGAGTGCCTTCTTTGCCTACATTAGACGAAGTTGGAAGCATGGGTTCGTTCAGTTTTTTTAAGTCCTACGCAGTTAAATCAAGTTTGAAGAACACTTATCCATATAAAGTGTTTTTCAAAGTTATTCGCACGTAATCTGTACCCCACTCACGGGACGATTGCGCACAACTTTTCTGACTATAAATGTGGTTGTAGCAAAGTTAATTTTAAAAATATTTTGAGGTAAAAGTTTATCCTAAAATTGTAGTAACTTTGACAATTGCTTATCTACTATGGCTTTGGTAATTCTGCGGTGCATGATGCTTGTTATGCCAGTCTGCGTTATGGCTATAGCCGTGAGGTCCGTGTTGCCACTGCGCGTGATGCCAGTTCTTGTCCCAAGGCTTCCACCTGTTGGGCTTGTTTGCTTGGTTGTCTGCTAGTTTGTCGTCTTTGTCTTCGATGCTACCAGAGCTTCCGTATCCCCAACTGTAATTGAAATGTTGGTTAGTTGACTGTGATTATGATGTTTGTTTTTGGCTTGCTTATTTACCAGTGCACTTTCACTTATTTATGATAAAAAATCAAAAAGACAACTCTATATATCGTCGGGCCTGAAAATCTAAGTTGTCCTTACAAGACAACACTATTTCTTGGATAAACGTATCTAGTTTAATAAATGTATGAACATGGTGTCTGGTTAGGTTACTTGACTTATTAATTATACCAAGATTTGCTGTTTTTGGAAAAAAACGGATGCTTTGTGCAGCTGTCATGAAAATGATCTGCTAACAGATTGATAAGTATCTTTTCTATATAAAACACGCACTGACCCTGCATGGGGTTAGCCTTTTTGTTTTCCCAATATCGGAATTCTACAAGACATAACGTATTATTGGTATTTCAGAAAAATTTGAAATATTAACGTTTTATATCTTTACTTCAAAACTCACCTTAGATAGACAGTATAATAAACATACAACGTAACGTCAGGTATTCTACAAATTTTACACACTCGCTTTCCAAGATCTGTCATATCATAACAACATAGGCTATTCCCTCCTACTGCCTAGCGAAAGGTCTTTCTTTAAACGAATGGAATAGAATAGATAATTATAATATGGTCAAAAGTATTATCTTATTATCTATTACAACTGGCAGTTTAGCTTTGATAAAATTATACTAAATAGGATGTTATGTTCTAGTAAGCTAATGTGTGAAAGAAGTGGAACACAGACAATAAAGTTACCTATTCATACCACCACAAGTGAACATTATTATTGTGTCGTATTATACACGACTAGTTTTTAATTAGTAACGAAACTTTAAGGGTGTATTCAGGCCGTGAATATGAACTACTTTCCCTAAGGAACATGGGAACATTTTCCTTTTTTTCGGACCTCCCATACAAAAGTGCGCATCGGCCGATCTATTTTCTATGGGAGGTCCAAAAAATTATCTCGTTTTTCGACCCAAGTTGTGCAGATTCACGGTTTGAATACACCCTTAAACTTTCGTTACTAATTACAAATTTGTGGTGTATATTGAGAGATCTCTTTATGTAATCGTAATATGTGTTTTCTTATTTACTTATTAGAAATATAAACGGCATGTGAGACTAGTCTCCTTACTTCTCGTAAGGTTTATACTAATCGATTTCAAGCTATACCGTATTCCTCGCATGTGCTTTAAAAATGAGACATCTTAACATAGTTATAAGGTTGAATGTGCATGAAAGCTGTAAATGGATGATATCGTTTTACCCCCTAAATACTTCGCCGGGTTCGAGTTGTCGAAGAGGAACCTTTTCGATGTACACAGAATAAAGGCGATGATGTCTGGAAAACGTATTTGAAATGAATGGATGCAATACAGTAGTCGGTAGCAGTCAATTCTACCTAAAGTAAGTTATGATTAGATAAAATATGTTTTCTCCCCTCCGGACGGAAAGCGTCAGTGGCCGTCCCGCTGCGCTCAACGAAGCTGCCGCTCCGCCGAGGAGAAAAATAGTATACTAACCTCGGGCAGTAAATAAGAAAGCCTCAGATCACATGTTTGTTGACCTCGGTTTCGCCTCGGTCAACAATTACATGAGATCTGAGACGTTTCATACTTTCCTGTCCTCGGTTTTTAATCGACTATACAGGGTCCAACTAAATATGCTGACACTTTTTTAAGGGGATGACCAGACCATCAAACTGAACAACTTTCTCTATGGGACCAACATCGAAATCAAGAAAAAAAAATCAGCTGTCCCATACAAAACTGCAAACCGACTCGAGCCAAATGTATGGGACAGCTGATATTTTTTTCGCGATTTCGAAGTTGGTCCCATAGAGAAAGTTGTTCAATTTGATGGTCTGATCATCCTCTTAAAAAAGTGTCAGCATATTAAGAAGGACCCTATATGATGAATCACAATGCTTACTCTAGATAGGGTGTCGGTGTGTAGACACCATATATTTGAAATACTAATGAAAACTACGATATGAATGCGAACTAAAAAGCAAAAATAAAGTAATGTAGAGAGTAACAATTACTTGCTATAAGTACGTCAATTAGATAAATAGGTACTGCAAAATAATACAAAAATACCAAATAACACTGCATAATCAATATAAATAAAAATTAAATGCTGGTTGGTAAGTTCATCACTTGAGAACAACTGAACCGATTTGGCAAATTTTTTGTTTAAATGTTCGAATGTAATAGTCCCCTAGGGAGTATCTTTGTAATAGACCGAATAATGTTTGTAGATAGGCCATCGTCTGTCTGGTCAGCTAGTCTGTATTAAAATTGGATAAATACTTAACAGGAATCAATCGTAATAATTATCATTCCTGCAAACTAAGCCTTAAGCCTAAGACATAAGGTTTATTAAGTAAATAACATACATACATATAAACTGACTACCGTAATCCCATTTCGGAGTGGTCAGAAATATTGCGTAAATAAACATTAAGTGAATAACTGCTTTTTTAAGCATATACGCTCACGACTATATTCCCCGAGAGGGTAGTCAGAGATATTCTGAAACCTCTGAACATCCACGTTTCACCAGTAGTACCGAAACTCTCCAGTGTGACGGGGGGTGAGCCAGTCGCCACTTATAATGGACAGTGGGTAAAATACACGCCTCGAAATTGAAGCTTGCCGGTTTCCTCACGATGTTTTCCTTCACCGAAAAGCCAGTGGTGTAACAAATCGTACATACATTCCGAAAAACTCATTGGTACGAGTCGGCTTGAACGGGGATCGAACCATCGCCTCCTGCACGGCAGGCAAGGTTACTCGCCACTGGACCACCACGGTTTTGTGACCAAATATCAGAGCGCAACTATCGATGGGTCTTTTTGGTACAGTTTTATAGAGATTTTAGACCGAGAATGTTTAGGCAATTTTTACTTCGACAAAGAACAATAAAACTAGAGTGGGCGCTTGCACGTTACTCTATAGATAGTTACTTATTTGTGACTGAAAGGAAATACTCACTTGTTTTCGTTACTCGCAATATTGACACTGGTATCTTCCCCGAACTTGTTGCCTATAGTAGGCCCAGGTTGATTCTTTGACCGCTGGTATCTTGTTTTAATGAATTCTGCACCGCGTTCTGCGACCATTATTATAGGAGCTGCGGTGTTACCTGTAAGGTTATTTGAGATTTATTTCTCTGTTATAAAGTAGAGATTCGAATGCAATGTTATAAAAATATATTTAATAAGGTTCGGTATACTAACCGGTTGTAACAGTTGGTATTATTGAACCGTCCATGACACGGAGACCTGAAATAAATATTAAGTTAAACATACAGGATATAATGAGATATTTTGACGGAAAAAAATATACAAAGTAATATGGTAATATACATGGTCCTTCTTAATATGCAGACGTCAAACTGAATAACTTTCTCAATGGGACCAACATCGAAATCTCGAAAAAAAATCAGTTGTCCCATACAAATGTAGTTAATCTACTCTAGCCAAATGGCTGTGGAACAGGAGTTTTTTTTTCGCGATTTCGATGTTGGTGCCATAGAGAAAGTTATTCAGTTAGATAAATAAATAAATATCGTCACACAAATTATCTAGTCTCATTTAAAGTACCAGAATCTAGCCTGGACTTGTATTAATGACTAGATAACGATATAGAATACATACGAGTATATAGATACAAACATCCATGACTCGGATATACAGTTAGATGGGCTGATCATCGTCTTAAAAAAGTGACAGCATATTTAAGAATGACCCTATAGGTATTATTGTCTATCTGTTAATAATTGATTGTCGTTATCATACATTATCATACATCATACATCATATCATCATACATTATCATACATCATACATACATACATACATTATAATATAAAACCGTAAAATCATGAGGAATAAAAAAGTAGCGGTTCTCTTCATATAAATTCAAATAACATTCGATAGCGCGATTTAAAAACGTGCAGCGCCATCTATTGACAAAATTGTTAGTTTGTTTGTTTGTTCGCGCATCACGCAAAAACTACTGAACCGATTTTGATGAAACTTTTTTTGTTTGATAGCTTATGATCTGACTTAAAATCTGGTATATAATTTGTGCGGACGAAGTCGCGGGAAAACACTAGTTACATTATAATATTATTTATTACACAATACATTACACTACGTATAAGACGAGCAATATTAACATTTTATTACACTGCAGATTTATACACATGTCTTTCTTCCCTAGAATGATTCAATACCAGGTGTATAATTTGCATAACAAATTATTATTCTACAAATTGTTCAAAAAGAATTCAACCTAAATCGTACCTTGGATCCCATGGACTTTAAGCTCCATATCGACTACGGCCATCGGATCAGACTCCGGCCCCATCTTGCAGGTGCCCACCTGGTGATTCTCTGGTGCAGTGTTCCGTTTCGCCAGACATCTAAAGAACTCGTCGGTAGGGTTCTCTCCACCTCCCTCGCATTCGCTCCCGTAGCCCGCCATTGGGACCATGCCGTATTTCTCACGCATTATCTGGATAATAGTAGCATGAATTTCACTTTAATTACGAACAACCAATTCCCTTAGAAGGCTTAGATCTTTAAGCGCAGGTGGGAAGGCAGCACGACTAGCATGCAACCCACGACAAAGCGAGAAAACGAGAAAAACATGCGCGCTCTTTTTGGCATACTTAAAATAACAAAGATGGAGACACAATTAGATTTTTATCGTTTTCTCGGAGGTTGCATGCGAGGGGTCTCAGCTTTCTTAGTCCAATAAAGCCTAAGCTATCTATTTAAGTTTGCAATGATTATTGTATGTTTTTAGTACGTATACTTAGAATAGACATGAAACTAGCTCCTTCAGAATCAAGATAAGCGCATCCTACGCTGACGATTTACATTTTATCCGCGGTCCCGCTGCCACATTATGAACTTTACCCCAGAGCGCACAAAGCGCTACCTACGCACACAACCATAGAGGTCCATCGTGCAGACAACGAGAACACGGATGACCGCCGGCAAAATAGTCCATCGTGTGCGTAGGGCCTAATAGCTTAAAGTTTTTCCTCTATTTTACAAACTTCTCAGTTATAGCTTTGCGCTTATCTACGTTCGTTCTTCCATTGCCAGTGCCCTCTAATGGTTAGGAGCATTAGGCTCTTGACACGGAGGTCCTGGGCTCGATTCCTACGGGGGAAACCTAGTGATATGTCACTTTGTGCGTCACGATAAGAAGAAGTGGGGTAACAAGTTGATAAAGAAGATTTCACATACCTAATTTCGACTACAGTGACTGCTTATTACAATAGCAGTACCTATTAAGGATACTTTTGAGTGCATCGTCATCATCATCATCAACCCATCACCATCCACTGCATTGCGCTAAAAAACTATCCTCTGCTTTCCGCGCTCTTTCGCTCCCCGCTGCCTTTTTTTGGTCGTCGGTCCAGCAGGCCGCAGTGCGTCCCATACTAACTCTGACTTTTGAATGCATGTGTAAGTTACATATTATTAATTACCAAGTTGCTCGCAAAACCGATGGCCGATGGGGCCGAAAAGTTCTCAAATTGCGACCGCGTACCGGAAAGCGCAGCGTGTGGGTAGGCCCCCCACACGGTGGACCGACGACCTGGTGAAGGCGGCGGGAACTCGTTGGATGAGGGCAGCGCGTTATGGCGATGCTTGGGGGTGGCCTATGTCCAGCAGTGGACGTCCATCGGCTGAGATGATGATGATGATGAATTACCAAGTCGTCTCGTGCCTTACCGTAGTATTTGCAAGTCTGTAAGCGATCTTAGCGGCGTCTACCACTACGTCCAGATCGCGTTCCTCGTAGAAGTAGTTGGGCTGCATCAGCGGCGGCTGTTTCGGGTCGATCGACTGGATGGTGAGGTAGCCTCGACTGCGCGGCTGTAGGTTTATCGCTGATATCCTGGAAGAGGTAACTGTTGTAGAGACTTGGGAACCCCTTTGGCACTCACACAGAAACGTTGCGTCATCTATCAAATATGTTTTATATACAAACGGTTGTTGAGCTTAGTAACCAACTTTTGAATAGGTCAACTTGAAGGTCGGTTTCTTATTTCAAAGCAGACATTTTGTGTGTCAGGTCTTTATTTCCAACATTGTTTTTAAGGTTCCAAAAAACAATCAAAACGGAATAAATACGTTGTTTTCACTTCAAAAACTGTGCCACATGCGGGTAGGATGAACGCGGGCGGATGAAAGAGAAACAAGCTATGTAGGTACTGAGTGAATGGGACAGCGTAATGAAGTGCAGTGTCTCCTCTTACGTAGTTCATAATAGCCCGATAAAGAAAACTATGTAAGTAAGTAAGTTATAGCCTGTGGAATCCCACTGCAGGGCAAAGGCCTCCTCTCACGAATAAGGGTGAGAGGGAGTGGGCCATACTCCACCACGCGGGCCCAGTGCGTGTTGGTGGAGGCAAGTTAGTGGTTAACTTGCTGTCAGAAATTTTCAAGCCGCCTTAATAGGCCAGCTCTGACCTGGCTTAAAGAATAGTTACAAACGCCATCTGACGGAACTATCCGAGACCAGTTGGTCTTAACGTGCCTTCCAAAGCACGGAAACGCTCGAGATGAAATACCACCAAACGGTCACCCATCCAAAGACTGACCGGACCTGACTTTGCTTAGTAAACGCTCGTTGGACCGCGAACGTGGAGCTTCGGTATTGGAAGAAAACTACGATTTGTTTTAAATTCTCATGCAAGCCAGAATATCCAAGAGTCAAAACGTCACTTACGAGATCATCCTTTTGTTTGTGTTCTCAGCATCGGATTCCTTAACAGAGCCGTCTGCGCATGAAGCGTAGTAACCACCGAAGAAGTATTGCACGTCTGGGTGACGGCCTCCCGCGGGCGCCAAGCGAGAGTTCACTATTCCCGTTAACTGTAAGGATTACGACCAATTTGTTACTGAATCTGACCAATATTTTTACATTAATTCTTCTAAGAGTTACGTACAGGTGAATGTTTATTTCTGGTGTTGCTCGGGTACCAGTCCTTGCTATATTTCCTCAACCATGCAAGATCCAACTAAATATTTGTGCTTTGCAGTCAAAATGATTTCTCCAGAAGACGAAGACTCCCAGACATAATTTTACTATTTGTGATGGTAGTTTCTCATTTCGGCATACGTAAAGTAACAAAGACAGACATATCCCGATCTCTGATTTTCTTGGAGGCGGCATTTAGGTCTAAAGGTTTTTTAGTTAAATCCTTGTGACTTTAACCAGCAACCACAGTAGGGACATAATTATTAACATCACCTGGTGAAGGTAGCGGGAAGCCCTGGGATGACGGCAACGCAGGACCAGTCGTAGCGATCCTTGGGTGAGGCCTATGTCCAGCATTGGTTGCCTCTTGTGACATCCACTGGGTTGATGCTATTCGAAACCAGACACCACACGGCAAACCAGCATTAGCGATATTTTGTTATCAGCCAACTTGACTTACCTGTGACATGCCGGTCGAAGACAAAGGTCCTTCTCTCTTTAGCATATACTGCATAGCGCTGTCCCAGTTCAACACATCAGTGTCTGGTTCCTTATTTAATGTGAACATTAGATTGACTCCGACGTGGTTGTGTAGGTTCTGTCCCACCCCAGGCAAGTCCTTTATGGTGGGGATATTGAATTTGTCCAGGGTTTCCTTCGGGCCGATGCCGGAAAGCAGCAGGACTTGAGGAGAATTCATTGTTCCTCCAGAAATAATAGCCTGGAATTATTGGACAGAATTAGTATCAGAGTGGTGGCCATGGGAGGGTCGTAGGCAGACCATTAGCATTTGATCTGACTATTTAGAGTGTCGGGTAAGACGTTGGTCCAGATCACCGTGACAAGTAGCGGAATAAAAAGAAAGTATATGACCGACGCGGACGGTGGGTTGATGTACGCAGATTTGATTGATTAGTAATGTGACATACAGCATCACCACATAATGTTATTGTTCTGACTTTGTTTTGGTACTGCGGTTACCAAAACAAAGTTTCCGTTATTCTTCTTGGAGATCAGTTTTCGTTACCAGACCCTTCAGGCAATAAGAAAAGTTTCATTGCGTAGAACATTCTGATAGCAACAAATATAGTGAATTTTTTTTAAATGTAAAGAATTTATTTATCATACCCCAAAGGGGTTAAGGATGGATCACATGTGACCCACTTTTACACCTGTGTTTTGACATGTAGTGCTCCTCAGATCGAGCGGCCTGGAGAGCTGTAGTGTCACAAGCGACCTATGCTGGTCACGTCCCTCAGCATGAGGTTACGACTAAGAAGAAAAAGCTCCTCCGTTAGCAATTCTCAATTCCTCTTATTCCAACATAGATTCGCGGTCAAATGACAAATATCTATTAATTATCAGTCTCCAGACATACCTCCTTATTAACCCCAACAGTCTTAGTCTCCCCGTCCTTGACATACTCGACAGCAACGACCTTCTTGTCCACGGGGTCCACAATCACCCTGGACACCAGAGCATTGAGGAGTACATGCAGATTCTCACGGTGTGACGCTGGACGGAGGTACGCACGCGCTGTGCTGTACCGGGAGCCTCCGCTGTAAAATATACCATCATTAACCGGTTATAGTGGTTTAAGGGAAATGAAAACGATGTAAAAGAAATCGCTGTAGTCACTGTTCTACAGGGTGTAACAAAACACCCTAGTAATACTTAAGGGGGTGCTTCAGACCATCAAACTACACTACTTTAATTATATGGAGCCATCATCAGAAACGCGAAAAAAAAATCCGCTTTGAAACTGTACGATCTACTCGACTCAAATGTATGGGATAGCTGTTTTTTTTCTCGCGATTTCGAAGGTGGGAAAGTGAAAGTTGTTCAGTTTGATGGTCTGAAGCACCCCCTTAAGTATAACTCGGGTGTTTGGTTACACCCTGCATAGAAAAATATTCTGATTTCGAGGGAACATAAATCCCACTTACCCCCCTACTTGCTTGGTTGCTGATTGTGCCTGTTGGCACAGTATAAGAAATAGTATATGTGATGGTACAATACACAGCATGGACACTCCCTGCCCCTTACCAATTGGTACCTTACCCCCTCGTGGAAGACGACAGTAGGCAATGGTGTAGTCCTCTCACTCGCACTCACTATAGTATCACACGTGCTTAGATACCTCTTGTCAGTGCAAGCCCTTTGAAGTGACAGTGATCTGTCACTATGGTCTATTGGTGTAGGCTGTGTTCTCATGCATCTTGTATCAGGAACTCATCTCACTAAAACCAAATCTTCATTGGGTAAATAAAAAATTAAAGGGAATAACATACTCGTTAAAAGTCTGCGCTATAGTGAAGCCGGTGCTCGAGTCTCCATTGAGATCACTGGTCGGGGGATATCCCAGTTCAATGGCTGCTGATACCACGTCATGTGCGAACAGTGGGGCGTGGCGGAACTGTGGAAAGAGAAAAATGTGCCCATGAAAACCAGAATTGAAGAAAATTTATGAGTTAGATGCTGAGAAATGCCTTCACACCGCTGCTGCAACTCTTGTGAACCAAGATCAAGACAACAGTGCCGACAACTCAGGCCGAAGGCATGACTCTAATCTGTCTTGAAACCCGTTGGAACATCGAAAACTTTACGATAAAATTACTGAAAAATCAATTTCTTTCAGTATCCTGATACGAGATTTTTAACACGTTGCAAACTCGAACGAGTAGAGTATGACGCGCCAGCTCTTGTGCTGTTTGCTATTGTCATTGGTAAAAAAAATGATTTTGTTTATTCAGATAGCTGCCTAATCGAGTAAATCTTGTTTGGATACGTTTAATTTGCTGAAAAGCTCTCATCGTGGGAAAATTAATTTAAAAGTGTAATAAATAATCTTTTCTCCCCTCCGGACGGAAAGCGTCAATTGTCGTCCCGCTGCGCTAAACGAAGTTATCGCTTTCCACCTCCGTCGAGGAGAAAAATAGTATACTAACCTCGGACAGTAAATAAGAAAGCCTCAGATCAGAGACCTGAGACCTTTCTTACTTTCCTGTCCTGGGTGTGTAATTTATTATAATAATAGAGGGAGCTGCTGACTGAGCGGATCTTTATCACCCACAGAATCATTTGGACGCGTCCAGCCAAATTACATTGAGAGTGAGACGCTCTTATGCGTAGACTTCCAATCAGACATAAATGGGCACACGCCGAAATGTATCTGAATAGATTGTAAATCTACGAATAAAGAGTAGTTGTAAATGAATAAACTAAGGCCCACCTGCTGCACCGGCAAAGGTCCACCAGTATTATGATACTGTCCCGACACTTTGGTCCCGATCTCCTTATTGTCCTCGCTCATCAGGAAGTAGGGCAGCACGTCGTACCACGACCACCCCTTAGCTCCATTCACGGCCCAGTTGTCGAAGTCAGCTGCATGGCCTCGCATGTACATCATACCATTTGTCACTGATGATCCACCTTCGGGAAACAACATTTGTAAGTCAGTTTATCAACTTTTACATTCATAACTCGTTGAACCCAACTAAATTTTGTTTTATATTATGTTTTAAGACGAAAGCTCAAATTCGGCTACCTCAAAACATTAAATTAGAAATCCAAACTGGCCGATGATATCGCATCTAGGGATTGCAATCCGGTTTTCCGGATCCGGTAATCCGGCGGATCCGGCACCATTTACGGTCTACCGGATCCGGCACCAGCTAGCCGGATCCGGTCCGGATCCGGCAAATGTCTTGAAAATCTCATAAAACTGATTTTATAATGAAAATTCTCGCAGTTGTGGTCGCTTACGACGTTACTTAGTCACCTGCTATGACAATCCGCACCTACACGCATAATTACAATAGAAATTTGTAAATTTTTGGGAAATTGTAAACTTTTCCAAAATTAATGCGCAATGTTTATTATAATTTTTCACCACCAAATTCTTCAAATATCTTGTTGTGATCATTACTTTTTTTTAAATATTTTTTTTTCACAGTTGCTAGACACCTCTATTATTTTACAGTTGATTTTAAAATGAAAACGCAATTATCATGGATATTACCAATCCGGTCGGATCCGGCCGGATTGAAAATTGCACCGGATTGCAATCCCTAATCGCATCGTCCACTACGAAGACAAAACATAATCTATTCTAAGTCAGGAACCACTACTACCTACATGAATTAAACATTACAGGGTCCAACTTAATATGCTGACACTTTTTAAGGGGATGATCACACCATCAAACTGAACCACTTTCTCTATGGGACCAACATCGAAATGGCGAAAAATAAATCCGCGGTCCCATACATTTGGCTCGAGTAGGTTTACAGTTTTGTATGGAAGGGCTGTTTTTTTTTCGCGATTTCGATGTTGTGCCACAGAGAAAGTTGTTCAGTTTGATGGTCTGATCATCCCCTTAAAAAAGTGTCATCATATTAAGAAGGACCCTATATAGTTGTATGATCTTACTTACCCAACATTTTCCCTCTAGCCCAAGAGCATTTCCCCTCCTCGCTCAGGCAAGCCTTTTCCTGAGTCTCCGTTGTGTACAAGAAGTCGGTTTCCTCTCGACCCCAATACGCTGTCACCCAAGCAGGCACGGACGACGGTATCGGTTCATCACCACCTGCCTCTATTACCAGCACCTGGAAGTTTAAAAGGCATATGTAAGCTTGAAAGTCAGCGATAACACAGTTTATCCTATACCTACAATATAAAAAATTTAACAACACACACAGTGGGTAAAATACATGTCTCGACATTTAAATGCGTGTTTCCTCACGTCTAGATGCTCTAAGTTCCTCACGATGTTTTCCTTCACCGAAAAGCCAGTGTTACAAATCGTACCTACATAAATTCCGAAAAACTAAACTTCTATTTTTCTATTATAAATTATTATCTAAAGCATAAAATATAGTGGAACTATTATAATTAAAACAATTGTTCCGCTTATTTATAATTATAATATGTATTAATTATGTAGATATCCAATTTCAATCGATTGATCATCGGCCAGTTTAGATTATTGTCCAATATGAGCTTTCGTGTTATTAAACATAAGTACTTATTATAAAACAAAATTTACTTGGATTCGACAATTCATGGATGTAAAAGTTCTAAAAGGTAGGCAGCAGGTATCAGGAAGTCCCGGAAGCTTTTGCAAACCATTAAAGGGAGGAAAGTCGCCTACCTTGGTCATGTCATAAGGATTGAGCGATACCAACTGCTCCAGACTATAATAATGGGAAAAGTAGAGGGCAAAAGAAGCGTCGGTAGGCCACGAATGTCATGGCTCGCGAACCTGAAAGAGTGGACAGACATCGCCAGATCGAAGAGCTGTTTCGTTTGTCGAGAGATAGACAGGGGTATGCAGAGCTGACTGCTGATCTCCAGTAATAGAGAGGAACCCGAAGAAGTAAATTACATTTATTTCAACCATCACTGACCAACATCGTTTTAGTGTAGGGAAATGCACCATTCATCGTTATCTTAAAGGAAGATTTAACAGCATCCAATATAAAACCAAGAGGCCAGGCAATGATGATGGTCCAACAATCGTAGGATTTACGCATCAATGCGATAAGGACGGACAGACGAGTTGAATGGGCCGAGGGGCCTTAGATTAGATGCAAGTGTAGATAGAGTGGACCTTGGAGGCATTCGCGAATACTAAAGGTAGGTTTACCTAGTTGACAAAGGCTAGAAGTAAGTTAGTAACGTAACGAGATGCTAGAAAACATAATTTAAATAGTAAATGAATTTTGAAGAGAAGTTTCTTCTTCTATTTCAAAATTTAAAAAGTTTATTTTCTTATACAAATGTAAAACAATACATAAATTAATATTCTTTACAAGTAGGCTGTTGCCCGCGATTTCATATGCGTTGACTTTGAAAAAGTCTCATACTCAAAATCCGTTCAGCCGTTTATACAGGGTGAAATTGATATCATTAGCATCCTTTTAAACTAAGAGTCTACCCATCAAACTGAACAACTTTTACTATGGGAGCAAACCAATCGGAGCAAAAAAAAATCTGCTGTCGTACCTAGTAAAAGTTGTTCAGTATGATGAGACTCTTAGTTTAAAAGGATGCTAATGATATCAATTTCACCCTGTATAGGTAAGCTAGGTACGTGATTTTGAATCGCAACAAAAATCCAAATATCGATCGTCACCAACTTTCAGATTTATAATATTAGTATAGGATGTTAAGTGCTAAATTTTTAGCTTATTTTATTGATATTATCATTGTATCCAAGACTTATGTCATACCTTCCACTGGGGATTTTCCGACAGCCTCCCTGCGACCACAGACCCCGCCGTACCACCGCCAATCACAATGAAGTCGTAGCTCTCATCGAGTTGTTCTCTGCTGGTGACGCGGTTGCAGGGGTCGGCGAGGTCGCAGCGACCGTTGATGTAGGCTTCCAGGATGCTCATGAAGAGCACAAACTGGCATGAGCTGTTCATGGGGGGCCCTACCTCCCGTATGGGGCAGCCGCATTGCTGTAGAAAGAAGAGGTTAAATTTAGTTTGTAGGTTAACGACACATTTGCGGCGATCGGCGTTTTGACCGGTTACGAGTTTTTGACTGTAACATATTGGTCCTTCTTAATATGCTGACACTTTTTTAAGGGGATGATCAGACCGTCAAAATGAACAACTTTCTCTATAGCACCAACATCGAAATCGCGAAAAAAAACATGCAATCAAACCTACTCGAGCAAAATGTATGGGATAGCAGATTTTTTTTTCGCGATTTCGATGTTGGTCCCATAGAGAAAGTTGTTCAGATTGATGGTCTGATCATCCCCTTAAAAAAGTGTCAGCATATTAATTTGGACCTTGTAACCAAGGTGTTAGGGTAAACAGTTTACAGCATTACTTTAAGGGGTGATTGTTCCCATGATACTGAACAGCTTTCTCTAAGAAACCTAAAGGAAATTCGTCAATTAGCTGATTGCATGGATGTATGGAAAGTCCGAACATTTTTTTGCGAATTTTCTATAGGTTTCATAGGGAAAGTTGCTCAGTATCATGGGTACGATCACCCCTCAGAGTAATGCAACTGTTAACCCTAACACCCCGTATTCCAATGCAATGTAATGAAACCACACACATGACAAAAAATATTAATATTGTATTCGCGATTTTTTTAAACAAACTTGCATAGTTGCATAGGGTGTAAGGAAAAGTATAATTCACCTTTAAACCACATACTCTACCCATCAAACTGAACAACTTTAACTACGGGAGCAAACAGATCGGAGCAAAAAAAACAGCTGTTGCATCTTGTTGCATAGGTACATTAAATTTGAGTCGAGTAGATATTGGAGTTTAGTATGAGACGGGGAACGGCAGATATTTTTATGCTTTGATCGGTTTGCTGCCATAGTAAAAGTTGTTCACTTCTATGGGTAGAGAATGTGGTTTAAAAGTTAATGATACTTTTCCGTACACGCACCCTGTATAGAGAATTGTACAAAGGGCCAGCAGCTTATCTTTGACGAAGCCAATTATGAAAAGTTGTCATGTTTTTTTTGCCAATTTGAAATGGTATTACGACTCTACCATATCGATTTTGTACAAAAAAATTCCGATATTGCATTCTTTCATTACGCGGAATACTGGTGAAAAATTATTCAAGGTCATGCAATCTCTTTGCACTGTGCATTTTTAAGTATGTTTTCTATTTCATCATTGCCACTTTTACACGAAGATCCATTTAATAGCCTTATTAGAAACAGAAGAAAATGGTTTTATTCTTAATCGTTTATGGCTGTTGCTAGTCATTTCTTATAAGAACAGCCAGTTTTTTAAATAAATTTAGTAGGTACAGAACAGCCAGTTTTTCAAATAAATTTAGTAGGTAGGTACTATGCAATCTCTTTGAGTGTAGATCAGAAATTATCTTATAAGTTGTTTTTTGTTTCATGTTCATCTAGCATGTAATAAGATGTAGACGATAATAACGTAATTAGATGGATAATAAGATTAGGCATGTTAGCTTTTTTTATAAGAAGCCGAGTAGTACATAAAAGTTGCTCAGTATGAGTATTTTCAGAGTGTGTATGGCAATAAGGAACAAAATTAAGGGTATATTATTCGGAGCGCGCTCCATGCAAACGTACCTACTATGGTGATATTTTCAGTACTAACCAATTAAAGTCAATGAAATTTTGCAGAAACAATCTAGAAACAAATTTCTATGCTTGTATGGAGTCAGATTTTCGTTAAAATGTATAGTTTTCAAGTTACAGTGCCTCAAAGATTTCCATACAAATCTTAAATTAATCCTAGCACTGAAACTGTACATTTTAACGAAAATCTGACTCTATAGAAGCATAGAAATTTGTTTCTAGATTGTTTCTGCAAAATTTCATTGACTTTAATTGGTTAGTATTGAAAATATCACCATAGTACGTTTGTATGCAGCGCGCATTTTTGCTCTCGGAATAATATTCTCTTAGTGCCTACCGCGATCGGTTATTATTTAACTCGTGTTCTTCAAGAGTTATTATTGAAGTAACTTTAGTGACTAATAATGTACTATCAGTAAGTTGCAAGATTATAGCGGTTATAACGGAAATCTGACAAATGTAAAGCACAGGTTTTCTAGATTGCGTACTTATAAAAATTTTAATTTACTTTATTTGGTTAGTATTGATTACTTTAAAAAACCCCCTACGCTAAAACAAACATTTAAAAAGTGTAAAATAATTCGGTCACCTATTATTTTTATGTAAGCAAATGTATGTTTTACCTTCTAACTCTCTTTAAGGCGTAATAATTTAGTAAGTGGAAATACCTCGGAGGCATCTTTTATTTTTCATTTTACGACTAGATTTATACCATTTACCGAAACTAAAGTCATAAGTAGGTACCTCAGTATTTTTGGATTGTTTATCTAGTGAAATCATAAACTGAATACACGATTGGAATTACTTCACTCGATACACTCGTCACAAAGATGACGTATTTTCATGCATTTTAAACATTTTTCTCATTTTAGAAGAACTTAAAATAAGTTCAGATTTTTTGCATTTATACTCACATATTCACCATTAGTTTAACTAGTGAAATCATAAAAAAAATCTAGAAAAAGAACTTTTGTTAGTTCTTTTTAATCGAAAATACGGCTCACGCACACACTTTTCGGAGCGCTGGGCAATCGCGTTTCTCATAGAAAATATTCGTCGGGACGTATGGCCCCTTAAGATATTTTAGGTCAATTAATGTGTCGGAGACCGCAAGTGACTTTTGAATAAAAAATCGATGGTCATTTCCATTTCGTAGGTATTCATTGCATACCGGTCCCCTATTGACCTAAAATTTTTATGTTTGTTTTTAGCATTGGAGAGGTTTTTTTTGTAATTTTATTGTATTTCGTAATTTTTAAAATTACTAGAAATCTACTCAACCGATTTTCATGAAACAAAGCTAAGAACACTCCCGCAAAAATTTGCTTTCTATTAAAAAAAACGCATCGAAATCGGTCCGCCCGTTTGGGCTCTACGTTGCCACAGACAGACAGACCGGCAGGCAAACAGATGACATAGGCGTCAAACTTATAATACCCCTCTTTTTGCGTCGGGGGCTAAAAATAATACTAGACTTCGTTTATATAGAGAGCGCATCAAAAAATATTAGGCAAAGGCAAACCTCCAAGGGCAAAGCTCAATACGTCTGTTTACTGAATTATTTAAGACTAGTGTTTTCCCGCGACTTCGTCCGCACAAATTATATACCAGATTTTAAGTCAGATCTTAAGCTATCAAACAAAAAAGTTTCATCAAAATCGGTTCAGTAGTTTTTGCGTGATGCGCGAACAAACAAACAAACAAACAAACAGACAGACAAAATTTCTAAAAAAGGTTGATTTCGAGTCGGGGGATACCTAAAAACCATATCGTAATCTTTTTTTTGTAAATATCTTCAATGTACAGACACAGTTCAGTTACAGATAGAACAGAATGCGTGACACTGAACATACATAAAGGAAAACAACACTAAACGATTTGAACTACCTACATGTAGTAATTAATAGTTTTTACACTGTTGAAACTTCCTTTTCAACAGATAAACTGAAGATCCCATTGTCTCGAGTTGCTAACTCGTATTAAGAAACTAATTGACATAATGACACGAGATCATGCAGGCTCATTAATATCTTACGTTTGTTTTTATATGTTTCTAATGCATGGGTTCTCAAACTGTTTGTTTACGAATGACACCCAGAGCTTTTCATGGTCGTCTGTGAAGTATCTCCTCATCATTATCATTGTTGTCTAGGGATACCAATAGAAGGATCCTTGGACATGCGCCTCTCCCATTTTATTTTCATAACTGTTGACACAATTATTGATAGATTCATTAATTTGTTGGGAGATATTTGAATGTTCCTTAGAAAAATACCATAACGAGATTCCAATACATTATTTGTAAATAGTGCTTCCCGAGTTTCTCGCCATTCTAGCTACCTACCCCTAGTAATGTTTGAAGGGGTGATGTAGATCATCAAATAGAACAACTTTTACAATGAAGCCACGACTGACATTTATTTTTTAAATCTGCTGTTTTATACAAAACTACAGTACCTAGGTATCAACCGTTAGCTTTTAAAATAAATCGACTTTGTGAAACCACTTTTTTTAATTTCTACTAGGGTGTTTTGTTACTCATTTGATGTTACGGATAACGCGTACCGTGTTTTGATTTCCTGGCAATTGTCCGAAACAATGGAAAAGAAAAACATTGTTACTCATTTGATGTAGAAATTTAAAGGAGTGGTTTCACAAAGTCGATTTATTTTAAAAGCTAGCGGTTGATACCTAGGTACTGTAGTTTTGGATAAAACAGCAGATTTAAAAAATAAATGTCAGTCGTGGCTTCATTGTGAAAGTTGTTCTATTTGATGATCTACACCACAACCTACATACCTTCAAACATTACTAGGGGTAGGTAGGTAAAAGTTTTTCTTTTCCATTGTTTCGGACAATTGCCAGGAAATCAAAACACGGTACGCGTTATCCGTAACATCAAATGATAGAAAAGTTTGAGAACCATTAGATCTAACACAATCATTGATTATATCAATGATTAGCGAGGCATGCTGGATTAGCGTGACCGATGGACCCGTGGATCTTGGGTATTTCCACTCGTAGGTAATACCCATCGAACACTGACGGGTAATTTGATTACCGATCAATGACTCATCATGATGGACTAGTCCAAAATTAGTTCAGACGCGCCCACTATGTAAACGCAGGTCCGGGCCATATACAGGGTGAAATTGATATCATTAGCATCATTTTAAAATAAGATTGTACCCATCAAACTGAACAACTTTTACTATAGAATAGAATAGTATAGAATTTTCTTTATTCGTCTTAAAAAAACACATAACGAAAAAAAAAACCAATGGTAGTGGAGCAAACCAATCGGAGCAAAAAGAAAATTAGCTGTCCCATACTAAACTGCACCCGCCGCCGCTGCTTACACGACTAAAATGTATGGGACAGCAGATTTTTTTTTTGCTCCGATTGGTTTGCTCCCATAGTAAAAGTTGTTCAGTTTGATAGATGGGTAGACTCCTAGTTTAAAAGGATGCTAATGATATCGATTTCACCCTGTATATGTGGGTGCTTGTCAATGGCTAATGGTTTGTTATTTTAAGTACCTACGTAGGTAGGTACATTATTTTGTAAAAGAGGCTGTTAGCATCCCGAATAATATAAAATAAAATACAAATATAATAAAATAGATGGAGAAACGTTTCATTTCAGAATTAGTGTAGGTACCTATACCTACATTATGTTTACATAGTTAGTAATGTACATAACAAATTAATACAGACTAATTAGGTACTGGGAGCCTGGTGATGATACAAATTACGCGTCAAACTTTTGTATGGAATGAAACTACCTTAATGAGTTAAGTAATTAGATAATTGTAAAGGTGCGAATTGTTATGATTTTCTAATTTGATTTCCTTGGATTAGAAGGCGCCACAGTGACATTATAATGAAGTACAAGCCAGTCAAAAATAGGTAGGTATACCTTGACGTAGTTTAGTGAGGTGGCTCTGAAAGGGTCAAGGTCGTTCGGTCAGGGAAACCTCTTAAAGGTGAATCAAAATAACGTTTAGAAAATCGGATGGGACACAAATTAAACCGGCAACCTGGTAATCCGCGGCTTGCTTCAGCGCTTGCGTGTTCGGTTCGGATCCCGTCACAATGCGTCAAATTTTTTGTTGCTGACAGCTATAATTTTATAAAATCATTGTTTTGTAACATTACCTCAAAAAAATATTTATAACTAATAAAGTTTGATCTAAGTAATATCGGAGCCGAGATATCGTAGGTACTTTTGGTGCAAATATTTGGTTTTTGCAATAATTTACACCAAATATTTGCACCAAAATTGCACTTGAAAGTTTGACGACATAAAAATATTATAAATAACGTTTATTTTATAGATTAATGGATATATAAAAATAAGCAATTATAACTGACTAGATTTTATAGAAAAATCTAATTTAACTCATTTTTGGTAAATAAAATTCAGATTGTTGGTTTTTGCAATAAGGGTAAGTACGATATTTAGGGTCGATTTTTTTGGATGGGGTAGTGAGGACCACCATCGCTGACGTCACCCTGATGTACGTAAACATAATAAGGCTTCCGCACATTGCAGCGATATTATCGAGCGATTTTATCGAGCGATACCTATTATCGACAGCGATATCGCGACACCTTACACACAGCAGCGATTCCGCGATTCGCGTCACGCATGCGCCCCACCACTGCGAATGTAGCCGAAAGAGGTTCGATAATATCGCGGCAGTGTGTGGGATCGAGCGCGTCCCCATACAAAATGTACTGAGAACAATTATCGCAAAATCGCAGCGATATTATCGCTCGATAATATTGCGGCAGTGTGTAGGATCGCGCGCGTCCCCATACAAAATGTACTGAGAACAATTATCGCAAAATCGCAGCGATAATATCGCTGCAATGAGCGGAGGCCTATATAAAGAGAAAAACGTGTGTAAAAACTCATTGGTACCTACATGGCATGTGGTCCGTGCGGATTCGAACCCGGACCTCAAGATTGAGTTTCCATAGGTCTCCGCAACGTGCCACCGAGGCTGTTTTGCCTCTAAGTTTCGATACAAATCTTAAATTAATCCTAGCATTAAAACTGTAGGTATATTTTAACGAAAATCTGACTTCATACTAACATAGAGATTAGTTTCTAGATTGTTTCTGAAAAATTTCATTTACTTTAATTGGAGAGTATTTAAAATATCACCAGACTACGTTTGTATGGAGCGCGTCAACGGTAATATTATACCCTTAAAAAAATCATAATTTTAAGAAGGACCCTATAGATGTTCTGAATAGGTACCTACTATTTATTTATTCCTAACTAAATACAATCGTGGGCTTTATGTTCATACTTAATTCGCGAAGCATTTAATAATCATTAGGTAGGTAGTTGAAATCATTATACAAGGTGTTACAAAAATACAAATAAACCCAATAAGGGGGTGGTGTAGACCATCAAACTGAACAACTTTCACTATGGGACCAACATCGAAATCGCGAAAAAAAAAATTGATGTTCCATACTCTACAAATGGACTAGAGCTAAAATATGTATGGGATATCAAACTTTTTTTTTCGCGATTTCGATGTTGGTCCCATAGAGAAAGTTGTTCAGTTTGACGGTCTAAACAACCCCCTTAAGAGCTTTAAAAATTTATTCTTACTTATGAAACACCTTGTATAAAACACATTAAATGTAAAAAAATGGTCTTAAAACCACAAACTGCTTTACTTATCATTTCATACTCTAAGTTTCATTACGTATGATGAATTTAGTCACGGTCATGACCGTCCGTAAATTGGTACGTAGGTAGGTACCTACCTAAGATATATTCATTTGCATTTAGAATTATTAAAAATAAAAACCGGTCAAGTGCGAGTCGGGCTACTCATGCACCGTGGGTTCCGAACCACACGATACTCTGTGACACGTAGAAAGAGAATCAACTAGAAAAGGCATTAAAATAATAATAGTCACGAAAACGAGACAGCCTTATACGCTAATTACACAGAGTGAATGCGACAAAATCCATGTCGTTTGTCCCTTTCTGCGTATGCGATATTTTTGTTTGCCACAGTTGAAATTGCATACAAAATCTTGCAACTGTGGCAAACAAAGGCACGATTTCTCATACATTTTTGTCATATCTCTGTCCCTTTCGAGTATACGCTGTCAGGAAATCTATAGAATACTCAACCTACGCTGTGACACAACCACACAACATATTAATTTAAAAAAAAACAGTGGGACCTTTAGCGCGAGACCGACTCACACTTGGCCAGTTTTTATTATTTGTTGTTATACTGTAGAGGTTGCTCTATAATCACACCAAGTTTGACGCTTGTATGTATTACCGTTTTTACTATAGAGCGAGAAGAAAAAACGTTCATAAAAGCTAGTTTATTGTTTGAGGATCCCCCTTAATTTTTTACTTTTTGACTCTTCTAATACTTGTTAGCAAATCCGCCATAATAACGCATAAAAACAATCGTAACAACTGTCTAGCAATTACGGTTCAAAAGTTACAGCCCTAAATAGGTAGGACAGACAGACAGACGGACGGATGGACTGACAACGTAGGCTTAGCAAGGCATAAAGTGCATAATATATTACTATATTCTTAAAACCAATTTTTTTTAAAGATGATAATTAAAATTTAACTTGACAGTAATTAAAATTCATGTAGGTAAACACCCGCATCCCAGTTGGAGTGGGTCACATGTGGTTCACATGTTTCGTTTTAATTTGAGCTATATTTCAGGTTATATTAGGGCCTCTTTTGAAGGCTTTCCAAATAAAATCTTAAAAATAAAGAGGTAAAATTTTAATTAAAAAAAAGTGCTTACCTCCGGGGATCTTATCATCGTTGGTAGATTTCTTTCTGCAACAAGAACAAAAGAAAATTCTTTAATTATGATTAAACAATACAATACTTACTTTTCATTCATGATTGGTCACAGAAACCGTCCTCCATACAACTAATAAAATTTTCGATAAACCAATCTAGAATTTTTACAAAAGCTGCTCGCTACGCTCGCTCTAAGTTTCTGTTTTAAGGCCTCCGCACATTGCAGCGATATTATCGAGCGATATTATCGACAGCGATATCGCGACACCTTACACACTGCAGCGATTCCGCGATTCGCGTCACGCATGCGCCCCACCACTGAATGTAGTCGAAAGAGTTGCGATAATATCGCGGCAGTGTGTGGGATCGAGCGCGTCCCCATACAAAATGTACTGAGAACAATTATCGCGCAATCACAGCGATATTATCGCGGCAGTGTGTAGGATCGCGCGCGTCCCCATACATAATGTACTGGAAACAATTATCGCAAAATCGCAGCGATATTATCGCTCGATAAAATCGCTGCAATGAGCGGAGACATTTAATTACTGCGCCTACATAATTATAGGGTCCTTCTAAATATGCTGACACTTTTTTAAGGGGATGATCAGACCATCAAGCTGAAAAACTTTTTCTATGGCACCAACATTGAAATCGCGAAAAAAAAATCAGCCCCTCCTCCAGCCTCCATACAAAACTGCAAACTTACTCGAGCCAAATGCATAGGACAGCTGTTTTTTTTTCGCGATTTCGATGTTGGTCCCATAGAGAAAGTTGTTCAGTTTGAAGGTCTGATCATCTCCTTAAAAAAGTGTCAACATATTCATTTGGACCCTGTATAATCCTTAAGAGTACTGACCACAGCTAAGAAGTGATGCTAAAAATTTCGAGCTTGCTTCGCTCAATCCATAGATTTAACTTAGGTTACTTTGCACATGTTTTGTATGTAAAAAGCTCTGGCTTTAACCGATTCGTATTGAGTAGAAAAGTCGAGCTCGCTTCGCTCTAAGTTTCTAACTTTGTATGGATAAACCAAAAGATGTCTGACTACAACACTAATAGATGTGCAAGAAAATTTCAAGCTCGCTTAGCTCACTCCGTTATTTTTCGTGTAGGTTTTTTTATAAAGATAAGGGGGCGAAAAAATCGGACAGCGCCCCGGGCGGCAGAAACCCAACGCTACGACACTACTCGTCAGTTTGACCACAGAGTACTATAAGTGTTTGACTGTGTGACAGTAAACAATTATATTCCTACTTATAAGTAGGTGAATAAACAGTAATGTGACAAACTGCTATGACCACGAATTTTCCTTATTATTTGACTCCACAGCCTTATTAAGGTTAGGTATGACGCTCATCCCTTACAAACAGGTAATTTTACAATAGATTTTCTGTCCTACAAACGTAGTGACCATTTTACGTTGAATTACGTGATGTGTGCGTTGGTTATGCGAATAAAATTATTATCTAGTTATTTGAATTTTATTTAAAATAAGCTTTCTAATTTGGACCGAAACCATGCATACCCAAAACAATTCATTTTTGACCACTATTCGCATAAAAAGCAACACTTACAAAAAACCACTAACTACCAGGACTACCCTAATTCTTCCCGTGGATGTCGTACGAGGCGACTAAGGGATTCCTATGCAGTGTTAATGGAGGCAAAAGGCTAGCATACTCTCACCACTTGACATGTCATTCCATCCTGAAAATTAAATTGCTACGTGCGAGGATTGCAACAACTACGTTTCTGTCTACCCCAGGATTACGGTCGTGATGTTATGTATAAAAAACTGGTCAGTATGGATTTTTAAATAAGTAAGTAGGTGCCAAACAAGACGAAAGTATCTGAGACATGCCCGTTTCAACCAATAACTTAAAGTGACCTACTCACGATAATTTCACAAACTTTTACGTTCGATATTAACATAAAATGGATGTAGGACTTGCGAGGAGTAGCGGTGTAAACAAAAGATTTTCTAAGAAAATACCTACAATGATGCATAACTTGTTGGCTTAATAAGCATGACAGAAGATTAAACAAATTCTAATGTGCATGCTATGATATATTCCAAAAGGTCTGTCTTGAAAAACGAACATAACCTTTTCTGTATGTATAAATATCTAAACAGGGTAGGATATTTTCAAGTATAGTACGTAGTTGCTTTAGTAGCTTGTAAGTAGTATGAAAACCAAAAATGTATTACCAAAGAACTTCATAATATTGAGATACTTTTATGGGACAATCAAAACATACGATTGTTGTTTCTAAAAACTACTTAAACTTTTTTTGTGCAGCCTTACCTACATATAATTTATACATTATCACAATCACAATATTGTTATAAAACGTTTAAGTTATAATCATCATAATCAGCCCATATACGTCCCACTGCAGGGCACAGGCCTACCCCTATGGAGGGTGTATGGGCGTTAGTCCACCACGCGTGCCCAATGTGTATCAAATTGGTAGACTTCACATACGCATCAGAATTTCTTCTTCAGCGTACGCAGGTTTCCTCACGATGTTTTCCTTCACCGTTTGAGAGCAGTCGGTATTACGTACATAAGTAAGAAAAACTAATTGGTACATGGCATGTCATTCGTGCGGATTTGAACCTGGACCTCAAGATTGAGTTTCCACAGCTCTCCGCAACGCTCCACCGACGCTGATTAAATGAAATAATTTACTCTTAATTAATCAATAAATTTTCATCTGAATCTTAATATATACTTAGTTTAATGGACTTATTTGATCCATTTTTAAATAATTAATAATGCAATTAAAAAACTATTATTTTCATATCGCAAATTGAGCACAAAATAAGTCACTTCTAACACAATAGTTTCGTTCCTTAGTAATTGATTGTGAAATCTACAAGCACATTGTTTATAGGGCATTTTCACACAATGCGTTTTCATCGAGGCGGTTGTATCGTGGCGTATATGTCGGCAATGCAGTCTTTGGAAACTTATGATGGAAACGCAGCGTTTTCCTAATTATTTTAACCATGAGTCGCACTTTTTTAAATCTAATGTTTTTTAAATTTAAGTATCATGAGAAAAAACTGGGTATCATTTCAAAAATAAAATGTACTTTACGAAAATTAGGATTTAAATAAAAATATCTAAAAAACATACCTTCAATATTATCAGAACAAAAAATATACTTAACAACCACAGAATTAACAAAAAATGTTACAATAAAAACTATTAAAATCGTGAACGCGGTAACCGCGAGACGCGCACGTTTGAAGACGCGTCCGCTTTGATACGAAATGCGCGGGCGCACCGTTTTATTATATGGATGGAGATGAACAGTGTTCTGCGAACTTATTTACCTTTATCTTTATTAGCGAAACATTTCGTCTTGCCGTCCTTATTTTAGTATAATTTATCCTTATCAGTAACATGAATGATAAGTAATAAAATCTATTAAAACGTTAAAACACCGTAGGTAACCATAAAGTGGTGAAAGCTTTATGGAGTTTATGAACGGTTATCAATTTATAAGTCTAAGAAAATACTTTTTTCAGGAACAACTTTTTCTATGGCACCAACAATCGCGAAAAAAATTCCGCTTTTTCATACAAAACTGCAAACTTACTCGAGCCAATTGGTCAGCTGATTTTTTTTCGCAATTTCTAAGTTGGTAGGGTTGGTCCCATAGAGAAAGTTGTTCAGTTTGATGGTCTGATCATACTCTTTAAAAAGTGTCAGCATATAAGTAAGTTGGACCCTGTAACATGCTGCCGGTGTTTAAGGATGATCAGACCATTAAGAGGATGATCAGACCATTTAACTGAAACACTTTTACAATGGGGCTAACGTCAAAATCGCGAGAAAAAATCAACTGTACCCAAGTGTTTAGGACAACTGTTTTTTTTTTAATAGTTCACTCTGATGGTCTGATCATATCCTCTAAGAAAAAATGACAGGTATTTTTTTTATTGATGCAAAAGTTTTCGTGCAACCGACCAAATGTTTAAAACATAAAACTCGATTGATGACATAGACGAACATTTTTTCGCTTACGCTAGTAGACCGAACATTAGTGTAACCGGGTATGAGATAGCGAATTATATGAAGTGACATCTCGGAGTCAGGTGGTTGTCCCATACAATTTATATGAAGTGACATTTTGGAGTCAGATGGCCGAAGTACAAAAAAGTGGATAGGTACATCGATAAGGACAGCAATAAGTAGCGGTCTCCTTTTTTAACTAGAGCGAATTTGCTATGTGCATCTCTTACTTAGTGATATGACAAGACACGTATGCTTCCTTCTAGTGCCTTCTCTTTCTACGATTCATGATGATGTCTCCTATCCGTAAAGAAAAGAAAAAAAAACTTGACATACGTCCGAATTTGATGATGACGTCATAGACCTGACTGCACGCGGGTCTTTCCAGCCGAGAGAAAGCACGTCAAAATCGTGTTGTGCTGCAAGTGTCCAAACGAAAGTTCAATTTCGGTGCAAGATAAGAGCTGTAGTTTCTGTTTCTGAGACCTGCAGAAATTTTTGTAGATACCAAAATATTTTTCGTAGCATGTTTCTCCGTAAGTACCCAAAAGTTGAAAACGGGACCCTATTCTTAAGCCTACGCTGTCTGTCCTACGTTTTAGGGCTGTAAATTTTGAACCGCAATAGCTAGACACTTGAAATTTTCACAGATTATGCGTTATTACGGCGGATTTGTTAACAAAATAATAAAAATGTAAAACATAAAGGTTAAACATTAAATCATGCAGAAACTAGTTTTTGTTAACGTTTCTTCTTTTCGCTCTATCGTAAAATCGGTAAAACAAACTTGATAAGAAGAAAAACTTGGTGTGATTTATTTAAGTATTTTAAATACTAAGTAATTGAATAATAGAAGTTAGTTACGAATTGTAAATTGAGTTAATTATAATTATGCACCTACTTACACTTTATGCTTATTGGTAAATGTTTACGAATTGTAAATTGAGTTAATTATAATTATGCACCTACTTACAATTTATGCTCATTGGTAAATGTTGATAAATTCCAGTTTATACAGGATGAAATTGATATCATTAGCATCATTTTATAAACTAAAGTCTACCCAGCAAACTGAACAACTTTTACTATGGAAGCAAGCCGATCAGGGGTGCGATTTTTGAAAGTCATCGGTGAGTTTGAACGGTTTTTAAATCTCATACAAAAGCCTTCTCATGCATCTTTCTAATGCTGATTTAACTTTCAAAAATCGCACTCCTGAAGTATGATTTGTGAAAGTTAAATCAGCAGTAAAAAGATGCGTATCTCCGTAGTAATTTTGACATTTTCAACTGCTGAGCTCACCGAATGAGATTCAAAAATCGCACTCCTGAGCAAAAAAATCATATGTTGCATACATTTGAGTCGAATAGGTATTGCGGTTTAGTATGGAACAGCAGATTTTTTTTTCTTATCGGTTTGCTCCCATAGTAGATTAAAGTTGTTCAGTTTGATGGGTAGACTCTTAGTTTAAAAGGATGCTAATGATATCAATTTCACCCTGTATTAATTGAGTGCATGAATGAAATATAGCTGGTACCTACTCTAATAACATCAAATGCAATGAGACTAGGACAAACATGCGGATATTAATTATTTTATATTACTTACACATCACGATTAGACGACCCGGTCGGTGTAATGGTTACCACGCCGGACTGCCAAACCAGGGTCCTGGGTTTGAATCCCGGTTCGGTCATGGATGTTATATGTTCGTGCCGTTGTTGTATGGTTTCCATAATAAAAGCCTTTAGTGCTAGTTTGGGATCATTACAATGTATGTGCCTGTGAGCGTTATTTATTTATTTATTTATTTTATCAAACTTACATAATCATATACTGAATAGTCACTACCTAAGCAGTTGTAAACTAGGTAGCTACTTACATATCTATAGGTTTCAATTGATTGATAAATTACACGTGGATAGGCACGCAAAGATATTATAGCATGTTCAGAACATCATTTTACTGGCACCTCAACAGTACTATTTACCTATTCCGAGACCACAGCCCGGACACTTCATACAAACGGGCTAGCACTGACATTAAGAGATAGGTACCTAGTCCTTTTGAGCCACTCGTATTTTGTATTGAGTATTGACAGCTGCGATTTAGTTCGTCGCCTTCGTTCCGTCGTCCCATACAATGGTCGTCCCTGAAGCGCAAAGTTTGAAATTTTCGAAAAAAGCGCTCGAAATCGGGAGATTGCGGTCATCATCATCATATCGTATGGTTCTGAACCGGTTAAGTTTAACCCAGGTCTTACGGTCCTTTTCAAAACCAGCCGGTTTGACAGTCGGGTCTCGCACGAGGCTTGCATGCGGATGGTCAAAAAGGCCCCAATTTTCGGAGATTGCGGTATTTCATTGATTCACATCTGCTGGGCGTCCCTTGACGCGACGGTCACTTTTTTTTCTTACTTTCTAAGTAGCTACATGTAGCTAAATAAATATAAAAGGACAGAAAATATCGGAAACGGAGATAATTATGGCATATTTAAATTATTAACAAAAATGTTGGCCGTCACGGGACGCCCGGCAGTCGTGAAACTTCTCCCGATTTAAATTTACAACATCAGGTCCGAACTTCCGTCACACAAAAAGGTTGCGGATCAGAATGTAAAAGCCCGCCCATAAGAAGTTTCATTTCAAAACATTACAAAGCTATCAGCCAAATCAGTTGCTAATGTCGTAGTAGGTTAGGTATAGGTAGCCTAACCATTTGTTTTCGGTTCTAAACCTTGTTTCGGTTGAAAACTACTAAATCCTACCTACGTCATTTATTGAGCGTAAAAATAATAATCAATTAAAATTAGCGTCAGTCATAGACAAATTAACTTATTAAGGGTATATTATTCGGAGCGCGCTCCATACAAACGTACTATGGTGATATTTTCAATACTAACCAATTTAAGTCAATGAAATTTTGCAGAAACAATCTAGAAGCAAATTTCTATGCTTGTATGGAGTCAGATTTTCGTTTAAATGTATAGTTTTCAAGCTACAGTGCCTCAAAGATTTCCATACAAATCTTAAATTAATCCTAGCATTGAAACAGTATATTTTAACGAAAATCTCACTCCATACAAGCATAGAAATTTGCTTCTAGATTGTTTCTGCAAAATTTCATTGACTTTAATTGGTTAGTATTGAAAATATTACCACAGTACGTTTGTATGCAGCGCGCATTTTCGCTCTCGGAATAAAATTCTCTTAAGCGTCATCGACCAAAATATCTACTTAACCGTACAACATCAAGCACTTTTGCTACAAAAACTCGACATTGGCAAAATCATCACACCAACCAAGATGGCAGCCATATTTAAAATAATAGATGAGAATAGAATAAGCGTCATCACTGGATATCGGAAAACACCAAGAGATCGCTAATAATTGGTACCTCCTCGAATTTTTTATTAACTCAATGTCGTGCTATTTACAAGGGGCAATCGTCCTTTTTTATTGCGAGTTATAAGTAGGTATGGTTATTAACTATTGCACAATAATCACAGCATATATTCTTGGATTATTATTGTGTGTATGTGTTGTATACATATACAGGCTGTAAGGGTTGAACATATATGGCATATAAGATAGACGGAACGTGCGATCGCACGCCGTAGGCGATCGCGTTCCGTATATATGCTATAGCAAATGACGTTCCTGAGTGACAGAAAAGGATGGAGCGACGGAAAAATGCGATCGCGTGCGGCCATGTGTAGTTAAACTATACAGGGTACACGTTGCATATCTGACCATCAAACTGAGCATCATGCACTACGGAGCCAACAACGCGAAAACCAGCGATTCCATTGAAAACATCAAACGGCTATAATACTCCACGCCAACAATTTTAGTTATGATGTGCATTAACTAGTCATCAAAAACATTATTGTAGTTCTTAATGATGTTATTTTGTCTAAACTGTATTAAAGTTCTTTTTATACTAATAGTCCAATCATTTTAGGGTTTGACCCTAACAATAATAAAATTCATCTATCGCTGAAACTTTGCAGTGTGATAAAGTAACGTATACAGATTACGGTTGACAAATAAATAATCTAGGTTTTTTTTTCCGGTCCTAGATTATTTGTCAACCGTAATCTGTATACTTTAATTTATCACACTGCAAAGTTTCAGCGATAGATGAATTATTGTTAGGGTGTCCATACAAGGAAACTCTAAAATGATTGGACTATAAGTATAAGAGTTTCTTTATAATAAAAATTAGTTATGGTAAATTACCTGTAGCAAATGGTGTTTATTACTCTTAATTATTAGTTACGACTTGTTATTTAAGTCTGTTAATACACGGTTTTTGTAAAGAAAGTGAACAGACATATAATCAATATTTCAATCGAGTTCAAGCATGGTTTATGTCCCATTCTCAAATTAAAAGACTTTCCAAAAATCTACGGTTTGTAATAGTTTTTTTTTGTTTTTAGTTTCGTTTCTAATGTACTTAATTCTATTCTATTTTTATTTAATGGCGTTTCCTTGTTAGATTTCGCCAGTGTCTAGTGTTGAAGATATATATATATTAGATATTGTACGGTAATAGGATATGGCGATCTCAAAGCCCCGTTTTTAAACAAAAACACTCAGTCGAAACCGCCATAAAACGGCGGAGCCACGTGGCCAATTAAATCGCAAGCCGAACGTGTCTACTCGGGACCCCCTTAGCCACGCGACTCTTCTAATGTGTTAGCATTCTGGACAATTGTATAGAAGAAATGAAACTTTTTAATTGGTCAATTGTTTATGGAGGTACATCTTAGCGACTTATATTGGAACAAGTCAAATAATATTTGAGTGGTATGGACTATACCAATAAGTGGAGAAAGTTGTTCAGTTTGATGGTCTGATCATCCTCACCGTCTGCATAATTATTAAGTTGTGACCTGCGTCTTAAACACAATTAACTTCACACTTATAGAATGCATCGCGATGAGATAGGCCAGCACGAGTTTACTTTACTCTAAAGAGTTGGAAAAACGAATTCGTAGGAAAAGTAAGTTAAAATATTGAAGATAGGAAATAGTATGTACATACCTCAAAAGTGCTTCTAGGTCCAACCAAACGAAGAAGATAGCAAACTCGAAGGAAATATTATTGAATTGTTTTGATTAAGAAAACATTAGAAGATTTAAAAATCCATCGGGGAATAGCGATGCATGACATATTTTTCGTTGCATAGTTAAAGAACAATTCTTATCTATCTATCTATCTATAACGTCACGCCTCTTTCCCAGTGGGGTAGGCAGAGACCAGAGCGCGCCATCTACTACGATCCTTACATACCTCTTTTGCCTCATTCACATCCATACATCTCTTCATACATGCCCGTCGGTTTCTAGTACTCCGCACCTCTCCTTTTTGTAAGACGCAACTGATTTGATCAGAATACGTCCTACGAGGGCGCCCTCTGCCGACAATTCGACTCACTTTAGCTCCATATATCTCTTTCGTACATCTGCTATCACTCATCCTAGCTTATACTATTGTTATATTTTGTGATTGGCTTTTGTCCACGAGTTCGTCCGCATGGATATCGGAAATGTCCAAAACCCTATTGTACCCCTTTAGGGTTTGACTATCGAAAATGTATCGTTTCATATGTATGGATAGTTTTAATAGATATTCCTAAATTGGTATCACGTGTATGATAAATTACATTTATGTGAAATTAATCTAAATGAACATTGCTCTGCGGAAAAATAGCCTTCCCGTACGAACAATTCCAAACCATTGCTAATTTACCTTTTCCGGTCGTATTGTGCAACATTTTGTTTTATTTTGTGTTCGCATTTAAATTGCCAGTCATTTATTTCCTATTTGTTTTGTTAAAATTTAAATAGCTGTTTTATGTTTACGAAATACTAGAGTTTACCCGCAACTTCGTCCGCTAGGCTGTCACTTACACCCTGTATATATAAATTATATCACAGGTTCCACTGAAATCAGTGGTGGATCTTACAAAACTCCCTGAATTCTGTTCGATCCACTGGTGGAGCATATAAAGAGATGCAAGTATCACAGGATCCACTGTGCCTAATGGTGGATCACAGTGAACTTCAGCGTGCTATTCAATCCACTGGTGGATCGAGATAGTGGATCCTACTGGACAGAGGGCAAATTATACAGGTTCCAACTTAATATGCTGACACTTTTTTAAGGGGATGATCAGACCATCAAACTAAACAACTTTCTCTTTGAGACCAACAACATCGAAATCGCAAAAAAAAATCTGCTGTGCCATACATTTGGCTCGAGTAGGTTTGCAGTTTTGTATGGAGCGGCAGGTTTTTTTTGCGATTTAAATTTTAGTCCCATATAGAAAGTTGTTCAGTTTCATGGTCTGATCATCCCCTTAAAAAAGTGTCAGCATATTAAGATGGACCCTTATAAGGTCTAAAAAAAATATTTCTGAAACTATTATAAGGGGTTGATGAGACCATCAAACTGCACAACTTTCTCTATGGGACCAATAACGAAATCGCGAAACGGCACATTGGTAGACTTCACATTCGCATCAAATTTCTTCTTCAGCGTAGGTATGCAGGTTTCCTGACGATGTTTTCCGTCACCGTTTGAGTGCTGTCAGTATTGCGTAGGTACATTAGTTAGAAAAACTCTTTTGAAGACAGCATGCGATTCGTTCGGATTCTGCTGTAAAAGATACATACTTATCGTGTATATAATTTTGGTTTATGTGATGTATTATACAGGGTGTAAGGGACAGCCCTCCGCAGACAGAAACGGTGAACTCAGACCATCAAAATGAACAACTTTCACTATGGAGCCTACCTCAGAAAACGCGACAAAAAATCAGCTGTCCCATACATTTGAGTCGGGTAGGTACGGCGGTTTTGTATGGGACAGCTGATTTTTTTCCGCGTTTCCTGGGTAGGCTCCATAGTGAAAGTTGTTCAGTTTGATGGTCTGAGTTCACCGTTTCAGTCTGCGGAGGGCTGTCCCTTAAATGAATTGACACGACTTAAATACAGGGTGTAAGTATCTGGTAAATAAATAAATACAAATACAAATACATAGGTAAGGCAAAGAATCGAAAAGATGTCAGATAATTTAGTATGCAGTTGCAGTAAGAACTTTCTCTTTTACTGTGAAGTTCAAGAGCACTGTTTTATTTACTAAATGTCGTAAGAACCACGTGCGAGATGGTGCCATCAAGTAGAGAGTAAATATTACTTCGAGAAAGCCATTAACAATGCACTTTTAAATAGTGTTTGCATTATAAAATACATAGCCCAAAGAATATAAAAGCTAAATTAAAGTAAATAATATATAATATACAAGGTGTTTCATAAGTAACAATAAATTTTTGAAACTCTTAAGGGGGTTGTTAAGACCGTCAAACTGAATAACTTTCTCTATGGGACCAACATCGAAATCGCGAAAAAAATAATTTCATATCCCATTCATATTTTAGCTCTAGTCGATTTGTAGAGTATAGAACATATTTTTTTTTTCCCGATTTCAATATTGGTCCCATAGTAAAAGTTGTTCAATTTGATGGTCTACACCACCCCCTTAAAGGTTTATTTGTAGTTTTGTAACACCTTGTATACCTAATATAAAGTAAATATCGGGAACTCCAAAATAAATAAAAACGCGGTAAGAACCCGTTATAATGATTAACTTTAGCTAAATTAAAGTGGCAATGGGCGGGGCACATTGCTCGCAGAACCGATGGCCGATGGGGCCGAAGAGTTCTCGAGTAGTGACCGCTTACCGGAAATAAAAGCGCAACGTGGGTAGGCTAGGACAAGGTGGACTGACGACCTGGTAAAGGTGGCGTAGAACTGACAGAGTCAACCGACCCAGAGGAAAACTATGGGGGAAAGCGGGGAAAGCTAAGCAACCAGCCTAAAGACGTCTTTAGGCTGGTTGCTTAGCTTTCCACATGTGCATGCTTGGCACATGTGTGCCAAAGGCAGAAGCGTAGAAAGAGAAGGCACTAGAAGGAAGCACGTGTCTTGTCATATCAGTAAGAGATGCATATAGCAAATTCGCTCTAGTTAAAAAAGGAGACCGCTACTTATTGCTGTCCTTATCGACGTATTCACTTTTTTGTACTTCGGCCATCTGACTCCAAAATGTCACTTCATATAAATTGTATGGGACAACCACCTAACTCCAAGATGTAACTTCATATAATTCGCTATCTCATACCCGGTTACACTGATATTCGGTCTACTAGCGTAAGCGAAAATTTCTTTCGTCTATGGGCAGAAGTATCCCTGGAGTGTAATTTTTTCACATATTTCATACTCGAAAGTGACATAAATTCCATAGAGTTTGGCATATGTTTCTAGTGCGGATTAGGATTAGAACGTGTGAGATTCAAAAATAACACTTCTAGGTGTCTTTAGACCGGCGCCGGACCTCCAGGGGGGACCTCGCGATTGATTCAAGGATGATACTGATAATACCGACATTTTAGGGGGAATCGCAGTTATAAGTACCTACAACGTCGAACTAAAGATTTAAAAACTACTTACTGTTTACTGGTTTTCCAATATAAAAAGTGCCGTTAACTCTGGCTACGAGTTGTTGTTGTGGACGATTTCGCACGTAAAAAACCACAATGCTTCGCGATTACGTGATGTAATCGATTTCGATTAAAAGATTTTGCATGGGAACGCTGGTCTTCGATCGACGAAAATTTTAACTATAGGAACTCGATTCTGTAACGATAGGAACTTCATTCTTTGTTCGAGTTGATGTCCTGTCGTCACAGATATCTCTGGCCATTTCTGTGGCCAGTCTCAATAAAAATATTAGATTACACACCGAGGGCAGGAAAGTAAGAAAGGTCTCAGATTGAAGAAGTGATCTGAGGCTTTCTTATTTACTGCCCGAGGTTAGTATACTATTTTTCTCCTCGATGGAGGTAGAAAGCGGCAACTTCTTTTAGCGCAGCAGCGGGACGAAAATTGACGCTTTCCGTCCGGAGTGGAGAAAAAAAATATAAATGGTAGTAATAAAAAATATGAAAAATATCAAATGTTTCCTCCGCAGCTTTAAAACACTTTTTAAAACCTTTGTGACACATTTATAACAACTGTAAACTGTACCTATCTATAATGGCACGACTATAGGTAGAGTAAACTGCATACTAAGTAGTATGGTGTATGGTTTAAAATCTCCATTATCCAGCTCAAGAGTGTCGCAGCGTTTTCCCTTTTAGGAAAAGCAATAACAATTAAAAAACGGGGTAACGCGTCAAGCGTTATGGGTTCGTTTAGGCTAGAAACGAACCGCGACGGACTCTCTGTTTAGTTCAGATTTTTAACACATTTATATTTTTATACTATTACTATTAACCACTGTATTAAAAAAAACATGAAATGGCGAATGTAAAGTAGGTACCTACCTATTTGAAAATCTAATGTTTGATAAAGCCCTTATTTTCAGCGAGAAACAAAACAATCGAGTTAAACGTAGAGTTAAAAGATTACTATAGTAAGAGCAAGGTCAATGCTCTCGCAAAATAATCGCCCCGTAAACTTTCGAAGGAGTATTCGATATCGCTGGGACAATAACGGCATTTTTATCGTATTGTTGCATTATTGTCATATTAACTTTAATAAAATTTGGGTTAGGTCAGTGGGTAAGAAAATGTTTAAAGATTTTACTAACTAAACAGCAAAGCCGAGAAGGCTACTCGACTCAAATGTCTCTCAAATGTCTCGACTCAAAGTCAAGGTATGAAACAATGAATGTTTTTTTACAGTTTCAGGTTTGTTTGCAAGGTAGAGGCTTAGTTTAAAAGGATGCTAATGACTTCAAATCCACCCTGTTTATTAAAATAACATTCGTAGCCAAGCTTGAAATCAAAAGTTAGTACCTACCCGTCAAAAGCCCGGAACCATTGAGGTACTATATTAACTAGAGAAGCTACCGAGAAGTAATGTTTTTTTGTAACACGCGTTAGGGTGCACGCGCTCTAACCCACTTAGCCTGTGCCAGGCGCTCGTCACAGCCTGACGCTCCCAGCACGCGCCCCACACTGCTGATCATGGTGCACAGATTGTGTTCGCGTTGTCTGCTCTATACATAATTACTCAATGCCCGGAACAAAGTTAATCAGGATGAAGTAGATAATCATAGGCGCTAAATAGGTACTTTATACCGACTGTATAAATCATTTTAAATGGAACAATACCATTGCAAATTAACATATTTGCGGTAAAGTACAAAAAAATACAAAATACAAAATACAAAAATATTTATTTCAATGAGCACTTTAACTTAGGTACATTTAGTTCATATACAACAAAGGATAGATATTGCACATTGACATCACAGTATTTCAGAAAGATTTACAATTATCCCCCACACTAGGCTAAGCCTGGCAAGATGTGATGGGTAAAACATTTGCGAGTTATCATGTAGTAATACAGTGAGCGGTACAGTTATCAACAAGAACAAAAACAAATTAAAAAGATTGAATAAGTAAAGACGAAAAGAATGGTGAAGTAGGTTAGCTATTAGGTTCTAGGTACTTAAATTAATTGTGGCTTTAACATTACATATTATATATGGGTATTATTGGGTATTTTACAAATTATGGCTCTTATTAATGTGTGTGGGGGTGTGTGGGGGGGTGTGTGTGTGTGTATGTGTGGGTTTAGAGTTTACTGCAACACTCTTATGAACTCCTCTGTATCTTTGTACGACCAGGAAGTCAGAGCTGTACTGATTTTGAATTTTGCTTCTCGAACACTAGACTCTTTAAAGCAACAAATTTTTACCAGCCTGTTGTATATGAAAGGACCAAGAAAGTATTCAAATCGCTGTGCGAAGGTAGTTTGAGTGCGCGCCGAGGCTGTTTTGAAAACCCGTTTCTCCAGCATTTTCGGATAGTCTGATGAGTTGAGTACAATCCTGTGCATTCTCAGAGCCAGTTTCAATATAAAGCTGCGTCTAACGCTCAATAAGCCAGTTTCTTCAAAGAGGCAATGGGTGGGATACCTGTAGTGCTTCTTCAACATCACTTTGAGGACCGAACGCTGAGCTCTTTCCAATTTAATGATGCTTGAGGTTGTGGCACCGCCCCAAGCGATGATGCAGTATGATATAAGCGGTTGGCATAATGCCTTGTACACGGACAGGAGAAGACTCTTCGACGCCGCTTCGCGGAGCAGTCGCATGGAGTACATTAGTCTTCTCACCCTCCCAGACATTACATCCACATGGGCACTGAACGAGAGTTTGTCATCAATGATAACTCCAAGGTATCTTATTTTGCTAGATCTGTCAATCACGCCGCAACTGCAGCCCTGTACTGACTGTGGGGGCTGTATGCAACTGTGGATTTTCAATGTAGGTATTAGTCTGGGGGCAGAAGCTGCAGTTTTGTGAAAACACAGAAACGTTGACTTTGACAGATTAAGAGCCAGCAAATTGTCAGAGAGCCATTTCTCCACCCGGGCCATTCCGTTTTCTGCTATGGCTGTTACTTCGTCCCATGTCGAACCGTGAAACAAGATGGCTGTGTCGTCCGCATAACAGATCGTTTGCGCATTTGTGAGGGGCAAAGTAACAACGTCATTCATGTAGATCAGGAACAGCGATGGTCCCAGGATACTTCCCTGAGGAACACCGAAAGAGACTGTACTGGAGTCGCTAGCATAGCCATTTAGCTTAACACACTGCCTCCTACCTGTGAGATAACTTCGGAACCAGTCCAAGGCTATTCCTCGAATTCCTAGACACTCAAGTTTTCTCAGAAGTATAGGTATGGAAACAGTGTCGAAAGCCTTAGCCAGGTCCAGAAAAACTCCCATGCACACTTGACCCTTGTCCAGGTGTCCCGCAACAAAGTTTGACAATTGTGTGACAGCGTCCTCAGTCGATCGGCCCCTGCGGAAACCGTACTGGAACTCAGAAAGAATGTTGTTAGACTCAATGAATGATGTCAAACGTCTGTTCACCAGTTTCTCAAGGATTTTTGAGAAGGCATTCAGAAGCGAGATGGGACGATAGTTACTAGGCACATCTCTGTCACCTGCCTTATGAATAGGCGTAACAGCGGCGGTCTTCCAGCTGTCCGGGAAGACTCCAGTGGTAAGACTAAGGTTGAAGATTGCTGTAAGTGGACCTACTATGTGATCTTTGATGCGTCTGATTAGTCGATTGGTGATGCCATCTAGACCTGGAGCGCTGTCCTGATTTAGTTGTAAAATAATTCTCTCCACCTCTGAAGGGTCAGTTGGCTGAAAGAACAGGGACCCGTCTACGGACTTTGGGAGCTGGACTTTTGAAGCTAGAGAATCCTGCGTTTCTCTCAACTGCGCTAACTTTTGATCAGCGAGTTGCTGCCCTATGGAAGAGAAGTAATCGTTGAAAAAATTCAAAGAATCCCGTTCGTTGTCTTTAACTTTTAAGACGTCAGCAGCTGATTTGGCTTTATTGGTGTACGTGATACGTTTTATGGATTTCCAAAGCTTTTTCGGGTCATTTATGTTATCAGAGAGGTCCTTGCTGTTGTATTCATTTTTAAGTCTTCTTATAAGCCCAGTATAGAAGTTCCTATATCGAGTGTAAACAAGCCGAGCAACATCATCATTTGGGTTTTTTCGCGAAATAGCGTGCAGCTTATCCCGATGCTTCGAGCAGCGTATAAGACCCTGTGTCATCCAGGGTTTCAAAATATGCTTGGATCTACTAATTTGTACAGTGCGAGAGTGCTTTTCGATTACGTTATTGACAGTAGTTGAGAAAACAAGGATAGCTTCTTCAATTTTCTCCTCACCAGACACTATGGACCAGTCTATTTTACTCAGGTCGTCTGCTACTGCTTCGTAATCGATTTTTAGTTGTTGTCGCTTTAGACTCTTCTGTTTAGGCAGTGATAATGCTAGCCCTACCATTACCATACTGTGGTCAGTTACGTCTGCATGATAAACTATTGATTCTGCGCTAGTCTTGACCGGAATTGCAATATGATCAATGCAGCTATCAATATGCGTGGGTTTATCGACCGCAGGATAAAGTCCCAGATCTGCCAGGGCACAGAGATAATCAGAGCTTTCTTGTTCATCAGAGGAATTCAAAATATTTATGTTTATATCTCCTGCTAGGATTACAGGTTTGTATTTTAGAGCTTTGGCGACATTGTGAAGTGATGTTATAAAGGCGCTGGGATCTCGAAAAGAAGGTGATCGATATATGGCGAGTATGGAAAATTTGTTAGGTATTTCTATCAGCAGACAGTTTGCATCACTGACCTCTGGCTCATGTATTATAGGGCACCATTTGTTCCTAATATACACCACAACTCCACCTGCCTTATTTATGTATTTAGTGGTATTGTAAGCGTCGTAGTTATCTAATTTCATAATCGTTGAATTCTGGTTTAACCAGCACTCCGTTAGCACTATAATGTCGAATTCAATATTAAGCCGTCCGAGTACAACTGAGAATTGGTCAAAATTTCGATGTAGACTTCTTATGTTTTGAGTTAGAACTTTAACTTCATATTTAGACACTATGTTATGACATTGTTCTGCGAAATTGAGGGTGTGGCAACTAACATTTAGATCGTTATCAATATCGTCAGCCAAATTAATCGCAGCCATTTAAAATAAATTGAACTGGTAAAAAAATGTAGGTATAAGAATAGGGATATAGCCACACCAGGGTTATCAGATACGTCCCATAGACGGAGCAGAACATTAATATATTGTAAACCAAGAGAAAGAAAGGATTGTTAAGTCGAGTGCTAAGTTGCAGAAGTGAGAGAAGAACGTGTGTCTGTTTTTGTGTGAAATGTTTAATATGTAATGTGTGTGAAAAACTACGAGATGTTACCCATGTAAAACCAATGAATACAATTAAAAATGCAACGATACATGGTAAAGAACAACAATCAGAGCATGATAATACTTTAGTAGGATTTTCCGTTTCATTCATTCGCGGCCAGTCCGAGCACTCGTTCCAGGTCCATGTACGATTTGACAGGTTTAGGCGCGACACCTTCTTGCAAACGGATGTAGATGGTACCGTTAGACGTCCACACGTGCTTGATTCCAGCTTGCTTGGCGCTGAACCGCGAGTCCCGAAATAACTGCCGATTTTCTGTAGTTAATCTTTCGTTTACGAAAATTTTCATATCATAACCGCCCTCTACTAGATCTTTGTTGTTTAAGCTACGGCGGGCTTTCGCAGCTTTCATGAATTCATTCCGTTTCGCTTTCCGAGTGAATCTTACTACAACTGGGCGCGGGAATGGAGGTCTACCATCCTTGCTTACATCGGCGGTTGTCCTGCGTGGACCAGCCCTCCTGATGCCGTCCAAATCCGACTCGCTCAGTTCCACTCCGACCTTAGCAGCAGCCAGTAGAACGAGATGATGCAGGTTCTCGCTATTGCTCTCAGTCACTCCTGAGATTTCGATTTCATTGCCTAAAGAAAATTGGGCTTGGGAATTCAGCTGTACCTGTAGTTGATTAACCGTGGCTTTCAGCTTGTCGCATTCATGCTTCTGATCCTCAAGAGATTTGACACGTATTTCCGTGGAAATCAATGTTTTAACGACTTCTTCTAGCCGCTCGTGACATCTGTTCATGTTGGAGACTGCCTCAGAGATCTGGGATTTGAGGTCATTCATTTCCTGGCGAAACAGTCGTATTTCTGCTGTGAGAGACGCAAAGGTGTTTACAGGGGGCGGTGGGGGGGGCACTTCTTGCTGTTTTGATTTTTTGCGGAGAGTGACATTTTCATGACTCCCTTGAGGTTTTATGGGGGTGTGGGTATTGTCACCACCTTTCCTTTTCGACGCTTGGCAATCCGGACATATCCATGTTTGAGCCAGTCCCTTAGTTATATTTTTCGTATTACTACAGAAAGTGCAAAATTTCTTACCGCAGGCTTGAGTACTGCAGCTAATAAGCTCCTCATTACGCTCCGCCGCCGTTCCACCACACCCCGAGCATCGAGCAGTATGATAGTCCAGTTTTGTTGACATCGCTTCCACGTACCAAGATATCCGAGTCCAAACGACAGTAAAGCGACCGGCCGGCGATATCAGTCGAAATAAAGCGGCGTACCGTGGTACAGGCCACAGAATGACTCAGAAGCGGGTAGTTAGCACACAGTACCTAATTATTTTAAAGAAATCACTTCTTCCAGTTTTATTTACGTTTGTTTTATAGTGTATTTTTAAAAACTTATATCTTGATTTGAAGCAAAATTTGTGGGCTACAAACTGACACTAATTTTAAAGTTAAGTGATTACTTTTGACTAGTGTTTAGATTATTTTTGTTAAGATGTGAAAAAAATACGTGTTGACACTGTGCCGTCCGCTCCGAACATTAAGAAGAAGTAACTTCAATGTCAATTTTTTATCACATATCCGCTATTCAAATGATCCAAGATTACGTACGTCGATTTAAAGACAAAAACGTATAAAAACAAAGAGTTTTAGGCAAACCTATATCTTTGTACCATCAAATTATAGTTTAAACTAATTTTTACTTCCTCTTATCTTTATTTTATGTTAAAACTAATGCTAGTTGTCTTCACTATTTTAAAACTGTAACAGAAGTGTCTGTACGTTGAAGATATTAAAAAAAAAAAAATATGGTTCTTATGTGTCCCTGACTCCAAATCAACCATTTTTAATTTTTTTGTCCTGTGTTTGTCTTTTTGTTTGGATGTTCGTTCGTTCACGTGAAATCCTCTGAACCGATTTTGATGAAACTTTTCTTAAAATTTGAATTAAAATCTTGCAGCTAGGTTGCAACCTATATGATTAAATTTGTGCGGATGAACTAATAATATTATGGAAGAGAACATACTTAGTATGTGCTCCAAACAAACGAAGTTGATGAAGATTGCAGCATGTGACTTTAGAGTTCCGTACCTAAAAATGAAAAAAGAAGAATCCTTATAGGATCACTTCGTTGTTGTACATCTGTCTGCCTTTCTGTCGGTCTATCGACTCCCCTTTTCTTAGGAACGGGTAGAGGTATCAAGTTGCAATTAAAATTCTAATACGGAGGGATCAAGGGAGACGGTCCCCTAAATGTGTAAAAAATTCAAGCATCAAAGCCAACGCATTAAAAAGATACGACCATTTAAGTTACGTATTTTGATACTCTCAAACTAACTCATAAAATAAAAAATAGGGCACTTCTCGTTCTTCTTCTATCACTTCTCGTTGATCTAGAATGATTAAATACGGCATAAAGCAAGGTCTCACAGCAAAAGGCGGAGCCAGCTGCTGCCGGAGTCTGCCGCCAAGCAGCTTGCTGCGTTCCGTCAGTGTGCAGGAGTGCCAGTGCACTTCTGGGTAAGCTCGCTACATCTTCGTCCCCATCTTTGTCCTGAGGACTAGATAGAAATCAAGAACAAACCCATCAATATTAAAAATAAAAATAAAGTCATGGAAAAAATTCTGAAAATCGTTAATTTGTAGTTATTTCACATACAAAATATTGTTTACAAATGACAAATTTACGTTTTCAGTTGAAGCGTCGACCGTAATGTAGACTGACCGTATGGACTACAGGAGAAACATTTTTTCCGCTCTGCAAAGTTATTCATAACGAAATCGGTTCAGTAGATATCGTGTGATGCGCGAACAAACAAATAAACAGACAATAAATCCTAAAATTGGTGATTTGGAATTAGGGACACCTAAAAACTATATCGTAACTTTTTTTTTATATCTTCCATGTGCCTACAGACGCGTTTCTGTAACAGTTTTATAATATGTAGTAGATATTAATTGTACGGAACTCTCAGGGCGCGTGTTCGACTCGCGCATGGCCAGTTTTTTATTTATTTAAATTCGTGATGCAATTATATCTTAGCAATAATGCATTTTGCATGAGTCATATTTGATTTAGGAAGGAAAACAAACACTAATCTTAGTTCTGCTAAAATCTTGATTCAACTTCTCAGTAGTCCCGATTTTATTTTTATTTTATCACGATAATTTTGACGTTTTCATTTGTTACCTCTAACCGTAGAAAGAGAAAGAACTAGAAGAAAGCACGTGTCTTGTCATATCACTCAGTAAGAGATGCACATAGCAAATTAGCTCTAGTTAAAAAAGGAGATCGCTACTTATTGCTGTCCTTATCGACGTAGCCACTTTTTTGTTCTACGACGGCTGTCTGACTCCGGAGTCAGATATCTATTTTCATACAAATTGTATAGGCTTTTATGACTATCGCTGTCTCATACGCGGTTACACTGATGTTACGTCTATTAGCGTAAGCGAAAAATACTTAGCCTATGCCTCTAACCTATAGATGGCAGGCACCGTGGGAATACGAAAAAAAAGGTAAAAGGGAAAAACCACCGAACGAAAACGATGCATGGAAAACTTCTTTGCCTAATTAGATTTTTATATTTTGTCTTACAAACGAAACACCGTTGTTAATACCTATGTAAAGGGGTTAATCGAACATCTTTTAGCTTTTTAGTGTTTTTCTTCTTATAAGATACTTACCTGTAGGTATATTGCGTGTACCTGCCATAATTTGTGATATCTAAGTATTATATTATAAAATAAATAATTTTCCTTAGAAAAAGTATATGTCTAGAATGAGCCTCACGAATTTACTGTATAAAACAAAAGGGGCCAGGTTTCATAGGTTGGTGTGCGTGAGGCACCATACAAGTTATGTATGTGTGCGTGTATATGTATAGGGTTTAGGAGCCAGTACTGGTTCCAATTTTTTTCGAAGCTTTCGTATCTTCGACTGTCAATCTTGACATATAACTTTATCAAAGTAATTTTCATGTTTTTCCTTTTACATTTTTTATGTGCGTTTCGATGATGCACAAAATGAAACTCACCCTAGATCCCAGCTGCCGAGCATGCGGAGAGGATGAAGAGACTATGGAACATATTCTTTGTGACTGTGATGTCTTGGCGGCAAAACGCATGTGCCTCCTCGGAGATGGATACCCAAAACCGGGAGATCTTAGGTTTCTTCCCCTCAATGGTATTGCCTCCTTCATTGACCATGTATTTGAAGGGTGAGGAAAGCGAAAAGTATTGGGGCTAACACAAAAGATCCCACTGGGTCGAAGTGTTGCTGGCCTGCCAGCCCCCACAACAAGATAAGATAAGATATGTGCGTTTCAATACCAGACAGAATTAATAGTTTTTCCTTTTTGTATAATAATTCTTATTGCTGTATAAATACCTGTCTCTTGAGCATCAGGCTATGACAGAATAACAGCGGTTGCTGGCGATTTCCTCGACTTCCATAATTTTTTTTTTTTTTTTTTTATTAATTTTAGGAAAACTTACGGACTAATTACAGGATTGGGTATCAACATAACCAAAACAAAATTGCCAACTAAAAGTTCCCACAGATAAATATCATTCGTTTTACATAATTGTGTGAAAATACAAATTTTAAATTTTGAATCATTAAAAATTATCAAAACCTACATTGCAAAAAGCTTGCTGGTACTTCAAACCATCCACAAAGGATAAAAAAAAATAAGACTAAATAAAGAATTTATATTAACTAAAAGTAAATTATGCTGACCTTTCTGTCTCTAAACTTAAATTAATTAATATATTGCTATGTTTCTTGTGCCATTTTGTGTATTGCTGTTTTGAGATAAATAAAAAACTTTTATTTATTTAGAATGATCAGAAATACTAATTTGAATTCTCCGTTGTCAATATGATGATTCATCAGGGGAAATAACTTTTAGTATTATACCTATGCTGGTCTCCATGACCTAATAGTTGCAATACGGGTTATCTAGCCTACTTTAAACTGCAGTGTCAGTTATAATAAGTAGGTATTTTATCTTCTTATCGATTTTAATATTATGAAAAGAGTTTAAGGTGGTTTCAGTCGATACAAAACTTTGTCGTAGAAGAGTAGAATGCTTTGATATTATTCATACAACATTTAAAAGCCTTTAAATATCTTCGTAATCTTAATCTTATCTTAACTATTATAAAACCGTAAAAATCGTGAGGAATAAAAAAGTAGCAGATCACTTCATATAAACTCAAATAACACTCGAGAGCGCGATTTAAATGACGTGCTGCGCCATCTATTGAAAATTTTGTTTGTTTGTTCGCACATCACGCAAAAACTACTGAACCGATTTTGATGAAACTTTTTTTTGTTTGATAGCTTATGATCTGACTTAAAATCTGGTATATAATTTGTGCGGACGAAGTCGCGGGAAAACACTAGTTATATTATAAATAGCAAGCCGTGGTGGTCCTTTGGGCAAGCCGTGGTGGTCCTTTGGCGAGTAAGGGTTGAACTACACAACGTAGCACAGCATCGCATTTTTCCGTCGCTCCATCCCTAAGATAGACGGAACGGAACAGCACGCCGCGTGCCATCGTGTTCCGTCTATCTTTTATGCTCTAGCAAATAACGTTCCTGAGTGACAGAAAAGGATGGAGCGACGCAAAAATGCGATGCTGTCCTGCCTGGTGTAGTTCAACCCTAACCTTGCCTGGCCGTGCACGAGGCGATGGTTTGATCTCCGTCCAGGCAGACTCGTACCAATGAGTTTTTCGGAATTTATGTACGATTTGTAACACCACTGGCTTTTCGGTGAAGGAAAACATCGGGAGGAAACCTGCATGCTTCAATTTCGAGGCATGTATTGTACCCACTGTCCATTATAAGTGGCGACGGGCTCACCCCCCGTCACACTGGACAGTTTCAGTACTACTGGTGAAACGTGGATGTTCTGAGGTTTTCAGAATATCTCTGACTACCTCTGTACATTGAAGATATTTACAAAATATCGCCTACGGCTCGGTCTAGCAATAACGACTCGGCTGTAATTATCAACTTACCGAACTTGTATCATAATGTACTATTTTGTAAATATCTTCAATGTACAGACACATTTCAGTTAAAGTTTTATAATAGTTTAGATTATTAATTATTTATAAGTACCGGTAATTGTAATATTTTGCACCTAATGATTTGACTTTGATGTAGGTAGTAGGTCATTATTATTGTAGTAAAAGGATATAAGTATTTGTAATAAAGGAAAACGCATGCCGATGTTCTCGGAAGTGTCAACACAAACATTTGGTAAAAAAATAAAGTAAACACTTGGTTAAAACCAAATAATGAATCTCCTTCCTCTTAGGCACGGATTATAGAGTCTTAGGTTAAAGTGTGATTGTACCTATTAGTTCAGTCACAGAATATAATCCTCTGTGGTTCAGTTCAGTAGTTAAGAGAATATTATTCCGAGAACTAAAATGCGCGCTGCATACAAACGTACTATGGTGATATTTTCAATACTAACCAATTAAAGTCAATGAATCAAATTAAAGATTGAAAAATTTGTCTCGGGCGGGACTTGAACCCACGCTCTTCCAAACCGGGGAAACGTGAAAGTCAATGAAATTTTGCAGAAACAATCTAGACACAAATTTCTATGCTTCTATGGAGTCAGATTTTCGTTAAAATATACCTACAGTTTCAATGCTAGGATTAATTTAAGATTTGTATGGAAATCTTTGAGGCACTGTAACTTGAAAACTATACATATTAATGAAAATCTGACTCTATACAAGCATAGAAATTTGTTTCTAGATTGTTTCTGCAAAATTTCATTGACTTTAATTGGTTAGTATTGAAAATATCACCATAGTACGTTTGTATGCAGCGCGCATCCATGATTTTGAAAAACACGTTTTTAGACCCCAGATCTAACTCAGTCGGTTAGGTTAGCGAGGAGCGAATCGACGAACATGTTAGGTTTCGTGCGGCCACAGAACCGAATTGCTACTGTTTACCTAGTCCACCCGAAGATATACGATTTTTACCCGACTGCGACAGAAGGAGGGTTATGTTTTTCGAGCGTATGTATGTATGTATGTTTGTATGTCTATTTCTTTGGCACGCCCTACAGCCTAAATGGCTTGATGGATTTTAACGTATGAGATGTCGTTAGATTCGTAAAAATCGTGAGAGTGTCATAGGGTACATTATTTTAATATGGCGTATGCGAATTAAAAAAGAGAGGGGGGAGAATCAAATTTTTTTCGTATAAAAATACAATATCGTATGAAATGAAAGCTGGTGAAGAGCAGATTCCAAATAACTATATATATATTATAGTATTTTTATGCTACCATTTTGACACAAGACTAAAAAGTATGAAATAAACTAAATTATTTAGAAAAACAAAAAACCCGACTGCATAAAAAACTATTAACTGAAAAGATAAAAACAAGCTCCTTTAATCAGCTATAACAACTTTGTTTGAGCAAATTAATACAATTTGAATGTTATTACTTATTAGGTAGGTATTGCAGGCGGGGACAAACCAATAACCAACAAATAGGTCATTTTTCTTTGTCCCCGTTTGCGATACCTACCTAATAAGTAATAACATTCAAATTGTATTAATTTGCTCAAACAAAGTTGTTATAGCTGATTAAAGGAGCTTGTTTTTATCTTTTCAGTTAATAGTTTTTTATGCAGTTGGGTTTTTTGTTTTTCACCCCCCTTGTTATTAGTACTTATTAGTGTTAAAATTATTAATTACGATTTTTTACCGTTATACAAATTAAATTTAGGTAGGTATGTTATTCTTATTAAAGATATTCTTTTTAAATGTATACATTTCAACATTATGGATTTTAATGATTATTGTGTTTTAAGTGTTAGACGTTTTTAATATTGACTTAGACCCAGCCCAACGATACTGAATTATTGATCGCCTGTCCAAATGTAAAAAGCAACTGCTCACCTACTGGCTTTAGCTGCCTTTAATTTGACAGGTGTTTAAGAGGACTACGAAGCATTGAACAAAATAACAATCGGAGTCACGTTGCAGGGTTTACCCCGAACACTCGTCCTTCGCGTGTTGTTCGCGCGGTTCACGTTTCAGCCTGCCACGAGGCTCCGCAATCCATCTCAGTTGTGTTCTTACTCAAAAACAATCCTCGAGATTGGAAATATACTCCCTCAATCCACTTGACATTGGCGGAAATGCGGTGCTAACGCACAAGCAAGAAGTCCATTAATCATAAATGAAAAAAAAAAATGACTAAAACTAAAATTTTACTGAAATGTATGGTTTTGGTCACATTTTCAGGAAAAAGTAATACGTAAGTTAAATTAAATAGCAATTTAGCAAAATTTTATCATTTCTACAACTACATTGTTAAAGCCTGACCAGTAGGCATCGCATGCCACCCCCGAGTAAACGATAAAAATCGAGATGTGCCTCCATCCTTATTATTTTACGTATGCCAGAAAGAGCGCGCTTTGTCGTGGGTGGCATGCTAGCCCTGCAGGAATATAAAAAACCTGGTTTGGGGGCGCTGCAATCGACTATAACCTTTAATGACAGAGTTCCAAGTACAAAAATTAGTTCCAATGATTTTCCTCAACATGGCGAGGTTTTTTATTTTCCTGGTCGGGCTTTAAACAGAAAGTTGGTAGTTCTAGCATTTTTTCTAACCACCCTCAGCAGCCACGGTCGTGAGTTTGTATTTTATTAAATTAAAAAGATTTGTCGAGATGTCAGCGTCACGTCATGTCAAAAAGCCGTGGTAATCCAGTGGCCGTGCAGGAGGCGATGGTTCGATCCCCGTCCAGGCCGACTCGACCAATGAGTTTTTTGGAATTTATGTACGATTTGTAACACCACTGGCTGAGTGAGGAAACCTGCATGCTTCAATTTCGAGGCATGTTTTGTACCCACTGTCCATTATAAGTGGCGAACGGGCTCAACCCCTGTCACACTGGACAGTATTTCGGTTCTAGGTACTGCTGAATCGTGGATGTTCTGAGGTTTCAGGATATCTTTGACTCCCTCTCGGGGAATATAGTCGTGAGCATATGTCAGCTTCACAGTGCTCATAAGATAATTGAGTTTTTCATTTCGATTACATTTCTGTTTTTTACTATTAACTACGGAGGGTTTCGAATCTATACATACTATACATGCCATGGTACCATCAATGAGTTTTTCGAACTTAAATATACGTAATACTGACTCTAGAACGATTTTATAGTACCGACTGCTCTCAAACGGTGAAGGAAAACATCGTGAGTAAACCTGTATATGCTGAAGAAGATTATTCTGGTGGTATTGGTATTTTGAAGTCTAACAATCCACATAAAAAAAAAATCTGACACAATGTAGATTGGGCACGCGTAGTAGACCCTCCTGCTTGAGAGTAGGTCTGTGCCCTCCAGTGGGACGAAGGTATAGGGCGTTAGGGTAAACAGTTGCATTACTTTAAGGGGTTATAGTACCTACCCTAGTACCACAACAACAACAACTTACAACAACAACTATACAACTTAACAACATTCCCTAAGAACTATTTTGGACTTTCCATACTAAATCCAATCAGCTAATCTAACGTTTATAAATCTTATAATGAAACTTTGAACGTTTTATAATGAAAAGGAAAGTTGTTCAAAATCATGAGTAGGTACAATCTCCTGTTTCAAATACTTAATTGTAAGTGACAAGGTTTTGAAGTGGGTCAGGAATCCATTTGATCTAATGTAGACCATTGCACTCACACCAAACATAATCGACAGATTTACTCAAATGTATTAAAAGGCGACACCTTGTACACTTCGTTGTCACTTCATACAATTGGGATAATCTGACAAGAAGAGATAAGCATGTTCGATACGAGTGAGTTAGAGCGACGCAGGAATACACCATTGCCTACATGTGGTCATGTGGTTTACATTTTCTTCCACGTTTCCAAGAGGAAGTCAGGTAAAAATTGATGTCCGTGTGTCCGTACTGACTTTATGTCTAAATGTAGCAGGTACTAGACTCTTTTTCTCATACAGTGATCAGGCTTTCTAAAACAAATGTTTGATCTTCAATTGCTTACAGATTTTCAAATGCCCGAAAGATCAAAGAATCGTCGTCGTCGAAACGACCGTTTGGGATGTCTTCAGAGATATGTCGATAGAGTACACTTACGTTACATTGAAAATAAGACGTCAAATTGAGCAAAATGGCCCGTCGATGCTTCCGTGGTTGTTAAAGTTGGCTGTGGCAAATTTTATTCCTTCGGACTTCAATAACTCCCAGTTATTATGTTACCGTAAACCCATGTAACCTTACCGTATCTACAGATACTGTTAGCACCAAAAGTTGATTAAGATCCCGTCTTCAATATTCACCAATTATAGTCAATAACATATTTGCAGAGATAATGCAGAGAGACAGCTCGGTAAGGGACCTTGGCGTAATACACGATTCCAAACTGCTTTTCGATGCACTACTAAGATTTAATCCACCGTTATATACACCGTTTGCATCCACTAATTATAGGCAGAATACGTTTATGTGGCGTGAGAGTGACAATTTTAATAAACTATGCAATACTTATAATATTGATCTCTTTAACTCTAGCGTCGAGTCGACAAGGAGGTTGTTAAGTCGTGATTTCTTTACTGATGAAGTGTAGTGTAGGGGTTATTGTTAGACTAAGGTCTTTTATTTTCTTTTCTTTTATTGCTTTTTGCAATGCTTTGTGTTTAACTTTAAGTTTTATAGGTATATCTACCGGTAGGCTGACATGTGTGCTGACTTATGTGCGTTTTTTTATACATTGTTAACTATTTGTTTTTTCTCGACTATTCCTGTTTCTATCAGTGAAAACCTGTTATTGGCTTTCTGCTTTATACTCTTGTGACTACTGTATTGTATTGCTGTTGGTTTTCCAATAAAATAAATAAATAAATAAATAACATTTTTAAACAAGGTCTAGAACCTTATCTCTATGTGTGTGGTATGCCAGATTTCCCATAAAATATGAAGTTTCATTAGTTTCAGTTCAATACTAGGAATATAAGATTTGTATGAAAATCTTGAAGCCTTTGAAATTTTACCGTAAATCTGAAAACCACAGACATACCTAGATTTTAGTTTCTAGACCGTGTTTTTGTTTTAGTTTTCTGTTTTGTATTATCAATCCTTCAAATGTTGTATTAGGCTTAGATCAAAATAAAATGAATGGATAGGCCTTACGCGAACATTTCAAACCAGAAAAATGAGGCAAAACAAATGAAAGGTTTACTTCAAATTTGCATGCAAGTGCCCTAGATTTGACAGATAATGGCGCTAGTTTGTATGGACCAAGTGCACCAGTAGTTTGCTTCAACTTATTTTGATCTAAGGTATTAGGCATAGACGTAGAGTACATTGATATCGTTGGTATTAGGTAATAACGTTTTTTCGCTAAGTTGAACTAAATTGGTAAATATATTCAAAATAGAATTTATCTTCCCTTGTAGGTATGGAGCGTGCTATCGGGTATACCATAACATTTCTCACATTTATGGTTCAGAGTTTTTTTTTTAGTACACACGGCGACACATCACATCAAGCTATACAAAACCAATATATGTTGGCAGTGCGTTTGACATACGATGACGCATTGACGCAGCGGCAGACGTCAGTCCGTCATTTGTGAAGCAAGGAGTTGTATCAAACCGCACGAAGAAGCACACACGGTGACGCATTGACGCACCGGGTGTGGTTCTATGGACTGACATCTGCCGCTCCGTCACATCGTGTGTGAACGCACTTATGTTCGTTTTGTACAGCCTGATGTATAGTCGAAAATTTCAACAATATTTGTTAGCGTCACAAAAGCATTTAAAAAATAAAAAAAATGCTTTTTCAACAATAGGTAAACAACAAAAAAACATTATTAGATTTTTTTATTACATTTTCATGTTCGCTCTACAAGAGTTGCAGTTTGCAGTACATTCATTCATTTCATTATATACAAGTAAAAACATTTTTTTGGGTTTTTTCTAGTGTTTTATACGAAAACGTAGTCTTGCGGTGTGTCGGGTCGGAGGTAGAGGAGTTCAGTGCCAGCCGCCGTGAGGTCCGTGGCCCCAGGGCTCCTCGGGGGCGGCGGCGGCGGCGTGCGCGGCGGCCGCGTACTGGTGGAGGTGGGCGGCGCGCGCGTGCTGCACCTCAGGCGTGTCCACTACGTACTGTCCGTCGTGGGTCAACTGGATGTGAGCCTGTAAACAATCACATAGTTAGAAGGGATGGTGAATACTTAGACAAAGTAATATGTCTACATTGAGCCTCACGCTTCTACCGTATAAAACAAAAGTGGCTAACTGTCTTAAATTGGTGGGCTTGAGGCGTCGTGCAACTTAGTGCGTGTATATTGACTCGGTTTATCACCTTAGACTTGGGTGATATTTTTTTCGACGCGTTCCTAGCTTCTATCTAGACATTTATAACTTATCAATGGGTGAATATTCGTAGGATGTCGCAAGTCAAAAGCCCCCTCTCGTCATAAAGGACTGGGACCTACTCGTTGTCATATAGTGTCCGGCTTCGAATAGCATCCCAGGTGGGTGTCGTAAGAGGAAATTATTATTAAACATCTTCGACGCCCAAACCGTGTGACTGCCGGTTATAGCCACTGCATCTATGCCCAATTCTGATCGTATCGATCTCCTGTTCCATCAGACGTAGGAGGGTAAGTACTAGAGAGTGCATCTGTGTTTAGCGCGTAAACTTATGCAGTTCAAAAAATATCCGGCGTCCTGACTGCTGTTTTAGCAGTCGCCGTAGTCGTAATAGACTAGGAATCTTTCATCATCATGGGCCGATGGCTCGAGGCTGACGTTTGAAAATTATCGATTGAACTCTTTCCATAATTACATGTACTCATGTAACACCAGGAAACTAACCTGAGGGCCGGACCATTTGCCGTAACCGCCAGCGTAACCAGCGCCGTACGCGGGTCCGTGAGCGAGGGCCGCTCCACCGTATCCGAGACCGCCGAGGGGCGCAATCGGACCGTGAGCGTAAGCGCCATGAGCCGCATGTGAGTGGGCAGCGTGGTGGGCTGCCTTCAGGTGGGCTACCTCGGGGGTGTCGATCACACGACCGTCGTGCGCGAGGGGCGCGGGACCGTATTTGATGAGACCTGTTGACAGATTTTTGTTTATTTAAAAATGTCATAATATTTAGACATGAATGAATGACGATGAAGATTGGTCTGAAGTGTCTCAATAATGAGAAAGTTGGATAGATTGAATTGAGTAAAAAGTTAAAGTTTAGAATGATTTTTTTGAGATAACAATTAAAATGTCATGAATACTAATCAGCTGAACTAAAATTATTGTCCTCATGGAATCTGATCAATAAAAACAAAATTATTAGTAAGATACATACCAGCAGCAGGGGCGCCATAATGAGCACCTGCGGCGTAACCTCCATGACCGCCCCCGAGGTAAGCGCCCCCGGCTGGCGCCCACGCGGCGTGGCCGGTGGAGGCTTGCGCGTGCGCCGCTAGGTGGGCGGCCTTGGCGTGCGCTACCTCAGGAGTGTCCAGTAAGAATTTGCCATCAGGACTTAGTGCGACGTGCGCTGGGGCAACGGGGTAGTAGGAAGCCTTTGCCAGGCAGAGGGTGGCGGCGAAGATAATCTGCAATAGAATTAGGACTTTGTTGGTTAGGTGGTAATGTAAAACACATTTTTTGGTAATTTGAATTTCGATATTGTCCATACGAAAATGTTTCGGTTAATGGAATGTAACCTACGCGCGGCCAGCTTATATATGTTTGTTTTGCATAGCTTCATATGTCGCCGTGTGTACTGGATTTAAATTAAACATGTGAAAATTCTGGCCGCTGAAACCGCCAGATTAAAGTGGGATTGGGCCGGCCTTGTCTGTCGGATGCATCAGGAAAGGTGGACAAGAATTGTCACGCCCTGGATCCCAGAAAACGGTCATCGGCGTCCAGGTCGTCCTAGGAAGAGGTGGCGGGACGATCTGGATGCTTTCGATGACGTGTGGCCAGAGCATGCCCAGGACAGAGATGGTTGGAGGATTAAAGGGGAGGCCTTTGCCCAGCAGTGGGATGAAATAGGCTATTAAAAAAAAAGAGAACATTATCATGACCCTTGTTACTTTCTGTAGGCCAATATTTACTCGTTCCTACCTACTTTAATTCAGCAGCTCGCGATGTCAGTTATATCATATCCTCAACCTAATAATACTTCTAAACAATTAGTGTATGAAAACGTTTATAGTTTCATTTGATAACAACGGCAAAACGGAAGAAAGATATTGTAGTACGCTTAAAATCAAGTTAGTAGATCAACTATTATATTAATTACGTAACAAAGATGTATCTAATGTGAAATGATCTGAATCACGGCATAGCGTAATGGGAAAACGAGCTAGTTTCTGACATTGACCGAGAGTCTAGTCGAGACGAGAGTGAAAGAACCGGAGCGTGAATTATTCGATTTCACGGCTTCACACCAGTCTAAGGGCCTTGTCACACCTGCGACTTACCTAGTTGGTTTCTAGTTAGTGACGCTGTTGAAGAAGAATGAATTTATCCTGACCAGGGTGCAAGGAAAGTCTACCCGAGTGACGAACCAGAGTTCGTCTGGTCCACCCTGGGCAGTCATGCGGCCTCGATACGACTAATGCTAACTGGCTAATCTTTACGCTACAACGTGAGAGATTATCGTGCGATATAGCTCATGCTGACATGATAGAAGAAGTACAAAGACTGAGCTAAACAGGATACTTGGTCAATGGTCACCAGGATCCGTAGATGAAGAGGCTATCCTACTATAGATGGACACAATCATAATCCGACTACACTGATTATCACGTATATAAACTTTAAAAGAATTATAAAGATATTTTTAATTGCCTTTCCCACGCCTCGTTACCCGCATATTGTACTCGTATTTTTAATTTGAAATCTTGTCAAAATTGCAATCTTTTCGTGCAACAATTTTATCAGGTTACAATTCTGTTTTGATATGATACACTGTAGTAGAAAAATCGTTTATTATAATATATAGCCTCTAAATTTTGCCCACAACTTCATCGATTTTGAAAAACGTCAACACCCTTTTTTTCGACTTTTCATACAAACGTTCAATCATTTAGTAGTAGGTATGGAAAGTCCGACTTTTTTTTTGCTAATTTCCTATAGGTTTCATAAGGAAAGTTGTTCAGTATCATGGGTACAATCATCCCATAAAGTAGTACAACTGTTTACACCCTGTAGATTGTGTGGTATTATGGTTGCTACTTCCATACTGCTATAAGGTTTGGTCATAAGTATTTTCCTTATTATAACGCTTCAGTCGTATACCTCAGGGTTACCCTTCACCTTTTGAGGACGATGTGAAACACGCATAATATAGGCTCTTGGATTGTCTATTGTTACATATCTACACTATCTTAGCAAGTAGGTATGAGGTCGAATGCTATTTCCTTGATCATTTCAACCGTATTTTCCATTATGGCAAACCTCTTTATGAAGCTCATGTCCAGCAGTGGACTGCTAATAGCTAATTAAGACGATATTGAATCAACATTTAAATTTCTCAATAAGTGGATGATTTCCTACTTCAAATAACAGCAGTGTTCAAAACCAATTTAAAATTTTAAAGTGCTGTCACTTATCCGGAGTATCATGTCATGTATGTTGGTACTTCTGTAATTTCTTCCAACGATGAGACTTTGACCTTAATGACCTATACTTATGTACATTATCTGAAATTCACACGCTCAGCTCTTAGTGTCAAGTAATTAAAGTCTATTATGGCTTAAATAACCTTGATTTCGTAACAGTTCGTGTGAAATTGCTACTTTTGGCCAAAAAATATGTTACAAAATGGCGCAATTCAGCCGTAACAATATCATATCATAGTAATAGAAAGTGTCGAAAACTAGAAGTTTCTAAACAATTGAGCTTACTTACGTTGCGTATTGCTTTGAAATCGAAAATGAAGCTTGCATTGTTATGATTGCTATCAATAACGATCGATATATCGGTAAAAAACTATATGACACAAAATGTAGAGTGAGCTCAAGTTCAATGTTGCAACCACTGGTTACAACATATATTGAAAGCGATTTTGTGATGAAAAGTTTAGCAGTGACTCTGGTTTGTAAAAGTTTAGCAGTGACTCTGGTTTATAAAATAAACTATAGATTTTCATACAAGCATAATTTTGACGCGAAAATAGAAAGATACCATCCAGGTATATACGAAGTATGATTTATGAATATGGATGATTAGATTAGATTAGATTAATTTATTTCACATTATAATATGTCACATTGTTACATAAATATTTTACATAAAATGTCCATTCATAGCATGATCGTCAAATTGTATTATAAATTTATGAGATTAACAATGTCAAAATGGCTGCATGAAGTGAGCGACCGAAGAAAAGATTGATGTATTGTGTGTAAAAAATGAGCGAGTTATTGAGGCGGGGCATACGGACAGACGGACACAGAATGGACGAAAGTATAAGGGTTCCTTGTTTGACTACGGAACCCTAAAAAGGGGTGAGCTCTGAAATGACGGCTATAAGAGATATGGAAGACTACATATACGGACCCCAAGTAATGGGATAAGGGCAGGAAAATAATTATGAATGATGATTATTGATGATGATAACTACAAAGCATTTTTCAGTTGTCTATTGTTATCGTTTTACGACTTAATTTCACAACGTACAAAACCCACGTCACATTTTGTTAGCAAGACAAATTCTTGCAAAAGCTCGGTTTCATAAACAGGTGTCATAAACAAAATTAAATTGTAACATTTTGCAAACGCGTGCTCTAACAAGGAGTTAAACATCGGTTCATAGTTACGCTAAACCTTTCGAGGGCGTGGCATAGTTGCACGCACAGCATAGCCAAGATGACAGATAAAGTAACTAGCCTAGGAAAGCTTAAAATAGCTTTAACCAGTAAATCTGCTATCGCTAAATATAAACTTGGGTTAGAAACGCGGAAATTTAGAAATGTTAATTATTGGTCGCTTTTTTTGTAAGCTAAGGTACCTAACCTATTATGTTATTCAACCAAGATTTCTAATCTGTATTACAAACTGATCTATTATGCTGCAGTTTATGCGAAATGAACTAAGTATTTTGAAAAAGGAAAATTAATACCTATTAATATTTTCGCAGACATATAAGGAATACTTATACAGGGTCCAACTAAATAATGCTGACGGATTTTTAATACGATGATCATACCATCAAACTGAGCATCTTTCCCTATGGGACCAAAATCGAAAACGCGTATGAAAAATCTGCTGTCCAATACACTTTGCTCCAGTAGGGTCGCAGTTTTATTTGGAACCGCAGATTTCTATTTATGGCGTTTTCGATCGTTGTAAGAGAAAGTTGCTCAATTTGATGGTGTACCGTTTTAAAAAGGGCCCTATATAAAATTGAGTGCTAGACGTGTTTAGACTAGAGTTCATACAAAACTATTTTCTTCCAAAGAAACAAACCAGGTAGGTTAAAAGTCAGGTACTTAAAGATTTAGAAACGGAAGGTCACACTTCCTCGATTTCTTTGAGTTCCGCGTATTGTTCCTATTAGCAATGGGCAATTAAGTGAAAGAAGGCTGACTGATGTTGTGTGAAGGACCGATTAATCATTTAAGTGATGTGTAAACAAATGCTAAGTACGCAATACAATACCTAGCTACCTACTAGTTATGTGCCGGCAAGTAAATCAATTAGAAGGTGTTAACAAATAATAGCAAACTTGAAAACCGGTTCTACAGAATCGAAAACTAAATAACGTTTTGTATAAAACAATAATTGTAGTTGTAGAGCTTGATAAAACCTTTTTATGTTTCTTAAACGATGACGTTAGGGCACGTCGCTTTTTGAACACAACGTCGACAAAAATATTGAAAATTAGAAAAGATTTTTTTTTCAAGTTTAATTCAAACTGGTTTTGGTGTTTGCATCAATTTCTCAACACTTGTTTATCATTATCAGAAATTATAAACGTTAATTAGATAGGTACTTTTAAATCGAATACTTAGCTTTCATTTAGGTTCAAGTTTAGATGTTATTTCAAAATATAACAGAACAAGATATTTCAATAAATCCAATACATACCACAATAACGTGGTTTGTTCTAATTTGAATAACCATATTGCATTACAAAATATAATGTTAGAAGTCATTCGCAATTCTATATTGTAACCGAAAACTATGACCGACAGAACGAATAAATGATAGAAATATTAGACAGCATACAGTTTTGAATTTCTGTGGATTCGAAAACCACAAGATTCAATTTACTTTGTAGCCAAAATGTTGTATAAATAAACCGTAGGCTTATACAGGGGAGACACTTGGTGACGGACTTGTCATAGCTTTTGAAAAAATCATAACCCTTCCTTTTGGCTTTGCCGTAGTCGGGTAAAAAGACTTTGGGCCTGTTTCACCACTTCTGGATAAGTTCTTTGTAGCTTTTCTGACAGCTCGTTTGACATATTTCGTATGAAATATATGTAAAACTATGTCAGATAAAGTTATTGGGAGCTTAATTAGATGTAATGAAACAGGTCCTGACTCTTTTTAAGTACCTAAGTCACATTCATTTTGTGCTTCGAGTTTTGTAAAGTTTTTTTCGAACTCAAAAGACCGCTACAAACTCCGCCTTCAATGTAGAGCTTCAATACGATCAACATTTTGTTTCGTGCTGTGATCAAGAATTCCTAATTTAATATTTGACAGACTAGATACCTTCGTCTAATAAACATTTCATAGTTATGTGTAATAGAGATGAATGTATAAATTATTCGTCTAATGTAGTTATTAAGCACTTAACTTGATTATAAATTAAAATTTAATGCTGTAATTACAAATTTACATACGTGAGTAACACTAGGGAGAACTAAATACATAAAATAATACTTGAGAACCTTGGGGCAAGTGTCTATTCTATTTTGTCCATTATTCGTCGTAATAAGGTGACATGATTTAGCACTTTAAGAATTTTTTAGTTCCTAGTAGGTATCATTAATATTTCGATACCAATTGGATACTATCATAAAAAACTTTGCCTATCCAATCAACAATGGTATATCGCTTAATGGTTGTATAACTTTTTTTCTAATATATTTTTGCATGTTGCCTTTTTGTATAAACTTATCTTGCCATTGCCAGAGCAATATTTTTAACCCCACGTGAAATTTTATATGCTCCTGTCCAAAAAGTGTAAAGTAATTTTAATTGATTTAAGCACTTGTCTACAAATGCGATCCAATTGTCGGACAAGTGAGCGCTCGTAAATAACTACGGCCATTTTATAAACAATCCACTCTTGTGTAATGTTAAATGGCCACCGCCCTTTTGTGTGGAAAGGTATGGTCTAAATTCTATTGATTATAAAATGTTGAATTGTTCGTTTAAACCGGACCGGGTTTAAGTGTTTGCTTTACTAACTATAGGTTGTAGGCAATTGTTTTCTTTGCCGGTGCGTCTATAGTGGAATTGAGGGGTTTTAAAAAAAAATACTTAAGTAAGTCTTCTTTTTAATTTCTTTTGATTCGAGGATTGATTGGAATGTAAATCCTACCAGCCAGTATAAATGTGAAATGTAATAGAAGTTACAATCCGATAGGGTTGTTCTAAATAATTGATACGAGATTTCGTTTCCAATATTGGAGCAAAATGTTGTTATTGCATATTAAAGAAAATTAAAGGACCCCAAACAAAGCGAGCGCTCTATAATTTGTGGGCGTGGGCCCCTCATATCGACTCGCCTTTGCATTCTGTTGCAAAATGCCGCTTTTGCAACAGATCGGAATTATCATTCTGCGAACTGGTGCACAACCAGTTGGCTATTGCAATTTAGTTTGCCGTTGCCTAAGAGGAAGCGGTAGGCGTGAGGAAGTGTTATGGTGTACGAAGGTCATAATATCAACATTGAAAAATAGAAATTTCTCGTCGCGCTTGATCGCCATGAGTTTAGGTCACGCTTCAATGTTTATTGCCAATTTTCGTTCCATACCGCACGAGACGTTGGCGAAATTTTAATATTGTCTATTCGATATTTGGACCAAAATCTAAATGTAATTTTCAGTAACAACATTATAAACTAGTTACATCACATCTATTGAAACTAAAATAACTTAAACAGTTTTCTCCTCAGTTTATAATTTTATAAATAAAAACATGAATGAATCACAGTTTATGCAAATGGCGTCTACATTTCCCGCCCACAAAGAGCTTGAAAATGGAATACGAAGATGCGCGCGCATCTCGCCCGCCCAATGCGCTCTCGACATTGACTGCTGTTTATGGCGCGAAAACAATACCATGTTTTGATTGGTTGATTAATTAGGCATTATATTTTTAAATGTAACTTTTTTACAAATGGTCCAAAAAAATTTAGGTTTACCTTTTTCTTCTTTTAACTTTTTAAAGGGGTTTGTAAATTTTGATATGGGGGCTGGCCACAGTACCGATTAATTTTTTTAAAGATGGGCGTCGCACAATGGAATCTAAGTTAGGTACATTAGGTTTTCATTTAGGAATATGTTCAAACAATAAGAAGTTAAGATTATGTTGTGATTAAAAGTGAAATGAATGTATGCAAGTAGTGGGTAGATACCGGATGCTTATATTCATCATTTACATTGTTCTAACCGGAACCTACCTTGACATAGTATCCAGCGAGACTGATTTTAATATTTTCGAAGAGAATTATTTATTAAGACATAAACTAATTGTGGGCAGGTAAATAGTCGTGTAGTTGAATTTATTTGAATTAATTAGCTTGTTATAATTGTTGGGTCATATTTTTGGTGTTTGATTACTTCTTGGGTGTTCTTTTTTTAAACATTAAAAACTAACCTTAATTTATGTCTATTTAGGGGAATAAAAATAAAGAAAGAGTTTAAGTTGGCCCAGCTGTGGGTCAAAACAGGTTTAAAACAATAAAATAAAAGATTGTTTTTTATAGATGGATTTATAGAATACTTAGTTCAGAAATTTATATAAATTTATGTTTTCATACTATTAAAATGTACTCTATTTCCCCCTTCAATAAATATATTTTAAATGTACTTATGCTATTTACAAATTTTTTAGCGGTTTCAGCCTAGATACTCGTACCACCATTGCTGACTGGTTAATCTTCAGCATGAGTTATTGTCACGGGATAACTCATACTGACGTGAAAGTAAGAATGTTTTTAATTTATGGCACTTTTAAGGGTATATTATTCGGAGCGCGCTCCATACAAACGTACTATGGTGATATTTTCAATACTAACCAATTAAAGTCAATGAAATTTTGCAGAAACAATCTAGAAACAAATTTCTATGCATGTATGGAGTCCGATTTTCGTTAAGTTTTTAAGTTACAGTGCCTCAAAGATTTCCATACAAATCTTAAATTAATCCTAGCATTAAAACTGTATATTTTAACGAAAAGAATATATCTATAGAAGCGTAGAAATTTGTTTCTAGATTGTTTCTGCAAAATTTCATTTACTTTAATTAGTTAGTATTGAAAATATCACCATAGTAAGTTTGTATGCAGCGCGCATTTTCGCTCTTGGAATAATATTCTCTTAAAGGTAACTGGCAGTTGTAGCGAAGTTTCTGACCACTCCAAAAGGGAATACTGTTTTGTTGTTTGTAAGTTTTCAAATTAATTTAAAAAAAGTAAGGAAATATGTGAAACTGTTCCACCAATTACGTTTTTATGATTCGATTCCTTATTAATTTATTATTCGTTTTAGCATGAGATAGATATGGAGAAATATTAGATACATAAACTGAAATCGATATAATTTTATGATGTCATAGCATATTACGTTTTATAAAATATATTACATTGGGAGGTAACGAAGAAAGTAAAAGTAGTAAGTCACGTATGAGCAAATTGGATGTGATCACGATCTATATGATTATGTTAGGTAAACTGTACTTAAACTATTTGAGATTAAGGTTTTAGTATTGTTTCTATAAATTGACTTAACATTAGAGTAAAAAAAAAAACAAAGATCAGTCACAAACACAAAACATTTTTTTTACAATCATCTCTTTTCTCAAGCATTTCAAAACTGAGGCACTTTTTTTTTAACCCGTTATGGTGTTTCAGTAACAAAACTTGTCTTTGCAACTGTACTTAAAAAAAACTAAAAACTCACCATAGACTGCATGATTAGATATTGTTTATTCTAGGTTGTGGAGATCTCAAACGAACTAACACGGCGCTGCTGGATAGCCAGTACTCGCCTATGAAATTTTCGCCTAAGCGAGTGTCGTGCTGCAACCAACTTCGGGTTTCGAATGTTGATCGAAACACGCGCTCCCCCTTATATATGAAAAACCCCGCTTTGGCCACTCGTAATTGGAAACAATTAAGCCGCAAGTGCAATGCCGTAATTTTTAATTGTGAGATGTGCAGTGTTTCCGCCGGATAGTTGGACCTAGGGTTGGGGATGCTTTTAGGGAATTATATTACTTTTAAGAACGAAATAAGTGCCAGAATCGTATAACAAATTGTAAGAACAAAATCTGACGTTTCCTTGAGTTTTTAATACGTTTAGACAAAACATTTGGCTGGAAAGATTTTTCTTTGTCATCGATGCGTGGTAAGTACAAGAGATTATCGTTCTAATTTGATTGTTTAATGGTAGTTTAAGATATTTTTAAGGAATATTTCAGTTGTTTCATTTATAAGAAATACTGTGTTTACTGTATTATGTACAAATAGTATATATTCGATTTTACATTGTCTGAAAAAAGCATTTAAGTTTTGTATCAATGAGGAAAACAACAGATTGGTTCTCATATTAAGTATTCGCCTAGGAGTTTATGGTATGTTGAAATTAAGTGTTAGTGTGTAGAATTTTCAGCTGCATCTTTTCTAGCGCTAACACAATCCGGCTACTTAAAAAAATATCATTTAATAAGTGGGCTTCAAACCCCTAACATAATTGTTTTCTTGAATATTGATATAAATTGAATAGGTGTCCTAGCCATTTCGTTTAGCCAAATTCGGTATATCTTTTTTTTGTAAATATCTTCAATGTTCAGACACACTTCAGTTACAGATTTATAATAGTTTAGATATAAAAATGCACCGTTTTGGGTTTTTTTCCCTGTTAAATTGGCACAACTAAAACAAGACAAGATGTGCGCTAACTGCGCGTGCGATTTACGCGCCACTCCGTTTAGATGAGGTATAGCTAATATTACTACTATAATCTAGAGATTATGAGAAACAAATCGACATGATGTGTTCCATATCACTATACGCCAACTATAGGCTAACATTTTGCAGTTTGATGGTGTGATCATACCCTTAAACCAGAAATATTAAGTATACTTTTATAATAATGTCCTTTAATCGAAACTTAATTTAGAATCGCTTCCGATATGGAGCGCCCATTGATGTCTTTTATATGGACGCTTTAAGAGAACGTTATTATCATAATTATCAATATTATGATAGCGTTTAATTTTTTAAACTGTTTCCTTGGATATTAAACTTAATCATCCTTAAATTAAATTAGCATATGCTCAAGACTATGTTCCCCGAGAGGGTGTCAGAGATCAATTAGTCAAGTATAATCAAAATTTTCCATTACATCCTCGAATGAAATATTAAAGGTTTAATACACGGTCTTGATTAAACATAAGCATAGCATAGGCATATGCTCACGACTATATTCCCCGAGGGGGTAGTCAGAGATATTCTGAAATCTCAGAACATCCACGTTTCACCAGTAGTACCGAAACTCTGTCTGTTGATTAAACAAAGTATTGATTATACCGTTTTAATTATACTGGTTTTGATTATGGGTTATAACACAGCATAGCATATGCTCACGACTATATTCCCCAAGAGGGTGGTCAGAGATATTCTGAAACCTCAGAACATCCACTGAATCTGAACCTTTGACCGCAAAAAGTGGCAGAAATGTTTGTTAGTAGAATTCCACGCGTAACTAGTCCACATATTATAAACAGTCAAAGATCTGAACATCTGAATTCTTTAAATATATTATGCAACAGCTTATTTTTTTGCTGCGGTCGGTTTACTCCCATAGTAAAATTAGTTTTCACCTCACAAGCTCGGAAAGATTCTGTTTATCGTTCGAAATCTGAGTGCAAAAGTGTATTTTATCCGCTAGCGTGGAAAGAGTTTTTGAAATTCGAATTTGTCTATTCAATATTTTTGTATACCGCCAATGCACTGAAAATGCTTAGTAACTATTTCATGTCACTGGCCAGCACGAAAATAAAAACTTTTTGAAATGTCCTTTTTAGCAATTCACTTTTTTTCCTCGCTGTTGTGAGGTGAAAAATTGTGTGTTTCGCTCGGCTGCAAAGTTATTCTGCGTCTCGTACCTTTGAAACCTTCGCTGAACGCTCAGGATTCTATTATTTCATCAATCCTAGAATCCTTCGCTTGCTCAGGTTTCAATAAAAGTACTCGCGCCAAAAAGCAACTGCAGTCTAGCATAACAAATAACTATTAGTTTGATGGGTAGATTCTTTGTTTGAAAGGATGCTAATGATATCAATTTCACCCTGTATTATGAATTTTCCATGCACCAAGCGATAATAATGTATTTCTGCTTAGCACTAACGTTTAATGTACGTGCGGACAAAATGACAATCGACCCAATGAGGCCACACTTCAGCCGGCTAGCCACCGGGTACAAACCGTGCTCGGAACAAGCTTATCCGGCACCGGACCGGATAGAAACCGTCTCGTTAACAAGGGGCCTACCGCACTACATTTTGGGATGGCCAGAAATATTGCCATAGCTACCTAGGTACCAAGTTATACGCTACTACGCGCTACTTAGCTTATGTGGGATCACCTTTGATCAACAATATCCAACTAGATAACGCGTCAGCGCTCAAAACATGTCCCGGCAAATAACGCCTCACTATTGGAGTGAGGTCTTATTTTGAATTAGTTGCGTTCGAACAAAGCCAACGTAAGCACGTCTCGCAATGCCGCAGTGTTCCTTTTTTAAATTACTAGGAATCATGGTTGCTTTGAGGTCGAAATTATAATGTATTCGGACTGTTTTCTCGGTTCGTTAACAAAAAATTTTGTATATTCACGAGGACAGAATTTCTCTTTGATTTTGTATGCGACCCGTTATCTAGTTGTATATTGTTGATCGAAGGGGATCACACATGATGACGCACTGACGGAGCACCAGAAGTCAGTCTGTCATTTGTGAAGCAAGGAGTTGTATTAAACCGCACGTAGAAGCACACGCGATGCGGATTGACGCACCGTGTGTGCTTCTACGTGCGTTTTCATACAACTCCTTGCTTCGTAAATGACGGACTAACGTCTGCTTCTCCGTCAGTGCGTCATCGTGTGTGACAGCTCTAACGTCGATTTTTGACTGTACATTCCTTTGGACGAGGCATGATGCCAATTTTATTAATAACTAGTGTTTTCCCGCGACTTCGTCCGCACAAATTATATACCAGATTTTAAGTCAGATCATAAGCTATCAAACAAAAAAAGTTTCATCAAAATCGGTTCAGTAGTTTTTGCGTGATGCGCGCACAAACAAACAAACAAACAAACAAACACACAAACAAACAGACAAACAGACAAACAGACGGACAACATTTCTAAAAAGGTTGATTTCGAGTCAGGGATACCTAAAAACCATATCGTAATCTTTTTTATGTAAATATCTTCAATGTACAGACACACTTCAGTTACAGTTTTATAATAGTTTAGATTATTTTGTAATCTCTTATACATAGTTGTAGTGATGTTGTCTTTTGATAACTTTATGGTTTCACGTTGGAATTTAACTACACTATATTATATAGGTACTTACTTATTTCTCCTCCTTCTGTGTAATATTAATAAAATAGTTAATAAGGTAGGAAAATTGTATTGATCAATAACAAAATTAAATTAAAGTTATTAAAAATTATAGCTAAACTAAATCGAAAACTAAATCTACTTACCTACACAAATTGATATAATTATGATCTAGACTCATTATTATATTATTATTATCGATCGGCATTTGACAATTATCGAAGTTAAGCAACGCTCGGTCTGGTCAGCCTTTGGGTGGGTGACCGAGATGTAATATAGAGCGCCTCTGTCAATCGGGAGGCACGTTAATCCCGGATAGTACCGTACTTACTCTTACTCTACTTATGACTACAACAAATCATAGAAACAATGTAAAGTTCAAATCAAGTAGGTAGGGGAGACTGGGGTCAATCGGTCCACTTTTTGTTCAATCGTGATTTGCATCTTTATTTTCAGCATTTTTCATAAACTGGTTATAGAGGTTCATAGGCTATTTATTCACGTACAGAATGCCATTGCAAAAGTTATTATTTGATGAGTAGTAAAAGAGATATGGGCACTTAAACACATCGGGGGAAAGTGGTCCAATTGACCCATGCCTGGGGTCGTTTGAACCAGATTTTCAAAGTCATGTTATTAGTTCTTCTCGTCAATATAACAGGATTATCAGGTATCTCTGAATACTCCCTCGGGGAATATAATCGTGAGCATATGATATTAAATTCAATTCAGAGACAACAATAGCGCATAGGTACATAAAATTACATAATCATGACAAATAATACTAATAAAATTCATTTAGCATGTCAATACTTTCATCATAATTAAAAAACAATCAAAATAGCGTAACAATTACTTATTACAAATAAACTAATTCACAATAATTACAATGTCAGTAACTTTCGAATATCAATTTTTAAATATGCTAATGCATGGCTAATGCGGATTTTGTTTTCCGATTCGTTGAATAATAGAAAGAGCTCGGTGGCGCGTTGCGGAGAGGTATGGACTCTCAATCATGAGGTCCGGGTTCGAATCCGCACGGACAACATGCCACGTACCAATTACTTTTTCTAACTTATATACCTACGTATTACCGACTGCTCTCAAACAGTGAAAGAAAACATCGTGAGGAAACCTGCATATGCAGAAGAAGAAATTCTGATGCGTATGTGTGTGTAGTCTACCAATCCGCATTGGGCACGCGTGGTGGACTAACGCCCAAACACCCTCCTAAAGGGTAGGCCTGTGCCCTGCAGTGGGACGTAAATAGGCTGATGATGATGATGATGATTCGTTTATGTCTTTTATATAGACTTTTAAATTAGTTGCTTTTGAGCCCCGTATACAGGGTCCAACTTAATATGCTGATACTTTTTTAAGGGTATGATCAGACCATCAAACTGAACAACTTTCTCTATGGGACCAACATCGAAATCGCGAAAAATATCTGCCTCTCCATACAAAACTGCAAACCTACTCGAGCCAAATGTATGGGACAGCTGATTGTTTTTCGCGATTTCGATGTTGGTCCCATAGAGAAAGTTGTTCAGTTTGATGGTCTGATCATCGTCTTAAAAAAGTGTCAGCATATTAAGTTGGACCCTATATAGGCAATAATTGACGCGCAACACGTGACGCTCAACATGTTCGGCAACGTCGTAAAACGACGCGCGACGTTGCTTCTTTTGCAAAAAGAAAAAACTTTGAAAGACCGGCCGGAAACAAGTTTATGTTTTCCAAGTAAATATGTTGTTTTCTGTGGTGGTGTGGTACAGAACCCTCGATGTGCGAGAAGCCCAACTCGCACTTGACCGGTTTTATTCTTCCTTAACGATTATCGTTTAGATTAGGTTAGGTATTCTATTCTATTTTTATTTAAAGGCCTCCGCTCATTGCAGCGATATTATCGCTGCGATTTTGCGATAATTGTTCTCAGTACATTTTGTATGGGGACGCGCTCGATCCCACACACTGCCGCGATATTATCGCAACCTGACGCAATCTCTTTCTACTACATTCAGAGTGAAGGGCGCATGCGTGACGCGAATCGCGGAATCGCTGCAGTGTGTAAGGTGTCGCGATATCGCTGTCGATAATATCGCTGCAATGTGCGGAAGCCTTAATGGCGTTTCCTTGTTAGATTTCGCCAGTGTGTCAAGTGCTGAAGATATATTTATAAGATATTGTTCGGTAATAGGATATGGCGATCTCAAAGCCCCGTTTTTAAACAAAAACACACACTCGAAACCGCCATAAAACGGCGGAGCCACGTGACTGTCAAAATAGCAAGCCGACGAAACGTCTACTTGTTACCCCCCTCAGCCACGGGACCCCCTTAGGTTAGGTATATTATGTCCCAAGTATGATTAATTTAAGGTGGTTGCAGAGGTGTCCATTTTATGCCAAAGTTTGACGCGTAATACACGTAAACGGCATTAATGTAAGTAATAATTTATATATGGATAAATAGTGTTTGGAGAATCTAGATGCCGCGTATCAAATACAATTTAAAATTTATACAATAATTACGAAGATACAAAGCTTTGAAAGTATGAACAATTTCAAAGCTTTATATCTTCGTAATTGTATTACAAATTGAAAATTTTATTTGATACGCGGCATCTAGGTAGATTGTCTAAACTATTTTTCCATATATAAAATATTACTTTTATTAATTCCGTCTACGCGTATTACGCGTCAAACTTTTGTATGGAATGATACCACCTTAAGGTTTGTAATATAATTAATATATTATATTACCTATTCGTTATAAGTATTGCTTTCGTTGTAAATAAGTAATTTTATTCAGTGTCTCACCGAATCTTTGACTTTGACTAAATTGTCAGCGCTCAGTGTGACAAAAAATCGTCATAAAAATGACCGCTCGCGGCAAAACTTCTAACGATGACTCGTGTCGTTTCCTACTGAAATTGTATAAGGGAAATTTGCTTAGACTACCTACAAATTACTTAGAAATATTGTTGGTAAGTTTCTGGCCATGACAAAAAATATTACCTTTGTGAGTTTAAGTAGTTACGTATGTATGTATTCAGTAGCACTTAAATAGATTAGCATTAGTAAGCCAATATTATTAAATCTTAATTAATTGATGCAAATGTCATAAGCGACCGCTCGGTTCGTAATCGTGATGCCTGATTGGTTTGATTATCTGATACCGATAAACCAATTATAGTGCTCGAATATATCAATTTGGCTAGCTGCACACGAGCCGTTTTAGAGCTAACAAGGGAATGTTTCAGTTTTTTTTTTTACCTAACCTCTTCAATGTCCCACTGCTGGGCAAAGGCCTCCCCTTTTACTCTCCAATCCTCTCTGTTGTGTGCAACTTCGACCCAACTCTCCAAGAAGGCATCCATGTTATCTCTCCACCTTTTTCTCGGTCTACCTCGACGCCGGTGACCATCCTGGGGAACCCAGTCTGTGGTAATTTTGGCCCATCTGTCCCACTTCAGCTGAGCTGTCTTCCGCCCCACGTCCGCTATGCCAGTTCTGGAGCGCAGTTCAGTGTTTCTAACACGATCGATTAGTCTTACACCTAAATTTCCAGTATTAAATATACAAAAAAAAACAATCTATGATGTTGAACGATAGCCCTAAAACCTTCAATACCTACTTGCGTCTTTAAGGGGTCTTGATTGTTTAATTTTTAGGGCCCCGTGCCCAAAGGCCCAAAGGGTGCCAACGGGATCCTATTCATAAATCTGCGCTGTCTAGAGAGACAGTCAGAGACGGGTAGAGACCGTTCCTCCGTCCGTCCTAGCTCTGAAGAGATCTTTTAATCCGTAATAGGTAGCGACTTGAAATTTTCACAGAATATGTGTTACGAGCATTTGCCGGCGACTTCGTCCGCGTGGATTATCCATTTAGCGGTCGATTTTCGAAAAATCTTTTCTTATTAGTGCACCCTATAGAATATTTATTTTAGTTTCTATCTTCAGCGGTTAAGGCTGTGCGTTGTTAGTCAGTCACGGAACTCTTTTATAAGTATACACCACTAATTTTTAATTGGTAACGAAACTTTATGGGTGTATTCAGACCGTGAATCTGAACAATATTCCCTAAGAAACATGGGTTGAAAAACGATTTTTTTTTTGGATCTCCCATAGAAAATTGATCGGCCGATCCGCTCCGCACTTTAGTATGGAAGATCCATAAAATTTATTTATCGTTTTTCGACCCATGTTCCTTAAACTTTCCGTTCTTCAGATTCACAGTCTGAATACACCTTTAAAGTTTCGTTACTAATTAATAGTGGTGTAATTATTATTTTGGATTTGCTAAAGCACTGTTTTGTATTGTCCCCTTTTAACACTGAAAAGTGTCGTTTTATAAAACTATAAATAAGCTTACATAATTAGAGTCAGTTTAGCATTACCACCTGCTTAACATTTGGGTCGGCAGAGGCAGACCGTGACTCTACCAACTTACTATGCTCTTGGCACACTTCCCTCTCTTGCACATACACCATTAAATAAATTTAGGCTGATTTTCAGGGAAGGCTCAAGAGAACAACCCCAAACATAATTTAAACAAAAAATCCTTCTAAAAATCCTATATCCTAATCTACCAACATTCCACCTCTAATTTCACCTTCTAATCTAACCTGCAATTAAATAAAAAAAAAAATTTCAAGAAAATTGTTTCAACCTCAAAATCGACAAAAAAAACTGCAGCAGTTTTTTAGGAGATTTCGCTGTGGGTCCCATAGAGAAAGATGTTCATTTTACTGATCTGATCATTCCCCAAAAATAAATAAATAAATAAATAACGCTCACATTAATATAATAATAACAGGCACATACATTGTAATGATCCCAAACTAAGCACTTAGGCTTTTATTATGGAAACCATACAACAACGGCACGAACATATAACATCCATGACCGAACCGGGATTTGAACCCAGGACCCTGGTTTGGCAGTCCGGCGTGGTAACCATTACACCAACCGGGTCGTCGAAAAAACCGTCAGCTTTTTAAGAAGCATCCTTTATATCGGCTACCATTTTCATATCCTTTCTTATCCTTTTCTTAGACGCTAAAGTTATCACAAAAGAGTTCGATTAAACAATAATAATGGTACGAAACACTAAAGAATTAATGAGAAAACTCTCAGGTTAAAGGTGCTTAGGAAGTCTCGATAATCAATTTAACCCGAACAAAAATACCGGTACAACAAGATCGCAAGGTCGATCTGCTTCTCGCACTCAAATAATTGCATTTCCCATTTATCGAACCCCGCGGGCTATCTTTAAGAACGTCACACCTATTGACGTATGATTTATAACGTCGCATTTAAGCCTCAACATTGGAGAGACATTATCGAGCGATTTTATCGAGCGATATTATCGACAGCGATATCGCGACACCTTACACACTGCAGCGATTCCGCGATTCGCGTCACGCATGCGCCCCACCACTTAATGTAGTCGAAAGAGATTGCGTCAGGTTGCGATAATATCGCGGCAGTGTGTGGGATCGAGCGCGTCCCCAATCCCCATACAAAATGTACTGAGAACAATTATCGCAAAATCGCAGCTATATTATCGCTCGATAATATCGTGGCAGTGTGTAGGATCGCGTGCGTCCCCATACAAAATGTACTGGAAACAATTATCGCAAAATCGCAGCGATATTATCGCTCGATAAAATCGTTGCAATGTGCGGAAGCTTTTTAAATATAAATTCTGATAAATTACTTAATCCGTGAACCTTGGCGTAAGTACAACACTTGCTTTTATGGAATTTCGAGCAGTTGTTGGTACTTATAGGATATCGTGTTTAATGACTTTTTTAACGAGTAATTTATGTTTCAGTATCAGGTTTTGGCTTGATTATTTATGACTTGTCTACTGTACCGTCAACGAATTTGTCAAAACAAGTTTGTGTGATTAATATCGTAGCATTTGATAGCTCGACTTTAAGACAAGAAGGACGTGCCTGCCTTATTAGATGCTGATAGGATTTCCAAAACCGTTTCTTCCCCTGAAAGGTCTCTCTTCCCCTCTCTCATGTAGGAAACATCACAAAAAATCTCATTAGGTCGAAGTGTTGTTGGCTTTCCAGCCCCCATTATAAGAAAAGATAGCAATGTTGATAAAGGTTTTATATTTTCTTTCTCACAGTGCTTATCTTATATAAGATAAGATAAATATTCTTTATTTGCACACCAAAAAACAAAATAAAAAACAACAACAATATACACGAACAAGAAGGGTACAAAAGGCGGCCTTATCACTAAAAGTGATTTCTTCCAGACAACCAGTGGATGGAAGAAGTCTTACATGAGATAAATGCTACGGTGGTGTACTAGTTGATACATAATATTATAATTTACATAAAGTATAAATATATACATAAATACATACATACTCAATATAACAAAATAATTGTAGAAATAGGTACCTTATAAAAAGTAATAAGAAGTACTTATGTAAAACTATTCAAAATGTTGGTACCAAACTAAGCGAAGATTGTCAAAGCGAAAGATAGTAGTCTTTCAGCAGTTTTTTAAAGATAGATAGTGAGGGCGCTTGTCTAACAGACAGTGGCAGTTCATTCCATAGACGGACGGACTGAATAGAAAAGGATTTATCGTAGAAGGAAGAGGTGTGGGAAGGCATAGCAAGTAGAAGATTATTAGCCGATCGTAGTACTCGGTCATGGGTGGCGTGAAGAAAAGTGAAGCGGTCCTTGAGATAGGAGGGAGTAAGGGGAAGAAACAGAAAAGAGTAAAGAAGAGAAAGTATGTGAAAGTTTCGACGAAGACGGATGGGCAACCACTTGAGCTTTGCACGAAATTCGGAAACGTGGTCATATTTGCGAAGACCAAATATGAACCGTATGGAGAAATTTTGGAGACGTTCAAGTTTATTTAATTGGTCCTCGTTGAGATCAAGATAGGCCACATCAGCATAGTCTAGGACAGGTAGTACTTATATATTATGTTATGGAAGAGATTTGAACGGTGATTCAGCTCTACCATAAAATTTTAGGCTTTTTGCCTCTGCCCATCTGCATCAGTGGGTTGAGGTGTGCTGATTGGATTGATTTGAATTTTTTTTACCGTCGTGTGAACTCGAATTAAAATTAATTTTGATTTATAATAAAATCTGACTTGTTTTTGAAACTCATACTCAGTTGCAGAAACCCTCATTAGAGTTAATCCTCCATTAAATCTCTTGCTAGCTTTTACTACGTCAACAAGACAAAAAGTGAAGATTTTATTGAGGATTAACTTTAATGAGCGTTTCTGCAACGGAGTGTCAATGATATGTTTTTCATTCCAAAGTTATACTTACTTATATGTCGTAAAATAATAAAATATTTTCAGAAAATGTTTGAGTTAATCAAGAATTATCTAAATAACTTTCCATTGCATTTAACATTATAAGTAAATGTATACAAGCGCATAGAAGAAATAACATTCCTTATTTAAAATCAATTACTGATTGCAAATCCACTAAGGTCTAATTCTAGAATTTAGCTCAATCATTTCCGCCTATCTAAGCCTGAATGGTAGGCGTTAACCTAGCAATCAATGATGTCTGATGTCTAATATGAATATTATAAGAATGTCGAATAACTTCGCTTCATATGTCTAATTGAAGGTGACGAGTCGACGGAGTTAAGTGTCAAAGTAAACGGGGCTACTAATCGCTACGACATGTCTCTCATAAGAACAAGAATGTGGAGTCACGTTCAGGGTTTGCCTCGAACACTTGTCTCTCGCGTGGTGTTCGCGCGGTACGCGTCTCAGCCTGCCACGAGGCTCCAAAATCCTTCTCAGTTGTTCTTACTCAAAAACAATCCTCGAGATTGGATAGACACTCCCTCAAACTAAGTACTTGACACGGGCAAAATCTAACAAGGAAACGCCATTAAATAAAAATAGAATAGAAAAACAAGAATTACAAATCAACTAGTTCCCTGTGTGCCCGATAACAATTGTTTATGTATTGTGTCTGGTATATAACGGCCTGACCGGATTAAAAAGCTGGAATAATTGGAACATTTTTATTTGAAAAGAAAATAGTAAGGTCAGTCGGGGCAACCGCGTCATACTTATTGCAAACTTTCATAGTAAAATAAGTCTATTTTAAGATAGCATATTTAACTGGCGATTTAAAAAACGGAATATTATGGAAATCGGATAGCTTTTGTTGGATATATGCCGCCCTTAAGTAATCTATACCCAGGTAGACGCACTCCCGCCCCCGAGATGGGGCAAGTACGGCACACTTTATAAACCACATAAAATATGGTTATTTTGAGTTTTGATGCAATTCGATGAAATCCGTTTGTGAACTAAACAAGGCAATACATTCAAAACTTTATTTCCATCAAAATGTAGTCTAATATCGATTGACAAAGAAAAATGGGGAAAGTGCGTCATACTTTTACGGGTCGGTGGCGGTCTTTTTTTTTTTCTTATAGCTCAATGGAGAGGCATTTGCCCCGACTGACCTTACCTACATGACGTTCTTAGTCTGATCACAAGGACTGTGCCGCTTCGTAGACAGCTATGCGGGTGCATAAGCCCGCTCCGCTCTGCCATTCAGTCGCAGACTTTCCCTACATCATCATCATCATCATCAGCCTATCATTGTCCACTGCCTATGGGCTTTCTTAAGGCGCACCATAACTTATCCTCGGCCTTCCTCATCCAGTTGCGTACCGCTACCATTTTTAAGTCGTCGGTCCAGCGGCCCGCAGGACGACCCACACTAAGCCTGCCAGACGTAGACTTTTGCGACGGTAAATACTATACAAGGTGTTACAAAAATACACATAAACATTTAAGGGGGTGGTTTAGACCATCAAACTGAACAACTTTCACTATGGGACCAATATCGAAAATCTCTACAAATCGACTAGAGCTAAAATATGTATGGGATATCAGATTTTTTTTTCGCGATTTCGATGTTGGTCCCATAGAGAAACTTGTTCAGTTTGACGGTCTAAACAAGAGTTTTAAAAATTTATTGTTAAGAGTTTTAAAAATTAATTGTTACTATGAAACACCCTGTATAATTTAGTTTAGCCAATAGCCATCAGAAGAAACCAATAATAATGCACCAATCACTATTGATTTAACCAAATATTTCAAAAAACTGGTTAATAGCAACGAACCTTATTTATACCAAGAGATCTATGTGTTTCGTACCCAAAAATATAGTCACGATATTCAGTAGTAAGGGACTGAATCGAAATTCCTTCTAACAAGCATAGAGATTTGTTTCTGCAAAGTTTCATCGACTTAAATTGGTTAGTATTGAAAATATCACCATAATACTGTTGTATGGAGCGCGCTCCGAATTACGAGTATATCCCCTTAATTATATCTCTAATGCATTATCTAGATACAACAAGAATTAATAGGAAATAGTAATAGAGCGTTGAGTAGGTACATGATCTTAAGAATGATTACGGTAGAAATCGCGCAAACTTGCACTGTCCTTTTTGAATTCGATTATCTAACTACGCCTGCCCACTGCGTGCGACATTCTAATATAAATAACAATAATTAATGATTGTGTAATTTGAGCCTTACGAAGTCTGAATCATAAAGTTATTATACCTTACAGGAATAGAGTCAGTAACATGAATTGTCAAATGAAACAGTTTTTGGATGTTTTTTGGAGACTATTCGCAGGCAAAAATTCTAATACTGTCTATAATTCTGAGTCTAACGTAAAATCGTGGATAAATTAATGAAGTAGTGTCAGTACATTTCACAAAATTATCTACGATTTCACTTTAGATTCCCAATTATTCACGAAAACCGAATTGTAAAAATTGATTAGTGAATAAAAAATTGTTCTATTGATTCGCGTCACGTATCTCTTTCTATTATACAGTGGTGCCGCTAGGTACATCTCGCTCTCTCAGCTGTATGTTCCTCTATTCCTACCTCTATGGTCTGAATAGAAAACATTTGAGATATTTTCGTTCGCCATAAACTGATAGACATTAAAACCAAAGAATATCGGTTGGATACAGCCATAGAATATTGCACACATTCATGCATTATTGGCTTCCACTTTAGCAACGATGACATTGCGTCCGTCATCAACGCATCTAGCAAACTTATCTACAACCTTCCAGTTTTCAATTATACCCTTTATTTCCTCGTCTGTAAGGTTCTAAACGACTGCACGTTGAAGACCGGTTCGTACCAAGGTGCAACATGTGCTTGACTCTTTGATTATGCGGTCTATTTATTTTCAGACCAATTAATCAGTTTTTCGCATTACAACAGGTTTTTGATCATTATCGCAGTTTCTTTTTCAGCTTTGTAATTTAATAAGTGTACAAAAAAGTTAATTGTGAATAATGATGATGCATTTAGCTGTAAGTACAATTTATGTCAACAATTCATAATTGAAAGTGTGTTCTTTATTTTGAAAAAAAATTTAGAAGTGTCTAGAAGTAAGTAAAAAGGTAACAAGTAGGTAACAAATCTATTAAGTATATTATATTTAAATAAATTGGAATGAGGTACGTTATTATATTATACATTTACCTCAATTATTTATCTCGTGTTTTTTATTGTAATATGATTACAAAATAAACTTACTTAGAAATTATTGACATCCTTTTAAACTAAGACTACTGACAAAGCAACATTTACAATGGGAGCAAGCCTGAAATCGCAATATTTCTGTGTCAATATGGAATATGGGTACAATTTTAACAAAATTCACAGATTTCGTGCCTCACACGACTATCGAGCGCATTGGAAATGAATCTACGGAATTCGAAAAAATATTGTCTCAAAAAGGTTAGGCTACTACAGGGCAACCCCTTAACCCTCTTTGTTTTAGGCTCAATTTGTGGCTGACTAAATTGGCCGAGTGAGTGAGTTGAGTGTTTTACTAAATTTTGTGATATCATTCTTCGATTCCAAAATATCGAGCGCAAAATCAAAAATTTTGAAAAAATGATTCCTTTTCCCACTATTTCGGCCATAACTTTTTTCGTTTTTGACTTTAATATCAATCTTCACAACTCTCTCGTATAAGGGGATCGCACGCACTGTTTCGTGAAATCGGAGCTTATACTGCACTTAAATTAAATTGGAGCGGACGAAAAGACATTTCTAATGTCAAAAATGTAATATCACATTCAAAAAATTGGATCACATAGCTTTGTCATGTCAAAATCTGAAAGTGTAATTTCCATTGTCGGAATCTAAAGACTTGAGGAAAGAACTTTTTGTTTTACTCAATCAATTGTACACAACCGATTTTGATAATGAATAAAGACAAACATCTTAATTGAAAATCTAGATTAAGATTAACTAAACACAACAGTCTTATTTACATTAACCTAAATTTCATAATAATTTGTCAGCTTATATCAAAGTCTAAGGTAACTTAATAGGATTGGAACTGTAAAATGGCTAGAACAACTCTATTATAAAGTAAGACATAAAGTCAAGTGGCGTGTCATAGCTCTAACTAAACAGTTAACATTTTTATTTTGTTTTTAAACTATACGGACACTCTACGTGATCTAACAATACTAAGAATGTAGACTTATTTATTTGTGAAACATGAGTATACATTCCAGTAGGTTGAACTAGCTAGAGTATCAGTCCCGTCCTAGTTTACTTTACATGTAAAAAAATTTTCACCTCACAAGCTCGGAAAGATTCTGTTTATCATTCGAAATCTGAGTGCAAAAGTGAATTTTATCCGCTAGCGTGGAAAGAGTTTTTGAAATTCGAATCTGTCTATTCAAGATTATACCGCCAATCCACTGAAAATGCTTAATAACTATTTCATGTTACTGGCCAGCACGAAAAAAAAAACTTTTTAAAATGTTCTCTTTAGCAATTCACTTTTTTCCTCGCTGTTATGAGGTGAAAAGTTGTGTGTTTCGCTCGGCTGCAAAGTTATTCTGCGTCTCGTACCTTTGAAACCTTCGCTAAGCTCAGGATTCTATTAGAATCCTTCGCTTGCTTAGGTTTCAATACAAGTACTCGCGCCAAAAAGCAACTTTGCTTTGCTTTTTAACAAATAACTATTAACTTTCCTTTCAATCTCGATTTTCATAAAAATCTATTAAATTTATGCAAATTCAACTAATTACTAGGTACCTACAAAGTTTCTTTAGGTATCTATTTGAATAAGTTCCGTTTTCTTTGTGCTGAATTTCCTCTACCCTAAGATTATCTGGGAGAAATCGCTCTTTAGCGAAAGGCTGCCTGCCTTATTTGTACCGTTATCATTTTTGTTTTCTTTTTATGCTGTACCTGTGTGTTTGGTGTATATTATGGTCTACACGCAGCACGCTCGGCCTGCGGCCTCGTTTGGCAGGCAGATTGACCCCGGAGACCAGGTCCACCAGGTTCCAGGTGGGCCGCTTCGGAGCTTCGCTCCTACGTGTAGCTCGGCCTTCGGCCTCGCGCTCGGCTCGGCCTAGGATATTTCATTCATTCAAAAGTTTGCCGAGTGGTTTCGGCTTAGAATGGACAACCCGATTTCTTCCCGTGGGTATCGTATGAGTCGACTAAGGGATAAGGGTTTATTATGCAGTGTATTTGTGGGCGAAAGGCTACCTATCACAACTTCACACTTAATTTAATCTTGATACCATCAATATGCTAAAAGTGAGCCTTGTTACAACTGTATGCAAGACAACTGTTAGTTGTAGCAATTTTTCTGACAACCCGAATAGGGGATTATGGTCGTAAGCTCAATCTTATGTATGTATGAAAAAAATCATCATCATTTCAGCCGATGGACTTCCACTACTGGACATAGGCTTCCCCCAAGGGTTGCCACATCGACTGGTCCTGCGCTGCCTTAAGAGGATAGACGAGTACAGTTTTCTCCATACAAACGTATTCCCCTGTATTCTCCCTGGATAATAACACTAGAGCAAATATTTTTTTACCACAGTATCTATGTCACCTCTGCCATGTCCCTATGTTTTGCTTTTTTGCATTAATTAATTACTGTAAGAACAAGGGACCTTCGAAAATGACCCATTTTACTGCCCGTTTTCAGACATCCAGTAAACAAATTTGACGAATATAAACAAAAAAAGCAAAACGTACGGACATAGCCAAAGTCTTTCTCATATTATTTTTGAAAGAATTATTAAAATTGGTTTAGTTTTGGAGGAGAAAACAGGGGAATACGAAATGCTGATTTCGTCGATTTTTAGTATATAAAATTGGTACGAGCTGCAGTTGTCTCTTTCGCACTTTTTACGGCGGGGTGTATGGGTGGGGCGGATCTGATAAATACGTATACAGTCGGAAAAGTGACCTATTCTCCAAATTTGCATTTCATCCCGCCTATCCTCTTAATCCAACGGGTTCATGACGGCTTCACCAGGAGTGCGTGCGAGTGAGAAGTCACACGTTCAAAATGGTATTCGAATGACGCATAATCTCCATAGTAATTTTGAGATTTTCCACTGCTGATTTGAACGTGTCACTTTCAAAAATACCACTCCAGAAAACTAACGCACAATATTTTATTAAAGTATCGATACTGCACATCGGCTTTTCAAGATAAAATAGCAATTTATTTCTTTAGTATACTTTAGTATAGGCAGGTAAAGCAAAAATTTCATAAGAAACTGTAAGTATAAAATCGTTTATGGACACAAAAGCCGACACTCGATCTTTCATGATGTCCAACAAACATTAATGAACATTGTCTAACCAATTTTACTTCTAATTATCTAACAGAATAGAATAGAATGTCTTTATTTGCTCTGAATAGGTACAGTACAGATCTTAGTGTAAGTACTTTTTGTTAAAGTAAAATCGCGGTATTCACGAAGGCCCTACTCATTGTAATGTTAAATGGTTCCATGAGAATATTGCACCTTAGTTTATTGGATTTCATAGCAATTCGTTACGATTGGCTACGTTTTAATGGTAGCGCGGAGACAGCTAAATAAGTCACGTCTCAGCCGCCACGTGCCACCACCTTTACCACTCTATCACAATTTTGACCAACGTAATTAAACTTTGGATATACAACGGTTAGCTACAATGAAGCCGAAATTGTGTTTGTCAAATAAACAAGAAATGTATGTTAAAGTTGCTAATTAGACGTAGGTATTAAGACAATGTTATTGACTGGAATTCGTGGCAGAACATGTGCTTTTCGCATAGTTGTTCACGCTTATGGTTCTACAAAATGAGTAATCGGTTCGTACCCGTATCGTAACTTCAAAGTAAGTTTATACAAATGAGGTAAAGGCCTATGTGTGTCGTATGTATGTGTACTGCACTATAGATGTTAATCTAGATATATTGTTAGCAATAAAATTACATTACCTTCTAAATAGGTTGTAATTGTAAAACACATTTCATGCTTTGCATCTTTTTATTATTTGATATCTTTGTTGGAGGTGTACGAATATTTCACAGTTCGTTATCCATACTAATATAAATAGAATATTGCGTGGTATATGCTAACCATTTTGCGAACAAATTCTCAATTTATCAAATTCCAATCGCCCCACATTCGCGACATACCAGATCAAATAAATACTAACGAAGTACTACACAGGGTCATTCTCAAAAGGAGAAGATCGACAGTAGGTTAGGAAATTGCAGGCTGAATCAGCTGGTTGTCTGAACAGAAAGATGATTCCGTGATGGCACGTTTAAGCTGTTGGTCCCGGCTACTATATCTGGTGGTAGTAGTCGTTACATAAAAACCACGTCAGAAGCCGAAAGGAGCTGAAAAAACTCTGATACCAGGACATGTCCATACGATAAGAAGAAGGGGAAGATCAGGAGTGAGATTTTTGAATCTCATTCGGTGAGCTCAGCAGTTGAAAATGTCAAAATAACTATGGAGATATGCATCTTTCTATTGCTGATTTGACTTTCAAAAATCATACTACAGGAGAGTAATTTTTGAAAATCAAATCAGCAGTGGAAATATGCATATCTCCATAGTAATTTAGACATTTTCAACTGGTGAGCTCACCGAATGAGATTCAAAAATCGCACTCCACATTATAAGGTTAGAAATATCTGCTGTTACACTCTTTTATGCTGTAGGAGTAAAAACCGTCAGCATAGTGCAAGGAACCCCTATGTTGCAACCGCAAAATGACTAGTATACACCCCTCATAATACAAACCCTCGTAGTTTAAGAAGAAAAATATGTGCTCCCCGCTGTCTCATACATTTGGGCAGATTAGGATTGCAGTTTTATATTTATTTTTTCGCCATTTCGATGTTGATCCCATAGAAAAAGTTTTTTGTTTAATGGTCTGATCATCCCCTTAAAATACGTTCAGCCGGAAGCACCCTATATACATGAGTAGGTAAATATACAGGCTGTATATTTACCTATAGTCCAATCATTTTAGGGTTTGACCCTAACAATAAATCATCTATCGCTGAAACTTTGCAGTGTGATAAAGTAAAGTAGGTATCACAATTTTTGAGAGTTACGCGGTTATTAATTAAGCTAAAGTTAATCATTATAACGGGTTCTTACCGCGCATATCGGGAACTCCAAAATAAATAAAAACGCGGTAAGAACCCGTTGTAATGATTAACTTTAGCTTAAAGTAGGTAAGTATACAGATTACGGTTAACAAATAATCTAGGTTTAATTTTTTCCGGTCCTAGATTATTTGACAACCGTAATCTGTATACTTTACTTTATCACACTGCAAAGTTTCAGCGATAGATGAATTATTGTTAGGGTGTCCATACAAGGAAACTCTAAAATGACTGGACTACTACTCATGTATGACATCCACAGATATGGCACGGTACTGGCACGCTACATTTAAGGCTAGGTTATCCCAGTGCAAGCGTCTCTTTCTTGCAAGCATAAGTTTACAATTAGCCATCCCGCTCCAATTGAAAGCAGGATCGCAAAAAAACGTGATTTTCGTCAATATCTTTGCTCATGGGAGTTTCTAAGCTAAAAATTCTTCTGAGTTCACTAGAAATATTTAATGTATTTAGTTAAGTACAAGAATAAAAAGTTAAATATCAGCAGTTTAATCATAGTATTGAAAAAACATAACAAAAAGGGGTAACTTTGGGATGTTTTTCTATCTAGTAAACTTAATCTAATCGTATAATTGAGAACAGTCGCCCATCCGCCCGATCCTTAAATCTTATAACTATTATAAAACCGTAAAATCATGAGGATTAAAAAAGTAGCGGTTCTCTTCATGTAAATTAAAATAACATTCGATAGCGCGATTTAAAAACGTGCAGCGCCATCTATTGACAAAATTGTTAGTTTGTTTGTTTGTTCGCGCATCACGCAAAAACTACTGAACCGATTTTGATGAAACTTTTTTTGTTTGATAGCTTATGATCCGACTTAAAATCTGGTATGTAATTTGTGCGGACGAAGTCGCGGGAAAACACTAGTAAGACATAATTTAATTTCAGACTTTAAAACACAGTTTAAAACACTTTCGTTCGTGTTCAAAAAACGGCCTCGACGGGATAACAGCGTCCTAAAGCGTTTAAAGATCGTTGGCTGTAGGTATGTAGGTACTAATAAAACAAATAGTATATTAAGATAGCAAAGGTACAATGGCAGCTCGTAATCAATTTCGAATGAAAATCAATTTGGCGTTTATATTTATTACTTATAGGCAATATCTCACCACAAACGAAATCAAAATCAATAAATGTAAGTTACGAAACTAGAATTTGGGATTAGTTCGAAAGCTACTTTATTGCTCTGCGGGTGGTCTCCAATCTTAGTTTACGTTACCTAAAGGTACCTTGCTTTAGCAACCGGACCAATATTTTAACTTAAAAATTAATACCTACATAAAAAACCAAAGACGTTTTTTTCGCTTACGCTGATAGACTGAACCACATCGTAACCACGTATGAGACAGCGATAGTCATAAGGGTTAGGTACCTTAGGTACCCTCGGTACTTATTGCTGTCCTTATCGACGTAACCACTTTTTTGTACATACTACGACGGCTGTTTAACTCCGGAGTCAGTCAGCTTCATATGAATTGTATAGGATTTTATGACTATCGCTGTCTCATACGTGGTTACGATGTGGTTCAGTCTATCAGCGTAAACGAAAAAAAAAGATTTTGGTTTTTTTATTTATTAAATTTTAAGTTAAAATATTGGTCAATTCAAATGTCATACTTAAAATAATTCATAATGTTTTGGTGTGCACATTCCATGAAAGCCTGACAATTTCGATGTCACTACAAAAGTCGATCTCAATCTAAAGTAAGAACACAAAGGCCTAAGAGGCCTCGTTCAGAGATACGCGTTGCGTACCATGGCGCGTTAGGCGGAGCGGTACGCGGCTAAATGAAACGTATGCTTATACAGAGTGAAAATGATATCTTTAGCATCCTTTTAAACTAAGAGTCTACCCATCAAACTGAACAATACTATGGGAGCAAACCGATCGGAGCAAAAAAAAAATGTGCTGTTCCATACTAAACTGCAATACCTACTCGACTCAAATGTATGCAACAGCTGATTTTATTATTACTCCGATGGGTTAAAAGTTGTTCAGTTTGATAGGTAGACTCTTAGTTTAAAAGGATGCTAATGAATTTAATGATGTCAATTTCACCCTGTTTATGAGAGCGTTTATGCAGAAGCCATGTCACACGCGTCAAATTATCATAGATAAGTGCGTTCACACACGATGACGCATTGACGGAGCGGCAGATGTCAGTCCATAGAAGCACACAGGTGCGTCAAGCCGTCACCGTGTGTGCTTCTTCGTGCGGTTTCATGCAACTCCTTGCTTCACAACTGACGGACTGACGTCTGCCGCTCCGTCAAAGCGTCATCGTGGCACCCCGTCTCCCTAGCCTTATTAGAGCATTTGCTCTCGCAGCGCTTTGAGAGTCGAAGCGTCGCATCTTCGTCGTCCAAAAGCGCCTCTCGTAATTCATTGCCAAGAGCATGTCATATTAGTATATAGCCACCCCTTGTGTGTGAAGGTGTCGACACTAGTCGTGAGCGCACCTGCCTCCAATGCTCCACAGATTATGCAAACACTGTCCGATACTTCAAACACGAAGACTATAATGCCAACAAAATTCTTAATTCTATTGATACATTATATCGCATTGTATTTTCGACCTTGCATTGATATTCTATGGTCCTTTCACCACCGGTGCTCTAGAAATTTCGATTTGGTTATAAACGTTTGAACATTAATGCTATTTTGGCAGACAAAGGTTTTTTGGTGATCTAAGTGTCTAAAAAACGGGCAATGCGCTAGGAGCACTTGCGCAATCACTTAGTGCAATCAAACCGCAAAACAAATAATGTTTTGTGAGATGATGACGAGAACAAATGCCACATAACCAGTAAAAATGTATTTTACTATTATTGCTTTTTTTTTTATTTAATGGCACTCAATTTGGCCAGTGTCAAGTGATTTATGTAGTCTCAAGTATTGTTTTAACGAAACCACATTAAAACTGTACAAAATGGTGGAGCCACGTGCAAGCCTCACACAGGCAATACGCACGCGTTCGTCCTCCACCAGACTTGCAGCGTGACTCAAAATGTACTATTTCACCTGACAAGCTCGGAAAAATTCTGTTTATCATTCGAAATCTGAGTGCAAAAGTGTATTTTATCCGCTAGCGTGGAAAGAGTTTTTGAAATTCGAATCTGTCTATTCAATATTTTTCTATACCGCCAATCCACTGAAAATGCTTAATGACTATTTCATGTCATTGGCCAGCACGAAAAAAAAAAACTTTTTAAATGTTCTCTTTAGCAATTCACTTTTTTTCCTCGCTGTTGTGAGGTGAAAAGTTGTGTGTTTCGCTCGGCTGCAAAGTTATTCTGCGTCTCGTACCTTTGAAACCTTCGCTTGCTCAGGTTTCAATGCAAGTTCTCGCGCCAAAAAGCAACTTTTCAGCCTAGCATAACAAATAACTATTTACTGGTTATGTAGCATTTACGCCCTATTTATGACTTTGAGCGCAGATATCTCGAGACAGAAGCGATAACGACGTATAACGATTTAGTTTCTATGGGAGTTTTGTTCCATTGGACGAAAGAATAAGGGTTCCTTGTTTGACTACGGAACCCTAAAAATCTGACTTCACGTTGCGTTGGCTAAGAACCAGCTACTTTACATTGGCAATTGATATCCAACTAAATTAAGCATGTTTTACCTTTTATGTAAATGAAAATGGAGGGTTATTTTTACTAATTAAATTTAAATACTATGTCCTATACTTAGTAGACCTACCTAATTGGTCCTCTTAGAGGTGATAATAGATAGATCGTGTTCACGAAGTATTCCAAAAGTTTTGATAACACCATCAAAAATCATTACCTTTCATAGTTTTTTTTATGTTCGTGATATCAAAACACAAATCATTCATCAAATTTCAACACCCATGATTTGACCTTTTTACGAAAAATATTATAAACCACTTGCAGAACATAAATTACTTACTACACCTACTTACTTTTTAGATACCTTGAAGACTGGGTACTGACCCATCTCTATATGCATGTATGGGGACCTTCTAAACAACTATTAAACTACTTTCTTAAATAGACAAATATTAAAGAACCATGTCGTCGATTTCATAGAAAAAAAAACGTTTTGAGGATTTAAAAAAAATATCATGCACTATCTATACAACAACGACATACACCTACAACATCGATATCATAATAAAAATAAGGTAAAAATTTTTTGTGTAAGAGTTTTGTGAAAAATCGATGAATGCTATTCTTTCTTATCTCTAAATTTGACGACATGGTTCCTTAGAACATATTTTTATATCTTTTATAGTTTCGTAGGTCCCCATAGTGGCTTATCTCGATGTGCCACCCTGTATAATTAACTACTCTAAATACTTAGTGCTTCTTATTAAAACACTGCATTCTGAAAAGTACTATAATACATTAAAACAGGGTTAAAAATTAATTGGCAACGTTTGACTAAATTAAATTAGCATGTAAATTAGTTGGAACTAATACAGTACCTACATAGTTTGGTTAAATGTTTCTATAGCTATTATATAACAGTGCAAATTGGCGCTTGTTAAGTAAATTGTAAACCAAATCACACCTTAAGGCTTCTGTGGACCATAATATCGTTATTTAAGGTGAATCGTTTCGCACTTGCTGTACAATCTTTAAACGTTTTTATGGTTAGGATTAAACATTTATCTGATATCTAAACTTTTTTCTGACTGGGGTTGTGTTAACATTCTTAAATGTATTAATATGTTAAAAACAATTAAAAGGACTATTCGCTAAGACTTTAGTATCTAAGCTGTTGATTTTTTGCAAAAAAGCCAGTATCCACAACACTAACAAAACTGAAACTGAATTAAAACTACCGACGACCATTTTCTGGGATCCAGGGTGCAATCACAACACCAAAGAAGTAAAGATTGCAAACACACACACACACACACACACACACACATATTACATATTATATTTAATTATCTTCTTCTTATCGTGTGGGCACAAAGCTCTGGTGTTAGAGTTATTTCAAACCGCCTGACGGCCACTGACGTGGTTTTAATGTAACGACTACTACCCCTAGAAATAGTAGCCGAGAACAACGGCTTAACGTGCCATCCGAAGCACGGAATCATGTTTCTTTTCAGACAATCAGATGATTCAGCCTGCAATGTCCTAACCAACTGGGGAAAAACGCGCAAAGTGACACATCACTAGGTGTCCCCCGTGGGAATCGAACCCACGACCTCCGTGTCAATAGCTCAATGCTCTTAACCATTAGACCATGCAGGTAGTTTGATTATAATAACGTTTTATCATAGATTTACACTCTAGATTAAGCCATATCGTGGCCGCACATGGAATAGAAATATTTTGACTTTTGCATACTAAAAGACCATTTGTTTGGCAAACATTCTATAGGATTGACATCTTGCCAAACACAAAAACCGGCCACGATGACCGAAACAAAAAATTAAGTTTTCTCTTTTTTGTTTACACATGGTTTCACAACTGGCTATCTCGCTCTCGATTTATTGGCTCCATCTTTCAGCGTAAGCGAAAAGTTTTAAATCTATGCGTTTTATCGCACGATGCGAACATAGTCACCTTAAGAAGATACCTAACATAACATAGACATTACTGTGTGCCATAGTGCGTATAAATCTTGCTTCCGTACTTTATTGGCAATACGTTACGAAATATTGTAATCTAGTTTATTAAGAAACTAACATTACCACTGCGAAGGGATTGGCCCATAAAATTTAATAGCTCTAAAAGGGTAGGTCCGTTGTTAGGCTTTAGCTTTGGGTTTTGATTTGTTTCGTACGTTGAAAAGCTTTGAATTTCCTTGTACAATTATAATACAACGTGTTAAACCGCAAAACCTCATACACCCCAACTGATTAACAAGAAAGTAATTAGATTGAAACAATAATTTCATTTTTTTGGTAGTTAAAATTTAAAGTTAAGTATTTTTAACCGACTTCCACAAAAGGAGGAGGTTCTCAATTCGACCCGTATGTTTTTTGTATGTTTTAATTTTAAGTTATCATCATTTCAGTAATGAATGAAAGCGCTAACGTGCTCATGGATACATTTTAAGAATCTTCTTTTGGTAGTAAGTAGGGTGAGTGTACCCTTGCGGTGGGTTAACATCGAGTTTAGTAAATTTTAAATTTTACAAACAAATTACTTTTATAATATTTTGAAAAAATTGCCTATGTTGAAACCATGATAATTCGATTCTGCTCTTGATTCTAAACAAACTATACTTTCTAGTTTTGCGTTAATTCATTAACACGTTGTTTACAAGGATCGTTAGTAAGTGCGTTCACACACGATGACGCACTGACGGAGCAGCAAACGTCAGTCCGTCATTTGTGAAGCAAGGAGTTGTATGAAACCGCACGTAGAAGCACACACGGTGACGCATTGACGCACCGCGTATGCTTCAACGGACTGACGTCTGCCACTCCATCAATGCGTCATCGTGTGTGAACACACTTAATTATATAAAACATGTTTCTCCACTGGAATTGGCAAAATAAAAACAATATCCAACGCAAAATTATTTCGCATTTTCAAAAATCTCACGTTAGATTTTGTCGAGCAAATCTCACGACATTTCACCAAATCACAAAGAGTCAAAAAATTTCCTAAATCACCTCACGTAATTAATGGTAGGTACTTCAATTTCAATGCGTGATTTGGTGTCTACAATACAATACAATTGTACTTTATTACATTATTACACACCAAAACAAAACATTACATTCCACTGTGACCACAGAGTGGCGACGGGCTTACTACGTGCCCCAATGCGATCAGTTAAATGTGGACTTTTTGACAATGTCATATTTTTAATATCGTCACAATACCCAACATAATTTATGCGAGATTTTAGTTCAAGGCTGCTTTATTTAGTTCTTCTGCTACGCGGTGGCAGGTCCCATACAAAAGACATCAACGTGAGCACTATTTTTGAAATTCTTCTCTGCTACGCGTTAGCAGGTCCCATACAAAAGACATCAACGCGAGCACTATTTTTGAAATTCTTCTCTGCTACGCGGTAGCAGGTCCCATACAAAAGACATCAACGCGAGCACTATTTTTGAAATTCTACTCTGCTACGCGGTAGCAGGTCCCATACAAAAGACATCAACGTGAGCACTACTTTTGAAATTCTTCTGTGCTACGCGGTAGCAGGTCCCATACAAAAGACATCAACGCGAGCACTATTTTTGAAATTCTTCTCTGCTACGCGGTAGCAGGTCCCATACAAAAGACATCAACGCGAGCACTATTTTTGAAATTCTTCTCTGCTACGCGGTAGCAGGTCCCATACAAAAGACATCAACGAAAGCACTATTTTTGAAATTCTTCTCTGCTACGCGGTAGCAGGTCCCATACAAAAGACATCAACGCGAGCACTATTTTTGTAACTACATTATAAGAAATCCTTCTCTACTACGCGGTTGAAGGGTGGCAGGTCCCATACAAAAGACATCAACGTGAGTACCTACTGTTTTTGACTCAATAAATCCCGCAATTACGAGTAATATAACTAACGTAAACAGTAAGGGTTGAACTACACCAGGCAGCACAGCATCTTTTTTTCCGTCGCTCCATCCTTTTCTGTCACTCAGGAACGTCATTTGCTAGAGCATATAAGATAGACTGAACGGAACAGCACGCCGCGTGCGATCGCGTTCCGTCTAAAGGATGGAAGGACGGAAAAATGCGATGCGGTGCTACGTGGTGTAGTTCAACCCTAATAGTATTGTAAAAAATACTATTTCATATTTTTATTACTAGCGATACGCCCCGGCTTCGCACGGGAGCAATGCACATACAAGGTGTTTCATAAGTAAGAATAAATTTTTGAAACTCTTAAGGGGGTTGTTAAGACCGTCAATCTGAACAACATTCTCTATGGGACCAACATCGAAATCGCGAAAAAAATAATTTCATATCCCATACATATTTTAGCTCTAGTCGATTTGTAGAGTATAGAACATTTTTTTTTTTCGCGATTTCGATATTCGTGCCATAGTGAAAGTTGTTCAGTTTGATGGTCTACACCACCTTAAAGGTTTATTTGTATTTTTGTAACACCTTGTATAAACCTTCCTCTTGAATCACTCTATATATTTTAAAAAACGCATTAAAATCCGTTTCGTAGTTTTAAAGATCTAGCATACATAGGGACAGACAGACAGCGGCTTTGTTTTATACTATGTAGTGAAGATAAATGTTAAAACAATCATGATCATCAGCCTATATACGTCCTACTGCAGGGCACAGGCCTACCCTCTAGGAGGGTGTTAGGGGCGTTAGTCCACCACGCGTGCCCAATAAGGATTGGTAGACTTCACATACGCATCAGAATTTCTTCTTCTGCATATGCAGGTTTCCTCACGATGTTTTCTTTCACCATTTAAGAGCAGTCGGTGATACGTACATAAGTTAGAAAAACTCATTGGTACATGGCATGTTGTCCGTGCGGATTCGGAACCCGGACCTCATGATTGAGATTCCATACCTCTCAGCAACGCCACCATGTTTGTATTTTTTATGCCATGAGATTCTGGTCGACCTATACGCCATGACCTTAGACATTTTAAAAATTGACTCAATCTCAACAACCAACGCACAACCTAATTAAGATTAACAACTTTACTAACGCCTAGATCAGTATCAATAATCCTAAACGGATGCTAATCAATCACGGTAATTAATCAACAAAGGACCAGAGTCAGATATGCGGTAATTATTAACACTTAAATGGCCGTAATCTGTTAGTTTATCATCGTTGCCATCGGTAGCTGTCCGTTTGACATACAGAGGTTGAAAGCGTTCGGAATGCTGTTAAGTGAATTTACCTTAAGGTGGTTTCCGTCCATACAAAACGTTGTCGTATAACACTCATAGACGGTATTAATAAAAGTAATGTTTTATATATGGAAAAATAGCTTAGAAAATCTAGTTTGCGCGAATCAAATAATATTTACAATTTATAATATTATTACGAAGATGTCACCGTTCTCAATTACACGATTAGATTAAGTTTACTAGATAGAAAAACATCCCAAAGTTACCCCTTTTTGTTATGTTTTTTCAATACTATGATTAAACTGCTGATATTTAACATTTTATTCTTGTATTTAACTAAATACATGAAATATTTCTAGTGAACTCCGTAGAATTTTGCGCTTAGAAACACCCATGAGCAAAGATATTGCTGAAAAACACGTTTTTTTGCGATCCTGCTTTCAATTGTAGCGGGATGGCTAATTGCAAACTTCTGCTTGCAAGAAAGAGACGCTTGCACTTGGATAAGAGGGCCTTAACTTAATCTTATGTCAGTCGATTTGTTGATACTGGCTTTTCGGTGGAGGAAAACATAGTAGCACCGGTAGTAATTATAGTATTCTGTGGTAGCACCTACACGCTTCAGTTGAGAGGCGTTTATTGGTTCCAGTGTCAATTTAATACAGTCATGTTCCCACCGCGTGATTTCTCAAATTTTGTTTAGACTATAAGATGATCGGGCGACCGTGAAGAAATCGTACACCCATCGACCTTATGAATAATTCAGTTTTCATGCAATAGTTTACCATTAGAAGATGCGAAAAAACTTGGTCGGCCGCCCTTATACTGGTGGGTTTTGTGCAGGAGGGTGACTAGTAACCTCTCTGAGACGACACTTACCCATCGAGCTTATGATCAAAATTATGCTTATCCGATTGGTTTTAGTTAGTGTAACGATGTATACTCGGTCGTCCGCCGGATATCCTGGCAGGTGGTGCTGGCCGACCAAAAATAGTGGTCAAATTTTGGAGTACTTCTCACCCATCGAGCTTCACTATTCACCTTTAATATTTCATCGGTCGTCCTTGCCGAAACCTGGTGGTTTCTGGCTGCCAAATAGATTTATCTATCAAAGTCAGATCATGCGTTTCCACGTTCATACAAATAAATACATTATTAACCTGATATGTGCAGTTCTTTTAGCATGAACGTGAACGGTTGTTTTTATAAGAATTTATGACAATTTTTTTTTTTTTATACAGGCTGTTTCATAAGTAACAATAAATTTTTAAAACTCTTAAGGGGGATGTTTAGACCGTCAAACTGAACAACTTTCTCTATGGGACCAACATCGAAATCGCGAAAAAAATTATTTTATATCCCATACATATTTTAGCTCTAGTCGATTTGTAGAGTATAGAACATGACGTTTTTTTTCGCGATTTTGATATTGGTCCCATAGTGAAAGTTGTTCAGTTTGATGGTCTACACCACCCCCATAAAGGTTATTTGTATTTTTGTAACACCTTGTATATTTGGCGATTTATTAATCGACATAACTTCGTCATTTCTAAACTGGTTTGGATTATTGTTTTATTTATCAAAAGAGTGTATTGCAGAGTTCATCCTACTAAAATACCGACACCCGACCACCCATTAGCAGACCTACAAAGCAACTCCACGATTTACTACTGTTAGCAAAAACCATACAAACATGTTTTTCATCCATCAAAATGTCAGCAACAATAAATACCAAATCAAATAATAAAACCACCTAATTAATTTTAAACTATATCGACGTAATGCGGAAACGTTTATGCAGATATATTATGCTCTAGAACTTAAAGATCTTTATCTATGGCCAACGGGCTACATCCAAATAAAGTATTGTTTAGTTATTTCACACACTCATTCATCACTGGAGCTATTTGAGTTGAGTAACAAGTGCAAACGGGTTTTGACTAAAAGCAGGTAGTCTCGTTAAGGTTATTTATATGTATATACAATTATACAGTAGGCCTTAATCATGCATTAAACCGAACGCGAACGAAGTGTCTAGTCGTCCTGTAAACGGACGAATAATATTATCGTCTACTATAGTCGTCCGACTATCGGATGATATGACTTGTACTGGTAATTTATAGCATAGCATAGCATATGCTCACGACTATATTCCCCGAGGAGTCAGAGATATTCTGAAACCTCAGAACATCCACGTTTCACAGTGGTACCAAAACTCTGTCCAGTGTGACGGGGGGTGAGCCCGTCGCCACTTATAATGGACAGTGGGTACACGCCTCGAAATTGAAGCATGCAGGTTTCTTCACGATGTTTTCCTACACCGAAAGGCCAGTGGTGTTATAAATCGTACATACATTCCGAAAAACTCATTGGTACGAGTCGGCCTGGACGGGGATCGAACCATCGCCTCCTGCACGGCAGGCAAGGTTATTCGCCACTGGACCACCACGGCTTTTAAGAAAACGTTATAATTGTGATGAGGGCACCAAAGAAGTGTAAAAGGACTCTTAAGCAGGATGTATATTTTATTTTAATATATTACAAATACAAATCAGTACACATGATACAATGGACCCCGCATGCGGCAAGAATCTCGGGAATCCTTTACGATTTATCAGGCAATAATTACAATTTTAGGACAGAGTGAGCTATATTTAAATAATTACAGTGATAAATAAATGTTAAGTACCTATAGACAATGAAGTTACAACTAACATAACGGAGACATGCGATGAAATTTGATATCTTAAACAAAACTATTTAATATGTTGTAAGTATTTCAGTAAATAACTTTATTGAATATCTAAAGCAGTATCACTAACGCGAACTGCCGACTACCGAACGACAAATTATGTACAAAGTATCTGGTAGCATGTAGTAATGCCTGTATAATGTGTGAATTAATTGCCAATATTACGGTTCTCGTAAAAATAATAACATATAATCAAGTACATATTATACAAGTCAAATTACATACTCGGAACCCTGACGAATCGATGAATAAGAAACTAAATTAATATCAGGAGTGCGATTTTTGAATCTCATTCGGTGAGCTCAGCAGTTAAAACTATCAAAATTACTACGGAGATACGCATCTTTTTACTGCTGATTTGACTTTCAAAAATCGCTCTCCTGTAGTAAGATTTTTGAAAGTCAACTCAGCAGTAGAAAGATACATATCTCCATAGTTATTTTGACATTTTCAACTGCTGAGCTCACCGAATGAGATTCAAAAATCGCACCCCAGGAAGGTTTTCTAATGCATTTATATGTGGATGCTTATTCGACTTATTAACATATTTGTAAACTACATACATACATACATACATACATATTCTCACGCCTGTCTCCCACTGGGGTAGGCAGAAACAACGGAACGCCACTTACTACGATCCTGACAAACCTCTCTAGCTTCTTCCACATTCATTAGTCCTTTCATGCATGCTCGTCGGTTTCGGGTAGATCTGACCTGGCCCTTCTTAAGCACGTCGCCAATTTGGTCCGAATATGTACGTCTAGGCCGTCCCCTTCCAACATTTCCACTTACGCTTGCCTTATAGGTTGCACTCGTCAATCTGCACTCATCCATTCTTTCCATATGACCAAACCATCTCAACATACCTTTCTCTATCTTTGTCACTACATCCTCTTTCAGACCACAACGTTCTCGGATTAAACTATTTTTCAATTTGTCCATAACAGTTACACCACACATACTTCTCAATGAGCGCATTTCCACAGCGTTAATCCTACTTTCGTGCGTCTTCTGCCATACCCAAGATTCACTTCCATACATCAATGTTGGGACTAACACTCCGTTATGAACGGCCATCCGTGCCTTTTTGGACACGTGTTGACTTTTCACAAAAGAATGCAGAGCTCCATTTACCCTATTTCCTGCTTTCACTCTTCTCTCAATATCACCCTCACACTTACCGTCTCTGGTAAACATGCATCCCAAGTACACAAACTCATTCACCTGTTCCAATTTTTCATCACCTATCTTAATACTAAGTAAACTAACTACATATTTAAATTATTTAGTACAATGTAGAGTAAGGTTATACAGAATCGATTAGTAGAGGGATTATAATTATAAATTATTTGTACGTAAATGGTATATAATTAGAAGACCAATATAAAAGTACATAAACAAGGTTTAAGAGTCGATAAGTACTTAAGTAAGTATAACCTTGATAAAACCGGCCAAGAGCAGGTTGGGTGTGTATTACCATTTTTACCATAGATTCTATAATAAAATTCTATTCTAGTCAAAAATTTTCTGCGAATTTCCTATTATTCTTTCGGAATGTTGTTCAGTATCATGGGTACAATCACCCCTTAAAGTTATGCAACTGTTTACCCTAACACCCTGTAATACGTTTCAAATTATTATGTCTACAGCCCTTAAAATGAAGCAGACGGACGGACAGACGCGTAGACGGATGGACGGCGCAGGCTTTGTAAATGAGTCTTGACTTGACAATTAACTAAAAACTCATAAAACGGACACTTTTTCACCAACAAAGCACGGCTTGACGTAAAAATGTAATGTAAAATCAATTTCGGCTACATATAATCTTCTAGGCCGGAATTGCGATCCGGAATCTTAGAGATCTTAAGTCAGATCATAAGCTATCAAACAAAAAAGGTTTCATCAAAATCGGTTCAGTAGTTTTTGCGTGATGCGCGAACAAACAAACAAACAAACACACAAACAAACAGACAGACAAAATTTCTAAAAAAGTTTCATTTCGAGTTCGGGATACCTAAAAACCATATCGTAATCTCTTTTTGTAAATATCTTCAATGTACAGACACACTTCAGTTCCAGTTTTATAATAGTTTAGATTTGCCAACTCCGCAATTCTGAATGCAAGTCTGGTAAATCCATACGACTTCGTAATCCTGATTCGGAATTCCGGATCGCGTGGATCGTGTGGCGAACCTTAGTGATACCCTAGTTCAGATTTGGGTGTAAAACGAGTAGAATCCGGAATCGAGATTAGCTTAGATTGTTATCAGAGCAAGATTGCTGCACGCGGAATTGGGCTGGGTTCGTAGTATTGTATCTAAATTCTAAATCCTGGTCACTTTTCCATCTCATTATGACTATTGCGTACAGTCAGTACCAAAACGTGGTCTCCGTGGTCGAATGGTTAAGAGCATTGTGCTCTTGACACGGAGGTCGTGGGTTCGATTCACATGGGGGACACCTAGTGATATGTCACTTTGTGCGTTTTTCCTCAGTTGGTATAGGACATTGCAGGCTAAATCACCTGATTGTCTGAAAAGAAAGACGATTCCGGGGTTCGGATGGCACGTTAAGCCGTTGGTTCCGGCTACCATCTATCTGTGGCGGTAGAAGTCGTTTCATAAGGCGGTATTCCGTAAGGCGGTTTGAATAAACTCTGACACCAGGGCTTGCCCACACGATAAGAAGAAGAAGTACCAAAACACAGAAATTGTTGAAAAGTCTAGGTACCTAGTGAATAGTAATACACACCTAAAAGATTTAACACCATACAGTATAAAGACACACGCATTAAAATACAGTAGGTATGACATGTTATATGAATATGGCTAAACTCAACAACAACAAATATAATAATTATCTTAAACGTGATTTGCAAAATATTTACACAATATATAATTATAACCTTAGATTATCAAGATAGACAGTCAAAGCTACGAAAACGTCGAAAAAAATTGGAACCAGTACTGGTTCCAAAACCCTATACATATACACGCACACATTCATAATTTGTATGGCGCCTCACGCACACCAACCTAAGAAAGTTAGCCCCTTTTGTTTTATACGGAACAAGTGTGAGGCTCATTCTAGACATATACTTTTTCTAAGATTATAACATTTAAGTAGGTAGATTCTAAAAAAATTATATTAAGATAAAAGCGAAATTGAATCTTATGTAAATTACATTTAGATATACTTAGGCTAAATGTACAATTCATCATAAAATAACTACATTATCTGTTAGGTACCTACTCAAGTCGGTACTTACCTTACCTTATATAAAATATAATACCCTAATAATATGAATGAAACAAATATTAAATACATATTAAAAGGTGGCTTAGACCCTTAGACAACTTGTCTAAGCTTAGACCACAAACTAGAGACAACAGAAGGTGTAAGGTGTGAAGATGTAGAGAAGATGCGGCCAGAAACTATAACGAAATTTTCCGATTCCTATTTATCTTTCTGGCCAATTCTGATAAGCAAATATAATTTATTTATCAGAAAGATGTACTATCCGACATCTTGGACGTTACTTAAGCTGTTCTAAGAATAAGTGAGATTAAGGCCCCCTTGCGCCAACTACGGGTTAGCAATTAACTCCGGATAAAACAGCTCTTTCAGTTGTTTTTCTATACAAAAAATCATGGGTTACCAACTTAACCTGCAGTTTATTGCTAACCCAGGTTGGCGCAAGTGGGGCTAACTGTTTCAAACTCTGTTTCTGTAATTAAAAATACCCTTACATTTTCGTTGCTATTTGGAATGGAGTATAGGTACCTAATACATTTTTAATTTATACTAAACTATGACATCTTCCTTCTACATTTGATTTTGCCCCAATCCTAAAGATCATACAGTTGGTTCATTAAAATACAATAAAACTTTTAATAAATTTACCACGCGTGAAATGCGTGTTTAGCAAATGAAACAAAGATTCACGGTTGGATAAAATTCTATTAATCATAATTATCAAATGAAACATCTTTGTGCGTGTTACGTCTAGTTGCTTACATTAACATTTTGTAATCAACACTTTTTGAGTCGAGATAACAATCTTGAACACTGGAGGTTAAAAAGAATGAGCTATATTCTTAATTAAAAACGCTGAAGAAACTATTGTTCAAAAACGTTTCGTTCTCTCCTTGTAATGGAAACATCTGACGACTAATTTATGAAATACCTGCTAGCTTTTGTTGCTTCCAGTTTCGCTTATTTATTGAATCGTGTCATATGTCAAAATGGGCGTGGAAGTAAGATAAACAATCAAGATCTCTTTTTACATTATCTAGTCGTACGCTCAGTTGCAGAAATCAGTTTATTACATAGACTTAAACTCTAGCGATAGACTTGCCCTTGCATAGAATCAACATGTTCCACTTGAATGAGGTGTACGCACCTGATTGATGTTCCCGAGTTCACTTCGTCACTATGGCAATGACAGACCGCAATGTGTCATTTTGTGTTGTTTTGTGTGACATGTTGTTTGTTTGAACCAGCTTGTCTATCGCTAGAGTAATATGGTTTATTAACACAAAAGGCAAGTAAGGGTAGGTGTAGTTATTATTTTATAGTTAGGACGTTTCAAGAAACGGGAAGGTTTGCAGGAAAAAATCTGCTTTAAAGCAAAACTGCAGTGCTACCTACTGCCTACTCGACTCCCAGTATGGAATTGGCAGATTTTTATTCTTTTTCGACCATCAAACTGAACAACTTAAATTATAGGTACAGGGTGAAATTGATATCATTAGCATCCTTTTAAATATCATTAGCTTTATAATCATAGAGCTATTTAAAGGGGTGGTTAAATATTAATAGGGTGTTTTGTTACACCTTTTATAAACAATTGATTTGAAAATTAATAGTTCCTATTTAGCTATAACTTTCTCGGTTCCAGCCCAACCCAACCGTATCCTTAATTCATATTTTGAATTAGCCATATAGGGTCCTTCTTAATATGCTGACACTTTATTAAGTTGATGGCCAGGCCGTCAAACTGAACCACTTTCTCTATGGGACCAACATCGAAATCGCGAAAAAAAATATCTGTTGTCCCATACAAAACTGCCAACCTACTCGAGCCATATGACATAGGACAGGTGATTATTTTTTCGAGATTTCGATGTTGGTCCCATAGAGAAAGTTGTTTAGTTTGATGATCTGATCATTCCCTTAAAAAAGTGTCAGCATATTAAGTTGGACCCTGTATACCAAACCAAGCATCCATCCATCCTCTACAATACAGTAAAAATTATAAAATTCTACTTAGTACCTATAGTTAGACATTCAATGCTGAATAATTATTATTCATGAAACACTTATACGATTGCTCTTGATCTTGAAGCGAACCACGATTGCATTGCACACTTCACAGTGCGTCGATTGACCCATCGCAAATTATTGAACCAAATTTCACCGCCGCAGCGTCCTTAACTTTTTTCGTTTAAGTTTCTTAACAAAAACATTCAAAAATCGCAAGTTATTCATGTAGTAATTAATGATCGACATTCTATAGTCGCGTGCGCCGCGGTCTACTGCGCTCGCTCGCTCTTGCATTAGGTTAATTGGATTAAACTATTATCAAAATCATTACGAATTTTACTACAGTTTCCTCTTCATTAATTGATTGCCTTCCGAATTCCTAGACGTTACATGCTCTGTAACGATTCAATTAGAGATTAAATATTGTCACAATTAACGATACCTACGTCTAGCTAGAGATAGCTATGTTCACCTTATAGCTAGCACGGTAGCTTGATAAAGGGCTATCGCACATTCGCGCTCTTTCTATTTGCGCGCGAACGAAAGAGATAACAGGCGTGATATAGCCGCATCACGTGCAACATGCTAAGCCTTTTGTAGAGCTAGCATACCATGCAGGACAAAACGAGAAAACCGCCATGCATTCTTACTTTGGCATGTGTGAATTTGACGTAACAATGAATGAAGGCACATCTTGATCTTTCTCGTGTTCTCGGCTGTGGCATGCTAGGTGCACTGTGCACTGCACCTAGAGCACAGAAAATATTACCTGATGGACCGGTGGTCTTTAAACTATTTTTATAGCGTACAACTATTAGTCAGTCCACAGCACAGCATAAGCATATGCTCACGACTATATTCCCCGAGGGGGTAGTCAGAGATATCCTGAAACCTCAGAACATCCACGTTTCACCAGTAGTACCGAAACTCTGTTCAGTGTGACGGGGGGTGAGCCCGTCGTCACTTATAATGGACAGTGGGTACAATGCATGCCTCGAAATTGAAGCATGCAGGTTTCCTCACGATGTTTTCCTTCACCGAAAATCCAGTGGTGTTACAAATCTACATAAATTCCGAAAAACTCATTGGTACGAGTCGGCCTGGACGGGGATCGAACCATCGCCTCCTGCACGGCAGGCAAGGTTACTCGCCACTGGACCACCATGGCATACTCAGTCCACAGGTCGGTCGGCCGGTCGGTCGGTTTGTCTCAGTCAGTCCGATTATTAGTCAGTCCATTCCTAAGAAAATGCAAGTTCTTCTTTCAGATCCATCCTCCTAGAGCGCTATTTTTTAAATACCTATACAGGGCCCAACTTAATATGCTGTCACTTCTTTGAGGGGGTTGATCAGACCATCAAACTGAACAACTTTCTCTATGGGACCAACGTCGAAATCACATCACATTCCCATAGAGAAAGTTGTTCAGGAGTGCGATTTTTGATTCTCATTCACTAAATTCAGCAGTTGAAAATGCCAAAATTAGTATGGAGATATGCATCTTTCTACTGCTGACTTGACTTTCCAAATAATTTGACTTTGGGAGTGCTATTTTTGAAAGTCAAAACAGCAGTAGAAAGATGTTTATCTCCATAGTAATTTTGACATCAACTGCTGAGCTCATCGAATGAGTTTCAAAAATCGCACTCCAGTTTGATGATCTGATCATGCCCTTAAAAAAGTGTCAGCATATGAAGAAGGTCCTGTATACCTAGCAATTAATATATTTAAAAGAAAATCCTTAAAAAGACACATAAACAAACATCTCATCTTGTGGCTGATTCTAAACACAATGCAAACATAAGTAGGTCGCCAAGTCGCCAAATACAAAATAATAATTGCCTATCAATATCTATATACAAAAACAATACCAAGACTTTTATTGATAAATCGAATAGATATAAACATAAACGAAACTCAATTAAACAAAAAAATTGGTCTACGCAATAACGAGAGTGCGTTTATCGTAATAGTGCCATTATCGACTTGTACTACAAAGGTACAGCTACATTAGTAATAAATAAGTGTCTACAGTTCATTTCACGCGAGAAGTCCCCACAAAGAGTCCTTAAAGTCAGCGTCGTAAGTAACAAAATTTATTGATCACTGTGATTTTGTATAGAACAGACAATAAACACAATTCAGAACAGACCTACCGCACCCACCTGTCTCTACGTACTGGTAGCCACAAAAGTGCTATGAAGTTAGCGATGAAAAAATTAATCATATATACCTTTATCCCTCGGCTTCGCCTCGGCCAACAATTACATGAGATCTGACCTTTCTTACTTTCCTGCCCTCGGTGTGTAATCTATACTATACCTCCCTAGAAGAAAGTTCTTGTCCTAGCATTTCTAACTACCAAAAAAGGAAAAAAAGTGTAGATATATTGGTCATATCTAACCATCAAGGCGGCAAAGGCCTGCTGGCTGGTAGGCCATACTCCACCTATTGGGCCCAGTACGGATTGGTACAGGCAAGATATTGGTCAACTTGCTGTCAGATAATTTTCAAGCCGCCTTAATAGGCCTCTGACCTGGCTTAACGAATCATTACACCGCCATCTGATGATCCGAGACCAACTGATTGATATGCCTTCCGAAGCACGGAGATGCTCGAGATGAAATACCACTAAAAGATCACCCATCCAAAGACTGATAGGACCACACGTTGCTTTATTTTGGTGATCGTTTTCAATACCAAAGCTCCACTATGCTAACAAGCGCCTAGCTTAAAAATAAAAATTATCTAAATTAACAATTATGTAGCTGCAGCTACCAGATTCGCTATCAGACAAGGTATTGTTCTTGTTACTAGTTAACAACACCATGTTAGGTAACGTAAAGTACATAAGGAAGCTTTCAAACCTCTATTCAATGATTCTTCTTTGCTTTGATATTAAATTACTACGGCCAATGCACTGCAGATAATCTACGCTTCGGTGTACAGTACGCTTTCGAATCACTAGCCAAATTTTCACAAATGGTTCAGGGATGCCATTTATGAATCTCGTTCGGTGAGCTCAGCAGTTGAAAATGTCTAAATTACTATGGAAATATGCATCTTTCTACTGCTGATTCGACTTTCAAAAATCGCACTCCTGAAGAATGATTTTTGAAAGTCAAATCAGCAGTAAAAAGATGCGTATCTCCGTAGTAATGACATTTTCAACAGCTGAGCTCATCGAATGAGATTCAAAAATCGCACTCCAGATCCTAACTCAAGTGCTTTAATATTCAAATGATTAGAGCCTTAAGGTGTACGCACATTGTGAACGAGCGAAGGAGGCGAAAGAATCGAATTTTAGAATTGGTTGTATGAAATTCTATGTGACACCTCGCACACTTATCTGCGGCGAATCGGACGAATCGTCAGAAGAATTAAAAAGGAAATTCATTTCGTTCGCCTCCTTCACTGCGGATAGATATGCGGACACCCTTATGCACACCACACCACGTTTTTTGTAAAGCGAAGCGCGTACGCGCTTCAAACGAGATTCAGTCGCAGCCAGTAAACCTTTGCACACTACCACGAGGTCAATCACGCATTTGCATCAATACAAATGCGCGTAAAATGCGAAACTAACGCACTTCAAACGCGCATTATTATCAATCATACACCCGAGGCACGTGCCCTGCTGTGGGACGTGAATAGACTGTGATGATGATGAGGATATACAGAGGAGCTTCAAACTAATATATGCATCGTTGTATGCGCGTTTGTATCAAAAAAATGTATAAATCTGCTTTTTGGATCTAGGCACCGCCTTATACGCGCGTTCGTGAATCGCGCATTTCCTGGGCCCTATTCAACAAACGTTACAATTGTAATTTACAATTACAATTCTGGGTACATTGCTGAGAATGCTAGGCATATGTTACCTACTGCAAGTTTAGCGTCATAAGTAACCAGCCATGTAACAAGAATTGTAATTGTAAATTACAATTGTAACGTTTGTTGAATAGGGCCCTGAAGTGCGATTTTTGAACATCATACGATCAACTCGGCAGTAGAAAGATGCACAATCTCCATAGTAATATTGACACTTTCTACGGCTCGATTGAACGTGTGATGTTCAAAAATCGAACTTCTGTATATATAAAAAATGTAGTGTCAGTCTCTGAAGCTACACAGGATGTTAGGAAAAGTATCATTAACCTTTAAACGACATTCTCTACTCATTAAACTGAACAACTTTTAGTGCGTTCAGTTCACACACGATGACGCACAGACGGCGCGGCAGATGTCAGTCCGTAGAACCACACACGGTGCGTCAATGCGTCACCGTGTGTGCTTCTACGTGCGGTTTCATACAACTCCTTGCTTGACAAATGACGGACTGACGTTTGCTGCTCCGTCAGTGCGTCATCGTGTGTGGACGCACTTATTATGGGAGCAAAATTGGCAGCACAAAAAAAATCACATACATTTGACTCGAGTAGACGCTGCAGTTTAGTATGGAACAGTAGATTTTTTTTGTTCTGACAGGTTTGCTCAATTGTATGGTCTAAACTAACTCGAACTTCTTTATCGAGTCGGCAACTCAGCACTTTTGACTCATTACAAATTTACAATATCGGGCCGAATATGCGTTTAGCAAGCCTAAGGCCTAATTTGACCCAAATAGTAACTAACACTGCAATTTGTTGCCTGGATCCAAGTGCCAATGAACATTAGTAAGCTTGCGTAGGAGCTTTTCTGTTAGGCCGAGACTGTGTTGCCAGACGTGTGATAATTATCCTAGATCCACGTTACCTATTTTAGAGTGGCATGTGATAGAAAATAAAAGCCGCCGCACGATAATTCATAATTTTTTTTAAAATAAATGTAATGAAGTCTGTGTATCCAATTACAATTTATAATATTCCTTTAAATTCCAACGATACATCATAATGGCGTAGATATGGTTTAGTATTGGGTAAAGGCAGGGCCGGATTAAGCCATGCAGAGGCCCCTAGGCAATGCAAGTCCTGGGGCCCCTATATCCATGGGCGTCGCAATGATTTTTTCCTAAAATAACCACCAATCAAACAACATAATAAAAACACTAAAATGTGGAGCGAGCGAAGCGAGCTCGAGGTTTTACTACAATATTATAAAATCGCGTTTCGTAATGCTATCTAAATTCTGGAAAAGCGAAGCGAGCTCGAGATTTTACTGCAATAATTGCAGTGAAATCTCCAGCTTGCTTCGTTTTTTATGAAAAATAAGAGACAACTGAAATACAGATCTCTTATTTTTCGTAATTCCTTTTATGTCTGGGGTGGGCCTAAATCATTGAGTTTTCACTTATTTTTCTCCCGAGCCGCGGGGCCCCATGGCGGCGCTGGGCCCATAGGCTGGAGCCTACTTTGCCTCTATGGTTAATCCGGCACTGGGTAAAGGGTTAGGGTTGGGGGGATAGAAATATTTCCTCCCTGTCAATCAAGAATATAAACTACTATTCCCTAAACCTATTACTTACCTATAAATATAAATAGGTAGCATTAAATACTGGCATGCGATGTATGGCATATGTCCAGCAGTGGACGTCCATCGGCTGAGATAATGATGTAGGTAAGAATGATTGAATTTCATGCATCATTTGGTTCTCTTTTAGACCCTAATACGATAATTTAGGGAATATGAGATGCGTTAAAAACACCATAATTTTGCTGTCAATCTAATAATTCTTGACTCATGGATCTGGCAAGTGGCAACACTGGGCCGAGATATCGCTGATATGAAATGCTTGACTGCTGTTAACACAGTGGTGTTTTAGCGCTAAATTTACGCTTAGGTATTCTACCTGTTGGCACAAAATTCAATAGGTACTCCAAAAGCTAAGTGAACCTAAGGCAATGGTACCTACTCCTAGTTATATATCTAGATATCAAATACCTTAGAAAAACATCGCATGTTAGAGCGAGATGGAGCTAAGAGAAAGAAGAAGAGATAGCACATGATCACATTATTGGCTTCTCAACAAACATTTAATTTAAAATCAGCTTTCGTGATACGCGCTAAAAAATTACCGTAAAACAGAAAATTCATAAAAACCGGAAAACCTTTATTTTTTTTCACGTTAGGTACTAATTTAAGTTGATAGCGTAATAAGTAGGTAGTTAATACATGAAAACCGGCGAAGTATAATATAACCTATATGAAATATGTTTTAGCATCCAAAAATTGGTTTTGCCGGTTTTCACACCGGTTTCAAAAATATTTACGTAGCAAAATGTTGTTCCGGACTTCCGGAGTGCGATTTTTGAAAACCTTTCACTGAGCTCAGCAGTTGAAAATGTCAAAATTACTATTGAGAAATGAATCTTTCTACTGTTGATTTGACTTTCAAAAATCGCACTCCTGAAGTATGATTTTTGAAAGTCAAATCAGCCGTAGAAAGATGCATTTCTCCATAGTAATTTTGACATTTTCAAACTGCTGAGCTCAGCGATCAGCGAATGAGTTTCAAAAATCGCACTCCATAACAACATTTTGCGACGTAAATATTTTTGAAATTATATACTTACGAAATCATATGTTTTAGCATCCAAAAATTACTACTTACGTTCTTTCAAAAATACCACTCCTGTTGTTCTGGAGAAACAGTTTTCAGATTTCACGTTTCTTTTATTATACCTAACATCGTGTAGGCTAGTTTAACTTCAATTAGTTCAGCTTTGACAGTTTCTCTGCTGCCGTAAACAAAGTCAGCCTTGTCACCTTCAAATATTGTGACTGATTACCACCGCATTCAACACCTTACACTACCAGCCCTAGCACCTGTTGACAACACGATTGATTACTCTTTTGTCCGCCTTCATGTCTGTAAAGTTTAATTTAGCGAAACAACCTGCCCAAAGCCCAACCTACAGAAGTAAGAAAAGTTATTGCCATCTAGAATACCTTGCGTCAATCACCAAACCCTATTTACATTTCGGAACGGTTTGTTGTGATCGTAATTAAATTAGAATCACTTTTTGATAGCCACTATAAACGTTTAGAGTAGTTATGCTGCAGTAGGCGGATAGGAACGCAGCTACTAGTCTTTGGGCTGTCGCACGCTATGTAAATTGAACAAATAATAGCCCATTATAAGTAGGTACTAGATCGATATGAATTTATGTGAGATGTTAGGCTGGGTACAGATAACGTGAGGCAGCGAGCCATGAGTTCTTGATAGGCGCTGCTTTTAGCCTATATTGTTTCGTGTTTCTAAACTGTAGATAACCAAGTACGAGTTTACTAAAATAATTTGCAGTCTATCTTTACGAAAATTTTCGAATAAAGAACAATGTTTGCATCGTCCCATAAAAATTTCCTTATTCAATATTTTCTTACTGTAATTATATTGGATATTCAAAACTGTGAGTTTACAGGTTTCTTCCCATGAACTGTACGGTATTTCCTATCCAGTGAAGGAAATTAATGTCTCATAAGGGTTAATAAAAAAGATCCCATTGGGTAGAAGTGTTGCTGGCTTGCTAACCCCCATGATAAGATAAGACAAAATAAGATCGTGATCATAATAAACTCGTTCTAAGCGTAGAGCAAGAATCAGGATGGCTTCAGGCAAATTTTCAGAAAAGTTCGAGAAAAGAGACCTGGAGTGCGATTTTTGAATCTCATTCGGTGAGCTCAGCAGTTTTAAATGTCAAAATTAGTATGGAAATACGCATCTTTCTACTGCTGATTTGACTTTATAAAATCGCACTCCTGAAGCATGATTTTTGAGAGTCAAATCAGCAGTAGAAAGATGCATATCTCCATAGTAATTTTGACATTTACAATTGCTGAGCTCACCGAATGAGATTCAAAAATCGCACTCCTGGCATCATTTAAAGACTTTTGAATAGTTTCGCCAGTAACATCCTCACTTTCAAATCACATGATTAAATATTACTCATGAAATTTCTGGATCAGAGATTGCGGAATTGCTAGAAGAAATCTCTTTAGAGATAAGCTCGCCTTTTGTAATTGTCTATTATGCTGTTTTCATTTATGTTTCCGTGTGTACAATAAAGTGTAAAATAAAAAAAATTCAAATAAGGAAACTTATTAACTAGGTGAAACAGAGTGGAATTGAAATTACTAGCATCCTTTCAAGCTAAGATCCTACTCGTCAAACTGAATAACTTTTACTATGGGAGCAAACCGATCGGAGCAACAAAAAAATCTGCTGTTGCATAGGTACACACGGCGACACTTTCAAGCTATACAAAACCAAAATAAGCTGGCCGCGCCTAGGTAGAGTAACGTATAAAATTCCCAGCTGTCACCCCAGGGGACATGGCTAGAGGGGACTACTGGGAACAATCGATAACGTCGCGCGACCAGCTTACTTTCTTTTTGTATAACTTGATGTTTCGCCGTGTGTATTTCGAGTAGGCCTTGCAGTTTAGTACAGAACAACTGATTTATTTTTAGCTCCGCTCGGTTTACTCCCATAGTAAAAGTCGTTCAGTTTCATGAAGAATGCTAATGATATCAATTTCACCCTGTAATAAATTCAAAGATTTTTCCTCGTCACTTCATCTAGTCTTGTTACAAACACCTCTCACGGGGTACCTACGTAATAACATCGATTGATAGACAAGGCACACTTGTTGGCTGCGTGTTACCCCACAATAAATTACTAAATAGCCCCTTGTCTGGCTCTAACCTCGTTCCGTTTGAGAATATTTCGATTGAGATATTGGGCCAAGCACGCAGTGTTGGGCGTGGTCCGCCCTCTACTATGAACTGTGCTACGTTTCAGTTGGATACTCTTTACATTTACTTGTACTACATTGACGCTTTATACACTACTAGAGTTAGTAGTAGTAAGAAAGTAATCTTTATTTGCTCTTATTGAGGGTACAGTTTTACAGATGATTGGTAAGTACAAGAGCGTCGGTGGTGTTGTATCAAAATCGGTCCAGTAGTTTTCACGTGATTCAAACAAACAGATAGATAGACAAAAAATCCAAAAATTTCATCAGTAGAGAAGAGTACGAACGAGTAAGAAGTACTTTACATATACAGGGTGTAAGTGACAGCCTAGCAAATACTGAAACGGTGAACTCAGACCATCAAACTGAAAAACTTTTACTGAGCAAAAAAAAAAAGTCAGTCCCATACTAAACTGCAATACACTCGACGCAATCGTATGGGACACTGTTTTTTTTTGCTCTTTTCGTTTTGCTCCAAGTAAAAGTTGTTCAGTTTGATGGGTAGAGTAGGTTTAAATTAAAGGTGCGTGATCGCACGCCGTCCGTCTATCTTATATGCTCTAGCAAATGACGTTCCTGAGTGACAGAAAAGGATGGAGCGACGGAAAAGTGCGATCGCGTGCGGCCATGTGTAGTTCAACCCTAATGATACTTTTCCTTACACCCTGTATTCCTTGGGTTTGTCAATATTACACATTTATTTTCTAGTGATCTAGGTAGTGATTATCATTTTTTACCGACTTCAAAAAAAAGGATAACAATTCGACACGTGTAATAAAATTATAGATGCGAACGAAAAAGTCATCAGCTTCAATATTATTTTTATTTAATTTTTTTGTTTTCAAGTCTGTTTCAATTTTTTATTTAAAAAAATGTATAGTGTCCACCACGATAATGACATTGTTCCGTCAATTATACTTAGTTAAAATGTTCACGGGCAACAGAACCAATGCAGGAGAGTCACGTTGCAGGGTTTTCCTCGAACACTTGTCTCTCGCGTGGTGTTCGCGCGGTTCGCGTCTCAGCCTGGCACGAGGCTCCAAAATCCTTCTCAGCTGTTGTTCTTACTCTAAAACAATCCTCGAGATTGGATAGACAGTTTGAGGGACCAAACTACTTGACACTGGCGAAATCTAACAAGGAAACGCCATTAAATAAAAATAGAATAGAATAGAACCAATGCAGCCATGTATAACATCTTAGCGATCGTGCTACTTGCACAATGCATTCTGTTAAAGGACCTTGGTAAGGGTAACCACTAGCTTTAGGTAATTTGTCTCCATCTCAGTATATCATTTTTGAAAGGCTGTTTATACGCGTTTCAATGATCATTTGCGATAGGTACTCTATTCAAAAATGTTTTGTTTGATTTTGTAACATACTTACAGACAGATCGATTGATCTACTTTACTCAAATTATATATACTTAACTAGTGTTTACCCGCGACTTCGTCCGCATTAATTATATACCAGATTTTAAGTCAGATCATAGGTAGCTATCAAACAAAAATAGTTTCATCAAAATCGGTACAGTAGTTTTTGCGTGATGCGCGAACAAACAAACAAACAAACAAACACACAAACAAACAGACAAACAGACAGACAAAATTTCTAAAAAAGATTGATTTCGAGTTGGGGATACCTAAAACACATATCGTAACCTTTTTTTTGTAAATATCTTTAATGTACAGACACAGTTCAGTTACAGTTTTATAATAGTTTAGATTAGATAAGTACTTATTTTGTTTTTGTAGGTGTAACGTACTTTTGCAAGTAGGAGTGGTATTTTTTAAAGTCCTACCTACGTTTTAATCAGCAGTAGAAAATGTAAAAAGTGCTATGGAGATTTTGCATCTTTATACTGCTGATTTGAAAGTGTGACTTTCAAAAATCGCACTTCAGGTCCAGGGGGTATCACAATTCGGTATGTCAAGTTTTTTTTTGTCTTCATTTTTATATTTTTTACGGACAGAAGACATAATTTTAAGATACCTATTTCATTCTTATTGCGATTCATCGAGTTTATCAATATAAATTTAATTTTTAAATTATTTTGATCTTTAATCTCTAAGTGCAAAAATGGTGGAGAGAAAATAATTCGAACTCCATGGAGAACAACTACATACAGCTGTATTTAAAAAAATTAAAACCTGCCTCCTCTTTCTAACTCTATGCTGGAAAAAGATACGGCAACATCAAATGTCAAATTCTGACATTGTGAAAGAATTTTTTTTTCTTAATGGCCGGTTATTCTAAGTTGATTTTATGTTTACCAAGGAGTTCAGAGGTATGCCAGTGACGTCACTGCACGGACCGAAAAACGACGTTATTTTATTAAAAATATTTGTAATCCTTTCATTTTAAAATCTCTGACATAGAAAATATGATTATTGAGACTATTATCTCGAAATGGTTTTCAATTCAGCCCTCCAAAAAAAAACTTGACATACCGAATTAGGCACAAGGGCAAGCCCCAAACCCTTCTTAATAATATAACGAATGTAAAAGTCTGTGAAGAAGAAATTCTGATGCTTATGTGAAGTCTACCAATTCGCATTGGGCACGCGTGGTGGATTAACGCCTAAACAGGCAAACACCCTCCTAGAGCGAAATTGCGAGAAAAAAAACAGCTGTCCCATACATTTGGCTCGAGTAGGTTTGCAGTTTTGTATGAAAGAGCTGATTTTTTTTTCGCGATTTCGATGTTGGTTCCATAGAGAAAGTTGTTCAGTTTGACGGTCTGATCATCCCCTTAAAAAAGTGGCAGCATATTAAGAAGGACACTGTATAGGCTGATGATGATGAAAAGTTTGTGACGATGTTTGTGAGTCAGTCACTGACGGATTTGGATGAAACTTGACATACAGATATAATATCTTCTGGATTAATACATAGGATATTTTTTTAAAGTCAAGTCAGTCGACGTCACGCGCAACAGCTAGTAGGTAGATTACCCAAGCAGCAAAACAGATCGTGACTAAATCAATTTTGCCTTAAATATACCTAAACTTCGCATTAACCAAGGCAAGCTTTGCTGAAGTCTGTATTAATAAATTCAAGATGTCTTAGTTTTCAGAAATACCGACTTAAGGATTAGTTAAGTTAAGTAGTATTAACTTTGCCTTAAGTATGTCCACGCGAAATGCAAACTTAAGCATAAAGTTACTCAAAACAGAATTAACGGAGATATAGTTAAATTTAATAGTGTTTAGAAGTATTACTTAAGTTCTACTTAAGGCAAAATTACCTAAAGTTTGCCTTTAGTCTTCCTAAGGTTATCCAGGTCAAACGGTTGCTTTAAGTCGTTCCTTTGAAATTGCAATTTAAGTGGTTGTTTACTTAGCTAATGCTTGTGTCAGTACTATCAGCCTTAAAGGGACGTTTTTAATAAAAAGTAACAAGTTAGTGCTACAATTTGTGTTTATAAAAGTAACATGAGCATAATTAAAGTTAAGAAAATTAAGATAGCAGGAAATTTTCTACGTCGTGTAAGAAAATATGTGACCGCAAATTCTATTCATGCCAAAGATTGTGCAGTGAATGTTAATGCGAGTAGTCCGAGTACAGCCGGAGCCAGTGACTCCTTGTTAGATCCTTGTTAACAACGTTCAAAGTTTACAGTCTGTCTATAAAGTCGTGACCTAATAATTGTAGTAGCTTGATTTTGACGTTTTTGCGTGGAGACAGCGCCCAAATTTTTGTCAAGACTTTTTAGACAGACTGTATCATGTTTGCCAGCACATCCACCAGGCCCGCATCGGTTGATGAAATCATAGAAGACACGAACAGCGAACTTGAATACGTAACTTCAACAAAGAAGAGCGTGATTCTAATTATAGATTTTTTTTTAAAGTGTGGTCTATCTCCCATAATATACCACAACGTACTCATCAGGAATATGAAACAAAAATAATCACAAAAAAAACCAACAGAATAATACGCAAAATAGTAGATTCATATTCTGTATAAAAGATAAGATGAGATAAGATAAATATTCTTTATTTGCACACCAAAAATACAAAAAACAACAACAATATACACGAACAAGAAGGGTAAAAAAGGCGGCCTTATCACTAAAAGTGATTTCTTCCAGACAACCAGTCAACTGTTCAACTGTCTAAAAATGTCAACTGTTTCCTGTTACGGTTCAAAAGACACATTTCTTCAAAAGTAGGAAAGCCGTAACCGGAACGGAACCTTTGCGTACGGAACCCTAAAAAATACAACTCTTTGCATGTTTATGTTGTGACTGAGATACATAAAGTAGATACAAATACGACGCGTTACGTCAAAAGATTCAAGATTTAGAGTGTAGACCTGAGGTTACCTCAGTTTACAATTATTTATGTACATAAATGTCAAATTATAATTATCATTGTCCATAAGTAATACATAAGTAGTACTTACTTACTTTGAATCACTTGTTTTTCTTTAAACACAAATACGAATTGTTCAATCTTGCATTGGCCTTTTGTTTGCAGAAATCACAACAACAATGACAGATGAGAAGAAAATAAAATATCCGTCGAATCAGAATTTATCAAGTACGAGTTAAAGATGACTTAAATCGACACGGTATTTACTTGTATTATTTGAAGTCACACTTCGGTATAAGTTAAGTATAACATTACTTGAGTAAGTAACAGTGGCGGATACAGGGGGGGGGCCCAGGGGGCCATGGCCCCCCCCACGAACCTCTGAATTTTGAGGCCGAGTAAAGAAATGAGCTCTCTTAATTTCTTTTAATCTTAATACGTGGCCCGAGTTGGCCGATGGGCCCCCCCCAACATGAAATCCTGGATCCGCCCCTGGTAAGTAAGCAATAATTATAAACACATTTAACTGATCCTTTACTATGATTTACCAATACTGTATTGCTTTTACTCGTACTTAGCACATGCAATATAGATTTAACGCCATTTTGAATATTCTGCAAATTTGAACATGTTTTTTATTAAGTTCTGTCTTTGTTATTTTAGGCACTCTCTTAATTTTACACAATTTTACATAGTTTTGCGTAACGAAATCAACATTGATATTTAATATTTAATTAAATTTCGAAGAAAAAAGAAAAAAAACAGTTTTTGTGGTTGAATTTTTTGAATTTTAAATACAATTACTTTGTAATTTTTGAAGCCCGCCTGTTTTCTAAGAATATTTGTCCATTTCACACGATAAACGAATGTGCGTTTGAATTTTTACTTTACTTGTCGACGAAATAATGCATTATAAAATAATAATAACTATCAGAGCCATTTTGTTTATCATTCATCATAGAATATTAAGTTGGAAAATGTTACCACCATAATTTATCTTTACTGTATCTACGTAAAGTATAATAATATATTATGAAGGTAGGATGAAATTTCAAACCAAAAATTTTTACTTAAGTTTATCTACGAGAAGTCAACTTTCCTTAAGTCGTACCTAAGTTTATCTTAGTTTATCTGTAAAGTAGTATGAAGTCTATCTTAACTCATTCAGTACTCCATATGCCCACTTTTGCCTAACTCTGCCTTCTAGTGTATCTACAAGATATCTTGAGGGACAGATGGTATTACCTAAGTCAATAACCGAGATTTTGGTTATTGAATGAGAGATATCTACAATTCAGACTTAAGGAAAGATTTTGCCGCTTGGGTAGTAGATTATTAACCAAGGGGATAAAGCAGTGTCTTCTGTCGCGGGTGGGGTTTTAAATCACAAGCGTGATGAAGGACTCGAGGTTTACTCCCGAGCGTAGCGAGGGTGTTAAAAACTTAAATCACGAGCGAAGCGAGGGATTTAAGACGAATCCTGAGTTTAGCGAGGGATTTAAACTCACCCAAGACTAAGACAGCTTTATCACCGAGGAAAATACTCTACTTTTCGTACCATTTGCGAAAAAATTAACACAATAATAATATGAGATAAGCATTTATTAAAAATAATGACAATTAAAAGTAAAAGTTAACATTCGAAACATTGGTCCAATTATTGATAGAGAGAGTTACATTTTTGTTTGCAAAGGCATCAAGCTCATACGGCCTCGTCGGTTTTCGTAATTTTATGATTTTTTTTTCGACATAAATGATTTTTTTTTTTTTTTGCATGCGGAAGGGTCGGTTTATGGGTAACCTAGGATTCACCGTTATCGAGATATTTCATAAAAATAAATGCGTATTCCTTTTACAAAAGAAGTATAATGCTTTATATACAAACTCAATTGTGTAAACACAGATGTAGTTCAGTTCCAAATTTAAATCACATTCTCTCCCTAGGGGTGAATGAAATTCAGTACAACTTTCTTTCCCTGTTTTTAACAGGTTAATAATGATAATTGTTATGTTCGCTTTTTGTGGCATAGAATGTCACTTTTTTGAGCAAGTGGTACGAAAAATAATGTTTTTAAAGTTTTCAGACAACACTAGTCTTCTTTCGAGTGGATGGTATCATGGCATGTCATTGAGTTCGACTTGCCATCCATGGTGTTGAAGATATTTGGCACTGTATGACCTGCCACATACATTGGAATTCCGTAACGGAATTCTGATTCTGAATTCTGATTTTTTATGTATTTCCCCCCTCCATCATACCGTCCGGAATTACGGAGGCATCAACCCCATAATATCTTGGACAGCGTCACACAAATTATTTAGTTAGTCACATTTAAAGTAAGTACCAGAAACTAGCCTGGACTTGTATTATGATAACTAGACAACGATAAAGAATACATAATACATAGGTACAAACATCCATGACTCGGGTACAAATATTCATATTCATCATAACTACAAATATTTGACCCTTACGGGATTCGAACCCGCGACCTTCGGCACAGATGGCAGGTTCACTACTGACTGTGCTATCGCGTCGTCAAAAAAGGTCATAACGGAATTCTGATTCGGAATGGATTTTCTCCCTTCAGAATTCCGTTTGGAATTACGGAGGCACCCCATACCTACTTTTTTATTAACCTATTTCATCCCACTGCTGGCCAAAGGTCTCCCCTTTTAATCCTCCAACCATCTCTGTCCTAGGCATGCACTGGCCACGCGTCGTCGAAAGCATCCAGATCATCCCGCCACCTCTTCCTAGGACGACCTGGACTGGACGCCGACGACCGTTTTCTGGGATCCAGGACGTGACAATTCTTGCCTACCTTTCCTGGTGCATTCGACTTACAAAATCACAATTCCGAATCCCTCGAACTCCATTACAGAGTGTACGTGCCAGCACCAACAGCATCCTGAACATGGTCTCCAGTCTATACTGTGACAGCTTTATTAATTTATTAAGCACTGGATGGGTCTACACTTAAGTGTTTGTACTAACATAGTTACTAACAACATAATGTGGATTTAATGTCTGAAATAACGTTTTCTTTGTTACGGAATTCCGTATGCATGGGGCGGGGTTTATTGCTGCTTTTACATCGTGACGTGATAGCGAATCGAGCCGAGTCCAATGAGAACAAACGCGCGCCCGCCGTTGGCTCTCCTTTTTTTTCAACTAAAATTGCAATTTGGCAGGCGTAGTTGCGAGTTCGGTGGCGTGTTGCGGAGAGGTATGGACTCTCAAACATGAGGTCCGTGTTCGAATCCGTACGGATTACCGACTGCTCTCAAACGGTGAAGGAAAACATCGTGAGGAAACCTGCATATGCAGAAGAAGAAATTCGGATGGTCTACCAATCCGCATTGGGCACGCGTGGTGGATTAGACTCCTAGAGGGTAGGCCTGTGCCCTGCAGTGGGACGTACCTATATAGGCTCTTCTCTTATAGTGTGGGCAAGCCCAGGGCCCTATTCAACAAACGTTACAATTGTAATTTACAATTACAATTCTGGGTACATTGCTGGTAACTTATGACGCTAAACTTGCAGTAGGTAACATAATATGCCTAACATTCTCAGCTATGTACCCGGAATTGTAATTGTAAATTACAATTGTAACGTTTGTTGAATAGGGCCCTGGTGTCAGAGTTTATTCAAACCGCCTTACGGCCTATCTGACGTGGTTTTTATGTAACGACTACTACCACAAAAGATAGTAGCCAGGACCAACTGCATAAATTGCCATCCGAAGCACGGAATCATCTTTATTTTTCAGGCAATCAGGTGATTCAGCCTGCAATGTCCTAACCAACTGGGGAAAAACGCACAAAGTGACATATCACTGGGTGTCCCCCGTTAGAATCGAACCCACGACCTCCGTGTCAGGAGCCCAATGCTCTTGACCATTAGACCACGGAGGCATAACGGCTGATAATGATGAACGATGAGTCGCGAGCCAAAGCCAATTTCCATACGTTTTGTCGTGATTTGCAGCAGCCTGCTAGTATTCATTGTATGAAATCGGTTCAGCAAACAAGTTACACCTTAGCTAGGACGTTAGTCTATGAAACTAACAAACAAAACAGACAGTCGTAATCACTTTCGCATTAATAATATTAGTGTGAATACCTATTTAGACTTCTGTTCCATTCTGCCGACGATAAAATACCTAATAGGTAACTACAGAGTTTTGTTATCGCCGCGTTATCAGACTATTTATCTAAAATACAAAATTACCGATCTGGTATTCAATAAAACTGTATAATCCAAACAATTCGACCTTTAACGAGATTGACCTACATTTTGACCTTTTGCACCACACCCATAGCCATTAGCTATCCAGTTGTTAGTATACTAAACTCAACTCAACAACAATCATGTCGAAAGATCTAGGCCACTACACCCCACTATTTTTTACACCAGAAAATTGTCCTATGTCCTAATAATGAAACTGAACAACTTTCTGAACTGGGTCGAAAAACGTTTTTATTTGGTGATCTTTCATACAAAAGTGACGACTCCCGATCGATTTTCTATGGAAGGTCCTAAAAATTTTCTCGTTTTTCGACTCCTTCGCAAAAGTTGCTCAGTTTCAGTAATTTGCTGTTGATATAAAAAAATAGGGGCAATATATCTAAACTATTATAAAACTGTAACTGAAGTGTGTCTGTACATTGAAGATATTTACAAAAAAAAGATTACGATATGGTTTTTAGGTATCCCTGACTCGAAATCAACCTTTTTTAGAAATTTTGTCTGTCTGTTTGTTTGTGTGTTTGTTTGTTTGTTTATTTGTTTGTTTGTTTGTTTGTTCGCGCATCACGCAAAAACTACTGAACCGATTTTGATGAAACTTTTTTTGTTTGATAGCGTATGATCTGACTTAAAATCTGGTATATAATTTGTGCGGACGAAGTCGCGGGAAAACACTAGTACCTAGGTTATAATTTTGTAAATGGCCGATGGGGCCGAAGAGTTCTCGAGTGGGTGGCCGCCACACAAGGTAGACCGACGACGTGGTGAAGGTGGCGGGAGCACGTTGGACAAATGTCAAGTTTTGCCACGGATCCTTCGATCAACAATATACAACTAGATAACGGGTCGCATACAAAATCAAAGAGAAATTCTGTCCTCGTGAATATACAACATTTTTTGTTAACGAACAGAGAAAACAGTCCGAATACATTATAATTTCGACCTCAAAGCAACCATAATTCCTAGTAATTTAAAAAAGGAACACTGCGGCATTGCGAGACGTGCTTACGTTGGCTTTGTTCGAACGCAACTAATTCAAAATAAGACCTCACTCCAATAGTGAGGCGTTATTTGCCGGGACATGTTTTGAGCGCTGACGCGTTATCTAGTTGGATATTGTTGATGGAAGCACGGATCGAAAAAATCGTATTAGTTTTGCCGCCCCAGGCCTCCCACTACCTTAGTCCGCCTCTGTTTGTACATTGAATTCATTGAAGGCATTGAAATTAATGAATGAAATTAATGATATTATGGGTTTGTTCACTAATTTCACCATATTAGTTCACAGTACAATGTTGATAGCACTATCTATCACAGCGCTATTTTATTTAGATTAGATTAACTCAATTGGCTTAGTTTATAAACGACGAAACGCCCTAACACGATGACAGATGTGAATAAGTAAGTAAGTAAATAACTTTCGTACATTAAACTGTGATTTATAATTGTTTTAATTATTCACCGTTCGGACCAAATATTAGACTCGTGTCTCGATCAGACGATAAATCTAGCTTTATTATATTGTGGGTGAGTTGTAAATAAAATAATATATAGGTATAGGTGGTACTTACTTTATTTATCTACTAAACGACCCCCGAGATTTCGTACGAGCAGACCCACAGAACGCTTCGGCGACGGCATTAAAAAAGAAAAAGTAGGAATCACTTTTCCATACAAATTGTCGAATTTCGGGGGGGGGGGGGGGGGGGGGGGATAAATCCCACTTGCCTGTTACTTACGGTGGTAGTATATAATACTCTGTGTGCGACATAAAAGAGTAGAAAATAAATGAGGGCGCTGCCTACACGCAAGAACGTCAAACTGACGCGTAAGCTGGCAAGACCGACCTACAATTTGTACCAACCAAAGAATGGAGTATATAATATTCTTGGTACCAACATATTTAGATCTTATATAATCTGTGGCTATAATGGTTATCGGGTGCGTTTAGAACCTACGCCCAGAGTGCACTCCGAGTGCAACTTTTCGCCCTAACGCCGTTCCGAGGCTCGGTGAAAAGCGTTCTACCCATAAGAGCGAGCGAGAAGAACAACCGCACCCAAAGGTTCTGAACGCAGCCCAACAGAAACGCAGTTACTATCATTCGTTCTATTTTTAGCCGAGGCAGGCAGGCGGGGCAGGCGTCATTCGTTTTTCGTTTGTTTTTTTTGTTCTTTCCTCGTTCATTCACAAAGACTACAGTTTTCATTCATTCTTTTTGTTTTGTTTGTGATGGTTGATAAATAAAACGTAGCGTAGTGATTAGGTACTTGCTCAGTGGATTAGATCTTGGTTAGTGAATAAAATTGTTCAGTGATCTTGGTAGTCACGTAGTGTTCGGCTTCAATTTATCGCGAAACTGTTGTGATCGTTCTACGTAAGTAGGATATTTATTATCTTAGATTTACGTGCACCTAATAATATTTAAAAAAAGGGTAGAATTTTATTATTTGTAAATTTTAGAGGTAAGTACTTTTACCTACCTATACCTTGTTAACTATACCGCCCGGTCCGATCAACTATTTTTGTCAACAACGTGATTCATACAGTTCAAAGAACTAGGTAGGTACCTACCTACTTAGATAAGTTTCAAGGTCGGTGGATTTCGATTTTATGAAACACTAGTGTTTTCCCGCGACTTCGTCCGCACAAATTATACACCAGATTTTAAGTCAGATCATAAGCTATCAAACAAACAAAAATTCATCAAAATCGGTTCAGTAGTTTTTGCGTGATGCGCGAACAAACGAACAAACAAACAAACACACAAACAAACAGACAGACAAAATTTCTAAAAAAGGTTGATTTCGAGTCAGGGATACGTAAAAACCATATCGTAATCTTTTTTTTGTAAATATCTTCAATGTAGGTACAGACACACTTCAGTTACAGTTTTAAAATAGTTTAGATTGTGACATAGAACGAATGACGTAATCGCCCTGCCTGCCGCATCCGCTACACCATAATAGTAGATTACACACCGAGGACAGGAAAGTAAGAAAGGTCTCAGATCTCATGTAATTGTTGACCGAGGCGAAGATCTCATGTAATTATTTACTGTCCGAGGTTAGTATACTATTTTTCTTCTCGACGGAGGTGAAAGCGACAACTTCGTTTAGCGCAGCGGGACGATAATTGACGCTTTACGTCCGGAGGGAAGAAAAAAATAAATAAAACATCATAAAGATTTCATAGAAAGCGATCGTTCGGCAAATGTTAATTAGGTATGTATGTAAAGCCTGACCAGAAATATAAAAAAATCCTGATTTGGGGGCGCTGCAATAGACTATGACCTTTAATGTCAGTGTTCCAAGTACAAAAATTTGTTCCAATGATTTTCCGCAACATGGCGAGGTTTTTTATTTTTCTGGTCGGGCTAGCCTGACCAGCATAGCTAGCATGCCGCAGTGATACAGCGCTATCACACCTTAGCTCTCTTTCTATTTGCGTGCGAACGAACGAGATAAAAGACGTGATACAGCCGTATAGCATACTACGGCTTCAGAAATATATAAAAAACCTGCTTTGGGGGCGCTGCAATCGACTAGTGTTCCAAGTACAAATATTAGTTCCAAATCAATCTTCTTCTTATCGAGTGGGCTGCAAGCCCTGTTTTCAGAGTTTATTCAAACCGCCTTACGGCCTCTGACGTGGTTTTTATGTAACGACTACTACCACCAGAGATAGCAAAGACTACAGTAGCCGGGACCAACAAATCAATGATTATCCGCAACAGTGCGAGGTTTTTTATTTTTCAGGAGTGCGATTTTTGAATCTCATTCGGTGAGCTCAGCATTACTGAAAATGTCAAAATTACTATGGAGATACGTATCTTTCTACTGCTGATTTGACTTTCAAAAATCGCACTCCTGAAGCATGATTTTTGAAAGTCAAATCAGCAGTAGAAAGATGCGTATCTCCATAGTAATTTTGACATTTTCAACTGCTGAGCTCACGGAATGAAATTCAAAAATCGCACTCCTGGTCGGGTTTCAGTTATGTGTTAATATGTAGGTAGGTATGAGTACCTGTACCTGCCTAAATCCTTTAAAAAGAATAATTTAATGAAAATGTATGTTGGCTTGAAAACCGAGAATTGCAAAAGTAATGGTCTGTCAGTTATAAATGTTTTTGATATGAAACCACTATGAAACATCTATTGGCGCGCCTTGGCAGTAAAACCTACTCGTCGTTCGTGAAGAAAATGGATCTCACGGCGTAAATTCGAAATCAAATCAGTAGTAGGTAGGGTCGTATTGACAACTGCGATTTAGTTTTAAAAAAAACGTTTACAAACAATTTGTATTTGAAATTAACTATTTAAGTTTTTACAGATAATGATATAAAATCGTAGATAGATAAGATACCTAGCAAAGCAAAGTCTCTCACTAGATGTTAACCAATAAAATTATTACTATCAAAACGGTTAAAATTTCTTCCAGACTAAACGATTATGCTAAAAACTAACTAAACGATGATAATGTATTTTTCAGAACTCCAAAATGTCGTCGTTGGTCCTTCAGGGAGATACGCTGGGCAAGAGACAACAGTACTATAATACACTGGTGAAGGAGGCCATTGCAAGCAAACAAAATCTGAAACTTGAAAAACTCAACCCAGAAGAAGATGACATAGAAAACTTTTTTAAAATCGATATCGCCTGCAACAATAAGGACGTGGAGTACATACTGGAAGTGCTGAAGAGCGAGGACATGCTGTACGTGTCTCGAGCTATCAAGCGATGCACCTGGCTCATCACCGACCCGCAGTATGCTCACATCATCAACCCTGAGTATATTCACTCACAACTGTTCCCTCATATGACATCTAAAGCAAGTAACAAACTGATGCTGCAGATACAACGTAAACTAAGAGACGAGTTACGCGTTGAAGCCTTTTATAATTATCACAAACAAGAAAATTTGATTTTAGCACACACCGCCCCTATATGGTTACCGTATTGTTCTCTATCGTTTATAGAAACAGAAATCGTGGTTCAAAGCAGTACACTTATGCACAATATACCCTTATTCAAACGCATTTGTGAAAGATCAATAAAGTTTCTTGAAATATTTTGTACACAACAAGCATTTAAAAGTGATTCAAACTACCATAAAAAAGAAATGTTAAAAGCTACTATGTTTCTAATGAATACACACACTGAAAAATATTTAAATATTGTAGAAACTATTGAATCGTTTTATCGACCCTATTTCGGGGCCAAAGCAGTAAAGCTAATCATGAAGAAGTGTCCGAAAAGAATAACAGAATGTTTTAGTAAATATGCAGATAATATTAATTTAGAAACTTTTGCTAGAATATTGAAAAAGAAGGGGAACATAAAAGAATTTCTGTTACAACACGCAGGGAACGAGAATTTACGACCTTGGTTCACATTTGAAAATTTAAAGCATTTTGTCCCACATATGCCTCGAGAAGGAAGATTTGATTTTATAAAGAAGGCTTTTATCGACAAAAAAGATGAGAAAAATTTATCAGATTGTGAATCTGATATCTGGTGGCCTGAACCATCTAATTCTGAAAATATTTATCTTTGGTACCGATTCGCACCATTTGAAGTAGCTTTTGAAAATCTTGAGAAACGTATTCACTCTGAACCATCGTATGTACGGCGAAATGACATGTTAGCTGTGCTTGTTGCCTGCGCTGGTCGAAACTCACAACACACACATACTGTGTTGCAATACTATCATGACAAACACATCAATGAGCCGTTCGAATTCAAAGTTAAATTTGTAAATGCAGTACTTTCTCAAACTACGATTCACCAGTGTAATGAGAAAACCTGGTACATTTTGAACAATATTTTCTGTAGTATGGGTGTTTATACGGAATTGAGTAATAATGAATTGATTCAACACTGCGTTGATTTCATAGTTGTCTACAATGTTATTCACAACGAAAATGTACCTGAGACAATAGAAAACAAATTAAAGTTTACTTCTTTAAAATATAAACAAAATAAATATAACAATGAAGAGAAAGAAAAGATTTTCAATTATTTACTAAATCTCTTTTACACCAAGATGGAGAGCAAAAACATCGACACTGAAATTGAATTAAAATATATTGTTACTATACTAGAAGATGCTTTGTGCGTTTTAATAAACTGGGAGAAAGAGCTTGCCAATTATCCACACATAATAAATAAAGTTAAACTAATTTCTCAAATTAAAAAACAAAACAATTGGAGAGTGGACTTACTGCCTTTATTCAATAAGAAGAAAACCTGGAGAAAGTTAATGGTTGAGGAATCTCTTGTGATGTCACCTTCTGAAGAGACCTGTATTACCGCCTTGAAGTACGACCCTGGACTCCTGACACGTAACAAGACTGAGGTGGATGCTCTAAAGTGCAATGATGCAATTTCGCTGAAGAGGCTGCTCACCAAGTTGCGAATTTACTGGCCGCAGACACTAGCTAGTGATTGGACTGTATCATACCTGCAACGACTCCACGAAACTGGTGGACACAAATCCCTGACCCTCGGTCTATGTATCCTGCTGCCACAAAAACGACTTCTTAATATTGTTAAGAAATATGCTCCCACTGAAACTGAAAACCAGAGTGATGATTTCGAGCTTGTGTTTAGTTTGCGAAAAAACTTTGCGAAAAACATGCATTTGGCAAGACCTCCGCTTCCGCCGGACGTGGTGTTGTTGTACGCACAGGGTGAGTACTTACAGCACGTTCACCCTTCCCTGAGCGCAATACTTCACAATATAAGCTCAGCTCGCTTCTGCGAAGATATTAATAGGCTCTTAGGCGCACCACTGTCGGTACAAAAGCTTGCCCTTCGAATTGTCTTCTTAAAACTTAATTGTATAGAGCTCAAGCGGATCGTTCCTGATATTTGGAAATCCACTAGTAATTCTACAATCAGGGCACTTATCTTCAAAACTAATAATAATCTTTTGTGCAAGGAAATACGTCATTCTATGATGGAAGAGTTGTGGGAGTTACACAGTACACTAATAGATAATCTATCTCCAGACGAAAGTGAAGAAGTTTTTGAAATTCTTGGTAGAGTGCATAAGGTCCCCATCGTAATAAGAGGAAAGTATTTCATGAAAATTTATAATTGTTTGACATCTTTGCCGACTACAGCTAACTATGAAAGAATTAGGATCAATCTTTCAGAATACATAACAACAATTATGGAGTTTTTATCAGACGAAGACTTTCTTGCAAACATATTGCAGGAATCTCTTGAGATTAAATTTACTACAAGAATTTACGACCATGAGCATCTTAATATAATGTCGTCATACCTGCTTTGTGCTAAAACTGAGGAATCCCAAACCCTGAGATATGAAAAAATTTTAGCTCCATTGCTAAAACACCTTTTAACTTTGTGGAACGTGGAGGAGAACCAATATTCTGTGAGAAGAAATGTTGGAAATATTTTGAAACATCTTTGCAGATTTTTTCCAAAATACGTTTTTCAGAAAGATATGGTATATCCTATCAAGATGTTCACAGATATACAAAATATATTAGAAGAACACTTGACAGCAGATTTTTACTTGATACTAACACACTGGAAACTGGCTACTTGTTTTGTAAAAACACTAGAACCACATAAAGAGCTTGTTTCAACTTTACGTAGTCGTTCAACTTTTCGTGAATATTATTATTATTGCAAATATGACATAGATGAGACCTGGAACGAGGTTTATATTAATGCATCTACAGACTTTACAGAAGCTTGTCTTCAATACTTGAAGGAAGACGTGCAAAAGTATGGATCTACGGCATGGATATTCTTCGCGGTTTCATTTGAAAGAATGTTTAAGAACTACAAACTGCATCGAACAGTACTTTTGGAAACTATAAAGTCTATACTTGTTAGTGAATACAAATTTAAGGAATCCTTCCTCTTAGCCATCAAAATGCTACCAGAATATTGTGATCCTAAAAGTGAAACTGTGAACGAAATCCGCAAATTAATATCTACACACCCATCCCTAGAAGTCAAGTTACATTATTATCAACGATTTCCCCGGTAAGAGGATTCCGAAATGTGTAGGTAAGTAGGTACACACGGCGACACATCGAGCCACGCAAAACCAAAATAAAAGCCTCCGCACATTGCAGCGATATTATCTAGCTATATTATCGACAGCAGATCAGAAGCGCTCGTTGGCGTAGTGGAGCTTCGGTATTGGAAACGATCACCGAAGTTAAGCAACGTCAGGTCCGGTCAGTCTTTGGATGGGTGACCGTTTAGTGGTATTTCATCTCGAGCGTTTCCGTGCTTCGGAAGGCACGTTAAGCAGTTGGTCTCGGATAGTTCCGTCAGATGGCGTTGTAACTATTCGTTAAGCCAAGTCAGAGGCCTATTGCATGGCGGCTTCAAAATTCTCTGACAGCAAGGTGACCACTAACTTGCCTCCACCAACACGCACTGGGCCCGCGTGGTGGAGTATGGCCCGCTCCCTCTCACCCTTATTCGTGAGAGGAGGCCTTTGCCCTGCAGTGGGATTCTACAGGCTATAATGTAACTTACTATTATCGACAGCGATATCAAGTTGTCGAATCGCGCCGGTTTGCGAAAAGAGCAAAGTTGGCGAATCGCACCAGTTTGCGAAACGATCAAGTTGGTGGTTATGCGCGTCCCGACCATCGCGACACCTTACACACTGCAGCGATTCCGCGATTCGCGTCACGCCTGCGCCCCACCACTGAATGTAGTCTAAAGAGATTGCGTCAGATCGCGATAATATCGCGGCAGTGTGTAGGATCGCGCGCGACCCCATACAAAATGAACTGGAAATAAATATCGCAAAATCGCAGCGATATTATCGCTCGATATTATCGCTCGATAAAATCGCTGCAATGTGCGGAGGCCTTAAGAGTGAATAAGAGCTGGCCGCGCGTTAGGTATAGTCTGTCTATAAAGTCTTGACAAAAGATGAGGGGCGTTGTCTCCACGCAATAACGTCAAAATCAAGCATACCCTGGCAACACCACCATACTAAAATGATAAGTTTAAAGACAGACTATAGTAGAGTAATGTAGAAAGTCGCGCTGCCAGAAGTGCAATTTTTGAACATCATAACATGATCATCTCGACAGTAGAAAGATGCATAATCTCCATAATAATTTTGACATTTTCTACTGCAGAGTTGATCGTATGATGTTCAAACGATCATACAGCTCTCTAGCTTATGTTTGTTTTGCGTAGCTTGATGTGCCGTCTTGTGTACCTACCCTACTTCATGTAATAAACTGTATTGATAAGTAGGAACCACATTATTAAATTAACGAATATCATAAAATGTTATTCATATTTGTTTTATTTAAATCTCACCTAATAAAATATGCTTGAGGTATATTACGCACACAATGAAAAAAAAATACCTACAACACATTTTCGCATACAGAAGGAATCGTGGCGGCGTATATTTCTTCTCCTGGAGTGCGATTTTTGAATCTCATTCGGTGAGCTCAGCAGTTGAAAATGTCAAAATTACTATGGAGATACGCATCTTTCTACTGCTGATATGACTTTCAAAAATCGCACTCCTGAAGCATGATTTTTGAGAGTCAATTCAGCAGTAGAAAGATGCATGAGAAGGCTTTTGTATGAGATTTAAAAACCGTTCAAGCTCACCGATGACATTCAAAAATCGCACCCCAGGAGTGCGCTTTTTGAATTTCATTCTGTGAGCTCAGCAGTTGAAAATGTCAAAGTAACTATGGAGATATGCATCTTTCTACTGCAGAATTGACTTTCAAAAATCATACTAACTACAGGAGCGCGATTTTTGAAAATGAAATCAGCAGTAAAAAGATGCGTATCTCCGTAGTAATGCTGACATTTTCAACTGCTGAGCTCACCGAATGAGATTCAAAAATCGCTCGCCTGGAGTGCGATTGAGGGTGGAACGCTATTTTCCATAGATAGCATCCGCCATCTATCTGTTACTTTTCGAAGTGCTAAGTGTTGAATTTGGGTTCGTATCTAAAGTGTAGAGAAAGCGCGCTACGTTACGTACGATTTCGTCCGTGTCAACCACTGTCTTGTTGGTCTAGTGGTCTAGACAACCGGCTCACGTTTCGGGTGCATGTGGTTCGAGCCTTGTGTCAGCTGACAGTCTTTTTCATTTCATACTGGGGCTCCCCCTGCTGATAATATGAGGCAACGCCAATAATTAAAACGTCCTAAAATCCAAGGCGACTTACCTATCTATAACCAATATACATATTAATCTATGGTGCCGGCCGGGCCTCCGATCAAGAGATAATATCTTTTCAACACACTTACTCATAAAATGGCTCTAATTTCACCGCAATAAGGCACATAATGACACCTATAATCGTAGAAAGAGAAGGCACTAGAAGGAAGCACGTGTCTTGTCATATCACTCAGTAAGAGATGCACATATCAAATTCGCTCTAGTTAAAAAAGGAGACCGCTACTTATTATTGTCCTTATCGACGTATCCACTTTTTTGTACTTCGGCCATCTGACTCCAAAATGTCACTTCATATAATTCGCTATCTCATACCCGGTTAGACTGATATTCGGTCTACTAGCGTAAGCGAAAAAAAATTCGTCTATGCTCACTAGCGCCTCAGCGGTAATCACCAACATTACACACTTGTACCATAATGTAAATAAATAAATAAATAATAAATAAATAGTGCGATTTTTGAAAGTCAAATCAGCTGTAGAAAGATGCGTATCTCCATAGTATTTTTTTTATATTTTCAAATGCTGAGCTCACCGAATGAGATTCAAAAATCGCACTCCAGGGATGCGATTTTTTAATGTCATCATCAGTGAGCTTGAACGGTTTTTAAATCTCATACAAAAGCGTTCTAATGCATCTTTCTACTGTTGATTTGACTTTAAAAAATCGCACTCCTGGAGCAAGATTTTTGAGAGTCAAATCAACAGTAGAAAGATGCATATCTCCATAGTAATTTTGACATTTTCAACAGCTGAGCTCACCGAATGAGATTCAAAAATCGCACTCCAGGCGAGCGATTTTTGAATGTCATCATCAGTGAGCTTGAACGGTTTTTAAATCTCATACAAAAGCGTTCTAATGCATCTTTCTACTGTTGATTTGACTTTAAAAAATCGCACTCCTGGAGCAAGATTTTTGAGAGTATCAGCATTTGAAAATATAAAAAAAATACTATGGAGATACGCATCTTTCTACAGCTGATTTGACTTTCAAAAATCGCACTATTTATTTATTATTTATTTATTTACATTATGGTACAAGTGTGTAATGTTGGTGATTACCGCTGAGGCGCTAGTGAGCATAGACGAATTTTTTTTCGCTTACGCTAGTAGACCGAATATCAGTCTAACCGGGTATGAGATAGCGAATTATATGAAGTGACATTTTGGAGTCAGATGGCCGAAGTACAAAAAAGTGGATACGTCGATAAGGACAACAATAAGTAGCGGTCTCCTTTTTTAACTAGAGCGAATTTGTTATGTGCATCTCTTACTGAGTGATATGACAAGACACGTGCTTCCTTCTAGTGCCTTCTCTTTCTACGATTATAGGTGTCATTATGTGCCTTATTGCGGTGAAATGAGAGCCATTTTATGAGTAAGTGTGTTGAAAAGATATTATCTCTTGATCGGAGGCCCGGCCGGCACCATAGATTAATATGTATATTGGTTATAGATAGGTAAGTCGCCTTGGATTTTAGGACGTTTTTATTATTGGCGTTGCCTCATATTATCAGCAGGGGAGCCCCAGTATGAAATAAATTGAAAAAAGACGGTCAGCTGACACAAGGCTCGAACCACATGCACCCGAAACGTGAGCCGGTTGTCTAGACCCACAGATAACCCCCAGTAGATACCGCATGATGACAATTTTGTACAGGCCCGAAGTCACCATTTTTGGTGGTAGGTGCGGGTAGCGGGGCACGAAACAAATGCAACATGATTGGCCATTTCAAGGTCGCACTGTGTATAAAAAATATCGATAAGTTTTGCCATGATTATTCATCCTAAGGCAGGTGATTAAAATTACTAATATTACACAACAATAAACTTATTCGATTCTTAAAAAAATTACTATTATTCCTCTTTAATTCAGAATGACACTACGTGCACAGATAGCGTATTATACAGGGTCCTTCTTAATATGCTGACACTTTTTTAAGGGGATGATCAGACCATAAAACTGAATAACTTTCACTATGGGACCAACATCGAAATCGCGAAAAAAAATCAGATGTCCCATACATTTGGCTTGAGTAGGTTTGCAGTTTTGTATGGAAGAGTAGATTTTTTTTCGTTATTTCGATTTTGGTGCCATAGAGAAAGTTGTTCAGTTTGACGGTTATGATCCCCTTAAAAAAGTATCATCATTTTAAGAAGGATCCTATAATGTATAATAACGAACTAGCTTCCGCCTCGCGGTTCCATCTGTGACTAAAAAGCTTTTCCCTCAGGAATTTAAAATTAAAACATAGTCTGTGTTACTCGCTAGTCGCTAACAAATGCAGATTTCCATTATTGGAACAATTTTTTAATAGGTCCAGTAGTTTTTGAGTTTTCTTGACACAAACACACAAAAAATCTAATCTTTCCTTTTATAGTATTATAGTATAAATATAGATCTTGATTTATATTCTTGTTTTCCGATACGATAAATGGTTCTTCCGTGAGAATCAGATAAAGTGAAAAGTAGCCTATGATCACTGTTCCGTCCGAGTATCATCTGAATCCGTTCAGTCGCTTTATCGATATTGAGTGATAATCATAAGTACATCCATCCATCCATACTTTTGTATTTATATATATATCATAGGCCTTTACATCTGTGGCAGATGATTCAAACAGTGTTTTCGGAGAAGCACTTTTTCTCATGGCTGTACAGTCCTATACGAGAGCCGCATACACGTCCGCAGCCTCTACAACAGAACTGTACGCCGGTGGACGACGACGGGATTATGACAGAGTTATGCCTTTTGTCCCGTTTCTCTGCCAGTTGTGCGAACCAAGCTTCGTCGTGAGTAGTCCGACCATCTCTTGTTTTCCTTCTCCACCGACCTCTATTTTCCGCGAGCTCTTCCCAGTTTGCGTGGCCGATTCCGAACGCGGTCAGGTCCCTCTTGACGCAGTCCTTAAATCGCAGCATGGGTCTTCCGACTGGTCTCTTCCTATGTGCGACCTCACCCAGAAGGATGCGCCTTGCCAATCTCTCACTGGACGTGGAGATCGGTTCTCGTATCGGCAAGGCGGCCACGACGTTCGGAAAATTCAGTGCAAGAGTATGGGACAATAAACACTTAACTACCAAGACTAAAATGGGCGTGTATCAGACATGCATCTTGAGTGTACTCTTGTACGGAGCTGAGACTTGGACGTCGTATGCAAAACAAGAGAGACGGCTAAACACCTTCCACATGCGCTGCCTTCGGAGTATCTTGGGCATACGCTGGCAAGACAGGGTGACAAACGAGCGGGTACTCCAGGTTGCACAGCTGCCTAGTATCACGGCTCTTCTCAAGGAGAGGCGGCTTAGGTGGCTGGGGCACGTACATCGTATGGAGGATTCTCGTTTACCAAGGCGCATCCTTCTGGGTGAGGTCGCACATAGGAAGAGACCAGTCGGAAGACCCATGCTGCAATATAATCATAAGTACATCCATCCATCCATACTTTTGTATTTATAATAATTGTAAAATTGATAAGATTAAGATAACAATAAAATAAGAAACAAAATTTGTAAGTAGGTAAATGATAAAACTATCGATAGCGGTCAGTACGCATAGAAGAAGAACACTATTATAGCACGTGTCAATGTGCCTAACATGTAATACTACCGTTTTAAAATCCTCGCCTAAAAATGCTTTGTAATAATAACATATTATAAAAATATCGATACCGGCCCGAATGCAGAGACGAACAACACTAGCATTACACGTGTCAATGCACGAAAGTGATAGATTTACCAAATTAACTAATGAGAGAAAGGGACCATTTCAAAAAGACATCAACGTGAGCTGAAATTTTGTAGAGGCAACCATTGTACCGCCCACTATAACTTGAACTCCGCACACCAAACAAAATAATGAAAATTAATTAATGTAATGCCATCTTTCTCGTAGCTGGATGTCCAAGAGTTTTTCCCACACCATTTTATAGCACAAACTGAAAGTTTATGCTCAGAAAATCGTAATAAGTAGGTGATTTTTATTTTTTATTTGTGTGTTCACGGATCCAATACTTGGTCGGTACTGAAGTGGCGTGATCACTGACTAGCTTACATCAGTGATCAATCATAGATGTTTGGCGCGCGTCGGCGGCCCTGTATGCGGAATCTACTGGGGGTTATCTGTGTCTAGACCACTAGACCAACAAGACAGTGGTTGACACGGACGAAATCGTACGTAACGTAGCGCGCTTTCTCTACACTTTAGATACGAACCCAAATTCAACACTTAGCACTTCGAAAAGTAACAGATAGATGGCGGATGCTATCTATGGAAAATAGCGTTCCACCCTCAGATCAATGAGGATCTCCGAGGTTTTTTATTTTGAATGTAGTATTAAAGTACAAGAAAAATCCAAAACATTGGTGTTTTTATTTTTTTTCTACGATGAAAAATGAGCGAGCTATGAGCAATTGAATGTAGCAACTGTTGAACTAGCTGGCGGCAAAGTGCGTGACGTCATCGCACCCGTTCGTACTGCGCTTGTAAGGTATTATGGCATTAATAGGTTTATATCTCGGCAAGGTGCGTCTCACGTCAAAAATGCATATTACAAAAAATGCTCGTATGGACAATTTCTACATATTGCGTACATAAAAAGTGGAAGTCATGCAGACACCTAAAATTTTAAGAATATTTTATGTCCTGGAACCAACGATATTTTACCACTAGAGCCCATGGCGGCTAAAGTTCAGTATCCAACGGCACGAATTTAGGGAGGGGGAGGGTCCCCCGATGCACTCATCTCCCTCCCATGCCTCCATTAAACCCCTCTCCCCCCTCCCCCTTCCTCCCACCACTGATGGGGGATCTATCTAAGCATGTTAAGTGTTCATAAATATCTGAACAACTTTACGATAGCAAACCTTATTTCAACCCACAAAGAAATCAAATTAATTTATCTGTCATGTTATTATTTGTTAAGTTGAAAACAAATGGTATCTAGTAGGAAATACGGTTTATTTTCGTGTAATTGTTCAGAAGATTTCAAGGTTTCAAAAGATACAGGCAGCGTCGTCCCCAACAAGAGATGTATTTTTCCAACTTTTTTTATTTTTGCTCTGTCGTAACAACGGTAATACATACAAGCGCCAAACTTGGTGTGATTATAGAGCATACATAAAGTAAATCAATAATAAAAATTAATCAATTAATAGTAACTTCTTGGATTCGATTTAACTAAGATTTAACTAGGTACTTGGTAGATTCAACAATGTGACTGGTTGAATCAACGAACTACTTGATATATTTAACTAAGTACTTGGTAGATTTAACAAAGTGACTGGTAGATTTAGCGAATTACTTGGTAGATTTAAAGATTTAACAAAGTGACTGGTTGATTTAACAAAGTGACTGGTAGATTTAACTGTTTGGCGTTTTATTCGACTTTTCATACAAACTTTCGATCAGCTGATTGCATTTAGTACCTACCTATAGAAAGTCCAATTTTTTTTTCGATTATCCTTTACGTTTCTTAGGGAAAGTAATTCAGTATCATGGGCACAATCAGCCGCTAAAGTACCTACCTAATGCAACTTTACTCTAACACCCTGTGTGGTAGAAAAGTAGCGAGCGTGAAAAGTGGAAATATTTAAGGTATGCGGAGAAGAAGGCTAGAATATTAGCATAAAGTGGCTTTGCGACAGGAGTATTGTTTTAAGGCCAGCCAGGTTATCCGAGTGCAAGCGTCTCTTTCTTGCAAGTATCAGTTTGCATCTAGCCATCCCGCTTCAATTGAAAGCAAGGTCGCAAAAATACGTAATTTTCATCAATATCTTTTATGTTGGGTGTTTCTAAGCTCCACTTTATCGAATGTGCAAAGAGTATAGTAATTATACCAAAAGGAAAAGAGAACCTACTCGCGCGGTTTCTGGTGACCCAAATTGAAATCATCTATCCTTATCACAAATTACCCCTTTAGTTGATTGGTTGGTAGATAACCAATGGACGGTTGACTGATTACTATACATATACGTAGGTATAGGTAGGTATATATGCCTAATATTACTTTATTTCAATGGATATAGGTACTGCCTCGGTTTTGAAATGTCTCTTTAAAGTACAACAGGTATCCTTTAAAGTCACATTTCAAAACGAGAAACAGACACAGAACTCATTCTTTGAAGAATCACAAATAACAAAACACAATCATTCCACACGCAACACGCAGCTCCTCCATCTTTATACAATGAGAGTTGCCAGTAGCTAGGACCAAATTTACTATGCTGTTGTATAAATTACCCTTAAATGCTTTATAAAAAATATTTGAAAGTGTGCAAATACTTTTATTTCAATAACAACAGTTGCGCTGAATATATTATTGTGTAATTTCATAAATATACTGTCATAGCGTTTAAGGGACGGTCCTTTTTAATTTCAAATAATTTGTGTTTTTGTTTATTTTAATATTAATCTCTCTACTCATGTTTATTACTATAACAACTGACAAAGATACAATAAATAACAACATATTAAAGTACCCCCCTACTAGAGGAAATTTACCCCAAAAAAGTAGAATACCCATACTTGCACTTTAACGACATCTACTGTGTTGAAGAAGAACCTGGTTGTCAGTTTTATGTCCGGAAAATGTAAAAGATGGCGTCGTTTTCTACGTAAATTTGACAGATAAGGCCACTGTCCCACCCATAGGCCAAGTATTTCGCTTACGCTGATAGACGGAACATCAGTGTAACCGCGTATGAGACAGCGATAATTTCATCCAGTGATACCATAGGAAATCGAACTCCCATAAAAATTGGTAAATGAACTATGATATTTTATGTACACACGGCGTGTGTGTACACAAGTGCGATTTTTGAATCTCATTCGGTGAGCTCAGTAGTTGAAAATGTCAAAATTACTATGGAGATGTGGATCTTTATACTGTGGATTTGACTTTCAAAAATCATTAATCATACTACAAGAGAGCGATTTTTGAAAGTATAAAGATGCACATCTACATAGTAATTTTGACATTTTCAACTGCTGAATTCGCCGCATGAGATTCCCGCGCCGCGCGTAGGGTGAATACTTACAGTCCTTTGAGTCTAGTTCGATTTTTTTAAAATATTCGTCGCTTGGAAAACTATGAAGAAAAAATACGTCACTTAAAAACGCAAAAAAGCTACAACTCCCTACCCTACTACCTATACGAAAAAAAGGGTAAAGTAGTTTTTACGTGATGCTCGAACAAACACGCAAACAATCAAACGAATAGACAAACAGACATAAAAAAAACCTCACTAACTATTCTTTATGATCCAACCTTAGACGATTTATATAGGGACCGCCTCGCCTTAGCATTTCCCCTTTGCCGACGTGCCAGATCAAAAAATCTTACGTATTTACATACAATTTTATACCATATCTATCACTAAACAGCCTATAATTGCGGAACAATAATTTCGAAACTATCGCGTTTGGGGTTCACACGACACAGTTTTTCATGAATTTTAACATTCAAAATATTAAAATCTAAAGTAATGGAATAAAGTCCAAAGTTGCGGATTTCATGCTGCCTCAAAAATACATACCTCATGCTACCAAAAAGTGGCAGAAAAGTTTGTTAGTAGAATTACACGCGTAACTTGTCCATAAATAAATACTCTAAGGATCCAACTCACGTCAACGACATCTATCATGGTATGTTTTACAGGTAGGTTAACTAAAGCTGTGCAGTGAGACAAAGGCATTGCGTAAATGTGTGGCACGCGCCAGCTTTAGTTAACCGACCTCTAGGTATTTTTAATGCTGTTTTTTGTTGGAGCTTTTAACCCTGAGGCAATGACAGCTATCCATGGTATGGTATGCTTAACTACGTTTAACTAGCGGTTACAAAACTTCCTCATGAAACCTCTTCCGGCTTACCCTTGGCACAGCCCTTGGTGTACCTTATTTTCAATGTGGAAACAGGGTAATTTTAATTTGACATCTGACAACCCTTATTGAGATTACAAATCACAAAATTTTGCTTTAACTTTTAAATTATTGTCTTTAACACTTGCCCGATGAATGAAACTATTAAAATGCGTTTTATTATTAATGTTTCCTGCAGTAAAACGTGAATTAATGTTAACATACCGGTGGCATGAAATATTTTCTTTGCAACGTTCAGTGCGGCTCTTGCATCCTAAAACGCTGCACGCTACCATGTTGTTAACTTAAAGTCACCCACTCGCAACAAATTACAATGAATTAAATTATTACGAAATAACTATTCATCGAAATATAGAGCAACAAACATTTTTATGAAATTTTTGTTGACTGACTCCGGAGTCAGACCATAGAGGCTAGAGCAAAAATATGGCTACGTCAATAAGGACAGCAATAAGGTAGCGATCTCCTTTTTTAACTAGAGTGAATTTGTATTATGCATCCCTCATTGAGTAAATGAGACAAAACACGTTCTTCGTTCTATTACTTGCTCTTTCTACGGTCCCACCACTGCGAATGTGTCTATACCACAGACTTACTGTGGAGCTAGGAATACTTAATATACCTATTTAGTTCAAGTCAAGTACAAAAATAAAATAAAAAATTAGTATCGGTAGTTTAATCATAATATTGAAAAAAAAAAACATAACAAAGAAGGGTTAAATTAGGGATGTTTTTCTATCTAGTAAACTTAATCTAATCGTGTTATTGAGAGCGATCATAATATCCGCCAGGAGTGCGATTTTTGAATCTCATTCGGTGAGCTCAACAGTTGAAAATGACAAAATTACTATGGATATGTGCATCTTTCTACTGCTGATTTGACTTTCAAAAATCGCGCTCCTGAATTATGATTTTTCAAAGTCAAATCAGCAGTAGAAAGATGCATATCTCCATAGTAATTTTGACATTTTCAACTGCTGAGCTTAGACTATATAGACAGAGCAACAAGCGGGCGAAATGGTCCCAAAAAAGTAGGTAAAAACCGTACTCCTTTCAAAAACCTTCCAATAGTCTCAATCATGACGCGAAACGGTACAGACCTCCTGAATCCAAGATAAAAAATTCCGAAAAAATTACTTACGTGATCAAATTGTAACAAATTCACAAAAATATGCACAATAAAAAAAAGATTAACATGTTTCACACTTATATTTTAATTTTTCACCATAATTTGAGATACAATAAGCTGATTGAAAATTTTAAAAACTTTTCTTTGTTTTGAAAATTTTAAAAACTAGGCCATTTTTAAAGTGTGGTCAGATTTTTCTTTCTAAATTTCCCGCCATTATGCCTCGATCAATAGTCGTTTCGTTTTTTTTCATTACTATTTTTATCAACTAATAGACAAAGGTTTTTCGTTCATACAACCTAAAAGCAAAAAAAAAATATTTCACTTTATTAAGTCTTTATTTCTTCCGAACTTTATTTCTACTAACTATCGTGGTGAGAAGGAACATAATTATTAGAGATCGGATGCATATTTACCTAAACTAAATTTTTTTTCCACGGATACTGAATATAGATAACTATGCCTTTCTGAATAAAGTTAATTAAAAAAAAATAGTGCCACACGCACTGTTTTGTCACACTTATCCTCACCATTATGATATTCCGACAACATGATGAACAACTCTGACAACTTTGTCAACCTGACCAACTGAATTGACTTGATAAGGTTGTCCAATTTGTCCATGTTGTCCAATTAAGTACTTTCGACAACAAAACAATTCTGATAACATGAACAACTTGGTCAACTCGGACAACTCTGTCAACTCAGACAATATTGTATAAGTTGACCAAATTTTGAGTTGTTCATGTTGTCCGAGTTGTTCGTGTTGTCCGAGTTGTTCAAATGTCCGAGTTCTACGATAATTTTTATATAGATAAATCTTTTAGCAATCCCGGGACTTCGGAATGATCCTGGGATTGCTTCATAAAATAAAAAGACGCGTCCATATTATTCTTGTGAAAAATGAAGTTTAGGTAAATTATGCATCTGAATATCCGATGTCGAATAACCACTGTTGAGATAATAATTCGCGTGCATGACAGTCTTTGAACACCTTTCTCTATGGGACTAAGGTCGAAATAGCGAAAAAATCTGCTGTTTCATACATTTTGGTCGATTAACTATTTTTTTTAATAGCCCCTTTCATCCCATTGCTTGGGAAAAGGCCTCCCCTTTCGAGTAACTATGGAACAGCAAATTTATTTCGTGCTTTCGATGTTGGCTCCATAGTGAAAGTTGTTCAGTTTGATGGTCTGGAGCACTCTGTTCGATATGCAACGCATTTAATTTTACACCCTGTATAGTGTAGTTGACTCCCAAAGATGACTAAAATTTTCCCAGATTCTAAGGGAGATGGAATTCTGCTGGTAACCCAAACACTCACACACTGAAAGGTTTAAACATGCGTAGAACGCAGCTGTCACGCACACATCTGTCAAAAAATGGAACCATTTTTGTTTTCCATTTGTGAGGCGACGTTCCATCTAGATAATCTAAGCTGCTGAGCTCACCGAATGAGATTCAAAAATCGCGCTCCAGATCCTTAAATAAGACATTTTTTTTTCATGTTTCGTTCGTGTTTATAGTGATAACGGATCATACCGCCTTAATAGTGCGGATCGAATTTAAATTTTTGAGAATAATGTGCTTTAACTTCTGGTGATGGATGTAAGTAAATATTTTTTTGTATTTCTTTTCCATCTGTAAATGAAGAAAAGTGAATCGATGGTAAAGCCTTGAGCGCGAGCAAATAGCTTTCGATGAATTCTTCGCGAAGCAGATGTTTTATAATAAGCAACGTAATCTGTAAACTCAAATCGAAATTTCGAAACATTTCTTCTAATGCGTCTGCATAGGCCAGCCAAACAGATGAACAGTATAATTCGATATCTTCCGACAAACACTGCAGACAACTCTCGGCGAAGTGAGCACAGATAGCCTCGTTCCATGTCCTTTTTAATTTTGTTTGTTGTTCCTCCTCCTGTTGTTCTTTTAATATTTTTACAAGAATTGTCGTCATTTTCCAAAATCTCATCATAACAAAATGGTATTCTAATGGCAATTTTCCTTCCAACTTTTTAAGTATTTCTGTAAACATTTTGATCGGGAAAACCATGTCTTTTTCAAAAACTAATTTGATAAATAATCGACAAAAACATTTCAGCAAATCCTTAACATTATTTCTGACAAAATAACAATCTTCAACTTTTAAATTCCACAAAGCAAAAGAGCGATCTAGAAGTGGACCAAGAATTCTTTCGAATTGTCGAATTTGGGAGTTTTCGGTTTTAGCACTGAGCAAATAAGATACCATTATATCCTCATACACATATCGCTGCGTAGTGAATTTCTTTTCAAGAGAATCAAGCAATATATCAGCAACAAAGTTCTCATCTAATTGCTCCATTATGTCAACTGTGCACATTACGACTTCTTGTACAATATTTTCACAATTCGCTTTCGCGGGCAATGTCTTCAAATATTTGTGACTTTTCATACAACATTTCCCACGGACGACAAGAGGAACCTCTTCAACTGTACCCAGTATTTCGAATATAATTTTGTTTTCATCAACAGATAGGTTGTCTATAAACGCACTGAGTATTTCCCATATTTCTTCAATCAATGATGGTGTTTTTTCATTACACAATAGTTCGTAAGTTGTTTTAAAAAGCACTGCTCTGATCGTTAGATTTTTAGCAGACTTCCAAATATTTGGTAGAGTTTCCTTGAGATCAGTAGCGTTAAGTTTCATGAAGGCAAGTCGAATACCATGTTTCTGTAAAGAAACCGGTGCATCCAGTAGCTTCGGGATGTATTGACGGCTACGAGCAGAACTGATATTGTAAAGTATTGCGTTGATCGAGGGAAGAGCATATTGCAGGTAATCTCCCTGAGCATAAGGTAAAATGTCATCTGGGGGTAGAAGAGGTCTAGCCAAATGTGCGTTTTTTGCAAAATGTTTGCGAAGACTAAGCACGAGTTCCTCCTCATCGCTCCAATTTATCTTAAATTCAGTAGGAGCATATTTTTTTAAAATTTCTTTCAGTCGGTTTTGGGGTAGGAGGGTGCAGAGACCGATTGTAAGTGATTTGTGGCCTCCAGCTTCATTAAGGCGAAGCAGGTATGAGTCAGTCCATTCGCTGGCCAGTGTCTGCGGCCAGTAGACCCGCAGCTTGCTGAGCAGCCTCCTTAGCGATACAGCATCGTTACGCCTTAACGCTTCCATCTCGCTGTTGTGACGTGTTAGTAGCCCAGGATCGTGCTTTAAGGCATTGAGACATGTATTTTCTGATGGAGACATCACAAGAGATTCCTCAAACATGAGCTTCCTCCACGACTTTTTCTTATTGAACAATGGCATTAAGTCTACTTTCCAATTATTTTCTTTTTGAATATTGGCTAGCTGTTTGATTGCGTTGAGTACCCATGTATATTCGACCAGATCCTTCTTCCAGTCTATTAACAAAGATACGACATTCTCTATCAATCCAACAGCTTTCTTTAATTCAGTTTCATGAATAATACTTTCTATCAGAATCTTGTTTCTTAGAAAACTGAGTAAGTAATAGAAAATCTTATCACTCTCTTCATTGTTGTATTTCTCTTGCTTTGATTTGAAAGAAGAAAATTTAAATTTATTTTCGATTGTCTCGGGCACTTTTTCGTTGTGAAGAACTTTGTAGACAATAATGGATTCAATGCAGCATTGCACGTTATTGTTTGATTCTATGTAGACTTCCATGCTGCAAAATATATTGTTCAGAATATTCCATGATTTTTCATCGAATCTATGAGTCGCAGTCTGTGAAAGCAGATTGTTAACAAACTGTATTTTGAACTTAAAGGGTTCATTGATGTGTTTATCGTGATAGTATTGCAGCACAGTTTGCGTGTGTTGTGTGTTACGCCCAGCGCATGAAATAAGAACAGCTAGCATGGAATTTCTTTCCTCAGGAAAGGATTCTAAGCGAATAAGTGTTGTTAGATCCGTAAGCGCTATGTCGAACGGTGCAAATTGGTACCAGCGGTATATTTTTGCAGACGATGACGATTCATTGTTTTCCTCAAGAATTCAAATCTTCCTTCCTCAGGCATGTGACGTATAATATGTATTTTGTTATCAAAATCCCATCTCTTAAATGCTTTGTGGTGGAAGTACTTCAAAAGAAAATCTTTAATATCTCCCTTTTTAAGCATTTTTCCAAATGTCTCCTTGTCAATTATATACGCATACTTATCGAAATTATTCATAATTCTCTGAGGACACTTCTTCATTATCAACGCTGTATATTTAGCACTAAATGCAGGTCGGAAGTCAAAGGATTCTATGAGATTTAAAAAATCGTCTGTATGATTATTTATTAGAAACATAGCAGACTTGGACATGTATTTCATAGTGTAATCACCGCTACCGTAGTGTTCACATAATATTTTCAAAAACGTAAAAGACCTTTCGCAAAGACGCTTGAATAAAAACCAAGGCATGTCTGAACAAAGTGTTTCACGATGAGTTACAATTTCTTTTTCTATGAATGACAGAGAGCAATAATGCAACCATTTAAATGCTGTTTTGAGATGTTTGTCCTTAAAGTGATTATAAAAAGCTTCCACGCGTGTTTCGTCTCTCAAGTGAAGTCGTATCTGCAGCATCAGTTTGCTACTTGCTTTAGAGGTCATCAGTGGGAACAGTTGAGAGTGAAGATACTCAGGGTTGATGATGTGAGCATACTGCGGGTCGGTGATGAGCCAAGTGCATCGCTTGATAGCTCGAGACACGTACAGCATGTCCTCGCTCTTCAGCACTTCCAGTATGTACTCCACATCTTTATTGTTGTCGGCGATATCGATTTTCAAAAAGTTTTCTATATCTAATTCTTCAGGGCTGATTTTTTCGGATTTCGGAGATGGTATCTCTCCAGCGATTACTCTTCTCAAAAGTTTATTGTAGTGATGCTGTCTCTTGCCCAGCGTATCGCCCTCGCCCTCCAGCGGTGGCATTTTGATAGAGCTGAAAATAAAATAAAAATTACATGTGCATTAAAAGTTGTGAGAGATGCTAGAAGATAGGAGTTGGTGCATAAGGAAGCATATAGACATAGAAAACCTAGTCTCCACTCCCAACGTCATAGGAGAGACAAAACCTGCACAACTGCGCTGGCTCGGACACATAGAATGGATGGGGGAAGATCGTGCGGTGAAGAGAGCATATCTGAGGCGACCCTCTGGGCGTTGCCCGGTGGACTGGCCCAATATCGCTGGATAGACCAGGTCACCAAAGATCTCGAGGAGCTGGAGGTGCCCAACTGGACGTAGATGGCACAGAAACGAGATGAATGGCGTGTTTTGTTTTCAGACCAAGACCCACTTCGGGTCCCTGAGCCAGCACAGTACCTAAGTAAGTAAGTATTAAAAATGTATGGTTCTAGTAAATACCTACAAAGTATACCTATTACGTAAAGAATCTAAAAACAATAATATTTAGTGCGTTCACACACGATGACGCGCTGACGGAGCAGCAAACGTCAGTCCGTCATTTGTGAAGCAAGGAGTTGTATGAAACCGCAGCGCACGTAGAAGCACACACGGTGACCCATTGACGCACCGGGTGTGGTTCTATGGACTGACATCTGCCGCTCCGTCGGTGCGTCATCGTGTGTGAACGCACTAACTAGGTACTATGTTGTTTATATGGTCACAACTGTATATTTTCCATCGGGACGCCCAATATCAAAGGTTATGTAATAGTTGAGTAGGTACAATCCGTTAGCACTTAGAATAGAATTCGGCTGTCGGGTGAAATCGGTTATGTTCTTTTCTCCCCTCCGGACGGAACTCGTCAATTTTCGTCCCGCTGCGCTAATCGAAGTTGCCGCTTTCCACCTCGGTCGAGGAGAAAAATAGTATACTAACCTCGGACAGTAAATAGGAAAGCCTCAGATCACAAACATGTTCCTCGGCTTCGCCTCGGTCAACAATTACATGATCTGAGACTTTTCTTACTTTCTCGTCCTCGGTGTGTAATCTTTAGTAGATTAATAGATAAGATCGCGGCCGATGACAATCTTTTTGAACTTAAAGTAAATGAAGGTCTCAAAAAATGTGTCCATAGGAAGGAAAAGTAGGTACTTAGTACTTACCTATTAATGGTTAAATTTTCTGTTAATTTGTAACTTAAGTATTGTGATAGCATCAAATACCTAGACAATTGAATACAAAATCTACAGTAAGATCATTTTCCTATATCATCAAAACCTCAGAGCTAGCCGATCCCCATCGGACAACGGACGGTAATCGAACATTATAATTTTCGGTACCTATGTCAAGTTTTTTTTTGGATGGCTAAATACAAAACCATTTCGAGATAATTGTCTCACTAACAATATTTTCTATGTCAGCCATTTTAAAATGAAAGGATTACAGTTATTTTTAATAAAATAACGTATATTTTTCGGTCCAACGTGTGACGCCACTCGTTGGACCTGCAAACTCCTTTGTAATCTAAAAATCAACATTAAATAACTGGCTATTAAGGAAAAAAAATATGTTGTTAGAATTTGACACTTGATGTTGCCGTTTCTGTTTCCAGTTGAGTAAGAAAGAGAAGGCCGGTGATTTGGATTTTTTTTCCTCCGGGCGGAAAGCGTCAATTTTCGTCCCGCTACGCTAAACGAAGTTGCCGCTTTCCACCTCCGTCGAGGAGTGTTGGCTTCCCCAAAATTAATTTGTAGTAAAATTTGGTATGTTTTAGCTGGCAACACTTTCTCTGTACCGTTGGTTTCGTGTGTGCGTAACAATATAGCTTGAATCCAAGTTTGTGTTTAAATTAAAGTTCCTGCCCACCTCACAACCTACTAGCTGCCTCACAAACAGTCTAAACAAATAAAATTACAAATAAACAGTTTTTCTACAAGGAGAAAAATAGTATAGGTACTAACCTCGGGCAGTCAATAAGAAAGCCTCATATCACATGTTTGTTTTAACATTTACATGAGATCTGAGACCTTTCTTACTTTCCTGTCCTCGGTGTGTAATCTACTCTCAGAATACAGAATAAACCAAAAATCGTCAACGCGCTTGAAAGTGAGGCACTCACAACAACTCCAAATTGGAGTGGCTCGATATCTAATCAGTCAGTAGATGGCCGACGCTCGCATCGGTAATTATCTTAACTATTAAGTATTAAACATGTAAACCGTAAAATCATGAGGAATAAAAAAGTAGGTAGCGGTTCACTTCATATAAAGTCAAATAACATACCTATCGATAGCGCGATTTAAAAACGTGCAGCGCCATCTATTGACAAAATTGTTAGTTTGTTTGTTTGTTCGCGCATCACGCAAAAACTACTGAACCGATTTTGATGAAACTTTTTTTGTTTGATAACTTATGATCTGACTTAAAATCTGGTATATAATTTGTGCGGACGAAGTCGCGGGAAAACACTAGTTATAAATATGATCAAAATGTGAACAAAACAATTGAATTTAGATATGGGGACAGTTTACAGTACTCTATGATATGGGGTGTCAGTGTCAGTGTCAGTCATGGAGTGCGATTTTTGAAAATCATACGAGCGGTTCGGCAGTAGAAAGATGCATAATCTCCATAGTAATTCTGACATTTTCTACTGTCGAACCGCTCGTATGATTTTCAAAAATCGCACTGATGGACGTTTGAATCTTATCTAAATAACTATAATTTTTTTTTTTTTTTTTGAAAATATAAATTTATTTAGACAAGCACAAGAATAAAAAGTTAAATATCAGAAATTCAAATTAAATCGAATCCGCAACGCAGGCTTCGTCAAACCTTAATCACATATCTATATCCGCGACAAGCTTCGTCAATTGCAGCATAGAATATAAAATCCGCATGCAAGCTTCGTCAGACTATCACTAACTAATCTAAAGGCACTGCCCTACGCAACCCTGGTTCAAAGGTCCCTATGATGCTGGCCGCATTGCCCCTCTGGATGGCCAGAGAAATTCTCTGAACCAAAAAGGCTCCCGAGCGCGGGTCCCCAACTTTCGTCCGCATTCGCTGCCCTATCTCCCTCACGAAGTCCTTGGCATCGACCCCCCAAGGGCCCCCAGTCTCAAAGGCAGCTGGAACGAAATCATACCCTTGCTCCAGGTTGGCATATGTCGTCCGCTTAAGCCTCGCCGCCCGCTCCGCGGCAGAGCCAGCAACGCGCATCGTCTGACTCAGGTAGGAAGGAGCAAATGTGCTGACACAGGTCGCATCCCAAATCAGGCAACGCCCCCTTTTCCAGGGGATCAAGGTCAGGCCATCGGGACGCTTCCCATCGGCGCGGCTTAAACCCGGGGGCTCCAAAATACTCGGAACGTCCATCGAGACAAGTGCACGGCGAATTATGTCGTTGAGGGCTTGGTGACGGGGAAATCTACCAGCACAACGCTGGCAACTCAACCCATGATGGCCATTTTCCTCCACCCAACAACCACAAATTTAAAGTTAGTAATTAATTTAAAATTAGTCTGAGTCGGCTTTTCCTGCCATAAGTGTGTCATGCGGAGGGCCCAGCTGGAGGAGTGTGTCTGTGCGTGTGGGCGCGGCGGTTTAAGGAAACCTTCTCCCGATCAGCTGTTCTAGCAATCAGCTGTGCATGCAGCGAAAATACACTGATACCCATAGGCGAAGTATTTTTCGCTTACGCTGATAGACGAAACATCAGTGTAACCGCGTATGAGATAGCGATAGTCATAAAATCCTATACAATTTGTATGAAAATTGCAGAAAATTGATGTTTGACTCCGGAGTCAGACAGCCGTCGTAGAACAAAAAAGTGGCTACGTCGATAAGGACAGCAATAAGTAGCGATCTCCTTTTTTAACTATAGTGAATTTGTTATGTGCATCTCTTACTGAGTGATATGACAAGACACGTGCCAAAAATTTTGTATACTAACTAGATTGCGCACTACGGTGCTGGCAACGAGACAAGTGAGATTACCGAAATACTCGTGTGTCCCTTTCTAACTAGGGTGTCCATTCATTCTCAAATTTGACGGGATACCTAATATGCATTTATTCAAGCCTGTTTCTTACCATCTTGTTGAGGGTTTAATATTATCTTTTTATCCTGGAAAATGTTTTTGGGGGTAAACTCAGAATAAAAACAAATACATATAAATGCTAGGTCTAACAGGCTAGGTCTTCAGGGAACGGAGATATAAATAAGTCTTTTGAATGAAACACGGAGCTGGCGTTGCGCTAGCGTACACACGATTTCATACAAAAGTTCTTACAGAAGGAAACGTTTATTTTTATAAAAACTACATCAAATAAATAGTTCGTGAAATAGTGCCTCTGCCAGTACCAATATTACAAGTAAAAGCGTAGTGAAACAATATAAACAATCAATGCAATGTTCTACGTACAAATGTATTGGCAGTTCAATGCTGTGAAATCGCTGTGAACACACAAAAATGAACTCTATGAACTCCTAATTACTAATAAGCCAACTCTAAACTTGCTTGAATGAAAATAACGCGCCATCAACGAGACTTTACTAAGATTATAGAAGATTCTAGTACTTACGTAGAACTTTGCATTGATTATTTATATTGTTTCAATACACTTTTACTTAAAATATTAGTACTGGCAGAGGCACTTTTTCAGGAACTATTTATTTGATGTAGTTTTTATAAAAAGAAACGTTTCCTTCTGTAAGAACTTTTGTATAAAATCGTGTGTACGCTAGCGCAACGCCAGCTCCGTGTTTCATTCAAAAGATTTATTTATATCTCCGTTCCCTGAAGACCTAGCCTCATGAGATTTTGGATGCCCTAGGGCACTATTTGGGCACTATTTTTTGAGTGTAAAATGGTTGCTGTAATGCAAGCTGTTTTTGCCACAGAAAATGTGTACGCTACCTTGACGTCAAGCTAGCGTACCAGGTAAAAAAAATCTATATCTCGTAAAGTATATAGGCACTATTTATTTGACCTAGGTACTAATTAGGCACTATTTAGGCACTATTTATTGGTACTAATCCTAGCCCAATCCCTTTCATGTGTACGCTAGCTATACGGACACTTTTATTCTTCTATAATGCTTCTTTTAGGATTTATTCAGAAAATTCTATGGTAACGGAAGGGAGGGAAAATCTCCGCCAGGTCTCCTTAAAATTGATCTGTAAGCGAAAATAGCTAATATTTTACCATTTCAGTGCTAATATTAGATACTTAATTAAGTATATTACGAAACATATTATAGCTTTAAATCATTCATATAATGATATTTAAAAAAAAGTCAACATATTGAACAAGTTTGAAAAAAAATGCTCAGTTACCGAAGTTTACGATCCACTTGTGTGATACAAAGACGGACTGCGGACTAGATTATTGCTATTGTTGTAAGTTGAATCAGCTCAATTTAAAATAAATACCCTACGCTTACTTACTTTTTAAACCCGAAGCCGATGATGGCTGGTACAAAATTGGTTTGTGTTTCGTGAAATCGATTACTTATATTATTCCGTGGTGAAAGTCATTGTTTACAATTTGCAATTTACAATTTGCTGTCTTAAGGTGGTTGGAGAGCTGTCAATTTCATAAAAAACGTTGTCGTATAACACTCGTAGACGGTGTTAATAAAAGTAATGTTTTATATATGGAAAAATAGCTTAGAAAATCTAGTTTGCACATATCAAATAATATTTACAATTTGTAATATAATTACGAAGATATAAGGGTTTGAAATTTTGTATGAATAATTTCAAAGCGTGATATCTTCGTAATAATATTATAAATTGTAAATATTATTTGATATGCGCAAACTAGATTTTCTAAGCTATTTTTCCATATATAAAACATTACTTTTATTAACACCGTCTACGCCGGCTTACGACCTACTACCGGCTTGCCGATAAGAAGAACCGTCTACGAGTGTTATACGACAACGTTTTGTATGGACGGAAACCACCTTAAGAACTTGTGTAAGTAATTAAATTAAATAAAAAGAAAATTATTTTTTATTCCTGTTACTTAATAATAATCTTTCAACTGCGAATATCCCTCGTACAGTTCAGAATCAGAACATTTTTTTTTAATTAAGTACCTATTTTAATTTTTAAACTTTAATTTTTTTTTAATTTTTTAATTTTATTATTCCGTCCAAAAAATGTACAATTTAGTAAAACATGGGTACCATTAATTGTAACAGAAATAAACATTTTAAATAGGTATGGAAATAAAATCACAATTATAAATATATTAAATGCCGTAAGAGATAGAGAGGTCCGTTTTTTTTTCAAAATGTATCCCAACTCATTACCCTGAGGGGTTTTTTTAATTTTTTCGATATCGGTTTTTTTCTCGAGAAATAGGCGATATAGTGAGACAAGACCCCGAAAAAAAGCGACATTTTTCGACACTTTTTCAATTTTCGAAAAAAGTGTTTGGTTTTTTTTTTAATACGTATTATAGTCCTCGTTGAGACACATCTTTTGAGACTTCCACCATTCACGTAGCCCTAAAACTCACGACACCAGGGCGATATCTCACTTTTTGTGAATCTGGATGCTATACAGAAGCGATCGAAATAACATTTTCAATGTTAAAAGTTTTTTCCAAGTCAATATGTTGTGTTCTGTGGTGGTGTGGTACGGGACCCTCGATGCGCGAGTAACCCTGACGCGCACTTGACCGATTTTTATTTAAATTTCAATAGCTATTTTACAACTCAAAGGAAATGCATTGTAATAAGTCTTGATAAAAGTTCCTAAACTATAAGACAGATTTTGTTGATTATTAACAACTTTGTCTTACATTGAGATCAAATTAATAATTATACCTTATAAAATATCTTTATTTCTACACCACTAGTTTGGGTGTATTCGGATTCACTTATCGTTTTTCGACCTGCATAGCTAGCATGCCGCAGTGATACAGCGCTATCACACCTTAGCTCTCTTTCTATTTGCGTGCGAAAGAACGAGATAAAAGACGTGATACAGCCGTATCACGTGCAGCATACTACGAGTGCAGTGGGTCTACCATGAGTTTTCACCGTTCTTTACTATTGTAGTTACGTCACCAATTTTGTATTGAATTTCGTACAGCGCCCCTAGTGGTTACGTTGAGAACTAATTTCTGTCATACGAATTGGCGACGTAACTACAGTAGTAAAATACAGGGAAAACTCATGGTAGGCCCTCAGCACTCGTAGTATGCTACACGTGATACGGCTGTATCACGTCTTTTATCTCGTTCGTTCGCACGCAAATAGAAAGAGAGCTAAGGTGTGATAGCGCTGTATCACTGCGGCATGCTAGCTATGCTGATGTTCCTTAAGGAAAGTTGTTCAATTAGTAATGAAACGATTAGCACTGAGCGATTACGATTACGATTTCGATTAATTCCCAAAATAATCGTCGATTACGATTTCGATTATTTCAAACCCATACTCAATACAATATTTTATTTTTTTAAATAAAGCATATTTTTAAAGTTAGGAGATAATAAAAATTAAAGTATTGCAGATTTTCTTTTTTAGAAGACGTAAAAGGAGATATAAAACTAGAAACGACAAACGACTGATTGTAACAGAGAAACGTTTAATATAAAGAATACGCAGTGGAACCTAAGGCCACAATACTAGCATAAAGTGGCTTTGCGACAGGAGTATTGTTTTCAAAGTACTGTTTAAATTCTCGACAATAATGCATTTTAATTTCTGGTGATGGATGAAAATAAATTTTTTTTCGTATTTCTTCAAATACTTCATTTATTGTGAAGTAACATTGAAAGTACCGCAAAGCCATGAGCGCTACCAAATAGCTTTCAATGAATTCTTCGCGAAGCAGATCATCTATAATAAACAACAGAATGTTTGTATTATCCACGACTCTAAACATTTCTTTTAATGCGTCTGCATGTAGCAGCCAAACAGACGAACCGTATAATTCAATATCTTCACACAACAATTGTAGACAACTCTCGGCGAAGTTAGCACAGATAGCCTCATTCCATGTCATTTCTGATTTTGTTTGTTGTTGTCCCTCCTGCTGTTCTTCTAATATTTTTACAAGAATTGTCATCATTCTCCAGAATCTGATCATTACAAAATGGTTTTCTACTGACAATTTTTCCTCCAGGATTTTAAGTATTTCCATAAACATTTTGGCTGGCAAAACAACATCTTTTTCAAAAACATATCTTCTAAATAATTTACAAAAACAATCCAGCAAATGATTAACGTTCCTTCTGACAACATAATGATCATTAACATTTAAATTCCACAAAGCGAAAGAGCGATCTAGAAGTGGACCAAGAACTCTATCGAATCTTTTTATTTGTGATTCTTCGGTTTTAGCGCAAAGCAAATAGGATACCATTATTTCCACATGGTCGTAATCCTGGGAATCAAGCAATATCTCAGTAACAAATTCCTCATCTAAATACTCCATTACGTCATCTAGATACCGTAAGACTTGATCTACAAAACTTTCACAATTAGCTTTTGCCGGCAATGTCTTCAAATATTTGTAACTTTTCATACAATATTTCCCACGGACGACAAGAGGAACCTTTTCAACTTTACCCAGTATTCCGAATATAATGTTGTTTTCATCAACAGACAGATTATCAATGAACGCACTGAGTATTTTCCATATTTCTTCAATCATTGGTGTAGTTTCTTCTTTACATAACAGTTCGTAAGTTGCTTTAAAAAGCACTGCCCTGATAGTACGATTTTCAGCAGACTCCCAAATATTTGGTAGGGTTTCCCTGAGCTCGAAAGTGTTCAGTTTCTTGAAGGCGAATCGAATACCATGTTTCTGTAAAGAAACCGTTGCATCCAGTAGCTTTAGGATATACTGGCGGCTAAGAGTAGAACCAACGTTGTCAAGTATTGCGTTGATCGAGGGAAGAGCATATTGCAGATAATCTCCCTGAGCATAACGTAACATAATATCTGGGGGTAGAAGAGGTCTAGCCAAATGTGCGTTTTTTGCAAAGTGTTTGCGAAGACTTAGTAAGAGATCCTCCTCATCGCTCCAGTTTGTTTTAGATTCAGTAGGGGCATATCTATTAAAAATTTCAAGCAATCGATTTTGTGGGAGGAGGGTGCAAAGACCGATTGTCAGTGATTTGTGTCCTCCAGCTTCATTAAGGCGATTCAGGTAAGAGTCAGTCCATTCGCTGGCTAGTGTCTGCGGCCAGTAGACACGCAGCTTGCTGAGTAGCTTCTTTAGCGACACAGCATCGTTGCGCCTTAACGCTTCCATCTCGTTCTTGTGTCGTATCAATAGCCCAGGATCGTGCTTTAAGGCATTGAGACATGTATTTTCTGATGGAGACATCACGAGACATTCCTCAAACATGAGCTTCCTCCACGACTTCTTCTTATTGAACAACGGCACTAAGTCTACTTTCCAATTTTTTTCTTTTTGAATATTGGCTAGCTGTTTGATTACGTTGAGTACCCATGGATATTCCACCAGATCCTTCTTCCAGTCTATTAACAAAGATACGACAGTCTCTATCAGTCCAACAGCTTCCTTCAATTCGGTTTCTTCACTGATACCCTCATCCCGCATCTTGTTTCTAAGAAAACTTAGTAAATAATTAAAAATCTTTTCTTTCTCTTCATTGTTGAATTTATCTTGCTTTGATTTTAAGGAAGAAAATTTAAATTTATTTTCAATTGTCTCGGGTACTTTTTCGTTGTGAAGAACTTTGTAGACAATAATGGATTCAATGCAGAATTGAACGTTATTGTTTGATTCTATGTAGACTTCCATGCTGCAGAATATATTATTCAGAATATTCCATGTTTTTTCATCGAATCTGTGAGTCGCAGTGTGTGAAAGCAGATTGTTAACAAACTGTATTTTGAACTTAAAGGGTTCATTGATGTGTTTGTCGTGATAGTATTGCAGCACAGTTCGCGTGTGTTGTGTGTTATGACCCGTGCATAAAATAAGAACAGCTAGCATGGAATTCCTTTCCTCAGGAAACGATTCTAAGCGAATACGTTTTTTTAGATCCGTAAGCGCTATGTCGAACTTTGCGAATTGATACCAGCGATATGTTTTTGCAAACGATGACGATACATAGAAGTCTGCTTTAGCTCTTTTCATAAACGTTTTCTTCAAGAATTCGAATCTTCCTTCCTTAGGCATATGACGTACAATATGTGTTTTGTTATAAAAATTCCATGTCCATTTATCAAATGTTTTGTTCTGGATCTGCTTCAAAAGAAAATCTTTAATATCTTCAGTTTTAAGCGTTTTTCCAAATGTCTTCGTGTCGATTATATGCGCATACTTATCGAAATTATTCACAATTCTCTGAGGACACTTCTTCATTACAACCGCTGTAGCTTTAACACTAAATTTAGGTCGGTAGTCAGCTTCAAAGGATTCTATGAGATTTAAAAATTCGTCAGTATGCGTATTTATTAGGAACATAGCAGTCCTAGACAAAACTTCCTTATTACAGTGTAGTTCACATAATGTAGGCTACCTTTCATATTCCATCCCTAAAATATATAATGTACAACACATAAACTATACTTAACATATTTATGTAAATAGGACTATAATACATTAATCAACTACATAAATAACATAAACTATAATTAATATAATAATATTACATTACACTCGATATATAACAAAGCACCTAAGACATAATAAACATTATTTACTACCTATATCTAAGGGCCAGCTCGTCGGTGCGTGAGAAGTGGAAACGCGCACGGTCTAGTGGACACGCGCATCCGAGACCGGTCCCTATCGTTCTCGCCCAAGCGGCCGGTCGCCATGTGCTCACGCGCACTGCGCCGGCCGGTCAGTCTTAACCTAAATGCTAATACGTATGCATACCAATTTGTATAGTTTTTAGAATTACGTCTAGTGCTCCTCAAAACTCTGTACCTGTCTATCTTTGTGCAAATAAACTCGAGTGCATCCAAATATAGTGCCTTCAACTTATTGGGTGGTAATAGCCTACTACCTAAACCAGCGGCCCCGTTATCAACCGAAGCCGCCGCTTTACATAATATTTTCAAAAACTTAAAAGACCTTTCGCAAAGACGCTTGAATAAAAACCAAGGTATGTCTGAACCAACTGTTTTATGATGAGTTACAATTTCTTTTTCTATGAATGACAGAGAGCAATAATGCAACCATTTAAATGCAGTTTTGAGATGTTTGTCCTTAAAGTGATTATAAAAAGCTTCCACGCGTGTTTCGTCTCTCAAGTGAAGTCGTATCTGCAGCATCAGTTTGCTACTTGCTTTAGAGGTCATCAGTGGGAACAGTTGAGTGTGAAGATACTCAGGGTTGATGATGTGAGCATACTGCGGGTCGGTGATGAGCCAGGTGCATCGCTTGATAGCTCGAGACACGTACAGCATGTCCTCGCTCTTCAGCACTTCCACTATGTACTCCACATCCTTATTGTTGCAGGCGATATCGATTTTCAAAAAGTTTTCTATATCTAATTCTTCGGGGATGATTTTTCCGGGTTTCGGAGATGGTATCTCTCCAGCGATTACTTTGTTTAAAAGTTTATTGTAGTGTTGCTGTCTCTTGCCTAGCGTATCGCCCTCTAATACTATCGGTGGCATTTTGATGAGCTGAAAACAGGAAAAAAAATTATGCAAGATACATTTTGAGTGCGAAATCGGGAGCTATTAAATATTTCTCTATCTCGCTCCTTGTCGAATAGCAGATTAATTCGGCGGCGAAAAAGATAATTGTAATCTTCCCAGATGATAGACAATTTCAGATGTAAAATAATGTGGAAATAATCAACAAAATCTGTCTTATAATTTACTTTTATCAAGACTTATTACAATGCACTAATTTTAATTAGATTTAACAATAAAATTTCCTTTGAGTTGTAAAATAGCTATTGAAAAATAAAATCGGTCAAGTGCGAGTCGGGTTACTCGCTCATCTAGGGTAGTGATGTGAACCGATTACAATTTTCAGCACCGGTATTTTTTAATTACTCTTGAGAAAAAAACCTGTTTTTACCGATTACTTTTAGGTTTTTTTAAATCTTATTAAGAAACAATGATAATAAACTAAAATATGCCTAAATAAGTAAGTATAGACCGTAAATAAACAAGTTGATGTGGACATTTTTCACGACTCTTTAGCTATATTTAATAATAAGTTAAGTAAAATAGTTATTTGTTATGCTAGGCTGCAAAGTTGTTTTTTGGCGCGAGTACTTGTATTGAAACCTGAGCAAGCGAAGGAATCTAGGATTGGACAAATAATAGAATCCTGAGCTTATAGCGAAGGTTTCAAAGGTACGAGACGCAGAATAACTTTGCAGCCGAGCGAAACAAACTTTTCACCTCACAACAGCGAGAAAAAAAAGTGAATTGCTAAAGAAAACAACATTTTAAAAAGTTTTTTTTTCGTGCTGGTCAGTGACATGAAATAGTTATTAATGCATTTTCAGTGGACTGGCGGTATAGAAACATATTGAATAGACAGATTCGAATTTCAAAAACTCTTTTCACGCTAGCGGGTAAAATGCACTTTTGCACTCAGATTTCGAATGATAAACAGAATCTTTCCGAGCTTGTGAGGTGAAAAAGTACTTTTTAAATAGATATAAATGAATAATATAATGTTAATTAGTAGGTATGTACCTACCTATAATCGGAATTGGCGTGACGACCCTCAGTGATCACGTTATTTAACCGTGGAAAAAACAAGAAATGTTTGCACCTTCTTTAAATTTAAATTTGTATGCATGCTGAGTTAGCCTATAAGTATGACATGTATACACAATCAATCAATTATACTTTATTGCACACCAAAACAGAACATACATTTGAATAAAAATAAAGAATTACAAGTAGGTCCAAATAAGGCGGTCTTATCGCTAAAAAGCGAAAAAAATAATAAAAAACATCAAATTATCATTATAAATCGTTGTTGTTATCAAATGGTCACAACGGTTTTTTCCAGCGGGACGACCAATTATCGTACGTACATACCTAGTCGAGTAGGTACTATTACGATAACAGACCGATAAATCCATGTTTGTGTTCGTTATTCGTTATTTTGAAACGTATATGTTATCAAAATTCATTATACTGCCAACTTCAATCTTAGGAACTTTGTAAGAAGTAGGTACCTACTCGTCGGCGGTTAGAATCAATAGTGTCTTAGATCTCAAAAAAGTCAACTTTACATTATGACTTTACAGGAGATAAAAAAAAACGTTTCTTCACTTCAGTTAATAAGTTACCAGAAATGTTTAGAGGTATAGACGCTTTGAGGAGATATAGACAATATTGGCAGAAAAATTTAAGATAGGTGGTATTTCTATGACAAATAGCCATAGGCCAAGTATTTCGCTTACGCAAATTGTTCATATTGATATAGTTGCTTGAACGACTTATGCCAAATTTGACTTTAAATCTATTGACATAAAAAAATTTTGATACTTAGACATTATTGGTTCTTAACCCATCCCGTGTCGAGGCTCTGCCAAACAAAAAACGCTCGCGTGTCGCTGTGTTTTATACAATGAAATTTTTTTTTACCACCTTTTAGAAAAAAATATTTTTCGATGTTAGGCTATGAAATTATGGCAATAAATTATATATCTACGTAAAGTAAATAAAATTTCCTATCATTCTAAATACATTTTACAATTGACATTATTTACATTATTAAACAATAACAAAAATATTCCGTGTTATGTTAATTACCTACCTTTCGGGAAAAAACTGGAATCCGTCTGCATGATATTACCGTTTTACACATTGTTACACTTCACAAAGCACAAAACCAATACAATAATCTAAAAGCTGACAATATTACGAGGTATTTATGAACAACACTTAGTTTAAAAACAATTGAATAACTTGGTAAACATTGAAATAGTTCCGACACGACTTCCGCCATCTTGGTCCGTGAATTCACTATGGTTCACTAGTTCTTCTTTGTTTGAGATGAAGCTTGTTCCGTTTTTCACAGAATTGTATTCAAACGAACCAATGAAAACCAATAAATCTAATAAAAAATATAAATTGAGGTAGAACGGAACGCACCGGCACCACAAGCCAGCCAATGGCGGCACTATGCTTACGGGTCCGACGTAGGACCCACAAACACCCTACGTATGAAAAATTTTTGGGTCCGACGTCGAGACCCTCAGACATGGGACGGGTTAACCGTCGTCGTATTAAAAAGTTCCTAAGATTGAAGTCGGCAGTAAAATGAATTTTGAATTTCTTTGGAATTGTTGGCATAAGGCCATTAATACCCTGGCTGGAGATGCTGATGAAAGTTGATTGAGAAAATTTCAGTGAAATGCTAGAGCGTCGGTGGTGCGTTGCGGAGAGCTATGGAAACTCAATCTTGAGGTCCGGGTTCGAATCCGCACGGACACCATGCAATGCACCAAATACCTATGACTTTTTCTAACTTAAGACGCTGTTATCCCGTCGAGGCCGTTTTTTGAACACGAACGAAAGTGTTTTAAACTGTTTTAAAGTCTGAAATTAAATTATGTCTTATTTTAGATCGGGCGGATGGGCGACTGTTCTCAATTACACGATTAGATTAAGTTTACTACTTAGATAGAAAAACATCCCAAAGTTACCCCTTTTTGTTATGTTTTTACAATACTATGATTAAACTGCTGATATTTAACTTTTTATTCTTGTACTTAACTAAATAAATTAAATATTTCTAGTGAACTCAGAAGAATTTTTAGCTTAGAAACTCCCATGAGCAAAGATATTGACGAAAAACACGTTTTTTTACGATCTTGCTTTCAATTGGAGCGGGATGGCTAATTGTAAACTTATGCTTGCAAGAAATAGACGCTTGCACTGTGATAACCTAGCCTTAAGTACGTAATACTGACAGCTTTCAAACGGTGAAGAAGACATCGTGAGGAAACCTGCATACGCTGAAGAATAATTCCGATGCGTAATGTGAAGTCTACCAATCCGTATTGGGCACGCGTGGTGGACTGACGCTCATACACCCTCCCTGAGGGTAGGCCTGTGCCCACACGACACCAGGTAACACGATATCAATGCGTCGACACCGTAATCAACGTCCCCGCCGGCGGGGACAGTCGCGGACTCTGCCCTCTCCTTTCTCTTCTGGCGTCTACAGACGCTACAGGCACATCCCAGGCCGCTTCTCACCGATCCCCTCTACCCAATCCGCCGCGTAGCCCCAGCAACGTCCTATGCCGAGGCATAAGAATAGTTTTAACTATTCTTATGGCCGAGGTCCGTACCCCTCTGGGTGCCCCTAGAAGTGATGTATGTGTGATGTGTTGCTTAAGGGTATATTATTCGGAGCGCGCTCTATACAAACGTACTATGGTGATATTTTCAATACTAACCAATCAAAATCAATGAAATTTTGCAGAAACAATCTAAAAACAAATTTCTATGCTCGTATGGAGTCAGATTTTCGTTAAAATGTATAGTTTTCAAGTTACAGTGCCTCAAAGATTTCCATACAAATCTTAAATTAATCCTAGCATTGAAACTGTATATTTTAACGAAAATCGGACTCCATACAAGCATAGAGATTTGTTTCTAGATTGTTTCTACAAAATTTCATTGAATTTAATTGCTTAGTATTGAAAATATCACCATAGTACGTTTGTATGCACCGCGCATTTTCGCTCTCGGAGTAAAATTCTCTTAAATTTATTCACTTGGATCGGTAGACCCTTGGTGTGGAGTGGTCCCTCCACTAGTCCGCAGTAAAAAGCAGTAACTGCTCCCTGAGCAATGCTGTGTTAGTCATTTCAAAAAAAAAAAGGCCTTTGCCCTGCAGTGGGACGTATTTATAGGCTGTGATGATGATGCTACGGTGATATGCAGGAAGCTGGCATAGGTAGGTATTGGCATGGTGATGTCAAACGATTATTGGTTAGATTCAGATTCAGGCAAAGGGCAAATAGAAAAATTTCCGTCGTGAACATCGACCTAGAACTAATTCAATGGTAGTGAAATTAATATTTCAGTATTTTTCTAAAAACTCGACAAATAATGGATAGAAAAATCTGAAAATTTTTATGCACCACTAATGTTTAATTAGTAACGAACATTTAAGGGTGTATTCAGAGCGTGAATGTGAACAATTTTCCCAAAGGATCATGGGTCGGAAATTGTGAAAATTTTTGGATCTCCCGTAGAAAATCGAACGGTTGATCCGCGCTTTTGTATGGGAGGTCCACAAAATTTTCTCGTTTTTCGGACCTGTGGGAATGTTCCTCAGGGAAAGTTGTTCAGATTCACAGTCTGAATACACCCTTAAAGGTTCGTCACTAATTAAAAATTTGTGGTGTATAAGCTTTATGATATCATGTCAAATGGTTTTCGAATTTTGGTACCTTTTATAAAACTAAATGTTGTCCGTTATTATCAGCGTACTTGTCACTCTTTGATAAGTTATATAATATGTCATGCATGAATCATGAACATGATGGACAAGTGATAGACGGTCGAAGCTAAGAACGCGTCGAAAAAAATATCACCCGACTTGATGATAGGTGATAACCCGTGTCGCTATACACACACACACAGAGATAAGTTATAGGACGCCCCACGCACACCAACCTAAGAAAGGTGGCCACTTTTGTTTTATACGGTAGAAGCGTCAGGCTCTATCTAGACATATACAGTTGTCACTATAAGTAATTTGTAACTATAAGAGAACGCAATATTTTAGTGATACTCGTATTTTGAGTCGCCACACGTATATCTAACAACCTAATAAATATACTGACGTCTGCCGCTCTGTCAATGGGTCATCGTGTGTGAAAGCGCTTAAAGTTGTTCAGTTTGATGGTCGAAAAAGTCAAAAACTGAAAACTTTGGGCCCGTTTCACCACTTTTGGATAAGCTAACAAGAACTTATTCGGAAGGGGTGAAACAGGCCCTTAGTCTGCTGATTAAAGCTAGGTTACTTTCTTTGACGGTCCGATAGCACAGCCGGTAGTGATCCTGCCTGCTGTGCCGAGGAACGCGGGTTCGAATCCCTTAAGGGGCAAATATTTGTATGATGAATATGAGTATTTGTACCCGAGTCATAAATGTTTGTATCTATACAGGATGTTAGGAAAAGTATCATTAACCTTTAAACCACATATTCTACCCATCAAACTGAACAACTTTTTACTATGGGAGCAAAACAATCAGAACAAAAAAAGTCTGCTGTTTTATACTAAACTGCAATACCTAGGGCAAAGAACCTAGGGTGCGTAGTTGAACAGTGAACCACCCTTTTTTCTAAGATTCGAAGCGTGCTGAAAAATAAAGCTAATACTTTCGTTTTACATTTAATTACTAGTAAAAATGCTTATTTCTGAAAAGAAACCACATAATTTTGAAAAATTACCTTTTATTTTTACCATACAAAATACAATGAATAAAAAAACTTGTTCTAACAAAAACAACTTAAACTTTTCATATACCTAAACCTTTTTAGGTAATTAACAACCAACCTTTTTGATGGTATAATAAACAGTCTTCATTCAAAGAACCACAGAAAAATAAAAAATAATCAACATTATCATGAACAACTTCTATTAAAAATTAAGCTTTTTTAAAGTTAGGTTCTAACCGCTAGTGAACCAGTTCACTGTCTACTATGCAAACCTGGTTCACTGTTCAATACACACACTATTCCACTTATAATTACCCAAAAATATAGGTTATACACTTAATTGTCACAAAACAATATGCTCATAAAACGACTAAAACTACAACAATTCTGACACCACACAAGTTTTATTCTTAGTATAAATAACAAAATGTACAAAATCGAGAAACTTACGTGAGAAAACAATCTTTTCTTGGTGGAAAACAAACACGTAACGCTCACACCGCGGCTGCCGGCTCAATACGGGAGAGGGGAAGGGTACCCACATAGAGGTAAGTATACTTACCTATACGTATAGTATACGTACCCACGAGGTGACGAGGCAAGTAGGTATTAGTTAGTGCGGTAAAACTGACAACGTCACATATCTTAACTATTATAAAACCGTAAAATCATGAGGAATAAAAAAGTAGCGGTTCACTTCATATAAACTCAAATAACACTCGATAGCGCGATTTAAATGACGTGCAGCGCCATCTATTGACAAAATTGTTAGTTTGTTTGTTTGTTCGCGCATCACGCAAAAACGACTGAACCGATTTTGATGAAACTATTTTTGTTCGATTGCTTATGATCTGGTATATAATTTGTGCGGACGAAGTCGCGGGAAAACACTAGTTTTGAAATATGGCGGTGGCTCAGTGTATCTGGTTGGTTCACTGTTCAACTACGCACCCTACTCGACGTAAACGTACGGACAAGTCGATGTTTTTTTGTTCTGATCGTTTTGCTCCCATAGTAAAAGTTGTTCAGTTTGATGGGTAGAGTATATGTGGTTTTACCTCTAGTATGCCGGAACGCGGATACGCGCGACGAAAATTCATTCCTTTCAACCTGTATATTATGTATTCTATATCGCTGTCTAGTCATCATAATACAAGTCGAGGCTAGATTCTGGTACTATGAAGAGATAATTTCTGTGACAATGTCCAAAATATGTATTTATTTGAGTAATTCCTGTTCATTTTTGTAGCGGATATAGAAAGAAAAATGATCTCAAACGATATCTCTTTTGCTAAAATGCTTACTCTTCAGCAGCGGCGCTTACAGTTGGAGCAAATGTTTCTGTATAAACTACTTAATAAATAACTGTGTCGATTGTCCTGAGCTCATTAGCAAAATTCAATTTCGCGTACCAGCATTCAATTTAAGACAAAAAATACTATTTTCATTCCATATTTGCCGTACCAATGCTGGGAAGCGTTGTCCACTATTTATAGAATGTGTTCGAGATACGATGAGTTCTTTACTGACTTAGATATTTTGTGTAACAGTTTGTATAAATATAGAAACACAGTTATTTCAATACTTAGATCACTCAATCAGATCAGATAACACAATAAAGTACCTATCTTCTAATTTGGACTGATTGGAGCAATAAAGTGATTTGCACTTGAATTTTAAACTTTAACTTTTTATATTTATTTAAATTTAGTTTAATCTTAAACAAGCACAGACTTAATAATGTTACCGTCGTAGCCGACAGTTGGGTAATTTTTCTAATTTCTACGTGGAACATGTCATTGGAGTGTATAAACTTATTTAAGTTATAGACATAGCTGTTTATTGAACATTTACACTACCGTTTAACTATGTTCTTCTGATGTGAAGAAAATAAAATAAAATGATTGTATTTACCTCGCTGTTAGTGTTAGATACGCTCAGAATTTTGTTCCACGCCGCCGCAGTCCAATTAAAAGTTAAGTACAAACTTGAAAAATTATTAAAAACATTTACATCAATTAAATCAATTAAGGAAAAATATATTAAACAACTTCAGCTCAGCAATGATAACAGTGCCGGTCGGGCCGTGACCGAACGACTCGAGTGATCTAATCGAAATGAACCGAACAAATGGGCAAAGCCCATCATCATATTAGCCATGGTCTCAAATTGATTAGCTAATATTGCGGCCCGCCACATAGTTCGGGATTTCCGTAACGGAATTAGGAATGATTCAGAATTGGTATTTACAGGTTTCTTCTTCTTTCTTCTTTATTCTAAGGGAGTGGGAGGGGAGGGGGCGGGGGCAAATGCCCCGGGCTGCATTTTAATAGGGGCGATAAATTTGGGAAAAATATAGATTGATTGAGTCCTATCTATAACCAATTCGTAGAGCAGAGAAAAGTAGAGCTCGCTCCGCTCGTTCTAAGTTCCACCTTACTCTTCACTTACAACTGGACCTAGTTATGCTTAAACGTTCCAATCCACAGAGACCTCTCTGTGGATTGGAACGTTTAAGCATAACTAGGTCCAACTCTCGGCTGTTTTAATTACTGTAGGTACCTACTCATAATCCTAAAGAGATCTCACAACAGCTAGGACGTGCTGCTAAAAATGTCGAGTTTGCTTTGCTCGATCTACAGCTATTACTTGAGTTAGGTCTCTACTTTGCACATGTTTTTTACGTAAAAAGCTATCTGGCTTCAAGCGATTCGTATTGAGGAGAAAAGAAAGTCGAGCTCGTTTTGCTCGCCTTAAGTTTCTATATCTGCATGGATAAACCAAAAGATGTCTGAGTACAACCCGAATATTAGTGCTAAAAATTTCGAGCTCGCTTCGCTCACTCCGTTGTTTTTCGTGTGGGGCTTCTTGCAACAAAAAGGGGTCGGCAAAATCTGATTGTGACAGACAAACGCACGCTATGCCACTGGGGATGATCAGACCGTTAAACTGAACAACTTCCTCTATGGGACCACAAAGAATTCGTAAAAAAAAATCACTACAACCCGAGCTGGTTTCCATTTTTAAGTACTGGTGCCTAAATCAGGAAAACCAAGTAAAATGGGCGGGCAAGCTTTAGGATTCTAGCAGGATGGAGTGTGGGGTGAGACAGGATGGGCTGATCTCGCTTCTGCTCTTCAGCCCGTATATGGATGCCCTGATCGAGGGACTTAGCAGCATGCCAGTCGGTTGTTATGTTGATGGTGTGTGTTTTAACAACCTCAGCTACGCAAACGATATGGTGCTGCTGGCTCCCTCGATTAGGGCACTCCGGAAGCTGATTGCAGTGTGTGAGTCATAATGCAGCTTGTCATGGTTTGATTTAAGTACAATGTAACAAAGACTGAGTACCTACTTCAAGGCTGGTCTTCAAGGCCGGTACCAAGTGTCCTGTTTATTTTCACCTGTCCTACTCAATGGTGTACCGCTGAAAAGAGTACACCAATTCAAGTATCTTGGACACTGGATAACTGACGACCTTAAAGACGATGTAGACATGGAGAGGGAACGCAGAGCATTGTCAGTCAGGGCAAATATGATGGCCCGCAGATTTGCTTGTTGTACGGATGCAGTCAAAATCACACGCAATTTATTGCTATCGAAAGCATACTGCACCTCATTGTACACCGCAAATCTATGGGTCAAGTATACCCAAAAGACATAATGCTTTGCGGGTCCAATTTAATAACGCCTTTAGAGGCATGTTGGGCTTGCCGTGGAGGTGTAGCGCATCTGGTATGTTTGCTGAGAACAGGGTCAATGATTTCTTTGCAGTGATGAGGACCGCGAGAGCCTCCTTCGAGCAGCGCGCGCGTGCGTCTCCGAACTCAATAATAAGAAAGATCTATGACAATTTTTATATTTTTGACGAACATTTTAATGTGATATCCTATAATTTATATTAACATTGTATTGAAATCTTGTGTATATGGGACCTTGTATCCTGAAATAAATGATTTTTATTTTTATTTATTTATTTTTTATTTATAACGCGTTCAGGGCGCTGTTGCGGCTTCCGCGCTTCTGTAGTGCATCATTAATGTTTGCGGGGCGTCACTGGTGAGCAAGAAATAAAAAAACCCGTTTGCGTAAAAAGTGAACATTAAATAAAAACTGAAAAGAAAAAAACAAGTCCAGTAGTCTAGAATTCTGTTATGTAACTAATATTGAAGCGACTTTAACAGTCGGGACCCATTAAAAATTCTAGACCGGATCAAATTTTCCGAATAATACCTAGGTCCCGAACATTGAGGTACTATGTTAACTAGAGAAGCTACCGAGAAGTAATGTTTTGTAACACGCGTTAGGGTGCACGCGCTCTAACTCACTTAGCCTGTGTCAGGCGCTCGTCGCCCAGCACGCGCCCCACACTGCTGATCATGGTGCACAGATTTTGTTCGCGTTGTCTGCTCTATACATAATTACTCAATGGTCCCGAATGTGAAAATCGCTTCAATATCACATAACAGAATTCTAGACTACTGGACTTGTTTTTTCCTTTTCAGTTTTATATTATGATACTTACTCACTTTCACTTTCATAATTAATGAAAGTTGTTCATTATCAGGAGTAATAATCACCAATTAATGTAATGCAACTTTACCCTAGCACACTGTAGGTACCTACACAATTGCCCCCTCTAGAATTCCATTCGGAATTCTGGTACGCACTCGCACTTAGCGTATTTTTTCTTTGCTCGCACTGCTCGCTCTGTATATTACCTAATGCATTTAGACCTGCCACACACATACGGAACTGCGATCCGGAATTGCGAACGGAATTTCAAACCTATACGAGCCTGCAGCCTGCAGCGCGTCGGGCATGTTCGCGGATACACACACTCTATCTATACGGAAGCGATGCGCCGCGACTCTAGGCCGCGACCTAGGTCTGTGGATGTGGAAGCGAGAAGGTGGGACAGTTGCTTTATTAAGCACTAGATGACCGCGGCGAACTTCGTACCGCCTTAGAATCTTCCCTACACACTTGGCCGTTTTTTTTAGCCTATGTTAATCACGGATGATGCAGCATTCTAATTATTCTAATGGTGAAAGAATTATTCAAATCGGTCCAGTAGTTTCGGAGCCTATTCAATACAAACAAACTAACAAAAAATCAAATCTCCTCTATAATAAGTTTCCTTCCGTCTTCGCCTCCATCTCTCGTCAATGCCATCTATCGCAGTATGTTGCAACTACGTTTTACTAGCTGTCAGAAACACCTGATTCAAATCGAATCAAAGACATTCGGTCAATGTTCCTCGTTCATTCGTTTCGATGATGTTCGTCGTTCGTCGTCGGCTCGTCTTAGCTCGGCATTCATCGGTTTCTTTCTCAGGGTTACAAGCGTAAGCGAAAAATTCTTCGTCTATGGGGTTACACGTACCTCACGGACCTGAAAAAGTACCTATGATATTTTTTTGGTGATTTTCGTAAAAAACGATATCTACTTTTGGCGAAAATTATGTGGAGATTTTTAGTGATAGATTTTTGAGTTTATTCCGAGAGCGTAAATTTATGCGCGCTGCATACAAACGAAGTCTGGTGATATTTCCAATGGGGAGTTTTCTGACAGCTAGTCGAACGTAGTTCCAACAAACCGCGATAGATGGCGTTGACCAGAGAGGGGGCTGAGACGGAAATTTAGCAAAAAAATGCATTTCACTAGTCATGCGCAGCCCTGGACGAATCATGTGCTCTGATTTTTCATCTTACTTAAAAACTCAAATGTTTACTATTTTATTTGTATTTTACTATCTGCAAGGTCGCTCACCCCTGTCTCGTCAACGTCATCTATTTAAAAATTAAGATCCTATGTATGGGCATGAAAGCAACCAATAAATATGAATATCAAATATGTGAGACCTTTGCCCAGCAGTGGGACAAAACAGGTTAAAAAAAATAAATAAAAAAAAACAAATATGTAAGTGCCTAAATCCTAAATGAAATTTAAATCTTATGAGGGCAACCCTGTCTTTTGTCAAGTTCGCTCTTCGTTCGCTTCGGCACAGGTTTCGGTCTTGGTTGGCAGGGTTGTCAGTTAGGAGGTTTTTCCGCGATTTTGGGAATAATTTGGTATTTGGGGACCACCGCTTCCACTAAGTTCAACTCGTTCAACCAGTTGAAATAGTTGGATTTTTTTTTTTCGATTATTTCTAGTTTGAATCCTTTTTATATTAGTTGAAAAAAAAGGAATAATTGTTCCAGTAAGTTCAACGAAATAATACAACACTAATTTTTAATTAGTAACGAACCTTTAAGGGTGTATTCAGACCGTGAATCTGACACTCTTTCCCTAAGGAACATGGGACGAAAAACGAGAAAAATTTTTGGACCTCCCATAGAAAATCGAACGGCCGATCCGCACTTTCCGCAGGTCCAAAAATTTTTCTCTTTTTTCCTCCCATGTTCCTTAGGGAAAGAGTGTCAGATTCACGGTCTGAATACACCCTTAAAGGTTCGTTACTAATTAAAAATTAGTGGTGTATTATTTCGTTGAACTTACTGGAAAAATTATTCCTTTTTTCAAAGTTGAAATAATCGGAAAAAAAAATCCAATTATTTCAACTAGTTGAACTTTGAGTTGAACTTACTGGAAAAATTATTCCTTTTTTTCAACTATTATAAAAAGGATTCAAAGTTGAAATAATCGGAAAAAAAAACAATTATTTCAACTAGTTGAACTTTGAGTTGAACTTAGTGGAAGCGGTGTTTGGGGACATGAAATCGTTGGGGAAATTGATGGGGAAAAAGTTATCAAAGGAATTTTGTGGTTTCTTAATCAATTTTATTTAAAAAAAACCAGCTGTTTTAGCATAATACATTAATAGCATGTAATCTCAGTGTAAATGTTAACGCTGTTGGTATGTTTCTCTAGTCCAATTTAAAAAAGTAAATTTAAGAAATCAAAAAACCCGTCTGCGTAAAAAGTGAACTTTAAATAACAACTGAAAAGAAAAAACAAGTCCAGTGGTCTAGCATTCTGTTTGTAATATTGAAGCGACTTTAACAGTCTGGACCCCTTTGATAAAGTATATGTCTAGATTGACAGTCGAAGATACGAAAGCGTCGAAAAAAATTGGAATCAGGACTGGTTCCTAAACCCTATACATATACACGCACACATACAGAATTAGTATGGCGCCTCACGCACACCAACCTATGAAACTTAGCCCCTTTTGTTTTATACGGTAAAACAGTGAGGCTCATTCTAGACATATACTTTTTCTAAGCTGGACCCATTAAAAATTCTAGTCATGATCTAATTTCCCGAATAATGCGTCCCGACTGTGAAAGTCGCTTCAATATTACATAACATTACAGTTTTTATTTAAAGTTATTTATAAATAATTCAATTCAATTTCACCCTGTATAACGATAAGGGTGAAATTGATATCATTAGCATCCTTTTAAACTATGGGAGCAAAAAAATCGGAGCAAAAAAAAAATTTGCTGTTCCATACTAAACTGCACCCGCCGCCGCTGCCTACACGACTCAAATGTATGGGACAGCAGATTCGTTTTTTGCTCCCGTAGTAAAAGTTGTTCAGTTTGATGGGTAGACTCTTAGTTTAAAAGGATGCTAATGATATCAATTTCAACCTGTAAATCCTAAATGGTCAATCGAAATAAAAAATGATAAGAGAAACCTAATGATGATTTTCAAATACATATTCAATGATACACCACTCGACATAGTTCGTCAACGTTAAGATTAAGACAAATCGGTTGACGTAAGAATCATCAAAATCTAAAGAGCTAGGCATCAACATAAACGGCGAGTACATCAGTCACCTTCGGTTTGCCGATGATATAGTCATCATGGCAGAGACTATTGAAGAGCTCAGTCGAATGCTCGATGATCTTAGCAGAGCCTCCGAACGAGTTGGTCTGAAGATAAACATGGACAAGACAAAGATCTTGTCAGATGTTCATGTTGAACCCACTCCTGTAACGATTGAAAACTCTGCGCTCGAAGTTGTGAGGAGAGGGAGAGGGCTATGTTCGGAGTTTCCCTGCGAGATCGAATCAGAAATTAAGAGATCCGCAGAAGAACCAGAGTAGCTGATATAGCCCAACGAATTGCTAAACTAAAGTGGCAGTGGGCAGGGCACATTGCTCGCAGAACCGATGGCCGATGGGTCTGGAAGGTTCTCGAGTGGCCGCGTACCGGAAAGCGCAGCGTGGGTAGGCCCCCACACGGTGGACTGACGACCTGGTGAAGGCGGCTGGAAACCGTTGGATGAGGGCAGCGCACCGGCATTTTTTGTCTTGGGCACCTACCAAATAAAGCAGGCTCCACGTTCTTATGGAGAGCACGTGCAACCTGATGGTGCGCGTTCATCTTAGAGCTTGGCGGGGACGTACCAGCTCAAGAGTTTCGGGAGCTGGTGGGAGAGACCTTTGACTAATAAGAGGTCGCATCCAGTCGAGACGAGACATGTTCGAGCCAAAACGTACTATACGTCGCTGTAGAGCCTTCTTTACCTGGAAGAGAAGCAATTCCTCAATACTATTGTAGCTGCAACATTGGAAACCGCACATATAATGCTGTGCGCACGTCTTGACCAGAATATACAAGGGTTTTGCGCGGCATGAGCGTGGGCTCATGGCACTATTGTTGCATAGTTTCGCCGGCAGAAGGTCTGGAAGATATAATTGGCAGACAGGAGGAGCTTTAATCAATAGACTTTATGTAAAACTGTATGCAGAAATCGATATTTTATTCCATATAAATAACTGTTTTTATTTAAATAAAAACAACTAAACAAACGTGGTCTCTGTCTACCTCTGTGGGACAATGGCGTGAGCTTATGTAGGTATGTACCTTTATTCTATTGAAAAGGTATGAATGAATACTTCATTTCCAACTAGTTTACTAGAACAGAGAATGACTCATAATGGAAATGTTAACAGTGATTATTTCTGGCATCGAAATCCATTATTTTAATAAGAAAACTGTTACTTATATTGTTGTCGAAAAAAACTGAAAAAATTATTTTCGAACTCTTATAACAGAGCAGAGAATGACCCTACAGCTTTGGTGCCATAGTAACAAATGGACATAATTACGTATTCTAAAGGAATATAACATTATTTTTGTTTGGCCGGCACTTTAGGATTTAGCCCAAAAATGTATGGACCCAAAATGATCTCCTTTTACAAACCAATTATTTAATATTTTGAATAAAAATTACCTATGTTGAAACCATGATAATTCGATTCTGCTCTCGATTCTATGCGTTAATTCATTAACACGTTGTATAGACTGTTAAATACATTACCCTTCCTTTGCGTCGCGCAGTCGGGTAAAAACACATACCTAAATAATACAGGGTGTAAGGAAAAGTGTCATTCACATTTAAACCACATAGGTAACACAGCATGGATGGCGGGAGTTTTTGGCGGGCTTTGGTAGCTGACGTTTGGAGTCCTCATATTTCATCGAATTTTTATTGTTTATAGTGAGTTTTGGTTCGTAAAATTGGTGTTGTTTTGCGTAACAAAGTGTCGTGCAAGTGAACAATATATAGTTCAGTGAAATATGATGGTGCATGGGTCGTAAAAGGGAAAAGTGTTCCGTGATTTTAGCGCGGCAAAGCGGTCGGTTCACCTCTTTCCTGTGGACTTCTCTGCTTTTCCTGCGTCTTTCTATTGCCTCCAAAAACTCCAAAGAACCATCAAAACGTCGAATACCAACGTTTTAATGTGAAAACAGAAGAAAATTAAAAATAAATTAAGATTTAGCCAAAAGGTCTCGTAACCAGGCTAGTAAATATATTAAAAAAAAAAAAAAAATCTGCTGTCAGTGTCACATCAGCAGTTTCTTTTAATAATTTTATTAACTACTTGATGGTTTATTAATTATTTGTCGCAAAAATATTTATGATTGTCGAGTGTTAACTATTGATCAACTGATTTGCTGGTTCGGACTGCGGCGTAGAACATAATAACTCCAAGAAGCAAGATCAAGGTAAATAACATTCCAATTACTTACAAACATTGTGAAATAGAAATGACGTCATGTTTTGCCGAACTGGATTGGATTGTACCCACACAATCTAGGAACGTCTTTTATCTAACATTTATTTTCGGAATACGTAAACCAATGGTTGGAAAACATACTACTTTGGCCACTCTCTACCAAATGTTCTACATTTATCTATGGACAACTAATAGGCCTCGCATGGGCTCGACTGTACAATGAGTGCCATCGTATTTGGGGGTGGAGATGCGTGGGGGGACAGGGGGGCTCCACATTCCCCTAAAGGGAAAAAGCCCGGAACTCCCCCACCCCCTTTTTTTGCCCCCCTGCAGTCCAAAATTAGCTGGTAGAAGGCGTGGGAGGGACCCCAGATCTAGCTCAGTCTGTTAGGTTAGCGAGGTGCAAAGCGATGAGCATGTTAGGTTTCTTGTGACCACTAGCGCGAGCCGAGCGAGTGGTGTCACAGCAGCGGCGGGCGAATGCCAGAACCAAAAAATTTCTCTTTTTTGCTAACTGTAACCTCTAACTACAACTATGAAAAAAAGGGGGGTTTCGTACTTTTTCCCTCTAGGGGGGGGGGGGGGGGGGGGGGGGGCATGTGGGCCCCTTTCTATGGATGGTGGATTAGGTACACCATTAGGTAGGGTAGATTTCAGATTTCAGATTATTTATTGCATTGCTACATTATAATGTACATAGTAATGAAGTAATCGTACAGGATGTTAAACGTTTTTACAATGTAGCACCCCATCAGGGCATAACAATATAAGTAGACAAGACCTTAATTACTTAGGTAGGTACTTATCACATTATAGGTACTTAATAAGAACCTTGTAAGTACAAAATTTTAGAGCGTAACCAAAAAACAGATTTCCGAGCATGTACAGAGTTTTTCTTTCTTATTTAATCAAAATAAAATTTTCACTAGAATTGATCCTTACGAGGTTTTCAAACTCTAGCGACGTTATTATATTATAGGTATTATACGGTACTAGCAGCTAAGTAGGTAATTCATTTTAATTCAACGGTAATCAATTTAATTCAACTGTATTCTACTTCGGCTTTTTTATAATTGGTTGCTGCTAACTCATCATTAAGTTTGTTTTTGACATACGTCTATACTCCATTGCACATAGCAACGAAAATTTAAGGCCATTTTGAATTACAAAAACAGAGATTTGAAACACTTCCTCTCATTTATTCCTAGAACAGCTTTAGTAACGTCCAAGATACGTTGGATATTATATCTTTCTCATAAATAAATCATATTCGCTTATCAGAATTGGCCAGAAAGTTATACAGGAATCGGAATATCTTTTCGTCCTTATTTGGAATGGAGTATAGGTATCTAAAATTTACAAAATACATTGCTAGAAGTTTACCTAGGGTTAACAATAAATAAACCTTTATTCCTGACTAGGTACAATATAATAGATTACACACCGAGGGCAAGAACGCAAGAAAGTACTCAGATCTCATGTAATTGTTGATAAACATGTGATCTGAGGCTTTCTTATTCACTGCCCGAGGTTAATTTACAATTTTTCTCCTCAACGGAGGTGAGAACAACAAACAACAATGTTGAAAAATAGATGCTTTCCATCCGGAGGGGAGAAATCACTCTGATCATATTGCTCCCGTTGTAAAAGTTGTTCAGTTTGATGGGTAGAGTCTGTCAGAGGTTAATGATACTTTTCCTTACACCTGTATACAACAGGGTGAAATTGATATCATTAGCATCCTTTTAAACTAAGAGTCTGCCTATCAAATTGAACAACTTTTACTATGGCAAACAAATCGGAGCAAAAAAAAAATCTGCTGTCCCGTACAAAACTGCACCCGCCGCCGCCCGCTGCCTACACGACTCAAATGTATGGGACAGCAGATTTTTTTTTTGCTCCGATTTGTTTGCTCCTATAGTAAAAGTTGTTCAGTTTGATGGGTAGACTCTTTTTTTATAAGGATGCTAATGATATCAATTTCACCCTGTATAAATACAGGGTGTAAGGAAAAGTATCATTAACCTTTAAACCTCATACTCTACCCATCAAACTGAACAACTTTTACTATGGGAGCAAACCCGTTGGAACAAAAAAAATATCAGCTGTCCCATACTAAACTGCAATACCTACTGATTCAAACGTATGGGATAGCTGATATTTTTTTGCTCCGATCGGTTTGCTCCCATAGTAAAAGTTGTTCAGTTTGATGGGTAGAGTATGTGGTTTAAAGGTTAATGATACTTTTCGTTACACCCTGTATACTAACAAGATCCTTTTTTTTTTGGCCAAAGTTTTTTTTTTCGCTCTATCGTAAAGACGGTAATACATACAAGCGTCAAACCGAGTCGCACTTGACCATTTTTATTATTTATTGCACAACATTGGAAAATGCATAGACATCGCAATATACGTAAACGGTTTAATTTGTCCTTAACATTAACTGAACACACACGTAACAGGGAAATATCTCTTGCACGCAATTTTCAACTCTGTTTCAATTGTAATTAAGTTTTTTGTCAATTGATTAATGAAAACTGTTCGAGCAGTTCTCCGCTAGATGTGCGCTGACCCTTAGAGCCATTTTCTAGGACGCTTTTACAGATACATATACTTATACAGATATATTTCTTTAAGGGGTGATTGTATCCATGATAGGGACAGCTGATTCTTTTTCGCGTTTCCTGAGGTAGGCTCCATAGTGAAAGTTGTTCAGTTTGATGGTCGGAGTTCACAGTTTCAGTTTGCGGAGGGCTGTCCCTTACACCCTGTATAGCTTAAGAATTTTGACTGTAAAAGTTATCAAGCCGTGTTATAAACCTATTAAACGAGCAACATTTGTATGTAGTATACAGTCTATCCAACAATCTAGAAGCTATGGCGAGACCTACATAGATTTATCAAGTTTTACGCCTGAATCCGCTTGATTACAGATAGGGACATGATAACTTTCGTCTTATCTTTTTTGTTATAAAAAGGCCGAATTATTGTGTCGTATTGCATTATTGTTTTGTGTTCCCCGGTGTGTTATTCCGGCAACGAGCAGCGTAATCTTAAAGCGCTAGGTACCGGGATACTGTACCTAACGTAAAATTTACATTACTTATTTTTTTTAAATCCTAAAGCCGCACATTATTTAGAAATTAGGTAAGTATTTATTTTGATATACTTACTTATAAATAAATTCAGAATTTTTGGTAAGATTGCATGGCCTCTTAATAATGTAACATTGTCACAACATGAAACAGTAGCATATAATAGAGAGGTAATAATAATATTACTAACCGTCATTATACTTACCTATACATAGACATAATGCATGTACCGAGGTAATCAAAATTATGAGACATTTAGCTACAAGTATAATATGTAACAAAAGGCTTAGGAATTTTACTTTTGGTGTTTACACACACCGCACTAAAAGAACGAATGTATAATTCACCTAAAGAAAAAGGTCGTTGTATCCGTACTTATTGCAATGTGAGGTTATACAGTTTTAATTTGGTAGGTTTCTTTTTATTATAATTTTTTTAATTATGTTATGTGACATTGACATTTCATTTAGATTAGGGTTGGTAAAACGCAAAATCAGTTTACTCTATAGTAACCGGCGACTTATCGAATCGGGCCTTAGGGCCTGTTTCACCACTTATGAGTAAGTTCTTGTTAGCTTATCCGACAGATATTTTGACATATTTTCATACAAAATACGTCAAACTATCTGTCGGATAAGCTAGCAAGAACTTACTCAGAAGTGGTGAAACAGGCTCTAAGGCCGAGATTCAGAGACGATTCTTAAGTCATAGTTCGAACTCCCGTATGTCAAAATCCATACATTTTGTTCGCGACATCGAACATCACAGCGCCCGCTTCGCACCGCCCGCCAGTTACGACGCAGCTTTTCGCCGACGCGGATAGAGTCCAACCCCGCGAAGAGAGATACCCAACGTAATCAGTGCAAATTTTGGTCTAGATTTTAGGTTTTCTTTTTAGTAATTTTCTAGTATTTACTGTACAGAATGCACTGATCACGTTGGGTAGAACTCGTATAGTATAGTTTAGTTATAGTTTTATATTGTTTTGATCATGTTAGCACGTAGTTTGATAGTTTGTAGAGATCGTTTTATTTATTTGTCGTTTTATAGTCGTAGGTCTAGTTTTAAGTGTTTTTATAATAAAAGTTCATTTAGTTAGTCGTTAGGATAGGCTAGGATAAGTTTTTGTATTAGTTTTGTTTTTAATTAGCGAGTTTGATTTTGGGTTTTTACCTATGTTTTTCCCAGAGATGGTGATAGGTGGGTCATATCCAATAGTTTCAGTACATAGCAGTCAATGACCCACACTATAATCGATCATAAAAAATATCTGTTTCGTGTTATTTAGTAAATAGGACACTTTTTATATAATTCACTTACCTCCTTGTATTGCATCCTCGTATTTTGGTATTAAATAGAACAATAGATACATAGAAATATATGTACCAGGTCGAGGTTATCCAGGTACACTACGACAGAACACTAGGTCATAGATAGAAGACCTAGAAATAGAAATATATAGAATAGACTAAAATAGTTTGGCAAATTTCGTAGTATTTGCCACTTCACTCTGTCGTAGCGGCCTGGATATCCAAGATAGAATAGTCAGTGATATACCAAAATACGGGGACTCATTAGTTCTTTCTGTGTTATAAATCGCTTGTGTATAGGATAAGTAGTTTTTTAGATATAGTGTGAAATGTACATAGTTCATAGTGAAAATTTGTTATGTTTAAGGAAATTTTTGGAAATAAAAACACGGTCGTCTTTACGGTATTGCCTTGAGGTAGTTAAGGAAACCGAATCAATCGGTTGGCAATCAGTCACAACAAGTCCTCTCAAGACAATACCAGGAAGAAATAGTGAAATCAACTGAAGAAATCTTTTATTTGGAAGAAACCCTGCTCCTGCTCAAGACAGCTGCTCTACTTAGTCCTAGGGCTCACAGTATTGCCGTAATCGGGACGGCCGGCGATAGTCTCTAGTAGCAAATGTGCGAAACCAGACTGCCGTTATCGAAGGTGGTTGACCACATTTTATGGTCCTTCGAGCCGGATACTGTCCTGAGCATACTGTGAGACCTGGGTGAAGACCTGGAAGAGCTGCTGTATAGAAGATGCCGGTCACAAGAAGCATGAAGTCCGCGCCGCGTCGGGTCGTACCTCCGCCTGAAGAGGAGTCCGCGTCGCGTCCCGGTGTGTCCGCGTCGGGCCTCGCGTCTGACTCCGAGCCCACGGCGTCGTCCGCGACAGCCACGGAGTCGCGTACTGCCACCACGGCCCCAGACACATCAGCCACGTCGGCCGACGCTGCGAAGACCATCGAACCTGAGAAGACCCTGGGATCGAGGGGATCCAGGGGATCCAGAGGATCCAGAGCATCCAAGGCATCCAGCAGAAGACATCGAGAGCTGACAGAGGCCAGGCTTGAGCTCCTGCAAGCTCAAGTCAAGCTAGCCAAGGCCAAGGTCAGCGCCCTTGAAGAAGAAACTTCCGATGAAGAGGACTCTATAGAAGGAACGATCCGTGAAGAAAGAACGTCGGAATGGGTGGACAGAAGCACTCTCGCCCTCACGACGGAGCCTCCCAACGTGCCAGAACATAGATCGGTACCACTACACGCCGTGCCGCCGCCACCACCGCCGTGTGTCGACGAGCCCGGGTGCCGCGTGGATGCCGATGCACGAGGCCCCATCAATAGAAACCCGACGAGGATCACGGAGACGAGGCCCTGCTGTGAAGACCTCACCGGGGACCACCGCCAACCTGCCGCGTTGCTGGAGCCGCCGCCACGACAGGAACCAAGACTGATTATAGATAGAAGAGCGGCCCTGGCACAGGACCCCTGGGACCATATCACCAGGGAGCCACGCCAGCCTGTAGCGCCGCACCAGCCGCCTACGCTACAGGAAATTCGTCAACAAATAGAAGATAGAAGATGGGACGCGGCGCAGAGGCCTCCTGGTGGGGACGTCGCCGAAGATCCACATCACTCTGCAGCGCCACGCCAGTCGCTTACGCTGCACGAAATAAGAAAATATATAGAAGATAGTAGAAGATGGGACTCGACGCAGAGGCCCCCCGGTGGGGACGTCGCCGAAGATCCACATCACCCTGCAGCGCCGCACCAGCCGCCTACGCTGCAGGAAATTCATAAGAACATAGAAAATAGAAGATGGGACTCGGCGCAGAGGCCCCCCGGTGGGGACGTCGCCAAAGATCCACATCACCTTGTCGCGCCGCACCAGACGCCTACGCGACAAGACAGCAAGCCGAACGAGTTGGCGATGCACGAGCTCGCCAGTGCAATCACTCTCGCCGCACGGTCGGCGGCGCAGCCCGCAATAGCGGCAAGGGTTCCTGACCTACCCTTCTTCAGCGGCCAGTCAGCGGAGTGGCTGCCATTCAAGATAGCAGTAGACGAGTCAATGTCACAGCTGACGGAACAAGAAACCATAGCAAGACTGCGGAGGTGCCTACGCGGGCCGGCGCGGGACGCCGCCCACTGCTTATTCGTGGGACACACGACGACGATCGAGGTAATGCAGCTTCTTCAGGCAAGATTTGGACGACCCGACGCGCTCGTCATGGCTGAGATGAAGAAACTACGGGAGCTGCCGCGTCTCACTGAGAACCCGAAAGATGTATGTGTGTTCGCGTCGCGTGTGGCCAACATCACCGCGACGATCAAGGCGCTGGGACGATCGCACTATCTACACAATCCAGAGATAGTGCGCGCCGTCATCGAGAAGTTCCCGCCTACGCTACGCTTCCGCTACTACGACTTCGCTCCGGAGCAGCCTGCCTACCAGCCAGACCTGGTAACGTTGACGAAGTTCCTAGACTATACCGCCGAACGGTGCGGTAACTTTGCTCCCCTCGAACACGTGCCACAGTTCGACCGGCGGGAGCAAACAAACAGAGGACCAGCGCGCACCTACCACGCCGAGGGACAGAAGCCGAAGCCAGAGCCCTGTCCAGTTTGCAAAAAGGATCACAAGGTATTTAATTGTGATGCCTTCAAGAAGGAAAATGTGTCGGCGCGCTGGGACATAGCCAAAGAGAAAAGGCTGTGCTTCAGATGTCTGCGTGTACGGCGCAGTCAACACAGCTGCAAGACACGCAAGTGTGAGACGAGCGGGTGCCAATACACTCACCACCCGCTACTACACAGCCCACCGCAGCCGAAACCGCCACCCCGTCAAGAGCAAGAAGAAACAGTATCGTCAGCGCGAAATAGAACAAACACAGCGCTACTGAAAATCGTCCCAGTAATAGTCAGCGGTCCTAGTGCTCAAGTTGAGACCTATGCACTACTGGACGACGGCTCTACCTGCACCATAGTGGAGAGGGAGATAGCAGAAAAGGTTGGTGCAAAAGGAACGGCATCGCCGTTCTTGATAGAAGGCGTGGCGGGCGCGCGGATCGACGCAAGTGAGTCGACGCGTGTGCATTTGAAAATCGGTGGAAAATACAGTATAGAAGAATTCGAGATAACCGCACGCACAATGGACAAGTTGCAGTTATCGCCACAGCGGGTCCCGCCGGAGCTCATTTCCGGCCTCGATCACCTCAAAGAAATAGCAGACGAACTCATTTACGAAGAGGGCAAGCCAACAGTACTCGTCGGACAAGACAATTGGCAGTTGCTATTGTCTCACGCCGTGCGCCGTGGGGCGAACAACCAACCCGTCGCCTCACTGACCGACCTAGGGTGGGTCCTACACGGCGTGCAAGACGGACGACGTGAGAAGACCCACAGTCATCGCATCAGCTACGTGTCCGCGCCCCAGCCTGAGAGTTCCATAGAAGAGTTGATACGAGAACACTTTTCGCTCGACTCGCTGTGTGTCGAACCTCGCCGAAGCTACAACGACGGTGAGAAACGTGCACTGTCAATTTTGAACGACACGACTAAGCGGTTACCGGCGGGAGGCTTCGAGACCGGCCTCCTATGGCGTCGCGACGACTTCACGCCGCCAGATAGTTACTCCACGGCACTCCGCCGCCTCGAACTTATAGAGAAAAAGCTGGATCGGGACCCTACGCTGAAGAAGAGGTACACCGATCAAATAGAAGACTATATAGAAAAAGACTACGCAGAGGAAGCGCCCGTGTCCGCAGCGCGACCAGAGAAGGTCTGGTATCTACCTCACTTCGGCGTAGTCAACCCAGAGAAGCCCGACAAGCTTCGTATAGTGCACGACGCGGCGGCGAAGTCAAGAGGGACAAGTCTGAACGATCTGCTGCTGTCCGGTCCCGACCTACTTCAGTCCCCACCAAGGCGAACGTCGCGGACGACGCGACGAGAGAAGCGCCGGGAAATTTCGAGTCGACGCATCGCTGGTTCACGGGGCCGCCTTTCCTACACCTACAGGAAAGTGACTGGCCGACCGAGACAGAAGATAGCACCGCAGACGACGTCGACGCTACCGAAGAAAGACTACACACGACGAGGCCAAAGACGCGCCTCACTGAAGCCCTACCCGACGTCGCACGGTTCTCAAGTTACACAAGACTCCTACGAGCGACCGCACGAGTGATACAGTTCGTAGAGTTGCTACGCGCGCCGCAACAGTGTAACGCGGCCTACAAGCGAACCAAGAAGAATACAGACAGCGACTCGACGTGGGGAGACAAGAACAATCGCAAGAAAATAGTCAAGAAAACGGCGACGAACGACGTGCCTACGTCATCGCCGTACAAACAAATAGAGGTGCACCACCTAAACCGTGCACAGCTGCTGTGGATTCGAGCCCAGCAAGAAGACGCCTTCGCAGACGATGTGACCGCCCTGCGCCTGGGGCGCCCTCTATCTACAGACAGCAGACTCAGGCAGCTGTCCGTCACCTACGGCCAAGACGGAGTGATACGTCTAAGGTCACGAATAGACGCCGCTACGGACATCTGCTACAGCCAACGAGAGCCGGCGATTATAGAGGGCGGCCACCCATGGACGCAGCTGTACATCACACACGTACCACACGCAGCTACATCACGGCGGGTTCGAAACCACAGCAAATGAGGTACGACAGCACTACTGGGTGCTACGACTGCGCTACGCCGTTCGTAGCGCAGTGAAACAATGTCTTCGGTGCCGCATCGCTAAGGCGAAGCCGGCGCAACCATCGACGGGCAACCATCCACCGGGTCGTCTCGCTCATCATCAGCGGGCCTTCACCTTCACGGCCCTTGATTATTTTGGGCCCCTCACCGTGACCGTCGGCCGTACGCACCAGAAGAGGTACGGCGTGCTCTACACGTGCCTCACTACCCGAGCTGTCCATATAGAGCTCGCGGGTAGTCTCAGCACGGACTCTGCGGTGATGGCGCTGAGAAGGTTCATCGGACGACGCGGCTGCCCTACAGAGCTCTGGTCGGACCAGGGCACCAACCTGCGTGGCGCTGACCTCGAGCTACGCCGTGCGATCGACGGGGCGACGCAAGAAGAAGCATCGCTACGCGCCATCCGGTGGCGCTTCATACCGCCGAGCGCCCCATTCATGGGGGGCGCATGGGAGCGTATGGTGCGGAGCATCAAGACCGCACTATACACCACACTGAACGAGCGTGCGCCGAAAGAAGAGGTGCTCGCTACCCTGCTCGTCGAGGCGGAGCATACGGTGAACAGCCGCCCCCTCACACACCTGTCAACGGCCCCGGACGACGAGGAAGCGCTCACACCCAACCACTTCCTCCTGGGCGGGCCATCACGCGTCCCACAGCCCGGGACGTTCACCGACGACGACATCAGCGGACGCAGAGAGTGGCGGGTCAGTCAACGGCTGGCCGACCACTTCTGGGCGCGCTGGGTGCGCGAGTACCTCCCCGAGCTGCAACACCGGCGGGAGCCCCGCGCCACGGGTGGCGCCATCCAGCTGGGCGATCTGGTCCTCATAGCAGACGGGACCCTGCCTCGCAACATCTGGCCGCGAGGCGTCGTTATCGCCACCTTCCCCGGCCCCGACGGCGAGGTACGAGCGGTCGACGTGCGCACCAACAAGGGAGTCCTGCGGCGACCCACCAAGAAGCTGGTGATCCTGCCCACTGCCATCGAGTCGCCCTGATGATCTGCGAGACTGCCTACTGCCGCTCACACGAAGAGTTCCAGCTGCGAGAGCTGCGGCGGGAGAATATGTTCGCGACATCGAACATCACAGCGCCCGCTTCGCACCGCCCGCCAGTTACGACGCAGCTTTTCGCCGACGCGGATAGAGTCCAACCCCGCGAAGAGAGATACCCAACGTAATCAGTGCAAATTTTGGTCTAGATTTTAGGTTTTCTTTTTAGTAATTTTCTAGTATTTACTGTACAGAATGCACTGATCACGTTGGGTAGAACTCGTATAGTATAGTTTAGTTATAGTTTTATATTGTTTTGATCATGTTAGCACGTAGTTTGATAGTTTGTAGAGATCGTTTTATTTATTTGTCGTTTTATAGTCGTAGGTCTAGTTTTAAGTGTTTTTATAATAAAAGTTCATTTAGTTAGTCGTTAGGATAGGCTAGGATAAGTTTTTGTATTAGTTTTGTTTTTAATTAGCGAGTTTGATTTTGGGTTTTTACCTATGTTTTTCCCAGAGATGGTGATAGGTGGGTCATATCCAATAGTTTCAGTACATAGCAGTCAATGACCCACACTATAATCGATCATAAAAAATATCTGTTTCGTGTTATTTAGTAAATAGGACACTTTTTATATAATTCACTTACCTCCTTGTATTGCATCCTCGTATTTTGGTATTAAATAGAACAATAGATACATAGAAATATATGTACCAGGTCGAGGTTATCCAGGTACACTACGACAGAACACTAGGTCATAGATAGAAGACCTAGAAATAGAAATATATAGAATAGACTAAAATAGTTTGGCAAATTTCGTAGTATTTGCCACTTCACTCTGTCGTAGCGGCCTGGATATCCAAGATAGAATAGTCAGTGATATACCAAAATACGGGGACTCATTAGTTCTTTCTGTGTTATAAATCGCTTGTGTATAGGATAAGTAGTTTTTTAGATATAGTGTGAAATGTACATAGTTCATAGTGAAAATTTGTTATGTTTAAGGAAATTTTTGGAAATAAAAACACGGTCGTCTTTACGGTATTGCCTTGAGGTAGTTAAGGAAACCGAATCAATCGGTTGGCAATCAGTCACAACAAGTCCTCTCAAGACAATACCAGGAAGAAATAGTGAAATCAACTGAAGAAATCTTTTATTTGGAAGAAACCCTGCTCCTGCTCAAGACAGCTGCTCTACTTAGTCCTAGGGCTCACAGTATTGCCGTAATCGGGACGGCCGGCGATAGTCTCTAGTAGCAAATGTGCGAAACCAGACTGCCGTTATCGAAGGTGGTTGACCACACATTTCGACCCTACTTAGCTCGAGCTAAGACGGAAAAAATCGTCTCTGAATCTCGGCTTAAGTGTTATAATTATAACCTATGTTATTTACTTGAGTATTTATAGTACCTACCTACCTACCTACCTCGTTATGTTCCGATCCGAGTTTCCGATATTGTAGTTTACTTTGTTACTCATACAGTCTGCATATAGTAGAGTAATACAAACAATCATCAATATAGTCCTAGTACCATCTTATAGTATTGTATTTTAAGTAGCACTGTTCTACTTCTTTCAGCTTTCCAAAATGGATTCACCCGCTCTAAAAAACACACAAAATAAGACGGTCGCAAACACAGAATCTTCGAAACCAGAAACTAATGATATCGCTACAACTGATATGTTATCAAAAATCGATGCCGCCAGCAACAATGAGGATGTGGAGTTCATACTGCAAGTGCTGAAGAGCGAGGACATGCTGTACGTGGCTCGAGCTATCAAGCGATGCACATGGCTCATCACAGACCCGCAGTATGCTCACATCATCAACCCTGAGTATCTTCACTCACAACTGTTCCCACTGATGACATCTGAATTAAGCAACAAATTAGAGCAAAATATAAAACTCCACTTGAAAGACGTGCAGCGAGTTGAAGCCTTCTATAACTATTATTATTATGAGGAAAAAAATCCTCAAGCCGCATTTAAATGGCTACCTAACTGCTCTCGAACATTTATTGAAACGGAAGTTCAAAAGAATGCCGATCAAATAAAGCGACCTCTAATGAAACGCCTAATGGACGCGCCGGTACAGAAACGAGGAACTCAAGTCTCAACGATCGAGCAATGCGAGGAACTCAAGCAAAATTGGAACTCTACAGAAAGTCCTAAGATCCAAATTGTTCTGTTTAAAAAAGCTTATAATCTTCTTATAAAGGAAGAATCACCTGTTATTGTAGAAGAGATATGGCTGTTGCTTAGCATGTTCTTCGACAATTTACCTCATGATGAAAGTAAACAATTAGTTAGTACACTAATTAACGTATCTCAGGTCCCACTCACCGTGAGAGCCAAGTTTTATACGAAGAGTTTTAACCATTTAAAGTCTATATCAGCTTCTGAACGTATAATAAAACCAATGGTTGGTTATGCAAACAATGTCTTGGAGTTTCTTGATGAAGAATTCGCTTCAGAAATAGTTGACTATGTTGCAAACAATTTCAAAACGGACGTCTACCACTACTCTAAAATAATTGCATCTTTTTTGTTGCGGGTCAAAGATGAAAAAACTCAAATTCGAAGATATCAAAGAATTTTAGTGCCTTTACTAGAACGTTCCTTTGCTATGTGGCAAATAAAAGACATATATGAAATTATTTACCAATTGTTACAGAAGCTTTACAGACATTTTCTAAAATATGTTTTCATGAAAGATATGATATATATCATACCCATAAAGATGTTTACAGACATACAAAAAGTATTGGAAGAAAGATTGCCTGCGGAACAAAATTATTTAATGTTAACATTTTGGAAATTGGTTGTTAGTCGCGTGAAGACATTGGAAGCACATACAGCACTAATGACAACACGCCAAAAAGCAACAGCTGTTCAACCGCCTGACGATTATTATACCCCCATATGTGACGAGACCTGGAATGAGGTCTATGATGCGGCATCAGATGACTTCGCAAAAATCTGTCTACAATACCTGAAGGAAGACGTCGAAAAATATGGCTCTTCTGTTTACTTGTTGTTTGCGGAGGCATTTGATATTTTAGCATGGTACAATTTGTTAAAATATATTTTGCTTGAAGACAAAGAATTTATTGAAAGCTATCTGTTGGTTATCAAAATATGTCATCGATACTATTTGAATAGCTATCATGAAACTAACACGGCTCTTGCAGAAATCTCTGAATTGTTACGTATGCATCCATCCGAGAACGTTAAGTTACATTACACACAAGAATCAGTCATTTGGAACGAAATATTATGATGTGGTTTATCTACTTATAATTATGATTTTTATAATAAAAGAAAATAAAAAATAAGTAAACACATTTATTTCGAAATAACCACGTAGTGCCTACTTTATTATTGTATCGTTTTGATTTTGTACTTGAAATAATTGTTTTAAAACACGTTATGTAATCCAACGAGACATGTTTGGCGTGATAATAACGATCTCATGTAATTCTTGTCCGAGGCGAAGCCGTGGTCGACAAACATGTGATCTGATCTGCGAGGTTAGTTTACTATTTTTCTCCTCAAAGGTGGAAAGCGGCAACTTCGTTTAGCGTAGCGGGACGAAAATTGACGCTTTCCCTCCGGAGGGGAGAAAATGTAGTAACTATACAGGGTGTAAGGAAAAGTATCAGTATTAATGGTACTTTTTTAACTTACATGTTCTGAAAATAAAAAATGCATAACAATATATTATGTACCATAGAGGTATAATAACTTTATGGTATGTACAGATATTTTATAATTTATTCCCAGTAGTCTCTGGTTTCCGCGACACTGTACTACTACGTAGTTGTGTATAATATCGGGAAACAGCATAAACTTAACTAAGTACTATATTAAGTTTATGGGAGACAGGGACTCATTAGTGATCTAATTGCAATACTTTTATTCAGCGTATACATTTTACGTATGTGTTATTTTATTTCTGTTCAGGAAAGAGAAAAATACTTATTTTGAATTATGTATTATGTTATCGGAAACGGTTCACTATAAAGTATTATATAGGTATTAAATAAAATTGTTCCTGAAATAGTACCTCTCTGCCAGTATTAATATTTTTAAGTAAATTCGTATTGAAACAATTAAAAATCAATGCAAAGCTCTACGTACTAAATCGTTACTAAAAGTGGTTTTCATTCGTTAGGTACAAAGGGGTATGTGTAAAGTTGGCGTCGTTTTATATTTTCGCGGCCACTGATGGAAGTACTTTAGATGAGGACACTAAAGGAAACAAATTTACTATGGAGCTAAGTCATATCGGGTTGTAGATACAGGAAAATATTCTTAAGACAGTTCAGCAAGAAAATTTCCAATTTGCACAAACACATTTTTATGGCAATCGATCCTGTTTATTATAAGGTTCCAAAACTGTAATGAACCAACTCGCAAAAAAACTCTTTTCTTACATTTCGTAGAAAATGAGACTCCATACTTTTATGCTAAGTAAGAGTGTGGTACACCCTCAAATGCGTCCGAATGCGATTACAGAAGGACGTAAGGAATCTGTCATTTTTCGTACTGTAACCTCGGTTGGTCTGATAGAGTTTTTTGATCCTTATCAGAAACAGGAACGATTGGCATCAAAGAATGTTTTTGTGCAAATTTCCAATTTTCTTGCTGAAATATATATTTTTTCCTAATCTGTGAATGCAGATCTAAATGTTACAAAATGTTAAGGATAGTCTTGTAAGAAAGTATTACTGTAGCTACAAGGGTTAAAGTACCTACACTACTGCCCCGTCCAAAATCGTTTACTCTGTATATCTCGGCTCCGATATAACTTGGAGCAAATTTTATTAGTCATACAATACATTTTTGTTTGTTGTAATGTTATTAAACAATAACCAAATTATAGGTGGCAGCAACATAACATTTTGATTCCATTGGTCCATATAAAGTTACACAACCCCCTTTACTGGGATCCCGAGTCAAACCATATTTGACAAATGTCGTATTTCTGGTTTCAGCTTCTCACAATGCCTCCGCTAGTACTAGAGGGCGATACGCTGGGCAAGAGACAGCATCACTACAATAAACTTTTGAGAAGAGTAATCGCTGGAGAGATACCATCTCCGAAATCCGGAAAAATCTGCTCTGAAGAATTAGATATAGAAAACTTTTTGAAAATCGATATCGCCGACAACAATAAAGATGTGGAGTACATACTGGAAGTGCTGAAGAGCGAGGACATGCTGTACGTGTCTCGAGCTATCAAGAGATGCACCTGGCTCATCACCGACCCGCAGTATGCTCACATCATCAACCCTGAGTATCTTCACTCTCAACTGTTCCCACTGATGACCTCTAAAGCAAGTAGCAAACTGATGCTGCAGATACGACTTCACTTGAGAGACGAAACACGCGTGGAAGCTTTTTATAATCACTTTAAGGACAAACATCTCAAAACCGCATTTAAATGGTTGCATTATTGCTCTCTGTCATTCATAGAAAAAGAAATTGTAACTCATCATAAAAAACTTGGTGCAGACATACCTTGGTCTTTATTCAAGCGTCTTTGCGAAAGGTCTTTTACGTTTTTGAAAATATTATGTGAACTAGACTGTGGTTACGATAAGAGATATATGTCTGACGCTGCTATGTTCCTCATAAATACGCATACTAACGAATTTTTAAATCTTATAGAAGCCTTTGAGTCTTACTACCGGCCTAATTTAAGTGCTAAAGCTACGGAGATGATAATGAAGAAATGTCCTCAAAGAATTGCAAATAATTTTGATAAGTATGCGGATATAATGGATTTAGAGACGTTTGGGAAAATGCTTAAAAAGGAAGATATCAAAGATTTTCTTTTGAAACACGTCCAGAACGAAAAATTGCAGTCTTGGTTTATTTTTGATAACATCCAATATATTGTACGTCATATGCCTAAGGAAGGAAGATTCGAATTCTTGAAGAACACATTCATCGAAAAAGCAAAAAAAGACAACAGCGAGGATATCTCACCTCTTTGCTCGGATATACAATTCTGTGCGTCGTCCTATAGCGCTCCAACCAGCTCTGCAAATATATACCGCTGGTACCGATTTGCGCCGTTCGACTTAGCGTTTACAGATCTGAAAAAACTTATTCGCTCAGAATCATCTCCTGAGGAAAGAAATTCCATGCTAGCTGTTCTTATTTTATGCGCTGGTCGTAACACACATCAGACGCAAACTGTGCTTCAATACTATCACGACAAACACATCAATGAGCCCTTTAAGTTCAAAATACAATTTGTTAACAATCTGCTTTCACAGACTGCAACTCACAGATTCGATGAAAAAACATGGAATATTCTGAATAATATATTTTGCAGCATGGAAGTCTACATAGAATCAAACAATAACGTTCAATTCTGCATTGAATCCATTATTGTCTACAAAGTTCTTCGCAACGAAAAAGTACCCGAGACAATTGAAAATAAATTTAAATTTTCTTCCTTAAAATCAAAGCAAGATAAATTCAACAATGAAGAAAAAGAAAAGATTTTTAATTATTTACTCAGTTTTCTTAGAAACAAGATGCTGAATGAAAGTATTAGTCATGAAACTGAATTAAAGGAAGCAGTTGGTCTGACAGAGAATGTCGTATCTTTGTTAATAGACTGGAAGAAGGATCTGGTCGAATATCCATGGGTACTCAACGTAATCAAACAACTAACCAAGATTCAAAAAGAAAATAATTGGAAAGTAGACTTAGTGCCGTTGTTCAATAAGAAGAAGTCGTGGAGGAAGCTCATGTTTGAGGAATCTCTTTTGATGGCCCCTTCAGAAAAATCATGTCTCAACGCCTTAAAGCACGATCCTGGGCTACTGACACGTCACAACAGCGAGATGGAAGCGTTAAGGCGCAACGATGCTGTATCGCTAAGGAGGCTGCTCAGCAAGCTGCGGGTCTACTGGCCGCAGACACTGGCCAGCGAATGGACTGACTCATACCTGCTTTGCCTTAATGAAGCTAGAGGCCACAAATCACTAACAATAGGTCTCGGCACCCTCCTCCCCCAAAACAGACTGCAAGAAATTTTGAAAAAATATGCACCTACTGAATCTAAGATAAACTGGAGCGATGAAGAGGAACTCGTGCTTAGTCTTCGCAAAAATTTTGCAAAAAACGCACATTTGGCTAGACCTCTTCTACCCCCAGATGACATTTTACCTTATGCTCAGGGAGATTACCTGCAATATGCTCTTCCCTCGATCAACGCAATACTTCACAATGTCAGTTCTGCTCGTAGCCGCCAATACATCCCGAAGCTACTGGATGCACCGGTTTCTTTACAGAAACATGGTATTCGACTTGCCTTCACGAAACTTAACGCTACTGAACTCAAGGAAACTCTACCAAATATTTGGAAGTCTGCTAAAAATCTAACAATCAGAGCAGTGCTTTTTAAAACAACTTACGAACTATTGTGTAACGAAAAAACACCATCATTGATTGAAGAAATATGGGAAATACTCAGTGCGTTTATAGACAACCTATCTGTTGATGAAAACAAAATTATATTCGGAATACTGGGTAAAGTTGAAAAGGTTCCTCTTGTCGTCCGTGGGAAATATTGTATGAAAAGTCACAAATATTTGAAGACATTGCCGGCGAAAGCGAATTGTGAGAATATTGTACAAAAAGTCGTAAAGTGCACAGTTCATATAATGGAGCAATTAGATGAGAACTTTGTTGCTGATATATTGCTTGATTCTCTTGAAAAGAAATTCACTACGCAGCGATATGTGTATGAGGAAATAATGGTATCTTATTTGCTCAGTGCTAAAACCGAAGACTCCCAAATCCGACAATTCGAAAGAATTCTTGGTCCACTTCTAGATCGCTCTTTTGCTTTGTGGAATTTAAAAGTTGAAGATTGTTATTTTGTCAGAAATAATGTTAAGGATTTGCTGAAATGTTTTTGTCGATTATTTATCAAATTAGTTTTTGAAAAAGATATGGTTTTTCCGACCAAAATGTTCACAGAAATACTTAAAAAGTTGGAAGGAAAATTGCCAGTGGAACGCCATTATGTAATGATGAGATTTTGGAAACTGACTGTACAACTCGTAAAAATATTGGAGGAGCATAAAGAAAAGGTTTCAATTATTAGTAAATCAGAATCTATATTAGGTAAAGATGATGATTATAAAGGCTATTCAAACAGGGTATGGAATGAGGTTTTCATAAAGGCATCTGCTAAGTTTGCCGAGAGTTGTCTACAGTATTTGAGGGAAGACATTGAAATGTATTGTTCGTCTGTTTGGCTGGCCCTTGCAGACGCTTTAAAGGAAATGTTTTCCAGTTTAGATTTGAATCCAGAACCTTATTTGCATTATATAAAACATCTGCTTCGCGAAGAATACATCGAAAGCTATTTGTTAGCACTCAAGGCTTTACCAACTTCATACGTTTTACATACAGATGAAGAAAATTCATTATTTAAGGAAATACAAAAAAATATATACTTACATCCATCACCAGAAGTTAAAATAAATTATTGCCGAGAATTTGAATTAGATCAGGACTTTGAAAACAATATTCCTATGAAGTAGAAAATAACCCTTTCTCCCCTCCGGACGGAAAGCGTAAATTTTCGTCCCGTTGCGCTAAACGAAGTTGCCGCTTTCCACCTCCGTCGAAGAGAAAAATAGTATACTAACCTCGGGCAGTAAATAAGAAAGCCTCAGATCAGATGTTTGTTTTGACAGGTTTGCTCCCATATTAGAAGCTGTTCAGTTTGATGGCTAGCTAGAGTATGTGGTTTAAAGGTTAATGATACTTTTCCTTACACCCTGTATACTAGGTGATAATGTTAACACTTTTCAAAAGACTATGCCTAAAACCAGTCGTAAATTGCGTCATCAATGCGTCATCACCAATCAAATGACGTCTGACCCACGGGGCGAGCCGCGCGCACTAGAGAAATGTAAACAAAGACTCTCCAGGGTAGTCAAAAGCACCACAGAAATGTAAGAAGCTGTCTTACCTGGCGAGCCGATCGCACCTTGATGAGGTGAACGCTGACCTACCTGAAGGGGCAGAGGGCACTGGCGTAATGTCTCTGCTGACGCGCGGCGTAGCTCGCTCGCACCCGCAGTACGTTGAACGGTTAAAAATAACGACTGTGCGCACGACCTACCAGTAGAGTCAATCTTAGCACAGCGCCTGGATCATTGTTTTGAGCTTAGCAGCGAAAATGTTAAGCGTGAGACCGAGTCGCACGTGGCCGGTTTTTATTATTTGTTGTTAAGGGTCGGCACTACCCTAATCGGGCAAAACAGGGTTCGGCGTTCCGACTTTTGAGGATAGTAAATAGCTATATTTAGAAACAAAATTAATACCATCGCTTCTTTAAAAGATGAAGTACAAGATGAACAAAAAAAATTTGAGTAAAATTGTGTAGTTACATCAGAAAGTAATCGAGAATTTCATGAAAAACTCTAGAATAGCACTACCGCGTTCCGAGTCCTGTGATTTAGTGAAACAAAATAAAGCAACAAAATATATTTCTAATCAATGGCAAAACATCAAAGAACACTTTAAACAAATCAGTTTTTCGATACGACTTCTAGTTTTTTTGCAATTTGTTACCAAAAATTACATATTTTTTTTGACGTTTTCTTCATACAAATTACTATGGGCCATCAATCGTTCGAAATCATTGCAAATAGACCGGTGACCGGCAACACCCAACACTGTCTTAGAAGATTAATGAACCAATCCATTTTTAGCTAAAGTAGGCAAAGTAACTTATAAAAAACCGGGCAAGTGGGTGTCGGGCCACATGCAGTGTAGGGTTCCGTAGTTGCCCGTCACGATATGTTGACTTAGAAGTACATTTTATAAATTGGTCGACTATTACTCGTTAATTTTTGTCCCCATTATTATAACGGAGTTATGTTGGTGTGGTTGTTATGAGTTTCGGTACTACTGGTGAAACGCGGATGTTCTAAGGTTTCAGAATATCTCTGATTACCCCCTCGGGGAATATAGTCGTGAGCATATGCTATGCTATGCCATTATTATAACAGAATAACTGTAAGTTTATTACTATTGTTACTAGCAAACTAAGGATTGATAATCTGAAATCATCATCATCATCGTCAGATATGTTTTAAATAAGGAATAAGAGTGAATTCTGTACCGTAGTAGGTAACTCAAACGATTGACTTCGAAAGTCATTTGCACGACAGAATTTTGCGCGAAAAGACATTGCGCGACACAAGACAACACAAAGGAATTTCACAAAAGTTACACTGTTTGGTAATTTATGGTAGTTTTTGAGTCTTTCGGTAGTTTTTGTTAAATTTTCGTACAAAAGTAACCAAAAAGTTATTTTTGAAGATTTTCGTACTTTTCGGTAGGTAGTTTTTGGTTATTTTCGTAGTTTCTAGTTTTTTTTTGGTAGATTTGTAGATTATTGTTATTTTGGTAATTTTTCATACTTTTTGGTAGTTTATGGTTAATTTGGTACTTTGTGGTTCATCTCATTAATTCGTTTCATTTATTTACCTTAAATTGTAGGTAGGTACATAAGTTACAGATGGTAAGTACAGAGTACCTATTAGTCACACTACAATATAATTTATAAACATTAAGAAAAAAACAGATTTAAACAATAGGTGCCAGACAATTACTTAACTGCCACCTGACACTACTACAATTAAATTAGTTAAATGTTATAAAATCAGTTCAATGTGATTAGTTAAAAATTATAATAACCTATTGAGGTACAAATAATCGGTCTGCAACACATTTTTTTCTACTCAGATTGATGCCTGTTTGTTTACTTATACTGAAGAAACTAATTAAAGTCATAGGGACACTGTTCGATTAATATTTCTTTAACCTTCTTCAGAAATTTCTTGTCGGCTTTAATGTCATCTGGTATTTTATTATACACAAGAACAGTATTCGACTTTATTTTGTAGTCCTTTGCATCGATGCTAGTCGGTAATTTGGTACCAGTAGCTCATTTTTGCGAGTTAAATGTAATCTCTTGCTACGGAATACTACGGGGTATCGTCTCACGATTTTGCACAGATCGAGGATATACAAAGCTGTCACAGTGAGTAATTTAAAGTCGGTAAACAAGGATCGGCATGACACCCTTACTGACTGAATTCCGCTTACGATTCGAATGCACCTCTTTTGCAAAACAAATATTTTATTTATGTCAACAGACCCACCCCGTAGCCAAGCCGTCAAGAACTCTTTTGTTTTTAATGGTAGTTTTTGGTAATTTTCATTCTTCTATCAAATATTACCAAAAAATATAAAATCTACCAAAATAACCAAAAACTACGAAAATCTACAAAAATAACTAAAAACAACGAAAAACTACCAAACTAACCAAAAACTACCAAAAAACCAGAAACTACAAAAAATAATTACTAAACTCTACCAAAAACTACCAAAATAACGAAAAACTACCAAAATAACCAAAAACTAAACTCTACCAAAAACTACCAAAACCTACCAAATGAACCAAAAACTACCAAAAGAACCTAAAGAACTATTGAAATTGTACAAATTTTTTTTTTCTTTAAAATTAATTCTTGTTAATATTGCTGTGCCCTTTCAGGGTTCATGTACCCACTTTAGCTACTAAGTAACACCTATATGTTCTTGTGTAGCACAATGTCCTTCAGCGTGACCAAAATTACTGCTGAAATCTACCAAAATCTACCAGTCCTGTTTCAAATTCTACTTAAATTCTACCAAATAATATTTATGTCGTTACAGATGATTAAAATTTAATATAAAACACGTTTTTGTACAAAATATTATCAATTTTATCTAAACACTCATCATTACACATGTTATTTTCGCATTTTTGTATAATTTTTATTGGTTTTCATCATTTTGTAACATGGATGCTTCAATTTTCAAATAATTAATATTAAATTAGGACGTCCCTATGCAAGTTTAAATTTAGTCAAGTTTTCTGTGTCTCATACGCAGATTCCGAAATTTTGGTAGCACTTTTAATATGTCAAAGGGATTGCACGTTTATCGACTTCCGATTGTGTCGATATACCTACGGGTAATTATTTATCACTGCGGATAACTCCAGCATGACGTATTCTACTCATCAAACTGAACAACTTTCACTATGGGGCCAACTTCAAAAGAGCGATAAAAAAATCAGCTGTCCTATACAAAACTGCAGTAGGTACATATTCGACTCAAATGTATGGAACAGCTGATTTATTTTCGCTATTTAGAAGTTCGATACATGCTGAAGTTATCCGCAGTGATATAAAATATACCCGTATATCGACATTATTGGAAGTCGATAAACATGCAATCCCTTTGACATATTAAAAGTGCTCTTTTGTAAAAAAAACAACATTAGGCGATATGATTAATATTTGCTATACTAGAAGTGAGTTCGGTAGCGCGTTGCGGAGAGGTCTGGACTCTCAATTAAGAGGTCCGAGTTCGAATCCGCACGGACAACATGCCACCTACCAATGAGTTTTTCTAACTTATGTACGTATTACCGACTGCTCTCTAATGGTGAACGAAAATATCGTGAGGAAACCTGCATATGCAGACGAAGAAATTCTGATGTATATGTGAAGTCTATCAATCCGCATTGGGCACGCGTGGTGGACTAACGCCCAAACACCCTCCTAGAAGGTAGGCCTGTGCCCTGCAGTGGGACGTAATTATAGGCTGTTGATTATGATCATGGTGTACTAGAAGTTCCAGAAAACTTGCAAACCCTGCAATCGTTTTCTCAGCCATTTGTATTGCCAGCTTAGATTTTATTAGCCTGAATCCTTGCATTTTTAAATACATTAAAATTTTCGAATACCTACCCAATTTCTACTAAAATCTACTAAACAATTTTGCCCTAAATCTACCAATAAAGAAGAAATCTACTAAAAGTGGTAACACTGATGTCCTTTTGCGCAAATGTTTTTGAAGGTAATCGTTCCAGTTACTGCAAAATTAACTTTTATTCCGTGCTTAAAATATTATATCTGACGATGATTATGATGATAAAAGATTACAAACCCTTAGTTTGCTAATACCAATAATATTAAACTTATAATAATGTAATTATTCTGTTATAAGTTTTAATTTGTTTTGCTGTTAAACTTAAAATTATTATAATTTTATGTTTTTTAAGCCTTAGTAATACTGTGATCTAATTAGTTGGGACCCATCCTATCCTACCACCAGGGGTGATCTTTGATCAGTCACATTAGAGGTCCATCACGGTACTGTACTGTTGCTGTAAATATCAATTTCGACCTACGGCTCTCAAATCCAGATGCTGCAGGAGCATTGCCACGCACAACCAAACATTCAACATTAATTTAATGTAGTAAAATCTGCCTTCCGGGTAGTAGGTACCCTAAATTTGGTCGGACCTACGAACCTGCCAGGATAGGTTCGGCCGATCAGACTTTTTAGGCCTTGCTAATTGGCCTCTAGACCAACAGACTAGTTACGTCCTTTAATTCAACTAATAAAATTTAATTCAACTAGTAAAATGTTGTGTCACCAGGTAGGGTTCACTTTTTCCTTCACACCAGTAAATGTGCCAGCCAAGCTGCGCCGCGCGCTGCAACCGACCAAGTTTTTTGCAAGAAATTTATTACCAAAAGCTATCAAATTGATTTGTTCATTAATCTTATAACATAGGGTTGAGTGTTGTCGGCCACCGGTCTATTTCTTTTGACAGATATGTCAAACGGGCCGTAGGTAGTGCCGACCCTTAATACTGTAGAGTTTGCTCTATAATCACATCAAATTTGACGTTTGTATGTATTACCGTTTTTACTATAGAGCGAGAAGAAAAAACGTCGATAAAAACTAGTTTCTTGTTGAGAACTCCCCTTATTTGTCAACCAATCCGGCGTAATAACGCATATTCTGTGAAAATTTTAACTATCAGCCATTACGGTTCAAAAGTTACAGCCCTAAATAGGTAGGACGGACGGACGGACGGACGGACGTAGAATTAGTAAGGGCTCGTCCGCATAGCGATTTTTATTCGCGCGAATGATGTGAATATGATAACATAGGATGACTTCTGACAGGCGGAACACTTATGTCAAGACATTAAGTACGAAAATTGCTTGTTGCACGCGTCTTCCTATGTGAAAGTAGGGTGTGGGAGGTCGTTTTAGCGGTAAGCAGCATAGGAAGACGCGTGAAACAAGCAATTTTCGTACTTAGTGTCTTGACATAAGAGTCTTGTCAGACATCATCCTATGTTATCGCATTCACATCATTCGCGCGATTCAAAATCGCTGTGCGGACGAGCCCTAATAGGGTCTCGTTTTCACCCTTTGGGTACGGAACCCTAAAAATTAAGTCTCGGGTGGGACTTGAACCCGCACTCTTCCAATCCGGGGAAGTACGTTATCCAATTTCGGCACCGAGTCCACTAACCAGAGAACGAAATTTTCAATCTGCTGCGTCTGAAGGGGACGTTCACTTCCCCGGATTGGAAGAGTGCGGGTTCAAGTCCCGCCCGAGACTTAATTTTTCTTTTCAATCTTTAATTTGATTCGAAATACCTATATTATTGATCCCTTTTTTTTATTACGTCCCCTTAAGACGTAACAGATTGAAAATTTCGTTCTCTGGGCAGTGGGCTCGGTGGTGTAATTGGTTAGCACGTTACGCCGGTTTGGAAAAGCGCGGGTTCAAGTCCCGCCCAAGACAAATTTTTCAATCTTTAATTTGATTCGAAATATCTAGCACAACATAGTTGTAATGTACCTAACATGTTTATAATCAATTATATTTAATATAGTTAAAGTTAATAATAGAATATTAACCTGATATAACCAGTATTTTTGTAACTCATTATTGTTATGCTATAATAATATATAACTAATAAAGCCTTGAAGTAACGAAAAGACAATTTTTATTTTTTCAACTTATGTAGGTATAGTACGAACGCCAAAAATATTACTTAGGTAGGTATACCTATTAATTTTTACTCTGAACCCATAATATGATGCATTGGATCACTAGACATTTTTATGTAGGTACTTACCTAATTAGTTAGGTTAGGCCTTTAACCGCTCAGTGGAGCCCTCGTCACAAAATTTAAAATGTCTCAATCAAGAAAACCTAAAATAAAAAGTGTTTTAACAACTTACTACAAAGCCTGAAAGGATTTTTAATTATGCAATAATGAGGAGTTTTCTGATAGCTACTCAAACGTAGTTCATCATACCGGCGATAGATGGCGTTGACCAGAGAGGGGTCCGAAGACTAAAATTTAAGGCTAAAAAGTAAACAAAAATTCATGTGCATGCATGCATGACTCAGACGCATCCGTTGACGAAATATATGCTCCTATTTTGCTGCTTACTTAAAAACACAAATTCTTACAATTTTATTTGTATTTTATCATCTGCAAGGTCGCTCTCCCCTGTCTCGTCAACGCCATCTATCGAGCCATTACGAACTACTTTTTCTTTTATAATGGCTTTCTGAAAATCCCTCATTAGGTAAGTATAAATTTTTACAAAACACAAGAGACAACACATTTTCTTCGTATACGTATGTGCACGTGCAGACCACTGACTTTAAATACCTACTCAATCAAATGATTGAGTGGACCGATTGCGATAAATAAAGCATTAAATGTTTATCCAAACTAAGGTCAATCCTTGTTTTTGTGAAAACCACATTCAAATTGGTTCAGCAGTTTTAAGTTATGCGTGCTTGCACAAACAAACATAATAACAGACAAAAATTACCTATATGCGTGTATTATTTCTGTATATAATACTAATAATTTAAAATAATAATAATTTATTTCTCTCCACATACAATAATAATACAACAAGTGGTTTAGGTATATATGAACTGGTTAACAATATTACAGTAATGTGGAGACTGGTGCCTGGACTAAGTTCACTTTGCGGTGAGCTTGAATAAGGTGTCACAGGACACCTATCTATGTGTACTTGTATTTAACGGCTTAACGGCTTACTTAGGATCATTACAAGCAATGTATGTGCCTGTGAGCGTTATTTATTTATTTAATAATTTTAAATTATTAAGTAGGTTCTTACTTATTATTATATTACCTACAGTTTACTTACTTTAATGGTCTCAATGCATTCCTTTACGTAGTTAGATATCCTAAAAATATATTTTTGCAAATTATCTTCAATTATATTAGTATTAACGCCGATTTTATTACTTACTTACTTATATATTTAAGCCTAAATGTGTACTTCGATATTTAAGCCTAAATGCCTACTTTTTGGTGCAAGCCAGCCTAGAACAAGCCAGTCTTAAAGTTAGGTACTCCAAGTTAGTGGCCGCCATTGCCGCCCCCCATATGTAGGTATGCGCACGGGATAAAACAACGGCTGCCAAAGCCAACATTCTCCCTCGATTCGAGCTCTCTCTAATTGCGAGTTTATTATCACGCTACTGTATCCGCCACTGCTCCAAGTCAAGCTCTACGCTTAGACGCTCTACGTAAGTATACAAGGTGTTTCATAAGTAACAATAAATTTTTGAAACTCTTAAGGGGGTTGTTAAGACCGTCAAACTGAACAACTTTCTCTATGGGATCAACATCGAAATCGCGAAAAAAATCTACCCATCAAACTAAACAACTATTACTAAAAGAGCAAACCGATCGCAGCAAGAAAAAAAATAGCTTTTTCATACAGTCTAGTCGAGTATTCGAATCGCAGTATGTTGCAACCAACTACGACGTTTTATTAGCTGTCAGAAACACCTCATTCAAAACGAACCAGGGATGCGATTTTTGAATCTCATTCGGTGAGCTCAGCAGTTGAAAATGTCAAAATTACTATGGAGATACGCATCTTTCTACTGCCGATTTGACTCTCAAAAATCGCTCTCCTGTAGTATGATTTTTGAAAGTCTAATCAGCAGTAGAAAGATGCGTATCTCCAGAGTAATTTTGACATTTACGACTACTGAGCTCACCGAATGAGATTCAAAAATCGCAATCCAGACATTCGGTTAATTTGAGACATTCGGTCAATGTTCGAACAATGTTCCTCGTTCATTCGTTTCGTTGATGTTCGTTCGTTGTCGGCTCGTAGCTCGGCATTCATCGGTTTCTTTCTCAGGGTTACAAGTATGATATTTTTCTGGTGATTTTCGTAAAAAACTATACTTTTGGCGAAAATTATGAGGAGATTTTTAATGATCGATTTTTGAGATGAACGATTGATATCTCAATCTGTACGTACCCGTACGTGCGCACATAAGTGCGGTCGTTCGGTATTTGTTAAATATGTACATAGATCGCTGCACGAATACGAAACTTCTTTCACATTTTCCCCACTGCGCGACGCAAAGGAAGGGTAATGTGTTTAACAGCATATGTATGTATGTATGTAAGTTTGTACCTTTGTGGCACACTAGAGACCAAACGCGTGGGCCGATTTTGATGATTCTTATTTAACCATCGTAACGTAATCCTATTAACAAAGGCATCCAAAAAATACATGGAACACTTTCAATCAAAAAAAAATTCGAAAATTATTAAGACAGTAAGGCCGAGATTCAGAGACGATTTTTTCCGTCTTAGCTCGAGCTAAGTAGGGTCAAAATGTATGGATTTTGACATACGGGAGTTCGAACTATGACTTAAGAATCGTCTCTGAATCTCGGCCTAAGTATATCTTTGAATTTTTGAATGAAAACCTCTCCCTAAAAACCATGGGTGTCTGTATGCATAAATAGGGAGATAGTTCAATGAGGAGTTTTCTGACAGCTAGTCAAACGTAGTTCAACATACCGGCGATAGATGTGGCGTTGACCAGAGAGGGGTCCGAAGCATGGGCGTAGCAATGATTTTTTCCCAGGGTGGGCCAGGCCCAGGCGAGGCCAGGCCCAGGCGAGGTTGATGTAATAAAAACTAAAAACTAGAGCGAGCGAAGCGAGCTCGAGTTTTTTACGACCTAAAATCTGAAACGAGCAAATCAAACTCAAGATTTGGCTACTCTATGAAAAGATATACAACCCAAACCCTAGAGCGAGCGAAGCGAGCTCGACATTTCACCCACTTCTGGAGCGAGCGAAATCAGCTCAAGATTTTACTGCAATGTGTCTAGCCAGGAGCGAGCGAAGCGAGCTCGAGATTTTACAGTAATATAAATAAGATCAGGAGTGCGATTTTTGAATCTGATTCGGTGAGCTCAGCAGTTGAAAATGTCAAAGTTACTATGGAGATACGCATCTTTCTTCTGTTGATTTGACTTTCAAAAATCATACTTCAGGAGTGCTATTTTTTAAAGAGAAATCAGCAGTAGAAAGACGCGTATCTCCATAGTAATTTTGATATTTTCAACTGCTGAGCTCAGCGAATGAGATTCAAAAATCGCACTCCTGAGCAGAACGCTGAAATAACGGGAGTGAGCAGAGCGAGCTCAAGAATTTGCTTCAAGATTTTGCGAAAGTAGTGTATTGTGTAGTGTTTATTTATCATTTACCTATTCATAAGTAACTTATTTTTAGTAAGTGATTCATTTGATTTCTGGGGTGGGCCAGAAGGATTCTGGGGTGGGCCGGGCCCACCTGGCTCCCCCCCTTGCTACGCCTATGCTAAAACCTGGAGTTAGCAATTCGCTTGCTCGAGTTTTTTGCGACCTAAAATTTGGAACGAGCAAAGCAAGCTCGAGATTTGAATTCATTATGAAAACACAGGATACAAAACAGAGCGAGCGAAGCGAACTCGTGATTTTACTGCAATGTGTCTAGGTCCTCGTGATAAAATTAATTGTAGCCAGGAGCGAGCGGAGCGAGCTCGAAATTTTACTGAAATTTAGTTAGATCAGTGTACTTATTAAGATTTAAATCCTGGAGCAAGCGAAGCGAGCTCGAATTCGAAAATCTAATGCCAAAATCGAGGCAAATGTTTTGGGGAAAAAAACAATCTCCATCTGGGGGAGTTCCGAAATCACATTCTGGCATGGCAACCCTGTAAACCCTGTTGGTCGACCCGGCCGGCACGGTACTGTACTGTCACTACTAAACGTAGTTTTTCTTTTATATTTCCTTCTCTAACTACTTGTTTGCTAATTGTTTATCGCAAAGATCTTTATTATTATCAAGTTATAACTTTTATTCAACTGATTTGCTGATTCGGACTGCGGCGTGGAACAAAACTTCAAGAAGCAACATCAAGGTAGGTAAATAACATTCCTATTAAGAAATGACGTCATGCATTGCCGAACTGGATTGGATTATACCTAGGTGCTACCCACACAATCTAGGAACGTACAATAATTTTCGGAATATGTAAACCAATGGTTGGAAAACAAACTACTTACCTACTTTGAGCCACTGTCTAACAAAAGTTCAACATTTATTTTAATTTATCCTGTAGGCTTCGCATGCCACCTCCGGCTTCGCCACGGTCAACAATTAGGTACATGAGATCTGAGACCTTTTTACTTTCCTGTCCTCGGTGTGTAATATTAATTTTGAAATTTTTGCAGTCCCTTATTACAGGTAAGTAAGTTTTTTTTACAATTGATTGCCGCTAACACCACTGGCTTTTCGGTGAAGGAAAACATCTGAGGAAACCTGCATGCTTCAATTTCGAGGCATGTATTGTACCACTGTCCATTATAAGTGGCGACGGGCTCACCCCCCGTCACACTGGACAGAGTCTCGGTACTACTGGTGAAACGTGGATTTTCTGAGGTTTCAGAATATCTCTGACTACCCCCTCGGGGAATATAGTCGTGAGCATATGGTTATGCTATGCTGATTGCCGCTAACTCATCATTACGTTTGTTTTTGACATACATACCTACCTATTTAGTCTAAAAATTAACAAAATACCTACACACCTAGAAGTTTACTTGGGGTTAACAATAAATAAACCTTTTAACCTCACAAGCTCGGAAAGATTCTGTTTATTATTCGAAATCTGAGTGCAAAAGTGAATTTTATCCGCTAGCGTGGAAATAGTTTTTGAAATTCGAATCTGTCTATTCAATATTTTTTTATAGGTACCGCCAATCCACTGAAAATGCTTAATAACTATTTCATGTCACTGGCCAGCACGAAAAAAAAACTTTTTAAAATGTTCTTTTTAGTAATTAACTTTTTCCCTCGCTGTTGTGAGGTGAAAATTTGTGTGTTTCGCTCGGCTGCAAAGTTATTCTGCGTCTCGTACCCTTGAAACCTTCGCTAAGCTCAAAAAGTCTGGTGCATTTTTGAGACTAAGGGCCTGTTTCACCACTTCTGAGTAAGTTCTTGCTAGCTTATCCGACAGATAGTTTATCTGTATGAAAGATTATCTGTCGGATAAGCTAACAAGAACTTACTCATAAGTGGTGAAACAGGCCCTAAGACTAAGAAATCATAAAGTCACCTATTTAGATTTTAAATTTAAAGTTGAAAATGTAAGTCACAATTCACGGAACGTAAATTATTAAGGCCAGGTTATTCAAGTGCAAGCGTCTCTTTCTTGCAAGCATAAGTTTGCAATTAGCCATCCCGCTCCAATTGAAAGCAGGATCGCAAAAAAACGTGTTTTTCAACAATATCTTTGCTCATGGGTGTTTCTAAGCTCAAAATTCTACAGAGTTCACTAGAAATATATAATGTATTTAGTTAAGTACAAGAATAAAAAGGGGTAACTTTGGGATTTTTTTCTATCTATTAAACTTAATCTAATCGTGTAATTGAGAACGGTCGCCTATCAGCCAGATCCTTAATTAAGACATAATTGGTTTACAGACTTTAAAACACAGTTTAAACACTTTCGTTCGTGTTCAAAAAACGGCCTCGACCGGATAACAGCGTCATAACTTTAGACTAACATTTTTATAACTTTCATCAAAGTTACGAACCTGATTATTGTATGCATAAAAGTACAACTCATGAAGATACAGATGCTAAAAAAAAACTCTATGAAATCTTCAACTTTTTTTTTAGAAATGTTTTAAGCTGGTCATGTCGAAGTTTCTCAAAAAATCGGAAAATTAGTCATAACTCGAAAACTATAAAAAGTCGCGGAACATACATGGGGGTGATAGGATACCCCACGGGCCACGACATGCCGGACCAAATTTTTTTTTATGACGTCAATTGACCGGCCACCCTTTATACTATTATATTACCTATTCTGTGCTTTGGGTACAGAACCCCATAGATTAATATGTATATTGCAGGACCCTAAAAAAGGATCATGTTTCCAACTCAATGAATCAACTTGATAGCTAAGTAGGTACCTACAGTAACACAGTAAAATTAAGCCGAAAAATGCCATTCAGGAGAAGTAATTCCCGGAGTTTTGGGACTTGGTTTAAACATTCCATTGGTATATAAGATTGAAGAAAATAAAAAGTCCTGGTGAGGGGTGAGGGGGTGAGCTCGAGGAAGGGGGGGGGGCTCTAAAGGTGACTTTTTTCAGTTTTTCGCCTATTTCTCGGAATCTGTAAGTCGTATCGAAATGTTTTGTAGGTTCACATTAATTATGACAAAGTAGGGTAGGGTGGGGTCAGTTGAAACAAATTTACTTCACACGCATGTAGCACAGTTATCTGTAGTATGGGCAAACCAAGCTCTTGTATAATTTAAAGGATCATAATTTGGCTCCTAAATTAAATGTACTCTACACCTCTAACTCCAACGGTTAAGGTGCAATGACGTTTTAAAAGTGAGTGGGAAATGTGGTTCAACTGACCTCATACTGGGGTCGATTGAAACGGCACATGGGGTCCATTGAAACAATCAAAATATCTTTGGAACAATAGAAGATTTATATTCAGCTTTAATCATGTTCGTAGCTTCGACACCGTTATAATAGATTAAGAAAAGTTGGTAAACTTAGTACACATATTTTTATATTTATAAAGCAAAAATATCTTAAACCAAAAAAAAGTCAATATTTTTTTAAGTATGAGACTTACAGAGATTTTAGTAACACCATTTTTTTGTCATATATGAAGTTTTAGTGTAATATTAAGCACAACCAGAATATTATTATAATAAAATGCTATAAAATTTTTTCATACAAAAGTGATTGTTTCAATCATAACAATGTTTCAATTGTAACAACACTTTTTTTTAAATATTACTTTTATTTTAAAGAAAGCAGACAAACTAACTAACTAATTAACTTCACTGTGAGCTGTACATTCTCGAAATATCAAATTATATTATAATTCACCTGAAAAACATTATCCCCTTTTAATTTTAATTCTTAGGCAGTTTAGTAAAAACGGGGACGTTTGAAACACCGGGACGATTGAAACGTTTCAATCGACCACAAGTAAAATGTTTCAATCTTCCCCATCAGACTTTGTCTGACTTCAAGGTCAATAATTATAACTTAAATAGGCTTTAACGCTAAACCGCAGTAATAAAAACAATCATAAACGACTAAAATTAATACAATGAAATAAAAAAAACAGTGGAAAAACAAGGGTGTAAAACACTATACAATAAAATATAGCAAGCATAATCCAACAGAATATTTATGCCTGCTAGCAGAACACAACTTAACTCCAGCAATAACCAAACCAACAAGACTCGAAGCATGCCTTGATCATATATTTGTTAGGTCGAAATTCCCTGCTTTTGGTCTTGTCTGCGAAACTGATATCACCGACCACAACATGTCTGTGTTGGGATTGAATTCACTAAATAAAAAACCAACAAATAAGAGGTTGAAAACTATTATAGATTTTGAACAAGTCTGCTATGAACTGAAATCTGTGAACTGGGGCTCGGTCCTGGGTCAGATAAACGTTGACGATGCTTTGGAGGTATTTTTGACAACTCTATCAGCTACTATAAACAAACATAGTAAGCAGATTCGGGTCAGCAAAGCAAAATTTAACGTACAGCCTTGGATAACACCGGGACTGCTTCGCTGCATTCGTCACCGCGACCATCTTCATTCAGTTTTTAAGAAATATCCAAACGATGAAATTTTAAAAATTTCATTTAAAAGATATAGGAACTTTTGCAATAATTTGTTAAGAAAAGTTAAGGCAGAATATGAAAGCAGAGAACTGGAATCTAATAAATCAAATCCCAAGAAACTCTGGAATGTTATAAACAAAATTTGCCATAGGCAGCAGCAGAAACAAAATCCAGCTGACGAACTTTTATCCTACACGGTTAATCCCGAGGAGTCACTCCGAAATTGTAATGCCTTTTTCGCAACAGTGGGTCAAAAATTAGCCGACGAAATTCTTTTGCAATCAGGTGAAACAGAATGGAGTCTTGCATCTAGGGTATGTACTTCTAATGGACCAATCAATTCATTTTTTCTAACCCCAACAGATGAGTATGAAGTTGGAGTGCTGATCAGTCAATTAAAAAGCGATAGCGCACCTGGATTAGACGGTTTTAACAATTTCCTTATTAAAACTATTAAACAGCATATAATAGAACCTCTTGCGTTCATATTTAACTTGAGCATGAGCACAGGAATTTTTCCGAACGCTTGGAAGGTGGCCTCCGTAACACCCATACACAAAGACGGTCCAAAAGATATTCCATCCAACTACAGACCAATCTCACTTTTAAGCAGTTTCTCAAAGTTATTGGAAAAATTGATAAACAAACGCCTGGTCCTATTTCTTGAAAAGAATAAACTACTCTCAGACAGACAATTTGGATTTAGACAGGGGAAATCTACAGAAAGTGCTGTTGAAACGCTTACAGACTTTGTTTCTTCATACTTGGACAAAGGACACAGTTGCATGGGAGTTTTTCTTGACCTAGCTAAGGCCTTCGACACGGTATCAGTTCCAATCTTGCTGCGAAAGTTGGAGGGGCTAGGTATCCGTGGGGCGGCCTTGGATTGGTTCCATAGCTATCTTTATGATAGAAAGCAGTTAATGAAAATCGCTTCCCATAAGAGCGACTCTCATCCGATAACCTACGGAGTCCCCCAGGGAAGCATTTTAGGACCAACCCTGTTCATAGCCTATATGAATGATATACATAGCTTAAAATTAGACTCTGCAGAAATTATCTGTTATGCCGACGACACCGCCATTCTGTTTCATGGCAAAAACTGGGAAACCGCGCACCTCTCTGCGGAGGTCGGCATGTCTCGGATATCTGATTGGCTGCACAAGAACCTCCTGACGTTGAACAACAGGAAAACGAAATATATTTGCTTTCACAAAACTGCAGCTTCCCAACCAGGTGCTTCTGCGGGTTTTAAAGTCCATAAATGTAATTTCTCGGGTCCCTTGCCCAAAAATTGTAACTGCGACCAAATAAAACGTACTGCTGAAATCAAATATTTGGGTGTAGTACTAGACGAGAACTTAAACTTTGATGCTCACATAACCGCCCTGGCATCTAAAGTCCGCAAGGTGGTCGGTATTATGAAGGCACTTCGTTCAGCTGCCAATCCACAGACACTTAAGCTAGTATACCTGGCTATCTGCCATTCGATTCTGACGTACTGTATCTGTGTCTGGGGTGGTTCGGGCAAAACTTTCGTGATGGATGTCGAGAGGGCTCAACGAGCGGTTCTCAAAGTCATGCTCGCGAAACCCTACAGATATCCTACAAATGACCTCTACGCAGATGCCGGAGTCCTCAGAGTTCGCCAGTTGTATATTCTCAAAACCTGTCTCGCCATGCACAAAATTGTCACAAATTCGAATATCTATACAGAATTACTGGAAAAACGCAAATTCAGGCTACCTACACCACAAGTAAAGACTAGCTTTGCCCAAAGACTAGGACTCTTCCCCCGTGTATCGACCTACAATTACGTAGTAAATAAATGCAATGGAAAGCGTTGTTCCATAAATGAATTCAAGAAAATAATTATTGGATGGCTGAGTGGTCTAGACTATGAGGGAACGGAGGAGGTAATTTTGGCATACACAATATAGCACTTCGCCTAACATCCACACACCCAATACCAACGTACCACACACTCACACACGCACATCAAGTTTAAGTTTAGGCAAGTATCGCCTTAGTCAAAATTCGTTTCTTGTCTTTTTATTTTTATTCATATTAATTCAGATTGTTTCGAGAAATTTCTATTACAATTGTTACCCAAATACTGGCCTTTAATGTTATTTGGTTCCTCAGGTTTCAGGCCTGCCTGCTGAGGACCTCTGGTAATCTTTAACTGGTTCTCATATCTGTACTGTATTTTTAATTCTTATTATTATAAGTTGTTTGAAATATTTTAGACTTTAAGCTTAACTATGTCCTACTATGTCATAACTTTCAGTGGTTAAATAAATAAATATTATTATTATTATTATTATATGATACCGTGAATTCTTACTTTTTGGTGCGAAATCCGTCAAGGGGTCCTCAGCACAACTGCGTCGCTCGCTCGCTCTAGCTCTACCGGCCAAAAATTGCAATATGGCCTCTGGCCTGTTTTGTGTGTTGCATCACTGGCGTAGGTCTTATGGTTTTCGAGAATTTCGAGTTGTTTCTATCATGACCTGTTTCAATTGACCCCGGTCTACCCTACCTACTTACCTAATAAAGTAAGTAATAAGTTTTTTCTCTTGCACTTTTTTTTTCATAGGAGGATACTTTGAGGGCTAGTGGGCCAATAATTTCAAAAATTATGTAATTTGTATGGCGACCCTCATGAAAGTTGAAGATAAAAATAAAATGATTCCATATTCTTAATCAGCGACCCCGAAAACTTACTAAACATTTCGATAAGACTTACAGATTCCGAGAAATAAGCGAAAAACTGAAAAAAGTCACCTTTAGAGCCCCCTTCCTCGAGCTTACCCTCCTTTTCCAAGACTTTTTTTTTCTTCAATCTTTATTTTATAGGTATGCATCTGGCCACCAAGGGGTACAATTGATCATAAACCACCAGTTCAAGATTGTCCAAATAACTCGTCGCAAGGCGTGTGGAAGACACGGCATGCACGCGAGCCTCCTGGCATGTGCGTTATTCTGGCAGAACTACCACCATCAGCTTCCTCTTCTATCGAGTATAGACATCGTCGAGATGACATCTATTAGAGGCCTCCGCTCACGAATAAGAGCGAGAACTAGCGGTCCATACTCGAAGGCGGTATGGTTGAGGTCAGATAAACTTTTACAACATGCATAATCAGGGCTCTGATAGGTAATCAATTTCACAGAATCTGGGACAGACTTAGGTATGGACTAAGAAGACTTTAATCTGCCTTTCTAAGACACTCGATATGAAATCAATGAAGCTACACCTACCTGATATTTTTAAAAGGGAAGCGTTGGAAATATTTTACCAAGTCATAGGGAAGCACGGTTTTGTATTAGCTAATAAGGGATAACGCCAACCACTCGATGGTGTCATTAATATTATTAACGAAATTATAAACAATATTATTAACGAACCTAGTCACCGGCTCACCTAATAGGCGGTAGGTATTGAATCAACTACTTAACCTCTCCTTCGTTTTATTTTACTTTGTATATTATGGTAACAGACAAGGAAAATGTGATGTTTAAAGTCAGTGTTTTTTGTGCACAAGTCTGTGTGACAAGACAATGTCCAAGATGTTTTATTATTTATACCTACTTAAGTACCTACCTATATATTTAAAGTTTGTGACATATATTAGTCTAATTATCTACCTGTAGGTACCTGTCATAAATATTTTGTTTTGATCAGCAAAGCGGATTGGTTGGCCAGTTGAATGTAATTAAACTCAAATATATGGGAATTTTTTTTTTTCGCGTTTCCTGAGGTAGGCCCCATAGTGAAAGTTGTTCAGTTCATGGTCTGAGTTCACCGTTTTAGTATTTGCTAGGCTGTCACTTACAACCTACAGGTTGTAACAGGTGTACAGGTGTAGTTAGTTCTCAACAAGAAACCAGTTTTTGTCAACGTGTTTTTTCTTCTCGCTCTATAGTAGGTAAAAACGGTAATACATACAAGCGTCAAACTGGTGTGATTATAGAGCAAACTCTACAGTATAACAACAATAATAGAAACCGGTCAATTGTGGGTCGGTCTCGCGCTAAAGGTCTCGGAGAAAAAATGGTTTTAAATGTTTTTATGTCGTGTGCACAAGTAGCCCGACTAGCACTTGACCGTTTTTATTATTTACTAGTGTTTTCCCGCGACTTCGGCCGCACTAATTATATACCAGATTTTAAGTCAGATCATAAGCTATCAAACAAAAAAAGTTTCATCAAAATCGGTTCAATAGTTTTTGCGTGATGTGCGAACAAACTAACAATTTTGTCAATAGATGGCGCTGCACGTCATTTAAATCGCGCTATCGAGTGTTATTTGATTTTATATGAAATTACGTTACCGCTACTTTTTTGTTCCTCATGATTTTACGGTTTTATAATAGTTAAGATTGCAAAACATTGGAAAATGCATAGACATTGCAATATACGTAAACGGTTCAATTTGTCCTTGACATTGACTAACCACGTGACAGGGAAATATCTCTTGCACGCAATTTTCGTGAGAGGAGGCCTTTGCCCTGCAGTGGGATTCTACAGGCTATAACTTACTTACTTACTCACGCAATTTTGAACTCTGTTTCAATTTTCATTGAGTTTATTGTCAATTGATTACTGAAAACTGTTCGACCAGTTCTCCGCTAGATGTGGGCCCTTAGAGCCGTTTTATAGATCGCTCTTACAGATATAAATAATTATCCTGTATAGGGTAAGTAAACAGTTGCATTACTTTAAGGGGTCGGGGTGATTTTAGGCCTCCGCACATTGCAGCGATATTATCGAGCGATATTATCGACAGCGATATCGTGACACCGTACACACTGCAGCGATTCCGCGATTCGCGTCACGCATGCGCACACCACTGAATGTAGTAGAAAGAGATTGCGTCAGGTTGCGATAATATCGCGGCAGTGTGTGGGATCGAGCGCGTGCCCATACAAAATGTACTGAGAACAATTATCGCAAAATCGCAGCGATATTATCGCTCGATAATATCGCGGCAGTCTGTAGTATCGCGCGCGTCCCCATACAAAATGTACTGGAAACAATTATCTCAAAATCGCAGCGATATTAGGTATCGCTCGATAAAATCGCTGCAATGAGCGGAGGCCTTTTATCCGTGATAGTGAACAACTTTCCCTAAGGAAACTAAAGAAAATTCGCAAAAAAAAATCGTTTTTTTTTTTCGAATTTATTATTAGTCCCCTTAAGGAAAGTTGTTCAGTATCATGGGTACAGTCATCCCTTAAAGTAACCTACCCTGTTTACCCCTAACACGCTGTATACTACAAACAAATATTGCTGGTTTAATAGTATTATAACACGGCTTGATAACTTTTACAATTAAAATTCTTAAGCTGAGGATAGTAAATAAAAATAAACGGAAATTTCCATACTTTCGGCTTGGTAGTGTCAGCACGTCTTTCATGGGTCACTGTATTAGTGCAGGAAAGGTAGCTTATTTTGGAGGCAAAATTTGTAGGTACCTACATCAATGAAACTTTGTTTTTTAACTGTATCTTGGCACTAGAAATGAGGATCTGCAGTGTCCACCCAAAATTTTGGGGTCCTATCTGTTCCAGAGGGGTAGGAGGGGGACAGTACCTTTTCTCGAAGCGATTCAGCGTATTTTTGAGCGCCAACAACCGGTCTGGATAGTACATGTGCGCTCAAATTTTCAAGACAGCCAAATCTCTTAGATAAAAGGTACGGTAGTGCGCCGGAACAAGATCCAGGCAGGGCAGAAAACCCGTCTTCCATACAAAACTGCAAACCTACTCGACCCAAATGTATGGGACGGCTGATTTTTTCTTCGGGATTTTGACGTTTGTCTGATCATCCCTTTAAAAATTGTCAGCATAATAAGAAGGACCCTGTATAGTTTTGTAATCATCATAAGACTTCTTTAATTGTAAGGGCAAAATACCGCCAGACTCTTATTCTAATAAATGTTACATAATTTTTGGTATGATTCCAAATTTTAATAAATGAATACCCGAACCATAGAGGTAAGTAGGATACTTACCTCTATGACCCGAACCCTATTAGAAAAAATATTGGGCACCCCTGGAATCTTGAATGGGGTGAATGCGTCTACAAGAAACAAAGACAATTAGACTCAACTAAATTATCCTTAACTTAATGCAGTATTCAGGTTACAAGGTAATAATAAGCTACGTTACTAGTGCTCCCATAAATTATCACTATTTAAATTGTTAATAGCTCTTCCAAGCACATAATACTAGTGAAAGACGCATTCGCCCCACTTGGGGTTATTGCGTCTAAAAATACCAGCTTTTGTAGAAACGTCATTTACACGTAGAAGTTATTTCAAATGCAATGAAATAGTATCAAAATATAAAATTTGATTAAATTTCCTAACATGTATCATAAGTGATAGCTTATGAGGGGGTGTAATATGTTTGTTATAATCAGATAAATATGATAGTCAAAGTATTGTGACGCATAGCCCCGGTTGAAATATTTTTTTTATACTGATATTTTTCATGGTTAATTAATAAACGACAAAAATAAAAATAAAAGTTGTTCACGTTTTACGGATTTTACCTAATTTTTTTTTTTTTAGTAGGTACCTAAAGAAAGTATTTTTTGTTGTTCCGGAAATAGATTCCTCATCCTTAAGTTATCCGAAAATGATATCTCACTTGCCCTAGTACCTATAGTTAGGGAGATATAGGCCTCAAAGTAAAGCGCGGCGAAGTCAAACTCCCCCCCCCCCCCGCCTCACCCCGCTACCTGCAGGGGTGCTGGCGATGGCTCCCGCGTTAAATCCACTCAAGATCACCAAGGAACAACTATGCCAAGTAGGTATGTTCATACTTAATCAATTTTCAAACGGGTCTCATGTTCCCATACAATAATAGATTGCACTAAATCCCCAGCTAGTAAGGAATCTGTCATCAAATTGCCAATTTTCTTGCTGACATGTTTTTTTCCAAATCTGTGAATGCAGATCAAAATTTTTCAAAAGTTACGGATGTCTTCTAAGAATGTTTTCTTGTAGATAAAACGCGGTTAAAGTACGCACTGCCATGCCCCGTCAAAAAACATTCACCCTGTATTTTTCGGCTCCGATATAACTTAGAGCAAATTTTTTTACTCATACAATACATTTGTGTTTGTTGTAATGGTACAAAACAATAACAAAATTATAGGTGGCTGCAACAAAAAATTTTGATTCTACTGGTCTATATAAAGTTACAAAACTCCCTTTACTGCGAACCCGAGTCAAACCATATTTGACAAATGTCGTATTTCTGGTTTCAGCTTCTCACAATGCCTCCGCTAGTACTTGAGGGCGATACGCTGGGGAAAAGACAGCATCACTACAATAAACTTTTGAAAAAAGTAATCGCCGGAGAGATACCATCTCAAAAACCAGAAAAAAACATCCCCGAAGAATTCGATGTAGAAAACTTTTTGAAAATCGATATCGCCTGCAACAATAAGGATGTAGAATACATACTGGAAGTGCTGAAGAGCGAGGACATGCTGTACGTGGCTCGAGCTATCAAGCGATGCACCTGGCTCATCACCGACCCGCAGTATGCTCACATCATCAACCCTGAGTATCTTCACACTCAACTGTTCCCACTGATGACCTCTAAAGCAAGTAGCAAACTGATGCTGCAGATACGACTTCACTTGAGAGACGAAACACGCGTGGAAGCTTTTTATAATCACTTTAAGGACAAACATCTCAAAACCGCATTTAAATGGTTGCATTATTGCTCTCTGTCATTTATAGAAAAAGAAATTGTAACTCATCAAAAAAAACTTGGTAAAGACACACCTTGGTCTTTCTTCAAGCGTCTTTGCGAAAGGTCTTTTACGTTTTTGAAAATATTTTATGAACTAGACTGTGGTTACGATAAGAGATATATGTCTGACAATGCTATGTTCCTCATAAATAAGCATACTGACGAATTTTTAAATCTTATAGAAACCTGTGAGTCTCACTACCGACCTATTTTAAAAGCTAAAGCTACGGAGATGATTATGAAGAAATGTCCTCAAAGAATTGCAAATAATTTTGATAAGTATGCGGATATAATTGATTTAGAGACGTTTGGGAAAATGCTTAAAAAGGAAGATATCAAAGATTTTCTTTTGAAACACGTCCAGAACGAAAAATTGCAGTCTTTGTTTATTTTTGATAACATAAAATATATTGTACGTCATATGCCTAAGGAAGGAAGATTCGAATTCTTGAAGAACACATTCATCGAAAAATCAAAAAAAGCCAACAGCGAGGATATCTCACCTCTTTGCTCGGATATACAATTCTGTGCGTCGTCCTATAGCGCTCCAACCAGCACTGCAAAAATATACCGCTGGTACCGATTTGCGCCGTTCGACTTAGCGTTTACAGATCTAAAAAAACTTATTCGCTCAGAATCATCTCCTGAGGAAAGAAATTCCATGCTAGCTGTTCTTATTTTATGCGCTGGTCGTAACACACAACACACGCAAACTGTGCTGCAATACTATCACGACAAACACATCAATGAGTCCTTTAAGTTCAAAATACATTTTGTTAACAATCTGCTTTCACAGACTGCGACTCACAGCTTCGATGAAAAAACATGGGATATTCTAAATAATATATTCTGCAGCATGGAAGTCTACATAGAATCAAGCAATAACGTGCAATGCTGCATTGAATCCATTATTGTCTACAAAGTTCTTCGCAACGAAAAAGTACCCGAGAAAATTGAAAATAAATTTAAATTTTCTTCGTTAAAATCAAAGCAAGATAAATTCAACAATGAAGAGAAAGAAAAGATTTTTAATTACTTATTCAGTTTTCTTAGAAACAAGATGCTGAATGAAAGTATTAGTCATGAAACTGAATTAAAGGAAGCAGTTGGACTGATAGAGAATGTCGTATCTTTGTTAATAGACTGGAAGAAGGATCTGGTCGAATATCCATGGGTACTCAACGTAATCAAACAACTAACCAAGATTCAAAAAGAAAATAATTGGAAAGTAGACTTAGTGCCGTTGTTCAATAAGAAGAAGTCGTGGAGGAAGCTCATGTTTGAGGAATCTCTTTTGATGGCCCCTTCAGAAAAATCATGTCTCAACGCCTTAAAGCACGATCCTGGGCTACTGACACGTCACAACAGCGAGATGGAAGCGTTAAGGCGCAACGATGCTGTATCGCTAAGGGGGCTGCTCAGCAAGCTGCGGGTCTACTGGCCGCAGACACTGGCTAGCGAATGGACTGACTCATACCTGCTTCGCCTTAATGAAGCTGGAGGCCACAAATCACTTACAATCGGTCTCTGCACCCTCCTCCCCCAAAACCGACTGAAAGAAATTTTAAAAAAATATGCTCCTACTGAATCTAAGATAAACTGGAGCGATGAAGAGGAACTCGTGCTTAGTCTTCGCAAAAATTTTGCAAAAAACGCACATTTGGCTAGACCTCTTCTGACCCCAGATGACATTTTACCTTATGCTCAGGGAGATTACCTGCAATATGCTCTTCCCTCGATCAACGCAATACTTTACAATGTCAGTCCTGCTCGTAGCCGTCAATACATCCCGAAGCTACTGGATGCACCGGTTTCTTTACAGAAACATGGTATTCGACTTGCCTTCAAGAAACTTAACGCTACTGATCTCAAGGAAACTCTACCAAATATTTGGAAGTCTGCTAAAAATCTAACAATCAGAGCAGTGCTTTTTAAAACAACTTACGAACTATTGTGTAAAGAAAAAACACCATCAACGATTGAAGAAATATGGGAAATACTCAGTGCGTTTATAGACAACCTATCTGTTGATGAAAACAAAATTATATTCGAAATACTAGGTAAAGTTGAAAAGGTTCCTCTTGTCGTCCGTGGGAAATATTGTATGAAAAGTCACAAATATTTGAAGACATTGCCGGCGAAAGCGAATTATGAAAGTATTGTACAAAAAGTCATAATGTGCACAGTTCATTTAATGGAGCAATTAGATGAGAACTTTCTTGCTGATATATTGCTTGATTCTCTTGAAAAGAAATTCACTACGCAGCGATATGTGTATGAGGATATAATGGTATCTTATTTGCTCAGTGCTAAAACCGAAGACTCACAAATCCAACGATTCGAAAGAATTCTTGGTCCACTTCTAGATCGCTCTTTTGCTTTGTGGAATTTAAAAGTTGAAGATTATTATTTTGTCAGAAATAATGTTAAGGATTTGCTGAAATGTTTTTGTCGATTATTTATCAAATTAGTTTTTGAAAAAGATATGGTTTTTCCGACCAAAATGTTCACAGAAATACTTAAAAAGTTGGAAGGAAAATTGCCAGTGGAACACCATTATGTAATGATGAGATTTTGGAAACTGACGGTACGACTCGTAAAAATATTGGAGGAACATAAAGAAATGGTTTCAATTATTAGTAAATCAGAATCTATATTGCGTAAAGATGATGATTATAAAGGCTATTCAAACAGGGTATGGAATGAGGTTTTCATAAAGGCATCTGCTAAGTTTGCCGAGAGTTGTCTACAGTATTTGAGAGAAGACATTGAAATGTATTGTTCGTTTGTTTGGCTGGCCCTTGCAGACGCTTTAAAGGAAATGTTTTCCAGTTTGGTTTTGAATCCAGAACCTTATTTGCATTATATAAAACATCTGCTTCGCGAAGAATACATCGAAAGCTATTTGTTAGCACACAAGGCTTTACCAACTTCATACGTTTTAAATACAGATGAAGAAAATGCATTATTTAAGGAAATACAAAAAAATATATACTTACATCCATCATCAGAAGTTAAAATAAATTGTTGCCGAGAATTTGTAGTAGATCAGGACTTTGAATAGTAGATTCTTACCCAAGAGATGAAAGTCACCCATTTCACACGAGATTTTTGACGCCCCGAACGAACGTGAGTTGAAAAAAATATTGTTATTTCGGTAAATTAACATCTATTATAATTCAAATATATTTATCATTAACATTAAGTATAAAGATATAAGAATTAATATAATTTTCACCTCACAAGCTCGGAAAGATTCTGTTTATCATTCGAAATCTGAGTGCAAAAGTGCATTTTATCCGCTAGCGTGGAAAGAGTTTTTAAAATTCGAATTTTTCTGTTCAATATTTGCCTATACTGCCTGCCAGTTCAGATAAAAAGATAGTAAAAACTATACGTGCGAGAAAGACAACAAAATTATGTTGCTAACTTAGCGAACTTTGCATATTTTCGTGCATATTATTTTCTCTTTTTCGCGTATTGATTTATCCTTCACTATAATTTATTTGAGTGGCAACAAAGAGATTATACCTAAATGTAATCTCTGAGTGGCAATATCTCTTGGATCTGAATTCCAAACTTCTTGCAACATATCTTGTCTTCTCTTTTTCACGTATAGGTTTGTCCTTATGTGCATTTGCATATAATTATTTTTCCAGGGTGGGATCAAAATATCGTTTAAAATAATATGTAAAATGCTTTTAATAATGCATTCATCTGGTTTACCTATGAAAAGTTATTCCTTAACACTTGCTGACATTTCTTGGATTATTGGCGGAGTGTCTCATACATTACAACACCACAACATTTTTTATGCAGATTATTATTTTTTCAATCTAACTGCTACACGTGACCGCAGTGAGACCAAAGAAAATATAAATGCAATGCAATCAATAGAATGGGACAACGTCATGAAGCGCGATGTTCGCTCTATACATCTAACTCAGTGCTTGCACCTAACATTTTCCTCGCTGTTGTGAGGTGAAAAGTAATGTGTTTCGCTTGACTGCAAAATTATTCTGCGTCTCGTACCATTGAAACCTTCGCAGTAGGTACTTGCGCCAAAAAACAACTTTGCATCCTAGCATAACAAATACATAACTATTTATCGATGTGTGGCTGTATAGGTTTCTAACTTCGCCCAGTATAGACGTAGGTTTTTTTAAGTTACTTTTCCGCCCTAGGGAAAAACAGTATCACTTTCAACCCGTTTCATAGATAAACAATGTAATGACCTACTTTCAGAGTGTGAGAGATGAAAAACAATACTCCTTTGAAGTACCTATAAAATAACCGTTTCTCCCCTCCGGACGGAAAGCGTCAATTTTCGTCCCGCTGCGTTAACGAAGTTGCCGCCTTCCCTTCCACCTCCGTTGAGGAGAAAAATAGAATACTAACCTCGGGCAGTAAATAAGAAAGCCTCGGATCACATGTTTGCAATTACATGAGATATCTGAGACCTTTCTTACTTTCCTGCCCTCGGGGTGTAATCACAAACATTTTGCTTTTGCTTAAATTAGTTAAACGGTAGTAGGCCATAATAGTACATTACGATACAAGTTCGGTAAGTTGATAATTACAGCCGAGGCGTTATTGCTAGACCGAGCCGTAGGCGAGGTCTACAAGAAAGCCTAGGCTGTAATAATTATCAAACCGAACGTGTGTCATACGACGTTTTATAACATATTTGCGAGGAAATAAGGAAATAAATAAAACTCTGACGTTCATAAACTAATAAATTAGACTAACCTTTTCCGCTGCCTCTGAGACTTCTGGCTGCGTCGAATTAATAAATTCATCACAACTAACGGCATTTTCAAATCAAAACAAAAAAACGTAACAAAAAATAGCGATAAAAAAGCGTGCGGAATAATTTTTACTTGTTCACAAACATAAACTAATAAGAGAACTTCACAAATTAGCGATGCGCTTGATGAGCTTATTTTAAGAAATAAGAAAAAAGGCAAAGGTACAAAAACAGCCAGTATTACTAATAAAGTAAATTAATATTGTTTGTTTAAGTTTCACATAAATGGTTGTAATTTATTGTCAAAATTAATTAAATTAAAGAATTAAATGTTTACTTTATTATATTTTATCTCCCAAAGTTAATTTTATTCATAAAATGTTGACCACTTTTCTGACATAAAAACTCTTTGCTAAGATTTAAAAAAGTACCGTTCGTTTTAGACGCAACCGTCCATTTTACTTTACATTACCGGACTTGTCCGTAATGAGATACATTACGTTAGTGAAATTGGTCAAATAAGAGACCATTTACGAGCAAATGTGTTATAAAAATTATAAACTGAAAAAATAAGATTATGTACCTTCTAATTGCGTTTTATGTTTTACTGAGATCATACGTACAATGTACATTATGATCACTTTTTTTTTTAACCTCAATCTAGTCCTCAGGACAAAGATCGGGTCGAAGATGTAGCGAGCTTACCCAGAATGGCACTGGCACTCCTGCATACCGACGGAACGCAGCAAGCTGCAAGCTGCTTGGCGCCAGACTCCGGCAGGAGGGTGGTCGCGAGCCAGGCGGCTCCTTGCGAAGCCTACCACACCGCTGTGGGGATCGTTGCCATCGTTGCTTGTGGTGCCATCAATAAATCAACATCCAATAGAACTAACTGGGCCGGCCAATCTACGAAGGACTTAATGCATTAATGTCCCCAAATGTGTTTGTGTTTATTCAGATTATATGGATATCTCGGGGAATACAGCCGTGATGAGCATTTTGCTGTGCTAATGTGATTGCAAATGTTTTAAAAGTAAATATTCGCTAAGTTTACTATTTGATTATAATTTATAAGGGAACATATCGGGAATTTTGTTATACTGTGTATTTTATACTATTAATAATAATAAATGTACTAAAGCGTTACGTTAGTACGTACGTTAGTAATCTTTGCTAAAGCATACCCGACCAGTCTATACCTAATTATTAATGAGTTGCCAACTGCACTAAATAGGTATAGGTGTACCCATAAACTTAATAGTATATTAAGTTTATGGTTGTACGTACCACATAGTCCAGTCATTTTAGAGTTTCCTTGTATGGGCCGTTCATTCCCAGTAGTTCTACTGAACAGTTCTACCGTTCTTAACCACAGAAAATGTGTACGCTACCTTGACGTCAAGCTAGCGTACGTACCAGGTAAAGTACAGAGGCAATATTTGTTTGACCTAGGTACTAATTAGGCAGTATTTATTGGCACTGATCCTAGCCTGACCCTTTTATGTGTAGGTACGCTAGCTATAGGCTGTGCTGTAGGTACGGACACAAAAAAAACAGCATCGAAATCAGTCCACCCGTTTGGGAGCTACGGTGTCACAGACACCGACAGACAGACAAACAAACAGACATACAGACCGACATAGGCGTAAAACTTATAACACCGTCTTTTTGCGTCGGGGGTTAAAAAGGATGATAATGATATTTATTTCACCCTATAGATTCACGCTTGCGTTACTTAAGTATGTTAAAATAACCTAATTGTAGTTACATAATACTGAATTTCGGCAGCGCAGGACCGCTCGTTTTGGCGATCCTTGGAGGAGGCCTATGTCCAGCTCCAGCAGTGGACGTCCATCGGCTGAGATGTTGATGATGATGACTGACTATCTAGGAAAGTTTACATTTCGTTATTGTGTTAACCATTTTGAACTAAGTATTGTTTTGTTATAAGCTCAAAAAATCTATGTGAACCCGAGTCAAGCCATCTTTGACAAATGTCGTATTTCTGGTTTCAGCTTCTCACAATGCCTCCGCTAGTACTAGAGGGCGATACGCTGGGCAAAAGACAGCATCACTACAATAAACATTTGAGAAGAGTAATCGCTGGAGAGATACCATCTCCGAAATCCGGAAATATCAGCCCTGAAGAATTAGATATAGAAAACTTTTTGAAAATCGATATCGCCGACAACAATAAAGATGTGGAATACATACTGCAAGTGCTGAAGAGCGAAGACATGCTGTACGTGTCTCGAGCTATCAAGCGATGCACCTGGCTCATCACCGACCCGCAGTATGCTCACATCATCAACCCTGAGTATCTTCACTCTCAACTGTTTCCGCTGATGACCTCTAAAGGAAGGAACAAACTGATGCTGCAGATAAGACTTCGCCTGAGAGACGAATCACGCGTGGAAGCTTTTTATAATCACTTTAAAGACAATAATCTCAAAACCGCATTTAAGTGGTTACAGTATTGCTCTCTGTCATTCATAGAAAAAGAAATTCTAACTCATCATGAAGAAACTATGAGAGATAAGCCTTTACTCAAACGTCTTTGTTTGAGGTCTTTTACATTTTTGAGAATATTATGTGAACTAGATTGTGGTTACAATAAGAGTTATATGACCCAAAATATGATGTTCTTAATAAATACACATACTGAAGAATATTTAAGTATCTTAGAATCGTTTGAAATGTGCTACCGACCCAGATTTAGTGCTAAAGCTACAGCGGTGATGATGAAGAAATGTCCTCAAAGAATCACAAATAATTTTGATGAGTATGCGGACATAATAGATTTAGATACGTTTGGAAAAATGTTGAAAAAGGGAGATATAAAAGATTTTCTTTTAAAGCAATTTAAGAACGAAAAATTAAAGACTTGGTTTGTTTTCGATAATTTAAAACATATTGTACGTTATATGCCTGAAGAAGGAAGATTCGATTTCTTGAAGAACATATTTTATGAGAAAGCACAAACAGACGACGCCGAGAAAATCATACATCCATCTGACGACTGTACGCCTAAACCATCTGTGAACTTCAGTAAATGGTCTAATACCACTCAAACCAGCTCTGCAAATACGTACAGTTGGTATCGATTTGCACCGTTTAATGTAGCGTTTGCGGATTTAAAGAAAGTTATAAGCTTGGAATCGTCTTCTATTGAAAGAAATTCTTTGCTAGCTCTCCTCATGACATGTGCTGGTCGTAACGCACAACACACGCGAACTGTGCTACAATACTATCACGACAAACACATTAATGAGCCCTTTAATCTCAAAGTACAATTTGTTAATATCGTACTTTCACAGACTCCAACTCACAAATTCGATGAAAAAACATGGAATATTCTGAATAATATATTTTGCAGCATGGAAGTCTACATTGAATCAAACAATGATGTGCAAACCTGCATTGAAACCATCGTTGTTTACAAAGTTCTTAACAACGAAAAAGTACCAGACACAATCGAAAACAAATTAAAATTTTCTTCTTTAAAATTAAGGCATGGTAAATACAGCAACGAAGAGAAAGAAAAGATTTTCAATTATTTACTCAGTTTTCTTAAAAAGAGGATGCTAAATGAAAGTGTTAGCCACGAAACGCAATTAAAGAAAGCTGTTACACTGTTAGAGAATGTCCTATCTTTATTAATAGACTGGAAGAAGGATCTGGCTGACTATCCATGGGTACTCAATGTAATCAAACAATTAGTTCAAATTCAATCAGACAATAATTGGAAAGTAGACTTACTGACATTGTTCAATAAAAAAAAGTCGTGGAGGAAGCTCATCTTTGAGGAATCTCTTGTGATGTCGTCTTCAGAAAAATCATGTCTCAACGCCTTAAAGCACGATCCTGGACTATTGAGACGTCACAAGAACGAGATAGAAGCGTTAAGGCGAAACGATGCCGTGTCGCTAAGGAGGCTGCTCTGCAAGCTGCGTGTCTACTGGCCGCAGACACTGGCTAGGGAATGGACTGACTCGTACCTGCTTCGCCTAGATGAAGCTGGAGGACACAAATCACTGACAATAGGTCTCTGTACACTGCTCCCACAAAAACATCTACTTGAGATTTTAAGAAAATATGCACCTACTGAATCAAAACTTAACTGGAGTGATGAGAATGAGCTCGTCCTTAGTCTGCGGAAACACTTAGCCAAAAACTCACATTTGGCTAGACCTCTACTTCCACTAGATGAAATCTTACCTTATGCTCAGGGAGATTACTTGCAATATGCTCTTCCTTCGATCAACGCAATACTTTATAACGTTAGCTATGCTCGTAGCAGCAAAAACATCTTTAAGTTATTGGATGCGCCGGTATCTTTACAGAAATATGGCATCCGATTCGCCTTCACGAAACTTAATGCTTCTGAGCTCAAGGAAATTCTACCAAATATTTGGAAGTCTGCTAAAAATCTTACAATCAGAGCAGTGCTTTTTAAAGCCACTTACAAACTATTGTGTAAAGAAAAAACGCCATCAATGATTGAAGAAATATGGGAAATACTTAGTGCGTTTATTGATAACCTGTCTGCTGATGAAAACAAAGTTATACCCCGAATTCTGGGTAAAATTGAAAACGTTCCTCTTGCGGTTCGTGGGAAATATTGTATGAAAAGTCACAAATATTTGAAGTCATTGCCGGCGAATACAAATTTTGAAAATATTATACAGAAGATTGTGAACAGCACAGTTTATGTAATGGAGGATTTAGATGATGATTTTGTTGCCGAGATATTGCTCGAAGCTCTGGAGAAGAACTTCTTTACACAACGATTCCTTGATTATGAGGAAATATTGGTTTCATATTTGCTCAGTGCTAAGACTGAAGTTACGCAAAAACAAAGATTTGAGAGAATTCTTCGTCCACTTCTAGACCGGTCTTTTGCTTTGTGGAATTTAAAAGTCTATAATAAATTTTTTATGGTCAGGAAAAATGTTTGTGAGTTGCTTAAGAGTTTCTGTCGATTTTTTATACTATTTGTTTTTGAAAAAGACATGGTTTACCCCGTCAAAATGTTTAAAGAAATACTTAAAAAAATAGAAGGAAAATTAACAGTTGAACCCTATTATGTAATTATGAGACTTTGGAAACAGGCTGTACGTTTTGTGGAGATATTGGAAGAACATAAAGAATTGGTTTCAACCACTCGTAAATCAGAATCTATACCGCCAAGAGATGAATTTTTTAGCAGAATTTCTGATAAGACATGGAATGAGGTTTTCATAAAGGTATCTGGTAAATTCGCCGAGAGTTGTCTACAGTATATGAAGGAAGATATTGAAATATATGGTCCGTCTATTTGGCTTGCCTATGCAGATGCTCTGAAAGAAACGTGTTTCACTTTGAAGATGAGTTCCGTAGCCAGCTTAAACGTTATAAAATCTCTGTTTCGTGAAGAATTTATCGAAAGCTATTTGTTGGCGCTCAAGGCTTTGCCAAATTCATACAATATAACCTCAGTTGAAGGGAAAGAGTTATTGAAAGAAATTCGGAAAATAATCTATTCACATCCATCACCAGCAGTCAAATTACATTATTGTCGAGATTTTAAACTTTTGGATCAGGACTTTGAAAACAATATTCCTATGAAATAGTAAAAAAACTATATAAGTTTTAGTGCCGTTCCAAAATAGTGGAAAGGGGAAACATACCGGAGAAATCCGGAATCCGTCCTTAGTTAAGTACAATCCACCCTAAGTTTAGTTTAGTTTTAAGGGTTCGTTTTGTCAGTTCAATATTGTTCTAACTTCTCTATAAGTATGGTTCTTTAATTCCGTTATTTTCTAAAAAAATAAAACAAATATAGTAGATTACACACCGAGGACCTCGGCTTCGCCTCGATCAACAATTGCATTAGATCTGAGACCTTTCTTATTTACTGCCTGAGGTTAGTATACTATTTTTCTCCTCGACGGAAGTGGAAAGCGGCAACTTCGTTTAGCGCAGCGGGACGACAATTGACGCTTTCCGTCCGGAGGGGAGAAAAGTATATAACTAAGTATTTTTATGCAATGTACTTACCTACTTATTATGGTCTAAGAGTACCTATACTCCATTCCAAATAGCAACGAAATTTTAAGGCTATTTTGAATTACATAAACAGAGATTTGAAACCCTTATGGCCTGTTTCACCACTTCTGAATAAGTTCTTGTTAGCTTATCCGACAGATATTTTGACATAATTTCATACAAAATATGTCAAACTATCTGTCGGATAAGCTAACAAGAACTTACCCAGAAGTGGTGAAACAGGCCCTAACTCTCACTTATTCTTAGAACAGCTTTAGTAGCGTCCAAGTTATGTCGGATACTTTACTTTTCTGATAAATAAATTATATCTGCTAATCAGAATTGGCCAGAAAGCTAAATAGGAATCGGAAAATCTCGTCGTCCTTATTTGGAATGAATTATAGTCCAAAAAAAATCACTGGTCGACCGAAATGAATGAAACAGGAGATTTTTATTTTCACGATTTCAATGTTGATCTTATAGTAAAAGTTGTTCAGTTCTCCTAAAGAAAGTAACGTAATTAAATTTTCTCTTTTTTGGCGTCCAGATATTACCTACAGAGTATAATTATGTTTTCTTCCCTCCGGACGTAAAGCGTCAATTATCGTCCCGCTGCGCTAAACGAAGTTGTCGCTTTCACCTCTGTCGAGAAGAAAAATAGTATACTAACCTCGGACAGTAAATAAGAAAACCTCAGATCACATGTTTTAAATTACATGAGTACATCTACCATGAGTTGCTATCGAAAAATGACATTACAATACCGGAGTCGATAGCGTATAAACGAGCATCGAATGGTATTCGACTAAACTCGCACCATGAGTTACATAAACATTTTCTATACTCACTAGAGTTAGTTCGATTGTTTATGTTTAGTCTAGTAAGTTATCGAGTCGTCATGTGATACGTGACTAACTTCACAACTAATGAAGCTGCTTCTTTCTAACTATACTCAAAAGACAGAGTAAGATAGATATACCCAACTTTTTTTTTTATCCCAGCCTAGTATCGCAGAAACAATTAAAACTTTGAAATAACCCTGCCAATTAAAGGCGTCATAGGGCAGCTTCATAGAGTTCGTCGCATAGTGATTTTTAATTTATATTGGTTATATTTTGTCAATGTGACTTTATATTGTTCTGTGAATAGCTGTGTGATGTGATTTTATTTGTTACCTACGAAGTTTTATCCACAAAACGTCGGTTTTAAAGAGTTTAAGCGCAAATAAAATAAAATTTGAACCAGTGCATAACAATTCCAGTTACTGGAGTATATGGAAATCGAAAGGGATGTACAAAAATAAATCTAATTAAACAAAAAGGAAGTTATTCTACAATAAACGGGGAGTAAACTTAAATGCGTTTTCAACTTTACTTTACATTTTACATTATTTACATCAAACGAACAACTTTTACTACGGGAACAACTTTGAAATAGCAAAATAAAATTAAGCTCTTTCATACATTTCCGTCATTAAAGTCCGTCTATGGAATGAACTGCCAGTTTCTGTTAGACAAGCGCCCTCACTATCTATCTTTAAAAAACTGCTGAAAGACTACTATCTTTCGCTTTGACAATCTTCGCTTGTTTGGTACCAACATTTTGAATAGTTTTACATACTTCTTATTACTTTTTATAAGGTACCTATTTCTACAATTATTTTGTTATATTATTGAGTATGTATGTATTTATGTATATATTTATACTTTATGTAAATTATAATATTCTGTATCAACTAGTACACCGCCGTAGCATTTATCTCATGTAAGACTTCTTCCATCCACTGGTTGTCTGGAAGAAATCACTTTTAGTGATAAGGCCGCCTTTTGTACCCTTCTTGTTCGTGTATATTGTTGTTGATTTTTTTGTATTTTTGGTGTGCAAATAAAGAATATTTATCTTATCTTATCTTATCTTAAAGGTGCTACTCCAACTCCAACTTACCAAAGGCTTGAAGAAAAATTTTACAGGCTTTTTCTAGATCTGAACAACACATTAGAAAAAAGAAAAAAAAAGCCACTTAACATTTACTTCAAACTTTCGAACCTATAAAAGTGTTGACTTTGAATAATTTGAGCCAGTTTTTATGGAGAAATATTTCGTTTGAAGTGGTTGGGCGGAATAGTAGATGAATGCAGTTTAGAGTGGTTATTCGTTAAGACATTATTTAACAAATAATACTCTAAATTAATCAATTTATTGTCAATCGACAACCTTTCACTATGCATTCACGCTTGATTTTGCTAGTGAGTGACTTTACCACTATCGTAACGGTATTTCTCGAGAACGTATGTCAAATTTATGACTCATGGTACCGAATTTCTATAGTAGCTGCCGCAAAACGTCAATCGCTAGCGATATGATTTCGATACGTTTTTTACCAGACTGACTCATACTACCGATTTTAGTTCTTTCGGTGACCGCTAGGAGGCGCTGTTCAATTTCCCATAGAAATCTGTTTTGCCCTCGCTAGCGAGTTCACTCACTGTAAACTCATGGTAAAGCTAGAGATCTCAGATCTCTTCCTTTCCTTACTTTCCTGTCCTCGGTGTGTAATCAACTATTGGTCTGTATTTATCAATATTACGTAAGTATAGGTAGGCCTATACAGGTGTTAGGGTAAACAGTTGCATTACTTGCAGTTACAGGGGTGATTGTTTCCATGATACTGAACAACTTTCCTAAGAAACCAATTAGAAATTTGCAAAAAATTTACTTTTCATACAAACCTTCGATCAGCTGATTGTAATTAGTAAGTATGGAAAATCCGAAATATATTTTTTTCGCGTATTTCTTAAGTACATTTATCTACTAAGGTGCCTCCAATATTTTTTTGCGAGTAGGTACCTAATAAGGTGAATAAAACCATTATCAGGAATGCTATAATTGTTGTAAATAAAGCTTTAAAAGTATAGAAATTGTGTTTTATTTTACTACGCGTATGCGCAGGCCACTACTGGCTTTAATACTCATAAATTTTGATGAACCGATTGCGATGAAATAAAGCCTAAATATTAATCCAAATCAAGCCTTAAGCTTCTGTGTTTACAAAATTACAACTAAACTCCATTCCAAATAGCAACAAAATTTTAAGGCTATTTTTAATTACTACAGAAACAGAGATTTGAACGCTTACTTTCACTTATTCTTAGAACAGCTTTGAACGGCTACGTCCAAGATGACCTTGCCAAACTGCACTTGGTCCAATACGCATTTCGTCAAGTAGGGAGAAGGAGGCAGCTTTGAACACGGGAACATTTGAACAGTCGTAATAACTCGAGTAAATTGCATCGAGTTTTCATAGTAATTCATTTTTTGAGGTGGCAACACTAAATGTAATGTAGGTTTTTTGGCGAGATATGATAGCTGACGTTTGGAGTCCTCATATTTCATCGAATTTTTATTGTTTATAGTGAGTTTTGGTTTGGTTCGTAAAATTGGTGTTGTTTTGCGTAACAAAGTGTCGTGCAAGTGAACAATATACAGTTCAGTGAAATATGATGGTGTGTGTCGTAAACAGGAAAAGCGTTCCGTGATTTTAGCGCGGCAAAGCGGTCGGTTCACCTCTTTCCTGTGGACTTCTCTGCGTTTCCTGCATCTTCCGATTGTCTCCAAAAACTCCAAAGAAGCGTCAAAACATCGAACACCAACGTTTTAACGTGAAAACAGAAGATAAAGAAATAAAATAAGATTTAGCCTAAAGGTCTTGTAACCAAGCTAGTAAATACATTTAAAAAAAAATAGGTCACCCGATAAACTCGTAGGTTGAGTATTCTATAGATTTCCTGACAGCGTATACTCGAAAGGGACAGAGATATGACAAAAATGTATGAGAAATCGTGCCTTTGTTTGCCATAGTTGCAAGATTTTGTATGCAATTTCAACTGTGGCAAACAAAAATATCGCATACGCAGAAAGGGACAAACGACATGGATTTTGTCGCATTCACTCTGTGTTATTAGCGTATAAGGCTGTCTCGTTTTCGTGACTATTATTATTTTAATGCCCTTTCTAGTTGATTCTCTTTCTACGGATAAACTGCACTCGTAAGTAGCCCATTCACAGTAGTCCTACATGTAGGACTACAACACCATTCACTATCCAGCAAGTAGGACTACTCATACATTTTGCTCAAGGTCATCGGACGCCTTGTAGGACTACAACACCATTCACTGTCCAATATTGCTGTAGGACTGCAAGACGGACTACTGTGAATGGGCTCCTTTAGGCCGAGATTCAGAGACGAATTGTAGAATTCTAGAATTCTATTTTTAAAAAAATGGCTGCCATCTTGGGTATTTGATGATTTTGCCAATGTCTAGTTTATGTAACGTAGTGATTACTTGTTCAGTGGTTTATGTAGCAAAAGTGCTTGACGTTGTACGGTAATTTATGTATTTGGTGACTTCAAGGATTGTTTTTCGAAAAGAACACTATCTTGAGCCACCACTGAGACCGTTGACGTTGTAGACCTGGGAGGGGGCAACCAACGATCGACAGGCGACGCGACCGCCCAATAGCAGATCAACAACGTGACTCGAGACGATTTGTAAGTCATAGTTCGAACTCCCGTATGTCAAAATCCATACATTTCTACCCTACTTAGCTCGAGCTAAGACAAAAAAAATCGTCTTTTATCTCTTTCGTTCGCACGCAAATAAAAAGAGAGCTATGTATCACCGCGGCATGCTAGCTATGCTGGGCGTTTGACTGGTGTCAAGGCGGGAAACATGACGGAACGGACGGGATTTGTTTCTTAATTTTCTCAATTCGTTTTTCGTGGCTATTATTGTGTTAATGTGGTGGAATTTGTGTAATAATGTGCTATTAATGGAGAACAATATAGTAAAAGTGAGGAATAAAGAAAGGCGCTCCCGTTTGATTCGGATTGTATCCTCGTGTAAAACTCTATTGAACTTTGGAATGCGTCCATCCTCGCATTTCAATGTGTTAGGGTTAGGTTTAAGTACAAAGAAAAATAGAACTAAAGACCAGGCTGTAAGGGCTAGTTCCCATTGCCTTTCCGAAAGGATAAATATTTAAAAAAAAAATGACTGGTGTCAAAAAAGCAGTGATGCCAACTTAGCAACTTTATAGCTAGATCTAGCAATTTTCGGAGGTCTGGCAGCTACAAATTTGTAAATCTTGTAGCTAAACTTTTTAGCTACTTTTTCTAGCAACTATTGGGATTGAGAGTTTTTCAAAGCCAGAGCCATAAAATGAACGAAAATGGAGCGAGAAATAAAGGCAAACCATGAAAATAGCTAAATATTTTATTTTATTTTCCTTTGTACTATATTTCACTCTCGTTCTTACTTGTTTTTTTGTTCTGGAAGCAGTCGAAAACACTGTCGGTTTTGTCTTTACATCTGTTTTTACGTCCGATACATACATTTTTTAATCATAACTGTATAGAATGTGCTAAAACATAGCTATAACATGATAATAACCCATAATATTTTGAGAAATTAAAATAAATTTCAAAGTATGGCGTTGTTTTAATCGATTTTGATGTTTAGCTACTTCTAGCAACTTTTATAGGACAGAAAATTGGGCAATCTAGCAACTTTTCGTGAACTACCTAGCTACAGCCCTAACATACCAGTTGGCAACACTGCAAAAAAGTTAGAAGCCATACGAAAACAAAATAGCAGAAAAGTTGTATTGCACAAACTACAGGATACTATGTTGTAATCAAATAATATTCTTTGGTTGTAATGCTTGCTTGAGCTCCATTGATTGAATAGTATGGTGAGTACAGATGTTTTTTTTTTAAATATACTTGATAAATCTTAGAGGAAAACTGTAAATTATAGACATTTTATGTGTTTTCGGAAAAAAAATAACGAACACAAATTCTAAATAAAAAAATAGGGTGAAGCAGATTTGAACAAAACGCGAGGGGTAGATTTGAAATGATATATTATACTAGTGTTTTCCCGCGACTTCGTCCGCACAAATTATATACCAGATTTTAAGTCAGTATAAGCTACCAAACAAAAAAAGTTTCATCAAAATTTGTTCAGTAGTTTTTTCGTGATGCGCGAACAAACAAACAAACACACAAACAAACAGACGGACAAAATTTCTAAAAAAGGTTGATTTCGAGTCAGGGATACCTAAAAACCATATCATAATCATTTTTTTGTAAATAATCTTCAATGTACAGACATACTTCAGTTACAGTTTTATAATGGCTGTCCCAAAAACCAATGTCAAGCCGAAAACGGTTGATAGGCAGACGGTTGACGGTGACAGTTGCCAGAAAAAACAAAAATAAATTCTAAGTCATGAAGTGTTTTCCCGCGACTTCGTCCGCACAAATTATATACCAGATTTTAAGTCAGATCATAAGCTATCAAACAAAAAAAGTTTCATCAAAATCGGTTCAGTAGTTTTTGCGTGATGCGCGAACAAACAAACAAACGAATAATTTTGTCAATAGATGGCGCTGCACGTTTTTAAATCGCGCTATCGAATGTTATTTGAATTTATATGAAGAGAACCGCTACTTTTTCATTCCATTCCTCATGATTTTACGGTTTTATAATAAGTTAATCACAAAGTTAAGATATGACGGCCCGACAGCACAGTCTGTAGTGAACCTGCCTGCTGTGCCGGGGGTCGCGGGTTCGAATCCCGTAAGGGACAAATATTTGTATGACGAATATGAATATTTGTACCTGAGTCATGGATGTTTGTATTTATATATGTATTCTATATCGTTGTCTTGTTATCATAATACAAGTCCAGGCTTGATTGAACTTTAAATGTGACTAGATAATTTGTATGACAAAAAAAAAAAATCTTGTGATGGTTTTGTAGCTCCTTTTGCTACAAATCTTCACTTTTTTTTTTCAATTTTATTTTTCTTATTTAATCCTGAATAGTGCTATAAACTGTTGCTTTGAATTCACGGGGAGTACAATGTCTCGAAATAAAAATGCCTATAATAAAAAAAAAACATGACTTAGATTAATTTTTTTATTTTTCTGGTAGCCATTATGATTTGACCTATCACTTGATTCCGGCTTGACGTTGACTTACGGGACACCTGTATAGCAATATTCAAAGGTGCCCCGCGGGGAACATTTCAACTGTTAAATTGTGCCCCAGATGGATTTTAAGTTAAATCTTAGTTAATTATTTAATACCGATTCACGAAACCATATAGCATTTTAAAAAAAAACGTACGTTATTAATTAAAACATCGTGAACTCAAGATTTATGCGCATTATCGAAACATGTCAAAGGTACCCCATGCTGCTTTAAAGTTACCCCAGCTCTGGGGTAGTTTTGAACGTTTAACTTTCTTCAGAAAAACACGAATTACAGCTTTGTGTCTTCTAAATTTTGTAAAGGGATAACTAAGCTAATAATAGTAACTAAAATCATGGTGTAATATCGCAAAGAAAAAGAAATAATTACAGGTGTTTGATTGGAAAATGTACAAAGGTGCCTTCTTCTCCCCTAAGCATTTCGTCAAAGTACAGTTGGAAAATAATTCACTGTAACAATAATTTTAGCCGACTTTAAAAATAGAGGTTATGGGTTTCCTCGACCTGGGTTGACCCCAAAGAGTAATATAAGTATATGTTGACCCCATGGAAAATGACGAGTTTTCTAGCAGCTACTCAAACAGAGTTCATCATACCGGCGATAGATGGCGTTGACCAGCCCTCGTAGTATGCTACACGTGATACGGCTGTATCACGTCTTTTATCTCGTTCGTTCGCACGCAAATAGAAAGAGAGCGAAGGTGTGATAGCGCTGTATCACTGCGGCATGCTAGCTATGCAGAGAGAGGTCCGAAGACGAAAAATTTAGGCTATTAAGTAAACAAAAATACAAATTACTGAGTCAGACGCATCCGTTGACGAAATAAACCTACGCTCATATTTTTCTGCTTTTACTTAAAAACACAAATTCTTACTATTTTATTTGTATTTTACAATTCGCCAGGTCGCTCGCCCCTGTCTCGTCAACGCCATCTATCGAGCCATTAGGAACTACTTTTTTTTTAAGAGGATAGACGATCTGAAATGCTAATTTGGAGAATATGTCACTTTTCCGACTGTTTACATATTTGTCCGATCCGCCCCACCCATACACCCCACCGACTAGAGTGCGAAAGAGATAACTGCAGCTCGAACCGATTTAATCTATATAAAATCCGCGTAAACAGCATTTCGTTTTCCCCTGCTTTCTCCTCCTAAACTAAACCGATTTTAATAATTCTTTCAAGAATAATATGAGATAGACTTTGGCCATGTATGTCTGTACGTTTTGCTTTTTTTGTTTATATTCGTCAAATTTGTTTGCTGGATGTCTGAAAACGTGTGGTAAAATTGGTCATTTTCGAAAGGTCCCTAGTTCATACAGTAATTAATTAATGCAAAAAAGCAAAACATAGGGACACAGCAGAGGCAACATAGATTATAATTATGTTTTTTTTTTGTCTAGTGTCATTATCTAGGGAGAAAACAGGGGAATACGTTGTATGGAAAAAACCGTACTCGTCTATCCTCTTAATGGATTTCTGAAAATCCCTCATTATATGTTCCTTATCAGTAAGAGGATCGAATGGGATGAAAAAAAAGTTTTGTGAAAATTGCAGTTTTTCTCGATGACCTATATTTTTTCCCAAATCTGTGAATGCAGAAGTAAATGCTCTAAAAGGTTTAGGGCCTCCGACAGATATTTTGTATGAAATTATGTCAAAATACCTGACGGATAAGCTAACAAGAAGTTACTCAGAAGTGGTGAAACATGCCCTTAGTCTCCTAAACACGTTTTCTTGTAGCTATACCTAATGCTTCTGGTAGCTGCCCTTTGTGCCCCATCTCAACTTACCACGTACCGTACCTATACCTATGTAAAGCCCGACCAGAAATATAAAAAACCTCGCCATGTTGCGGAAAATCATTGGAACTAATATTTGTACTTGGATCACTGACATTAACATCCAGCGCCCCCAAACCAGGTTTTTTATGTTTCTGGTCAGGCTTTAATACATTTTAACTATAGGGTCCAACTTAATATGCTGACACTTTTTAAGAGGATGATCAGACCATCAAACTGATCAACTTTATCTATGGGATCAATATCGAAAGCGCGAAAAAAAACTGCTCTTCCATATACAAAACTGCAAACCTTAGAAAAAGTAGGTATATGTCTAGAATGAGCCTCACTGTTTTTCCGTATAAAACAAATGGGGCTTAGTTTCATAGGTTGGTGTGCGTGAGGCGCCATACAAATTATGTATGTGTGCCTACGAATAAGAATGTATAGAAGTGTAAATGAAGCTCAAAAAGTGGCACCAAAAAAAGTGTACCGTGTTCTAAATTTGTTCTTTAAAAACTGTACCTACGCCAAACTCATACAAAATGTCATTTTTCATTGGGTGCCAAAAATTATTTCGATTTTGTTTAGAGTTACTCTCCTATAGTTATTCTTATTCGTAGATGTGTGCGTGTATATGTATAGGGTTTAGGAGCCAGTACTGGTTCCAATTTTTTCGACGCTTTCGGATCTTCGACTATCAATCTTGACATATAACTTTATCAAAGCTGCAAACCTACTTTAGCCAAATGTATGGGATAACAGATTTTTTTTTTTCGCGATTTCGATATTGGTCCCATACAGAAAGTTGTTCAGTTTGATGGTCTGATCATCCCCTTAAAATAGTTTCAGCTAATTTTGATAGACCCTATATGGACCTTATAGAAAGACGTCGCAATTGTGTCGATTTCGAGTCTTCACTTTGCGCGCGCTAGAAACATTTAATATCGGCATCTTCTTTTGTTTTTGGAATAATAGTATTTTATTTTCTCTTTTCAGATTACCAACATGGCTCCTCTGACGTTGCAAGGTACAACCTTAGGTGAAAAACATAAATACTATAATAAGCTAGTAGAAGAAATCATTACTACCAAGAAAACTGTTGAATCAGCGGACTTGAATTCTGGTAAAGATGATCTGAACAATTTATTAAAAATAGATATCGCCTGCAACAATAAGGACGTGGAGTACATACTAGAAGTGCTTAAGAGCGAGGACATGCTGTACGTGTCTCGAGCTATCAAGCTATGCACATGGCTCATCACCGACCCGCAGTATGCTCACATCATCAACCCTGAGTATCTTCACTCACAACTGTTCCCTCATATGACATCTAAAGCAGCAATCAAGCTTATGAAACAGACAAAGCTTCAATTGAAGGATGAAACACGATGTGAAGAATTCTTCAAAAGTGAAAAAGACGCGCAAAGAGCTGTAAAATGGCTTCCTAATTGCTCAATTTCTTTTATAGAAAAAGCAACCAAAGAACTTTCGACAGTAATAAATACACGGCTTTTCAAACGGCTCTGTGAAAGATCAATCGCAATATTAGAAACAGATATAAAAGCAAACTCATCACTCACGAAAAGTCGACTCGCAGCAACTAAATTCCTTCTGAATACAGACACTGAAAAATACCTGGACATTTTGGAAAAACTTCCTTATTATCAACGTCCCAAATTCAGCGCAAAACTAACAGAAACTGTTATGAAGAAATGTCCTGAAAGAATCATTGCTAAATTCGACGTTTATTACACGTTCGTTCATATACCTACATTTGTTAAATATATAAAGAAAGAAAATGTGAAACACTTCTTGTACGAACAAGCGAAGATTGAAAAACGCTTTTCATTCTTACGCGATTTTGCAAACTTGAGATGTTTAATTGGAGTAATTCCCGGAAAAGAACGTTTTCCTTTCGTCAAAGATGTTTTTATCGATAAAATACATACGGAGACAAAAGTAGAGGACGATCAAGAAACGATTGGAATGAGACAGTTATATTGCGTAGTTGCGCCTCAAGTAGAGGCTTACCAGTTTTATGAATTTGCTCCATTTGACACTGCATTCACAGAAATAACTAAACTTATTAATAATGAAACCAGGTCATATAAAATACAGTCAATGTTTGAAGTACTGATGACTTGTGCAGGTCGGAACCTACAGTGCATTCACAAAGTGGTGAAATATATTCACGACAAACACATAAACGATGATAATAAACATGAGTTTGTTCATACTTTACTGAAGAAAACTGATGCCTATAAGTATGACAAAAAATCGTGGAAACTTTTGAACGATATGTTCGAGAGTATGGATGTTTACAATAAACTTGGAAGTGATGTGCAAGACTGTGTGGAGACCATCATATTATACAAGGTTGTCCGCGGGGAAACGGTGCCCAAACACGTTGAGGAAAAGTTTGAATTTAATACTATGAAGAATTACCAGAAGAAATTAAATAAAATGGAGAAGGAAAAAGTTTTCAACTATTTGTACAATTACATGTTAATGAAAACCCGGACGCAAAGTATTGAAAATGAAGAGGAATTTATGGCAGCTGTTGAATTACTGATAGAGCTAATGGATATACTAATTGATTGGAAGAAAGACATTCTTGATTACCCTTTCGTGCTCAATGAAATAAAAAAGTTAATCCAACTGAAAAAGGATAAGTCGTGGAATGCACATATTGAACATTTATACAACAAAAATAAATCCTGGAGGAAACATCTGTTTGACCAGTCCCTTGTGTTATATCCATCTGAAATAGTATGTATAAATTCCCTGAAGCACGGACCTGAGCTACTGACGCGTTACAAGAGCGAGGTGGAGGCGTTGCAGCGCGATGACGCCGTGTCGCTGAGGACGCTGCTCAGTAAGCTGCGGATCTACTGGCCGCAGTCACTGGCCAACGAGTGGACATCCGCGTACCTCGGCAGAATGGATCAACAAGAGGGCATCAAGGCCCTTACGCGTGGATTGTGTGCTCTGCTGCCACGTCAGCCCCTTCTAAAAATAATCCAAAGATATGCTCCAAAACGAGCTAAGATCGACTTCGGCGAAATAAGTGAACTCGAACTGAGTCTGCAGAGGGAAATTGCTAAGAACATGCACATTGCTCGTCCGCAGCCTTCTCCCGACTCTATTTTATTATATGCAAAAGGTGATTACCTTCAATACGCTCTGCCTTCGCTGCTTGCAATATTTTACAATACCAACGCTATTACCGCACAGAAACACATATTCACGTTTCTGGATGCGCCTGTTTCCTTACAAAAACATGGCATTCGCTTTGCATTCTCAAAATTCCAGACTGACGCACTGAAAAGTCTTTTCATGCAAATTTGGAAACAGACTAACAACGCTACTATTAGATCGAGTATTGTACAGTGTACTTTCTGTCTACTTTGTAGAGAAACAAATTCTTCGAAAGTCATCGAAATCTGGGGTTTGCTAGAAGCTTTTATCGACGCTTTATCATATGAAGAAGATAAAGCTATTTACCTGTTATTAACTGATGAAAATGTAATGAATGTGCCTCTTGTAGTTAGGGCAGATTATTATATGAAAAGTTACAAGTTCTTGAAACGCTTACAACCCAATCTAAAGGGTGAAGACGGAGAAAAATACCAGAGTCACATCGATAACTTAGCACAGTATGCAAGAAAAATAATGGAATACCTTCCGCCGGATTTTGTTGTTGAATTGTTACAAGAATATATTTCTGCAAATTGGTTAAAGCCTCCCAATTTTTTCGGCAATGACCCAAATATAATACCAGTTATATCCGCGTATATTTTGTGCGTAAATGACGAACCGACTCAGACAGAAAGATGCAATACCATTTTGATTCCCTTAATAAAGCAGTCGCTTAACTCTTGGAATGAAATTAATGAAAGAAACTACTTTATGAGATCAAAAACACAGGAGTTTCTTGAAAAACTTGGTTCTGATTTGAAAGACTATGTCGTAAAAAAGAATATGATTATTCCTGTTAAATTATTTACTGATATACAAAGCATGTTTAACACTCTGCCAGTGTCCGATAACTACGTTATGTTAACGATGTGGAAATTAACGGTAGAACTGGCAAAGATTATTAATAAAAATGGATCCAACGATAACTGGGATGCAAAATGTGCAAAAGGAAGCCGCGAATTTGCTGAGAAATGTCTTTTGTATTTAAAGGAAGACGTGAAACTTTACTTTCCAAATATTTTCGCGGTATTCTCCAAGGCTTTACAGAAGGTTGTAGAGCTCTTCCCTGCAAACACACAATGGCACATTTATAAACATTTCGTAACAGACCACGATTTTATACAGGGTTATTTGGCTACGATTATGCTGTTCCCGCAATATATCTCTAAAGAAGCTGAGAGTACAGCAGAAGACTTACGTAAAGAAATTTTAAAACATCCTTCTGTCGAAGTAAAAATGCATTACTATCACAAAATGGGTCAATATTTATAAAGTGACTGTAAAGTCTGAGTGACTTTCACCAAGCATTTTTTTGGCTTAAAACCTGTTGTTTCTTTTTTCTAGTAGATATTACTATTTATAAGTAGTAAATACAGACCTACCTACCTACTTTGATGTATGAGCGTATGTCTAGGTACATAACAATAAAATTGTAGGTACTTACCTCGATGCTTATTCTTTGTAATGTAACAACCAGTCCATGTTTGTATTAAAATAGGTATTAGCACCTTCGATCAAAATAAAATTAATGGATAGGCCTAACGCACGGTAAGTTGAAGCAAACTACTGGTGCACTTGGTCCATACAAACTAGCGCAATTATCTGTCAAAACTAGGGCACTTGCATACAAATTTGAAGTAAACCTTTCATTTGTTTTGCCTCATTTTTCTGGTTTGAAATGTTCGCGTAAGGCCTATCCATTCATTTTATTTTGATCTAAGATTAGCACTCGGATCAAAACATAGTTGTTGACAGCGAACTAGAATACTACTCTTAGCCCCACTTGCGCCAACCAGGGTTAGCACTAAACTCCAGGTTAAGTTGGTAACCCATGATTTTGTTGTATAGAAAAACAACTGAAAGAGCCATTTTATCCGGAGTTAATTGCTAACCCGTGGTTGGCGCAAGTGGGCCTTAGTTGTTGATCATTTTTGTGTGTTAAGCAGTGTTAAGAATGTTATTGTTTGTAGTTGACCTAACTACCTTAATGTGGTGTTGATTGATGTTTGTTCCTTAAAACAGCGGGGTTTCACGGCACGAGTGCATTCGGACCGATTAGATGGAGATCTCTACTACAATAACTGACCCGCGGCCATACTGATAAAGATGAAGCAATTAGTGACTCCACCGCTATTCAAGCATTCGTGTATTTGCTTTTGTTTAAAGTCAGTTTTAGCACAAACGCATACTTTATTGTGAGAGAAACGCTTTGGAAGCGCGGGTAATGTTAAAGTAGCAGATCTCTACGGTAGCAGGTTCATAACATTAAAATTATCATCAGGAATGCGATTTTTGAATCTCATTCGGTGAGCTCAGCTGTTGAACATGTCAAAATAACTATGGAGATATGCATCTTTCTACTGCTGAGTTGACTTTCAAAAATCATACTACAGCCCTCGTAGTATGCTACACGTGATACGGCTGTATCACGTCTTTTATCTCGTTCGTTCGCACGCAAATAGAAAGAGAGCGAAGGTGTGATAGCGCTGTATCACTGCGTCATGCTAGCTATGCAGGAGAGCGATTTTTGAAAGTCAAATCAGCAGTAAAAAGATGCATATCTCCATAGTTATTTTGACATTTTCAACAGCTGAGCTCACCGAATGAGATTCAAAAATCGCACTCCAGAGCGCAAGTGAAAACCCGTTCAATTATAATATAATTTTCAACACACTTGCTCATAAAATGGCTCTAATTTCACCGCAATAAGGCACATAATGACACCTATAATCAAACTGTGACTTTTTCATTACTATTATTCACTAGTGAGTTATAGGTTTTTTTTTAATTGGTTGAGTTGCTTTGTTCTTAAAAAAGTTTCGATACAAAAAATATCGTGTTCAATAGAAATAAAATAATGTACCTATTGCTTCCTCATTTCATGCAACATCGTAGGTATTTAAATAGATAATTTCAACTTTCACTCAAATATAACTTGTTTTTTCTGTAATAAAGAAAACTTTAAATTCCCCATTTTGTACGTGGCTAAAACGCTATCCGCGAAAAGCCAAAAAAAAAGAAACCTCATTCTTTTAGTCTATGGACGATCGCCATTGCTAGATGCGCGCGCATAGGAAAACTTATTATTTTATCCCGCCATTGCGATTTTTTTCACAACTCGTTTTCACTGTTAAAATTAATTACTTACTTGTAGTTATTTATTAATTAAAATGTCTACAAGTAATAGTTATGAAGAAAACGATTACGTTATGGAAAGTTTACTACCTACCTGAAAACTCCAAGGACAAATTGGTATCTATTTTAGTATTTTTTTATTCACAAGTGTGTTGAAAAACGTCGTATGATACACGTGTGTATTGATGATTACCGCACTCGGCTCTCTTCAGACCCTCGCCTACGGCTCGGGTCTCAATAGCGCCTCAGCGGTAATCACCAACATTACACACTTGTACCATAATGTACTATTACCTACTTAACTACTTAATTTTCTTTTATTTAAGTACTTAGCTAACATAACATTTTGTTTGAATGCATCAATAAAAATTTTATAAAATAAGTTTTCTTTTTATTTATAATTAAGTAATTGACTTCTTGCTTGTGCGTTTGCACCGCATTTCCGCCAATGTCAAGTGTTTTGAGGGAGTGTCTGTCGATCCAATCTCGAGGATTGTTTTTGAGTAAGAACAACTCGGAAGGATTGTGGAGCCTCATGGTAGGCTGAAACGCGAACCGCGCGAACACCACGCGAGAGACAAGTGTTCGGGGCAAACCCTGCAACGTGACTTTCATATAATAAGTATAACTACTTTTTCATTTACCCAGCAATGTTACACTTGATCGATAGCTTGTACCTACCTTCAAATTATTGATGGTGATTTTAATAATAACAGTTACACTCATTAGAGTTAATCCTCCTTTAAATCTCTTGCTGTCACTATTTGTCTTGTTGATGTAGTAAAAGCTAGCAAGAGATTTTAATGGAGGATTAACTCTAATGAGCGTTTCTGCAACTGAGCGTAAGACAGCCTAAAGTTTCCATACAAATCTAATAAGACGCAATTTGTATAAGACAAAATTGACTTTTTCATTTGGAGTCCGATTTTTGAATCTCATTCGCTGAGCTCAGCAGTTGAAAATGTCAAAATTACTAAGGAGATATGCATCTTTCTACTGCTGATTTGATTTTCAAAAATCGCACTCCTGAAGTATGATTTTTGAGTGTCAAATCAACAGTAGAATAATGCTTATCTCATAGGCCAAGTATTTCGCTGCTTATCTCCATAGTAATTTAACATTTTCAACTACTGAGCTCAGTGAATGAGATTCACGAGTCGATGTACACACGGCGACCGGTCAAGTTACCCTGTTTGGACTTTAAACTATTTAGAAGTTGAACGCTGCGAATCGTGCGAGAGGGTGCGGTATGTTGTTGTTGTTTCGTCTCATGGTAAGCTGCGCCCGCGCCGGCAGCCGCGTCTATGCAGGCTCTCTTCCCCACTATTTTGTGTTTTGTATGTAGTGTAGTTATAGGTATATATATGTGTCGCCGTGTGTACAGCGAATAGTCTAAACTTACCGGACAGCACAGCGTGCATGTGAACCCAGCATTACAGAACACAAACCGCCTGTACCAAAAAAAAAAATTGTCTGTAGTTTTTATTTTAGCGGCACGGTGATTACTTGTTCAGTGGCGGCACGCGGCACGAATTTTAAACTCTTGTAATAATAATAAAAACATCAACTTTTTATTATATGTTATGTGGGTTGTAATAACATGAAAAACATTTGCCAACTATAATTTAGAAAATAGAAAAAAAATACGCACTATATTGGTGCCAAACTCTGGTGCTCGCAATCTTTGTGCATTATTGGTGTGATAAAGTTGGACTCAAACTAGACTTTTAAATTAAATAAATAACATGAATATTCAATTTCATTCACAAGAGAGCATGCCATTCGGCCACTACGAAAATACATCCGGTGATATGTTAAAAGTAAATAAAACAATAGAAGAAATTCACGAATCCACAGCTCAAACACACGACGAAGAGTATGAATTTTTCAATAAGATTAAAGCAAACATAGAGAAAAATCTAGTAGACATGAGAGCTGTTTACGATGATTTGAATAAATTAAGAGGTAAGGAAGAATTAGTGGCAAGGTTTACCACTAAATACCTATTATACGACCAAAATCATGACAAGTGACTGTAGGCTACCATGTAGAAAACTAAATCCAGTCTCCAGTCGCGGTCTAGTTGAAATATTATGAAGGGTAGATGCTTAGAAAAAAGTATACGTCTAGAATGAGCCTCACACTTGTTCCGTATAAATCAAAAGGGGCTAACTTTCTTAGGTTGGTGTGCGTGAGGCGCCATACAAATTATGTATGTGTGCGTGTATATGTATAGGGTTTTGGAACCAGTACTGGTTCCTATTTTTTTCGACGCTTTCGTAGCTTTGACTGTCTATCTTGATAATCTAAGGGTAGATGCAATGATGCTAGATTAGCAAAGAGATTTAATTATTACGTTTAAGGGTATATTATTCGGAGCGCGCTCCATACAAACGTACTATGGTGATATTTTCAATACTAACCAATTAAAGTCAATGAAATTTTGCAGAAACAATCTAGAAACACATTTCTATGCTTGTATGGAGTCCGATTTTCGGTAAAATGTACCTATAGTTTTCAAGTTACAGTGCCTCAAAGATTTCCATACAAATCTTAAATTAATCCTAGCATTGAAACTGTATATTTTAACGAAAATCTGACTCTATAGAAGCATAGAGATTTGTTTCTAGATTGTTTCTGCAAAATTTCATTGACTTTAATTGGTTAGTATTGAAAATATCACCATAGTACGTTTGTAGCGCGCATTTTCGCTCTCGGAATAATATTCTCTTAAATCTCTTAGTAGATTAGTGCATGCTAGACACGATTTCATGCTAGGCGCGCTCCCCCGATCCTCGCGCCCTAGGCTGCAGCCTAATTAGCCTAAAGGTTAATCAGGCCCTGCCTTACACCCTTTAGAAAACTGAAGATGTATGAGACAGCTGATTTTTTTTGCCAACTTACAAATCAACAGCTTTTTTTTTTTTGCACTGTGCTAATTCTACATTTCTAATGTTGCTGCTACTAATATTTTATAGCGGTATTACAAAGTCGGGACGGCTAAATAAGAATCACCTTTCGGTTTGACCACTTGCACGCTTTTTCATAGATTTCCGAATTGAGACAATGATTAGGTCCCTATATTGTATATTGCCCCGTCCAGGCAGACTCGTAATAATCAATTTTTCGGAATCTATGTACGATTTGTAACACCACTGGCTTTTCGGTGAAGGAAAACATCGTGAGGAAACCTGCATGTACCCACTGTCCATTATAAGTGGCGACGGGCTCACCAACCGTCACACTGGACTGAGTTACGGTACTACTGGTGAAACGTGGATGTTCTGAGGTTTCAGAATATCTCCGACTACCCCCTCGGGGAATATAGTCGTGAGCATATGCTTGTGCTTATTAGAAATCAATATCCAGTAAAAACTAATTTAAATTTCAGAAAAAGTTGCTAATTTAGAATTTGATCTGATGGCAAGGATGACCTGCTCAACCTGGAAAAATATTTCTGAGCTAATTGGCATGTCTTCTACAATGATCGACGAGTGTATAAATATTATGGATCCCACCGAGAAGAATGAAGGTGGTGGAAACATAATTATGGGTGGAAACGTCTTTAGGAAACCTTAAATATATCTAGTGTGAATCCATGGACAAAATTTCACTTTTTTATTTACTATTTAAAAAATATGTTTCAAAATAAGCGATACGATTTTTTCGATTTAAGGGTATATTATTCGGAGCGCGCTCCATACAAACGTACTATGGTGATTTTTCAATACCTACTAACCCATTAAAGTCAATTAAATTTTGCAGAAACAATGTAGAAACAAATTTCTATGCTTGTATGGAGACAGATTTTCGTTAAAATGTATAGTTTTCAAGTTACAATGCCTCAAAGATTTCCATACAAATCGTATATTAATCCTAGCACTGAAACTGTATATTTTAACGAAAATCTGACTCTATAGAAGCATAGAAATTTGTTTCTAGATTGTTTCTGCAAAATTTGATTGACTTTAATTGGTTAGTATTGAAAATATCACCATAGTACGTTTGTATGCAGCGCGCATTTTCGCTCTCGGATGCATTGACTTAAATGTTATTCATTATTTCTATTTTATTGTTTAATGATTTATGCATTTTTCTGACATCCTAGGCATTATGGCCGTTGTTACTTGTTGGCCACGCTTTGGCCCACAGAACATTATAAGAAGGGGTGAAGAGGGGTTAGAAATGCAGAGTAGCGCTTTTGCTTCGGAGACGGCGTCGCCACTTGTTTTCCCGCTCACGCTGCGCTGCTACAATTATTCATGCCCTCTCGCTCGCACCACGCCGCGCGCCTTATGGTATTATATTATGCAAATCATTGCATAACCTGTGGCGACACTTTCCACGCTTACTTTGCACTTCTAACCCCTCTTATAATGTTCTGTGCTTTGGCCGGATGAAAATGAATAAAGAAATGTCAAATGAAGATTAGATTCAGGCAAAGGAAATCCAATCAGCCTAAACTTGTAATTTGTAGTATTTTTCAAAACCTTTGTGTGAAATAATCTCAAAACTGTTTCCAAATTTTTGTACCTTTCCTAAACTGAAATGTTGTCCAATTATGATGATGTTGAATAAAACAAAAATTGGTGGCAACACATTTTTATTGCCTGTTCTCACTTAACCTAAGCAAAGATTAAACTAATTTTGATGTTTTCACGTTACCAATATAATTCATTAAAACAAAAATATGTATAATACATAATGTATGTATCACATAACAGACTTTCATTTCATATAGGCTTGTCGGCCCCTAACTTTTTATGGTTTGCCTATTCGTTCACATATTTTATTTAACCCAACTGCCCCAGAAGGAGGGTTATTAAAACTCTTCCATATAAATTGTATTAGGATAAAACCCAGAGATCGGCGATCTATTTGGATAAGATAAATACATACATAAATACAGTCTATTCGAAATTAACGATACGAATAGTCCTAAATAGGGTAGTTTACTGTAGAGTTGACAGCATAAACAATATTTTAAGTTGTTCTTCTCAGTAAAAAAATCGTTTGAAAACTAGCTAATTTCACATTTTCAGTAATTCTTTAGCTTTAATAAAATTTTTATTAATAGCATAAACTATGCATAAAAAGTAATGAAATCTTGATGACGACACTATATCTTATTTAGTAAAAATGTTCATACAAAGCGCGCGCTTTGACGTTCCATACAGTTGCTGATTTGACTGTCAAATAGCGGAATTGCAAGGGCCAGCGCACACCTGGCGAAGCGCTGCGCAGATAATTTTTCTCTTCCAAGCCATTATCGACTTTGCTTGACTAGTCCCCGAGAGCATCGAAGCGACTTTAGGCCAAAGTTGTGTTTAGTTCTGATGCGCCAATCATCCAGAAAGGTCATTGCATCATTATAATATCACTGGGTATATACAGCTTGGAAATCAAGAATTTAAAAAATTAAGGGCGCCACTTTCTTTGCAAGAACGTCAAAATAACTCTTAACCTGGCAAGACCATCTAAGATTTTGTATATAAAACATTTAGTTCCTGATGTCACCGTTTTCTACTATTTATAGCCAAGCTGTATGTCCTTGTCAAATCAAAACAGATACAGATGTGAAGACATCAAAATGTATAAACAAATTTTAGACAATTTTTATAATAATATTCGTTAGAACATCGATTGAATACTTTCTATGAATCTATAAAATAATGTGGCCACTGTTATATATTGCTTTACTTTGACAGACATAATCAATATTTTTTTAATAATGCACTTTTACACCGTCATCTTAGATTGACAATTTAATTTTTTCCCTTTTCAATAGGTTTTAACATTATACAATTTATTTTATGGTTCAATCATAAAAACTTACTGTAGTCTTATATTAAATCTTATATAACTATTCACTAAGAAACTCAAAATGCTAGTCACAAATAAAAAAATCTAGCATACCTTTCAGAGTTCAATTTACAACTGGAATAAGAGTTTAGTATAGACCAATTTACTTTTAGGTATCAATCAAATGGACTCAAATGACAATGATACAAAAATAGACATCAAACCGATTTAGAGCAAAGAAAATAAAAGTGCAAACATATTACAATTGAAGAACATAACAACTTCCTTTAAACCAGGGTTTTCTAAACGATTTCTCTACACACGCGCGACGCGCCGTCGCTGCATAGAAAATAACCTCTTCCCGCGCTTTTCAGAGAGCGAACGCCGCGCTTGCCGCGAGTCGCGCAAGTAGAGATATCATACTAGACGGGCTGATGTCCGAGATCCATGTCACGAGTGCCGGGGATCCATGGCTATACGATTTATTTCAAGTGCCTAACATGTTGTAATACTGTGCGTGGTCTGTTACTTTTCACGCCATTATCAAAGACAACTCCTCAATTTAACCTACTTATCCAACTTTAGCAGCAGCAACCTTCTCAATCTCAACAGACTAATCAACCGATCGATCGATCTAATGAACTTTTATTTCGTAAGTAATTTCTTGCATTTGAAATGTGTCAACTGTTTAATAGTACAGCTCGTTCATAAGGCTCTTTATAGTTATTAAGTCGTATTATGTTCTAGAGTTTCTCGCCGCATCTTCTCTACAGCGACAACACGTTCCGACACGGTGGTAGCTTAAAAAAGATTTGACGTTTAATAAGTGTGCTTCAAGCTCCTATATTGAATAAATTATATTGACTTTTGTTTCCTGTGAGAAGACAGAGCAAGAAACTTAGGTTGCTGTGCTGGGTAACCTCCAGTCCTCCTACATGATAAAACTTTTCAAATTCCCTTGTTTTCTTTTTCTACAATTCTATTTAATTAGACAATTTTGAAAGGGATCCGTTAGATTTTTGGAAGTGGTCGAGACTATTTTTGAAAGTGGTCCAAGTGGAGCAAAATGGTTATGAAACCCTGGTTTAAACACCTTAACTAAAATTTCATCTGATGAATCTTAGAAGAGCAATAACATGTTTGTAGTTATATTTTATTATGCAACAGTGTAAGCGATCGACAAAAGTATTTAAGGGGGGCACCGCGCTACCCTCGAACGTATTTTATTTAATTTCTTAACAGATTTACAAATTAAAAATCAAGAATGTCACCATCGATTAAAATGTTTCGCAAACAAAATCTTTGAATGTCACATTGTAGTCATTGTTCTTTTCCAATTTATCGAAATATTACTATCTGTTTGTTTATTATTTTTGTATTTACTATCTATAAAACCGCCGAAAGTACAATTTTTTGCGGTTTTAGAGATTATTACAAGCATTCAAAAAACAAATCCCGTTGAAAATCAGCAGTGACTGACTACAATGTGACATTCTTGTTTTTTAGAAATATTGTATACAGGGTCCAACTTAATAAGCTGACACTTTTTTAAGGGGATGATCAGACCATCAAACTGAACAACTTTCTCTATGGGACCAACATCGAATTCGCGAAAAAAATATCTGCTGTCCCATACATTTTGCTCGAGTAGGTTTGCAGTTTTGTATGGAGCAGCAGATTTTTTTTTCGCGATTTCGATGTTGGTGCCATAGAGAAAGTTGTTCAGGTTGATGGTCTGATCATCCCCTTAAAAAAGTGTCAGCATATTAAGAAGGACCCTATATGTGTTAAGAAATTTAAAAATACGATTGAGCAGCACTGGAGGCTCTGTACCCCTCTTAACAAACTCGATAGTTCAAGTCGTTGAAGTTATTGTAAATCTCATGCGATTACACTTTAGGTTTACTATCAGTTGCCACTTTATATTTTCAGTCACACCAAAAATTTTACAATAACATTATGATTTACTGATGAGTACAACATACACTGTAGGTATGCCATGTTCAAATAATGTTCCCCAAGATCAAAGTTGTCACTTGTTGTTTGCAATTACAGAAGTATGGGCCTGAAAAAAAAACGCCGTCTCAGAAAACTTATCTAAAAAATTCAAACATACTTCAGAACTAAAAAGTGTGATCCAGCAATATTGACTAACCCTACTTAATTTTAGCTTTAATATTTGTACTAACTCAACTACAACCAACAATATGTTAAAAGTAAATAAAATTAACCATGAATTATTAGATAACACGACGTATAGCAAGAGTATGTAAGTATTTCTTTTTATGATTTCAACAATATAGAAAAAAACTGCCGTTACAATGAATCAAAAAGGGTACACACGGCGACACATCAAGCTACTCAAAACCTATATAACCACCCGCGCGTAGGTGAATAACGTATAACGTCGCGCGGCCAGCTTATTTTAGTTTTGTATAGCTTGATGTGTCGCCGTGTGTACCTAATAATAGTAATATTATTATCCTAGTAAATAAATCATGCCTAAGAAGACTAACACCCGTATTCTTAGTTGTTTTCTTGACATTTCCTCACTCAAGTGGAGGACGTTTTTAACATAATTTGTATAACAAAAATGTCAAAAATGTCCTCGACTCGACTGAGGAAGCCTCAAGGAAACAACTTAGAATACGGGTGTTAGACCGGCCGCACATTATAAGAATTTTTCTGCTGGAAAATCTCGCATACCAACCAGAATCTTTATAGTATCTAGTACAAAATGTATGCACGCAGTGCCTTACGGCGACCGCTAGAATTTTTCTATTAGAAATTTCTCGTCATGTACGCCTTAACATGTCAAGTGTAAACTAAAAGCTAGCATGCAGCAGCATAGTGTGCTGTAAGAACGCGCTGATGCGAAGTCTTTGTATATAGAATGTCATTGGCTCTTTACAGAGCATTTTAATAAACTGTTCGACACAATATTTTTTTAAATGTGTATCCCAGTTTTTGACGATATAGTCACTGTGAAGGCCTGAAAGGCCATACATAGCTTTAAGAGTAATCGGACCAATATTGGGTCAATCAAGTCACAAACATATACTTACAGGAAAAACTTAATCATCATTGTTGGCCTCGTCAGGTGCAGGCGTGTGCCACGTGAGCCTCTCCTCGTAGAACTGTATGACGACCTGCGGGCACCTTGTGTTGGCTTGCTTGGCTGGCACGAGGTCAGCCTCGTCTGTACCCTGCCACTTCATAAGGAACATTAGCTCTCCACTGCTGTCCGTTGCTCCTGTAATTAGATAAGACAAAGATAAATAAAAATTCGCTGAAGAACCAGGGTAGTCGACATAGCCTGAAGTATTGCTAAACTCAAGTGGCAATGGACGCACATTGCTTGCAGAACAGATTGGCCAATTGGGCCATAGTATGGCAGTGTGATATAGCGCTATCGCACCTTAGTTCCCTTTCTATTTGCGCGCGAACGAATGAGTTAAGGCCGCTCCACATTCGCGCGCAATGCGAATCGCGGCTCCAATCGCGGCTCAAATCGCGGCGCGAATCACGCGTGAACTCTTCTTGGCTCCACATTCGCAGTGTTATCACTACGCAGCTTTCGCGCGTTCGCAATCTCTTTGAAGCGGGCCAAAAACCGACAAAAAGTGGTTAACAAGGCGCGAACCCGCGAAAAATATGCGAATCGGCTCCACATTCACGTTTTAGCGCGTTCGCGCGTGATTTTCGCGCGTGAATGTGGAGCGGCCATAATAGCATTCGTTTGATTAGCAAGTCATGCAAAACCAGCCCCTCTAGTGTGAAATCTAAACACGCGCAAACATCTAAAATGACCACTTCCCGTGCCTTTCACGCGAACGTCGCGCTTGCCGCGGCAAGTAGTATGGAAAAAAGCTAAGTCGCGCGCGTGTAGAGAAATCATACTAGGGCGGCAGGAAGGGTGCATGAGTAAAAAAATTGGCATACCAATAATCTTCTCAGGTTCAAGTCCACGGTCGAAGCCAGAAGCTTTCTTGTCATCACCCTTTGACTTTTTGGCACCTTTGAGATCTGGTGTGGCCGCTGTAGACTTGCGCTTTTTCACATCTTTGTCGACCTTGACAGTTTTGCCCTCTGAAAATTTTTATTTTTAATAAGTAAATACAGTAAATATAGATTGATATTTATTTATTCCACATGCAGTCCACAGAATCTCAAGAAATTCACCCCATAGTGGTTGAGCTGTGAGATGTCATAAAAAATGGGGCTCAATCAACATTCATTATGAATTCGGAACAGATCATTAATTAGATCATGGAATGTTTTTCTCGGATGGTCTCTCCACACTGCCGCTCACCTTCGCTTGATACATTTCATTCATAACATAAGTCTTCTTTCATTCTTTCTCTCTATGTGACCGATCCATCTAAAGGCTCTTACAGACGAGCGACACTTTGCGGTCGCCATGGGTCGCTTAGGGTCGCGCTCATAGACTTTACGGTCGCGCGACTGTCGCGCAAACCCTCTGCGACCGCAAAGTGTCGCTTGTCTGTAAGCGCTCTATGCATACTAATCTCAAATTGGTGAATACTCCATGGACAAAATAGTAGCTCTCAAATAAGATAATGAACTCAACCTACCAGCCTCCTTCTTTTTCCTGGCATCCTCAAAGGTTTGTATAAGGTCCGGGCAGTCCAGGTTCTCCTCAGGTTCCCAAGTGTTGTCATCGTCACTGTAGCCCTTCCATTTTAAGAAATATTCAACCTGGAAGTTAACAATTTAAAGAAAGATTAGACAAATTGTTTAGGCCAGACAGCACAGTCTGTAGTGAACCTGCCTGCTGTGCCGAGGGTCGCGTGTTCGAATCCCGTAAGGGACAAATATTTGTATGATGAATATGAATATTTGTACCCGAGTCATGGATGTTTGTATCTATATTTGTATTCTATATCGTTGTCTAGTTATCATAATACAAGTCCAGGCTAGATTATGGAACTTTAAATGTGACTAGATAATTTGTGTGACAATGTCCAAGATATTCATTTATTTATTTATATTTATTATTATTATTAATCATTGATATAACTAAAAAACGAATATTGGTGACTAGCCTTTAGCGCATGGACCACATAAATTGAGCCCCTGTCGCCTAATTCGCTCAGTCGCAATCCGAGCGGCATTTGCATGACACATGTGCGTTAGTGATTAACTTTTTTTTTTGGTGGAATAATGGTACCACAATGTCTTCGTGTGCTTTTCACAGTTGTACAAATCTTTAAAAAAAAAAACAAATCACATTGCATTACTTTTCACTCGTAAGACACAAGAAAATGGTGGCCGCAGTTTTCGCATCTGACAGTAAATACATAGATAGTGTCACGTGTGATGCTGCCAAGTCTGCGTTCACCTTTAACCCTTCAGATGCCGAGGTCAATATCCGTACCTATCCCCCTCTGCTGCCGAATACCGTATCTGTCCAGAGGATCTTCATCACATTTTACGTATTTTTGGTTAGTGCACAAAATTCCCTGCAAATGAATCTAAATTAACGAGTCAACCAGACAACATTAGTCTGTTCAAAAACATCTGAAGGGATAATGCCCGTTCTAGCAGTACCACATGCTACCACTAAACAAAGCACAGAACCAGCATGCATACGAGCTCTGAACCAAAGACAATAAGTAACAACTGGTTTGAACCCCCCACTGGTTACAGCCTTGGTTAAGATATGGCACATTGACTTACACTCTAGTGATAGACAGGCCCTTTCATAAAAGCAAGATGTTTGACTTTGAATGTGATGTTCCCGAGTTCACTTCGTCACTATGGCAATGACAGGCCGGAATGTGTTATTTTGTGTGACATGTAGTTTGTTTGAACGAGCGTGTCTATCGCTGAGTATATATGTCAGTGATATGGCATTTACCTTTCCGTTTCGAACACGGCGATCTAACACTTTCTCCACTGAGAATTCTTCTTCACCTTCGGGCTCTCCTTCCTTCTTCTTGTCAGCCATTGTATCTCTAGAATATAAAATTATATCTCTAAAATAATATCAACACAAGAATTTTTTTGCTACAACATTTATCAGTTTAGTTCACAATTTTTAGTCAACAATGTGATATCTGACGAAGTATTGCAGTAATTTTATATACCGACACCGCACATTGGCGTCGAAAATATGTGCGTTGAATTCAAAACAAGGAAAAAGGTGGTTGTGTACCTAGGTACTGCTTGATGCTGTTCATAACCTATAACATTCCATTTCACATTATGTACCACGACCGTAGTTACGTGTATTACGCTATTATAATAGAGTAATGTTTTTGTAAAGAGCAAAGTTATATTGTACAGCATAGTAATAATTATACAGCGAATCTATCAAAAAACAAATCAAGCTTTTGTCCCGCCATTTTGATTTAGCAACATCAACGAACCATATTCCACAATTTACTCAGCAGATAACTTTTACAGGGTTTTATCTATTAGCTATTATATCCTAAAAGAAAAAGATCTAAAGTTTATGTATTTTCTGTAATCTCACCTTTGTTTTCAAATCAGAAAACTCAAAAATATTAAAACCGGCGTCACGCACACTATTCACAAAATTCGAGAGTGAGTGAATGAATGAATGAATGAATAAAAAGAAACTAATAAAATGAATGAATGACTGAATGGAGAACGCGCTGTTGAATGAATGAAAAAAATTCGGGCGGTGCTCTTTGGCGCGAATGTGAATGTGTAAGGCCCGTCACATACATATACGGAATTCTGATTTGGAATTCAGAATTAAAAAAAACGGTTTTTCGTATCGGTTTGAAATGCCTGCCGTTCGCAAATCAGTTTCAGCACTCGTAGTATGCTACACGTGATACGGCTGTATCAAGTCTTTTATCTCGTTCGTTCGCACGCAAATGGAAAGAGAGCTAAGGTGTGATAGCGCTGTATCACTGCGGCATGCTAGCTATGCAGTTTGCAGTTTTCATTCGGAATTCCGGATCGCAATTCGGTATGTGTGTTGCAGGTCTAAAATCCAAAGAGGGATTTTCAGAAAGCCATTATAAAAGAAAATGTAGTTCCTAATGGCTCGATAGATGGCGTTGATGAGACAGGGGCGAGTGACCTTGCAGATAATAAAATAAAAATAGTAAGTATTTGTTTTTGTAAGTAAGCTAAATATATATTTCGTCAACGGAGGTGTCTGACTCAGTGTCATAAATTTTTGTTTACTTTTTAACCACAATTTTTCGTCTTCGGACCCCTCTCTGGTCAACGCCATCTATCGCCGGAATGATCGAGTTTGAGTAGCTGTCAGAAAACTCAATTATTCAATGCACACAACACGATTTTCGAGCGTTTTTCCTGTTGTTTTCTAGGGAGTCGATAGATGGCACTACAGTCTATGAAAATGTCTTTTTTTTAAATAATAATAAGTCCCGTCCCCGTCACAGACGCGCTATAATATGTTGCTGTAAGAGTAACGCTAAGAAGAGTCTTACGCACGCAAAATTACATAAGCAAGTCTCTTTTCTGCGTGCGAGTGAAAGGAAGCGTGAACGCGCAAAGTGTTCACTGCAACCTATGTAATAATAATAAATATGACGGCGCCTGGTGCCATCCCTCTACGGCACCTGGCGCCATCTCTCAAGTTAAAACAGAACAAGATCGCACACTAATGACGGTGCCTTGCTACAGCGCCGCCTGGTGTCGGTCTAGTGGAACGTCGGGTCTTGACAGCCATGTCAAGAGGAGTTCAGTTGAAGATTTGAATAGAAATGGCTGAACCACCGCATAACTCGACGGATCGCTAGTTCTGTGTAATCTCGGTAGTTTTACTATTAAGCAGTGATCTGTTTGCGATGAAGGCCCTCCTGCACCTATATCAGAAGTGTAAACAAACTTGCGCCCAAGAGAAATAAAATCGTCTATAGAAAAATCTTGATGGTTATTTGACAGCTAAAACCTAGCTTTTGTTTCAAGAGTCAAGACCTGATGATAGTTTTATCACGAGGTTCCAAATCGATGCGAAAGAAACAGCGGCTGAATCTGCATCTGCATCAATCTGCATTCTAAATTCATGGAACATGATCTAACTTATGTCCTGCCTACTCACATGGCTAGTGGCGGAACGACGAGCAGTAATTTTCAAACCCACCAGTTGACGAATGATTTACAGTAAAGTCGACGGATACATAATACAGTTCATACAGTACGGACACTCCCTGCACTTCTTCGTGGAAGACAGATGGAAGACAACTACAGTGTCTACAGTAGGCAATATGGTTTTGCTAATGCCAGGCCAGCGTTTGGCCCGGCCTTGTTGTATGAAGTGTCCAGGATGAGATAGTGGGCAAGTTATCTCCGTGTTGGTATGGTATAATTAATGTTTGTGGTTCGAAATAGACTTTGGTCACGGATTATTGGTGAGAATTTTGTCGGATATTGCTGTGTTGTGCTTGGTGTGCCCTCATTACCTGGTTTCATCTATTTAGAATGGGCTTTTGAGTTGTAAACTTATGCTTATGCTACAATATTTCTTCTAGTAAAACGCGGATGTTCTGAGGATTTAGAATATCTCAGACTACTCCCTCAGGGAACATAGTTGTGATCATACGATACTACGATAGTTCGTTGAATGCAGGCAGTGTAGTCAGAAACATCGCTGTAGTATCTAAGCCAAAATTTTTGTAAAATATGGCTTTTATGGTTTCCATGCTTTTGTCATGCCGTCATGCCTGCATACACTCTATTTCAAAGGCATGTTTCTGTTGTTGATACAATAAAAACTTATTCGTATTTGCTTCTGTGTACAAGGTAACTCTGTACCTAGATGCTGCTGAAGAATTTAGGTGTCTCAATCTGCCTGTTGCTGACGCGATGTGGAACTTAATAGGCGATTAAGAGCTCTCTTTGTCGGCTCGTAAATCGCTTCATGTTCAGTCAGGTCAGGCCAAACTCCGAAACTCCTTCATACATCATCCTTCCAACAAGATTACGGCATTTGAAACTTGTCCTCGACTTCCGATTCTGATTTAGAAGTGAAACAAGGTCCTTATTGCGTGTTGAATTTGGGTTGTAAATTGTAATGTAAATGGTGGTTGTATTTGCACATTGTTGAAATTGATCGCCGAGCCCCGGGCTCTTGTGAGTGTGCACACATGTTTTACTAATTTATAATTGCGGTTTATGGACTTGTAATTTTTGATGCAATGTTTCTGGCCACACTGAAAGGGATTATTGCCGTGAGTTTCTGTATGTATGTAACTTTTGATCAAGAAATAATGTAACGGTGGTTATTATGTGATGGTTTTCGTAGACAAAAGTCAGGATTGTGTTTTGTGGATGTCAAGTGTTAACGCAACTGCATGGTCGAGCGGGCGTGCGGGGCGTGCCACCTCTTTGGACGACGACTCCAAGTGTTGTTTTTTTTATGTTGTCTTTTATTGTTGTTCTTGATTCACAAACTAATAATGTCTTGATTGTCGTTGTCACGATGACGTTCGGTTGATTGTTGATTGTTGATTCATATCGCAAATAAATAACAAATATTGAATTGAATTGAGCAAATAAATTCGTGCTGTAGGTGTTTGATGCTAAATGGCACTGGATACATCGAAGCATTGTAAGATCGAAATATCTTTGTTGTGAAATCTGAAATATTACAACGAACTCGTTTAGAAGGCCTTTTTTTTAGCGGAGGAAGACAAAGTAAGGATTTACATCCCCTTTTAACTGAGTGCTGGTATACTGTATGAATGAAACACAATTCTCTATGTTCATGGTTATCTAGTAGATTTCGACGCCGAACCATTGAGGTACTATGTTAACTAGAGAAGCTACCGAGAAGCTATGTTTTGTAACACGCGTTAGGGTGCACGCGCTCTAACACACTTAGCCTGAGCCAGGCGCTCGTCGCAGCCTGACGCTCCCAGCACGCGCCCCACACTGCTGATCATGGTGCACAGATTTTGTTCGCGTTGTCTGCTCGATACATAATTATACTCAATGCGCCGAACCAGTTCTTCGTCACTCGCGTTTGTCAGCTGCGATAAATTCTTACCTACGGCGCCTTGTATCTCATAACCATGAGGTACAGGGTGTCGCGTATTGATATAAGTCGCATTTTAGTTCTCGTTTCTGAAGACCAAAGTTTGAAATTCGAAAAGCGCGCGAAACTGTGATGAGTGCGGTACCTATCTGTTACGGTAGTAGGTAACTGTTGGATAATCTGTTTCCGAACTCGTGGTTCTGTTGTAAGATGGTGTGCTATATTTAGTTTGGACAATATTATGATGGTGGTGGTATCTCAGGTTTCCTTTTCTAACTTCGTGGTCAATGTGTAGACATAAATATGGGAGCTTTTTCTTTTGGGAGCCAATGTCAGTCAAAGAGCATAAAATTACTACGTTCTAATATCAGATTTACACGAGGTTTCTAATTCCCTGCTTTTGTTGGTAAAGATGTTATTATTTAAACTGCAATAACACGTATCTGGTATTTAATTTAAATATGTACGGGATGCATGAATCATTACAGCCAATGCCGAATATAGCCCGATGCAGTTTATGGATTAGGAAAATGTAGTTTGTCCGTACAAAATTGCTGAGGTCACAATGCCATAACCCAAAACAGAGTCCAAATAGCCATTATTATGCGGCTTTTCTCAGAGCATCAAATCATGCACATGTTGTTTTACTATTGAACATACCTAAATCGCCGAAATTATTTCGTCCAGTCACGGATTATAGAAGAGTACAGTTGCAATAACAATCCATATTAGTATACTTCCTTAAAAAGTTATAATGTGAAACTTCTTCTTCTGGTTCTATGCGAAAGTGCATGTTAGTGCTTAGTGTCTCGACGTTGAGATAATTGATAACTAATTGCTTCGTCCGTTTCCGAGGGTATTTCTTTGTGGGTTGACCTTGAACTGTCTTTATCATACACTTGGTACATGTTTATCCTGAAACTCTTGCTATAGGTATGATGTCCAGTTTTTTTTTTTATACGGCGTATTTGATAAACTGTTCAGTTTGCTGTGAGACCCTTTTATAGTCAATGGCTGTTTTCTTGAGTCTTTCGGCAATTATTTCTTGATGTTGTAGTCTAGCTGTAGTGGCTCCATGGTTGAAGGATAAGATAACTACAGACTTCAAAGATGTGGTTAGCATACAGTAAGTCTTGCTCTCATGTTGGCCGATGTTTGTACTTTATCAGTGGCGCAGCGCAGCGTCGTAGGTCTTGTGATTTCCGATAGGGTTGTTTGTGTCCATAAAGATGTATTTTATGTTGTTGTCTAATCACCACAATGCAGGTTCGGCCTAAATTCTGGTGCTTAGGTTTGCACTACCTTGATAATCTATGTGAGAATGTCTAAAAATAAAGATCTAATGTGTACCTTAATTTGTCTGTTTAAGCGAGAAGATTCGTCGAGATCAGCGCGCACAAAAGAGCATAAATAAAAGAGACAAACGTTGTAACTTGCTTTGTGTCAACCTGTTATGTTTGCGGCAAGCCAGGACGCATGACTACCATCCGATCAGACCGAAAAAGCAGTAGAAGAGTTCTTGTCAAGTGAAGAAGGTTAATCAATGTGAACAATGAATGTCCAGAGGTACCTCGAAAGCATGATCCGCGGTGAGCCCGCCTTTTTCAGGATGTGCCATGACGGCGCCAGAAGACGTTACAGTTAACACGGGTCACCGTAATGGCCCGTGTTTATGGAAACGGAATTCTATGCTATGCATTGACTACTTATATGAGGGACTCGCCTTGCGGTAGCATTTCCCCTCTGCCACGGTATAAGATCAATTGATCATGTGCAGTTTACATTCAATTTTATACCTTATCACTAAATAAACGAGACAGCCTATAATTGCGAAATAAATAACTTCGAACTTAGAACTTTTGGGGTTCACACGAGACTGCTTTTCATGATTTTTGACATTCAAAATTAGAATCTAAAATTATGGGGAATAAAATCCAAAGTTGCGGATTGCATATTACCTCGCCCCCCGCAAAAAGTGGCAGAAATGTTTGTAAGTAGAATTACACGCGTTACTAGTCCTCATATAAGTACATAGTCAAAGATTCTATGTGATAAGATAATTGATGGAGTAGCGGCACGGTGAAAGCAATTCTGGCGGTCGTAGTGTCGTCCGAGCCATACCCCTTGTGTGTGGGGGTTGGTTGGAGGGACGCACTCGTCTGTCAAGGTTGTTGTGAGATTGGACGGGGGGGCTGCCGTCCGTGCCACACCTTTTTGGTTGGTAGAAGGGACGCACCCGGCCCAACGGTGAAGAACATGTCGAGATGCAGTCTGACGATGATGCGAGATTGTTGTCAGGCTGGACGAGCGGGAATTCAGATCTGCCGTATGGTTGATGTTTGCTTGTTTCTTGCAGGGCCGCAGTAAGATACGCCCGAGGACGGTCGACAGTCAGTCTGGCCGTGACGGCGCCTGGTGCCATCCCTCTACGGCACCTGGCGCCATCTCTCAAGTTAAAACAGAACAAGATCGCACACTAATGACGGTGCCTTGCTACAGCGCCGCCTGGTGTCGGTCTAGTGGAACGTCGGGTCTTGACAGCCATGTCAAGAGGAGTTCAGTTGAAGATTTGAATAGAAATGGCTGAACCACCGCATAACTCGACGGATCGCTAGTTCTGTGTAATCTCGGTAGTTTTACTATTAAGCAGTGATCTGTTTGCGATGAAGGCCCTCCTGCACCTATAAATAAAAAAAATTTACAAACAGTCTGTTTGGCTGATGGCTGACTGACCTTCACACTGCTCTGTCACACCAGTGTGGAGGCCAGGATTTTTTTTCCTGGACCTTTACACCATTGGAGAGACGGTGTGAAGGCCAGGAAATTTTGCTCTGAACCCTCACTCTAGTGTAAAGGATAGGGAGTCGCATTCTTAACCATCACACCACAGGCAGACGTGCAATTTTGTCAACGGGCTTTTTGGGCTTGATAGAAAGCATACAATTGATTGCCCGTCTAAAAGGTAGACAACGTAGAAAGAGAATCAACTGGAAAAGGCATTAAAATAATAATAGTCACGAAAACGAGACAGCCTTATACGCTAATTACACAGAGTGAATGCGACAAAATCCATGTCGTTTGTCCCTTTCTGCGTATGCGATATTTTTGTTTGCCACAGTTGAAATTGCATACAAAATCTTGCAACTGTGGCAGACAAAGGCACGATTTCTCATACATTTTTGTCATATCTCTGTCCCTTTCGAGTATACGCTGTCAGGAAATCTATAGAATACTCAACCTAGCATCTCTACTTAGTCTGTGTCAACCTACGGTAGACAACGACTTTACGGGCTCGACCCCTTTGCCTTTCCGAAAGAAAGAAGAAAAAAAAAGTTGTCAATTTTCGACGTCAGGGGGCGCTTTGTTCGTCTCATGCCTGTGCCACTCTCTTATTTTTGGTCGATCTAAAACTAAAGTATGGAAAGTAACTACATCTGCAGTACAGGGAAGGAAAAGAATGTTGTAGTTTCCACTATTTATTAACAAGATGTCAGTGCAAATCGTTTATCTATGGTAAGTGCTACATAGCCGACTTTTAAGATGGTCGTTTATCTATGATCAGTACTACATAGCCGACTTAAATGTAGAATCTTCTTGGCCCATAAACTTTTCGCTCAATTTATCTTTCACATTTGATAACTTTCAAAACGATGTCAAATTATCGTGAGCGTCAGGATGTCTGGACCACATCGACAATTCGATTGTTAAGTTATGCACGATTTTAGTACAATTACCTACCTACCTATCATCAAATATTTAATAGGTAGGTAGGTACCTCGCTACAAACGGAGAAAAAAAGGAAAAAAGTGGTTCAGGCATTCTACGGTCTGAAGTGCGATTTTTGAGCATCATACGAGCACATCGGCAGTAGAAAATGTCAAAATTACTATGGAGATTATGTATCTTTCTACTGCCGAATCGGTCGTATGCTGTACAAAAATCGCACTACAGGTTGTCTTGATTATTTTTTGTTTATTTATTTTATTTGTTTTTATAGCCAACTAGTAGTTTTTAATTATTTTCTACATCATCACGCATATTTTGTGCTGGACACAACGCAACCCTCGTCGCGTTCCTGCACAAAATATGCGTGAAAAATGTCACAAATAATTATAACTAAGTAATAATTCTGGGCTTTAAAAACAAAAAAGTGGTACAAAATCCAAACGAGTAATTTTAAATGACCTTTGAAGTCATTTTTTTAAAACTTTAAACATAAATATCTCCGAAACGTTATACCGTAGGAATTTTTTTTTTGCATAAAAATGTAATATTATAATAGCCCTAAATACCCATTACATTTAATAACAGGCCGCTTAAAAAAATACGCCACCCACCATACAAAAATTACCCATAGGCATAAGCATAAGCATGCTTATGGCCATAGGCCTTTGTTAAAATATTAAAAATTTAACCAAAAATTATTTTTATAAATAGGTAGATACGAAACCGTGCATAGCTTTAAAATCTGATTACCGGTGTGGTCCAGACATCCTGATGCACACCAAATTATTTTTCAAATCGCTCAGACTTACTTATAAATTTTATGATTTCAATGTTTTAATTACCTATTTATTTAATGTTCATTGTTAAAATTATTGTTAATTATCTTGCATGCCTTTAATTTGCAATGCCCTAATAAACAGGGCTCATGGACTCGTACCTAATCATATTAAAAGATCTTTAATAGGTACTTTACATGAAAGCAAAAGCAATAAATGAATTTAATTATAGGTATTTTGCAAAAAAAACGGTTTGGTTTGTTTCCTTTCAAAGATGTCCAACATATAATACTTAAAATGCTACTTGGATGTGTTATTGATGGTAAGCAATGTGTTATTAATTTTGTTGTTTCTTTTCATAGTTAATTTATACTTAAGTCCTACCTACTTATATAACTAGGTATGAAAAAAGAAATCCGTTGCGTGGTTAAGAACAAGTAAGCGGAGAAACAGACAGACAGACGCGGATAGCTACTTTGTTTTACATATAAGAAATAGTGATAGAGAAGAAGATAGAGATTAGAGATGAATATTTCAGGTACCTACCGACCTACCTACCGAGCTACGTTTTATCAAATTTACATTAAATGCCATTTTCAGGTCCTCTACATCATTCTCCTAAGCCGCAATGGCCTCGCATGGGAAGATTCAATTTATATACGCAAGCACGGGGTGATTACTATGAAGATTACGAGACTAGAAAGCAGTGCCGGACTGGGACCTGAAATCGGCCCGGGCATTTTAGAGACAGTCGGCCCTCCCAACGGTACAGTAGTTTTGTATGGGACAGCTGTTTTTTTCGCGATTTCGATGTTGGCTCCATAAGTTGTTTAGTTTCATGGTCTGAAGCACCCATGTGATGACAGCAGTACTATCTAAGACGAATTGCGAGCGAAGCGAGCTCGACATTTCACTGCAATATAATGTGATGACAGCAGTACTATCTAAGACGAATTGCGAGCGAAGCGAGCTCGACATTTCACTGCAATATAATGTGATGACAGCAATACGATCTAAGACCAAGAGCGAGCGAAGCGAGCTCGAGATTTCACTGCAATATAATGTGATGACAGCAATACGATCTAAGACCAAGAGCGAGCGAAGCGAGCTCGAGATTTCACTGCAATATAATGTGATGACAGCAATACGATCTAAGACCAAGAGCGAGCGAAGCGAGCTCGAGATTTCACTGCAATATAATGTGATGACAGCAATACGATATAAGACCAAGAGCGAGAACGAGATTTTTTGCAATATTGTGAATTTGTTGTAATACTTTTATTTCAAACATTTGATTTTGGCGCCCCCTTTACCTGCCGCTCTTGGGCGTGGACCGGTATCCAAAGGCGATGGGCCGGCCGTCCAGAGCGGCGACTGGCCCACCAGAGCCGCGGCCCACCGGGCATTTTCCCGGTACGCCCTAGGGCCAGTCCGGGCCTGCTAGAAAGACCAAAAATGTTGCTGACCATGCACTGGTTTTTATGGTTAAGGGCCTAAAAGGCAAATTCAAGCAACCTGTGTGCTTTACTTTCTGCAAGAGTGCCACAAAAAAACCGGATCTAACAAATCAGATTAAAACTGTAGTTTAATATCCATTAAAAAAAGGGACTGGATGGAGTGCATCGTATGTAAATTATCATAGCATAGCATTCATAGCATAACATATGCTCACGACTATATTCCCCGAGGTGGTAGTCAGAGATATTCTGAAACCTTAGAACATCCACGTTTCACCAGTACCGAAACTCTGCCCAGTGGGTCGGGGGGTGGGCCCGTCGCCACTTATAATGGACAGTGCAGTGGGTACAATACATGCCTCGAAATTGAAGCATGCAGGTTTCCTCACGATTTTTTCCTTCACCAAAAAGCCAATGGTGTTATAAATAGTAGGTACATAAATTCCGAAAAACTCATTGGTACGAGTCAGCCTGGACGGTGATCGAACCATCGCCTCCTGCACGGCAGGCAAGGTCTCACGCCAACTTGCCACTGGACCACCACGGCTTCTGTAAATTCTGTAAATTATCCTTGGTTTAAAACTGGTTGAATAAATAATAAATAAATAAATAACGCTCACAAACGAGCACAAAATACATTGTAATGATCCGAAGTAAGCCTTAGGATTACTATAGTAGTACTAATAAAATCGTTCAGGTGTAAAATATGTTAGGTATCTTTTTAGTAATAAAATAATTGTAAACAACTAGCTTATCTGGTAGTTACCTTAGGCATCTAAGTGCTAATGCTATAAGTATCTAATATCTAAACTATTATAAAACTGTAACATATATAATATGTCTGTACATTGAAGATATTTACAAGAAAAAGATTACGATATAATTTTTAAGTGTCCCTGACTCCAACTCCACCTTTTTAGAATTTTCGTGTGTTTATTTGTTTGTTTGTTCGACCATCACGCAAGAATTACTGAACTGATTTTGATGAGACTTTTTATGTTTGATATCTTATATGATTTGACTTAATACATTGTAATGATCCCAAACTAGCACTAAAGGCTTTATTATGGAAACCATACAACAACGGCACGAACATATAACATCCATGACCGAACCGGGATTCGAACCCAGGACCCTGGTTTGGCAGTCCGGCGTGGTAACCATTACACCAACCGGGTCGTCTTAAAACCTGGAAGGTACGTAATTAGTGCGGACGAAGTCGCGGGTAAACTCAGTTATATTTATTATACTATAAAAATCATGGCCTCACGTGGCCCCACTCCCCGTCACCCTAGACAGAGTTTTGGTGAAACGGGGATGTTCTGAGGTTTCAGAATATCTCTGACTACCTCCTCGGGGAATATTGTAAGCCTAGTGCTTACCCTAGAATTTTATGTTGGTAACCCAACATCCTGTGGGCACCAGACAATTCTGGGGTGTGCACAGCCTCCCACCCCATATATATGCCAATGTACTCAATCAACGTCTTTCAAAAAATCATGTAGCTATTTCTTGAAATTGTGTCGAAGACGAAGACGTGTATGTTTACTTTTTTTAATATTTTCTGGCAATTTATTTCTTATTTAAGCTTTTGATAAAATTGAGTGTCCATTTTGTCATGTGTAGGTAATACCATAGGTAATACTATAACGTATATAATAATAACTACAGATACTATAGATAAAGTAGGTAGGTATTTTATTTAATGAATCCATTAATTATGTTAATAAAATATACTACTTATTTCAAAAATTTGTTTTATACAATTACTTTTTCGTCTGCAATTGTATTGTTTTTTTCAAAGAAATTGTTGAAATAAATCTATTTATGTAACACTAAAATATTTTGATATGCTTTGCAAAGAATGATATCGTTTTATTTTAGTTAACTACAGTACTTAATAGATTTATTTTCATGCTCCCTTTGAAAAAAGCAAATTATTATAATAAATACAGTAGTATAGTAGCTTTGAATTAAATAGCACGCCATCTAGCGAGCGCTCAAAAAGTACAGAGTAAAACGCCATCTTCTGAGTAGGGGCTGTCGTAAAAATTTAGTCTTGTTAAATTCGAAACAAGAGTGGCTTATCTATTCCTGTATAATAGTAGCTTATCTATGGTTCGTCTTGAAAGGTTGTCTGTCTCTGTCCCTGTGTATGGGAAAGTTGTAAATAATTTTGGATAAAATTTTAACGAAACGCTTTTATTTGAAGCGTGAGATAAACAAAAAGTGACCCAATGATTATAAAGTGAATCCCGAGAGTAATGGGAAAACATACATGGTGTGCCTTATGAAACAAAAAACTATCATTGCGCACGATACCCCAACGCCATTTTGAGGCGAACTTTTGTATTGTAAGTGCCAAGTATTTTGCAATATTTTCGAGTTTCACCCTTTCGGAGACCCCTCTGAAAACGTCAATAAAGAGGATTGTGAATGTGGATGTCGCGGGTGTGGTGATAAGTGAGCGAATTGAAGTGCTGGCGGTCGTAGGTCGGGCGGGTGCACCGTGGTGGGTTGCGGTAGTGCCCTGGTGCTCGCATTAATTAGATTACAGTGGTAACTCGGGGGTTGTTCGTTGGTGTATTAGCGGCTGTATAATAGCAGTGGTGTCGTTGAGTGGTGGTCGTGCGGCAGGGTGTGTGGTGGATCACGGCGTGCGTGTTATCGGTGATGTTTCCGACTGTTGCAGATATCGCGCTCGGAGGATGGCCCGAGGCGGCGGGTGCGCCCTAATTAACTGACGGACGCCGCCGGCTCACAGCTGGCGCAAGCAGTAAGTTCCTTGACTCTTTACACTGTCATTATCATGAACACATTTTACTCGTAATTGTTAGGATTCGTATTGATGAAAACCCAACCCAGTTTTTAATACGATCTGAACTTACTCCTGGTGGGTTTGTTACTTTGTAAGGATCGGCAGCATAAAGTTCTGATAACTGTTCTGATCATGTATTATCTAAAGACATTTCTGTCTATAATTTTTTTTATTTATTCATGCTAATAAACATTGGCCTACTTTCCTGATGATGTAAAGAAATCACACTTTTCAATGATGTAACACAATTTTGTTATTTATTAAGAAGTTCCAATGTGATTGAATTATATTGATTAGTGATCCCTTTAACCAAGAAGTTTTGCTTACGCTAGTATACAGAACATCAGCATAACTGCGTATGAGATAGGTATATAGAGATATACAATTTGACCTTTATGGATGGGCACATGCGCCCAGCCATACTACAAAGATGTGGTTATGTTGATAAGGACAGCAATAAGGTAGTGATCTCCTTTTAACTTGACCAAATTTGCTATAATTATGCATCTCTTATTGAGGGAATAGGCCAAGACACATAGCCTACTTTCCTCTATTTCTTTCTTCTCTCTACGAGTGATCCTGTCCTTAAGTGTGACCGCATATCTATCCGCGGCAAAGAAACCAAAGGAGGCAAATGAAACGTATTTCCTTTTAATTCTTGTGACAATTCATCCGATTCACCGTGGATAAGTGTGCAAGGCATCATAGAATTTAATACAATCAATTCTAGAATTCGATTTTTTCACCGCCTTCGGCTCGTTTGCCTCTTTTAAATTTGCGTACACCATAAATAACAGAAGATTAGCCATACTATAGAATTCCTAAACCGGGTGTACTTACCTGGCTCATAACATGAGTTCGGACTGCCCATCATTCTAGGGCCGCATCGGAAACAAGCTACCTTTTACTATATCCTTCGACAGATTGAACCTTACATGTACCAAACTACCTAGTGCTCTTAATTTTTAGTGATGGTAGCAATAATGAAAATTTGCCAAACAACACTGAGCAATGATTCTCTCAATTAATTCTGAATAAATTATTCATTACTCACAAAATAGACTAACTCAAAATTCTCAAGTTCAAGAGCAAAATAAAAAAAAAACAAATATTGTGTTCTCTGTTTCAAAATAGACCATAAAGACAATAAGTAAGGCAAATTTTCTTTCCTCTGAGGCACATGATACCAACAAAAGATTCCTATGATATTTGTCTTCTGGGTGATGTTAAGTTCAAAACCTCAAGAAGGATAACATACATATGCTCACGCCTATGTCCCACTACTGGGGTAGGCAGAGACAATAGATCGCCACATGCTACGATTCTGACACACATCTTTCGCCTCCTCAACATTCATAAGTCTCTTCATACATGCTCGTCGGTTCCGGGTACATTTTATTTGGCCCTTCTTCAGTACGCATCCTATTTGGTCAGCGTACGTGCGCCTAGGGCGACCCCTTTCAACCATTCCATTCACACTTTCCTTGTAGATTTCATACTCAAGAAGGATAAACAGATCCCTTATCAGATTCACACCTTTGCAAACTCATCAGTGTCTCATTAAGGCCCAATAGTAGGACAAAATACCTTGGAGGCATGTTTTATTTTTCATTTTTCGACTAGATTTATACAATTTACCGAAACCAAAGTCATACCTCAGTATTCTTGGATAGTTTATCTAGTGAAATCATAAATTGAATACATGATTGGAATTACTTCACTCGATAGAAAATTGTCACAAAGATGATGTATTCATGTATTTTAAACATTTTTGTCGTTTTAAAAGAACTTAAAATAGTTTCTGATTTTTGGTATTTATTATACTCACATATTCACCATTAGTTTATCTAGTGAAATCATAAAAAAAATCTATAAAAAGTACTTTTGTTAGTACTTTTTAATCAAAAATAAGGCACACGTACGCACTTTTCGGAGGTCTGTACAATCGCGTTTCTCATAGAAAATAGTCGCCTGGACCTATGGCCCCTTAAGTAAATTAGAATAACTAAGTTAGAGTAGGTAAAATCTAGATATTATAATAAATAAAAAATAAAAACTATTCATCCACACATTTTACATAAAAGAGTGTGCAGATGAAAAGGAAAGAACAACGGCATAGTTGCTGTTTATTGTGGTTTTCCCTTTTTTACAATCGCTGCTCTGGATAACAATATTTAATTTTACAGTGTGCAAGCCTTAATTGCTAAAGTATATACTGAGTCATTGACTTACACTCTAGCGATAGACAGGCCCTTTCATAGAAGCAACATGTTCCACTTCAATGCGGTGGGCGCACCTCATTATTGTTCCCGAGTTCACCTCGTTACTATGGCAATGATACAAAAAAAAAAATACAAATACAAATATATTTATTCAATAAATTTGATTCGGATAACACGCGGTATGAGTGATAGTATTGGGCACAGCTCTAGGCACAACACGCAGGTTGTGTCCGTCATACTGTTACCAAACACACTCCTCTTTTTTTATGATAGACCGCAATGTGTTGTTTTGTGTGACATGATGTTTGTTTGAACAAGCTTGTCTATTGCTAGAGTATATGTCAGTGGTCTGAGTACCAATTACATAGATATACTGAGGCTTGAAGTTAGGACTGCCCAAAGATATAAAACTAAAATTACAATTACAATGGGACTGACATAACATGTACCTACATAACATTTATGTATAAAAGTCCCTAAAATAAAAGATCACACTCAGTCTGTGAGTCAGTTCATCATCATCATTATCAGCAGCTTATAAACATCCCACTGCAGGGCACAGGCCTACCCTCAACTGGTAACTTCACATATGCATCAGAATTTCTTCTTAAGCGTATGGCATATGCGGGTTTCCTCACAATGTTTCCCTTTACCGTTTGAAAGCAGTTGGTATTACGGGGTCAACATTCACAGCTGCTTAATTGTCCTCCTTCTGGTGCAGTCGGGCAAAAAACACAAAAAAAAACAGACATACTGTGGTGAAACAAGGGAAAGCTCACAACTTAGGAAGTATTATAGCCATTCCCACTATTAGAATTGACTATCTTTTTTTTTCGTCTAGTGTGGGAAAGCTTAGCTTAATTAATAAAATTCTGCTTCACTTGATACACTTCAGATTATAAAAAGGTTTAATTTGCATAGTGTTTGCAAATTATATGTTTATTATACCGAGGGTCTACTGTGAAAACTGGTTATTAGCTATTTTTATGTTTATTGACTATGAAAAATACAACATTAGTGAGGAATAGAACTGTCTCTTTTCTGTATTCTTTGCTGGGAATTTATTATGGTCCATTCCAAATAGTAACGAAATTTTAAGACTAATTTTTTGTAGATCCGGAATTCAGGAGGCCTAGAAAACTAATTACCAAAACCAAACTAAACTGAGAACCTACTGGGCTTTCTTTTCTTTGCAAGAGGGATCTTGCAAAAAAAACAGAATTACACTTTTCTAGTGTGTATTTTATCTCCCATCTCTATTTCCCAAATGAAGATGAGAGGGTGTGGGCCAGACTCCACCACGCGGCCCCGGTGCGAGATGGTAGAGGCATGTTATGGTTGAGCCTCATCTGGCAGCACCGAATCACATTTTTTCACGCTGCATAAGAAACCTTTAATTTTAATCCATTAGTCGCCTCGTACGACACCCACGGGAGGAATTGTGGTGGTCCATTCTAAGCCGGAACCACACTGCGAAATACCTATACGTAATTATGGTAAAACCATTGAACAAATTATTGAATTAACACAAAACTATTGATGAATGGTCATTAATGGCAGGAAGACGTTTTCATTGTTTAAGATCACATCACATCCAATCAGGTATTACAATCAATTACACAATAATCAACATGTGCTGCAAGGTCACTCACAAATGCCTCTTGGTTATTGTTACTAATACAAACTTATTGTTCTTTTGTAATCATTGATTTACTACTGTAACCATACAGGAATAAGGTTTATAATTACGGCAAAATAACTATTGGTTTGGTAAAAAAAATTATAGGAGGATATTCAAATGTGTTCCAGGAAAATAGGGAAACTTTTCCTTTATTTAAACTATCTGTTTATCCTGTTTACAAAAAAACCAACTCAATATCAATTATTTTTAAATAGTGTTATGCATTATGAATTTAAAAAATTAGTGAATCAGTGAATAATTAAGATTTTCCTGCACAATTACTTTTTTCAACAAAATATTTCTATGAACGTTTCGTTTTTTTAACCACGTCATGTTTTTATTGAAAAATATAAAAATAAGAGATACATATTTTTACGATTTAATTTTCATTCATATTTCAATTTTTTATTCCTAGCAGTATTGTTTAGTTTTCTTTTTGTTTTGTATATTTCATTGATTTGTGTTAGTTTTAAGTTTTCTTTTATAAGTGGTTTCAACTATTATTGATTATAAACGACACAACGATCAGTGAATTCTAAAATCGCTTTTCGCACGACAGTTCGCTCTGTCCCGTGGCCAGGCGGTTAGCCCCGCGCGCCCCTCTTATCCTTTGTGAGAGGCCTTTGCCCTGCATTGGGATCTTAAGGCGTATCAGCCGTGGACCACTCTCCTCTCACTCACACTCCATACTAATCGATGAGAAAGAGCGCGTGGCTCCGGTCAGAATTTTGCTGTTTTCTTTGAAAAATTCGATGATTTTTTATTAATTTCGAAAAAGTAAATAAACCACATCATTCTAAATTGTATTGTGAACAATATAGTAAATTTTCATTTTGTTCCGATTAAAAATGTAAGAGTAAAATGGTTACAACTGGAAAAAAAGGGGTGACTTTAGAGTCCCTTTTCTTCGGTTTTATTCATTAAAATCGATTTCTAGAAAAACCACATCACTTCTCATATCCTGTAGATGGTTCAGTTTAAATTTCAGCTCAAAAAGTACCATAGTTAATGAATAAAATGGTTACAAAATTACCCAAACCCGGCAGGTAGCCCCTTAAGGCCTTTTTATGTGCTATTAGTTAGGTTAAGGTACAAGGCCTCAAGTCTAAAAGCCCGCAGCTTCATCTTCCTGCCCTTATATCATTACTTGGGGTCGGCGCAATAAGTCGTCTCCATTCATCTCTTTTAACGGTCATTTCAGCGTTCACACCTTTTTACACATATCATCTTTCACGCAATCCATCGCAGCTTTTCTTTGGATTATTGCAATAAAGTAAAATATACAATCTTTGAACGCCTATCTCTACACTGCGCTACAAAACACGAATAGCCGATGTTCGAAAAAAAAAACGTTAGATTAAAATGGGATTGGGTCGGCCATGTCTGGCGAATGCACTAGGAAAGGTGGGCAAGAATTGTCACGCTCTGGATCCCAGAAAACGGTAATCGGCGTCCAAGTAGTCCTAGGAAGAGATGGTGGGACGATGTGGATGCTTTTGATGACGCGTGGCCAGAGCATGCCCAGGACATCTGTCCTGGTGACCATATCTATGGTTGGAGGATTAAAGGGGAGGCCTTTGCCCAACAGTGGGATGAATGGGCTATTAAAAAAAACACTGTTTTTGAGAGTTACGTGTTTATTATTGCGCCTTGCAAAAACGTGGTTATAACCCGTTAAAACTGTTTAGTAAAATATATTTATGATTAATTTAATTGCAGATAAGAATGCCACGTCCTGGCAGTCTAAAGGACCCAGACATAGCCGAGTTGTTCAGCAAACATGACCCGGAGAAGATCTTCGAGGATCTCCGGGAGATCGGCCATGGGTCCTTTGGCGCCGTCTACTATGCTCGCTGCAATCTCACTAAGGAGATTGTGGCCATCAAGAAGATGTCATACTTGGGGAAGCAGAGTGAGGAAAAGTGGCAGGATATCTTGAAGGAGATCAAGTAAGTTTTAACTATTGTATGTTATTATCAGAGTCCGGAATTTTGGTAGCACTTTTAATACATCAAAGGGATTGCACGTTTATCGACTTCCGATTGTGTTGATTTGATGAGTGAATACATGCTGAAGCTATCCACAGTATTATACAATTTAGCCTGTATATCGACACAATCGGAAGTCGATAAACGTGCGATCCCTTTCATATTTTGCTACCAAAATTCCAGACTCTGGTTATTATGTTATCTTTGCCTATTGTTTGGACTGCATACATGTACATACATAAACCCATGATCTTAATCCTTAACGAGGTGGTCAGAAGCATTGCTACAACTTCCAGCTGTTTTGCATGCAGTTGTAACAAGGGTTTCAAGATGAAATTATTTGTAAAGTAGGTAGCTAACCTTTCGCCAACAAATACGCTGCAACCAAACGGCTGGTTTTGGACTGTATAAATCAAAAACTTTTTGTAATATGTACATACATTTCAATCTTCTTCGGGTTCCTCTCCATTACCTGCTGGAAATTGGCAGTCAGCTCTGCATATCCCTGCCTATCTCTCGCCAAACGAAATAGCTCTCCGACGCTGTTTAAATAAATAATAGCATTGACAAGGCGTTTTTATTATTATTATTTGTGTTGGGCTATTGCAAGCAAGGGTCGTTAATGTAACACTTGGACCATCGCTGGTCCTTTGTGTTCGCCCCAAGCTCACCCATATTTTACGCATAGGTACCTCCGAACTTGTGGTATTTTCTTTTCATTCTCGGGAATGTAGGTTTCCTTACGATGTTTTCCTTCACCGCCGAGCTAGTAAATGAATGAATGAAATAAATACAACCGTACATAATTTCCGAGGAACTTAGTGGTACAGGCCAGGAATCGAACCGCCGCCTCATGATTGAGGCGCAAGCTCTCTTCCGTATGGGCTATCATCGCTCTTGACAAGGCGTTAGCCACACGGTATGGACATTAGAGATGTTGATGCTATTACTTGGCCTCTTACGTCTGGGCCATGCCTTGCCATGCTTCAAATAAATAACTCGAGCAACATTTGAAAGCATGTTTGTCTTGTGCAGGTTCCTGAAGCAACTAGAACATCCAAACACAATAGAATACAAGGGGTGCTACAAACGGGAGCATACAGCATGGCTCGTCATGGAGTACTGCGTTGGATCCGCATCTGACATCATCGAGGTAAGATAACTTACGTATACTCATCACAAACACTATACCAAATCACACAAGCGGGGCGCGGGCGTAGGCGTTGACGGAACGATATCGCCGCGATATTTCTGAGCTCAATCAGTCATCATAATCATCTTAGCCGTTGGACGTCCAGTCAGTTCACCAGTCAGTTTCACCAGGTCGTCGGTCTACCTTGTTCCGGTTGCGCTTTCCGGTACGCGGTCGCCACTCGACAATTCTTCGGCCCCGGCAGTGGCCATCGGTTCTGCGAGCAATGTGCCCCGCAATTACACTTTAGTTTAGCAATTCTTTGGGCTATGTCAGTTACTCTGGTTCTTCTGCGGTTTTTTCATTTCTGATTAGATAGGCAGCGGAGCGAAGAAACTGAGTTTTATTAACCAACAAGATTGCATGAAATCTCGGAGCTGAGATTTCTTCTCCACATCAACCTTTTAATTTTCGTCTGTCTGTTTGTATGTCGAACATACAACTACTGATTTTGATAAAACTTTTTTTGTTTGATATTATATGATCTGACTTAAAATCAGATATTTTATGCGGACGTAGTCGCGGGTAAACCCTAGTATTCTATACAATGATAGTATGATACAAACTTGTGAATCATCAGTATTTGTCGTAACATCAATGTTTTGTTTTATTGTTATCACAATTATTATCAATTTATCAGTTTAACTCAAAACTAGAACACTAGAAGTCGTAACAGATAAGCATAAGCATATGCTCACGACTGTATTCCCCGAGGGGGTAGTCAGAGATATTCTGAAACCTCAGAACATCCACGTTTCACCAGTAGTACCGAAAATCTGTACAGTGTGAAGGGGGGTGAGCCCGTCGCCACTTATAATGGACAGTGGGTAGAAAACCTATATGCCTCGAAATTGAAGCATGCAGGTTTCCTCACGATGTTTTTCTTCACCGAAAAGCCAGTGGTGTTACAAATCGTACATAAATTCCGATAAACTCATTGGTACGAGTCGGCCCGGACGGGGATCGAACCTTCGCCTCCTACTTCCAGGTTCCCTTTTCAAAAGAAATTAAAATTTTGGAGACGTTGGTAGATAATAACATCAGTTAGAAAAATTTATTGGTACATGGAATGTCGTCCGTGCTGGTTTCAAACCCGGACCCTTGATGAAACAGTGAATACTGTAACATAAACTAATAATTTTAGAGTTCATTTTTAACGAACAGACAGATACAGGGTTTTTGAGTATAGATAAGGAACACGACGCTAAAAACTAGAACTGTGCTCTCTTCGATTATACTAGAATTCTAATCCTATTGGTTTGGCTCACAGCCAGAAAAGTTTACTGAAAACCCCAAAATGTGCGTGGTCACATTAAGACCGCGCTAAAACAGTTTCTGAATTGCTCTGGATTTACGCCACAATCATAATAGCTTAGATGTAAAAACTAATAAGCATAGCATGAGCATATGCTCACGAATATATTCCCCGAGGGGGTAGTCAGAGATATTCTGAAACCTCAGAACATTCACGTTTCACTAGTAGTACCGAAATTCTATCCAGTGTGACGGGGACTGAGTCCGTCGCTACTTAGACCAAAAGAAATATCGAAACAAAATTGGTCCGTTGGGGAAATCCTGCCTCACTGGGTCTCTTTGCCGCAGATATTTGATATTTGATCATCATAATCACCATCAGCCTAAATACGACCCATTTTGTGGCAGAGGCCAACCCTTACGGAGGACGTATAGGCGTTAGTCCACCACGGTTCACGCGTGCCCAGTGCGGATTGGTAGACTTCACATACGGATCAGAATGTATTCTTCCGCGTATGCTGGTTTCCTTTACAGTCTAAGAGCAGTCGTCGGCATTACGTAAATCTAGACTATTATAAAACTGTAACTGAAGTGTGTCTGTACATTGAAGATATTTACAAAAAAAAGATTACGATATGGTTTTTAAGTATCCCTGACTCGAAATCAACCCTTTTTAGAAATTTTGTCTGTCTGTTTGTTTGTGTGTTTGTTTGTTTGTTCGCGCATCACGCTAAAACTACCGAACCGATTTTGATGAAACTTTTTTTGTTTGATAGCTTATGAATACTTATGATTTGACTTAAAATCTGGTGTATAATTTGTGCGGACGAAGTCGCGGGAAAACACTAGTAAGTTATAAAAACTTATAGTCGGGGAAATCTAGCGAGCTTTGTATGGAGCAGATTGCATTAATTGCACTTTGGGGGATAATTTGGAATAATGATAGATAAATATCTGAAAAACATAAAATCACAATAATCCCCGATTTATAATTGTGTAATATTGAGTAATTAAACCTTAAAGCAAAAAAAAATTATTTAAGTGTGAACATAAAATGGACAACTGGTGATTTTTTACAGGACGGCTTCTTTCCATGCGTTTTAATGATGACAATAATAATCCCCGATTAATATCGTTTTTTCGAGAAGATATTAAACATTTTGTATAAAACACATTGTAACTTCAAGACGAGAATTTTTTAGATAATGATATTTTGTCACAATATGTAGATAGTTACAACTATTAACTGTAAGAATTATCACCAATGTGACTGCGATACTTTTTTTTAAATTAAGTTTTATTTGATTTTAACCCGCGTACATTAAAGACACTTTGATGTTTCTTTCGGAACCTAATAGCGCAAATTTTTGTTTACTCTAATCAAAAAGAATCCCTTAAAAATCTGTAAAGGATTTTATTAATTTACTAAAATGTTAGACGCGGAGATCGCGCGTTGAGGTGAGGCAGCCGGCTGTTGACAGTGTAGCGGCATAAGGTAGCGGTCGCCGCGCGCGGCGCAGTTAGCATCGACACAAAGCATCTTTTAAAAACTTCGCTTTTAAAATAAGTTGAAATTTTAATGTTTTATGTATGAGATCCTCAATGAGGATCAGTTGGTAAAGCAAAATCGATAAAACGATTAACGTTATAGTTAACAACTAGAGATCGGACATGCGGATGACTATTACCTAAGGCTCGGGTCCCACGGCCTGTATATACGCAAATCGCGCCAAGCCACACGCCGTGGGAACGGTCTCGCCTGTCTTGTGGACGCCTGTGGTGTGTATTGTGTCCGGATCGTTGTCGGTAACTTGCAAGGGGCGCCTGTCGCCGCCTGTGCAAGCGCGTGGATTGCTGAGCCGTTGTCATAGTACTGTAGCCGGGGGACTTATTAATTAACAAAAATATTACCTTTTGCCGTTTAGAAATTGTTGTAAGGTACTAAATGACTAATTTAAAAACCTAAGTCTTACAGATCTCAGATCAGATTATAGTCTGAAACGTTTCAAATTTCGAGGCTATTTTCTGTACTGACATGTTCTTTACCTTAGTTCAATACCCATACGTAACTGTCTGAAGTTTCCATCAGTTAGCTTTGTATGACAACTTTAGATTGTCTTACTATTACGTATGGGTATTGAACTAAGGTGAAGAAAATGTCAGTATAGAAAAAAAAAGAAAAATTCGAAATTTAAAAATTTAAGACTAAATCTTTTTTTTTTTTTCTACGCCGGGTTGTGATCTGTAATACTTAGGTTTTAATATTAGTCATTCAGTACCATACAATAGTTTGTAAACGGCAATCGGTAATCTTTTTTGTAATTAAAAAGTCCCCTGGCTACAGTACTACCCTATCAGTGTCAGTGTCAAGGTTAAAACTATGACTAGATTTATAGATATTCCCCCCCCCCCTGCTACGCCTATGTTAAGATTTTTGCATTTTTAATCGAAATGAAAATGATTAACACTCACTCTCAGTTGCAGAAACGCTCGTTAAAGTTAATCCTCCATTAAATCTCTTGCTAGCTTTTACTACGTCAACAAGACAAAAAGTGACAGCAAGAGAATTAATGGAGAATTAACTTTAATGAGCGTTTCTCCAACTAAGTGTGAGTTGCAGAAACGGTCATTAAAGTTAATTCTCCATTAAATCTCTTGCTGTAATTTTTTGTCTTGTGGACGTAGTAAAAGCTAGCAAAAGATTTAATTGTGGATTAACTTTAATGAGCGTTTCTGCAACTGAGTGTTAGTTGCAGGAACGGTCATTAAAGTTAATCCTCCATTAATTCTCTTGCTGTCACTTTTTGTCTTGTTGACGTAGTAAAAGCTAGCAAGAGAATTAATGGACGATTAACTTTAATGAGCGTTTCTGCAACTGAGTGTTAGTTGCAGGGACGGTCATTAAAGTTAATCCTCCATTAATTCTCTTGCTGTCACTCTTTGTCTTGTGGACGTAGTAAAAGCTAGCAAAAGATTTAATTGTGGATTAACTTTAATGAGCGTTTCTGCAACTGAGTGTTAGTTGCAGGAACGGTCATTAAAGTTAATCCTCCATTCATTATCTTGCTGTCACTTTTTGTCTTGTTGACGTAGTAAAAGCTAGCAAGAGAATTAATGGACGATTAACTTTAATGAGCGTTTCTGCAACTGTGTTAGTTGCAGAAACGGCCATTAAAGTTAATTTTCCATTAAATCTCTTGCTGTAATTTTTTATCTTGTGGACGTAGTAAAAGCTAGCAAGAGATTTAATCGAGGGTTAACTTTAAGGAGCGTTTCTGCAACTGAGTGTAAGATTAGTTAATTTTTAATCAACTTTTTAGCAAGGACTTGAAAGAAATACGGACCGAATATTGCACTAAAAAGATGTGAAGCATGCAAGGTAAAGGCAAGGTAAGGCAATCTCGTTTGTTCTACATGCGACCTACACTCACACAGATGCACTAGCTCTAGGCGCAGGTCCTACAACCCGTCACCTTATGTACCGCGTGACAGCACGCACACAAAAGAAATGTGTGCTTCACTCATCATTAGACGAGATTGTATCTTCCAACACTGACATTGGCAGAATCACCGTAAATAACGGTGCAGCCATAAAACCAAAATTGGAATTGGAATTAGACGAGATGACGTCTGGTTCTTCTTTTAAGTCTGTGATTTTTAGATTAAAATAGTTAATAATAGTTAATTTTAAATTTTAATCAAAATTATCTTTGGGCCCACACTGCTTTAAACCACATACTCTACTCATCAAACTGAACAACTTTAACCTGTCAGAACTAAAAAAAAAGTAGAACAACTCTAATAGCATGGTCAACTCGGACAACATGAACAAATCAGATAACATGGTCAACTCGGACAACATGGTCAACTCGGACAACATGATCCACTCGAACAACATGGTCAACTCGGACAACATTGTCAACTCGGACACCTTGGTCAACATGGTCAACTCTGACAACATGGCAAACTTGGTCAACATAGTTAACTTGAACAACATGAACAACGTTGATAGCATGGTCAGCTCAGTCAACATGATCAACGGTGGATTTTGTCACAGTTAATTGAGTTGTCAAGAGTTGTTCATGTTGTCCATGTTGACTGAATTGACCGAGTTTTTACACAGTTTAAGCAACATAAGACCGTAGTTCACATCTTTGTCCGAGAGTGTCATTTTATTTTGTATTTGCAAAAATAAATTGCACTTCGAACACGTGCCAGGTCAAAATATTGTATAACTGTTCTGCGACGGTAAAGCAAAAAAATAAAAACCGGTCAAGTGCAAAACGGGCTACTCGCGAGGGTTCCGTACCACACCACCACACAACACAAATATTAATTTTAAAAAAAAGTTTTTCTCCGGGACCCTTAACACGAGACCGACTCACACTTGGCCGGTTTTTATTATTTGTTTTTATACTACGTGTTGTTTGCTCTATAGTCACACTAAGTTTGAGGCTTGTGTGTGTATCGTTTTAACGATAGATTGAGAAGAAAAAACGTTGATAAAAACTAGTTTCTTCGAGAACTCCCCTTCATTTTTAGCTTTATTCCTTTTTTTTTATAAAAAAATCCGTCACAATAACGTATATTCTCTGAAAATTTCAACTATCTAGCTATTACGGTTCAAAATTTACAGCCCTTAATAGGTAGGACGGACGGACGGACGGACGAACAGACAACCTAGGCTTAGTAATAGGGTCCCGTTTTCACCTATTGGGTACGGTACCCTAAAAACGGTAGATAAACGTTGTCTTATTCTGAACTATATGCACTTATAGTTCTATAGGCAAACTATTTTGTCATAGTTTTATTACAATCTTCTCCAAAAACCGTAGTGGATAATAATATAATACCTTGTAGCGCACATTTTATTGACTTTAATTAAATTTAAGGATCTAACTTCGTTAGTATGCAGCGAGGCAGCGTTCATCAGTTCGTCCCTCATTCATCAGATAGCTCCGTCCCTGTCGCACACCGACTCCGCGTTGCCGCACTGCTAGTAGCTGGTGCTCACTTGGATGAACGATTTTATTGTTTACGTAACTCACGTTTTATAAATTATTTGAAAAATCCTGATCCCTTACATAAGAGATTATGATCATTAATAATAAAGAATACAAATTTTCTTGTAAATCCAAGAAAATACTTAGAGTGTCTTAAATGTGCAAGGGGTAAAACTAAAAAAAACTAATTTTAACTGCGTTCTTGAAGAGTCACCTAGGTGAAAACTTTACAAAGTTTCGAGGCCTACATTTAAAGGGTAAAAATAAAAAAATCCCTTTAAGTGCTATTTTTTAAGTCTCATTTTTTCCAACAAGAAAGAAAAATCATCGTATTTTTAACATTTTTCACCATAAACAAGGGATTACTTATTTACCGAAATTATAAGAAGGCAGTAGATATAAATCTTAATTTTCACCTAAAGTGTATTTTTTGTTTAGCGTAAAACAGTAAAAACACAACTTTAGGTATTTCTCAGGAGCCGACGCCCCTTTGACAAAAAAAATTGGATAAATGCGTATTTAAATATTAGTATTATTATTTAAAAAACAATTCCTAAAGTGTATTTAATGCAATCTCAAACGCTAAAATTCCCCGACTATTATTGGAACATGGCATGTTGTCCGTGCGGATTCGAACCTGCAAATTTGGTATTTGATTGAAATTGAACATCCTACGCACTTTGAAGTGATTTCCTCCTAATTCTAAAGGAATGCAGTTTCTAGGTTATTATTATTGCACCAAAAGATGAATCAGTGAATCCATCAGGCCACCAGTAGTTTAAGTTTAGTCATCCTTTGCATTACTAATAAATATTCGTAATCTAGCCCCTTTAAAACCACAAATCATTCGACTTCTGTGCGCCGCTCTGTCTGAGACTTGTTCATATACAAAATACAAAATATTTATTGAACCAACGTGTGATACAGGTTTTCAGGACTCGTAATGATTATGATTAACAACCTTAGATTACCTATACCTAGCACATTGTATAGATAATACAATAAAAGTTTTAAGCTGTGATCCCACACTAGACTCAGGGCCTGGTTGGAGAGGATCAGCATTAGTATTAACATTTAGATACAAATATTGCTCTCTACATTACTTTACGAACCGCAGGATTCGTATTCTCAAGTTATCCCCATATTTAATACTTAGTATGTTGTCGTTACTAGCATCTGTTGAAAGAAATATTCCGTTCTACATGACATGCTATTATTAAATCGGAAGTATCGTATCGAAGGCTTATCTGGCCAGACTGGCAGCAATTTGACTGCTAGATGTCGATTTTGATCTTGCTTCCAACTACTCGCTCTGGGTCTGCGTGGTGGAACATGATCGACTCCTTACCCGTGTCAGACCTCTGTCACTCGGCCGTAGGTAAGAGTGTCTCTTGCGAATTAACACCGCTCAACGTTATTATACCCACAGACTAAAAAGAAGAACCAGACGTAGCGTCATCTAATCGTGAGTGAAGCACCCATTTCTTTTGTGTGCGTGCTGTCACGCGGTACGTAAGGTGACGGGTTGTCGGACCTGCGCCTAGAGCTAGTGCATCGGTGTGAGTGTAGGTCCCTTGTAGAACAAACGAGATTGTATTACCTTGCATGCTTCACATCTTTTTAGTGCAATACTCGGACCGTATTTCTTTCAGGTCCGTGATTATACCTTGAAACGTCATCTATCAAATGTCTAACGAACTATTCGTGCAACGTTTGATAGATGACAGTTCAAGGTATAATAAAGTTGAGCGGTGTTAATTTGCAAGAGTCACAATTACCCCCGCGTCACACATGCCTCGGTTCACCTTACCGAGATAAGCGCTTGCTTAATTTCGGTCACTCGCTCCAGACTGCAAAGTTGCGCGTCGTTCGGAGTAATAACAAAGCTGCACTTGGTCCATTTTTGCGCGTACCGTCTGGCAGTAGGTAATTAAAGCGTGAGAATGTATCGATTTCTAAGGAAGTGATGTATCTATTACGAAGTGACAGTTTTCATGAGAGAAGGTCTCTGCCATGCAGTGGGATTTTACAGGCAGTAACTTAGTACGATACAGATTATTGACCTCGAATGATTAATCACCGATTAATCACGACGTTTCCTTATAATATTTTGACTTCATTATTATTTAAATCTCTAAGAAATTAGCATTGCGGTGCCCTAGTAGCACGAATACGAGATTAACTTTCAAAATCTTGTTTTTTAAGATAAATTATGCTTTATATTATAAAGCATTAATAAATATGTTTGATGTTAAAGAAACATCACTAACAATGTACATTCAAGGCCAGGTTTGTATGGACATAAACTGGAAGTCACGATGTACGTCATGAGTGTATCACCATGACAGCCTATATACGTCCCACTGCAGGGCACAGGCCTACCCTCTTGGAGGGTGTATGAGCGTTAATCCACCACGCGTGCCCAATGCGGATTGGTAGACTTCACAAACGCATCGGAATTTCTTCTTCAGCGTATGCAGGTTTCCTTCACCGTTTGAGAGCTGTCGGTATTACGTAAGTTAGAAAAACTCATTGGTACTTGGCATGTGATCCGTGCGGATTCGAACACGTACCTCAAGATTGAGTTTCCATAGCTCTCCGCAACGCGCCACCGAGTCTCTGTGTATAACTTTACCAAAATTCAAAGAATACAAAAAGTATGGCTCTATTTTGCTATCAAATCTGTTCTGTTCCACTGCTGGATCAATGTCTCCTTAACTCATCCTCTCTGTTCCGTGGTATATATTCTGCAACTCCTTGCAGCAGTAGGTATCCAAATCATCTCTCTTTTTTTAGGTCTGCCCCAGCCCTAAATACTAAGGCATAAGACTCCCAGGACATTTGTCTTTTTATCTTTTCACTCCGAAATCAAAAGAAATTATAGAAAGGCCAATATCTTATCGGTAAAGGTATTGTTACTCCTAAACTTTCAATGAATCAATGACAATATCTTTTTTTTATCTAGGTCCACAAACGCCCTTTGCGTGAGGAAGAAATATCAGCCATCTGCGAAGGGGTAGTCTGCGGCCTGTCCTACCTCCACAGCCTCGGTCGCATCCACCGGGACATCAAGGCGGGCAACATTCTGCTGACGGAGAACGGGACCGTGAAACTGGCCGACTTCGGAAGTGCCAGCATCAAGTGCCCAGCTAACAGCTTCGTGGGCACTCCGTACTGGATGGCACCTGAGGTTATACTGGCTATGGACGAGGGGCAGTATGACGGCAAGGTTTGTAATATTATTATATTGATAATACATTGGTATCGATTCGGTATTGCGACGACTTAACTTAACTAAATGTATTCCTGTCATTTTCTAACATTCGACTAAGAAAAGAGACAGAAAACCAAGAACTGACTTTAGTGCTGTCAAAGTGACGCTACACGCCCAAAAACGACTTAAATAAGATGGCGTGCATTATGATGCCATCTTATTTTGGGCGTGTAGCGTCACTTTGACAGCACTAAAGTCAGTTCTTGGTTTTCTGTCTCTTTTCTTAGTTGAATGTTAGAAAATGACAGGAATAAATTTAGTTAAGTTAAGTCGTGGCTATACCGAATCGATACCAGTGTGTTGTTTAAATCAAATTAAAGGTTGAAAAATACAGTAACGGACAGGACTCGAGCCCGCCTTTCAATCAGAGGCTTGCTTCAGTCCAGTCCTTTGGTTTCTACTTTACATAAATATTCTCAAGCCTGTCTCCCGTTGGAGTAGGCATATACCGCAGAACTCCACCTGCTACGATCCTGATATAATTATCTTTCGCTTCCTCGACATTATTAAGCATATTTAAGTACATCATCTGATCAGTATGCGTAAGAAATTAGGTACTACTACGGTGGTGTCATGACCCGCGCTTCCAAAGTGTTAACAGGCGTTTCTAAAGTGTTTACAAGTCTGACACACAAGGTCATGATATCGTGGTAGATCTCTACGTAGGTGTTTCAGGTTTAAAGGAATGTGTTTGTTGTAGGTGGACGTGTGGTCTCTCGGCATAACCTGTATCGAGCTGGCGGAGCGCAAGCCGCCGTACTTCAACATGAACGCCATGTCCGCGCTCTACCACATCGCGCAGAACGATTCCCCCACCTTACAAGTAAACTACTCATTTAATTTTATGTCTTATCTCTTTGTCGTAAAGGCGATTATGTTATGGTTTGTATGCACACTCTGAAACTAAGTGATACGACCGGCTGCTCATTTTGCAAGGAGGAGTTGGAGACTACGCTGCATCTCATAAAATATGCGACCCCCGATGTAAAGCCTAACCAGAAATATAAAAAACCAGGTATGAGGGCGCTGCAATCGACTATAACCTTTAATGTCAATGATCCAAGTACAAATGATTTTCCGCAACATGGTTAATATTTTTCTGGTCGGGCTTTACAAACGTAGTACTCATCTAGGCAGACAAGTATTGACACCAGATGAGATACAAACCATACGGATCAAAAACCTACTATGATCTAATCATAAGCATTAAAGTCACCTAGGTAGGGATTAGTAGGGAACTTTAAAATGGGCGTTCAAAAAGGACCAGCGATGGTCGAAGTGGCATCACAGGTGCAAGCCTGTCAAGGCCCCAACCAAGCACCCCAAATAAAATAAAAAAATAAAAAAAAATCAATTTTATGTGAGGTAAGCGTTATAATACTCAAGTGTTCTGCGGAATCGTAGTAGCTCCAAAGATTTAGTTCAATCAATGATTAGTTTCTTAAGCATCTAACCTATTCAGAAATTATTACTTCCGTATTATTATTAACTTTACCGAGATATTTAAAGTACTACTAAAATCTATAACTATTTTCCTCCTATATCCAGTTCATGAAATATGACAATAAATACAGTAACTATATACTTCCATTGGCTTGCAATGATTTATGCGGAAAACTATCATAATTATTTAGCTTTGTTTATAACATTGTGGATAGCTATTGAAGACTACTTCGTCTGCGTAGACTTTAAATGTGCCAATTAAATCCAAATTCATCCGTTTATTCATGATTGAGTCACAAACTTTCACATTTATAATATTAGTGGGATGGTATTTATTTGTAAGACAACAAAAATACAAGACACAATGTACACCTTGAAATAGACTCAAGTAAGCGGCTCCAATACTAGACAGGTATTGTGTACTCTGAAATCGATTCGTAACAAACAACTCAAGAAGACCGAGGCCTATATCAAAGTTAGGTATACAGTTCACTTCTGGCAAGGTTGCCCTGCCTTGCTTCTGGCATTTTACTAATTAGCGACTTTGTTCAAAGTTTGAAGTCGACACGATAAGAAGAAGAAGTTCACATTGGCGAAAAAGGTCCGAGAGCGATCGGTACAATGAGTATTAAAAAAAAAAACGATCGGGCCCTACAGTAGTCGCATTATGATGTGTAAAATCTGACATCTCACCTTGGTGTGTCTTTTCAACACGGGGTCCAGTAGGATTCACAAATGCTGATAGTCCCTCCACGTCAAGCAGTGGGACCATGAGGATTTTAAAATCCTATTGGACCTACTAGGGGAACCAAGCGGTAGGACCAACAGTCCGTAAGGGTCATACCAATCTCTCGGAAAATTGGTTGGTACCTACGAATAAGAATAACTATAGAAGAGTAACTCTAAACAAAATCTAAATATTTTTTGGCACCCAATGAAAAATGACATTTTGTATGAGTTTTGGCGACTAGGTACAGTTTTTAAAGAACAAATTAGAACACGGTACACTTTTTTTGGTGCCACTTCTTGAGCTTCATACCATCTGCCGGCCAACTGTACCACCGCGCGCGAACATTGGTCAAATCAAATAGCGCGCGGTTCCCCGGCTTCCTGTTACTCACTTTCGTCCCTTTTCACGAAATCGACCCCCACAGATTGCAGGATAGCGAAAGGAAAGATGTTACACATCATGAAAAGAAATTAAATTAATGTGTTATTATCAATTTGTGTAATCAGGCACCAGAATGGACGGATACGTTCCGTTACTTCGTCGAGGCGTGTCTCCAAAAGATACCCCAAGACCGTCCGACGTCGACCAAGCTTCTCTCGCACGCTTACATCACGCGGCCGCGCTCGCCCAACGCGCTGGTCGACCTCATACAGAGGACGAAGGCCGCCGTCAGGGACCTCGACAACCTCAACTATAGGAAGATGAAGAAGATACTCATGGTCGACGCTGACAATGAGAGCGCTATTGGTAAGATTAACACGCAATGTTATGCATTGAATGAACCTTATTGTCTTATAAATAAAGGTGAGATATTTTTTCATCAATTGCCATTGCCGACTGGACGTATTTCGCCCCGAAATTCACTAGTTACAAGTCTACGATTCGTATTGTTGATGAGTTTATGTATGTATCAACAGAAAAGTATGCATGCTCTATCTATAAAAATATTTCAAAAATTGACCGACAATAACTATCGGTGGTCAGAGGTTTTAGACGTTAGTTCTTTTTTCCTCGAACGTGAGATTCTTATTGTAATAGAATAAAATGTGTGTATATTTAATCAGAGAAGAATATTTCCTTACTCGTCATCAATTAAATTAGCATAATCTGATTATTTATCAATGTAATAAAAAAACAGGTCAATCATAGATGATAGTGAAATACAGCACAAAAACAACATATTAGTGCTTCTATTAAATCTAGCAAGAATAATATTATGTACCTAGCCAAAATAACTAGCATATAAAGCAGGTCTCGCCGAGAATTATCTGCAAGAACTTTTAGGGCTCACGACGCGTGAAGGCCATCCACACTCTAATTCTCGGCCCTTCTCTCATCTCACAGGTGACAGCGAAGAGACGGCGGAGGAGCGGTCGGGCGGGGACAGCTCGAAGTCCAATTCAGCGACGTCAGAGCACAGCGCGGCCGGAGCCTCCAGCCAGAGCTCCTCGTCGGGCAGCCTGCGCCGGCGGCCGCGCGTGGTCAGTAATCTTATTATTTAGCTTACTGGTGACACCAGTAGATATTCCAGCATAGTACAAGCTTGAGGCGGGGCGTTAACGTGCCTGCCCACTGAAGCGGAGCGAGACCGTGGAGCGGAGAAACGGAGAAATATGAACCAATACGATTGCATAAAATCTCTGATTCGAGATATTGTACACACGGCGACACGTCAGATTACCCTGTTTGGACTTTGAACTATTAGAAGTTGAACGAATCGTGCGAGAGGGTGCAGTACAAAAACGGACGGAATAGTACGAAAGCGCAATGCCACGCTTTCGACTTACAAAACTTACAACACAAAGTCGTTTGCGACTACGTCTCGCATATCGATGAAGAGGCGTAGCTACCACTTGTCAAGCGGTATTGTGTGTCACTGCGCTCAACGATGACTGTTTGTTTGCAGCTGAACGCGAACCACCACAGCCAGCACCCGCAGCAGCCGCCCTACTCTCACATCAACCACCAGCACTCGCCCCACTCCGCCAGGTCAGTCATCACATCACACATCTGGGGGCCTACCATGAGTTATCCCTGTACTTACTACTGTAGTTACGTCGCCAATTCGTATGACAGAAATTAGTTCTCAACGTAACCACTAGGAGCGCTGTACGAAATTCAATACAAAATTGGTGACGTAACTATAGTAGTAAAGTACGCTGAAAACTCATGGTAGACCTACTGTTTACGTTTATATGAGTCTTTGTATTAAAATCGTGTATCTTTGAATGACCAATAAACAATACGTGCTACAATGGCCACGAAAAATTCTAAAGCTCACCGGAAGGCGCTCCGTGAATACATTTTGTACTAGTCCCTGCAGACTAAGAAATTCGCCATGAATCTGTTTGTTAGTTACCAGTTAATAAAATACATGATTTATGTATAGAGATAAACAAGGCTTCCGAAGATATACATTCAAGTATGGTGCTTTTGCGGTAGGGTCTTCAACTCTACCATAAATGATCTTCAGAATTGGCTCTCTAATAGCCATGCTATTTCTTATTACTGTCTCCCGTTTGCAATAGAGGGAAGTCGGATATTTGTTTTTCTTTCTCCTATCTTCTTTGATTAAATTAATTGCGGGTTCCATGTCAGATTAAGAGTCATCCCTTGGGCTCGCTGGACTTCACTGTCTAGTGTTGTGAATGGTCGCCGCTGTTGATCCTGTTTTACAGGAGTTACAGCGGTGGGAATATGTGGTGGGATTGGTCACAATGGATGTTATACAGATAGACACAGGCTTTTATATGTTGTAATGTAACTATTATTATGTATATGCATAGATAATTTTGTGAATTGCATTGTAAATTGGCCTATATTTGTTCTGCATGATTTGTATCATATTAGTAGTGAAATCAGGTAAAGCTGGTTGGTATTTCATTGTGTCCACAATGTAAACTTCGATCGAGGCTGTGGCTGGTAACTAGGCTGAGATTCAGAGATGTCTTTTAAGTTCGAACATCCGTATGTCAAAAGCCAAACATTTTCGACTACATAGACTAAGTTCAAGCTCAAAAGACTTCTCTGAATTTGGGTTTCACACTATATTTGCATTGTAATGTGCATAGCGACACTATCACCAGATCAAAAAACAAAAACTATAGTCATGTAGATATGATATGTCTTAGGGCTTATTATTATATGTAGCAAGTATGTAGCTAGCGCACCGCACCCCGCTTTAAGTAGCCGCTTTGCACTCGCACTACGCACGTTACCTTTCAGACGCAAGTGGTATTACTCATGTTGCTGTTTCGTACGCAGAGAGAGCGAGAGTCCTCTGCCGGCGTCGCACGACGACTACGCGAACCGCGACGCCCTGCGCGACTACGCGAACAGAGACTCACTCTGCGACGACTACGGCGATGACTACGCGAACAGGGAGGCGATCAGAGAGGCGCAGAGGGAGCGGGAGAGGGAGCGGCAGGCGAATGAGTACAGGGAGTACGTGAACGCGCCGTCGACGTGGCAGCAGGACAGCGGCGACGATAACAGGAACACGCAGCGGAGGCAGACTAATAGAGATCGTGAGTTTTATTGTGCAAGAGGCAGATCGCGCGAAATAAATGTCCACTGAATCAACCGCAGCCGATGGTCACAACTTTTTGCCCATACAGTATCGGGCTAATTATTTGACAGTAATTCGAGTCGTAAAGCAAGCTAGTTAAGCTTGCAATTTGATTAGAACTAAACGTTCCGGTGCATTCTCTACCAGAAGCGCAGTTCGCCCGCGCCGTTTTGATAGTAGATTACACACCGAGGGCAGAAAAGTAAGAAAGGTCTCGGATTTCGCCTCGGTCAATAAACATGTGATCTGAGGCTGTCTTATTTACTGCCCGAGGTTAGTATACTATTTTTCTCCTCGAAGGTGGTGGAAAGCGGCAACTTCGTTTAGCGCAGCGGGACGAATATTGACGCTTTCCGTCCGGAGGGGAGAAGAACATATTTTGTTAGCTCTATCTCTTGAAATAGTCTTCGTAATATACAGGGTGTAAAAAAAACCTGTCGGAGCCTTTAGGGGGTGCATCAGACCATCAAACTGAACAATTTTCAATAAGGAGCCAACTTCCAAATCACAAAAAAAAATCTGCTGTCCCATACATATGATATGAGCAGTGATCGGAGTAGGTAGATTGATTTTATGTACTTGTGTTATGAATTGTCATAGACATCATAACATGGACAAGCCTTTTTCCCGGGATTTCGTTCAGTAATCCCGGAGGCATGTCCATATTAATATATATGTTTTAGTTCATTGACCCCAAATCAATCTACCTACTCCGATCACTGGATATGAGTAGAGTTGGTACTGCAGTTTTGTATGAAACTGGTGTTTCTTTTTTCGATATTTCGATGTTGGCTCCATATTGAAATTTGTTCAGTTTGATGGTCTGAAGCACCCCCTAAAGGCTCCAACAGGGTTTTTTCACAGCCTGTAGAACCTGTAATTTGTCAAAAGTTTTCCTCGTATCTTTCTAGTTAGGCCCAAGTCTGATTTTCACCCAATCTGATCGTAATAACGTTGTATTACAGGCATCAGCAACAACGTATCCGCGGCGATGTCGCTCGTCTCCGAGCACGGCGCTAACAACTTCGCCACGATACGGACGACCAGCATCGTGACTAAACAACAGAAGGAACACAATCAGGTATGACCCTTAGTGCATAATCATACGAGCTGATTTTTAACTGAAACACGACTGCAAATATCAGTCGGTTTGACGTCGCGTTGCAGTGGTGCCGAATTCAAACTGCAAACCAAATCAAATCAAATCAACCAACCAACTGCATTTCTAGTCTGCAGTTGTGATGCAGCTATATTGCAGACGGAGTCCGTCTGCATCCAAACTGCCAGTGGACTGCCAAAGCCGGCGCACGCAGCCTTTACACACCATCAGAGCTAGAGTCACAGGAAACCAAAAGAATGTGCAGGACAATTCCAGACGTTCGAATCAAAACCAGCCAAAGCTTTTGGGTAGTTATACAACTTCTTACAGGCCTACACACACGAGCAACATTTTGCTGTCGACTGAGGCGACTGCAGCCGTGGCTGCTGGTTGGCAGTATTAACATCACAACTATGCAGTCGCGATGCAGTTGTGAAACAGCAAACCAACTGCATTGAAAATTGAAAGTAGCTCGTGTGACTACGCACCTTTTGTACACTATAAAGTTCTTTATAAAGCTCTTCGCGCACTAGACGGCCACGTCAGTCGATGCAAGGTCAAAATTATAGTTTGTTATGATGTTTAGGCGGACTAAGATTGTAACCACGGCTAGTCGTGATCGTGGCCGTCTATTGCGTGAAGAGCCTAGCCCCACCTGCGTCAACCCGATTTAGCAATTAACTCTGTGTTAAATAGCTATCTAAGTTTTTATTCTATACTAAAAATCATGGATTACCAACATAACCTGGAGGTAATTTGTAACCCAGGTTGACGCAAGTGGGGCTTAAAAAGAGTTTGTCAATTGAATTTGATTCTTGTTTCTTGAACTAACAAATAAATCCCCTTGTTTCTGGATTATGTCTTCATTATAACAGCAATCTGCAAGGGCAAGTATTCTAAACCATAGTTTGCCTACATGCTACAAGTATTGTGTTTCGTTTGCCTTCACATTGCCGTTTTGTTTAAATCAATCTTTTGCTATTGAACATGATGTATACAGAAACGAAGTCAATAGACAAAGGTAGACAGTTGCTTTAATTTTCCAGCAAGTGTTGTCGTTCAATTACGATTTGTAATATAATAAAACGCCTCGGCAGACGATTTTTTGCATAATTTGGAAAGCTACCCAAATAATTTTCCGTTCCATTGAAGTTTAACTTTATTTAAATTGCAGGAGATGCACGAACAAATGTCCGGGTACAAGCGCATGCGGCGCGAGCACCAGGCGGAGCTGGTGAAGCTGGAGGAGCGCTGCAAGGCGGACGTGGACGCGCACAAGGCGCAGCTCGACCGCGAGTACGACGCGCTGCTGCAGCAGCTGTCCAGGGAGCTCGAGCGGCTGCAGGTACTGTACTGTATACACGAGCACGTCGGCTACTAGCACCAGGCACCAGGCGGAGCTGGTGAAGTGCTGCTAGAGTCTCATTGTCAAACCAAGTCACTAGGCAAGGGACAAGTCTAGGTTAAATCGCTCCAATTTGACCCTTTCCTAGGCGCGTAGTTTGTCCAACATTTTGCGCGATTTTTCCATAACCTTAAAAGTATTTGTAGAGAACGGCTTACTCTAGCAAATATCCTCTAAAAGCTAGAAAACTGAATATCATTTTAGTAGGTTGAAAATACGTGAATCTTTATGTATTTCGTTATTCTATAATAAAATTATTTCGTTCACTTTTTGAATTCGACACATTACGTAACCTTCTATTCAGGACGAACGCTTCAACCGTCATTTCATCACTGCCAACTTATTTTCTTGATGATTGAAAGCCCTGCATGCGCATTGTTACTATATTAATCTTATACTGAGCCAACGTGGTAACATTGCAGACTAAACACGCGCAAGAACTAGAGCGCAAGCAGAAGCAGAACGCGGCGGCGGAGAAGAAGCTCATAAAGGACATAACGGCGCGGCAGGAGCAGGACCGCAAGGCGTTCGACACGCAGCGCAAGCGCGAGTACAAGGCCAACAAGGAGCGGTGGAAAAAAGAGCTCAGTATGGACGACGCCACGCCCAAGCGGCAGAGGGACGCCACGCTACAGTCAGTATTGTGCTGCGTTATCTATTTTGTTACATAAGGCCTCCACCAAAGCGGAGCTGTGTGAAATCAACAAATCAATTTGGTAAATTTTTCTCGCTTATTAGAATCAAGCTATTTTATTTATTGATTTTACACATCTGCGCTCCGCTCTGCTTTGGTGGATTCTAGGTGTTAGCCTCTGTAGAGTCGATGGCATATCATTGAGTTTGTCTTGCCACTGGGGGTCAGTAAGGCTTTCGTCACTCGGCCTAAGGTACCGAGATAGACACCTACCAACTTGAGCAGAATGTTCCGCGCTGTTCGAAGTGAAGTAGTAACAACGCTGAGTCAGGCAGGCATTTTCGCTCTTATCAGCGAGAAAGAGTAGCGGCAGGTAATTAAAGCGTGGGAATTTATGGTTTTCCAAGGGGAGTGATGTATCTGTTACGTAGTAATCTGTGGCGTGGTGAAGGGATGTGCCGATAAACATTAGAGGCTTCCTGATTGCCAAGGGTGTGGCGGACGCTGGATCAAGAGTTCAGTTCAGAAAGTCACTCGGAGTGGCTCTCTTCTTGGACCCCCTATACCGATAGTAGTAGTATTAGTGTAGGCACAAACCTGCAAAATTACTCTGCGTAATTGCGAGGGCTACTTAAAATATTGCACTGGGCGTAATTTCGACAGGTCTGTTCCTACACTTGACTTTCCGCGTCCAATCATCCCTCTCTATATTTAGACACTTATATTTAACCAATAATTTGTGTCCTCCCTAGGTCTCAGAAGGACAACCTGAAGCAGGCCGAGGCGGCGGAGGAGGCGCGGCTGGTGCGGTCGCAGCGCGAGTACCTCGAGCTGGAGCTGCGCCGGTTCCGCCGCCGCCGCATGCTGGCCGTGCACCACAAGGAGCAGGAACTGTTGAGAGAGGTAAGGCCTAGCTTAGGTCTCAGGACAACCTGAAGCAGGCCGAGGCGCGGCTGGTGCTAATAGGTGCTAGTAACTGAGGTAATAAGTGCCACTATTTATAAAGTAGAGGTGGTTCTGTTGTTTTGTTTTATCCGGGTAAGGTCGAGAGTCCATCTATTACCACGTGGTACCATTTATTATTACCACGCCACGTGGTTTTGCTCCTCATGATCCACAAGAACATCGTCAAATTAGGCCAGCTGATGGTCTATCTTGTGCGCATAGATGAACTCTCTCTCGCCACTTAAATAAATCCTGCTTTACTGGAGTGCTATTTTTGAAACTCATTCGCTGAGCTCAGTAGTTAAAAATGTCAAAATTACTATGGAGATATGCATCTTTCTACTCCTGATTTGACTTTCAAAAGTCATACTTCAGGAGTGCGATTTTTGTAAGAAAGAATATAAAGTTATTCTTGAAATGTTTATAGGAATTGAACAAACGGCAGCAGCAGCTTGAGCAGGCGCACGCGATGCTGTTACGTCACCACGAAAAGACGCAGGAACTAGAGTACCGACAGCAGAAGGGCGTGCATGCGCTAAGGTACCGTCACTTTACATCTACAGTCTACATCTACATCTACAGTACCTACAGTAATAGAGAATTACTGTAGGTACTGCTTATTGAATTACAAACTTTTCGGGTTTAGTTGATTTTCGGAAATTGCGATACTAATTGAAAACGTTGTGCGATGTCGAAAATCTACTAATTTTGTAGAAATTTATTATTAAATTGTTTAGTTCTTTCAGTCTTTCATCCTTTACAGTAAAATTGGCGAAAAACAACCAATCCCGAACGTTTGCGCATCTTGTACTTCGGTGAACTGTAGGTACTTCTTGTGTCTTCTTCACGAGTCTGTTCACTAACAATCGAGAAGGTTATCTTTAAATATTTCGTGATATTGCTTCTTAAATGATAATTGTGATTTGTGATAGAAATCATAGTTTTTTAAAGCCATTCGAAAGATTAACGGAGAAGAAGCAGAGAATTGTGTCCATTGATGTAATTACTCGACGCTTTCGTAACACTACGCATAAAACTTAAAATGCTCGTAATAACTCTTTTGCGTGCCAATTTTAAACGTTAAAACGGGCGGGCGTATTATGTTTTGCACTGCCACAGTTTTAGTTGTATTATCGTAATCATACTAATTGAGTTTGTTGTGTTGTGTGATGCAGAGAGCAGCAGCTGTCGAACCAGCACACGACGGAGCTGGCCAACCAGCGCGAGTACATGCAGCGCGCCGAGCACGACCTGCGCAAGAAGCACGCGCTACAGCTCAAGCAGCAGCCCAAGAGCCTCAAGGTTTGTTGTGTTGTGTGATGCAGAGAGCAGCAGCTGTCGAACCAGATATAAAGCGCGCGCATCTGTCACCGACCAGCTGCATATTCTACAAGAAAGAGATAGAAACGCCTCTGCACCTTCTATGAAGTTATATGTGACTGTGGCTCCGTGATGTACAAACGCAGTACTCATCTAGGTAGACGGGTAAAGACATCTGATGAGATAGGAAGGATATAAAATAGGATATGAACTGTAAAAAGGGCGTTCACTAAGGACCAGCGATGGTCTAAGTGACACATTTTAAGCCTGTCAAGGCCCCAAACCAAGAAATAATAATAATCTATCACCGCCTTTGACATTTCCATGAAAGACATACGTTTAAGTTTTCGAAAATATAGATGATTGAATATTCGCGCTGACACAATAAAGACGCGTTTTATTTTGGTGCTAGATCGAGAAATTTACACTTATTGTTGTTCATTCCCGTGCTCACAGTTTGTACTTGATTAGTTGAGCTCTATAGCTTGCCTTGTTTAAACAAATACTCGTGTGTACCGTAGTATGTACCTAACTCATATTCCATATTGCAAGAGTTCGAGTCCGGTCCAATACAGGAATTTCAATCTTTCATTTGATGTATCACTGGCCATAGGGCTAGCATCTTAGTTAAAACATACATACGAAATGTAATAAGAGCCAAATTGAACTGTGCGCGCATCCCGAAAGGAAAATTTAACATTAACATAAATGATTTAGCAATGTGTCTTTTTTACGTTACAGCAAAAGGAAATGCAGATCCGCAAGCAGTTCCGGGAAACGTGCAAGATCCAAACGCGCCAGTACAAGGCTCTCAAGGCGCAGATGTTGCAGATGACCGCAAAGGTACGCAAGTGGAGACTGATAGCTAACTCTGTCCCAAGTATTATCCTTTGTTCAGTGTTCATCTACTCAGTTTGATCACTAGTTCTCGTAGTAGTATCATTTTAGACCACTCAAAACTGAACATTCTGTTCATGCACCGATGTAAACTGTAGACTTCCATATTGCCAATCAGGCCTTCTTCTTTTATGCGCTGATATATTTAGTGTCTCGTATTTATATCACCTCAGTGCGTCTTATCGCCTCGCTTGGTCAGCTCTCGTTCGTTAAGAGTGCGTCCACATCTGACGAACGCGCCGCGAATACGCAGCTCTCGAGCCGTTCGCCAGATGTGGACTCACCCTTAGAGTAACCTACCTTAATTTCAGTATGATAACGTAATATGAATGTTTATGTTAACAGGAGCAGCAAAAAGAAGTGATAAAGACGTTGAAGGATGAGAAGAGACGCAAGCTTGTGCTTCTGGGAGAGCAGTACGACCAGAGCATCAGCGAGATGTTGCAGAAACAGACCGTCAGGCTGGACGAGAGTCAGATGGTGAGTTATTGATAGAAGCGACGCAAGCTCGTGCTACTGGGCGAGCAGTACGACCAGAGCATCAGCGAGATGTTGCAGAAACAGACCGTCAGGCTGGACGAGAGTCAGATGGTGAGTTATTGATAGAAGCGACGCAAGCTCGTGCTACTGGGCGAGCAGTACGACCAGAGCATCAGCGAGATGTTGCAGAAACAGACCGTCAGGCTGGACGAGAGTCAGATGGTGAGTTATTGATAGAAGCGACGCAAGCTCGTGCTGCTGGGCGAGCAGTATGACCAGAGCATCAGCGAGATGTTGCAGAAACAGACCGTCAGGCTGGACGAGAGTCAGATGGTGAGTTATTGATAGAAGCGACGCAAGGTCGTGCTGCTGGGCGAGCAGTACGACCAGAGCATCAGCGAGATGTTGCAGAAACAGACCGTCAGGCTGGACGTTAAGGCAGATGGCTTGAAAATGATATGACAGCAAGAGGAGTACAGTCTGTCTATAAAGTCTTGGCAAAAATGAGGGCGTTGTCTCTACGCACGTCAAAATCAAGCATAACCTGGCAACACCACCATACTAAAATGATTAGTTCCTCAAACATTCATGCCACGACTTTATAGACAGACTATAACTTGCCTTCACCAATCCTCACTGGGCCTGCGAGTGCGTGGCGGGTATGGCTCACTCCCTCACATCCTTATTCAGCGGAGAGGAGGCTTTTGCCCTGCAGCACATTCCCAGCACTCCATCGAATGGTCTCGCCATTCTTGATCGCAAGTATTGCCACAAAAATAGGATGGCAGACATACGCGCCGCCTCGCTTTCACGTGCTTTTGCTATATGTGCTTCTTGCTCGGCTCCTCTAAAATGACCCCTGAAGTTCAGAGCGAGGTGGGGTATCTGAACAAATAGCAAGGAGCGGACGTTCTGCATGTTGTACTACTTACTATAATCTATTCTGTGCCTGCAGTGGAATCATACAGGCTATAACTAACAAATGTGACTGTTTGTTGTACAGATGGAGTGCCAGCAGCTGAAGATGCAGCTGGAGCACGAGCTGGACATGCTGACGGCTTACCAGAGCAAGAGCAAGATGCAGGCCGAGGCGCAGCGCAACCGCGAGCGGCGCGAGCTGGAGGAGCGCGTCGCGGTCCGCCGCGCGCTTCTAGAACAGAAGGTACGATTATCCGGCAGCGCCGCCGCTGGATAATTACATACATACGTTTTTTTAGGGTTCCGTACGGTACCCAAAGGGTGAAAACGGGAACCTATTACTAAGCCATAATTATTTAGGGCTGCAACTTTTGAACCCTAATAGATACAGGATAGATACTACACAGTTGAAATTTTCACATGATGTGCGTTATTATGGCGAATTTGCTAAAAAAAAACAAATAAAAAATTAAGGGATAACTCATAAAAGAAACTAGTTTTTATCAACGTTTTTTCTTCTCGCTCTATCGTAAAAACGGTAATACAAACAAGCGTCGAACTTAGTGTGAGTATAGAGCAAACTATAAAGTATAACAAGTTATAAAAACCAGCCATGTGTGACTGAGTCTGTCTTGCGGTAATGGTACCGGAGAAATATATATTTGTTTTTAGTTAATATATTGTGTGGTATGGTACGGAACCCTCGGTGCGCGAGTAGCCCGACTCACATTCGCAGGTTGCCGCGTGCCGCTGAATTAAGAGAATATTATTCCGAGAGCGAAAATGCGCGCTGCATACAAACGTACTATGGTGATATTTTCAATACTAACCAATTAAAGTCAATAAAATTTTGCAGCAACAATCTAGAAGCAAATCTCTATGCTTCTATAGAGTCAGATTAGGATTAATTTAAAATTTGTATGGAAATCTTTGAGGCACTGTAACTTGAAAACTATACATTTTAACGAAAATCTGACTCCATACAAGCATAGAAATTTGTTTCTAGATTGTTTCTGCAATATTTCATTGACTTTAATTGTTTAGTATTGAAAATATCACCATAGTACGTTTGTATGGAGCGCGCTTCGAATAATATACCCTTAAGGCCTCCGCATATTGCAGCGATATTATCGAGCGATTTTATCGAGCTATATGTTACGCTAGCGCCCCACCACTAAATGGGGTCTAAAGAGATTGCGTCGGAACAAAATCGCTGCGATATTAGCGCTCGATAATATCGCGGCAGTGTGTAGGATCGCGCGCGTCCCCATACAAAATGTACTGGAAACAATAATCGCAAAATCGCAGCGATATTATCGCTCGATAAAATCGCTGCAATGTGCGGAGGGAGGCCTTAAAATAATTTCTCTAGTTACAATATCTTAGCTCGCAAGTGCCTAACAATATAGTATGTTCCGTGTAGATGGAGTCGGAGTGCGCGCAGTTCGTGGCGGAGCGGGCGGAGCGCACGCGCATGCTGCACGAGCGCCACGAGCGAGAGCTCGACCACTTCGACAACGAGAGCGCACGGCTCGGCTTCAGGTACCCACCTATACTATCTAGTGTCGACGACTACGGAACGTCTCGTGTTGGCGTTGAACGGCGAACATTTAACTTGGCGTTGCTTTATTTTCCCAAAGACCTAAATATTTATTCAATAGGGAGTTGACTACATAAAATATATTTTAGTTTTAATCTATCTATAACGTCACGCCTCTTTCCCAACGGGGTAGGCAGAGACCAGAGTGCGCCATCTACTACGATCCTTACAAATCTCTTTTGCTTCATTCACATCCATACATCTCTTCATACATGCCCGTCGGTTTCGAGTACTCCGCACCTCCCCTTTTTGTAGGACGCAACTGATTTGATCAGAATACGTCCTACGAGGGCGCCCTCTTTGTTTTAACTGCTCAGTAAAGAGACCGTTTGAACCGTTTTCAGTAATTCCTTTGCTTGAATACTATTTTTAATAACAGGATTAACTATTAAAAGTATCAAAACGACGCCGAAAAACTATGACGTCACTATTCAATTTTTAGTACAATATTTCATACAAAGATTTGTTAATTTGACTAGTTGGAACACTGGCATATACTCTAGCGATAGACAAGCTCGTTCAAACAAACAACATGTCACACAAAACAACACAAAATGACACATTGCGGTATGTCATTGCCATAGTGACGAAGTGAACTCGGGAACATCAATCAGGTGCGTACACCTCATTCAAGTGGAACATGTTGCTTCTATGAAAGGGCCTGTCTATCGCTAGATTGTAAGTCAAATGAGTTGGAAACTCTCGGATTTAGAGCCTGGGCACACATCCCGAAGCGCAGCGTCGAGAATTTTTCACTGCCAAACCAGTTAGGGGCGTCAAAGTCAATTATTGGTGTATATGGATTGAGGTCAAGAGCAAACCCATTTTTTTTTAGGAAAAATTATTCGTTTCACAGATATTTGTTTCTACTTTCTTTATTTGTACAATAACGGCAAAAAACGTAAAATAGCGAACACCTGTTTCTTATCACATCAATCGATTCTTATATATTATTTGTTGTTTCGATTCCAGCACGGGGCAGCATGACACCGCGATAAACATTTTATCGCGCCTTTTATTTTACTTTCCGTAGATACCGCCTCGTGGAAAATACGATAAAAGGCGCGATAAAACGTTCATCGCGGTGCTATGCTGCGCGTGCTGGTGTAGATGGCATGTTTGTGATATTTGGAACCATGAATATTGTACCCGTGTACCCATTGCATTAGGGTAAGAATTCCAATTTAAACATATTTGGGAATAAGTGAAATTTTCGGTTTAATATATGCTGCAGGAATACGCTAGTGAAGTGTCTACATTACACTTTTTCTTTTTGTGGATCTTTTATTTATGCAAAAAACTTAGTGTAAGTTATGATCGTCAATGACCGAGTTTGTTGTATTGCAGCGCGATGGCGATCGCCGAGGGCAGCCGGGACGGCTACGGCGAGGAGGAGCAGTCCCTATCCGGGTCTATGCTCTCACTCGCACACAGCAACTCGTCCGCCAGCTTCCCCGCCGGCTCGCTCTAACGCTCCACACCACCGCACCTAATGCTGTTGCCACGAGTCTAGCATCACCTGCTTTATTATTAGTATTCTTAGGTGAGAGATGGCCATTTTAATACGCCGCACATCTTAGGTTTTATTAGTTTATTTAATTTGTTTTATTATTGTTAAAGACAAATGCCTGGGAGGCATGTTTAGTTGTTCGGCATCATCAATTCATTAAGTCACAAATATCATCAACTCTTGGCAACAGCATTAATTTTGCATTAACCATTCTAATTACTGAGACTGTACAGCCCTCCCGTGGAACGGAAAGCGATATCTGATCGGCTGTGTTGAAATTTGAATTATATCGTGGTTGTGTCCGCGAGCACACGGCCGCCGCCGCCGCAACGCAACTCGAGTCGAGGCTTGTAGGCAGTAGAATGTTCGTAGATCCGCTAACGATTAGCTCCAACCTGGAAATATAGTTGGAAGCCAGCAAGGGCGTCATAGCGGCGCGATAAACGGTTTATCGCGCATTTTACAATACTTTATCTACGATAGAAAAATAAAAGGCGCTATCTAAGGATTCGAAAATAAAATGCTTGATAAAATATTATCGCGCCGCAATGCTGCCTGTGCTGGTAGTTGAGGAAGTTGATTCGAGTTTGATGTAGTGCGAAGGGCCTAATTTATTTTGTGATTTTTTTTTGTTACGTCTTCCAAGAGAGTTTGTGCAGTATTCTTAGTCAATGGCGGTTCGGGGGGGGGGGGGGGGGGGGGGGCATTTCCTATTCTATTACACTATTAAGTTTATTGCACTCCATAATTAATTAAATTATCTCTACATATATTGCAGTTGTGTGTTTTTGGCGTTAGATGCTGGTTACGGTGGAGATACTTTGAATACCTCATAACGTATGAAATCTTGTTTATATAAACAAAAAGTAGCGACATCTGTGCCTGATTGTTACTGAAATTTCCACGAGACGCCAAAAACACGAAGCTGTATAAATTATAAACTATGTTTGTATGAAGAGTATGGTGTTATTTAAATTTAAAATACGCAGCGATGTGAGAATGAGACGCTTTTCTATTAGACATTTAACTAACAGTATGATTTTGCCCCGTTGTTTATGCTCTAGAAATCACTACATCGTAATATATCGCATATTATACAATAATGCACGTTTAAACATTGTGATTCTCGTTTTTTGTTTGACTAACGTCTCGATCTCTTAGACATAAGGATTTCTATCTTCTACTTTTAGAGTTTAAAATTCAAAATCTAAAATATTAGGCCGTCCATATCTAAAAAGAAACAGTACATAAAAATTATAGCAAAACGACGGGGCGGATTCTAGTAAAGGGCACGATTAGAACTATGCTTCAATTAGGATTTCGGTATTATAAAAATATACCATTGGCGTTGAATCTATAGTAAATACAGTATTTAGCTAGTGTTACTGAATCCCTGGAGTATAGTTCGAAATCGAGTACTTTTGATCTACTCTTGTATAATATGTAGTCTATGATAGGTTTCTATAGTGGTTCTAGCTAATTTTTCATCTTGATATTCTATCAAAACCATACAAGATCGAAAAATGTTTAACCATGAAAGGTCAAATAATATTTTAAGGTAAACTTTGTAGTGTAACCAAGGAATGTTGATCCTCAAAGTGTACGCTTAAGAAGTTTGACAAAGGCATTATTTAGATGGAAAGTAGTCTGCTCATGACGTCACGAGCCTTGCGCCCGCTCCCGCACGAATATTTGAAAGAGTAATATTATTATTTACAACATTAGATAGTCAAAATTCTAATATTCATATCATTAGGTTTTACTTTAGGGGCAATTTTTGCATATAATTGTAAGTTAATTTTTTAACGAGCAGACTGATCGTATTTGTTTATTGGCCTAGAATTGAGTTTGTCTATTGAAATGTTTAAAAGGGTTTTTGTACCAATGCAACAATAATGCTTACGTTAGATCATTTTTAGATTTTAAATGTGTAACATGCTTTACTAAATCATAACAAAAATGCAGGTGCTGTGTATGGATATTGTATAACCAACTGCCAATTATGTTTTGTAAATATTATAATGTATGTATGTATTAGCGAGCACACATTTGCCTTAAACCGAGAGCGTGAGCAGGCGCGCGGGGCGCGGGGCTCGGCGTTTTGTACATAAAGAACAATAATATATAATTATTATACATAGTTTGTTACTTTTGTAAGGTGCGCGTGCGGTATGTGTACATTCGGATTGCGATGCAAGCGGCCCCCGCGTCGTCGGCGTCGGGGCCCACTATGTGCTATTTTCTTTATTTAGTGTCCTAATACACTATTGTATTGTCTTGTCTACTAAGCTTACCAGTCATGTATGTATAGACGATTACATATTATTTAATTTAATGCCGATTTTAGTCATAAATATCCAAATTTAGTTAATGCTAATTTTTAAATAGTAATTTTTACTTTATTAATTATTATTCTCATCCTATATCACATTGCTTGTATGCATCACACGATGTGATCGTATTATTTGAGTCTGTTGACGGTTTGTTTAGGTTTTCAATATTCCACTTCTATGGAAATATGTAAGTAAATGTATAAAAAGGGGTAAGCAGAATAGGCTAACTTATTTCAGCTGTATAAATGAACATGATTTTCCCATAGAAAAATATACAAGCAGTAATGTAGACTATTTTGCTTGCAACCTGTAAAATAAATTGAACAAAAAATTTAGCTGTTTTTAAACTAGGCGCACCATGGTACTGACTTGCGCGTGTTGAGACATAGCAAGTCAGTGGCGCGGCGAGTCGAAGTGACGTCGAAGTATTTTAGCTCCACACTATCCTCTCCAACTGACCAAGTAATTGACAATAATCTCTAGACACAGCCTAACTCGACTCGTCATCTTGTCTCTGTACATACATTTTAGGCCAGTGTTATTTCAAATGGGCTGGTGCACACTTGGCGAAGCGCATCGCAGAACATTTTTCACTGCCAAACCATTATCAACTTTGTAATTGTTGATATAACATCGACAATTAATTAACACACCTACTAGTCCCCGAGAGCCTCGAAACGACTTGAGGCGAAAGTTGTGTTAATTGATTATCGATTCGATTGATTATTTAAACGCAAGCAAAGTTGATAATGTTTTGGCAGTGAAAAATGCTCTTCGCTGCGCTTGGCCAGGCGAGCGCCGGCACTATGTGGGATTGAAGAAAAGTACCTGTCGCTCTTTTAATCGTGCAGTTCGGCATGAAGTGCCAAAGTGGACTTTATTCTCTGACGTATTAGGGATGAAATTAAATCTTGCCTTTTCTTTCTTCGGTCCCGCATTAGAACAGCGGTGGGCGGGCACAGTCCAAAAATCTAATTTATCCTCATATTAACAGATTGTTACATATTTTCCAGAGAAATTAATACGATTCAAATAAGTACATTGATTAGACAAATCTCAGTATTCAACGTCGGAATAAACTTGCTCAAAACAAAACTTTCTATTTAAATAAATGTTTAATTGTGAACATAGATAAATATACAAAAATGTTTTAAACAGTCCGTGTTCCGCCAGACCCTTTACACTGCGCTCGCTCGCAGCCGTAATACCATGGTCGTAGAAAACGTTCAGGAACCGAAAGCACTAAGGAATTGAACTGTAAGCTGTAACTTCGCTTGCGTGCAATAGATGGTCGGTATTGTAATGAATAACTTAAGGCGCGTAGTGTTCGCTCGCTGACGTAGTCCTCTGCCAAGCCGTGCAGGTGATCTTGTTGGGCACCTCCATATACTCTAATCCTACAGTATTGCAAGTCCCTTGCCAAATGTCTTTGGCCTTTGTGATAAACATTAAAATGGCTTGATTCGCGCGGGAACGTGAAATTGTCAAGTTAAATAAAGCAATATAGGTCTATAGATCGCTTGTGGCGTTCGTTGCCTCGCTTGTGCCTTTTTGTACACCTAAAGTTCAGATTCATTGAATAGCTTAAAACTTGTGAGAAATGAATGATTGTGCATGAACAAATTCGAAAAGTATCTAAAGTATTTATGTAACTGGTGAGCCTGCACCGGCCGAAGCACGAGAGTAGTGCGTAGACGCGTCTCTTTCCCGCTCCTACTTCCCACCACTTACCTGTTCTAGAGTTAGAAGTTTTACCCTCAACATTCACGTCGCTACCGACAAATTATTAATTATTACGATATAGAAGTACCAAACTCGTAGTTAGCGATCACGTATTATTATATGTACATTGTAACTAAATAATTTTTATATTTTACCATTGTATAGTCGTTTATCACCGATAGGTAGTTAGCAATATTTTGACAGAGGTGTGACAAGGTGTGCCGCCGATGGCTATTTAGTTTTGAGATTGAACGCGGCCCGTGCGGTGCACCGTTGTTTTCTTTTTATTTTTTTGTTATATATTTAAATAACACAATCGACTTGTAGTTTTAATAATTATTATCATTAATTATTATATTGTAATATAATCTTATTAATGAAAAAAATCAAACTGAAAATAAATAGAAAGGAAATAAATACGTTTTTGTTATTTTTACAACCCTTCAAGCAGAACAGCAGGTTACCAATAAGACACTGATACAACGATTTAAAAAATCTATTTTATTATTTAGTGTAAAGTAAAAATATGAAACAAAAAACAAAAAGAATAACAAAAAAATCAATTTTGATAAGACTTATGAATTGTTCTTATATTATAGACAATTTTTACATCAATAGTCACGATTTTATAAATGCTGTGTGATTTACAAATTAGTGTAAACAATTTCTAACTACAATATGAATAATTATGACACTAAAGTTTCCTCACTTTAAACCTAACTTACTGATAGTCGTGTTTAAAGAGAGGATACTGCATAAAATTGTGCTTAAAATAGTAACAAATAGAAGCCGATTTCTATGTGAATAATTGCATCTCCTATTCCATACATTGTTGTTTCTTTAATAACGAGTTAATTCATAGATAAAAACTAGATTCCCCAATGATACTGGTTTAAATTGGCAGAAAATACATGCGTGATCATTCGGGATTTCGTTTCACTTTGGGAATAAGAATAGTGAAATATAAAATATGTACAAGTTCTTTGATTAAAATAACTGAGTCTGCAAATATTAATGTGCTATCGAGCCTAGAGTTTTATCAGCTATATCATTTCTTTAATCACATTATCAATATCGATAAAAATTCATATTTTGGCATCAGACCGGTTTTTAGATCACTTCGATGTTGTCTTTTCTGACTATGTATCAGTTAGTCGTGACCAAAAATATGTACACTTCAAAACTGATTGTCTCGAATTCTGTGTGAATATGTAAATAAATGTGACATGGTACTAAAATGCATACATATTTTGGTCCTAATAAGAGATGACAGTCCCATTGCATTATAATTCAATACACTATCAAGCAGTAGCGAACGGGACAGGGCGAGTACTCTTGGAGCCCGCGCACACCTGGCGAAGCGCAGCGCAGAGCATTGTTCATTGCCAAGCCATTATCGACTTTGCAAGCGTTGATATAACATCGAAAATCAATTAACACAACTTTCGCCTCAAGTCGCTTCGATACTCTCGGGGACTAGTAGTGGATGTTATACAAATTTCTTTTGTATGGAGTGCGCCAACGGTAATTTTGGAAGTTTAACCTCTTTTACTCTTATGCTCTCCTGGTACTTCCCAATGCTTTATTGCTCTTGGCCGATTTCTTTATTAAAGAAGTTTGTATTGCTGACATATTACGACTCGAACTTGGCAGATTTTCTTTACACAGGAGGTACCTTTTTGATTCATCACATCAGTAGGACATCAACAGAAATAGGTGTCTTCCGCCGTAAAACGCCGGTGAAAAATGCTCTGCGCTGCGCTTCGCCAGGTGTGCGCCGGCCATAAATTGCATCTGTGTACTTATGATGACTCATCGAGCATGATCTAGATCATGTGATCTTAGTTTTGGTACTGTATTGAGACATCATTTTACAGGAGCACTGCGACTAGATTTAACTAACAAGACCTGTATTGGAACCTGGTAGATATGTAACGTAAAGCCTGACCAGTAATTAAAAAAAAACATGGTTTGGGGGCGCTGCAATCGACTATAACGATCGAATCGACTTTAAGGTGTACGCATATTTATCAGAGACGAACGAGCCGAACGAATTGATTGTATCGCACACTTATCCGCGGCGAATCGGACGAATCGTCAGAAGAATTGAAAGGAAATTCGTTTCGTTCGCCTCCTTCGCAGCGGATAGATATCCGGTCACCCTGTCAGTGTTCCAGGTACAAAAATGAATTCCAATGACTTACCGCAAAATGGCGAGGTTTTTTAATTTTCTGGTCAGGCTTATAAGATGCCAAAACATGTATAAGTCAGTCGTGGGTCTACTGGGTGGGCGAGAACTCTGTGGGCTCGAGGATGCGGCAGTGCATCTCGCGGATCAGCGGCACGGTGTACGCGACGCACTCGTCCCAGCCGGGGTTGCGCCACGTGCTCTCGCGCGTCTCACGGCGCGCCTGCAGGTTCTTGTAGCCTGAGCGGTAAGGTTCAATTTAGAATGACAATCTTATGTTGCAGGAAACAATGATTGGACAGGATTAACATTACCTATATTGCATACACATCTCATGTTAGTAGAGCTGCTTGTGGCCTTCGAGACAAAAACCATTGTTGTTAACAATTCATTTACGTAACCAGTACTAATTATTATAATTAGCCCCAACTCGGAATGAGTGTGCCACTAACGCAGAGACCTATGTCTGTGGTCACTAACACAAGATACAAGTCTTTTTGAATCTCATACCCATTACTATGAACTGAATCTTATTGTATCTGTATAGTATCGATTCGAGATCTTGAAAATGCTTTCGGTAAACCTGTTATACTACCATTCCAATAGGATATATGGATGATTTGCCATTCTATGTGGAGAAATAAAACTTTAGTTAGATATTAATTCATATTGTTTAGTTAGATATAATTTCATACTGCTCGTACATCATCATATTTAACCCATATGAGTCGATTGGTATATAACCGACATTGTATTGGGTCGTGTTCGACCCAGTGATCATATTATATGGGTTACACATTGTTTTGGTGCAAGCCAGCCTAAAGTTTTTTTCGGAGGGGGAAAATATACATGGTATGTACTTACACCATATATGATGTACGTTGTGATCCCAACCGACATTGTATTGGTTTTTTTTCGACCCAGCGGGCATATATGGGTTGCACATTGTTTTGGTGCAAGCCAGCCTATACGTTTTTTCGGAGGAAGAGAATACACATGGTATGCACTTACACCATATATGATGCACGTTGTACAGCCGGCCGATCTGTGAGAAGTAGCCGGCGAAGGCCTCGTTCTGCGCCTGCCTGTAGCTCAGCCCTCGCGCCCAGTTGTTGCCCCACTCGATCATAGTGCCGGGCTGCAGGCTGTCGGAGACACTTACACCATATATGATGCACGTTGTACAGCCTGCCGATCTGTGAGAAGTAGCCGGCGAAGGCCTCGTTCTGCGCCTGCCTGTAGCTCAGCCCTCGCGCCCAGTTGTTGCCCCACTCGATCATAGTGCCGGGCTGCAGGCTGTCGGAGACACTTACACCATATATGATGCACGTTGTACAGCCTGCCGATCTGTGAGAAGTAGCCGGCGAAGGCCTCGTTCTGCGCCTGCCTGTAGCTCAGCCCTCGCGCCCAGTTGTTGCCCCACTCGATCATAGTGCCGGGCTGCAGGCTGTCGGAGACACTTACACCATATATGATGCACGTTGTACAGCCTGCCGATCTGTGAGAAGTAGCCGGCGAAGGCCTCGTTCTGCGACTGTCTGTAGCTCAGCCCTCGCGCCCAGTTGTTGCCCCACTCGATCATAGTGCCGGGCTTCAGGCTGTCGGGGGCAATGTTTGAAGATAACAAAGAAAAAACGAAAGACTACATTTCATACGTACTCGCCCCTAGCGGTTACGGACCATGAATTATTAGAAGTTCAAAAAGTTAGTTATTATTGTTATTTGTTAGTGAACATTAGTATAAATATTAAAATACTGGAATCTATGCAATAAATAAGAATAGGGAGTACACACCGCCAGGGGTGTAATCACAGCATGTTGTTACCTGTACGATCGTATCTCGTAGATGTTGTTGGACGTCCGCGGCTCGCCGTTGGGCCAGAAGCTGAATGCCAACAAGTACTGCAGATGCCGCGACCTCACGAAGTTGCCGCGCTCTTTCTCTAATGCCGAGTATTCCTGCGAGATAGGATAGGATATGGTCAAATACAATGCGACATAAAAGAGTAGAAAATAAATGAGGGCCCTGCCTCCACGCAAGAACGTCAATATCACGCATAAGCTGGCAAGACCGACCTACAATTTGTGCTAAAATATTTTGTTCTTGCTGTCACCGTTTTCTACTCTTTTATGTCGTACTAGGTTACAACCATAGAGAAATTACACGCTCCCCTTGTTACATTTTTCGATTAATGCGATTAAAAGTATACAGGGTGTTAGGGTAAACAGTTGCATTTCTTTAAGGGGTGACTAAACCCATGATACTGAACAACTTTCCCTAAGATACCTATTACCTAGAGACCTAGACCTATGTAAGGAATTGTCAAAAAAACATGTCACATTCCATACTAAATGCTATCTAACGTTTTGTATGAAAAATTGAATTTATTACCATTTCATTGTTTTTGCATTTTTTTCCTTTTTTATCACACTCTTCCACATGTCTCAAAAACAAAAGCATGTGACAAGTTATAGTAGATTACACACTAAGGGCAGGAAAGTAAGAAAGGTCTCAGATCTCATGTAATTTACTGTCCGAGGTTAGTATACTATTTTTCTCCTCGACGGAGGTGGAAAGCGGCAACTTCGTTTAGCGCAGCGGGACGACAATTGACGCTTTCCGTCCGGAAGTATTTTCTGTCTATTTCCCAAAAGTTCTACTCACAGGGCTTTCCTTAAACAAGATCTTAGCCTTGTCGATCTTCTCGAAGCCGCCGACGTAGCGCCACAAGTGGAGCGCCTGGTCCATGTCTCCCACTGACACTGTCCATGATCCCACCAGCTCACAGCCGAGGTCCGCTTTATGGGAATGCACAAACTCTACTGAGGTTTTGCTGTTAAAAAAAAGTATGTTTTAAGTTTACCTACAAGGGCGGATACAGGAGGCTAGGCCCAAGGGGCCGTGGCCCCCCCACATACCTCTGTGGATTGCATTATATTTTGAGGCTGAGTAAGCTCTTGCTATCCTACAGACCATCGAATGAATCTCGAATGTATGTATACAAGTCTCGGGTCTGCCTGTGTCTCTAACTAAATTTATTTTTATTTTTTTAATACGTGGCTCGCAGCCGGATCTAGGGGGGCAAACCTGAGCCCATGCCCCGTGCAGCAGGTTAAGGGGGCGCTAAAATCAATAGTTTGAAATGAAATTATTACAAAGACTTGACAATACTGCATAAAAATCTAGTGCTCGATTCGCTCGCTCCTAATTTCAGATCATATTGAAGTGAAAACTCAAGCTCGCTTCTCTTATAAAATAAATTAGTAATTAGTAAGTATAATCTAAACTATTATAAAACCGTAAAATCATGAGGAAAAAAAAAGTAGCGGTTCTCTTCATACAAATTCAAAATAACATTCGATAGCGCGATTTAAAAACGTGCAGCGCCATCTATTGGCAAAATTGTACGTTGTTTGTTTGTTCGCGCATCACGCAAAAACTACTGAACCGATTTTGATGAAACTTTTTTTGTTTAAAATCGCTATATAATAATAGCTGACTTAAAATCTGGTATATAATTTGTGCGCACGAAGTCGCGGGAAAACACTAGTATAAAATAAAATTAGATTCTGATTGCTTTTAAAATATTGTAAGATTTGTAAGCCTAATCTAACATATGATAGATAGCGGTAAACAACCTTTGGAAAGACCTTTGCCCCACAATAGAGTACACAATGAAAAACATCTCAAAAGTTCCCAGTAGGTATGTAGGTACGATGGATATAAACCAATGGACACCAATCCTCCTTACAAGCATGGAACCATGAAAATTGGCCATGGCGGTCGCTAATGTTCGACCTTCTTTCATAATATGTTTCCAACTTTCAGTTTGTCGCTTTCTATCAGAACAAAAATGAAATAAAAATAATGGAGGACAGACTGCCTAACAAGCGGTGAAACATGATAATACTCCTTGGTGGTTGGTAATGATCATTCTTTTCCGTCGTGTTGTTGTTTTTTGTGACATTAACTTTGTCCCTTTCTAATCCAACGTCAAAAATGTTTATTAGCTCCTCTCCTGTCATTTTCGTAACTACGTCATTGGATAGAAAGGGACACCTAAAATTGGAAATCTCGACGACACCATTTGTTGCCAATTTTCTGGTTTCAATGCTTGTAAGGAGGAGTGTTTTCCTTTATTATTTAAATCCATGGAAAGCACAAACCTAAAGTTGCAAACATTGACAATGGAAACGTACAAAAGAAGGTCGAACATTACTGGCCTCCAAGTAACATTTTCATGTATCACCGCTTGTAAGGCAGTCTGCTCTCCAGGTACAATACCTATACCACCTTCCTGGTATGTACCTACTTATGAAAACATCTTCTATTTGAGCCATAGACACAGAATACAAATCTACAGGGTCAAGGTTCTCCAGATAACACGATTGTAAACAGTTTGGATCGTTATCGTATCGCCCACGCCGATCTAATAAGCTATTCTATTTATGGATCATTGCATAACTGCCAATAACTACTGTCGCCAGCCGACAACCGGCACCGCGCGGCGTCTTTACTATATGCAACTTATGTAAGAGTATATACATACTAATTCTTCAAGTATTTATCCACGGCGTCCGGCCTTATGTTGTGCGTATGCAGCGCGTATATTATCTCCTTGTCGCTAAGCATGCGACTGTGGGACTCCTTCGTTGGCTCTATCCTACGCACCAGCAGTTTCGACAGCCACCCATCTTCAGCATTCAATCGTGCACTTGTAGAAATCACCCTACAAAAATAACTTTTTACTTTACACGATACGTTCCAAATTTAAACCGGGCCACTTCACAAATAACATGATAGGATTGTTGTACCTCGCATTTTTCGGGATCGCTGTTCCCAAACATAAAACTCTGTTAAGAGAATTCATGTTGCCTGATAATGATAATCAAAACACGCTAACTTTTATATCGTAAATTACAGGCCGTATCTCAGTACTTGTTATCAATTAATTGACAAAAACACTTGAAGGTTATCTTTTCGGAGAAGTAGCGCCATCTGACAGTACTCTCTTCAATTAACATCCTTTGTTAGTATACAACGGAACGGAACGGTTTACAAGAAATATGCCATAAATAAATGCATATATAAGCTCACGCCATTGTCCCATGGGGGTAGGCAGAGATCACTGACCGTCATTACTTACCCACGCCACGCCATAAATACGCAGAGTAATCAATGAGATGAAAATTGAGAATCCTATAATAAATTACGAAAAAAAAGATTGCGTGTGGAGAAACACTGAAATGTCAGCAACGCAACAGCTGATTATGATTACAAGTTACAACTTGCTATGTCATTGTAGTCTTTGTGTCTATCACAATAAGGTTTTAATTATCACACGTAAATGAACTTAATGTTTACCACTTGTGCTCTTGACTGTATTTTGGTGGATGTGTTTTTTTGTGTCACACAGTAGTGTAAGTAGCAAGTTGAACAGAAAAAGAAATAAATCTTTTTAGTAGAGTTTTGTTTCTTTCTTCAAAGCTGCATAGCACAAAATCGGAGCAACAATAATACATCAACACAGGAGACAGGAGAAGGAAGGGGTTGTCATTTTGATCCAATTATTTACCGAAATAATTTTTTACATAAAAAACATTCTTGATTCCTACTAGTGATTTCATCCGCAGAACCTCGTCATGGGTGAGTAAATTCATACAACTTCGATACTTCTCACTCCATAAAACATGTCTGTTGTTTGTGGGCGGTGTAGTGAAACTTGAAATTGTGATGATTGTAACGCAGCGTCGAGCGAGGTGACGAAGCTGCAGCAGCACTTGGCGCTGCTCAAGGAGGAGTATGGGAAGCTGCAGAGTCATTGCGCGGAGGTGGAGCGGAAGTACACGCTGGCGGCGGCGTCGGCCGGCGACCTCAGCGAGACCAGCTTTGTCGCTCGTCTACTCATGACAGTAGCCACTCTGTATGGCCGGGAGATGTACTCCGATATCCAGATCAAGCTGCAGAGCAAGTCTATGCCCGGGCACAAGTTTTTGTTGAACGCTCGCTCCGATGACTGGAACGAAGAGGCGTTAAAAAATCTTGATGAATTGGGTGAGTCATTGTTGTTTTTATATTAAGTAGCAGTTAATTTAAGTTATTTAAATGATCGTTTAGAAGCCTAGTTTTGTTTGCCTGAATTCAGTGCTATCATATTTGTTTTATTGATATTGTCATAACATTCCTATAAATTTTTGTTTTGATAATAACATTCCCAGACTAACGTGTACCTAATATTTAGATGTGTTTAACTAATATTGTAAATCCAAGAGTGTTTGTCCGCTGGGTACCTCATCACATCTAATCAACTAAATAAAAGACATTGCCCAATCCCGTTTCGCATACAAAACTGGTAAATTTTAATTTTATAAGAAATCCCACTGCAGAAAAGGATAATTTCCATTTCATTGAGAAGTATGATATTGCTCCTGTTTTGTGTATAATTTTAGCTATCATACTCTTTGTATTTGTTCTTTGATTATACTCATTCGTTACTTGCACAACAATTTGAAACTAATACAGTTCGTCACATGGCCAATGTTTTTTGATTTAATTTGTCAAAACATATTTCATCATCATTGTCAGCCGATGGAAATCCACTGCTGGCAAGCACTTATCCAGGGGAGGGGGATTAGTGGGACATCAAAATTTTGCCATACAAAATTGTGGATCAGCCGATCAATTTTCTATGGGAGGTCCAAAAAAAGTTATTAAACTAGTGGTGTTGTATGTTTTTTACCCGACTGCGCCAGAAGGAGGGTTACGTTTTTTACTAGCCTACTTCATCTCATGGCTGGGCAAAGGCCAAACCTTTACACTTAAGTTAGGAAAGGCTAATATTTACTTGTACTGCCAAAGGTTTTTGATTTGACACCAATCTATTAAATAATACGTAACAAAAATGAATATCCTTCCAGACTGGACAACCCTCCCCGACGACGTAGGCGCAGCACTCATCAAGTGGTTGTACACAGATGTAGTGGACCTGTCCCGAGGAGACGTCTTCGCGTTACAGCTGATGAAGTCAGCGGCCAGTTTCAAGCTGCACGGGCTTGTGAACAAGTGCGAACAGGCTCTTATCGCCGCCGTTGGAGTTAGGTAAGAACTTATCAGTGGGGAGTTTACCTTATTTAAAGTTAAAGGTTAAGCATTGTATTGTGCTTCAGATTATCAAACTGAACAACTTTCACTATGGAGCCGATATCCAAATCGCGAAAAAATTATCAGCTGTTCCATTTTTTTTGCGACTTCAAAGTTGGTACCGTAGTAAAAGTTGTTCAGTTTATAGTCTCAACAACCCTGTTCCGGTTTAATAAAAATGTAATGTAAATGACCCATGGTGTATACTAGCATAAAATAACGTAATTTTATGGTACAGTCACTTATGTTACAGTTCTATAATAGTGCAGCTTTCATGAACAAATTTTCATTGGTAGTTGTTTATAGGTGTGCTAATGTTAAATCTGAATGACATGGGGAAAAGTGTCGCGCTGCAAGTCTGACAGTGGGTGGTCACATATCTTCTTCTTGGGCTTATCTTGTTGTGGGGGCTGGCAAGCAAGCCCGTAACACTTCGACCCAGTGGGATCTTCTCGGGCTTGCACATGGCTGCGCTATTTTGTAACGATCTAATTTGTTCTTGACCATAGAATAATACTTGAGATTAAACTAAACTACTTGACATTGGCAGAATTTCGCGTTACATGCAAGCAACTGGCCATTAATTAAGAATAAATAAATAAAAAAAACGTGGGGAAACCAATTCTACAAAGTATTAATTTAATAGTTAGGCTACATTTATCTAAAACATAGGCATACAACATACAAGTTACTTGCGACTTCACTTCACTATCGTTTTGATTAGCTCAGTTTTTGTTAAATATGAAAATTGTACAAAAAAATGTTTTCAATAATGAATGCATAAACAGTTTTCCAGTCTTTATTTGTTTGCATATACATTGTGTGCAAGATCATGCAATGTCAAATAATGTCTTGCTATTTGTTTTCAGAACATGTGTTAAGTTTTACTCAGCTGCAGACGAAATAAGCGCGAATGCACTCAAAGAGCACTGCTCTGGACTTATATCAGCACACTGGGATGATCTCACAGGTAAATTAAATGACAGTTTGTATACAGGTCCAACTTTATATGCTGACGGCTTTTTAAGGCGGTGATCAGATCATCAAACCAAACAACTTTTTCTATGGGATCAACATTGAAACCGCGAAAAAACAGCTGTCATTTACATTTTGGTCGAGTAGGATTGCAGTTTTTTTATGAAACAGCAGGGAGTTGCGTTGTGGGTCTGCTATTGGGCGGTCACGTGCGCGTGTCGCTTGTCGGTTGCCCCATCCCCGGCCTACAGCGGAACTCCAGTGGTGGCTCAGGATATTGTTCTTTTATAAGAACAACTCTTGAAGTCACCAAAATATCAATATAACCGTACAACGTCAAGCACTTTTGCTATAAAAACTCGACATTGGCAAAATCATCATTAACCAAAGATGGCAGCCGTATTTTTAAAAATAGAATAGAATGAAACAGCAGATTTTTTTTTTTGCGATTTTGGCATTGTTCCCGTACAGAAAGTTGTTCAGTTTGATGGTCTGATCATCCCCATAAAAAACCGTCAGCTTATTAAGAAGGAACTTGTATATCTGAGTACCTATCAACAGTGCTCAAGCACATACGAACATAGAATTAATTCCGATTTCACAAAATTTATAAGTTAAGTACCTACTAGTGTTTACCCGCGACTTCGTCCGCAGAAATTATATACCAGATTTTAAGTCAGATCATAAGCTATCAAACAAAAATAGTTTCATCAAAATCGGTTCAGTAGTTTTTGTGTGATGCGCGAACGAACAAATAAACAAACAGGCAGACAAAATTTATAAATAAAAAAGGTTGATTTCGAGTCAGGGTACCTAAAAACCATATCGTAATCTTTTTTTTTTGTAAATATCTTCAATGTACAGACACACTTCAGTTTAGTTTTATAATAGTTTAGAAGGACATGCTTAGGACTATATTTCTTGACGGAGTAGTCAGGGATATTCTGAAAACTCAAAACATCCTTTCCTTCCTCCTTTAATTTCCTCATAATGTTTTCCTTCCCTGAAAAGCCAATGGTGCTACAAATCGTACATAAATTCCCGGAAGGTTTGGTACTAGTCGGTCTGGACTCTGGACCTAGAAGTCTGGACGGTATCGAGCCTTCCATCTCCTGCACGACAGGCGTGGTCACTCGCCACTGGACCAATTCAGCTTTTAAAGATTTATTGAGAAACTACGAATAAGAGAATAAATATGGAAGAATAACTCCAAACAAAATCGAAATCATTTTTGGCACCCCATGAAAAATGACATTTTGTATGAGTTTTGGCGGCGAGTTACAATTTTTAAAGAACAAATTTAGAACGCGTTACAATTTTTTTGGTGCCACTTTTTGAGCTTCATTTATACTTCTATACATTCTCTTATTCGTAGTTGAGAAACCATAAATAAGAAATAAATCCAATTTAAGAGAGCTTCGCTGGCGGGTTGCGGTGTGCTTTGGAAACTCAACTTTGAGGTCTTGGTTCGAATCCGCACGGACCACATCATCATATCAGCCGATAAACGTCCACTGCTGGACATAGGCCTCCCAAAAAATGGGGGGATATGCCATAATCGCCACGCTTGGCAGGCGGGTTGGCGGGTTATTCCCGGTATCCCCCACGGTCTCGGCCCCAGTGGGGGACAACGGGAAAAAAATGCTCGCTGTCCCCCTGCCTCCCCCGCTGGGGGCCATCGGGAAAATATGTTATCGTTGTCCCCCAATAAAATAAAATCAATGGATTTTTAATGAAAACACTGTTAATAGTTTTGTAATCAACTGTATTATGTTTTTGCAATAAAATAGTATGCTTTATAGGTACTTGCATCAATAATTATCTTATAATGTTATGAATTTGAATACAATACTTATTGATTATTTATAATATGTTTTGAGGAAAGCCACAAACCACACAAGCTAAAACCACAGTTGTAATCAATAATTAACTATACTTTTTCTTTTTAAACAATCCCACAAATCAATATTAATAAAACTGAACATTTTCTAATGTTACATTATTACGTTACGATTTATAGAATACGAAAATTGATTAGCACTAGTTTTTTTACTTCGCTAATCGTAACGTAATAATGTAACTTTAGAAAATGTTCAGTTTTATTAATATTGATTTGGTTTTAGAAAATTACCTAAATACCTATTCAGAATCTTTCCTCAAAACATATAAATAATCAATAAGTATTGTATTCAAATTCATAACATTATAAGATAATTATTGATGTAAGTACCTATAAAGCACACTATTTTATTGCAAAAACATAATACAGTTGATTACAAAACTATTAACAGTGTTTTCATTAAAAATCCATTGATTTTATTTTAGTGGGGGACAACGATAACATATTTTCCCGATGGCCCCCAGCGGGGGAGGCAGGGGGACAGCGAGCATTTTTTTCCCGTTGTCCCCCACTGGGGCCGAGACCGTGAGGGATACCGGGAATAACCCGGGTTGGCGATCGCAGTTGGATTGAATGTGTGTATTCAGAGGATGCTGCTGCCCATCCTCTGGTAGATCCCTTAGTCGCCTTTAACGACACCCACGGGAGGAAATGGGATGGTGCTACTCTTAGCCGACACCACACGGACCACATGTCATGTACCAATGAATTTTTCGAACTTATGTACATAATACCGACTGCTCTCAAACGGTGAAGGAAAACATCGTGATGAAACCTGCTTACGCTGAAGAAGAAATTAAGATGCGTATGTGAAGTTTACCAATCCGCATTGGCCACGCGCGGTGGACAAACGCCCATACACCCTCCCTGAGGGTAGGCCTGTGCCCTGCAGTGGGACGTATATATAGGCTGTGATGATGATGATGAAATCCAATTTATCTATCTATAACGTCCCCCCTCTTTCCCAGAGGGGTAGGCAGAGACAAAAACGTATCATCTTCTACGATCCTTACATTCCTTTTTTGTCTCTTACACATCCATACATCTCTTCATACATGCTGTCAGTTTCGAGTACTCCGCACCTCCCCTTTTTGGAGACGCAACCGATTTGATCAAAGTACGTCGTACGAGGACGCCCTCTGCCGACACTTCCACTCACATTAGCACCATATATCTCTTTCGTACATCTACTGTCACTCATCCATCCCCTCCACATGACCAAACCAATGAAGCATACCTTTATCTATTCTTGTACAACATCTTCTCTCAATGAGCGTTTATCTTTTATTTTTTAAATTTACTTCCTAAAAACTCGACAGATGGCATGTTTATCGCTCCATAGAGCCGTCCGCGAGATCCTGTCAAAATCTTGTCTAGTACCTGCCTTTTTTTTGGAAGGCCAAGGGATCGAGCCCATACAACCAAGTCAGGCGTAAAAGTTTCGAATTTTCGATTAAAATGATTAGTAAACAATGAAATATGCCATCAAAAGATTCGTAGGCATCTTCTTGGTAATCTTTTCCCTCTTTATTATTTTAAAGAAACACATTTTGAAATTTTGACGTTTATTCGCACAGACCGTAGCGCCATCTATCGATCCCCTAGAAAACCAAAAGAAAAATGCTCATTTACATCGATCTCTAATCACACTATTTCTCACTCTATCTCTCAGCATAACACTACACTAATAAAATCTATGTCGGCCGTCCAAAGATCCTAAACCCTTGGTGTATTCTCAGGCGAGGACTTCGCTCACATGTCGTCGGCACTGCTCTACCGCATGCTGAAGAGCAAGACGGCGCAACCGCTGCACGGCGCCGTGCGGCTGATGCGGGAGGACGTCGTCTTCCTGTGTCTCGTCGAGAACCATGCCAATGTGAGTTTTAGCTTAGTTATGCTTGACATGTTAAGGGCAGGTTTAGACGGTGACAATTTTGCGGCGCCTTTTTTCTAGCGCCAGCGTTAGCAAGAAAAAAAAACACCGTATAAAGAATTTACGCGCCAATTTATTGTGGTATTCCAGCGCTAGCACGGAATAGAGCACGCGTCTATTTTTTGCGCCAGTGACCTTCGCCCGCCCGCATCTCTCGAATCCCCTGCGCCAATTTTTGGACTCGTGTAAACACGTCGCGCCAATCTCTGGCACGGTTTTCACAAGCAAAACCTTACGACTGCGCGAAAGACTGGCGCTGAAAACTAGCACCGTATAAACGACCGGTGCCGTTTTTTTCGTGCTGGTGCTGGCGCGACAAATTAGAACCTTAAAATTGTCACTGTCTAAACCTGCCTTAACAGTCCACCTCAATCTACAAGTACATAATTTGTTTTACTACAATTGGTTACTTTTGTTGTAACATTGCTCGTAGAATAAAAGGCCAACGGGGCCGAAGAGTTCTATAGTAGCGACTGCATACCGGAAAGTGCAACGTGCGTAGGCAGTGAGCCCCGAGTGAGAGATCATTGGGGCGATCCTTGGGATCAGTGCAAGTCTTTACATTAAAATCATTGACTTCGTAAGATCGCCAATAGGGCCCAGTTGACTTCGTGGACGGTTGACATGTTAAAACATACCACCAGCGGGCCTAGCTTGCCGTCTCCGATTAAACGAGAAAGAGAAAGATCAGTGCCTATGTCCATGTTACTTTAAAGGTGTTAAAGGCGCTACTGTCGAGTTCAATATGGCAACTATATCCCGTTCTCATACGATTGACTTCTAAAAATTGCCTCAAAATAAAAAAGTCTTTTATCGAATGCAGTATGATATGCCTAATTGTTTGTTTTGTAAAGAAATTAAAATACATTCGTTTATTTTACATCTTAAGACAGTTATTCTGTCTGCCCAGCTAGCATGCCACAAAGCGTTTAAACGAGAAAAACGTCATGCGCGCTCTTTCTGGCATCTCGATTTTTATGGTTTTCTTGGGGGTGGCATGCGAGGCCTACTGGGATGGGATATAAATCAGAACACGTTTCAGACAAAAATCTTAAACAAGATAAGTTATTAAATGAAACGATTGTTCTGCAAGGTATTTGTTTATTCTAAATTAAACAGGAATGATTTATTACAGTACGTACAACATAGTAAAACATTTAATAAGAAAATTTACATCATTTGTAAGTTTTAACTATAAACTAATTTGGTATTATCGTAGGACTAGCTTTAGCTAATACTAGACATTTTAATCTATTCTATAACCATATAATGCTAAGACAACATTCAGCTAACTCATAATTATAATCAATATAATTTTTATTAGCGCTTATTCTTAGCGGGCAGAGCGAAAATTACCCAATATTTTAACTATTCCTTTTGCGGAAAAAATTGCTGTACCATACAAAACTACCTGACCTAAATGTATGAAGTAGCAGATTTTTTTCTCAATTCCAGGGGTTGGGTTGTTAATTCCATAGTGAAAGTTGTTCAGTTCAGTATTTGCCTGACTGTCCATTACACCCAATGTTGATTGAAATTGCCAGGATTGAAAAAGATATGCTTAGATGATTCGGCCACATACAGTGAATTAATGAGAGTAGAGAATGTCTACTAAGGAGATTTATCGATCCAATGTGAGCGGCACAGTTGAGATAGGGTCCGAGGAGAACTTATTACCAAATAAATAGTCTTCTCCGAAAAGGGCAAGTGCCTCAACCAACGGTAGTGCATTGAAGAAAGGTATGAAAGTGGATGAGACGAGAGAAGTATATCAGAATCGTTTTACGTGTAGGGCCGTAGTCTCTGCCTACCCTCGTGAGATAATGGCTTGATTATATTTATGTCAAATTGCCACACCTCTATAATTAATGCCATCTATTTTTCTTCACTCTGTCTCTTTGATAAATACAATATTTTTGGTTAAATTCTATAAATAGTAGTAACTATGACTAGGAATTATAAATAAGTATCCAAGCACCTTTATTGAAGCTCTTTTTCTTTCTTTGGAACTGTTAAAGACTAAAGAAAGATATTAAATTTAACGTAAGTATATCTAATTAACCTAAATATTGGCAGTACACTACTATGTAGTATATCACAATAATAGTTGTAGTTTTATAGCCTACTACACTAACTACAACAATTTTCTGTGTTATCTTACTTATAGACAGTCTAGGAAATCTATGATTTGACTAGCCAACATATTAAGAAAAGATAGTTTATCTATGAGTACTTCTAATTCTGTCAATGAATGAAACGACAATGTTAGAATGTAACTGTCGAAATTATTTGTAAACTATTTGTGACATAGAATGGAAAGTCGAGGTAAAGGGACATTATGAGAAAAGTATTATTACAATCAATACAATATAACCATAATAAAACTTGATTTAAAGTAACAACTTATATAATAAATAAGTACATATGTTTTTAGAAAAATGCTCGATAGACTTCGCTGTTTTAATTTTTAAATAATTAAGTACGTCATAAGATAAAACGCTGTAAATGTTTTTAAAACGCCTTCTCAATAACATTTCTCTTGTGAAATTATTTTGAAAAATGAATAAGCATAATCTATTACGCTCACGAATTACTATTATTCTATTACATTATTACCCGAAGACGTAGTCAGAGATATTCTTAAAACTCAAAACACTGGTAGTACCGAATCTCTGTCCTGTGTGACAGGGAGTGAGTCCGCCACTTATAATGGACAGGTACAATCATCATCATCATCAGCCTATCATCGTCCACTGCTGGACATAGGCCTCTCCCAAGGCGCGCCACAAAACTCTGTCCTCGGCCTTCCTCATCCAGTCGTTCCCCGCTACTTTTTTTAGATCGTCTGTCCAGCGGGCAGCAGGGCGTCCCACATTACGCCTACCAGTTCGCGGTCTCCACTCTAGAACTCTGACACCCCATCGGTTGTCAGTTCTTCGACAGATATGACCAGCCCATTGCCACTTCAGCTTGCTAATTTTCTGAGCTATGTCAGCCACTTTAGTTCTGTGACGAATCACTTCATTTCTGATGTGGTCCCTCAGAGAAACACCGAGCATAGCTCTCTCCATAGCTCGCTGAGCGACCTTGAATTTATGAACTAGCCATATCGTCAGGGTCCACGTTTCCGCACCATAGGTCATCACTGGCAGAACGCACTGATTGAACACCTTCGTTTTGAGGCATTGTGGTAGGGCCGAGGAGAATATATGACGTAGTTTCCCGAAAGCAGCCCATCCTAGCTGGATACGCCTAGCGGCCTCCTTGTCGAAGTTGTTTCTACCTAGTCTTATAGTCTGTCCAAGGTAGACATAGTCTTGCACAATTTCTATCGCCGCCTCACCGACGTATACCGCCTCTGGCTCGACATGAGAATTAAGCATGACTTTCGTCTTGTCTAAGTTCATGCCGAGACCGACCCGTCGGGAAGCGGCATTAAGGTCGCTAAGCATCCCACTGAGGTCATGCAGCGATTCCGCCATGACGACAATGTCGTCGGCAAAACGCAGGTGTGAGATGTACTCGCCGTTCACACATATGCCTCGTCCTTAGGTACAATACATGTTAAATAATAAAAAGAAAAATAGTTAATGTCAAATATTATTGATCATAAATTAAGATGTTTTAGTGATGTTGTGCTATTTCAAATCTAAAATTAAATTATTGATTGAATTGTTTTTTTTCGTCGTGGCGCCATCGAATGATCGAATGCCGTTTTTTGGTCTAACCTTAAACATCTTTTCTTCTATGACATAAGAAAAGCGCAATAATGAATTCGCATAAGTCGAGATTGTAAGGCGGAGTATATTTGTACTTTTATATTCCTATTTTATAACCAACCACATAATTGCCACTGCCACTATAACCAGACTACTCCGGAAACGCCGCGCACTATTACACAGGTCTCCTCTACAATAACAGTGCGTAGTTTTTGTAGATTTGCCGTCCTCATTTGAATCTTCGGCGCATGATTCGCTGTATACCTCGTGAATTTTTTTCACGTACTGCCATTTGCCGTTTATTCGTTGCTGCTCGTCGTCGCTGGTTTGTTTCGCGCAGCCGCGCTGAACGCTTTGTGTTGTCACTGAAAGAACATAGTTAAGGGTATATTACCGTTGGCGCTCTCTATACAATTGAAGTCTGGTGATATTTTCAATACTATCCAATTAAAGTCAATGAAATTTTTCAGAAACAATCTAGAAACTAATCTCTGTTTTCTATGAAGTCAGATTTTCGTTAAAATGTATATAGTTTTTATTTTTATTAATCAAGTCAAGTCGCCCTAGACGTACGTATGCAGACCAAATTGGCAGCATACTTAAGAAGGGCCAGATCAAATGTACCCGAAACCGACGAGCGTGTATGAAACGACTTATGACTGTGGAAGAGGCAAAAGAGGTATGTCAGGATCGTAGCCGATGTAGATCAATTGTCTCTGCCTACCCCAATGGGACACAGGCGTGAGTATATATGTATCCATGCAAATCTTAAATTAATCCTAGCATTAAAACTGTATATTTTATCGAAAATCTGACTTCATACAACTATAGAGATTAGTTTCTAGATTGTTTCTGAAAAATGTCATTGACTTTAATTGGATAGTATTGAAGATATCATCAGACTTCGTTTGTATGCAGCGCGCATTTGCGCTCTCGGAATAAACATCTCTTAGCCCCACTTGCGCCAACCTGGGTTAGCAATAAACTCCAGGTTAAGTTGGTAACCCATGACTTTTTGTATCGAAAAACAACTGAGAGAGCTATTTTATCCGGAGTTAATTTCTAACCCGTAGTTGGCGCAAGTGGGGCTTAATTTATTTAATTAATTAGTGACAATGAAGGTCACAGGTTGAACTCCGTGTTGTGAAATCACCCCTGTTTTAGTAGGTATTGTAATGTTCATTAGAATAGAGTACACAATGTGGACATATTTCAAATGGCAGCTTTTAATAATAGTATGAACGTACATTTTGAAGCCTAGCACCATTGTTACCATGTCATTATGTGGAAAAATTGATTAATTAACTTCTTTGTGGCATATTATTATAATTATAATTTCATGATTATATTTCCCTTTCTGTGAAACTGAAATATAGTTTTGTAAGCGTGCAGCTGTGGCAGGGTTCGCTTTTAGAAAGGAAGGTTATGGGCTTGATATCACCCCCAGTGGCGGCTAGTCTTTACTTTACCCACAAAAACAATACAAAAAAACTTTATCTGTTAGTCGCCTCGTACGACACCCATCGTATCGTATTCTGATCTAAGCTGGGAACCACATGGCTTCAAACTAACAAAAGATACGTGGAAAAACCTACAAGATCATTTTGTACTCTATTGTTTAAAAAGGCTTTGAATTGTCACCCGACTGTGACAGAATGAGGGTAATGTTTTTATTAAACACATAATTTTTTCGGCCCACGTCCAATCCCAGCCGCAGTGGGCAGGCTGACCAATGAAAATATTTATTCAAAGAATAATGGTGCATATTTTTAAGGGCCACCTGAATGTAACACCAATTTACTACTACGGTGGCTATTTATTTACTTGACTCACTGTTCATAAAGGGAACCACTGAGTGTGCAAGAGTGCAGCGACCTAATTAGCGGCGTAGAGGTACACAAGGAAGTTAGGAACAGCTAAATCGTGCGTCACGACCGCTGCATTTAGGGAACAATTAGAGTTATTTCCCACCTACAAGAAACAATCATCTCATGAACCATGAGTTCTTATAAGTAACACTTAATCATAGCAATAGAACGTCGGTGATGCGTTGCAGAGAGGTATGGATACTCAATCATGAGGATCCGGGTTCGAATCCGCACGGACGACATGCCATGTACAGTCATGAACTTCATTACTGTACTTTTTATATTTTGTTTTGTTTAAAGGATGTGTTGTCGAGTTTCTGGCCCTGGCCGCATCTTCTCTACAACAGAACACCTTTCGACGCGGTGGTAGAGTCAAAAATGACGTCAGAATGCTATCCATGTGATATTATTTTGAATAAAACATTTTGAGTTTGATTTAAAGCTAAAAATAAAATTACTAACACAAATATAATATTGATAATATTTTTGAAAGATACTTTCGTCAGAATTTACTTTTTTGTTGTTGACTGTACCGATTTGTTTTTCTTTACGTACGTAATACCGACTGCTCTTTAACGGCGCAGGAAAACACTGTGAGGAAACCTGCATTAAGAAGACATTCTGATGCGTATGTGTCTACCAAATACCCTCCCTGTGCAGAGTAAGCTGACCATTTTTAAGAGTATGATTAGACCATCAATCTTAACAACTTTCTATTCTATTCTATTCTATTTTTAAGGTTATGGCATCCATCTTGGTGTAGATGATTTTGCCAATGTCGAGTTTTTGTAGCAAAAGTGCTTGACGTTGTACGGTTATATAGATATTTTGGTGACTTCAAGGGTTGTTCTTATAAAAGAACAATATCCTGAGCCACCACTGGAATTCCGCTGTAGGCCGGGGATGGGACAACCGACAAGCGACCGCCCAATAGCAGACCCACAACGCAACTCCTTAACAACTTTCTCTATGAGACCAATGTTGAGGGATTGTATATAAGCTGATGATGATGATGCATCGTACCAATACTAACTTATTTATTTGAGAATACGAAACGTAATATCGTAGCTCAATTTCCTTCAATGTTGGAGGTTAAGTGGCCATTTACTAGAAGCTATAAAATTGCGACATTCCGTTTGTGCTACTTTTCCTTGTGACATAATTACCTTTTAGGGAAGCATCTGGGAGTGGCTGTTAGAGAACTATTATTGTACTAAATATATGTGCGTTTGTCCATATTCGTTGTATGTGAAACCTAATATAGGCATTACCTTATGAACAAAACGAATGGATTCGTTCGCTGCTTAAGTCGTTTTTTTCTCTCATAGCGCAGTGATAAAATTATGAATAATGTTCAGCTTATTCATAATTTTTTTTTTTAAATTATTCGTTGCGTTTTGGAAAATGTACATTTTACAAACTAGGCGAGTGAGGTATCATTTTCTATGTAATGAAGTTAGAGGATATAAGATCTAAAATTGAGATGTGAATGATAATTAAGAGTACTTTTACCGTTTAGTATGACAATACGTGAAAAAAAGAGTTACTCCAACTTACTACAAAAGCCTAAAAGCTAGTTTTATAAAAAAAAAATTAAATATTTGTACGCCTCTGTTGGCTGAGAGTAGCAAGAACTATTAATTATTATGTTATATTATAAGATCTATATGCATTGTACCTACTTTCAACAAATAAATTATTTGATTGATTTGATTTGATTGATAATATGGGTTTTATATATTATAGGTTTTTTATGGGTTGAAAAAATTCAAATGAAACGGCCACTTCTAGGCGCCACTGAACGGTAAAAAGAATTGGCATCTGACGTCCCATTATTACTACCCGTGGTGTTATTCTCGATGTCTTTGACCTCCCATCCCGACGGGTCGTTCAGGACAATCGGTCGTTGTCGCGACCTTTAGACAACTGAGACCATTATTTAATTTTAACGTTTTGTCTTTTTTCTTGTTTTACCCTGATCCTTGCTCTTACTTATCTTAATGGCTCGTAGTATTTTTTAAAGGGCACCTAATCTTCGGTTCGATATACGACTTTGTTTGTAATGCTTTAAACAACGGTAGATATATTTAAATGAGTCTATGCATGAATAAGTAACTTTGCTAATGCTGCTTAATTTCAGAGTAAGTATTCATACTGGTTATCTTGCATCACAGTCGTGATTAGAGTCTCAACTTGTAAGTGCACGCATAACTGCATGGAAGCATCACGTGTAGTTCTTTAAAAAGTAGTCGGGAATTTTTATTCACTTTAGCGAGACCTTTAACCCTTCTTCAGTCTTTCATTCTTTTGAAGTATACATGATAATCATGACCCACAATTGTGATTTAAGTATCAACTTTTAAGTGCACGGACAACTGCATGGAAGCATCACGTGTAGTTCTTTAAAAAGTAGTCGGGAATTTTTATTCACTTTAGCGAGACCTTTAACCCTTCTTCAGTCTTTCATTCTTTTGAAGTATACATGATAATCATGACCCACAATTGTGATTTAAGTATCAACTTTTAAGTGCACGGACAACTGCATGGAAGCATCACGCGTAGTTATTTGGTGCGGGAAGCCAGGAACTATTAGTCGGAAATTTTAATTCATTTTCGCGAAACTACTTATCATTCATTCTATTGACGTATACATGACAGTCTTTACTTTATATTATTTAATAAAGGTCCTTATATTGTAAAGAATCGTACACAATTTTAAATAATAAGCATAATCGTTCTAGGCATAAGGATATTCAGAGAAATTCTGAAAACTCAGAACGTTTAATAGTACCGCAACTGGTTCATCAACCGCACATCTGGTTGGCGTGAAAATGAAGAGGCATATACCCAGCAGTGGGGTTTACCGGGCTGATGATGATGACCGCAACTCCGTCCATTGTGAAGGGTAGTGAGCTCGTTGTCACTTATAATAATGGATGGATGTTAACGTAATAAAAAATTAGTAAATACTTACACCCTAAACTAACTAATGCAGTAGTCTTCTTGTAACATATCGTAGAGTAAGGGCAGTCGGTGATGTACTCTGCGCCTGCGTTGAAGTTCTGGCATAGCGGTATGTGCGTGTTGTCGTACAGACGCTCCGGCTCACACTTGTAGCATTTGATGCTCGATGACGCTGCAAATTGTTAATAACACTGAATTAATACATTTAAGCCGTGGTGGTCCAGTGGCGAGTAACCTTGCCTGCCGTGCAGGAGGCGATGGTTCGATCCCCGTCCATGCCGACTCGTACCAATGAGTTTTTCGGAATTTATGTACGATTTGTAACACCACTGGCTTTTCGGTGAAGGAAAACATCGTGAGGAAACCGGCATGCTTCAATTTCGAGGCATGTATTGTACCCACTGTCCATTACAAGTGGCGACGGGCTCACCCCCCGTCACACTGGACAGAGTTTCGGTACTACTGGTGAAACGTGGATGTTCTGAGATTTCAGAATATCTCTGACTACCCCCTCGGGGAATATAGTCGTGAGCATATGCTTGATGCTATGCTAATACATTTAGTTTTTATTTATTTGTTTATTTGAATTATAAGTGTAGAAGGCCGGTTCTATGCTCTATGGTGATTGAGTACTTTTGTATCGACGAGCATGTATGAAGAGACTTGGAGATGTGTGTCAGAATCGTATCATGTGACGATATAATATTATCTGTACCTACCCCAGTGGGGCAAAGGAGTGAGCATATTGTATGTAAATAATTGTTTATTGTTTTATATATCATAGATCGATAGATTGATGTTTATGCATCGGAACCGTACCCGTGTTAAGAAATACTCTTTCTAATACTGTGCCCGTGTTCAACAATTTATTAAGTAAGAATTTATTTTGTCTACATCTTACATAAATTACAGTTGGCATGTAAAAACTATTTGGTTTGTAATATATCTGGATGCAGTTGAAATGAAACGTGTTTCAGCATGTTCGTTAGTAATTGATACGTTTTCGGTCGAGACCAATTAACAGCGCTTAAATCTAAATAAAGCTTTAGAGCTAACAGTAATTTGAGCCGTTTAAATTCTGCTTTTTATGTATGCTAACCGAATAATCTTTTTAACAATAAGATCAATCAACCAAGATATAATACAGTGTAAATGAAAATAAAAGTAGGAATTTAAAGTTCACTTTTTACGTCAAGTTATTTTTTAGTATCGATCCACCCCGGCTTCACATCTTGTTCGGTCAACATCAGAGAAATCTAACCCCCTTGCGCTTATAAAGATTAAGATAGAGGGGCCAGAGGTTTCTCTGAACCTGACTGTACCAAATATAAAACAAATCTTTCTAGTAAATCGGTCTATCCGTGTCCGCTATTAAGTAATCTGTGGTACATCCGTATTATGTGAAAACCCTATAATAGTAGAAATAAATAAATAATTTAATTTACAATATGTAGAGAACAGATATGAAACTTCAACCGCTTCGAGAAAATATGAAGCTAAAAATAACAATAAATGTAATTATCTAAATGTATTTCTTTGTGTCTAAAAATAATTATTCACATGACAATAGGCTCGTTGTTTTGAACTGTAAAATATAGACTGGTATCCTCCATACTCAGAAACTAGTTAATCAAAACCGAATACTTTGATACGAATCCAGGAATTAGTGGCCTAGGACTATATACTATTAGATATATATAGGACTATATACTATATACATACTATTAGACGGCCCGACAGCACAGTCTGTAGTGAACCTGCCTGCTGTGCTGAGGGTCGCGGGTTCGAATCCCGTAAGGGACAAATATTTGTATGATCCATTGACCTCTTATATAACAGAAGTAGACACACAATCAGCGGTCCAAAAATGGCACATTCAAAAGAGCTCGGAAATTACGTTTCCGAGCTCTTTTGGTCTTAGTACTACGCCGACTCTCATACTGTAAACATATATAATACGACTAAGTTTAATAATCAAATATGACGTATTAGTATCACCTTACAGCATTCATACTTATTTTGTGTGGCTTATTATTTGCCGCTGTTCTGGAGTGCGGTTTTTGAAAGTCACACTTTTAAATCAGCAGTAGGAAAGAAGTATTCGAAAGATTTCCATACAAATTTTGACATTTTCTACTGCAGATTTGAACGTGTGACTTTCAAAAATACTACTCTTGTCATCGTCTGATAGATGACATCTTGTTCCTTTTTCAAAATGCCTTTTTAGAAATAAAATTTATTTTTCACCTCACAAGCTCGGAAAGATTCTGTTTATCGTTCGAAATCTGAGTGCAAAAGTGTATTTTATCCGCTAGCGTGCAAAGAGTTTTTGAAATTCGAATTTGTCTATTCAATATTTTTGTATACCGCCAATGCACTGAAAATGCTTAATAACTATTTCATGACACTGGCCAGCACGAAAATAAAAACTTTTTGAAATGTTCTTTTTAGCAATTCACTTTTTTTCCTCGCTGTTGTGAGGTGAAAAATTGTGTGTTTCGCTCGGCTGCAAAGTTATTCTGCGTCTCGTACCTTTGAAACCTTCGCTTGCTCAGGTTTCAATAAAAGTACTCGCGCCAAAAAGCAACTTTACAGCCTAGCATAACAAATAACTATTAAAGACATGTAAGAAGTATTTACAACTTTATACCTGGAGTATAAGGTATATTGTTCCATTGATAGGTATTACGCGAAAAGATTACAGAAAAAAGGCTAGTGATTGAAAACTTTTTGCAGAAGTTTAAAAAGTATTATCAATTCGGACACAAAAATTAGCTAAGATTTTGTATGAGACTATGAGTCTATAGTATTTCTGGTCAATGGTATGATCAATATTAATATTTGTACCCGAGTCATGGATGTTTGTATCTATATATTATGTATTCTATATCGTTGTCTAGTTATCATAATACAAGGTCCAGGTTAGATTCTCGAACTTTAAATGTGACTAGATCATTTGTGCGACAATGTCCAAGATATTTATTTATTTACATACTATTATATATTGTGTCCTAGGGTAGAATCACCACACCACATTACACCACATCTTTTCACATACGTACTTCGAATCTTTTACTGTACTTAAACTTAAAAAGTTTTTCAATGTTGTTGTTAGTATGCTAAATATAATATTACTTAGTTCATGTTTATAAATGTTACAAATTTTCAACAAAATACTATTGTTTGAACAAGGTTTGAACAGAAATAAGAATTAAGATTCTCCGTCAAATTCGCGTCTTTAATTATGAACAATTAAAGAACAGTTTTATCTGTCTACACTACAACATACATGTTACTATTACGACTAGGTACGTAATTGTTTTGGTTCGTTTATCTGAACAATTTTGTTTTCATATAAAATTCCTTAGATTGTTTTAGACGGTGGCTATCATTGAGGTAATATGTTAACTAGAGAAGCTACCGAGAAGTAATGTTTTGTAACACGAGTTAGGGTGCACGCGCTCTAACCCACTTAGCCTGTGCCAGGCGCTCGTCGCAGCCTGACGCTCCCAGCACGCGCCCCACACTGCTGATCATGGTGCACAGATTTTGTTCGCGTTGTCTGCTCTATACTCTATACTAAATTACTCAATGGTGGCTATTGGGAATAATACAAAAGCACTTCCGAAGGGCTATTATGTTTGAAAGGAACTGTCATATCATAACACATATCGACCTAATACCGATCTATGATCGGCGAGTTACACAATACAATAGCACTACTGGATTGAATCCGGGATAAAAACTAATATTTGTTATGAATTTGTGTATGTGGGTCGGTTTCAGCTATCCAAACATACTGATTTATAAGATTTAATAGGATTACAATACATCATCATGCATGTGTTTTGTAATAGTTACAAGCATGTACAGTACACCTTGTACAGTAGTCGATTCAAGTAAACTTTAGCATAGCATATGCTCACGACTATATTCCCCGAGGGGGTAGTCAGAGATATTCTGAAACCACAGAACATCCACGTTTCACCAGTAGTACCGAAACTCTGTCCAGTGTGACGGGGGGTGAGCCCGTCGCCACTTATAATGGACACTGGGTACAATACACGCCTCGAAATTGAAGCATGCAGGTTTCCTCACGATGTTTTCCTTCACCGAAAAACCAGTGGTGGAACGAATCGTACATAAATTCCGAAAAACTCATTGGTACGAGTCTGCTTGGACGGGGATCGAACCATCGCTTCCTGCACGGCAGGCAAGGTTACTCGCCACTAGACAACCACGGCTTAAGTAAACTTTACATACATTAATAAACTCATACCTACCATAATACCATCGGATGCTGAGAGGCTTCAAGCTGATCTTGTACGACTTGAGAGCTATTGTGCTATAAACCAGTTAGATCTTAATCCTTTGAAGTGTAGCACTGTAACTTTCACACGTAAATACAATGTGGTTCGTTTCGATTACACTCTCAAAGGTCAGATCCTACCAAGGAATACGACGATGCGTGATCTTGGGGTGGTTCATGATTCTAAGTTGCTTTTTGATGACCATATCAACACAATAGTATCGAAGGCCTATAAAGCCTTAGGGTTTGTAAAACGTTGTTCAAAAGAATTTACCAAAGTGAAGACGTTCAAAATTCTTTTTTGTACATATGTGCGTAGTAATCTGGAATACGCCTCACAAATATGGAACCCTATGTATGCGACTTATATTAACCGTATAGAAAGTATTCAGAGAAAGTTTATCCGCTATTTGTGCTTTCGTATTGGAGTCCATTATGACTCGACTGACTATCTAAACCAATGTAACAGGCATCATTTACTTCCTCTTGAAAACCGTCGTGTAATAGCAGACCTGGTATTTCTTTTGAAAATCGCATCAGGCGCTATTGATTGTCCCAGTCTTCTTTCCCAACTGCACTACAGAGTGCCATCGAAGGTATTAAGGTCCAACGCTCTTATCTACCTTCCTTCTGCATCCACTAATTATAGGATGAATACGTTTGTCTGGCGTGCGAGCAATAGTTTCAATAATCTGAGTAAGGAATATGATTTAGACCTGTTCAACACTAGCATTATATCAGCGAGGCGTCAACTAGCGCAGAGTTTTTTCTTAGCAGGATAGAACAGTTTTAATATGGGTTGGTATACCTAATCTTTATTTTCTTTTTGTTTTATATACCTATATTATGTGTTTTTTATTAGTGATCTATTTGTATTCACTGAACCTAAGTTTGTAGGTACAGGAGTGTTCTTGTAGCTTGTATTATTACAATCAATTAACTATCTATGTTATAATAACCGATACGCATGTTCGGTGCTGTACTAAGATCTTTCTTTCTTTTTAGTTTGATGTATATTAGCGAGGACCTTTAATTGGCCTTCTGTTACTAAAATAATACTGTTTAATGTATTGCATTGCGCTGTTGGTCTTCCAAAAACAATAAAATAAAATAAAAATAAATAAATAAATAAAATAATCCCTTTTAGTAAACTACGAAATTATGTGTCATGTGGTTATAGAGATAGAGGCTAGGGATCAGGTCAGTTAAGTCCTTTTTCCCGAACGTCCACTTTAGACCCGAACGTCCATTTCCTAGCCTTTTTCTCACTAAAACACTACACAAAAAACCTTCATACCCTTAGTCCCTTCTTACGACACCCACGACGTTAATAAATGGGGGTAGAGGTAGAACCAAATCATATTATACATTCAATATGACACACAATGAAAAGTGTTCGAGTTCGATTGAACGAAACTAATTTTTTCGATCTCTTAAAGCAGCCTTGCCATTAGAAGCAACAACGACCAAAAACGTAACAATGCCGAGACCACGCTATTACAACGACTTTCATTACTTGTAAAGTGACACAACTTATTTATGCCATCTGTCAAACGACACGCCTTTATAGTTAGAGACCCTCTTTACATAATGAGAGTTAACATTTTCCAAGCACGATGCTACCATCGTGTGGACTATGTTACCTACGTAACCGATGTTATTTGACAGAATAATTTATATCCATGACTCTGGTACAAATATTCATATTCATTAAATATTTGCTCCTTACTGGATTCGAACCCGCGATCCTCGGATCAGCAGGTAGGCACCACTTGATCTAACGAGCCATCAATACTCTATTCTATATTGTTCAATAAATTAATAAATTTTCTAAATAACTCAGTCGAAATAAGATAAGCTTGAAGGCTTCCGCACATTGCAGCGATATTATCGACAGCGATATCGCGACACCTTACACACTGCAGCGATTCCGCGATTCGCGTCACGCATGCGCCCTTCACTGAATGTAGTAGAAAGAGATTGCGTCAGGTTGCGATAATATCGCGGCAGTGTGTGGGATCGAGCGCGTCCCCATACAAAATGTACTGAGAACAATTATCGCAAAATCGCAGCGATAATATCGCTCGATAATATCGCTCGATAATATCGCTGCAATGAGCGGAGGCCTTAAATAAATGTAATGTTTGTTTCTAAATAAGTTAGGTCGGTAAATGTTGCGTATTTACATATTTGAGCAAAACAAATTACTTAATCAACAAAGACTATCGAACTAACGTACGTAGGTCCATATTTAATCAATGCTCAGTTTATTTAATTAGTTAAGTTCCTCTACAGTAGGATTAACGATTGTTTTATTCCATGTGGGACGTAGGCGATGTGACATTAAACTTTGATATACGTATGTACCTACTGTCGGGTCTATCGGACTCTAACCTTCGCCGGTAAAGCTTGCTATGGCCAACTCAGCTACTTATCTAGGGACCGTACTTATACTGAATTGACAAGCAGTATTTTATTACTTAGGAAGTTGTAGGTGACGATGACGTGTAGTGAATGAATTGTTATTAAGTTTTGTATTTGTAGCCGTAACATGTTGTGCGTGATACGGCTATATCGTTCATTCGCGCGCAAATAGAAAGAGAGCGGTGGCACGACAGCGCTATTTTAACGTCTGCGATGCTGCCATGCTGCCATGCTAGCCTTGCAGGTGTAGTTATTTTATCTTTAAGTGTAGGGACACCTGCGGAACGTTCGGCGCCTAACGTTCGGTTGAATACGCGCGCAACGCTTTTCCCTATACCACCGACGCATCAGTACGCGCCATTACGCCCCATTTTTCCTAGTAGACGCGTATTCAACCGAACGTTCGGCGCGGAACATTCTGCAGGTGTGTGTCCCTACACTAAAGTGTTCTGTGAGTTTTGTTATCCGTTCCCAGCTCTCATTTAGCAATGGTTTATGTAAAAAACTTGTGGGTGCTAGAAGATTCCTATCACAATAGCACAGCCTATTACGCTATGATAATACGGTTCCCCTACCTATAGCGAATACATTTCAAAAATCGTAATTCATATGTAATTACTAATTATGGATAGGACCATGTAAGTTTTAGAATGTGTACACGCTTTTTTGCACACTTAATTTGAAATTAGCCTTCATCCCGCCTACAATCTGGTTCCAGATGTGACGAAATAAAATATAGTATGTCATTTACATATACAACTAAAAGTTCGATGGCCACGCGCATCGTAATGACCTGCTTACTGATAATAATGTTTGTGGTATATTCTTTTCATGATTTTGATTTATTTATAGCTGTCCGCGACTTTGTGTACATGGTCATGTTTTATGTATAGGTACTATGTGTTATTCTAGGTAATGCATAACCTATATGGTAAGGATTCATCGAAATAAGTAGTCACTTTAGTGAAATACCCTAATAGACGTTTAAATATCCAATAAACGCAGTTTTTCACATTATTATCAAGGTGTAGAAGAGATAAAATATATGACAGGTACTTACAAACTTAGCAAATGCACGACTAATCGTTAACGTTATCTAGTAACCAAAATGTGAGTCTAGACTAGATTTTAGAACTTCCATTGGACTAGATAATGTCTGTGACAATGCCCAAGATATTCGTTTATTTATATCCTTTGCCAGCGACTTCGCCCTCGTGTGCATCTTATTGTATCCTATGTTAATCTAGGTCTTGGAATATCTGTATGCTAAGTTTCATCGATACAGCCGTTTCAGCAATTTGCCATTGCGATGAAATATAAGTTATGTTGTATTGCTCCAAGTAAAGTTCTTAAGGAAAACTCAATTCGAATCAATTCAATACTCAATAAATGTATTGCACGCAATAGTTTTATCATGATAGGGTGCAGACACAAATTTTAACCTTTCCACAATAAATGTTTTTGCAAATATTTTTGATGTACAGATCACGGACCTGAAAAAAAGACGGACGTAATCTCGTCTAATCACGAGTGAAGCACCCATTTCTTTTGTGTGCGTGCTATCACGCGGTACATAATGGTGACGGGTGTCGGACCTGCGCCTAGAGCTAGTGCATCTGTGTGAGTGTAGGTCCCTTGTAGAACAAACGAAAATGTAGGACCTTGCATGCTTCACATCTTTTTAGTGTCACATTACGTCCGTCTTTTTTTCAGGTCCGTGGTACAGATACCCAAAGTTTACATTTTAATTAAATGTGTAGGTAGATAGGTGTTAATTACGGAGGAATGTATTTTGTTATCATATCAGACCGGTTAGTGTAACCTTCAAACTGTTATTGATAAATACAATTTGAAACAATTGAAAATTTTAACTACTTATTGGAAATCTCTAGCAGACTCTCTGTTTTTAAGTTTGTTTTGACTGATTGATCAAATGAATTAAACGAATACTTTTCGGTATAGTTAACTTTTAACATCAAGAGATGACAACTGAGTGTTAATATCTAATGCGAACTTAAACAAAACATTACTTACTTTTCCAAAACATCGTGAACATCAGGAAAAATAAAGAACAATCCATTTTATAAATTAAACAACACTTAATACTCTGTGAATAAACTAAAAACTAAACTAATTGTATCACTATAAAACTCTACATTAAAATATAAAGCAAACTAATTAATAAATCACATTTGTGTATAAGTAACAGAGTCTCGTTTGTGGAGCCACATGTTCAACGGTTTACAACTGGAGTGGAATTGGCACCTCCACATTCAAGTCATGATTCACAGGAAGCAAGCCCAGTGGCAAAACGGGACATGTCCAAATATCGAAGAATTGAGGCTCTCAGACGGGCGCAATAGCGCTGAATCACGCGATCGATGTTGGCGCCGGCGCGGCAGCGACTACCGAAACTCTAAAACTTTTCGCGGTTACTCGTTCGTATTTTTCTTTCTTTAACTTACCGTGGTTTATTTTAGCAACAGGTATTGTTGACTGATACGGCGAAAGTTTTTAACCTTACTATTTTTAACTGAAGTATATTTTGACTCTTGCAAATTGGCTTCGTTGTTTTGATGACTTTTAAGATTGTTTGCTTATTCTTCCAACCACCTACCTGTTTTCTATACAACCCAAGGTTAAAAGTACGTTAGAACAAGTGTTTTTATTTAATTCAACGTCATCTTCCATTGCTGTTTTCCTAAAATTATTCGATAGTCCATTTGTGGCAGTAACAAATAACACTTATACGGGGTCCAACTGGTAAATTAATTAATTAACAAAATAAATAGCATACACATTATTGCACTTAACCTAAAGAAAAACAAAACGTATACCTACTATAAACAAATCTGCTGTCCCATACATTTGGCTCGAGTAGGTTTTCAGTTTTGTATGGAACAGCAGATTTTTTTTCGCGATTTCGATGTTGGTCCCATAGACAGAGTTGTTCAGTTTGATAGTCTGATCTGATATAAAGTGTCAGCATATTTAGAAGGACCTTGTAGGTATATGTGTAGTTTACTTTTCGTAAATAAATGAATAAGTATATAAAAATAACACTTATATGACATAACCCCATTTAGCGATCGGTCGACATGGTTGGGAAATATTGCTCGCTATCGACTGCAACATCCTTTGCCACTGAAGATAAATGTTTTGATCTGGCAGTTTTTATTTTTTATGCGTCATTATTTGCACTAACCGTGCCCATTAGAAAAACTTACAGGATAAAAGTTGTATAAATGTATATGCTCACGATTATATTCTCTGAGTATGTAGAAATGTTATACAAGGTGTAACAAAACAGCCTAGTAATATTCGAGGGGTGATTTAGTTAGACTATCAAACATACATAATTCACTTGGAGACAAGTTCGAAAAAAATTTGAAAAAGTACTGCCATATAAAGCCCGACCAGAAAAATAAAATACCTCGCCATGTTGCGGAAAATCATTGGAACTAATATTTGTACTTGGAACACTGACATTAAAGTTTATAGTCGATTGCAGCGCCCCCAAACCAGGTTTTGTATATTTCTGGTCAGGCTTTACATTTGAGTCGAATAGTTTACTGCAGTTTTATATTTGTAGAAACAGCTGATTTTTTTTTTCTCGATATTCACTTCATTGTGAAAGTTTTTGTTTGTTGGTCTAAAGTTAAACTACCTTTTGAAATATTACTAGCGTGTTTGTTACAAATCATTGAGTTTAATTATTGTTTTGCTAAGGGTTCTTTCTATACTTCTTCTTTCGTGTTATCATGAGCCATATAGCATGACAATTGCATGACAATTACTCAGAGTTATACAGGGTCCTTCTTAATATGCTGACACTTTTTTAAGGAGATGATCAGACCGTCAAACTGAACAACTTTCTCTATGGGACCAACATCGAAATCGCGAAAAAAAAATCTGCTGTCCTATACAAAACTGCAAACCTACTCGAGCCAAATGTATGGGACAGCTGATATTTTTTTCACGATTTCGATGTTGGTCCCATGTAGAAAGTTGTTCAGTTTGACGGTCTGATCATCCCCTTGAAAAAGTGTCAGCATATTAAGAAGGGCCCTGTATAAGGGTGATTGATTTCAGTGATGATATGACCGATCCGCTTTAGTTCCATATTAATAATCTTACAACAGCTTTTTATTTCAAAATCTTGCATATGCAATATACTTGACTTGTTTTTAAATCTACAGTTAACATTTGGATGTCTTAATTCTTGTAATTAATTCTTTTATCTTTTGCCACTTCTCGTCGTTCGTTCTGCAGATTGTGTCCTGCTTTGTTTCTTTTTATTTTCTGAGACGACATTTTTGTGTGTCAATGCCAAGTGCATTCCATTTAGTGACGTCACGTGTCGCTTTATTTAAGACTAGTCGATCGTTAAACGTATTTTTCTCAGTAAATTCTATAATCCTGTTGATAAATAATGAATATAAATCAAATTTATTCCATTACGTAAATAGCCTTTTTTTTTATGCTAATACATCCCACGATAGCATACTTCTTTAGGTTGCTTCAATGTTATTTATTTAGATTTAGTATTGGGCCTGGTCATGATGACTTTTATGCGTTGAAATTTTTCAGGACACACAACACACACATGTTCAAACTCTCATTGTATATTCTTCGCAAAAAGGAAACAAATGCGCATACAGTAAAATTTCTGTATAACAACTTGGAAGCAGAAGGCAATTACAACTTGAAAATCCGTTCAGCTTGATTGTTTACTTTGTACAGCTAATAGGGCTACAGGCATACTGTGTTTTAAAAGCATACATATTCACGGTTGGAAGTCGTGGTGGACTAATGTCTAGTGGCGAGCAACGCAACCATGCTTGCCGTGCAGGAGGCGGATGGTTCGATCCCCGTCCAGGCCGACTCGTACCAATGAGTTGTAGGAATATATTTACGCTTTGTAACACCACTCGCATTTTCTCGGCATGTATTGTACCATCTGTCCATTATAAGTGGCAAGGGTTCACTCCACGACACACTGGACGGACAGAGTTTCAGTACTACTAGTGAAACGTCTGAGTTTTCTGAATACCTCTGACGACCCCCCGGGGAGCATAATTATGTTTAGTCGTGAGCATATGCTGTGAGTACATGAACTCAAAACATAAATTAGCATGTCACCAAAGTTTTTATGAACGTAATGAGATCGATGAAATATTATTGATTTGTATTATACACCAGAAGCGTGGGAGTGTCACGTGCCGTGTAGCAAACAATTTGCCGGCGTCTAGTCACCGTCTGGTCTAGAATTAATTAATGTTTATGAAATAGAAAATAAAATGCAGAATATGTTTTATTCAATATTGTGAAAATTACGATGAAGAATCATAAGGGTTACGATTCAAATCTATGCTCACGTCACGACATGATATTACTTAAAAAACAAATAGTTAGGTACATATTTCTAGCTTTTTAGGCCTGCCACGTACATGCGGAATAATTCCGGACGGAATACGATTTCGTATGTATTTGAAATTCCGGTCGGAATTCTGGAGGGGGAAAATCCATACGAAATCCAATTCTGATTCGGAATTCCGTATGTGTGTGATATTTAAGAAACAAATCTTGAAAATCTGCAAGTTTCTTTAAGATGTGGCTAACCTACCTGACACTAACCAATGATTAGATGTTTTAAACGAGAAAGCCCTGAATGAGAAAGCCAAAAACATCTGAACTAAACTGCACAGAATTGATCGAGACTGAGAGCTATGCTTCTAGAGTCCTAAACAATATACCCCTGATGAAGGATGACATGATAAGATGGTTATAAAATTCAACGCAGACGATAAATAAAACCAGTGAAAATCGTGATCATTTATTATAGGTACTTATTTATAATTTAGCAGAAAACTTTTGTGAATTTCAGATTGCCATTGTAAACAAAATTGATCAACAAATTTGAGTGGTATGATTTGATCTGAGGGTACGATAGATAATTGAAATTTAAAAACCTATCTTGCCAATTGTATTGTTTGTGTGTTTGTTGTTTGTGTTTTATCTACGTGTTTTAATTTAATGCATCATAGTTTTGCTGTCTCTTGCGGGTCTGCTGAAAGAAAGCTCTTCAGAGATAAACTCTCCCTTTGTGCATGTTTTCAAAACTATGTGTATCATTGTGTCTGTGTTTACAATAAAGTATTAAAATAAAATAAATACAGTTATGCAAATCTAACCCATTCGGAGTAGCTAACAAAATGTGAATGTGGTTAGAATTCCGTTAATAAACCACAATGATTAATCTATTTTATAATTACATGAGAAGTAATATTAGCTCTACTGTAATTTCCATAGTGTTATTATATTTTGATTTCCTTCCTTCCCTTTGTGGTATTACATGAATTTAGTCATTTATGAATAATCATGCGAACCACAATTTAATAACTCATCACTATCACCGGTCATATACGTGTGCCTCCTCATTTTGCCGCCAAAACCACGAAGGGGGAGGCGTGTGTATTTTGGTAAAAGATAACGTCGTCTTTACAGAACGTAAGGACATTTTAGCTATGTCTACTGAATATGTTTTTGAACTATGTGCAGTTGAAATTTCAAAGTTAAACCTATTACTAATCGTTTTATATTGGCCAGAAAAGAATAGATGTACCGAATTGTTTTTTGAATCACTTGCAAACCTTCTACAGCTATTGTCACTTAAAGATGCTCAAAAAAATATTTTAATAGGAGGTGATTTTAATGTCAATATCTTTGAGAAAACTCCTCTTACTAGATCCCTATTGAATCTCATGCTTAGTTCAAATTTCCATCAGTTCGTTAACTTACCAACTCGAGTTACTGCAACTTCTGCTACTTGTTTGGATTTATTATTCTCGAATTTTCAACGCAAACTCTTAACTTTGTTTGTTAACGAGTACGGTTATTCTGACCATAAAGGTATTCTTGTAAAAATCGAATGTGATCAAATTAAAGACCGGAAAATATGGTATTTGAACAAAAGAACTTTTAGTGACCAACGTATGCAATGCTTTAAATCTGAATTACAGAAAGTAGACTGGAACCATGTTATCTTAAATGACAGGAACGTTAACGATAATTATACACATTTCCACGAAACCTTAAAAATAATACTAAATAAATGCATACCAAAAACAATGATAAAGCTTAAACACAAATCTAAAAAAACCTGGTTGACCAATGGCATAAAGATCTCAAGTAAAAACAAACGGTTGCTGAAAATCCTCATCACAAATACTAATAATCCTATCCTCCATAATCACTATACCCAAGCAGCAAAACAGATCGTGACTAAATCAATTTTGCCTTAAATATACCTAAACTTCGCATTAACCAAGGCAAGCTTTGCTGAAGTCTGTATTAATAAATTCAAGTTGTCTTAGTTTTCAGAAATACCGACTTAAGGATTAGTTAAGTTAAGTAGTATTAACTTTGCCTTAAGTATGTCCACGCGAAATGCAAACTTAAGCATAAAGTTACTGAAAACAGAATTAACGGAGATATAGTTAAATTTAATAGTGTTTAGAAGTATTACTTAAGTTCTACTTAAGGCAATTACCTAAAGTTCGCCTTAAGTCTTCCTAAGGTTATCCAGGTCAACCGGTTTCTTTAAGTCGTTCCTTTGAAATTGCAATTTAAGTGGTTGTTTACTTAGCTAATGCTTGTGTCAGTACCATCAGCCTTAAAGGGACGTTTTTAATATAAAGTAACAAGTTAGTGCTACAATTTGTGTTTATAGAAGTAACATTAGCATAATTAAAGTTAAGAAAATTAAGAAATTTTCTACGTCGTGTAAGAAAAATGTGACCGCAAATTCTATTCATGCCGAAGATTGTGCAGTAAATGTTAATCCGAGTAGTCCGAGTACAGCCGGTGCAAGTGACTCCTTGTTAATAGATCCTTGTTAACAGCATTCAAAGTTTACAGTCTGTCTATAAAGTCATGACCTAATAATTGTAGTATCGTGGTGTTGCCAGGTTATGCTTGATTTTGACGTTCTTGCGTGGAGACAGCGCCCAAATTTTTGTCAAGACTTTTTAGACAGACTGTATCATGTTTGCCAGCACATCCACCAGGCCCGCATAGGTTGATGAAATCATAGAAGACACGAACAGCGAACTTGAATACGTAACTTCATCAAAAGAAGAGCGTGATTATATTTTTTTAAAGTGTGGTCTATCTCCCATAATATACCACAACGTACAATTCATCAGGAATATGAAACAAAAATAATCACGAAAAAACCAACAGAATAATACGCAAAATAGTAGATTCGTATTCTGTATAAAAATGTCAACTGTTTCCTGTTACGTTACGGTTCAAAAGACACATTTCTTCAAAAGTAGGAAGGCCATAACCGGAACGGAACCTTTGCGTACGGAACCCTAAAAAATACAACTCTTTACATGTTTATGTTGTGACTGAGATACATAAAGTAGATACAAATACGACGCGTTACGTCAAAAGATTCAAGATTTAGAGTGTAGGCCTGAGGTTACCTCAGTTTACAATTATTTATATACATAAATGCCAAATTATAATTATCATTGTCCTTAGGTAATACATAAGTAGTACCTACTTACTTACTTTGAATCACTTGTTTTTCTTTAAACAAAAAACGAATTGTTCAATCTTGCATTGGCCTTTTGTTTTCAGAAATCACAACAACAATGACAGATGAGAAGAAAATAAAATATCCGTCGAATCAGTATTTATCAAGTACTAGTTAAGGATGACTTAAATCGACACGGTATTTACTTGTATTATTTGAAGTCACACTTCGGTATAAGTTAAGTATAACATTACTTGAGTAATTAAGCAATAATTATAAACACATTTAACTGATCCTTTACTATGATTTACCAATACTGTATTGCTTTTACTCGTACTTAGCACATGCAATATAGATTTAACGCCATTTTGAATGATCTGCAAATTTGAACAGGTTTTTTATTAAGTTTAGTCTTTGTTATTTTTGGCACTCTCTTAATTTTACACAATTTTACATTGTTTTGCGTAACGAAATCATCATTGATATTTAATATTTAATTAAATTTCGAAGAAAAAGGAAAAAAAAAACTGTTTTTATGGTTTAATTTTTTGAATTTTTAATACAATTACTTTGTAATTTTTGAAGCCCGCCTGTTTTCTAAGAATATTTGTCCATTTCACACGATAAACGAATGTGCGTTTAAATTTTTACTTTACGTATCGACGAAATAATGCATTACAAAATAATAATAACTATCAGAGCCATTTTGTTTATTATTCATCATAGAATATTAAGTTGGAAAATGTTACCACCATAATTTATCTTTACTGTATCTACGTAAAGTATAATAATATATTATGAAGGTAGGATGAAATTTCAAACCAAAAATTTTTACTTAAGTTTATCTACGAGAAGTCAACTTTCCTTAAGTCGTACCTAAGTTTATCTTAGTTTATCTTTAAAGTAGTATGAAGTCTATCTTAACTCATTCAGTACTCCATATGCCCACTTTTGCCTAACTCTGCCTTCTAGTGTATCTACAAGATATCTTGAGGGACGGATGGTATTACCTAAGTCAATAACCGAGAATTTGGTTATTGAATGAGAGATATCTACAATTCAGACTTAAGGAAAGATTTTGCGGCTTGGGTAAGCAATATGAAAAACTATTAAAAAAGGTCGTTTCAAAATAAAAAAAATTTAATTACATTAATAAGGTTATAAAATCTGATAATATAGTTAAAACGATGTGGGCAATCATAAAAGAAAGAACGAACAAACTTCCTAAAAAACATATAAAAAATATCAAATTAAAGATTCATAATACCCTTACGGAAGATCCGATTGTAATTGCTAACCACTTCAATGAGACATTTACATCGGTGGGCAACGATAATAATACTTCCTCGGCCACAGATCCTCCAGTAGGCCGGCCGGTTATCAGTCCTGCCAATAACTCTATCTATATATTGCCCGTAGAACCCCACGAAGTATTAAACATCATTCGCAACTTAAAAAACAAACGTAGCTTCGGTTTCGACGAATGCCCTCCAGTTTTAATTAAGAAGTGTGCCGACGAGTTTCTTCTCCCTCTCACAACTCTTATTAATCAATCCTTTTCCGAAGGTAATTTCCCAGATCTACTCAAAACATCCATCGTAAAACCTATTTATAAAAAAGGAGAGCATACTGATAGTAATAATTATCGACCAATAGCACTTTTATCCACCTTTTCCAAAGTATTTGAAACGGCAATGTCTAGAAGGCTGTATTCATATTGCGAACATTTTAGTATCTTACACGAAAGTCAGAACGGATTTAGGAAAAACAGATCTACCACTCTAGCGGTTTACAAGTATATACAGGAAGTGCTGAATATCATTAACGATAAGAAATATGCCGTGGGTATTCTTCTCGACATGAGTAAGGCTTATGAGAGAGTATCCTACGAAATATTATTACAAAAACTATACGGTATAGGTATACGAGGCATAGCCCATGACTGGTTCGCTTCCTATCTCACGAACCGCGAGCAACTCGTGGAGGTGGAAAATTACAACCATCAAACTGGAAGAATATCCCACATAAGATCGTGCAAAGTGTATGTAACCAAGTCCATCCCCCAAGGAAGTGTACTAGGGTGCATCTTATTTTTAATCTACATAAACGATTTGCCAAAAGTACTCAACACCACTAGTGTTTTATTCGCGGATGATATATCGCTTGTTTTCCCATGCTCCGGCGTGACTCAGTTGAAAGACATCTTGGATAACGCGTTCCTTACTGTTTTTGACTGGCTTAATGATCATAACCTAGAAGTAAACCTAAATAAAACCAAATTAATGGAATTCAGACCCTACCAAAAACAACCTTTAAACATAAATTTCACATTAAATAACACCAAATTAGAATGCGTAAACACATTCAAACTCCTGGGCCTAAATATTGATACAAATATAAACTGGAAACATCACATCATGGTAATCGCCAGTAAATTATCCAGCTTCACATATGCCCTACTTGAGCTTAAAAAATCGACTGATACTAAAAGTGCAAAAATGGCCTATTATGCGTACGCTCATTCATGGCTCCAATACGGAATTATACTATGGGGAAACAGTACGGACGCTACAGATTTGTTTATACTCCAAAAAAAGTGTATTAGAATCATTACTAACATCAATCAAATGGAAAGCTGCAGAAAATATTTCACTGAATTAAAAATTCTCACGTTAACATGCTTATATATAACAGAAATTTCGAAATTTGTAAGGAAAAACAATCACCTTTTTATTCAACGTAAAGAACTCTTCACCCGTCCCTATAATCTACGGAACCAACATCAACTAGCACTTCCCCAGTCTAAATTACAAATGCATCGAAAAGGGCCTTATGCTATGTGTGTAAAAATTTATAATAAACTTCCAGACTACATCCAAAATGAACCTAAGTTTGGTACATTTCAAAATAAATTAAAAAGTTTTTTGCTAGAAAAAAGTTATTATACACTACAAGAATATTTTTGTGATAATTTTAAATAATAGATAGTAGTAATAATGTTGTCTAGAAGACCATGAGTGACATGATTGTATTCAGATTCAGTGCACAATAATACAAAATAATGTAGTTCAGACTTAGGATTCTATTGATGTTAATTGCTTATATTTAATTCTTGGTTTCTAGCCGGTGTGTAAATTTATATTTTTTTGTTTCCAAACTTGTTGTTGTAAGTTGTAAATTTGTTATCTTTTAGTATTTTAATAGTTTTAAGTTATAATTGAATTGCAGTGCCCTACCAGGGTTCATGTGTGTACTTATCTAATTGTAAGACCTTTTATAACCACATGAGAGCAATAAATATATTATTATTATTATTATTATAATATAACCACAGAGTAGGTACCTACTTTGTAAGATAATTAGGTTAGGTAGGTACTGGTCAAAAAAAATGTAAACGAATGTTTTAAAACATGAATAAGTAACTACATTACATATTATCACAGTACACATCTTTGCTTATAGGATCCCACTGCAAGGCAAAGGTCAACCTCACAAATTATGGTGAAAGGGAGTGGGCCATACTCCACAACGCGGGCTCAATGCTGATTAGTGGAGGCAATTAAACTTGTCAGATAATGTTTTACCCAGTGAGGTTTTACCCGTCTTAATAGGTCTCTGACCTGACTTATCGAATAGTTAAGTTCACCGCCATCTGACGGAACTATCTGGGAACAAATCCTTAGCGTGCCTTCTAAATTACGGAGACGGTCGAGATAAAATATCACTTAACTGTCACCCATCCAAAGACTGACCAAACTTGACGTTCCTTAAGGGTATATTATTCGGAGCGCGCTCCATACAAACGTACTATGGTGATATTTTCAATACTAACCAATTAAAGTCAATGAAATTTTGCAGAAACAATCTAGAAACAAATCTCTATGCTTGTATGGAGTCAGATTTTCGTTAAAATGTATAGTTTTCAAGTTACAGTGCCTCAAAGATTTCGAATCTTAAATTAATCCTAGCATTGAAACTGTATATTTTAACGAAAATCTGACTCTATATAAGCATAGAAATTAGTTTTTAGATTGTTTCTGCAAAATTTCATTGAATTTAATTGGTTAGTATTGAAAATATCACCATAGTACGTTTGTATGCAGCGCGCATTTTCGCTCTCGGAATAATATTCTCTTAACTTCGTTTATCGTTTTCAATACAGCAGCCCCATTACACCAACGAGCACCTCACACATTTTATGTGTGAAAGGAAAAATAAAAGCCGTAGTATTTATGTTTTTTTTTTATGTTGTTTAATAGTAACAGGTGACAATGGAACGCTTGGAAGTTTTTTTATTTGACTCTCCTCCTTACACCGGCACCGATGCCGTTATCATTACGAGATATAAAACGAGATTAGGGAATCCTTAGCAGTACGAGGCCCTAACCCTAATGTTGTTGCCCAAACTCGACATATAGACATAGGTATATATTTACAAGACAACTTATTTATGTTCCTAAATATACACCACTAGTTTTTTAGGGTTCCGAAGTCAACAAGGAACCCTTATAGTTTCGCCATGTCCGTCCGTCCGTCCGTCCGTCTGTCCGCGGCTTAGCTCAGAGACGCTTAGTACTAGAAAGCTGTAATTTGGCATGGGTAAACATATTAATCACGCCGAGAAAGTGGTAAAATAAAATTATGAAATTTTTTTTTTTTAGGGTACCTCCCCTACCCGTGAAGTGGGGACGCAATTTTTTTTTCTCGTCTATCCCATGGTGTGGGGTATCGTTGGATAGGTCTTTTAAAAATACGGTGGGTGTGGGAAAACCATTTTTCGATTTAGGGATCCGTTAGCGAAATATTAAGCTTTAAGGTGCTAATTTTTGTTAGAGTCGAGTGTCCCCCCCCTCTGCCAGCTAAACGGTTGTTTCTAGATATGTGAAAAAATTCATGGCAGTAGTGTATATAATGAAATTAAAAGGAAAACTATCACCGCTAAGTTAGCTTTACAAGTTAACGAGTAATAGTCGACCAACTTAAAAAATTTACTTTTTAGACTTTATTAGCCGTCAAACCGTAGTATAAAACAAAAAGCCCCCTTCTAAGTTCGTATATTGTGACGGGCAACTACGGAACCCTACCCTGCGCGTGGCCCGACACGCACTTGGCCAGTTTTTATTATTAGTACAGACCGTGAATATGAACAACTTGCCCTAAGGAACAGGGGTCGAAAAACGAGAAATGTTTGTGGATCTCCCATACAAAAGTGAGGATCGGCCGATCGATTTTCTATGGGAGGACCAAAAAATTTTCTTGTATTTCTACCCATGTTCCTTAGGGAAAGATGTTCATATTCACGCCACGGTCTGAATACACCCTCAAAGTTTCGTTACTAATTAAAAACTATTGGTGTATTATAATACATAAATATATTATAAACAAACTGACTTAATAAATCTATGTTGGCTTAAAATAAGGCTCCTTTTACACGACACGATGAAGAAGTTATCAATCAAATATACAATGTCACATGCCCGCTTCGATCAACAATATCCAACTAGATAACGCGTCAGCGCTCAAAACATGTCCCGGCAAATAACGCCTCACTATTGGAGTGAGGTCTTATTTTGAATTAGTTGCGTTCGAACAAAGCCAACGTAAGCACGTCTCGCAATGCCGCAGTGTTCCTTTTTTAAATTACTAGGAATTATAAATAAATAAATAAATAACGCTCACAGGCACATACATTGTAATGATCCCAAACTAAGCACTAAAGGCTTTTATTATGGAAACCATACAACAACGGCACGAACATATAACATCCATGACCGAACCGGGATTCGAACCCAGGACCCTGGTTTGGCAGTCCGGCGTGGTAACCATTACACCAACCGGGTCGGGTTATGGTTGCTTTGAGGTCGAAATTATAATGTATTCGGACTGTTTTCTCGGTTCGTTAACAAAAAATGTTGTATATTCACGAGGACAGAATTTCTCTTTGATTTTGTATGCGACCCGTTATCTATTTGTATATTGTTGATCGAAGCATGCCCGTGACAAGTATCGAAAAAAAAGGAGGCGAAGCTGGTAGCAAAGCTTCTGTCTATCCCGAATAAAGATGATGGGTCCTGAATGTATGTATTAAAAGGGGGAACGCCCTGTGGATGTGGGCTGATTTGATTAAGTTTTAATTGTAAAATGTGTAGTAAAATTTAATTAACAATTGATTACATTTGTCAAGAGAAGGTTTATTCTTTGTAATAAGAGTGACGGACCACTGACTGACATCCAGGTTGCAGGACTACCTATTCCTGGAAGTCAGGACCAATATCCTTACCCTTTCTACATTGTATTTCTACTGTTTTGCTTATACTGTACTACATTTGTTGTCTTGTAAAATAAACAACTTTTTTTTAATTGTAACAATCTTTTAATTATCATGGGACTGCAAAATTCGCAGTAAAGTAAAATTTTCTGACTAAGATACTTATTATTTGTTCGTAGCATAGATACATAGTTGTATATTCATTTGAAATAAACATTCTCTATTAACTTGTCAAGTGGAACTAGGATAAGCAATCTTTAAAACATTACTATATATATAGGTACTTATTTCCGAGTTAAATTATAAATCAGACTAGCAACAAAGCTCAACTCTCGTAACTAGCGATACTGGGTGATTTTATAAACACATTCCCTATTTTCAGGGGTGATTAAGACCAACAAGAAAGTGATTACAAAATCACCTAGCATAATACAAATAATATACTTTAATAACAACATACAACATCACTGGTCCTTTGGACGCAATTATTATATCACATCATTTTGAGTCAACAATATAAAGTTTAGGCCGTGTGATAAGAGTATTGGCGAACAAAGTTCCCTCACATGAGGTGCATAACGTAATAAAAAGGACTCCGTTTCGACCTTAAAACCGATACGAAAAATCACCCATCAATCACGACATTAAATATAAGGATACATTTTCTGGATATATTATGGTAAAATTTTTTGACAGGTATTTTATTGCCTTATCGCCTTTCCTTGTTACTGAGATATTCCTATTTACACAATAAGAAATTTACATAAATAGCTAAGAGTTCTTATTGTGTAACTAACGAATTCAATTGGTATCCAATCGACGTGGTGTTTTTTTGGCAGTTCTTAGCTATTCTGCGTCTTTAGTTAATTTAATTCAGGTAATGGACATGATGATCACAGTAACGAGTCGCGTGGCTAAGGGGGTATCAAGTGGACGTCTGTTCGGCTTGCGATTTAATTGGCCACGTGGATCCGCCATTTTATGGTTTTTTTGTTTTAAAAACGGGGCTTTGAGATCGCAATATCCTACTACCGTGCAATACCTAATAAATATATCTTCAACACTTGACACTGGCGAAATCTAACAAGGAAACACCATTAACAAAAATAGAATAGAAATAGAAAGATCACAGAAACAATATATTCCTTAAAATAGCCTTGCACAGTCACGTTACCGATCTCGTAAACGTCTGTGTTCGCCAACATTCTTAAAAACGATGCACATTTATTTAGCCTAATTTTATTTTATTTATTAACTACCTAAGGCTGTTGATGTACTTCATAAGATTGAACACGACTATGACGCCCATGATGTCGGTGTATCCTTCGTGGTTCGTGTTCGGGGATGTGTTGCAGAGGTTGCTGCGGCAGTAGCAGTATCTGTAATGAGAGGGTTGAATGATTAGTTTGTGGAACTGACTTTTGGCTTACAGTACTTTAACTTTAAATAAAAGTCGGTACATTACGGGGGTTTTTTCTGTATATTTGTCGGCTAAAGTCACGTAAAGTAGTTAAAGTTAATTACCACCACATGAAACGTCATTCCATCCTAAATGTTCATCTACCAAAGTTTTAGCAAAGTTTGATTTTAAATTTGCTTTCTGTCCATCCAGATAGGAATACGGTTTTGATTTTATATTATTTATACGTAACATAGCACATGGCTTTCTACCTCGCTGACTACCTCTCGTTAAATATAGTCGTGAGTAGGTATATTTTGAATATCCACATTTCAGCGGCAGTGGCCAAACTCTGTTCAGTTCAATGGGGCCGGGACAGGGACCTTTTAATACCTGACTATATTAACTCAATTTTATATGGAACCAAACTTTGATCGTATTGTTATGTTTCGATGTAACGCTCTCCCATTACACTGACATCTTGACAGCCTATTCCTGTAGACCTAGTACTGGTTTCAGAATATCTCAGACTACCCCCTCGCTGAATATAATCATGAGCATATGCTTATATGCTAGTACTCGTAACACTATCACAGCTTATTGTAATTGTAATAATGACTACTAAGGAAACATGAAAGTACTTGGTCGGTGTAGTCCTCTGCCCCTTATCGTCAACGTCTTCGCAGCCCTCCACGTAGGGCTCGTGCACCTCCATCTTGAGCGACCACTTCCCATTCTTGTAGCCCTAGTACTTGTAACTCTATCACAGCTCGTTGTAATTGTAGAAACAATAACTAAGTACCTGGTCGGTGTAGTCTTCTGCCCCTTATCGTCGACGTCTTCGCAGCCCTCCACGTAGGGCTCGAGCACATCCATCTTGGGCGACCACTTCCCATTCTTGTAGCCCTAGTACTTGTAACTCTATCACAGCTCGGTTTAATTGTAGAAATAACAACTAAGGTAGTACCTGGTCGGTGTAGTCCTCTGCCCCTTATCGTCGACGTCTTCGCAGCCCTCCACGTAGGGCTCGAGCACCTCCATCTTGGGCGACCACTTGCCGTTCTTGTAGCCCTAGTACTTGTAACTCTATCACAGCTCGGTTTAATTGTAGAAATAACAACTAAGGTAGTACCTGGTCGGTGTAGTCCTCTGCCCCTTATCGTCGACGTCTTCGCAGCCCTCCACGTAGGGCTCGAGCACCTCCATCTTGGGCGACCACTTGCCGTTCTTGTAGTCCTGGTACTCGTGCTTCTGTGGCGCGCAGTCTCGTAGCGTCGCCTCTATTCGTACTGAAATATTATTTGTCTAGATTATTTATCTAGAAATAATTTTAATCTCAATATTTCATTCATTGGTCGCACTCAGTTAACATTCTAATCGGATTTGACAGGATTGAATAAGTTATGAATGATACAGGTATAATTACTACTTTATTTCAATAATGGTGCCGTTATTATCTTTAGCAAAGCTAATATTTAGCTATTAAAATGGCCTACTTAGTAAGGATTTAAATTACTAGAGCTATTAAAGTTAACTTAGAAATTATTAAAATGTCATGCTGGTGTCCTTGTAAAAATCAAACAAGTATCATAGTGACATTATGTAATTTTAAAGCTGAGTTGAAAATCATCATCGATAGACATGTTCTTACTACAACTCTACTTTACCGATATCTCATTATTAGCTTAAACATATTATAATAGGTACTTATGTGAAGATTGTGGTGTGGCCTTATCTAAGAAAAGTGCCCGTATACGTAATCTACCGTTTTAAGAATCTCATGAGATGGAAAGGAGAATTCGATTAGGATGGGCTGCTTTTTGTTAACTGGATGACGTCTTTAAGTCTAAACTCCCACAATGCCTAAAGGCCCAGGTGTTCTGCGCACACTAGGCAAAACATGCACCAAATAAAAGTCGCGTTGCTAGGCATATCGCTTGTGGACCATGTACCCAACGTAGAAACCCCTCGAAGAACTAAGGTCGACGACGTTGGAGACCGGATTACAAAGTTGAAGTGGACATGGGCAAGACATTTGGCTAGAAGAGATGACGGTCGGTAGACTAAGGCAATATCGGTTGCGGGTCAGACATGGATCAGATTGGTCAGGACCGTGAGGAGGAGTGGCGGAGGAGTGGCGATGGCGCAATAAAAATGAGGCCTATGCCCAGCAGTGTGTTGATGTGGGCTGATTTGATTGATTGATTGATTGATACGTAATCTACTATTATAATATCTCCACAAGGTCCGTTTTCCCAGTTGCCGCACATACCTATCACCTGAGACTTCAAACAAACCACATCCACCCACTGTTGGGCCTCGGCCTTTTATAATATGAATCAGATCCAATGACTCACCCTCATAATAATATCATCTTACCAAACGCAGGTTGTCCGTCTTTTTAAATACCCTAGTAGCCTACTACTAAATGTTGGTATCTGAGTTTCTGTGCGAAGATTGAGTCAGAGGTTTACCAGCCGTTGTTAAAATTTCAACTCTATTCAGCGCAGACAATGGTTAAAAAGAAACGCTGCGCTATATTCAATACACAATATTTGTTTACGCACCTCCATTCAATATGTCAAGATGTATGTCTTGTTTCATACACATGGTGGAGTAGGGGCAGTCGATGACGAACGTGTCGGAGTAGTCGAAGTGCATGCAGAGTCGCTTAGTCGTGTTGTAGTAGTGGCCCGGGGGCGGGTTTATGTGGCACTGGTAGCATTGCAGCGAGGATGCTCCTGGAATTCGATTACAGTATTGATTAGAGGCGGAGGTATATTTGATCTTCATTAAGGGAAAGGAAATTAAAAATAAAAGAAAGTTGGTAGTTGCAACTGTGTTTCTGACCACCCCGAAAGGGATTACGGTCGTGAGTTTATGTATGTATTGTATGTAAAAGATAGAACAAATATATTATTAGGTATAGGTGGGTAAAAGGCAGGTAGAGAGAGATTGAAAAGCAAATTCTGCATTTGGTTTTCGATGAATTTTGTTTCCTTTTTTTTTTTTGTTAAGTTTACGGATGTCTTGCAGAACAAAATGGCTTCTTCAAATCATTACATTCTTAATGATTGTCTGCTATATGTTATTATATAATGATTATGGATGCAAACACAAAACTTCAAGGCTCTATACAAAATGTACGATAAGTTCCCTAATAATCACAAGGAAGTGGATATTTTTTTTTTCTTATAACCATAAATCGTTTAAGTTGCTAACTCTTTAAATTAATTGAACAACCTTGTCTATGGGACAAACTATGAAATCGCGAAAAAAATATCCGGTGTTTCATACATTTTGGTCAAGTAACTATAATATACAGGTTGGCAAAAAAGTCGTGATAAAAAATGAGGGCTCTGCCTCTACGCAAGAACGTCAAAATCAAGCATAACCTGGCAACACCACCATACTAAAATTTAAGTTCCACCTGTCACCACGATCATGAATTTTTTACCAAGCTATAATTAGCTATTGACGTTGTCTATGGAACAGAACAGCAGATTTGTTTTTTCGCTATTTCTGTTGGCTCCTTATTGAAAGTTGTTCAGTTTGATAGTATTAAGCAGCCTGTTCGATATGTAACGCATTTAATTTTACTCGCTTTATACTGCACTGGCTGAGCATGAAATCATTCTATTCGAACATATCAAACCTTTGTTTTTCTCTGAGAAATTAATTACTCTTTGACTTTTGACTTTGACTCTATGTACGAGTATGAAATATTTACTTTGTATTACTCTTATTTACCATACCATTATCAAAGTGCATAAAATAAAGCAAAATAAGCATTATAGTGAGGACGCTCCTTAATAGTCGTCCGCGAGGCGTCAATAAGGCAGATAATAGTTTGATTGTATGGATTGACTGTGGTTTACCTCATTTGTATAGTATGGTAATGAGGTAAAATTACACTAAAGGTAAGCGTATAATACGACTGGCCCCACCGAGACAGGCCTCAGCTCAAAAATTCTCCCATATCGCTTCTATACAATTTATATTAACTATAATTATGCTTTTCGCATACCACGCCGCGCCGGGGCGAAGCGGGTCGTATTTTTACGGGTCGTTTTCCGCTCGTGCGATACTTTTCTAATCACAAACGAATTATGCATAATCTCCATACTGCATAGAAATTGCCACATTCTCCACTGCTGATTTGAACGTGTGGCTTTCAAAAACACCACTCCAATATAACGTCAACCCGGCCTCTAACGGTCTGGCCACGGGACAGGGCGGCGCGAAAAGCTATTTTCCAATACACTGCCTACGCGCCGTTGGATGCTTGCGTAATAGTAGGGACACATCGCTCAGTGTGACTGTATGTGAAGATTGTTACCGCCTGGCCACGGGACAGGGCGACCGGCGGCGCGTCTTGCGATTTTTGAATACACTGCCTACGCGCCGCTGCGTGCTTGCGTAATTGTAGGGACACAACGCTCAGTGTATTCTAAAATCGCAATTCGCGCCGCCGGTCGCCCTGTCCCGTGGCCAGGCGGTTAAGCATGCGTTTTCCATTGCGATGCGTCCCGCCCGCCCTAATATGCGCTTACCTTTAAACCAATCAAATTAAAATTACGATGAGGCAAATAGCATGATATTTAAATATTAGCTAACAGTGTAATTAAGTAAGTATTATTACTTGACAGTTTAATGCAGGTTTATTGAATGTACGTGTAGTTTTAATTACTCAAACTTGAAATGCTGTTGTGTAGAGTATGCGTGATTCAGTTTACCTACGTTCGGTTCTTATTGGTTTGCATGTCAATGTCGTGTCGGTGGAACCTTCACATTATTTAGAACATTGTTTAGTATACTTAGCTCTAGTTCACGCTTAGTTATGTTAAATGTGGCATTGTCGATTATATACCTTGCATCCGTTAAGATGCAAATTCAGATTTTAAACTTCAATCAGTATTAAATCTTGAATTTATTTTATTTTTATGTTAATTATTTGAAGGTAAACGTTATGATTTATTATGAATGATGATATGATTAATTGATGGGACTCTGCTTCTAAATTGACAGCAATTTTTTATGATATTCAATTTGATGGGTTGACTCTTAGTTTAAAAGGATGCCAGTGATTTCAATTTCACCCTGTATTTCTTTGTCAAATTAATTAACCTAGTCGTCTCAAATGTATGGGACAGTAGATTTTTCCTCGATGTTGGCACCATAGTGTACTCTTAATTAATCCGTGACCATAGTAAAAGTTGTTTATTTTAATGGTCTTACTAACCCTTGGGGTGTTTTGTTACACGTTGTTTAAGCAAAAAGAAATATTTTTTTAATATTTTATAGCACTGAAATTAGTGAGCGATTATATCGTGTGGTAATTAGCAAATAGTAATTACAGGGCAATGAACTATTATAAAAAGTAAAATGTATTATTCAACGAAATAATGAATGCTATAATTTTGTAAGTATATTTCAGACAACCGGCCACGATATACATTTTCTTCGGTCAATGACTTCTAAAAAAAATATGCATGAGACGCGAAGTGTTGTCTAAATTGTTTAGACATCTGTTGATTTCGATTCAATGTAGGCGCTTGTAAAACAATTTAGCCACCTGCAGTTATTAAAGAAACAGGTGATTATTATGTTTTATAAGTTTATGACAGGTTAAGGGCCGTAGGACAACGAACAAAATTATACCTACCAGGGAATACAATTAAATGCCTTACATATCGAACAGGGTGTTTCATCCAATTGAACAACTTTCACTATGGAGCCAACTTTGGAATCGTTAAATAGTCAGCTGTTTCATAGAATATGTCAACCAAAATGTCTACTCTACTCGACCTAAATGTATGAATGAAACAGCAGATTTTTTTTTCGCCAATTCAATGTTGGTCCCGTATCGGGCAACATGCTGATCCGCAGGTTCAATGGCTGCACAAGGTCAGTAAAAGTGACACTTTTCAATTCATATTGTCAGTCATTCTACGCCAGCAGCCTGTGGGTCAATTGCACACTCAGCTCGCTGAATGCTCTGCGCGTCCAATACAACAACATTTTCAGAATGCTGTTGGGGCTTCCACGCTATTGTAGCGCGTCCGTCATGTTTGCAGAGGCGAGAACGGACGGATATCATGCAATTATGAGGAAAAAGGCAGCCTCACTCGTCAGCCGACTGCGTGCAAGCCATAACAGCATTCTGGAGATGATAGCAGGCAGGTTTGACTGCCCCATCATCACACACTGCGTGAAAGTGATGATTTAACTTATATATTCTGTTTGTGTTGTATTTTATTTGATGTGTGTACTTACTAACATAGTTTATAAGTCAAACACTGTTACTAAAACATGGATCTTTGTTATCTTTTTATGAATAAATATTATTATTGAATGTTGTTGTTTTTAAAGGGATAGTCAGACTATCAAACTGAACAACTTTATCGATGGGACTAACATCGAAAGCGCAAAAAAAGAATATGAAAAATATTTACCACCCTATAATTTAAAGATTAACATCACATAATTTTTCTAAAATAAGTTAATTTGCGGATGTTACTGTTTTTTTCTGAAACAAAATAAGTACCTAATTCGATGAGTCTACTTTGTTTGTTTACACTATCAGTTTCTGCAAAGTGTTCAATGAATCACTGTTCTACAGACTCCCACGCAGGTTCACATTGCGCACGCGCCGGTGAATGGACGTTCTTGGAATCGAACCTTGTTCTCTTTGACCACCGGGCGACTAATATCGCACACCATTGTCCTAAAACTATACAATTTCAGTTATTCGTCTCGTGTGATGGTTGAAATTAGTTTTTCTAACCTGTGTACGACATTACCGACTACTCTGAAACGGTGAAGGGAAACTAAGGAAACCTGCATTCGCTGAAGAAGGAATTCCGATGCGTATTTTGAAGTCTAGCAATCCGAATTGGGCACGCATGGTTGACTAAGAGTCGCGTGGCTAGCTTGGGGGCTCTCGAATTGACGTCTTTCGTTCGGCTCCCGATTTAAGCGGCCACATAGTTCCGCCATTTCATGGCGGTTTCGAGTGTGAGTTTTTGTATAAAAACAGGGCTTTGAGATCGCCATATCCAGTTACTGTACAATCCTACCTAATAAATTATCTTCAACACTTGACAATGCCGAAATCAATTAAAGAAACGCCATTACATAAAAATAGAATAGAATGGTTTACTAACGCCCTTAACCCTCCTTGAGGGTAAGCCTGTGCCACACCATGGACACTGTCAGCTGATAGCTGTCATTTCACATTTCACATTTCATACAAATGGGAAAGATAGATAAGAAGAGTTAAGCATGTGCGATACCGAGCGAGTGCGAGCGAGACGGGAATACATATTTGCTTAAGAGGAACCACGATTCAACCAGAGCGGGTGAGGCAAAAAGTCGGTATCTGTGCCTGTGCCCTGTTTATACAACTATTGAAGTAATTTTTGGTATAAGTATCTAGTAGGTCACGTCATAATTCAATTCTGAAATGGGTATTTTATTAATGAAGTCTTTTATCTTATTCCTGTTTTTTCAAAAATGTTATGCGGTAGGACTGGATTACCTAAATAAAGAAGTAATGGATGACCATTCAACAAATGCAACAAATGACGTCGAAGAACCACGCAGAGTCGGTGACGATTCATATTTGAACGAATACGAAGACGAAGACGGAGGTGTTCTTGAGGATGATAATTTCACGTTGTACCTGTACAGAAAAAGAACAACCGGGAAATCTAAAGCGACCACCGTATCTACATCTACTTCTACCGAAATGAAAGTATCTAAAGAACAACAAACGACACCAAACATATCAATGAAAATAAACATGTTTAAAGAGTATGACTATACTTATGACGAAGCTTCCCCAGTAGCCCTACGTGAAAATATAAAGGATAACTCGGTATCAGATTTAACGACGCACTCTGACGTTGACAATACCGAGACAATTAAACTGAAAAACTCGAGTTTGTTATCGGGAATTTATAGCTTGGAACCAGCGGCGGCCCTGTTCGACTTCAAAACGAAATCTAAGCTCTATACCGGCATTAACAGCACTGTATGGTACGTCCCAGAAAAATACCCTTGCTGGGATTTACCTCTATTATACGGTGTACTGGGACCAAAGAAAAGCAATTCTGATGTGTTTCTTATATATCCTGTAAGTCTAAAAGATGTAATAGATGACAATGTGGAACAAGATACTGAGACAAGAAAATTTTATAAAGACGTTCACCTCAACAAGTGGTGTGGAATGCCACCTTGCTATGCTGATCATACCCTATGTCTGTACCCTGGTAATTCACTCTCTAAAATATGCTATGACAATTATCGTGTTCGAGTACCGACCGTGCTGAAACACATAGCTTTGGTTAATACGTTGAATTCAATGCGCAATCATGTTGCTAAAGGTGCTCGAGACCAATATCCATATTTGCCTCCGGCTGCTAATATGAAGCAGATTTTGTACGATTATGATTTGGAGAAGATGGCTGAAGCGTGGCTCCGTCAATGTCTACCAGGAGCCGCCGCGTGCGCGGCTCTCGACTCGGGCCTTGTTTCTCAGCTGGAATGCACCAAGTCCATGAAACACTGTTGCGTCGGTTCTTTGACTCGAGATAAATGGTAATGCTAAAATCGTCAACGTATGTGACATAATATTATTATAAAGTAAGATTTTCACCAAGCGGAGCGCATCGTCGGAGCGCAGCGCATTTAACAATCGGTAAAGGAAAGTTAACTAGTATATATAGGTATTACCCCCCTATACCTGTACCTATATAGTAAAAGTTCAAATTGCCATGGAACTTATACATCTTGGAATCCGCAATCCGCAAAATGTGCCAAGATTCTAGCAAGTCCGGTCGGCTACCGCGGCCGTCTGCGCGCGTATGCGATCCGACACTCTAGTCCAATCATTTTAGAGTTTCCTTGTATGGACACCCTAACAATAATTCATCTATCGCTGAAACTTTGCAGTGTGATAAAGTAAAGTGTACAGATTACGGTTGACAAATAATCTAGGACCGGAAAAAATTATTGTTAGGGCCAAACCCTAAAATGATTGGACTACTCTCGCTCGGTGTAGGTAAATTTTACTTAAAAAAGCGTAGTATGAGCAATGTTTCAATTTTCTCTTCAACAGTAAACCCATGGGAGAATGTTTCGTAGATGCGGTCATTGGATGCATTCACGCATGGTTTTGGAGTGCCGGGAACAATATCGAAGAGAAAGATGTCAGATGTGGACACATAGAAGCTGCTACTTTTAACACGATTCAATTACTCTGGGCTAATACAAATAAAGTAGGTTGTGCTTACGGGGAAAGAAGTCGCGGCGATGTTAGAGTCGTCTGTAACTTTGCTCCGGGAGCGCCTTTCTTTCTGGAAACTAAGTATTATTGCGGGATCCTAGCTCACAAGGACATTACTGAAATTTTTAATCTTAAAGATAAAAACATAACAGACAATACGTTCTTATCGGAACTGGGGATAAACTTTACGAAGGAATGGACCGCTGGCATAATTAAAACAGATGATAAAATAAGCCACCATGTCACGACAGTCGTAAATGCGTCACGCAAGGGGTGGGGTGTGGTTAGCTTGCAGCATATTTACAAGACTGGTTGGGCGAGGGAGAAGATCCGTGATAAATCGAACGGGTCTATAGGTTTCATAGCCAAGCTGGTGACGAGGTATAAGTTCTACGAGGAGGGGGACGCCAGGTGCGACGTGGACGAGCCCGTGTACCAGATAGGTAAGCCGGGCTCCATGTGCGTGGAGACAGGCAGGAAGTTCTTTGCTCTGTGCTATGAATTCAGAGATCCCACACCTGGATATAGATTGGTGGCTGTGCTGGCACCCGTCGCTCTGTTCTCTCTTATATTGTATGATTTGTTTAGCGGTGTTATGAGACAAGCGAACTATTGATTGCTTTTTATTATTCGTCCAAAAATGTTTAAAAGTAGGTAGTAATATTTATACTCTACTCACTTGACTGTTCATTAATCTTAGAAGTAAGAATGAATCATCGAATTATTTGAACATAATTCAGCTGTAGTATTGTGTTTAAATATAACTTAACTTTACTCATACTTGTATCATCAATGATGAATGACTCATAAGTTTCATAGGAATTATTAAGAGGAAAGGCGTGTGCTTTTTAGTCCATACAAACGTATTTCCCTGTTTCCTTCCTAGATAATGACACTTGAACAAGAGCAAAAACATTTTTATGGTAGTGGTATGTCTACATGTATACGAGGTGCATTCAATAAGTACCTAGCCTCATCGCCAGAGGGCGCTGTAGTTTCAAAAGAGTTTTACCACAGTGTAGCACGGGAGCTAGCTGAGACTGTAGCCATTTCAGAAGGAACAGTGCATCATATTCTTCACGAGGTACTCGGCATGAGAAAGCTGTCGGCGCGATGGGTGCCGCGTTTACTCACACCGGAAAACAAGCGCAACCGTGAGACCACATCGGAGACGTGTTTGGCGCTGTTTAAGCGGAATCCAGCGGAGTTTTTGCGTCGTTTTGTGACCGTCGATGAAACCTGGATCCACTGGTACACACCAGAGACCAAGGAGCAATCAAAACAAGGGATCCAGACCGGGGAACGTGCTCCAAAGAAGGCGAAAACTGTAAAATCGTCCGGAAAAGTTATGGCCACCGTTTTCTGGGATTCACAAGGTGTGATCTACATCAATTACCTCGAGAAGGGTAAAACAATTACAGGGCTTTACTATGCCGATTTATTGGGCCGATTCGACGCCGAATTAAAGAAAAAACTACCCCATCTGGCGAAGAAAAAAGTGCTGTTTCACCACGACAACGCACCGGTTCACACGTCTGCCGTTGCCATGGCCAAATTGGTCGAATTACGCTACGAATTGCTGCCCCATCCACCGTATTCTCCAGATTTGGCCCCTTGTGACTTCTTTCTGTTTCCTAATCTGAAAAAATCTCTCGCCGGGAATAGATATGGATCAAATGAGGAGATCATCGCCGCCACGGAGGCCTATTTTGCAGAGTTTGACAAAAACTATTTTTCGGACGGGTTAAAAAAGTTGGAGCATGGCTGGGCTAAGTGTATCGAACTAAAAGGAGACTATGTTGAAATAGTTATTTGTTATGCTAGGCTGCAAAGTTGTTTTTTGGCGCGAGTACTTGTATTGAAACCTGAGCGGAGCGAAGGTTTCAAAGGTACGAGACGCAGAATAATTTTGCAGCCGAGCGAAACACACAACTTTTCACCTCACAACAGCGAGGAAAATGTTAGGTGCAAGCATTAACTTTAGATCATCATCAGATACATCGCGCTTCATGACGTTGTCCCATTCTATTGCGGCGATATAGTACTCTTGCATTTAATCACTGTCTCACTGCGGTCATTTGTAGCAGTTTGATTGAAAAAAAAAATATATCAGCATAAAAAATGTCCAGCATAGCTAGCATGCCGCAGTGATACAGCGCTATCACATCTTAGCTCTCTTTCTATTTGCGTGCGAACGTACAAGATAAAAGACGTGATACAGCCGTATCACGTGTAGCATACTACGAGTGCTGGTGTGTACTGAGACACTGCGCAAATAATTCAAGAAATGTAAGGAAATGTAAAGGAATAATTTCTCATAGGTAAACTTGATGAATTAATTATTAAAAAGCACTTTAAATATTATTTTAAACGATATTTTTATCCCACATACTGGGAAAATAACAAAGAGATTTAAACTTATTACTAAATTAAATCTCTTTGGAAAATAATTTTATGCAAATGCAAAATAAGGACAAACCCATACGTGAAAAAGAGAAGACAAGAGATATTGCTTTTCAAAGAGATTATGTTTAGGTATAATCTCTTTTTTTTCGACTCAAATAAATTATAGTGAAGGACAAATCTATACGCGAAAAAGAGAAGACAATAATATGCACGAATATAAGTATGCAAAGCTTGTCTGTAAGCAACATAATATTTTTGTCTTTCTCGCACGTATGGTTTTTACTATCTTTTTATCTGGACTGGCAGAATAGACAAATATTGAATAGAAAGATTCGAATTTTAAAAACTCTTTCCACGCTAGCGGATAAAATGCACTTTTGCACTCAGATTTCGAACGATAAAAATAATCTTTCCGAGCTTGTGAGGTGAAAAATAAATTGCCACTATTCCAAAATTTTCGTTCTTTTTGTAGGCTAAGTATTTATTGAATGACCCTCGTATGTGTTGTGGTACGGAACCCTCGGTGCGCGAGTAGCCCAACTCGCACTTGATCGGTTTTATTTATTTTGCGATTTCGATGTTAGCTCCATAAGCATCCTTCGGTTTCAGCTTCAAAACAACCCCGACCCACCGGTGTCAGATAGCCAAATGTATACATGCAGCCCTGATGGTTGATTATACTGTATAGTACTCTGTGCTTATACTATGACCTATGATTCATCAATGGCCCAAGTTTTTATTCATTTTTCATTCCATTCTTGTAACGTCACGCTTCTCCCACCTGCTTTGCTTCATTCTCATTCATTCATCTTCCATTCATACATAACTGGTAATTGTTATACTTAACTTCAACCTTCCAACAATAATGATTAAATAAGCATAATACATATGTAGTAATAAACACTATTGTTCAATTCTAAACGCTAAACTCGAATAATATTCTTATTTTGCCTTGGTAAAACTATCAAGGTGATATTTGATTGTTTTTAAAGGTTACCGGACATTAATAATCTTAAAATACAATGAACAGTTTTACAAAGATCAATAAATTTGTTCTCATTGGCTTGTTTATTCATTTACTAGTGTTTTCCCGCGACTTCGTCCGCACAAATTATATACCAGATTTTAAGTCAGATCATAAGCTATCAAACAAAAAAAGTTTCATCAAAATCGGTTCAGTAGTTTTTGCGTGATGCGCGAACAAACAAACAAACTAACAATGTTGTCAATAGATGGCGCTGCACGTCATTTAAATCGCGCTATCTAGTGTTATTTGAGTTTATATGAAGTGAACCGCTTCTTTTTTGTTCCTCATGATTTTACGGTTTTATAATAGTTAAGAAGATACGATTTATGACCTTTTAGGAGAACTAGCAGCTTAATAACAATTTATTTTACAATATACAGTTCTGCCCCCTAGTGACATTCTATTGGCGTTGACGCTAATAGAAACTGACTAAATGTATGGATTTGACATAGCGATCGAAACATTTTGACGTTGTTTTCGTCACCATACGTCAAGTCCATACATTTTTTATGCTTTCTACTGTCGTTAACGCTAATCGAAAGTACTTTGTCTAGGGGCCCTGTTGATAGTTAGATAGCTTGCTGTACATCTTCTCACAACACGTTCCGAAGCGGTGGTAGCTTAAAAAAGAATTGACGTTTAATAAGTGTGCTTCAGGTTCCTATATTGAATTGAATTGAATTGCTCGCTTATTTCTTCTTCTACTAAAGATTTAAAAGAAAAAATAGTTCTAAATGGTTCGATAGATGGCGTTGCCGCGAGCATGGGTGGAACAACCTTACAGATAATAAAAAATAGTACTTAACAATTTTTAGTTTTAGATAAACAGAATAATCGGTCTACAGAGGAAATGTTTTGAAACGAAATAAATGCCCGTCAGAATAATATGAATAGATACTTCACCAACCGATTAATTCATTCAAGATTGGCATTAATACCTACATACCGCCTTATTTTAAGCCCAGTTCATATATTAAATAAGCACCCTGAATATAAAATTAATATTTTTGGTTTATAATAAAAGAAAATACAATATAACAGAAACTAGTAATTTTTTATCTGCACACAATCAACTCTTCTACAGAGGACATGTTTTGAAACGAAATAAATGTGCGTCAGAATAATTAATCCTTGTGCAATGTATTTTAAATGTTCTGCCTCTAATCTGATTGTTTTATAAATTGTGTACTGCTGTATAACTTAGTCAAATCCTGCTAAGCGAAGTAATGAGGCTAATTGTTTCCTTTTCCTTTAGAGGGCTCGAGCAAACTCCTTATCTATCTATGTATATAGTGTCCTTCTTAATATGTTGACACTTTTTTAAGGGGATGGCGAGGCCGTCAAACTGAACAACTTTCTCTATGGGACCAACATCGAAATCGCGAAAAAAAAATCTGTTGTCCCATACAAAACTGCCAACCTACTCGAGCCATATGACATAGGACAGGTGATTATTTTTTCGAGATTTCGATGTTGGTCCCATGGAGAAAGTTGTTCAGTTTGATGGTCTGATCATTCCCTTAAAAAAGTGTCAGCATATTAAGTTGGACCCTGTATAAAAACGTTTGTCCTGACTGATTCATCATCGCCCAGCCCAAACCGCTAAAGCTACAAATATGAAATTTTCACAGTAGTTGCGTATAATGGCGTAGGCACCCACTAAGAAGGGATTTTTCGAAATTCAACCCCTTTGATGGTAAAATGGGGGGGTAACAGTGAGTATGGGATAATTTTTTTTTAGTCTTGCCTTTTTGAAACTTAGTACGCATATTTAAGAGCAAAAATAAAAATACCCCTATTTCAGCATTTTTCAAAATTCATACATACATACATTTTACAAGTGTGTGGCATCATTTTACGCGGACGAAGTCGCGCGGGTAAAGCTAGTTTATACTTATAAGATTTTTGCGCTACATTCAGACCGCTACATGCGTTACATTACCACCTGTGCTAATGTCAAGGCAACATTGATCACCCTTGAGTTATATTAACGAGTTCGCTGATGTACCAGCTGTAAACTTAAAAATTCCTTTGTTTTTTTTAAGCGTAATCGCTGTTGCTAGCCAGTCTGACTTTATTTATTTATGTATCACAAAAAAAGACAATAATATTACACCTTTTACTTGGATCCGAGCATGCGTTTAGACTTATTTAGGTGTTGTCTGGAGGTAGCCTAGAGTGACCGAGGTCTGTGCTTGGACTGCTCCCTTTTGTTGACTAACGTAACGAATTTTGACTATTTTGGTTTTTGCCAGAGTCGTACCCTAGATTCTTTAAACTATTCTATAGAAAAAAAAAAACAAAATCATGCAAACTTAAGAGAAAAAAAAAATAAAACCCTATTAATGTATTATAAAATGGTATAATTATAATTAATGTATTATGGTTATTTATTTAATTTTAATGTATTAGCTTGAGATATCAATGACAATTCTAAATAGTGGTGTCGTTATTGGTGGAATAGCTCCTTAAAGTTGTTTTGTTATTTTGTTTAATGGACGGACACCATAACACAATTTTTTATCAGCTATTTTATTTGCAACATACACATATAAACTCGCGACCATATTCCCTTTCGAGGTTGTCAGAAAGCAAGCGAGACGTATTTTTCGATTTAATTTTTATTTAATATTCTTTTTTTAACGAATCTTGAATTTTTCTGACATCCTCGCCCTAGGCATCACGGCCATTGTTACGATGATGAAGAAAATTTTATAAAAATGATGGAGAAATCTAAAATAAATGTTAAATTATGATTAGATTCAGGCAACGGAAATGTCATCCCATTCAGCCTAGCTTGTATTTTTTTAAGTATTATTATGTCAAATAACTCGAGAAAAAAATAGAAAGATAAATCTGTTACTTTTACACAAGCTTTGTATGACATTAATCTACAAATGGTTTTTTAATTTTAGTACCTTTTCTAAAGTCCACTTCAAAGCATTCTCCGTCTGTATTCGTTGTTATAAACATAAACATCAGCAATATAAAACATTTTCAATGCGTTTTCCTACTAATGTTGTCGTAAAACGTACATTATTGTACACCTGTGTGTTGTGTTGTCGATAATGAGTAGTAAGTATGTCAATTTACTTAATAATATGTATTGCCTTTTTTTTTTAGCTGAATTCTGTGTCATTGTTATCATTATCAGTTTGTTTGAGGTGACTTACTACTTACTTTGTTACTTTATGAGGAATTCGTTAAGTGCCCACTAATTAGATTCGCCTGAAGGTTATTTAAGACATAAATTGGTGTATGCATAGTTGTTTAACATTTGCGTACCATACTGACCATACGAGCATAATGATTATTGATTTACACGGGTGCGTCCCGTTTCGTATAATAACATTTGGTATAATAAAAATTTTATAACGTTCAAATGATATAATGCTCGTAAGAAATACTAACTACGAGCATAATATTGAAAAAACATAACATACATTTAATCGAATACTTATATCCTATAATTTTAATATATCTAATGTTGATTATTACTAACGATTACTTAATATAAAACATGTTTGATATATCAATCATTTGATGTTATTTTATGAGACATAACGATCCCTTGAAGTATTGCTCCAAAGACATACAATTAAATATTTTTTATAACTAGTAAATTGCCTTCTAAACTATAGGTTAGGTTAATTTAGGTAGTGTGACCACGTATAGAGCAAGTGGATTCAAGCGAAACGTGTGTCACATGCATGCTGCATTTGTGCGTGCATGCATGCTTGCTTGCTGGCATGCTTGCTTGCATGTGTGCTTGCGTGCATGCTTGCTTGCATGTGTGCTTGCTTGCATGCTTGCTTGCATGTGTGCTTGCTTGCATGTTTGCTTGAATGCATGTAGGGGGGTGCGGGGGGCGGATGCCCCCTGCCTGAGAAAAACAAACAGGTGTATTAAAAATTCTAGGTTAGGTTAGGTTAGAACATGTTGCACACTTAGCGGAGCGAGCGAAGCGAGCGGAGCATCAACATGCTTGCCTGCATGCTGCATGCTTGCTTGCTTGCTGCATGTTTGTTTGCTCCCTGCATGATTGTTTGCTCGCTGCATGCTTGCTTGCTTGTTGCTTGGGGGGCAGAAAGGTAGGTAGCTTCAAAACTATAGGTTAGGTTAGGTTCGGTATGTAGTGTAACCACTTAGAGAGCGGTCATATTTTAGACATCGACATGCGGTTTTTAAATATTATATTATAGCATTGATAATGCTATATTTATTAAATGTTATGCTTTATAGATTGTATAACATGTGATGGTTATACTTAAGGTTCATTATATCCGATGCGTTTTATACTTTATCAAATTATAGGTCTTAAATTTATATCTAACGTTTATTATAGCAAGTGTCCTGTATTTCAAACAAAATTATATCAAAAGAAGTTATATTTCCTAAACTATATATTCTTTGTATTTATATCGAATATTACTTACCCGATTTACACACGGGAATAGATAAAACCGGTAAATATTTTTTTGTCTTTTGTAGTTAGTTAACCTACTTGAGATAATATACTAAAATGTTATGTACTAATCACGGAAAACGTTTACTTCATACACACAAATATCTGTTTAAAATGCCTCTGGTAGAGTTTTGCAGGAAAGTATTTACAACAAGTTTTAATTGCTTACTCAGAAAAATTATGAAGTAGTAGTTGGTGGAAAGTGCGAGTTTCCGTGACCGATCTAGTTTTTGCACTTCCTACTGGTGTAGTTCATTTTAAACGTTAAACGCCAGTAATAAGCCGGTACAGTACAGTGTTACATGTTAAAATTTCACTATTTCTCATTAATTAGGCATTCATTACCACTTCACGTTTTTTTAATTACGCGCAGGTACTTTAACAGTTACGCCGCATTCACATTGGACTATGTTTTCCACTATTAGATGATGATACCCTAAATCCAAATTGTAGATCCATTAACTCATATTTTCATCTCTATGTTTTTTCTTTTAAATATACATACATACATACATATACTCACGCCACTATCCCACTGGGGTAGGCAGAGACTACGGCTCGCCACACACTACGATTCTGACACACTTCTCTCGCCTCATCCACATTCATACATCTCTTCATGCACTTTCGTCGGTTGAGGGTGCTACGCACTTGTCCTTTTCGGAGAAGACCATTTATTTGGTCGTGGTAAGTTCTCCTCGGACGCCCTCTCTCGACTGTTCCACTGATATTGGATCGATAAATCTCCTATGGTTTTGCTATTAACCTCAATCTAGTCCTCAGGACAAAGATGGGGTCGATGATGTTGCGAGCTTACCAGAATGTGTGAGCATGAACTATGTAGAACGGAAATTAGGTATGTAAAAATTTCGATCCTGACCCTTTACTCGAAATCACGTTCATTCTCAAATTGATTTTTTATAAAAACGCACACGGTACGACGACGTTATTCAACGAATAAAATAATTATAACAATAAAAAAAACACAATTTCAAAATTTCCGTTGATTTGAATTGATGTGAGTTCCGGAAATCAAGGTGAAGCAGTGATTTGAATTACTTACCGAATTCAGGAATAGAAAACATGGTTGTTATTATCGCATGTTATCAGAGATTGCCTAAAATGGAGAGAAACTAAGAAGATTAAAAGTCTTTGCTCAGCAGTGGATAACGAAAACGATATAATAGAAGTCCGTAAACTGCGAATAAATTATCTGGACAGCCAGAAAAAGAACAACCATCTTATACTCATCTGTTTTGCGTATCCAAAGTTCACAAAACGAGACTACAGCTCGTTTCTTTATTCTACCAAAAATCAAAATCTAGTTCACAAACCTGTGATGACCAAGGGTAAGATTGTAGTCACAATTGTCAAGATATGCTGCTGCATGCTGAGCCGTTCCATTGGTTGGTTATCGTTTTGTTCCTTGGCTACGAAGTGCGTAATAGTAAAATCGGCTCAGCTATTTTTTCACAATACTTCTTAGCGCTGTCAGTTTCTTTGCTCTGTAACTGAAGAAATGGCGTAATTTTATTTTAAGCTTTATACATAATGTAACAGCGTTCAAAATATCTAAATTCGACAATGAGTCAATCACATACGAGTATGTCGAATTTAAATATTCTGATCGATTTTGCGTACCAAGTGGTAAAGACCTTATCTTTGGTCTAAAAACAGCATGTAGGTATGGTACGTATAAACATTTGTTTTTTTTTAAACGAACATCCATTATCCGAGTAATTTGATTGGCAATGTTCAATCGGACTTGTTATTTAGATCACTAATCGATTTTAAACGTTTGGTTCCATAACACGTGGCGACTAGTTTCTAAAGGTAATAAATATTGCGTAACGATTTGGCGCAGTCGTGTTCTTTTCAAGGTCCCGACATGGGCCGCGGCCTTTCCCCGACCTGCTAGAACTGCGCCCATGCAGATTATCGATAACCGGCGCAGGCGACTTTAGCCAATTCTTTTGCCCCGGTCTTTATCGAAACAATTTTCGAGCACCGACAACGTTTCTGTCTAACGTTTTTTTGTATGTAGCAAAGAGTTTACGGTGCTTTTCGTGGAATAACTCAAAAGAAGTATTTGGAATGACTTTGCAAAGTCAATACCACGATGACGTATAAAATAGGCGTCACCTGCGCTGGACGATAATATAAAATGTACAGATTCCAATACTACACAATGTCGACAATTTTAAAACAATACTACTAATGAACGTTGACCGTTGATGATTTGATTGCTCGTTGACCTCTTTGTCTTCGTTTATTGGATGATTTTGTTTGTGAAGGCGTTATAGATTGAATTTTAATAGACCAGTTACAAATAACTCTATATTACCTTCTTGATACCGACGCGACGGAATACTACTGACTGGAACTGTTATGTCAAGTTATAATATGTTATAATGAAATGCAAATCCTTAGAAAAAAAATGCAAACTTGATATAATAGTCTAGTGCTACGTCATACAATATTTTTCCGCTTAATTGAATTGTATATCCCTTAATTGGCAGTCTGCCTCGAAACGACCATTGCTGACTGGCTAATATTTGTACTACATCATGATAAAAAAGATCGAAATGATCATAGAAAGAAGATTGGGCTGACATAACCTCAGTGTTAAAAGCCCCAATATAAAAAAAAAGATTGAATCGTATCAAACACCAACTAATATCTATGCCCGTTGTGATATAAAGGTTACCTAAGAAGAAAGAAAGATTCTCTTCGATGTACTATTTACTTACAATTTACAATTACAATTTACTTACATGGAAACTGAACTGAAATGGCTGCCAAGAAGTCTACCCGAATTTCGATCATTCTGTCATAATATCATAACATCGACTGAGCCTGTATAATATCGATATAACGTAAAATGTCAACTCCATTTAATTTTTATTCAGCCTGTCTGACCACTTGGGGCTTTATATTGTCCCGTACAACTTGTGAACTGTATTATTTATGTGTGTGTTACTTTTGAAAATAAATGATTTATCTATCTATCTATCTATCTACAAGTCCCATATCCCGCTTTGAAGGACAAAAGCGCGTTTATAGGGCTGCAAAAAGTTTTGCTTGACCCATATTATAAAACTCTTTGTAAGAAAAAGTAAATTATTTATTCAGAATAACAAACATATTATTACATATAAGCATCTCTCTTATTATAAGATGTTTATACTTTACCATTGAAGAAGATTCTGATTTCTTCGTTGTGCCAAAGTAATCAGTTTCATAATGTAGAAAATAGTTTAAAAACTTAACGGTTCTTTAGTTAATTTGCAAACAAACAATGACTTGTTGACCTTCCCCTCATTAGCACCGAAATAATTCAACCTATTGCATGGTGGCTGTCAACAAGTGACTTGTATTTATATTTTACCCACTGACTGTCCCACGGTCGTTACAATGGGCATTTGTTTTAATATTGTAATGCATTCACGCTCTAATAGTTAGTCTAGACGCTTGCAAGCTATGGTTTTGGCATTCTGTCTTTTTAGGGTTCCGTACCCAAAGGTTAAAACGGGACCCTATTACTAAGACTCCGCTGTCCGTCTGTCTGTCTGTCAATCTGTCACCAGGCTGTATCTCATGAACCGTGATAGTCAGTTGAAATTTTCACAGATGATGTATTTTTTTGCCGCTATAACAACAAATACTAAAAAACAGAATAAAATAAATATTTAAGGGGGCTCCCATACAACAAACGTGATTTGTTTGTTCGTTTTTATAGATAACTAGTGTTTTCCCGCGACTTCGTCCGCACAAATTATATACCAGATTTTAAGTCAGATCATAAGCTATCAAACAAAAAAAGTTTCATCAAAATCGGTTCAGTAGTTTTTGCGTGATGCGCGATCAAACAAACAAACAAACAAACAAACAAACACACAAACAAACAGACAAACAGACAGACAAAATTTCTAAAAAAGGTTGATTTCGAGTCGGGGATATTTAAAAACCATATCGTAATCTTTTTTTTGTAAATATCTTCAATGTACAGACACAGTTCAGTTACAGTTTTATAATAGTTAAGATGGTACGGAACCCTTCGTGCGCGAGTCCGACTCGCACTTTGCCGGTTTTTTAATTATTTAATAATCTTCTAAATGTCAAGATGGAACCTTGTCATATTAATGTCAGAGTAAAATTATAATGGCATCAATAGTCCAATCATTTTAGGGTTTGACCCTAACAATGATTCATCTATCGCTGAAACTTTGCTGTGTGATAAAGTAAAGTATACAGATTACGGTTGAAAAATAATCTAGGTTTAATTTTTTCCGGTCCTAGATTATTTGTCAACCGTAATCTGTATACTTTGCTTTACCACACTGCAAAGTTTCAGCGATAGATTAATTATTATTGTCCATACAAGGAAACTCTAAAATGACTGGACTACAATATAAATAGGTAAGGTGGTAGAAATTTTTGTGGGCTACGTCTACCTTGATATACTAAACTGGTATGAAGTCCCGACTCATACTTCAACGATTTTATTGAGCCCAAGCGCATTCACAATGCACTATCGCCTCGAAAGCCTGCAACAGTTCATTTATTCGTAACTTCGAATGTGAAATGGTTTAATTCTTTTTTCTTGTTTTGACGCGAATCCTCTCTCGAATGACTCAACGTATGCAGATGAGTTCAACAGTGCTCAGTCGAAAACATGCTTTGCATACGTAGGACTATATTGTTGTTGAAAGCTTGAGAACTTATCATCATGGCATGACATGTTAGGGGCTAGGACCTGAGCATGTTAAGAGAATATTATTCCGAGAGCGAAAATGCGCGCTGCATACAAACGTACTATGGTGATATTTTCAATACTAACCAATTAAAGTCAATGAAATTTTGCAGAAACAATCTAAAAACAAATATCTATGCTTCTATAGAGTCAGATTTTCGTTAAAATATACAGTTTCAATGCTAGGATTAATTTAAGATTTGTATGGAAATCTTTGAGGCACTGTAACTTGAAAACTATACATTTTAACGAAAATCTGACTCCATAGAAGCATAGAAATTTGTTTCTTCATTGTTTCTGCAAAATGTCATTGACTTTAATTGGTTAGTATTGAAAATATCACCATAGTACGTTTGTATGGAGCGCGCTCAGAATAATATACCCTGAATCAGGTAGTATAATATATCATTGATGTAAATGATGTACGGATAAGTCACATCATAATAATACACCTACCTAATATTAAAAAGTGAATCGTTATTTGTTTGTCTTTCACAGTTGGATGGTTGAGCAGATGTGAATGAAATTCTAGCGATAAAAATAACCTGCGATAAGGCAAAAATAACTTGGGCTACATTAAAAAAAACGGTCAAAATCAGCTTGGGCAGCTTTGGCTTGGCCTCATCTCATATCAAGTTCAGTCATTTATTATATGCTGACGCAATAGCTGCTTCATACATTTTTGTCGAGAAGCTATTTACATTTTCTATGGAACAGGAGATTTTTTCGCGGTTTCGATATTGGTTCCATAGCGAAAAGTTGTTCAGTTTGAATGTCTAACTAAAACACACATAAGTAGGTACTAGGGTGTTTTGTTAGGGTGATGTATTGACCCTGTACATGTATAGGGTCAATACGATAGAACATGAAAATTTTAAACGACCTTTTCAAATTAGCTACTTTTCGTCAAGTGCACTTAAAGATGCTGGGATAGGTTTTGAAATGATTTGCAAAGCAGCTGTCATGCCATGTCATTCAGTAAAACACTATAGCCTCGACTTGTGTCTGGCAGGCTGGCATGCATTTGCTATGCTAACTTCTACCTACACTTGCGCTGCCAGTCGCCTTTCGCTAGTAATTTGTATTAATTTATGATAATTTTGCAGTAATTTTAGGTTGTCATGTCATCGGGTAATTTTATTAAGTATCTTGTTTTATGTTTTATGTGCGCATGAAAAATTGCAGATCAAGTTATTTTACGCTATGTTACTGGTAGATCTTATTGTGTAACTACCCGATTCAATCGATATCAAATCGACATGGTGGTTTTTGACAGTTCTAAGTGATTCTGGTTCTTAATATTTAGTTAATTAATTTCAAACAAGAAACAAAATATTACTTAAAATTGCCTAGTACAGTCATAATACGTACCGATCTTGTAAACGATATAATCGAATACGTACACAATAGCTCTACTGATTCTAGTTCCCAACAAATCCCAACTTGTGTCAAAATTCCCTACATTGTAAAGAAACAAATAAATAATCACAAAACACGGATAGATAGAGAAAAGTGTAGTGAACTGTGTTGTCTTTCACAACAATCTCGCGCTATGTGGGTCAAGCTATAATATCGTTTATTGCTTACTGCTTAGCAACTCTACGCACTAAGCAATTTTAATAAAGATTTATATTTTACTACTTTATGTACTTATGCGAAATGTTAAGGGTGTAATGTCGGTTGTCATAGACGAATTCGGTTAGAAGCAATACATACGAGTACATTAGTAATTTTTCCTAGGAACTCTGCATTTAGAAACATACGCTAGTCATAGAAGATAATCACTGAATTTTTTGGCGATTTTAAATATTTTAATGTTGGTTCCACAGCAAATGTTGTTCTAAATATAAACTATGTAATGTATTTAAGTGTTCACCCTGATACGTACCTATCACTGGGCACAGGCCTGCTCTCAAGGAGTGTGTACGGGCATTATGCGCACCATGCGTGCCCAATGCTATCCGCAAGTTACTATAAATAAATACAATTACTTCTCTTCATTATTTTGAAACTTAAAGAGGCCTAAACTGAAGGTTAATAACATCACACATTCAATGTTGATAATATGATAGTCAACCTTCGTTGAAACAAGCTTTGATTTGCACCAATAATACAATGTGATGTATTATGACTCAAGTACCTTCGACTTGTCTAAAAATGGGCTTGGTAGATCTTGACTGTTCGTGATACAGAATAAAATTGTTAAACAGTCGTATGTTATTATGCGTCACAGACGACTTACAAAGTTCGTTGAGCAAAACACCTGTTTGTACCAATGGTGTTGTATCGTAATAATATGCTGTGTAGGTAGGTCGTATGTCTACCAATGCACATTGGGCACGCGTGTTTGACTAATACCATACACCCTCCCGGAAGGTAGGCCTGTGCCCTGCAGTGGGACGTATACACGGAGGGGGACGGAACCGCCGATCGATTTTCTACGGGATGGTACAACAATTTTTTTTAATTTTTCGACCCATGATTCTTACGGTAAGCAACGGGGGGTTAATTTGTAGGGTAAGATGTTTCATTTCACTGTCTGTATACAGCCTTAAGAGAATATTATTCCGAGAGCGAAAATGCGCGCTGCATACAAACGTACTATGGTGATATTTTCAATACTAACCAATTAAAGTCAATGAAATTTTGCAGAAACAATCTAGAAACAAATCTCTATGCTTCTATAGAGTCAGATTTTCGTTAAAATATACAGTATCAATGCTAGGATTAATTTAAGGTTTGTATGGAAATCTTTGAGGCACTGTAACTTGAAAACTATACATTTTAACGAAAATCTGACTCCATACAAGCATAGAAATTTGTTTCTAGATTGTTTCTGCAAAATTTTATTGACTTTAATTGGTTAGTATTGAAAATATCACCATAGTACGTTTGTATGGAGCGCGCTCCGAATAATATACCCTTAAAATTTTGTTACTTAGTCATTAAAAACTGGAAGTGTATAGCCTGATGATGATGATTCATAGGTATTTGTTTATACTATACTTACGTTTCAGAATTTAACAGACCTCTTCTTCAAATTTTATATACCTTTGGGTACTTATAATGAGATAACCTCAAGAAAATGTAAAAACGTTGGCTTAGTTAATTTATAGTAATAAACATAGGTCCGGCACACCCTGGGAATTCAGCATGCCTCTACGCTGATTGGCAAATCTCTTCACCTCGATTGCAAGGCAAACTCAATAACATGTAAACGACTCGACAACATAATAACCATCTTATTTACATCCAATAAATTCGACGAATATTGTTACCAATCAAACAGATGTCGAAAAATATGTTTTCAAAATTATAACACATTTTCTTTGTAGACTGTATGTGATGTAAAATTTTACTAACGACAAGATTTAAATCTATTTAATTACCTATTACTCTAATATACAGGGTGTTATGGTAAATAGTTGCAACTCTCTCTAAGAATCTTTATAAATAAATAGTATAATTGATTGAATGATAAATAAACATATTTTGGACTTTCAATACTAAATGCAACAAACTTATGGAACGTTTGTATGAATAGTTGATTTTTGTTTTGCGAATATCTCTTTGTTCCTTTGGGAATGTTTTTCAGTATCACGGGTTAAATCACGCCTTAAGTAATGCAACGGTTTACCTTAACACCCTGTATTGATATGAACTTTGAATGTTGACATAAAATAAACTCCGATTCGTAATAAAATTTGGCGACCAATTTTGGCACTACTAATGAATGACTTTGACATAATTATGAATGAATCCATTCACAAGTAACGTCACAATTGGTCCTCGAATTATGAATTTTAATTTAAGTTGATCGCGAATAGAGATCTAAGGTCAAGGTGTTATATTATAAAAGGCGTTAGATTTTCGAAACGGTGTCGGGTGTATTACCTCACGATCAGCTGGATTAATTTTACTAACATGATTACGTCATTCTGTTTGTTGTAATTAAACCGACTTGTGACGAAAACTAGGCTTGAGATTGTGCCTTGAAGTAACCATTACAAATTGTTGTTGTACCAAACACATTGCTTCAATATGTTTCAGACCTGGAGTTCTCGTAAAGATGGAAACATTATTCCACTACATATAAGTTAAAATGGATCAATTTTGTCTTACACGAACTTTTACCCTCGAATTCATCCGCACAAATTATATAGGTACCTGATTTTAAGTCGAATTATAAGCTTTCAAACAAAAAAAGCTTCATTAAAATCGGTTCAGTACTTCTTGCGTGATGCTCGAACAAACAAACAGATACACAAAAATCCTAAAATTGGTGACTTGGAATCAGGGACAACAAACGATGGTGTATTCTTTTAAAAGTATGCCACTAATAGTTTTATTTTGAATTAAAACAACTGGTAAAGTTATTTAGTTTTGCGTAACAAATATTTTCATCGAAAAATAGACAAATTTGTAGTAACTACATCTAAAAGTTCGGCGCAGGGTGGCGATTTTCACAAGGTTCAATAAAACGTAAAAATATCGAAAACGATCAAACTTTTATTTTATTTTTACTTGAACAGTTATAAACTGGCATATTTCCTGATTTGAGTTGACGTTAAGTTTTGGAACACCCTGTTTAATTAGTTATTTTTGTCGTGGTTACTGATAAATCTGTTCCTCGTCCAAAATATTGAAATATTACTTAGGTAGTTAAATATGGATAACTACGTCCTTATCACCGACCCCATTATAATGAGATGTTTCATTAAAAAATTATTAACCCTATCAATAAACGTTGTTTACCTTGATATATTGACTGCAGACAATAATTCAGCTTCTCAAAGTTTAATTCCAAAGTAAAATGCACCTTATCAACACAACAATAGCCACAAAAATGCACAAAAACGCACGTGTATCGTGTTTAATATCGCAACAGTAAAACTTAGTTCGGCCAAGCGTGTGTCTCGATGTAAAGCTAAGAACAGACTGACAGTGCCAATGCCAAACCCAATAGTTCAAGATATCGTACACGCAAGGACTTGTGTCATAGAACGTAACTTGTATCGTACGTAACGCGTAAGTAACTACTATTGAACTAGAGTATAATCTTTAGATTTTATTTGAATTTAATAGGTTTTTAATTGAATAGAATGAAATTAATCTCTAGCGAAATTCAAGTCTAATTCTTATAGCTATGCATATATTTCTTTTCACAAAATTTTCCTCTTCTTTGTTCTGTATAAAAATACCAATAAGGCAACAGCTGATAACTTAAAACAACCAGTTTAAAAGAATTAAATGACACATAATATCAAGTTTATCAGTAGCCGGCTGACAAAATAACTCTGACAGCAATAATTCGTAGCCATACGAATAATAATACAACAATAAATTATGTGCCTTAGTAAATAAAGAACTACTTATATGTACATTGTCGCTCAGTTGCAGAAACACTCATTAGAGTTAATCCTCAATTAAATCTCTTGCTAGCTTTTCCTACGTCAACAAGACAAAAAGTGACAGCTAGAGATTTAATGGAGGATTAACTCTAATAATGATCATTTCTGCAACTGAGTGTTTGACTCATTATAATTGAAATTGAAGATTGGCGTAGACTAGTAGACAGACCTATTATTACGTCTGCCATTCCCTATGTGTATAGAGAACTCCGAATCAGAATTACGATTTCGTATGGATTTCCCCCTGCAGAATTCTCCAGAATAATACCGTAATCGCTTCTAAATTAAATATGTGATTGATAAATGAAATAGTTATCCCGTGGGCTTAACAAAATCCATATGAAATTGGGTCTGATTAAAATTGATAAATCGTGTGTACAGCTTGGCGAAAAAGTCGTGATAAAAAATAAGGGCGCTGCCTCCACGCAAGAACGTCAAAATCACACATAACCTGACAACACCACCATACTAAAATTTTAGTTCCACCTGTCACCACGATCATGACTTTTTTGTCAAGCTGTACGTTCAAATATAAAACACGTAACGCGCAAGTTACTCTATTTACAAGTTACACGGCGCATGTGATCATTACATCAAATGGTATCATCCGGCCGATCTCCACTTGACAACGGACCAATTCAATTCTGATTGCAACCTCTGTTGTTCATACAGTGCTGGTCTTGTGACACTTTGTGAAAGTCACCTGTGTCGTAGGAGTATTGGACGTTGTTCTGATAATCTATAACAATGAAGCTTTTGATAGATATGTAGAGTATTACCTACTCAATGTTGATAGAAAGTCCTTTACGTCCGAATGAATAAACTCCTGATAATAATGATGAGTTGGTCCTGGAGTGCGATTTTTGAATCTCATTTGATGAATTTAGCAGTTGAAAATGTCAAAATTTCTATGGAGATATGCATCTTTCTACTGCGGATTTGATTTCCAAAAATCATAATTCAAGAGTGCGATTTTTTAAAGTCAAATAAGCAGTAGAAAGATGCATGAGAACGCTTTTGTATGAGATTTAAAAACCGTTCAAACTCACCGATGACTTTCAAAAATCGCACTCCTGGTCTTGGTCCCAATTGAAATTTACAGTGTGTGTTTTTGACAAAGTGTAACTATAATTTCACATACATAAAGTCATAATCATAATCGCTTTCGGGGTGGTCAGGAACATTGCTATTGCTGTCTTGCATATAGTTGTAAGTGTAGTAACCAGGCTATCTTTTAGCGTTATGAAGGTTTCATGATGAATGAGTTAAGTAGTGATAGGTATAGGTAGCCTTTCGTCCACAAAAGCCTTTCCCTTAGTCACCTCGTACGACACCCACGGTTAGAAATTGGGTGTTCCATTCAGAGATTAAACCACACCACACGGCTAATCACGTTACTACAGTTTTCTTAATCTTAATTTTTTGCGCCAGATTACTATGTTGACTATGTTGTGGATATCCCAAAAAGCAAGATCTTTTGTAAAGCAAAACGAAAAGTTGTAAAATTCTCTTCCACCTTGAAATGTATGGTATGTATGGAATAAAGTTAATTGAAACTTAAATACAGTGCACTGGGTTTAAATCAATTTAAGCACGTTGTTATTGACATCATCTTTATGGAACTGGTTTATTAACGACTGCATCGATGACAGCATTGCACGCCGTTCTATTTACAGATTATCTATTCCATTTAAATGATGCACCTTTTTACAGCTTATATTAGTTGTAAACTTGTTGTGTACACGTGGGTATAAACGTTAATACGTACCAGTGCCCGACCTAACCGGGGTGTCTACCCAAATGTATGGAAGAACAGATTTTTTTTTTCGCGGTTTTAATGTTAGTCTCATGCTCAAAGCTTTTCTGTTTTGTGGTCTGAAGCATGGGGAGTATGTAACCCATTTAAGCTTACACCTGTATTCTTGTATGAATAAAATAATAATGTGAGATGCAAGTACTTGCATGTGTACACATACCACCAATTTACTCTACGAATAGTATATTTTAGTTCGCTTATTTTACTCGAATATTGTTCTGTTTTTCTTACGAATTATAAAATTCACGTAGTTGCACGTGATTAGAATATCACCGTTCTGCCAATAATTGTGTTCCGAATAAGGCCTCACACACACGAGAAGCAGCAACAGAGACGACTGCAGCCGTCGCTTTTGGTCGGCAGCAGCCATCGACTAGTTGACAGCAGCCGTCGACTTGTCGAATGTAGCAATCGACTTGTCGAAAGTAGCCGTCGACTTGTCGAAAGCAGCCGTCTCGTCTTGTCATAAGCAGCCGTCGACTTGTCTAAAGCAGCCGTCGTCTTGTCATAAGCAGTCGTCGACTTGTCATAAGCTGCCGTCGACTTGTCGAAAGCAGCCGTCGAAACTGTCGACAGCAGCAGCCGTCTACAGTTTCTGCCAACCGACTGCAGCCGCAGTCAACAGCAAAATGCTGCTCGTGTATGTTCCGTATAAGCAGAATTGTATACGTCGTTGTAAGGAGCCAAACATTACGATCTGATACTAAATTAGCTCAACATAATTATGTAACTGTGAAAGTTAACTATTGTAATTCATCAAGATACATTGACTGCGGGCATGTGACGCGCATTCCTAACACTCTACGAATATCGTTCATTGTATTTTAATTTGGTCAGCTATTAATTTGTGACGATAGGTATGAGTTTATAATTACAGCTGATGGACTCGCCATCGAGCTCAGCGATCCGCAAAATGCGGACGATTAGCGCTCTAATGAACACCAGTGGGCCTAGCATGCCATGCCCGACAAAACGAGAAAAATCGAGACGTTGGCTCTGTCTTTGTTACTTCACGCCTTAGATCAAAATAAAATTAATGGATAGGCCTAAAGCACGGTAAGTTGAAGCAAACTACTGGTGCACTTGGTCCATACAAACTAGCGCCATTATGAAAAAAAAAAAAAAAAAAAAAATTATCTGTCAAATCTAGGGCACTTGCATACAAATTTGAAGTAAACCTTTCATTTGTTTCTACTGGTAATTTAGTCGGACATTTAGCGCGTTTAACCAACTCTTTAGTAACGGTTACATTACGGTTGTCTACTATATTATTAGATTTATTAGGTCTTTTACCTATGAAATTACTGTTTTGTCAAAAATAAAAACTAAATTTGAGTTCATTTTTGTTTCATGTTGTTATTTCGAATAAGTCTGTTCTATTAAAAACTGATTTATTAATGGGAATTAGGAAGTGAACGAACAATAATTATTCCTCATTCGTCATACATTGGTCACGGTTGTTTTGATCGAGACGATTTAACCTGGGCATGTATGATTTCATCTTAGAATTGTTACTCATAATTGTTGCTATTGATAGTATCCGCTATTATTTATTATTACTTCTACAGGGTCTTCTTCTTCTTCTCTTCCTGTTACCCCTACGTGGGGTATATACTTCTACAGGGTGGTGTAACTTATTTTGATCTAAGGGTGTAACCAAACACATTAGTAGTATAGTGTTTTGTTTTGAGTATTTAAGAAAGTGCTTCAAATCATCAAACTGAACAACTTTCACTATAGAATAAGTAATAATATAGTAATCTGCTGTTTCGTACAAAACTGCAGTACCTACCGACTCGACTCAAATGTATGGGACAGCAGATTTTATTTCGCGGTATCGATGTTGGCTCTATAGTGAAAGTTGTTCAGTTTGATGGCTTAATTCCAAAGCACCCTCTTAAGTTACTAGGGTGTTTTGTTCATCCTGTATAGTATGATCGCGTGAGTCATACAAGGCGGCATCGGCATAGAGAATTAGACAGTTGCATTAGTTACAAACATGCAATGATAAATTATTTGGATACTTCCTTTAAGTATGTCGGACGTCGTCGGCGCGTGATTGTTTTTGTAGCCACGATTACTTAACACTTCCTATGGCACCTGAATTACAATTAGATTTTTATTTACACACGTTTCTTATAAATGTCACCATTTGTTTTATTGTTTTGATGTAAAAGTACTTAGTACTTTTTCTTTTGTTTTTGGATGAGTATTGTATATTTTGGTCAATATTTCTAATTCTAGGGTTCGAATCCCGTAAGGGGCAAATATTTGTATGTTAAATATGAGTATTTGTACCCGTGTCATGGATGTTTGCATCTACATCGTTGTCTGTCTAGTCATCATAATACAAATCCAGGCTAGATTTTGGTACTTTAATTGTGACTAGATAATTTGTGTGACAATATCCAAGATATTTATTTATTATTATAATTGTTACAGCTAACAGACATAGTGAACGCGATGTCGTCGCGGGGCGAGCTGCCGCTGGAGCTGGCTCTGCGCGGGCGCAGCGCATCGATCGCGACCACGCTGCTGCAGCACAGCGCCGACGCGGACGCGCGCGGCCCTCGCGGCAGGACCCTGCTACACAGGGCCGTGGACGCCAGGGACGCCTTCTCCGCTAAGTTCCTAGTCGAGAATGGCGCCGATCCCAACATTACCACCAAGTAAGTTCTATTAGGATTATGCTAAACTAAAGTCGCCGAACCGATGGCCGATGGGGCCAAAGAGTGTCGATCGCATACCGGAAAGCGCAGCGCGAGCGTGGCGCCCCCCACAAGGTGGACCAACGACCAGGTGAAGGCGGAGGGAACCCGTTGGATAAGGGCAGTGCAGGACAGGTCGTTGTAGGGACCCTTGGAGGAGGCCTATGTCCAACAGTGAATATCTATCGGCTGATATGATGATGTTCGATTAATTAATATAGATAGTTAACCCTTCAAAACAATCAAGACATTGCGCTTACTACGAAGCGTCGTTGCAAGGACTGCCCGAGATATTTTCTTTATTTAAAAAAAAATTACTTTGCAAAACTACTTTTGTTATTCCAACACGTGGACCGACTGCAAGACATTGTCTTTCGGGCTGTTGGTGATTCAGACGCTTTTCTGCTAGTTCTTAGACAAATAAAGAGGATGAGATTTGGGGTAGGGGGATATATCGGCACCTTTTAAATAAACCTCTAAGTACGCGGACTCTGCGCAGCTTATATCTGTTGACAACATGTTTTCTCCCTTCATTTTAAGACACACACACACACATAGGCATTTGGTTGACATTTGTTATTTGTTTTTTGCACTAGAATCTGATTGGTATTCTACTTTTCTAGAGAGGAAGGCGACACGGCCCTCCACCTCATAGCGGCGCTCACTTCAAGTTCATGCGACGAGGAAACTATGATACAAATGTCAGAAATAGCTGAAACTATGGTTAGCAAAGGGGCTGATGTTAACAGGCAAAATAGGAAAGGATTGTAAGTATTATTTACCAGTATCAAAACTGTTCTGTCTATGTGAGATCGCGCTACAAAAATATTGTATTTTTAACTTTCCTTTGAAACGAGGGAAAAATAGTTCACAGATGTTTGTACTAAGTATTTCATGATTATAGTTAATAGTATAAGAGATAAGTGTACTTTTTGCAACCATCAGCAGCAAGGCTGATTCAGTGTTTATGGGGTGTAAAGCATCTCTGTGATGGGGATGGACCGATCTGCCTGCATAACTTCAGTCGGTTTAGGAGTTACAGACGTTTAAAGGTCAGTAAAAAATTAACGATCAGCTGCAAGGCTGAACTGTTCACATAGCTACAGTGCATACTACAATAATATTATACAATCAGCATTGCAGCTGATCGTTAATTTTTACTGACCTTTAAACGTCTGTAACTCCTAAACCGACTGAAGTAATGCAGGCAGACCTGGTCCATCCCCATCACAGAGATGCTCTACACGCCATAAAAACTGAATCAGCCTTGCTGCTGATGGTTGTAAAAAGTACACTTATCTCTTATAACATATTACTTGGGCATGGCTTCAAAACTTTAACAAAATCATCTTGGGAAGTGTAGAATCATCCTGAGAATGAACCAATACATTGAACCGCCTCTGGAGGAAAAAAAAACTATATTGATTCTTTTCCACAGCACACCACTTCACCAAGCAGTAATAGCGAGAAATCAACGAATATTCGACTTATTACTAAAACAGGCAAACTTGGACACAAACTTGCGGACGCTAAGCGACGAACACCCGCCCCTGTACTACGCCCTCGTCGACGACCGACGCGCGTCGATATCTTCCAGCGAAACCCTCGTCATGAACGGTTCCAATCCCTTCGATACTCCCGTCACTAATAAGAACGCGTTCACTGAAGACCCGGTGGAAGGGAAGACTGAGAACATAGTAGAGAGGGGATTTGCTGCTAAGTTGCTGGAGAAGGGATGTCAACCGAATCCGCTGTATTCTGGATCTGGAGATAGTTTGCTGCATATATTGGCGCAGGGGTGGTTTGAGGTAGGATTATATAGATTATCTAAATCTAAACTATTATAAAACTGTAACTGAAGTGTGTCTGTACATTAAAGATATTTACAAAAAAAAGATTACGGTATGGTTTTTAGGTATCCCTGACTCGAAATCAACCTTTTTTAGAAATTTTGTCTGTCTGTTTGTGTGTTTGTTTGTTCGCGCATCACGCAAAAACTACTGAACCGATTTTGATGAAACTTTAATTTGTTTGATAGCTTATGATCTAACTTAAAATCTGGTATATAATTTGTGCGGACGAAGTCGCGGGTCAACACTAGTATTACATAATAATGCATTTACGCGTTCGCGAGAGCTTACGCGAAGCCGATGTAAGTTGACTCTTCTACAAAGTAATTGTTACTAGTTCTGCTTACAAATACGTCGGTGTACATTGACCATGCGTAGGCTCGCGCGAGATTGTAATCGCGGTGTAAGGTGTCAATGATTTTGAATTTTTTGGGGGTATTTAAAAATTCTTGAAATTATAATTTAGTTCACAATTAAAGTGTTCAACACCGTTTGCTTTCTGCTCTGTACCCATATCTCTACTCTATAACAAAGAGGACGAACTTTTTTCGAAATTCTCATTTAGGTAAATGCTTCTTGCATTACCTAATTGAGGTAATCTTATATTATGTAATTTACTTTTTTTGTAAGACCATGAAGATGGCATAACCTTTAATACCTGAACGGACATTAATTGCATTGTTTTTAAGATCTTGGTATAAAATTACCTATTATAGCAAGTCTAAGTTTGCTCAATGAGAGCAACATAATTCTGAAATGGCAATTATAAGTGAGCTTAAAATTTTATATCGTTCCGGGATTATGACTCGTGCGAGGTGACGTCATTGAGAGCAATAACCGGTGACTGCATACTGCCTGATACGGTTTTCGAAGATTCTTTTTGTTTAAGTTTCTAAACTTTGTTACATATGTTATTAAAAACAATTTTTCCATAAACCATTAATTTAATAGTCGATAAATTAATTTATTTTTGGTCTTACGTCCTCCGCTTTTTGGTTTGTAGGTATAACTCCCTTTCTTGTGTATAAAACAACAGCACCTCCGCCTAATCGAAATCCAATAGCTGGTTTGGAACAGATTAAACTTTTCGGTCAATGAATCATCTTTTACGCCTATGCGTGAAAAAGAGAATGGGCGGAGCTCAGAGAGAATACTATTTTTTTTAATTGACAAGTAATATATTGAATTAAAAGCATTGAAAGTTAGAATTATTGTCGTATTGGAGTCGCGTTGCAAGACCAATCTGCAAGATCAATATATTGAATTCCTCATCTGGTCAATCCACTATCATTTGAAGTTGTGCCATAATTGCATAAAAAACCATAAAAAATTATAAAGGATTGTGACTGATAGAACATAATACTTTTCAGGATTCAGCAGTGTTCCTGGCCGCGCACCTGAACGGTGAGCTGAACCACAGCAACGAGGCGGGCCTCACGGTGCTGCACGCGGCCTGCGCCAACGGGCTGGCGCGCCTCACCGCCGCCCTGCTAGAGCACGCGGCGCGCTCCAACATACAGAGCTCGTACGGCGAGCAGGAGGACACTGTCTACAGGTGAGTCTATAGAGCGCACCTAGCATCACAGCGCAGCGGTGAGCTGAACCACAGCAATGAGCCTGCCTAACTGCTGCACGTGCCTTTACCCTATTCCTTACCGATGCCCTATTCCTCCGGTGAAAAGAACGACACTGTCTATAAATGTGGGTCGAACTGTTCGACCTCTAGATCTACGAGTGTTCGGTAGGTCGAACACGACACGATCTACAGGTAGGTCGAACATTATACGATCTGTAGTTCTGCGAGGGTTCCTGGCGTCGCAGCTGAGCGGTGCGGTGTACCACAGCAATGAAGCAAGCCTGACGGTCCTGCAAGCAGCCCTACTACATTTTGATGTGTAGCCTTTGGGTGGGTGACCGTTTTAATGGTATTTCAACTCAAGTGCCGATTAGTCTGCCTGAAAATATTCTGACAATAAGTTAACCATTAACTATAGACTTGAGCTTTGTATTTGTTGCGCTGTATTCACTGTGATAACATATAATGTTCTTCCAGACAAACGCCACTGCACTTAGCGGTGTTAAACAACCACGAGGCTGCAGTGCTCGCGATCATAGAGCACAAGAAGGCGGTGGAGCTAGGAGACGCTCCGGCCACAGACCGCAGCGGGGCCAGCCTGCTGCCCAACCTGAACCTAAAGAACTCTGAGGGCGACACGCCTGCCAGCCTCGCGCTCACCGAGGGTATGTACTACACTCGCATCGATTCACTGAATATGGAATCATCAACAGCCCGTATCCACCCACTGCAGAGCATAAGCTCCTCCCCAATCTGCCATCCTTCTTGATTCTATGCCAATCGCATGGAGCCTATCAGAGTAGTAGCCGAGATTAAGCAAAGGGTCCTCTGGCAGCCATGTGGATTAACGATATGTAGGAAAGCGTCGGTAAGACCTGGATCCAGGTTTTCTCTACCTGCCATCTACCTACCATTTGTGAATGTGTCTTTGGTGTACCTAATAAACTATTAAACTACCACTCACCGCCACTTTAGGCAAACTATTCGGTCCTCGACGTCCTGAACCTAAGTACGACGTCTGATCTCGATGCTTTGTGAATATGTTTGTATGACTGGAAATTTGTGGCATAGTACAAGAAAGAGTACCTACTAAATAATGCATGGTTGGTACGCTCTCGCCTCTCTTTCCCGTCCCAGATAAATCAGCTCCGAGCGATTGCAGATCAGTTAGAAAAGCACATGTTTTATTTCACAAATATTGGTGTAGTATTGTCGATTATAAACCTTTTAAATGAAAAAAATCATCGATGTACTTACATAACTATGGAAAAGACTCGGGCCTAGAACGCTTCCCTTGAGAACACCACAATTGTATATAGCATAATGGTTCGCCTATCATCAATTTCTACAACAAAATGTAGGAAAGTGAATTTTCCAGGTCACAAGAATCTAATAGCGCCACTGATAGAAGGCGGGGCAGACCCAAATGTGCGCAACGGAAAGGGGTTCACTCTGTTACATCAGTCGATCGTCGAAGAGGATTCCAGAACAGCCATCTATCTGCTCGACCACGGGGCCGATATGGACGCTTTGTGAGTAATCATTTTGTTGACATCATATAGAAGTGCGATTTTTGAACATCATACTATCAACTCGGCAGTAGAAAGATGCATAATCTCCATAGGAATTTTGACATTTTCTGCTGCTGTGATGTTCAAAAATCGCATTCCATGTCTGAGTAATTTGTGCGACTATACAGGGTGTAGAAAACCTGTCCCGAAAACTCAGAGGTGAAAGTACACATCATTTTGAACAACTTTTACGATAGGACCCACGATAAGAACTCAAAAAAAAATCTGCTATTTCCATTGATTAGTTATTTATTAATAGGAGGTGAATGGCTATTTCATACTAGAATTTGTTTTTATGTATGGGTGGGTTTTCTGGAGAGGTCTTCTTAAACCCTGTATTTTCAGTACCTATAATATTCAGCTCATTTCTAGAGGATTAAAAGTGACTTGGAATCAAGCACCGATCCAAACTTTTGACATTTCCAACACGTCTTCCCCAATAATCTAAACACATTTTCTTAGAGAAGTTCTAAAATACGTTCTGCTTGTAAACAGAACGGACGCGGGTGAGACCCCGCTGCAGCTGGCGATCCACTGCCGGCTGGGGCTGGTCGTGGAGGCGCTGTGCGTGCGCGGCGTCGACATGAGCCGCCTCGACGCCAACGGAGTGCCGCCGCTGTGGGCCGCGCTAGACTCCGCCCAGGAGGAGGTCGCCAGTGTAAGTCTCGCGTGGAACAGGCAATACACTCTCGTGACAAATTTTAAGGGAGATTACTACCATCCAGTCTCATTCTTCTTTCTTGTCAGTTCTCGGCAAGAATGTAGAGCAGGCATCAGAATTGTAATAGCTTTCAAGGGGTGACGACAAATATTAACCGCGTCGGCGCATCCTAGAGGCACATCAGTGACAATGCCATGCCGGTAATGAGGCGATGCTTATACAGAGTCGAGGGAAATACCAGTAGTCCCATTGTTGTCCCGTGACCGGATTATTTGGGTTTTCTTTCCGATTGTCCTGTTCTTCTTCTTATCGTGTGAGCAAGCCCTAGTGTTTATTAAAACCGCCTTACGGTCTCTGACGTGGTTTTTATGTATACTAACAGAGATAGTAGCCGGGACCGACGGCTTAACGTGCCATCCGAAGCACGGAGTCATCTTTCTTTTTCAGACAATCAGGTGGATTCAGCCTGCAATGTCCTAACCAACTGGGGAAAACGCACAAAGTGACATATCACTAGATGTCCCCAGTGGGAATCCAATCCACGACCTCCGTGTCAAGAACCCAATGCTCTTAACCAATTAGTCCACGGAGGCAATAAAAGTTCCCTAAAGGAACTTTTAAGATAAAATATTCCAAAGGTCTACAGGACAACTGGGAAGAGAAATTACTAATGTAGTTACTACTTAATTAAGTTTTAAAGAATTCATTTTTTATTAGCTTTTAAATTTGAAAATGTATACATGTGCAAAATTAATGTTCTTTTTTCTATATCAGATTCTAGTAAGGAACGGTGCGGACGCTGATTGTTGGGGTCAAGGCCCCGACGGTTGTCTGCAGACTTTATTACACAAGTTAGTTTATTTTTGTATTCCTGGCGGACGCCTAAACGTATTACATTTTTGTGTAACAAATAAATATTTGTATAAATATGCAAATGGTACGTTGCGGGAATGGATCAGATCAGAACGGGACCGTCAGGAGAGGCGCAATAAAAAAGAGGCCAATGCCCAGCAGTGGATTGATATGGACTGATTAGTTTAATTGATTGTGCATCTATAGCTATACTTTATCGTCTCGCATTAATTGAAGTTACTTGAAGTTAAGCTTGTGCCCTGTAGTGGGACGTATATAGGCTGATGATGAAGATGAAACCTTAATCTAATAATAGTTAATCTTTGGACAGGGCAATAGACGAGAACAAGGAGTCCCTGGCGACGTTCCTGATCCGGTCGGGCTGCGACGTGGAGTCCCCTCGGCGCGCCGGCCCAGCGGGTGAGGGCGCCGACGTGGCCGCCGAGAAACAGACTCCTCTGCATCTGTGCTGCACCTGGGGCCTCACTGACGTCATACAGGTATCCTGTATAACACTTCCAACGTAATGTTTCAGTAAAGGGCAATAGTCATGGACAAGGAATCACTAGTTGCTGCACTGACGTCGCCGCAGTGAAACAGGCGCCCTTACTTCTATCCTGCACATGGGGACTTAGTGACGTCATACAGGTTTCGTGTGTAACCTTTGTTATACAATATATACCGTTATACTAATAACGTAACACGCAACAGATGAGAACAATGAGTGCCTAGATGTTTCTGAGCCGGTCGGACCAGGTGCGGATATGGCAGGGGTCATATGACCACTTCCTTTTCGCCAGGCATCCATTTTACCCAAAACCAAGTTTTTGCGTGCGGCATTTCGCAACCGCGTCAATGTTACATGTCCTGGGGTCATGTAGGACCCCGTTTTCATAGTTACGTAGGCTATGATGTTCTCGTGAATGTCATGTACTATAATTATTACCTCAAAGTGACAAATTGTCGACTTTGCATTTTGAAACACTACATTAAGAAAAGTCAAAAATTGTGTTACTAAATTAAGAGTTTGTTGTAATTGTTCTTTCTTTCCCTAGACACTCCTAGAACACGGCGCGGATATAAACTCGAAAGACTCTGAAGGAAAAACCCCTCTACACATCGCGATAGAGAACCAGCACGCCGGCATCATCTCTCTCCTTCTCACCCAGCCGAACATAGACTTGTCGGCAAGGGACAACAAGGGCGTGTCGCCGTTCGCCGCCGCGTTAACCGCAAGGAATAATAAGGCTGCTCAAGCTATATTGGAGAAGAATCCTTCGGCTGCCGAACAGGTTTGTTCTATGTATTTAAATCTTAGCCAAGTTTTAAAAAGTAAGTAAGTTTTTGCACCCCGTATACGAGCCATCGACCAATGAAAACGGTCCCCCGCATATGAGCTCTATGGTATGTGTTATGCGGGCACTACATTCTCGCCGAGAACAGCCGGGAACGAGAGGTCGGATGCCCTTCATTGTTCTCGTGGCGTCATAAGCCGAAGTAAATTTCCTTGAAAGTTCTCGCGAGAGTGAAGTGCCTGCTTTACAGAAATCTCCCAAAATGCGTTCGCATGGGGGTGCTATCGACTAATGAAAATTAGCCTTATAATGAATGTGTGAAAACCCGGCAGGTAGACAAGAAAGGTCGTAACTTCCTGCACGTGGCGATCCAGAAGTGCGACATGGAGAGCGTGATGTTCCTGCTGTCGGTGGAGGTGGACGTGAACTCGCGCGTGCAGGACGCGACGCTGGCGCCGCCGCTGCACCTGGCGGCCGCGGCCGGCAACGAGGTGCTGCTGCGCAGTCTGCTGCTCGCCGGCGCCAGGCCCAACGACAGGGACGCTCACAAGTATGTCACCTCGATCATTATTTTAAAAGTGTGAGATTCGAAAATTACACTCCTGCTCTGTCAGGCGCGGCAGAAAATCAACGCCTTGCTTACCCAGTAAGGCGCTACGTCAAGTCGTGTCCTTTTTTACTGTCGTTGCACACACTGCTTCTACCTATTACTTCTTTTTCTGTTTCGAGTGTGCGTTTAATGGTGAATAAAGATTTTTCTTTCTTTCTTTCATTGAAATGTAAAATGACGATATAACTAGTTTTACCATAGAGAGAATAGAAGCAGTAGAGGTTGGAACCTGTTTTGTCATATTAACTTAATAAGATATGCATATAGCTAATCCAACTCGGCTTCAAAACGCTGCCCGTTCGGGAAGCTACTTAGTATCTTCACGTCCCACCGCAGTGCCTTAAAACGAAAGTCTTCGACCAGTGTGTTGCCAGTAATGACTTATGGAACAGAGACGTGATCGCTTACTCAAAGCCTCATAAAAAGGCTGAAATGAAAGTCACGCAAAGGGCACTGGAGAGGGCTATGCTCGGGAGTTTCCCTGCGAGATCGAATCAGAAATAAAGTGATCCGCAGAAGAACCAGAGTAGCCGACATAGCCCAAAGAATTGCTAAACTAAAGTGGTAGTGGGCGGTTCACATATTGCTCGCAGAAGCGATGGCCGATGGGGCCGAAAAGTTCTCGAGTGGCGACCGCGTACCGGAAAGCGCAGCATGGGTGGACAAGGTGGACCGACGACTTAGTGAAGGCGGTGGAAATCCGTTGAATGAGGGCAGCGCAGGACAGGTCGTTGTGGCGATCCTTGGGGGAGGCCTATGTCCAGCAGTAGACGTCCATCGGCTGAGATGTACGGCGGCGGCGGCTTTGTACTACGGTACAAATATGTGGTTACGTCGTCAGCATCATCATCTCCAACTCGCCCACCACTGACCAAGAAATGTCACTTTAAATAAAATTGTATACAATTGTATGACTATCGCTATGACATACGCGGTTACACTGGCATTCTGTCAACTAGAGCAAGTGACATTTCTTAGTCAATGAGTTTTTACCATGGAGTAAGAGGAGATGGCATATCGGCTTGTTTCTATAGAAAATTATGTCGCCGACAAAGGGGGTGAGGGACGGGCGAGGGGAGACAAAAAGCTTAGGGGAGCGTGTCATTTCTCTATGGTCGCAGTACAAACTAGTGCACAATTGGTGGTTACTGTGCACACTTTGTTACACCATCTCTACCAAGGGGAGCGTGTAATTTCTCTATGGTTTTTACCTTATCTGTAATAATTACATTATCGCCTAAAAGACAGTTAGTTTCCGAATACAAATCATTATTAGGAAAACATTGAAATGTGTGCAATTTAAATAGGAGGTTTAGCTAAACCATCAAATTAAATAACTTTCATAATGGAGCCAACTTCGAAATAGAAAAAACATTTGGTCAGTTAGGTACTACTGCAATTTAGATTATGGAACTGCAAGCAGAATTTTTTTCGCGATTTCGAGTTCGCTTCTATTACACCACGTATATTTTCGCAGACGTACAGCGCTGCACGTGGGTGCGGGCGCGGGACAGGCGACGATAGTGTCTGCGCTGCTGAGCGGCGGCGCGCTCTGCGACGCGGTCGACGCCGCCGGCGACAACGCGCTGCACGTGGCGGCGCGCGAGGGACACGCCGCCGCCGCGCGCGCGCTGCTAGCTGACAGCGAGATCGACGCCGTCGCCATCAACCTCAAGGGTACTTATATTATATCACTTGTGACAGGCATTTGCAGTGGGATACATTTAGGTTAGGTTAGGTTAGTTTGTGTTTCTACCAAATAAAATTATTCTTATTCTATTATTTTACGAATAATTATTTATTCGTAGCTTTTAATTTATGAAAATCATCTAAACTACAGTTAATGTTTCAGGTCGAAATCCGCTGCACGAACTATGTTGGTGCAAGAAAGATAATGCGGCGACGATCTGCGAAGTGTTCCTAGAGTTCATGCCGGACTACCCCATCAACAAAACTGACCTACAGGTAAACATACAAACTGTGCCATTACTTGTTGGGCGCCAATATTATTCATGTCATGACATTTATATACACTCATTTGAGAAAAGCTCATTAGAGTATTAACTCTTAAAACTCTTGCTGGCTTTTACTACGGCTACGTCAACAAGTTTTCTGCAACTGAGTGTTTGACAACTAACGTCGAGGTAAAGCAACGCCAACCGGTATGCATACGCCTTGGGATGGGTGACCGGTTTTGTCATATTTAACACTTTTGCTGCTGACGACCTACGGCGTAGGTCGGCGACAAATGGGCCGCAGTGCTAAAGAACCCACGATAACGAGTCAGTTATATTGCATTTCGGCTGTGCTTATGACTTACCGCGCGAGTCACCGATAACCTTACGCCTGTGCGGGTGACCCACGAGACGAGCCAGTCTATCGTTTGTGGTCAAGTTTCACCTGTGCTTAACCTTACGCCTGAGCGGGCTGACCCACGAGGGGAGCCGCTTTGGTCGTTTTACGTTACGACTGTGCGCACGACCTACGAGGGGCGTCAGTTCTAGCACTGCGCGAGGATCATGATTTTGAGCTTTGCAGCGAAAGTGTTAATCACAAGAGCCTCTGTGCTTTAGTTTCAATATTTTAATGTATGATTGGAGGTTAATTAATAAACGTTGTTCCCCCACAGGGCAACACGCCTCTGCTGCTCGCGTACATGAACGGTCAGGGCGCGATGTGTCGCGTGCTCGTCCGCGCCGGCGCGTGCCTCGCGCAGGAAAACAAAGATGGCGTCTCTATATTTAACTACCAGGTAAGGAGCTGCGCTGCTATACCACTGACAAGACAGACGCAGGCTTATTTAAGCCGGGAGTTGTTTAAATTAAAACAAAAAAGACCAGGCCACACAGAGGCGGCGGGACTGCGGGAAAGCTGCAGTCTCGCCTCTGAAAGGCCTGGCCTTAATCCTATCAGGAACGCAGATGCGTCACGATTGGAACTTATTCTAAATTACCTTCAGGATGTTCTTGGAACTCCCGCACACTCTGTGATCATTCTCGTGATAACATGAAAGCTTCAACAAACATGCCCGACGCGCTGCAGAAGCATGGTAATCCCAACAACAACCTGAAGGCGTCATTGTACTGGACAATGAGTTCACAGATCTGATAAATCTTAACTCTTTTGCTGCTGACGACCTAACTGACAACAAATGGGCCGCAGTCCTAAAGAACCCACGTAACGAGTCAGTTCTATTGCATTTCACCTGTGCTTATGTTCTGAAAACCTTACACCTGCGCGATGACCCACGAGGTGAGCCACGTTGATCGTTGGTGTTTCACCGTTACGACTGTGTGCTCGACCTACGACCGGGGGTCACTTTTGGCACGGCGCGAGGATCATGGTTTTGAGCTTACCAGCGAAAGTGTTAATAACATTAACAGATTGTAACGTTTAATATCTAAAGTATGAAATATTTGTACAGGTGGCAACAAAGCAACTGCTACATAGGTTGTTGGACGCCCTGCCCGCGGAGGCGCCGTGGGCCGAGAGCGATCTGTGCCAGGAGTGCGGCACCAAGTTCACACTCACCATGAGGAAACACCACTGGTATGCACTTTACATGCTTTAAGATCCTGTATATGGATCAATTTCACCTAGTTCGATTGACAGTTCCAGTAGCTGTATATTTGAGTTTCATGGGGAATTCATGGGGAACTAGTGAGAACAATTTGTTGCACTAGTTACATTGAAACTAGTGAGAATGATCCCTTGACGGGTTTTTGAAATAACACCGATATTTTATCGCGCCACAAGATAGTTTCCCTCTGTCCATTAGGATCCAATATCTCGATCCGCCAGTGGATTGAATAGCACGCTGAAGTTCACGGTGATCCACCATTAGGCTCAGTTTGCGGCCTTCTTGTGTAACTGTCCTTATTTTCTTATCTGTCGATTTCGTATGTCGATCGGTAGTTTGCAACAAAATTTTCTTGATATCATCAATCCATTCGGGTGCTATAGAGTGTCAGGAGACGTAGTAGATGTGGCCAATCAGTAAAGTACAGGAGTCATGGACCGATTACTGTCATCTTCACAGTATTACGATAACCGAGTGTAGTGGCTTTTAAAGCTAATTCTCCATTTCCCCTAACTTTAGAAAGTATAGTTTTAAAAAATTTGATTTTATAATACTCACTTGTCTACCCTTACCCTTTACCACGTCACCTGGTGTCCTTTCAGCGCTGATTATAGAAATCTCAACTCAGAATAAAAAACATTTACTATTTCAGCCGGCACTGTGGACGGATGCTATGCAAACAGTGTTCAAGTCAAGACGTCCCCATATTGAAGTTCAACATGAACAAGCCGCAGCGGGTCTGCGAGATCTGCTTCAACGTACTACAGGTCGGCGCGAGTTAGTGATCGACTCCACTAAGGATTGACCCCGATTCTTGGATTAATAACAGTCCACACCACATAAGAACACTTAAGACAAGCGATTTTCATATTTATGGCATAGGTATTTAGAGTAATGTCATATAATATGGGCCTTGTCTTTGTGAAATGGGCTACTGTCAACAATTTAAATTCTGCCCGTCTTTCGGGTTTGCGTAATTTTTATAAACAAAACGAGAAATAGTTTGAAAAATTATCAACATTGGAATAAACCATGCAACCACATTTTTAAATTATTTTTCCGTACTGAAATACTTTGTTCTTCATACCATTACTATGAACCTCTTGTTGTTTTTGGTCACAATATTTTATTTTTCTTTGACTAAAAGAAATTATGTTGTTTGTACTCGTAATTATATGTATAGTTAGATAGGGATGATTCAGACCTACCGGCTCGTATCTGCCCGGCCCGGAACGGAGCCGTACGGCCGCCGCCGTCGTGGAATGCGAACGGAGAAAATATGCATAAGTTGTATGCAAATGTGAACTGTAAATCATGTTTACACATTTCAATATCCTTTGCCGCATTACAAAATGCCGCCCGGGCCGGCCCGATGCGAGCCGGTAGGTCTGAATCGTACTTTAGGCTTGTTTTGTTCAAGCTTATATCATGGAAAAGAAATGTATGCAATGAAGGCCATAAACGCGTCCATTTGTGTGGCTTGAAATGTAGTGCCTAGAGTTACTGAGATTGCAAAATATAATTTGGTTTATGAATATGAAATTATTATGCCAAAGTTGGGACGAGTTATTATTTTATTTGAAAATGCTAGCTTTAAGAGTATGAATGAATTCATATTGCATCATATTGTTGAGTATTGTTAAATTTTATAAGCTACTTGTGGCTATTATTACTTTATCTAATTGTGATCAATTCTTATAGTGATCTCCTTTATGTGCATCGCTTACAAAGTCAATTTTCTAAACTTTAGTCATAAGTTTTGTATGGACACTTAATGTTTTCTTTGAAGTGTATAGATTTTAAGATGACATTATAATCAATTATTATTTTGAGTATCGGCAGTATTCATTTTTCCATAGTTTTTCCAAATTGCGAAGCATTTCTATCAAACATTCCAAGTAATAATTAATAACCCCATTATTGTATTTAGTGCCATTTTTACAAGAGTTTGTCGAGCTTACTTATTTGAAACAATTATTTTTTTATTACTATGATTTTAAATGTTAATTTTTTGGTTTTATTTTTTTAATAAAAGAATGTATGCCTTAAACTGTAATTTTATTTCTACAAGGACAGCAAAGAAAACTATTACATAACAGTGATTTGTTTATTTACAAATTAACATACATGGATGTTCAATGTTTCATGTTGTACATGAGAATTAATTAATAATTTACTACACACACTATTTCCTCTACCGTTTGCAACTGCAAAACTCAGCACATTGAAGTAACAGAAAACCAAGTTATAACTACAACATAATATATTTACTTTAGATGTTTGAAGAGGTCCTTGTTAACACATTTATCGCGGACGTGGACAAAGTCAATGAGCTCCTCCTCGCAAGTCTCTGCGGTCTTGGATCGTGAGTTGACACGGTCATTGCATTCCTGGAATTTAGCCCACATCTTTTGACATTCTGGCTTTTGAGCACAGGCGTCCTGAAAAAAAAAGACATTTCCTATGTTAAAAACTAAAATTCCATGCTACTAAGGGTTAAGACACATTGAACGATGCCGGCCCTCAAAACACCACGATTAGTTCGGCGTCCGTCGTCGTCGACGCGGCGAACGGCTTCCCATACTAATGTCGGTCAATCGATGTGTCTGACCCTTAATTGATGGTATTTAATTAACTACTTAAATGGAGAAGGTTACTATTTTTTATTTGGTTAGGTGGAAGTGGTACTGTGAAATTATTTCTGACTGCTGTGCGAGGACTTGACATCACAATTTAGTCTTTCATGAGTGTGTCATTTGCCCGTCCCTGGCCTACAATGAAGGCTCTAAGTGGCTCAAGATTTGTTTTCCGAAAAAGAACCCTTGAAGTCACCAAATATTAAACCATACAATTACTAAGTCATCAACACTGATAGAAGAGTCTTTCATGCGAAAATTGCATAACGTTATATAATGCTAGAACCTAGAACTCCATTTTTTATTGATGGCAACTCTGTTATTTAATATTACAAATAAACTGTTTATCAGAATTTAAAAAACTTTTCTAATCTTAGACTGTTGGTCTAGAACTGTCTAGAACAACATTCATTAGCCCACTCTGTTGAGTGAAAGTACAAAGATATAACTAACGATACAAATGAAGCAAAACTAAAAATTACAGTCAAATTACTATAGATGACAAGTACTACACAAACTATAGTAAAATAAAAGAAAACCTGCATAAAACTCTTGATAATAATCTTGTGTTTCTAAAACAATAAGACAAACGGAACATTAAACTATTAATAAGGATTTCAGCAAATAAGGAAAATATTTTCCACAGTCACTATCCTATGTAGCCGAGTAAACAACCTTTAGAGTCTGTAAGAAATTGTGAATCTTGAGTAATGAGCGTTTTTCTTTTGGTTTTCTAGGGGATCGATAGACGGCGCTACGGTCTGTGCGAATATACGTCAAAATTTCAAAAAGATTTTCTTTGAAACAATAAAGAGGGAAAAGAGGATCAAGAATATGCCAACGCATCTTTTGATGGCATATTTCATTATTTTATTTTAATCGAAAATTCGTAACTTTTATGTCTGTCTTGGTTGTATAGGCTCGATTCCTTGGCTTTAAAAAAAAAAGGCAGGCACTGTCTTGACATTATTTTGACAGGATCTCGTGAACGGTTCTATGGAGCGATGAACATACCATCTGTCGAGTATTTTAGGAATTAAATTTAAAAACGAAAAGAAAAACGCTCATTGATTCCATCATCATCGCAGCCTATACAGGTGTAACAAAAACAAAGCACCCAAGTAATACTGATTCAGACCGGGAAAAAAAATAAGCTGTCCTATACATTTTAGTCGAGTCCGTTTGTTGTACTGCAGTTTTGTTCGGGACAGCTGATTTTATTTCATGATTTCGAAGTTGGCTCCATAGTGGAAGATGTTCAGTTTCATGGTCTGAAGCACCCCTTTAAGTATTACTAGGGTGTTTTGTTACTTGCGGTCCCCATGGACCTAGCGTTTAGATTTCGAAGGAAAGAGTTGAGAACTTGGGAGGTTGAGAGGTCAAAATGTTATTGGCAGGATAGGTTAGAATTTGTAGTTCAACATAAATCTTTTAAAAATGTAGGACAGCTTAATGTATCAGGATTATGGTATTCATATTCACCCTGAGCTCCGTCTGAGGGTCCACAAGTTCTTCCTCCTCGGCCTCCTCCGCCTTGACTACAGGGATCACTTTGTCGGCCATTTTCACAGAAATGCCTGCAATTATACCAACACGAGTTATCACAGAAGTTGACGAGGTTGTTTCTGAATTTCACTAGCACTTCTTTTGCAGGAAAGAGGGTCAAATTTGGAAAATTATCGAAAATTACCTAAATCGATGACGCAACAGCCGATTGCAAAGCAAATTAATGTTGCTAGCATATATTTGTATTATTCTACCAATTTTATTTTTCTGACCCATTGATGAGCTTCTTCAAGATTTTATTAGTTTTCAACATGTTTCACACTTAATTTTCAATCACCGCTTTACTCTTATAACGAAAAGATTCGATGTACGATTTTTTTCCTCATTTAAATTTCTCACTTATTGGTAGTTTTTGATGTCATAAACTGGCAAATCACTAAGTGACATTAATCAAGCTCGCCAACATTGAAAAAATTAAAACGTCCATGAAGTACTCTATATTTTTTTCAAAGTTTGTACGAAAAGTGCAATAATAAATATCATACTTGCTTATAAACATTGTGCAAGAAATCAAACGAACTTCTCTTTTATAGCGTTTTCTAAAATAAATATATTATTTTGCTAATAAAATCTCAGTTTTGACCAGCAATACGAAAATGTTAATTTTAAATGTTTCTCACTGAACTAGTTATTAATGTAAGTATTTTTATCAACAATTTTAGAGCTCCTATAGCCGTCACCATGGAGAGAGCTTACAGTAGAAATTTATTTTATAATTAGATATTATCGTGTTAATTTAGTGAATTTCGCCAGCAAAACATGCAAATTGAAATAAAGATACTCGGTTCTTTCTCTGGATATAATGAGTTTACTTCGAACTGCCAGCGTTCCTCGAGAAACGGCGATACATAAATTTTTCTAACATTATTGTTGTTTTCACGTTTCAGGTTTGTTTCACCACAAAATATCATCTGTTTGTTCATTGTCATAGTTTTTTCCAGGTCTAGACATCAGCGGTCGGCCCTCATGTAACATTACTATAAAGAAATCAAGAAATATCGCAAATGTAGAGGTTATGTCTTGTAAAACATATTTAATGTTTTTTCTTTTCAGAATGAATGGAGGGATGGAGCATAAAACTCCAGGTCATAATGCCGTGCTTCATAAAGCACCTAAAAACTACAAACTGCTTATGGACCCTTTTCTTGTGAAAGGAGCATCAAAATTGTACCGATACGATGGCCAGGTCCCTGGTGACTCGAGCTATCCTCCAGTCCAATGCAGAGACCCCAGGTCGCAGCTGTCGAGGATCTGGAATAGACTGGAACCTGCAGATTTACCAGTTCCTAGGTATAAATCTTTTTACTATTTACAAAAATTCACTATCAAGTCGCTAATAATTGCACCTTAGTTCCTTTCTAATACCTACCTCTTATAAATTCAGCATAATTATTATGGGAATAATAATGAGTCAAATTAACTGTAAAATCAAAACTCTGTTATTCGGGTATTGAGATTTGAGTAAGAATTTTTATACTAATCCATCTTGGTCTAATCCAAGTAAATAGGTAATAGTACCTAAAATACCACCTTTTGGCATGTTTATGTATACTGACTGAATTTTATAACATATTAAAATAGTTATTATCGAATAAATCACCTTGTAAATGAAGAAATTAGCAGAAAAAATGTGCAATTTCGGTTGTGCTGTCCTTTGTTTTTATTATAGCTTGATGAACAGTGCTGCCAACCTAACCTTTTATTTTGACACTTGGTGTGTGGCGGGAATTACGAAATAGCAAAAAAGATACCTCATGAAAAATTGCTTGAAAAGCTCTAAAATAGCTTTATGATAATGTATGTTCCGTAATTTTCTACAAAAACTATGTTTTCATAAATATTTTATATTAAATCTGCATAAAGCGGGATTTACACAGGTTGATTTTTGTTAAATGGCTAAGTGTGATTTCAAGTATGCACGCACGGTGTAAATTCAGTTCAAAAACCATATAGCTGGGCTAATGTCATATGTTTTTATTGAGAAAAAAGATGATATTAAGCTCTTAAAAATCTAATAGGGTAGCAGACCAGCACGGCTAGCATGCCACCCACGACAAAGCGTTTAAACGAGAAAAACGTCATGCGCGCTCTTTTTGTGTACGTAAAATAATAAAGATGGAGGCACGTCTCGATTTTTGTCGTTTTCTCGGCGGTGGCATGCTAGAGGTGCAGACTGCATAAAATATATTTTAGTTTTATCTTTGTAATAAAAATGTCTTTAACGCTAAACTCTCATTTTCAGTTATTCTTTAGCTTGAATACTATTTTTGATAAAAACAGGATGAACTATAAAATTGATAAAATGTTCAATGCATATGTCATTTTTTGTCTTCCTGCTTGGATCCGAGGAGGTTTAAATTTCGAGGTCAAGATGTGTTAGCCAGTCTTCCAATAAAATGTTGATGATGTCACTTGTTATTTAGTACAATTTTTAATACACCGCATGTTTTGACGTTTGATTAAGGTTGCCTGTCCACTGAAGCGGAGCAAGGCTGAGTGGAGAAATATTAACCAATACGATAGCATAAAATCTCAGTTTCTGTGCTCCGCAGTGGACAGGCACCCTAACTTCCAGTTGCATGTACGTTCGTAAAAGTTAATCCTCTAATTAAATATCTCTTGCTAGCTTTTACTACATCAACAAGACAAAAAGTGACAGCAAGAGATTTAGGAGGATTAACTTAAATGAATGTATGTGCAACTGGCAGTATGAGTTGCTGATTTGACTATCTGTCCACTGTGATATTCTCTGAAAAGCATGCTTTCTTTTAGAATAAAAAAAAATATTCCTTCTTTTAGTCAAGCTTCTATTTGGGTATTCGTTCTCAAAACAACATTTTGACATTTTTCAGATTCAAAATAGACAATAACTATGTTGGAACGCCACCACAACTAGAAATCACAATGGGAAATTTAAATGACAACATAGACAAAGCGTTCTTGTCTGACATGATGAACAAAGTTGGACCTTACGAAGAATTGTCAATATTCTATCATCCACTCACCAACAGGCACTTAGGATTTGCTAGAATAGTGTTCCAAGAAGTTACTCATTCAAAGTTATGTATAGAAAAATACAATGGAAAGTCTGTTATGGGTCAGGTATGTATAAAACCCGTTGCAGATGATGCACAGTTGATGGGCAAGTACTAATCATTAATACTTGCCAGCGTTCAAAAGCTTAGTGCCACTGGCGCGTGTCTTGTGCCTTGCAGCCATGGACGAGCATGACTTGGTTCTAACAACGGCTTCGTCTCATTCGGACGATGCGCTGTATGAGTAGTGTGCACACACTTGTGTACACACTTTTACAAATTAAAATGTTTTCTCACTATGAAAAGACTTCATCCGATTTGGTCCGAAATGTGAAAGTGCTGCTGGCCAAAAAATTAATTTGATATTCTGTTAGGACACACGAACAGTCGTCTAAACATATTATTATGGCACCAAAGCTGTAGGTCCATTGTCCGTGGATTTGAGTTCGAAAAATCTGCCTTTTCATACATTTCCGATGAAATCAGCTTAGGCTATAATTATATTCTGTTAGAACTTGTCCAGCATTTTTTAGTATGGCAACATTTTCCTTGGTTTTATTGTTTTGAAAAATCTGTCTTTTCATACATTTACGATGAAATCAGCTTAGGCTATTATATTCTGTTAGAACTTGTCCAGCATTTTTTAGTATGGCACCATTTTCCTTGGTTTTATTGGTTTGAAAAATCTGCCTTTTCATACATTTTTGATGTAATAAAAATTACAGCTACAGATTTCCTGTCATAATAATAAATTTTCATTACTTTTTTCTAACAGGATATTTTTTGTTGGCCGGCACTTTTACATTTGGACCAAAAATGTATGAAACGCGGATGATGTCTTTTCATGCGCAGTAGTAGATGAAAGTACTTGCACAAGCTACTGTGCACCGTCTGCAATTAATTCGTTATACTGTTCCTCATAATTTACAATTATTTCGTAGTGGTTTCAGAATATTTAACCACTGTTTATCCTCTTTTTATTACCCGACTGCACTAGAAAGATTGATTATTTTTTATTTTTATGTTTTTGCTTAGCGAATTGCTACTTACTTTGTCATAACATTATTATTAATTTTAATTAATACGTTTTAAGTTTACTTAAGCATCCTAATAACCAGAACTATTTTTAGTGTAATGCGTCAAAAATACTTCTGGTTGGTCATTCTTACGAGATCTTATTTTATTTGTAAAGAATTTCAAAATTGAATGGATATGTCACCGTAATATTGTAAAAACCGTTAGATTGTAATCTAGCCCGCGAGATTGTAAACTGTCGAAAGATTGTGAACCGTAACTGCTGCTTACAATTTAACGCATTATTTTTCGATCTATCGAAGTCAGACTGTTTTATCACAATCACTGTTCGAAGGCTGTCTCTGATTGGTCGGTCTTATAGTAGCTCGTTCTGTGTCCACAGAGTTAGGAATCAAACACAGGTGTCAGACAAATAAAATAAATGCTTTTCGGGTGGACTAGGTAAGTCTAAGCTAGGTGGTCGCAAAAGACCTAACATGGTCGTCGTTCGCTCCTCGATCTAACTCAGTCGGTTAGCTAACCTAACCGACTGAGTTAGATCTGAGGTCTAAAAACGAGTTTTTCACATGATTACCTACTAAATAATAAATAAACACTAGATGTCACAATTTTCGGAGTGTATTTTTTTTTTTTTTATTATTGATGGGTTTACTCTTGACCTCTATCTAGTCCTCAGGACAAAGATGGGGTCGAAGATGTAGCTAGCTTACCCAGAAGTGCACTGGCACTCCTGCACACTCCTCCTGCATTTGACTATGTATTTATTTTATTTGACCTGTGTTTGATTCCTAACTCTGTGGACACAGAAAGCCTTGACCAATCAGGGACAGCCTCCGAACAGTTGACAATTTAACGCACGACAGATTGTAAGCAGGATGTTACGGTTCACAATCTTTCGACAGTTTACAATCTCGCGAGATAGATTATAATCTAACGTTATTTACAATTTTACGGTGATAGATACAACACGTAAATATTTAAGAGATTGAGGCGGAAGTCACCAAAATGGCTCTTCTACAAACAAGACTACCATTTATATAGCTGTGTTGAAATCAAAGTTCATAAGAGACTAGTGTCTATAGTTAGCTTCTACAGTTACTATTGTACTTATTTGAACTTGACTGGATGAAACTATTCCTGCAAGACTTGTACTAGAGTTTGACCATCCTTAACATTGTATTATTCATTGGTTTACCTTAGGTGCTAGATGTCTTCCACGACCCATTCGGCAAGAAATGTCAGGAGATGTTTGAGGACAAAACGATGGAGAGGAAGCCTCCGCCGGTACAGATAGTAACAAAACCGCCCGTCGTCGTTGTTGAGGACGTCAGAGTGCCGAAAGTTGATCCTTCTCTCAGCAAGCGGTTAGAGGACACTAAAATAACAGAGAAGGTGAGCTTTATAAATGTGAACGCATACCTATCCGCGCCATAAGAGCCAATTTGTATGAAATGACAGCACGGCGCTGCTATCCCGAACGTGCCGAAGTTTTTATATAGGGTCCTTCTTAATATGCTGACACTTTTTTAAGGGGATGATCAGACCATCAAACTGCACAACTTTCTCTATGGGACCAACATCGAAATCGCGAAAAAGTCTGCTGTCCCATACATTTGGCTCAAGTAGGATTGCAGTTTTGTATGGAAAAAATCAAATCTTTTCTCATTATAATATTGTTATTCGAAGACCGCGGCGAACTTCGTACCGCCCTTAGAATCTTCCCGACATACACTTGGCCGTTTTTGGCCATGTTCATCACGGATAATGTAGCATTCTAATGGTGAAAGAATTATTGAGATCGGTCCAATAGTTTCGGAGGAGAATACAAACAGACAATCAAATATTTCCTCTTTATAAGAATAGTATAGAAGTATAGATTTGAGCAATAAAGTATACTTAAGTAATGGATCCTATTTGTTGTAGATTGAGACCTCATATGTCCAGGAGCCATACCCTCGAGCCTTTATCTCTACGACTCGAGGTGACGTGGAGCACAGCGACAGCAACACGCGGTGGTCGGACGAGGAGCGCGAGTACAGGCACCGGCACCGCCGGGACCGCGACCGCGACAAGGAGCGGGACAGGGAGAGGGATAGAGATCGGTACGTGCCAGACTGAGATAGACTGTGTAATGTGTATGTTTCTTTGTGATTTAAGTTTTGTTCTCATGTCTTATTTGTAATTTACAAGCAAACGATGCAAGAGGAAGTGTAAGCGAAGGTACATAATATTCTTGAGTATAAGTTGTTCGTGTATTGCTATTTTGACGGAGATCTGCTCATGCATGACTGCATGACTTACACTCAGTTGCAGAAACGCTCATTAGAGTTAATCCTCCATTAAATGTCTTGCTGTTACTTTTTGTCTTGTTTATGTAGTAAAAGCTTCTGCAACTGAGTGTCAATAATATTATTAATGGAGAGTTTCTCGCAGCTACTTTAAACATTGTTCAACATGCCTCGATAGATGGTGCTGACATAACCTGGTTCCGAAGACGGTAATTTAGGCTTAATACGTTTAAATAAATACATATCTCTAGTTCAGACGCATGCGTTGACGGACTGTCTTTTCTTATTAATAGCAAGTTGGTACAGCTATCTCGCATGAACACCGTCTATCACAATATACAAGTATTTTCAAATTAAGCAAAGGTTTTTCTCCATGCAGTTTGAACATGTTTGAATGATTTTTTCGCGACCACTTTTGCCTTTTACAAATTACAGTTAAAATTTAATTAGTATTGATAAACTCATTGTATTGTAAAAATAAATTAAATTATGTCTTCTATCCGTATAAAATATAAAATAAAGAGCAAAAATAAACTTGACATACCGAATTCGGTACCGGGACGTGCGCCCCCGGTCGCACACCGATCGACCTGTCGCCGACCGCTGAGCTTTCCCACTAGCAGTCAGGGTGCGCCAGACGAACTCTTATTTGAACCGATGTATGATTGATATTGTCAACTGAACATTGAATGTTGTCGGATGCAGGTTGCACAGGGAGCAGCGATACGCTCGCAGCGCGAGCGAGACAAGCGAGCCCGCGTACGCGACCTCGAGCCACGCGACTGAGGTCCCTTTCACACCTACCGCGCCCGTGCCTTACGATCCCTACTACCAACCTGGGTGAGTTGTGACATTTATGCTGGCGGTCTAGCCCAAGGAGTAAGAGGAGATGGCATATCGGCTTGTTTCTGTAGAAAATTATGTCGCCGACAAAGGGGGTGAGGGACGGGTGAGGGGAGACAAAAAGCATTAGGGGAGCGTGTAATTTCTCTATGGTATACAACAATCGCAGTACAAACTAGATGACGTCATGCCCAGTTGGTGGTTACTGTGCACACTTTGTTACACCATCTCTACCAAGAGGAGCGTGTAATTTCTCTATGGTCTAGCCACACCCTGGACACTTCATACCAACGCTAGCACATGTTTGCTGAGTAACACTCAGTTGCAGAAAAGTTTCATTAAAGTTAATCCTCCATTAAATCTCTTGCTGTCACTCTTAAATCTCTTTTTGACGTAGTAAAAGCTAACAACAGATTTAATGGAAGATAAACTTTAATGAGCGTTTCTGCAACTGAGTCTCAGAGAGGAATGCAGCACTGTTTGCTATCGTGCACCTCCCGTACTACCGAGAGTCAAAGGAGTGTCCGTACTGTAAATGTAAGCTCATATAACGGCGGGTCGCATCGGGCGGATCGGGCCGTATCGCAGCGGAAAATGCGTACTTCGCACACTAGAGAGTGGCGGGTCGCAACGCATTGACGGATCTTTGGTTTGACGTAATACTGCAGACGTAAAAAGATTCGTTTGGTATAGCACACTACGATGGGCGGCATATTAGCGGAGTGTCTCATATCGCACGGACGGCAATCCGCCGCGCAATAACGCGACCCGCCCCACTCCGGCATAGTATGCGTTAATTCATATAAATTTTACAGAAGCAATTTGGGCGGTACGACCCGATGCGGCGCGTCGTAATATGCTAAACATAACTATATCTACTAATAAGCATAAAGTACTATAGAAAGATAGACCGTGACATCGACTATTGCAAATTGGACCCTACGTAACATATGAATAACGCATAGATTCCACTGTTGGTCAGTTACGGGTACAGCTACGGCTCGACGCCGACCCCGGGCGGCAGCAGCATGTGGTGGGGCGACTGGCGACATCCCCACCACTCCTCCCATCATCATTCACATGTAAGTTACTTTACTGTTTGATTGTAATCTTTGTTTTAATTCGCATAAGTTTAGAGTCTAATTTCAAGTGACAATGAATTCTTATAAAAATTAATTTAAATTAATTATTATAATTCTTATAAATATAAAGTCCAACAAAATTTGCTGAACATATTTTAAGAGGATAATCAGACCATCAAACTGAACAATTTTCTCTACGGGACCAAGGTAGAAATAAAGAAAAAAAAAATTTCTGTCCACCAAACACTGCAAACCTACTCGAGCAGAATGTATGGGACGGCTGATGTTTTTTTTTATGTAGGTCCCGTAGAAAAAGTTGTTCTGTTTGATGGTCTGATCATCCCCTTAAAATAGTTTCAACAGTTAGAACTTCGAATCGTTTTAGATCGTTATAAATAAATTAAAAAAAGTAACATTCTAAATACGCTCTTTAAAAGTATATCCACACACGTCAGAGCCTTGTTATTTTGTATGAAGTTTCCCGGACTTTACATGATTTTTTTACCATGTGTCTACCCGAAATCTTCATACAAATTAAACCGACAGGTTACGTCTCGGGCACAAACTTGATTTGTGGATAGACCTTATTATATTTTATAGACCGATAATGATTAAGGCTGGGCCACACAGAGTGCAGCTGCAGAACGGGTACAGGCCGGCAGCAGTTGTAAACTATGGAATTATATGCGAGGTGTCACACTAGATGCAGTCCGGCGCGGCCGCGGAACAGCTGCGGAACGGTAGCCGCAGTGTGATACCTCGCATATAATTCAATAGTTTACAACTGCAGCCGGCCTGCACCCGTTCTGCAACTGCACTCTGTGTGTCCCAGCCTTTAATGCTATCAAATCCTCTTCGGGTAGTGGTACTATATCATCAAGCCCACACTGTGGCATACACGGTTAACTATAAATTTCAATAGCGGTAAAGAAATCTTTATTGTTGCCTCTATTATTCCTACTCACTTTTCATCGTGTAAGTCATTGAATTAGAACACTATGGAAGATGGGTCCACGCTCAAAAGTGTCCGAACCAAAAGAAGTGTACAATTCAAAAAGGCACTGTATTCTCTTGCCAGTCTTTGTTTGATCGTCTAAGCACGCGCGAGTTCATGATGGCGTACTGTGTTGTAAAAACATGTAAAAACTACCAAAGAAAAGTGAAAAAATGTGATGGTGTATCCTATTGTCAGTAAGCAAACTATTATTTTATCATTTAGAAGCATTTAGAAGTATCATTTTGTTTACGAACATAATATTTAATGTTTATTTTATTTATTGATTATCTGTCATCGCGTCTGCCATTACGTCTGTCATGTTTGATGTTCATTTTCACCTCCAGTCGAAGCTGCATATGGTGTTAAGTAGGTGTAAGCAAAATTAACCCTTGAGACTAGCTTCATACGATTTCAATTGCAATGTTTTCAGTTCGTTTACATTACTATGCATACCAATATTTTTTATAAGGTTAGTTTGGAACACTTTTATCGAGAATTTTGTACTAGACCCTGTGTCCATAGATTTCTAGGTCGATGGTGTATGTACATGTTTTGTGCTGTCTTGTGTGATTCCCATTTTATAACTTACTAACATAACAAACAAGCTGAAGCTTTGTAAAGGCTTCTATCAAACCATCATATGTTTTTTTCATTGCCATGTCTAATTTAGTATGGTTTGTCGTGTCAAATCAATTTAGTATGTTCCATGTTTATATCGTTTTAAATCAACTTTAACAATTTATAAATTGATCGTTACATTAAACCATACTAATTTATTAATTAATCTGAAATACGAAAAACATCATATTAACCCAAGTTTGTCAAATTGCTTCATAGTCCAGAGTTCTTCCCACCTTTTATTGAGATTATACTACATCCCAGTGTACATAAATATGTTCAATGTACAGTTTTATAAGTGCAGATTTATTATCGCCGAAGAACGTTGCTATCGTTAAACTAAAAATATTCCATATAACTTGATAATACACCTAGATGTAATATAAACTTAATTGAGCTACATACTCATATCGACCAATGCTTTGTCTACATAAGAATGACTCGACTACTCTCATACAAAAGGCAATATTTGTATAGACATTGCGCGAATCGAAGCTTGTTAAGCCGTATTGACATATTATGCGGGACAGGTCAAGTCACGTGGTCTCAAGGGGTGTCTCACCGCGTCCCGGTACCGAATTCAGTATGTCAAGTTTTTTTGGGAGGGCTAAATCGAAAATCATTTCGAGATATTTGTCTGAATAACAATATTTTCTATGTCAGACATTATGAAAGGATTACAGATATTTTATTCGTCTTCTATCCGTAAAAAAAAATAAAATAAAGACAAAAAAAACTGGACATACCGAATTGCCTGCGCCTCGTCCCCCGCACTCCGCGCTCGATTGACCTGTCGCGACCGCTGAGCTTCTCCACTATATTGTTTTTCGCTATGATGTAGTAGCATACTCTTTCTTATACTGCGACTTCAGTACGGATAATGATGTAAGGTTATATATGGTGGTTAGACCTTCGATCCCCAAACTGTATAATGGTATGACTAAAGCTGGAGCGGCGGTCGAGCGCGACGCCCGCGTGGACCGCGCCCGCCACGCCTGCGCAGAAGGACCCCGCGAAATCGCCAGAGATCAAGGACAAAAAAGACAAGGAAAAGGTCGGCAAGGAATAGATTCTTGTAGCGAATGTTTTATGTATGGCTACCTCTATTCAGACTTACGGAAAACATGTGAACTTTACTTAGTGTAGTCTTTACTTTACACAACTGCCAGCCACCGCCGACCACCAGTGTGTGGGCGCCAGTCTATACAGGCTCCTTCTTAATATGCGGACACTTTTTGAAGGGGATGATCAGACCATCAAACTGAACAACTTTCTGTATGGGACCAACATCGAAATCTCGAAAAAAAAGAACATCGAAATCAGCTGTCCCATACATTTGGCTCAAGTAGGTTTGCAGTTTTGTATGGAGCAGCAGATTTTTTTTTCGCGATTTCGATGTTGTTGCCATAGAGAAAGTTGTTCAGTTTGACGATCTGATCATCCCCTTAAAAAAGTGTCAGCATATTAAGAAGGACTATTACACCCGAAAGTTGTATTCGTACAGTAGTTTTATCTCACAAAACAACTTCTGGTTTACATTTACTTTCCATTCTGACGTTACAGAATCCCGTGTCGACTTTTGATCTCGCCTGCGTTTGAAACGGCAGTATGAGAGCTCCTGAGTTCACGCACATATTCGCAACATGTTGTACGTTGTTACCACAAGTAAAGCGCGCATTGCTTCCTGAGATAAAAGTACTGTATCTGGATGCGCTTTTCTTTATTTTGACAACAGCGTACGAAGAAATACTCTTGAAAATTAATATGAAAAATATAATACATTTTCCATGTTTTCCGTATGTCTTGAGAGAAGTATCGGAGAAGTAATCGGTATAGTTATTTGGTGTCAGAATTATAGTTACTGGTGATAAATATGCACGGCTATGTAGTATCAAACGTATATCATGCACAAGATTGTAGATCGCTGGTTTAGTTAATTTATACATATTTCGGTGTACACGCACATAATTAAATAAATATGGTACTGTTCTGTCTAGTGACAAAAATGAGAAGGTAAGTTAGGCTTATGTCACAAAACCACGCTTTTGTTTGCATGGCTGCATGTCTTCACTTCTCCTTGTTCACCCATGTTACTAACTCATGTCTCGAAGATACCTTTTCCCAATATTATTCAATTTACATCTTTATTTCACGTACAGATTTAGGTAAAGATCTCTATTTCCTTCTGGAGGCAGAAGCTCCAGCACGTTAGACCGAAGACATTGAGGGCCTGTTTCACCACTTCCTGATAAGTGTCAGATAGCCTAGGCAACAGATAAATAGACCAGAATCCTATCATTTACTTGTCATATATCTGTTAGAATAGGCTATCCGAACATCCTCGCTGGATGATGAGTGATGGATGTTCCGAGTTGTCATAATGACTGATTGACTACGCTGTCGGGGAATATGTCGTGAGCATACGCTTATGCTATGATAGCCTATCTGAAACTTTACAGGAAGTGGTGGAAACAGGCCCTGAGAGAGAGCGCCATAGTATCAGATAAGCAAGGGAAAAATGGCGTAACGAAAAGAATATGCCCAGAAGTGGCTGGATGTGGGCTGATTTAATTCATTATGGAAATAGAGCATTGTTTCAGTTTAACTACTATGACCAATTGTCTCGCAAATATTGCACGGTAGAAGAAAATATATACGTGTGTTTGTTAACTAGTACCTGACCTGACTTTGACCGTGTTGGTGTAGGAAGTCCCTCCAGAAATCAAGACTGTGGAGCCCGTGGAGCCTCGGCCCCCGGAAGACACGGCGGACGGCAAGGAGCCTGAGCCCAAGCCGCCGCCGCCCGCCGACGAGCCCAAGAACGTTGATCTCGATACTAGGTATACTCTACAATATATTGATACTCTACGATTGACACAACTTGTTCAGTTGAACCTTCAAAGTTCAAAGTGGAACCTATAGTGCTCCTACGACCAGTGAAGCGATCTAGTGTCAGCACGCACTTAGTAGCGACCAATGGTAATTGCAAATCTCCAAATTCACTGGTCGTCGCAACCTGGTAGTTCACTGCGTAGGAACGCTAAGCGAATACCACTTAGGTCACTTTCGGGGCGTACGAAAGTACAGCTCTTTTAGATTGTTAAGGTACAATCGACAACGAAAATTGATTAACATTTTTGAATCTTTTTCTCATACAAATAAGGTGTCAAATCTTACGGTTCGGTTGTTGCGTGTGCTTATTCGCACTTTTCCCTATAGTACTCGTATATAAGTTAATTGGTAAAATGTTCCACTTTCTTTTTTCACAAAAACTATCAAATTACGCAATTCCTCGATTGGATAATGTATGGGATTAATCTAATCTAATCAGGTAATCTAGAACAGACAAAATAAAATGTAGTTCTGCTGGAAAGGGGCAGCCTTAAAATGGATGCCATTCTTGCACAAATACGACTGAGTTTATTTGTCTTTATGAACAGTTAAAATACTTAGCACACAATTATCTTTGCAGAATAGCGATGTTGTTAAAAGGCGCCACAGGAGGCGGAGGGTTGGCGCCTCCCTTCCTCTCCTTGGGTATATCGTCGGAGGAGGAAGACGAGGACCGACTACCGACGAAGATACCCGACCTCGACGCACACAATCCGCCCTCTGACGATGAAGGTAAAATGATGAACAATTTTCACCTTCTCTGTAACGTTTGCCTTATCCGGTCCGCCCACTCTCTGCATGTCCGAGAGAGAGAGAGGTATAAAAAAAATAGTGTGGGCGCACATTTGCTGCGAAAATCTGGTACGTCAACATGAGAACACACGAAAGCCAAATCCAGCCAGCTCGGCTGTGAGTAAACAGTTTCTGAAGCCGATAAGGCTCGGTATGCATCCCTGAAATCGACCAATCGTATTGCTGGTATTTTTATCCGATCCGAATTGAATCTGATTTGAAAACTTGTATGTCAGTCCCCACCGCCCAACAGAAAACTTGGTCCGCTGTTTTCGATTCCGTTTTCTAACCGTTTAAAAAAAAAAGATTCTTCTACAGGTTTACAACAACAACGATTTATTAGGGGGCAACAACACTTCGACCAAATGATAGTCAATACCGTTCAGGAGAATAAACCTGTAATCTCCAGGTTTTGGATATCCATGTCCAAGGTTGCACATGCGTTTAGCCGCCAGTACATCGCAGTCACACATGATATGTTCTATGGTTTCCGTCTCTCTGCACCCTTTGACGTACTAAGCTTTTTTAACTTGCACAGGATCGATAAGCGAAGACCGCGACAGCATAGTGTCGTTCAACCCAAACAAGGAGTTGGATTCGGAGCCGCTGTCGACCACGCCCTCCCCCTACCTCAGTCGAGAGTTCTACCTCGAGTGTCTCAAGATATCTGTCCAAAGGGTAAGAGATGCGCTTATTACCATTTATAATAAATAAATAAATAACGCTCACAGGCACATACATTGTAATGATCCCAAACTAGCACTAAAGGCTTTTACTATGGAAACCATACAACAACGGCACGAACATATAACATCCATGACCGAACCAGGATTCGAACCCAGGACCCTGGTTTGGCAGTCCGGCGTGGTAACCATTACACCAACCGGGTCGTCGATTTGAGAATAAGGTGATTAGTTTTTGACCATCAATCCAGCTACAGACTGGATAATTATTTTTGTGTTAGTTTAAGTATTATTAAGGACATCAAGGTCAGTCTTTGTATGGGTGACCGTTTAGTGGTATTTCATCTTGAGCGTTTCCGTGCTTCAGAAGGCACGTTAAGCAGTTGGTCTCGGATAGTTCCGTCAGATGGCTTTGGTAACTATTCGTTAAGCCAGGTCAGAGGCCTATTGGCGGCTTGAAAATTCTCTGACAGCAAGTTGACCACTAACTTGCCTCCACCAACCCGCACTGGGCCCGCGTGGTGGAGTATAGCCCGCTCCCTCTCACCCTTATTCGTGAGAGGAGGCTTTTGCCCTGCAGGGGGATTCTACAGGCTATAACTTACTTACTAAGGACATCAAAGACAATCTGTTTAAGGGTTACACAGACGGGGCGGACCTTAGGTGTGAATGCGGTGTTACTCCTCAGACTATGGCCCATCTCGTATCGTGCCCTTCCTGCCCGGACACCTGCACGCGAACGGAGCTTATAAACGCTGCCGAAAATGCTATCCGTGTGGCGAAATTCTGGGCTGGAAAGATTTAAAATGACATGCCATCGACTCGATAGAAGAAGAAGGACATCTCTATATATGTATCATGTTGTTATTTACAGGAAACGTTATCTTGGTCTTTTATAAAGCGAGAAATAATTAATATTGCCTATCGGTTTACGTCACAGACGCGTATACTCGCCTTCGTAGCTTGATATCATATAATTTTATTCTAAACTAGTGTTTTCCCGCGACTTCGTCCGCACAAATTATATACCAGATTTTAAGTCAGATCATAAGCTATCAAACAAAAAAAAGTTTCATCTAAATCGGTTCAGTAGTTTTTGCGTGATGCGCGAACAAACAAACAAACACACTATTTTGTCAATAGATGGCGCTGCACGTCATTTAAATCGCGCTATCGAGTGTCATTTGAATTTATATGAAGTGAACCGCTACTTTTTTGTTCCTTATGGTTTTACGGTTTTATAATAGTTATAAGATTGTCTAGTGCTGTCATGCTTTGTTTTATGATTTAATTTTTTAGGTAGTAGGGGTAGTAGTAATATAATTTCTGACGAAGGGATTTCAATTGTGAGTTATTTAAATAATATTTTTGAATTTCGATTCATCATCATCATCATCACAGCCTATATACTTACGTCCCACTGCAGGGTATGTGAAGTCTACCAATCCGCATTGGGCACGCGTGGTGGACTAACGCTCATACACCCTCCCCAAGGTTAGGATTTATATTGTGAGATTTAATTTAAATAATGTCTTCCTTTTTTTGATACCACAGAGAGCGAGAGAAGCGGAGCGTAAGAAATTCCCCCAAATGGACAAGATAGGGTCGGACATATCGTCGTCGGAGGACGAGCTGCTGACCGGGGAGGAGCCGCGCCGCTCCCCCGCCGCCCCGCCCGACACCCGCGACCTGGACAACCTGGACGACGACCAGGTGACTATATCACTGTTACAGGGGTGTTTAAAGACGCTTATTCGCTGTGTGTGCGACATTACCGTCATCTAGATCTAATTAGATGTTAGGTTAAGGTTTGTTACTTATAATAAAATTAAGTGAAACTTAAAGAAATCTCATAACCGGTCATAATCACTTTTGACTGTAAAGCCTGACCAGGAATATAAAAAACCTGGTTTGGGGGCGCTGCAATCGACTGTCACCTTTAATGTTAGTGTTCCAAGTACAAAAATTAGTTCCAATGATTTTCCGCAACTTGGCGAGGTTTTTTATATTTCTGGTCGGGCTTTAACATCTATACTAAAAATATATGTTTATTCCTACTAGGTGAAATCCCCGTTCTTCGCTACGAAATTACCATACAACCTTTCACCGCTGATTTCACTACTAGGGGGTTGAATTGCAAGAAACCCGTTTTGCCTTTTTGCCAATCCAAAATTTTATGTTGGTAGTCTTTGTAGTTTTGGAGATTTCGTGTTGAGTGTGGATTTACATAGATTCCAGAAATTTTGACACATCTCGTGAGGGAAAAGGTGAAAATTTCTGCCACTGCGTGCGCCGAGATCGATCTGACAGTTCCCATCGCCCACTTCTGAAATAGCCTATATTAATATTTACTGGAGTCACGATGCGGAACTGCCGAAGTACGGACTCATTGTGCTCGCGCGTATCGTCGCGATAGGTCCGTACGTGGTTCCGCCATTTTGTGAACTCTTTTGTGTTTTAACCTTAAAACAATCACTTGAGACCAGTGGTGGGACAGTGACCTTATCTGTCAAATTTACGTAGAAAACGACGCCATCTTTTACATTTTCCGGACATAAAACTGACAACCAGGTTCTTCTTCAACACAGTAGATGTCGTTAAAGTGCAAGGGTATTCTACTTTTTGGGGGTAAATTTCCTCTAGTAGGGGGGTACTTTAATATGCTGTTATTTATTGTATATTTGTCAGTTGTTATAGTAATAAACATGAGTACAGAGATTAATATTAAAATAAACAAAAATACAAATTATTTGAAATTAAAAAGGACCGTCCCTTAAACACTATGACAGTATATTTATGAAATTACACAATAATATATTCAGCGCAACTGTTGTTATTGAAATAAAAGTATTTGCACACTTTTAAATATTTTTTATAAAGCATCTAAGGGTAATTTATACAACAGCATAGTAAATTTGGTCCTAGCTACTGGCAACTCTCATTGTATCAAGATGGCGGATCTGGAGTTTTTGGCGGGCTTTGGTAGCTGACGTTTGGAGTCCTCATATTTCATCGAATTTTTATTGTTTATAGTGAGTTTTGGTTCGTAAAATTGGTGTTGTTTTGCGTAACAAAGTGTCGTGCAAGTGAACAATATATAGTTCAGTGAAATATGATGGTGCATGGGTCGTAAACAGGAAAAGTGTTCCGTGATTTAGCGCTGCAAAGCGGTCGGTTCTCCTCTTTCCTGTGGACTTCTCTGATTTTCCTGCGTCTTTCGATTGTCTCCAAAAACTCCAAAAAACCATCAAAACGTTGAATACCAACGTTTTAATGTGAAAACAGAAGGAAATTAAAAATAAAATAAGATTTAGCCAAAAGGTCTAGTAACCAGGCTAGTAAATAAATTGAAAAAAAAAATGGTGGATCTGCGTGTTGCGTGTGGAATGATTGTGTTTTGTTATTTGTGATTCTTCAAAGAATGAGTTCCGTGTCTGCTTCTCGTTTCGAAATGTGACTTTAAAGGATACCTGTTGTACTTTAAAGAGACATTTCAAAACCGAGGCAGTACCTATATCCATTGAAATAAAGTAATATTAGGCATATATTCCTACCTATACCTACGTATATGTATAGTAATCAGTCAACCGTCCATTGGTTATCTACCAACCAATCAACTGAAGGGGTAATTTGTGATAAGGATAGATGATTTCAATTTGGGTCACCAGAAAGAAACCGCACGAGTAGGTTCTCTTTTCCTTTTGGTATAATTACTATACTCTTTGCTTGAGACTCTAAACTACTTACATTGGCAAAACTGCCACTCTAGACTTAATTGATACTACTGATCATTTTCCTACGTATAATGTTCACATAACGAGACGTTGGCTGAATTGCTGAATTAAACAAAAATTGAATTGAATTGAATATTTACTGTACGTTGACAGATGTCGTTGTCTTCGCTGTCGTCGACGGAGGCCAAGATAGAGGAGCAGGTGCCCGCGGAGGCGTACTTCTATCCGCCCGCCGCCGCGCCCGCGCCCGCCCCCCTACCTTACTACCAGCACATGTGGCCTCCCACTGGTAACTACTATTTACATTATGACTCATAGGTAATTTAAGGCTAGGGTTTTATTCCCAAAGGATGTCAAAGGGAGCCTATTAATAGGTCAATGCACCGTCCGTTCGTCTGTCTCAACTTTACAGGACTGTATCTTTTGATCCGTAGTGGTAGACGGTTAAAATTTTCACAGAAAATGTGGTACTATGTTGAATTTTCAAACAAGCTAAAAGGGTCTTGACAGACTGACAACGAAGCGAAGTGATCCTATAAGGGTTCAGTTTTTTCCTGTTGAGGTATGGAACCCTAAAAAAGAAACAATTTTATCAAATATTTTTTTTTCTGTTACGTCACATTTCGAATTCGACCAAACTTAGATTTATAGAAGAGTAACTATACAAGGAAAAAATTTACTTTTGGTGTTTACACACCCCATACTAAAAGAACGAATGAATAATTCACCTAAAGAAAGAGGTTTTTGTATCCGTACTTATTGCAATGTGAGGTTATACAGTTTTAATTTGGTAGTTTTCTTTTTATTATAATTTTTTTAATTATGTGATATTGACATTTCATTTAGATTAGGGTTGGTAAATCGCAAAATCAGTTTACTTTATAGTAACCGGTGACTTAATCTAAGAATAAAATTTACTCGCGTTTGGTCTAATCGGGCCTTAGTGTGATTAGACTACAAAGTAAAACAACAAATAATAAAAATCGGCCAAGTACGCGTCGGTCTTGCGCTCATTAGGTCTACCATGAGTTTTCACCGTACTTTACTATTGTAGTTACGTCACCAATTTTGTATTGAATTTCGTACAGCGCTCCTGGTGGTTACATTGAGAACAAATTTCTGCCATACGACTTGGCGACGTAACAACAGCAGTAAAGTCCAGTGAAAACTCATGGTAGGCCCTCTGGTTCCCGGAAAATATGAGTCGGTCTCGCACTGGCTGGTTTTTTAGGATACATCCTCCGTCAGCGTACCCTATCGTCTTTATTTTTATTCGACTATGACGACGACGACACTTAAAGCGTAATAGTAGGTGGAAATACCTCCGAGGCATCTTTTATTTTTCATTTTACGACTAGATTTATACCATTTACCGAAACTAAAGTCATACCTCAGTATTTTTGGATAGTTTATCTAGTGAAATCATAAACTGAATACACGATTGGAATTACTTCACTCGATAGAAAATCGTCACAAAGATGACGTATTTTCATGCATTTTTAAACATTTTTCTCGAAAAGAAAAAGAACTTATAATAGTTTCCGATTGTTTGCATTTATAATCACATATTCACCATTAGTTTGACTAGTGAAATCATAAAAAAAATCTAGAAAATGTACTTTAGTTAGTTCTTTTTAATCGAAAATACGGCTCACGCACACACTTTTCGGAGCGCTGGGCAATCGCGTTTCTCATAGAAAATACTCCTCGGGACCTATGGCCCCTTAACACGGTATGTTATAATATTGTATGTTACTCAGCGTACCCGCCGCCCGGTTACCCGGCGCCTGACCTCTCGCTGGCGTACGGCGGCGCCTTCACCGCACCTCCCCTACTGCCGCACCACTATCAGCCCTTCACCGAGCCCGCCCAGCCCGTGCAGGTTACCTTTTATTATTACTATATTAATTATAATGTGACATACAATACAAACATTATATATAAAAACCTTTTTAGTTTGGCTTGTTACATGGCTAAAAACAATATCATCATCATCGTATCCAACCACTGCTGGACATATCGTCCTCCCTATTGGCCAACCGCATCCAGGTCTTACCAGCGCTTTTCCGGATGTCGTCGACCTACTTGTCTGCCGGACGACCCACTTCACTTTAGCCTATTCTTGCAAGGCTTCACTCCACCTGCCATCATGTCGCGTAGCTACGTGTCTTGCCTACCGCCACTTTAAGCTAGCTATTCGGTCTCCTACGTCCTGAACCTTTGTTCGACGTTGGATCTTGACGTTTTTGACGTAATCCAGAAGGATAATGCTTATCATGGCGCGGTCAATGTCTCTGTGCTACATAAAATTTGGACATGATCAACTTCTATTAAATTTTTTTGTCCTTTGCAATTTTGCAGCTTCAAAATATTTGTATGACAATGTTCCCTCAACATCAAGATCGAAGTCTGTATTAATCATTTCTCGATTTACCTATGTGTGCACAGATTACGGGCCTTCATGGCAATAATAGACCAGAAAAGATGCTGTCGCGAATCATGAAGCATAATTTTCTTATAACCATTTCAAACATGATATTTGGTGCAGGAATGCGACAACCCGCACTATCCAACAATAAACAGCGTCATAGAGCGGGTCACGGCCGAACTGAAGCACATTCTGAAGAAGGACTTCAACAAGAAGATGATCGAGAGCACCGCCTTCAAGAGCTTCGAGGTGTGGTGGGACGAGCAGAGTCGCAAGACCAGGCAGACCAACAAGCCTACCAAGGAGGAGGGACAACCGTTACAGGTAACATTTGCAGCTTTGTATTGTAGAACAGAACTTAGTTAAACATTATTCACTTTAGCTTTCGTAGGTCAGCAGAAAATTTACTTTGTATCCCACCGACCCGTTCGTTCGTCAGTATACCGCATTCAACTTTCTTTCTTATTTCAATGTTTTGAGAAATAGGAGATACAAAGAGTGGTCATGGCCTCAGGCGGTCATGGAATTTGCCGTTTCTGGCCATCCGAGAGGAGGAGGACGTCGTCAGAGGTTAACTATTGTCTCGATTTCATTTTGTATAAACAATAGAATATTGAATCGTTGTTTAATACCACCACAGTGTACTTTAAACTAACTTTAAAATATTATAAGTAATTTTTGTCATTTTATCCAGGACATCTCAAACAAGAAGGAAGAGACAGTGGACTCAATAAAGTCCATAATGGAGTCGCGCGACCTCGGCCTCGACCTCGGGGGCTACACGACGGGCATCGGCCTCGGCCTCCGCGCCACCATCCCCAAGATGCCGAGCTTCAGGCGCAAGCGCAAGATCCCCTCGCCCGTCCTCATGGATGAGGACTCCTCCAAACGACTGAGCGATCAGGTATGCTCTTAGGCTAGTTCTAAAACAGAACAGAATGAATGTAAGGCCCGAATTAATAGACCAAACCCAAGGCACACTGGAAACTGCCTCATAGCGGTCCAACCTGGGCAACGGCATCACAAGCTACCAAGTTTGTGGTGGCGGCTGAACGATCCCCACATCGGTGTGGTAGGCTCCGCAAGGAGCCGCCTGGCTCGCGACCACCCTCCAGCCGGAGTCTGGGGCCAAGCAGCTTGCTGCGTTCCGTCAGTGTGCAGGAGTGCCAGTGCACTTCTGGGAAGCTCGCTACATCGTCAACCCCATCTTTGTCCTGAGGACTAGATAGAGGTCAAGAGTAAACCCATCAATAATTAAAAAAAAATGTTTACAGTCAGATTTAAAGCCCTCCACAGAACTCAAATCAAACGATCATACTAATACAACCCAAAATGACGTTCACTTGGCCTAGGCCCGTGACGTCTGATTATCCGGCACCAAAAAGCCGAGTCTAAAAAAATAAAGAAGACAAAAATAAAAAAATAAATAAAAATAATAATAACTTCATACAAACGGGATCACATTTACAAGATGAGCTCAAAAGTAGGTATGCTGAGTGCGAGTGAAAAGTATAATCCACCTCCAATACCACTGAGAGGGAGTGAGATCAACATTGGGTGGGTAGTACTCATTCTTCTACTGAGCCCAAGTGTACCCTCTGACGCATGCTTTCGTAAAGTTCCTAGAAATCGATTCGGTAATGTATGTGAAGACTATCAAACAAACAGATAAGACAATAAATGAACAACAAAGCCATTACTTGCAAACTTTAATGATTTCTGTCTGTGTATATTTTATTCTCGGTGTGCAATAAAATATGATTGAGGGTGGTATATGCATGCATGCATGCATATGCTCACGACTATATTCTCACGAATATATTCTGAAAACTCAGAAGATGCACGTTTCACTAGTAGTCTGTCCAGTGAACTCCATTGTGACGGGGAGTGAGCCCGTCGCCACTTATAATGGACAGTTGGTACAATACATGCCTCAAATTTGAAGCACGCAGGTTTCCTCACGATATTTTCCTTCACCGAAAAGCCAGTGTACAAAGATGAAAGTGGGTGATAATCTTAACTATTATAAAACCGTAAAATCGAATCACGAGGAATAAAAAAGTAGCGGTTCACTTCATATAAACTCAAATAACACTCGATAGCGCGATTTAAATGACGTGCAGCGCCATGTATTGACAAAATTGTTAGTTTGTTCGCGCATCACGCAAAATCTACTGAACCGATTTTGATGAACCTTTTTTTGTTTGATAGCTTATGATCTGACTTAAAATCTGATATATAATTTGTGCGGACGAAGTCGCGTAATAAATAAAGTGAAGTAAACATAGTGACATGACTTCTCAGGAGGAGATGGTGCAGAACTCTGACGAGGAGAAGGAGGTGCCGGAGGGCAGGAGCCCCGGCAACAGGATGACCGGCTCCTACCTGTCCAGGAGCCGGCGGCGGCAGTCCAGCAGCTCCTCTAGGTTTGTGTTGTCCCAGTGTGTTGTGTTTGACTCTCTATGCTTTATTTCGGTTATTCAAGAGCAAATATTTGCGGTGGAAAGAAGCAGAGGATGCGCGTCGCGGGAGGCTCTTCGCCTTAATTTGCGAGACTGCATCCATACGTGGTAGATATTCCAACAATCCGCACAAAAAGGTTCGCATCCTCTTTTATAATGAGAACCGGTAAGGTTTGGAACTCTCTGCCTGCGTGTGTCTTTCCAAGCGAATACAATCGGGACATTTTTAAAAGAAGAATTCATAGGCTTTTTCTGGTGAGGTTACATCCTCGGCTTCAAATACACTTTCCATCGGGTGAGTTGAAGCCAAGCGCAAGACCATTAAGAATAAAAAAAAAAATTTAAGCTAATTAATGTCTCAAATGTTTTAAAAGGAAACAAGTTCTATGTCGTTTCTTTAAGAAACCTTTAAACATCTTTAGTCCCATCAGTGTATGAGGAAAGTAAAATTTAAAACGGCGCTCGGCTGCGGACGATTATCCAAATACCGCGCAGCAACAACAAACTCTTGCGAGTTTTTCTCTGGAGTTTACTCCTAATGGGCAAAAAATTTGATTAATGAAAAAGCAAGCAAAGTTACGATTTCCAAAATAAACAATATTATCTTTACAACGAGGTCCTTTCAATTTTCGGGCTGCTATCTCGTTTCGGCTATGATTGTTGTAATTTTTGCCGTTGTTGCTTGGTTCCCATTGATTAAGGCCTTCCAGTCTCAGTTTGTAGTCAGAACAATACGTATAAGCGTTATTAATGTTATTATTTGCTTGCAGATCGGCGTCGTCATCTTCGTCGAGCCGGTCGTCGTCCGAGTCCGAATCAGAGCCGGAGCGGAAGGGTCCCGCGCCGCGGATATACTCCGACAGCGAGGACGACTCGGGTCTCGACGACGCAGAGGTTACTATTTGTTTACTCCTTTAGTTGAATCGAATCAGAGCCGGAGCGGAAGGGTCCCGCGCCGCGGATATACTCCGACAGCGAGGACGACTCGGGTCTCGACGACGCAGAGGTTACTATTTGTTTACTCCTTAAGTTGAATCGAATCAGAGCCGGAGCGGAAGGGTCCCGCGCCGCGGATATACTCCGACAGCGAGGACGACTCGGGTCTCGACGATGCAGAGGTTACTATTTGTTTACTCCTTAAGTTGAATCGAATCAGAGCCGGAGCGGAAGGGTCCCGCGCCGCGGATATACTCCGACAGCGAGGACGACTCGGGTCTCGACGATGCAGAGGTTACTATTTGTTTACTCCTTTAGTTGAATCGAATCAGAGCCGGAGCGGAAGGGTCCCGCGCCGCGGATATACTCCGACAGCGAGGACGACTCGGGTCTCGACGATGCAGAGGTTACTATTTGTTTACTCCTTAAGTTGAATCGAATCAGAGCCGGAGCGGAAGGGTCCCGCGCCGCGGATATACTCCGACAGCGAGGACGACTCGGGTCTCGACGATGCAGAGGTTACTATTTGTTTACTCCTTAAGTTGAATCGAATCAGAGCCGGAGCGGAAGGGTCCCGCGCCGCGGATATACTCCGACAGCGAGGACGACTCGGGTCTCGACGACGCAGAGGTTACTATTTGTTTACTCCTTAAGTTGAATCGAATCAGAGCCGGAGCGGAAGGGTCCCGCGCCGCGGATATACTCCGACAGCGAGGACGACTCGGGTCTCGACGATGCAGAGGTTACTATTTGTTTACTCCTTAAGTTGAATCGAATCAGAGCCGGAGCTGTGGATCTAATATTACTTAAAACTTTTAAGCATATTTCGATTGTGCCATGAGATTTGAAAAGTACAGGTTGACGTGCAGTCGAGCAACGTTATAGAAGTACACACGGCGACACATCAAGCTAGACAAACCAAACTTAGCTTAAGCGGAATTATTATCCTGGTCGTACTCTACAAATTGTTAATTCTATCGACCTCACATGGTTATGGTTCAAACTTCAAGTTCAATTTGGATTGGTCAACCGTTAATACAATTCTTAGTTAGAAATTTTAATATTTGTTTTTTTTTTGTATTATTTCAGCTCAAGGTGGTATCAAACAAGGAGAGGTTAAGGAAAGTATACTCATCGTCATCGGACAGCGAAGAAGAAATGAGCAGACGAGGTAAATTTTGAGGAGATTATATTTATTTATTTAACACTTTATTGTACACACAATATTACAGAAATAACAATTATAGTAGACATGTACAAGGGGCGAGCTTATCTCTAAAGAGATTTCTTCTTGCAGACCCGCAACAGAGACAGTTCTAAAGTGTGTATATCTAATTAATATGTAGAAATATAACAATAATCTATCTATTTAAATAAAAAACAATTGCCTTATCTATGAAAGATCATCACTTGAGCACGGCTCGACCGATTTGGCTATTTTTTTTGTGAGTTCTTAATTGTCAAGATAAGTCTGATTTGACCTCTGAGGCTGGTTAGAGTAGAAAATGTCAATAGCTACTGGGCCAAAATGTATGAAACAGCCTATTTTTGTTCAGTTTGATGGTCTGAAGTACCCCAAAAAGTATGTAACGCATTTAAGTTTACACTGTATAAAAGGTAATGAATTTGCAGAAATAACGCCGATCCCGCCCGTGGAGGCGTCGGACGACCGGCTGGGCTCGCCCATCCTGTCCCCCGAGGAGGAGCCCAAGGACCACCTGCTGGACAGGGTCTACTCGGACTCCGAGGAGGAGAGGGAATACCAGGTTACTATACAAATAATATTTACCCTAACTAAACGAAGGGGTTTCTCTCCGAGGCTAAATTCAGCGGCACTTAGAACAGTTGAATGTAGTCGCTAGAGACTGATCGCAACTTCTTCGAGCCGGTGTGTTGAGCATTTAGTACTGTTCACTGAACTTAAAGCTTCGGAACCGTTCAGGTTTTGCTAATTTCTACAAAAACCTTTGATTTTCGACTTCGAATATTTTTACAATGAATGCCACGCTGGACATTTTCCGCATTAGAATGTTTGAAATCCGGGAAATTTCATAAACATATACATTAATTGTATACAAGGTGTTACAAAAATACAAATAAACATTTAAGGGGGTGGTTCAGACCATCAATCTGAACAACTTTCACTATGGGATCAATATCGAAATCGCGAAAAAAAAAAATGTTCTATACTCTACAAATCGACTCGAGCTAAAATATGTATGGGATATCAGTTTTTTTTTTCGCTATTTCGATGTTGGTCCCATAGAGAAAGTTGTTCAGTTTGACGGTCTAAAAACCCCCCCTTATGAGTTTTAAAAAATTTATTGTTCTGTACCCACTTGAGTTGCTATGATGATAAATTCAAAGAAAACTTCCAAATAGTTGAAGCATTTGAAAAGAATGCTCAGCCTCGTTTCGACATCATACTTTCCAATGTAACTGAGACCTCCACATGGAAAAAGTTTAATCTAGTGTAAAGGCTTCGAAGGTTCCGAAGATTTAAAACAAACTTGGAATAATATTTTGTCTAATTAATTTATCGCAAACTGAATTTAATTCCGCAGGAGAGAAGAAGACGGAACACAGAATATATGGAGCAGATCGAAAGAGAGTTCCTGGAGGAGCAGAGACAGAGTATGGGCTTGGATGCGCGTCCGCAGCCTGAGAAGCCGCCGGATGAGAGGTAATGTGCAATGAGGTGTTAATGTTAAAGAATTAAGGTTGATTTGTAATTTTATAACTACCATGACTGTTGTCCACGTTTTTCGTAGTAACTCGGAATCATTGACAAACATGAAAAAGTGGTTTTCCATTTTGAAATGTTACATTATCACACTGCGGTGTGAGCGTCAGGGATTGAATTTATTGTCTGGGCTATGCGCACACTTCACGCATTTACATTCATTTAATAATGGTTCCTGACCTAAGTAACATTGGAAAATGGATTAAAAAAAAAGAACATTCGTTATACATAAAAAGAAGATTGTTACTAACGTCCTATAACAATGATTACAGTATACAAGAACCCAAAGCTGAATCAAGAAGTAGTCCTGTCAAGAACCATCGTAAATCACCGGAGACCAGTAAACCGGACACGGAAGTCGAAGAGGGAGAGATCACGTCAGAGGAAGAGACTCTCAACGTCCGGCGGAAGAAGGAGAAGAAGCAAAAGAAAGAGGAGAAGAGACAGAGGGTCGTGTCCGTCAGTGAGCAGAGTAATACTGATGCTGTCAGTGTCAATGGCGTTAAAGAGGTTAGTGTTGCTATCTAATTTATTTAAATTTTAAACCAAAAGGGACCTTAAATCTTGATGTTAGGTGTCAAATTGGGCAAGCAGAAGTAAAACTGTCAATAATGATCATGCTGCTGCGTAGTAGTTCAGTCAAGATGTACATCCGTGCTTGCAAAAGGTCAGGTCGTTCTGAATTTTTTATATGTTATTAGGACCTAAACCAATATTAAATTGCCAAATTTGCAATTTCCAAAGTGATGTGCGAGCGGTAGTGTAACCAAAAAACCATGAAATTTTCGGACTTTTTTCAGTTTTTCGGTTATTTCTCGAAATCTGTAAGTCGTATCGAATAGTATTGTAGGTATACTTTTATTCTGACAAAATTTCCTACAAAACAATTGGTATGCACTTTCTTCATAGGACTTAACCTTTGAGGGCTAGAGGGACGAGAAATTAACAGCATTATAAAAGAAATGAAATTTGTATGGCGACCCTCTTGAAAGTTGAAGATAAAAACAAAATGATTCTATATTCTTAATCAGCGACCTCGAAAACCCACGGATACAAATTTTCAGTCGGTTCGCTGAACCTTTAAAAGCTGCGTTGGCGTTTGAAATTTCCATGGCAGCCATCTTGTTTTTCGCAATTTTGGATTTTTTTCACCGCCAACAAAATCTGACCAGGGTCCACTATGACATTGTTCAAAGTCGATACCCCTATCTGTCATAGTGTCCGCGGGTCATTGACGTCATCCGTCAGGATTCGACCTTCGGAGGAAGTAGACATATTCCTTTTAACATCAGGGCATCGTTATAATTATCCCTAAATTTCATCCGTGTACTTTAAGGGGAACCCGGAGATCAATTGGAGGTATCTGGTCGATCACCACCACTTTTCATAGATAGTAGGAAGATAGATGCCCGGATAATTGTTCGCCGAGTTTCCCCCGACCAACGTATATTAAAATTATTTTGGAGATCATCATAAGGATGCTCTGGTGTTAAAAGGAATATTTCGACTTTCTCGGAAGGTCGTATCCTGACGGATGAGGTCAACGGCCCGCGGACACTATGACAGATAGGGGTATGGACCTTGAACAATGTCATAGTTAACCCTGGTCAGATTTAGTTGGCGGTGAAAAAAAATCCAAAATTGTGAAATCCAAGATAGCTGCCATGGAAATTTCAAACGCCAACGCAGCTTTTAAAGGTTCAGCGAACCGACTGAAAATTTGTATCCGTGGGTTTTCGGGGTTGCTGATTAAGAATATGGAATCATCTTGTTTTTATCTTCAACTTTCAAGAGGGTCGCCATACAAATTTCATATCTTTTAAAATGCTGTTACTTTCTCGTCCCTCTAGCCCTCAAAGGTTAAGTCCTATGAAGAAAGTGCATACCAATTGTTTTGTAGGAAATTTTGTCAGAATAAAAGTATACATACAATACTATTCGATACGACTTACAGATTTCGAGAAAAAAGCGAAAAACTGAAAAAAGTCCGAAAATTTCATGGTTTTATGGTTACACCGTCGCTCGCACAGCACTTTGGAAATTGCAAATCTGGCAATTTAATATTGGTTTAGGTCCTAATAACATATAAAAAATTCAGAACGACCGGACCTTTTGCAAGCACGGCCCCCTTTTCATGTTTAACTTGACTGAACTATAGTGGTAACGTCAAATTTGGAGCGAAAAATAATAATATGGCATATGCTCACGACTGACTCACCGAGAGGGTGTCTGGGACCTGCATTCAAATGAAGATGTTCTCTAAGCCCCACTTGCGCCAACCACGGGTTAGCAATTAACTCCGGATAAAATAGCTCTTTCAGTTGTTTTTCTATACAAAAAATCATGGGTTACCAACTTAACCTAGAGTTTATTGCTAACCCAGGTTGGCGAAAGTGGGGCTAAGAGTGTTATACGTAGTTACACGGAATAGATAATAGTATGTAGTAGGTATTACCTACTGTTCTAGCATTGTGAAACTGTTCTATGGAGTTGTGTCAGTTGCTGTTCGATTGTTTCAGTACTTAAAGCCTAACCAGGAATTTAAAAATACCTGATTTGTGGGCGCTGGAATCGACTGTCACCTTTAATGACAGTGTTCCAAGTACAAAAATTAGTTCCAATGATTTTCCGCAACATTGCGAGGTTTTTATATTTCTGGTCAGGCTTTACTATTTCCTGGCAATACTATTTTCATCATCGTTATCAGCCTATAAAGGCTTCCGCACATTGCAGCGATTTTGCGATAATTATTTCCAGTACATTTTGTATGGGGACGCGCGCGATCCTACACACTGCCGCGATATTATCGCAACCTGACGCAATCTCTTTCGACTAAATTCAGTGGTGGGGCGCATGCGTGACGCGAATCGCTGCTGTGTGTAAGGTGTCGCGATATCGTTGTCGACAATATCGCTCGATAATATCGCTGCAATGTGCGGAGGCCTTATATGTCCCAATACAGGCCTTCCCTCAGAGCAGGGGTAAGGGCGTTAGTCTACCACGCGTGTCCAATGCGGATTGGTAGACACATACGCATCAGAATTTCCTCTTCAGCGTATGCAGGTTTCCTCATGATGTTTTCCTTCACTGTTTGAAAGCAGTCAGTAAAAAAAAAAGTAACTAACCCAAACACAATGGTCGTCGCAACAGGTCAGCAGCGCCGTATCGGAGACGTCGTCGCCGCAGTCTCAGGCGTCGCAAGCCTCGCAGGCCTCCCAGGTGGCGCTCGACCACTCCTACTGCCGCCCGCCGCCCGACATAGACGAGCGAAGACCCTCCAACCATCTACAGCACGACCACGGTACTGTTCTATTACATTCTTTGCTACAATGATATCGCTTGAGTGACGACGTATTTCAAGCATGTTATAAAAAAAATAGGCATACCAAAGTCAACAAGAGACGGTAAAAATGTAACGTTAAAAGAAACAGCATGTACAGGGTGCAACAAGATTTCCTGTTGTAAATTCTAACGGTTTTCGATGGACGGTGCGTGTACGAGAGAACGTAAGTTACAATCGCTCACGCTATCTTGAACGCGCGCTGTTCTGCATTCGTTTAGTGCTGTATACAACTTTTGTGTTCTTAGTACTTACCTACAATTTTGTGGTAGATGTAAAATGTGCGATGATAAACCCAAATTGAGGTTTTCTTGCGCGTCGTAAGGTCGTTCGTTTAATGTCCCGAATGTCCCTTCCTGACTCATATGCTTTATATATTAAGGGCGCATCGCGAACACTTTGAGAATGGCCACTGAAAAAAACATTTAATAAATAATGACAAGTATAAATAAGTAATTGTTGGATGTGTCAGGTTACACATGGATTGCAGAGCCGGAGATAGAGCCGCCCATGGAGCCGATGGAGCCGATGGAACCGGAGCCGGTGCCGGAGGTCAAGCCCAAAGAGAAGACCAAGCGCCCGTACAAGCGCAAGTACGAGACCAAGAAGCTGGCCGAGATACAGAACAAGTAAGATTCGACTACTTTATGGTATAGGCTAGGAATAAATTTGCGCAGAAATTGCTTTTAACGTAGAAATGTTTTGTGACAGCGTTTTGCCCTCGCAGATTTGCCGATTTCAGTATATTTTAACATACCAGAAGAGTGATTTTTTCTATAGCTGGCAAAATAGCGATACATTCTGCTTTAATAAAGTCCATTGCTTACGATTAACTTTTTGTAAAATTATGCTTAATTCGATTATTATCTATTTGCTCGCCATAGAGAAAATCTGTTTATTTGAGCATAAGCATAGCTATGTGGCGTAAAGAATCCCCGAAACATAGTCTAACATTATCAAAACACGTATTTCACCCTTCACAGACTGTACGAACCCAGAGAGGACTACGACCAGCTCCTACACCCGAGTGTAACGTTCAAGCCCCGCGACATAATGGCGGAGATGCAAGTGATGTACGAGTTCCTCACGCGGGGCATCGACCGCGAGGACGTGGAGTACCTGCGCAGGGCTTACGAGTCGCTGCTGGCTGAAGACGCGCAAGGGTACTGGCTGAACGACACGCACTGGGTCGACCATCCCCCCACAGACGTCTGCTACAGCCCGCCCAAGAAGAAGTCCAAGAGGCACAATAATATCTATGAGGATCTACAGGTAAGGGTCACGTGTTCATCCATAGCCTTTTATCGTTTCCAGTTCTACGGCAAAGGCTCTTTAGGGTGTATAGTTGTCACCGCAGGCCAAATGGGGACGGCTGGATTTTACATCATCATTCTCTAGCCTTTATCACCGTATTTTAGGCGTCGGCGCGATATGGCATCCTCTTTATCTCTGTTAGCCGCCATTTCAGCACTCACTTCTTTCTTACACATGATTATCATCTTTTACACAATCTATCCATCTTTTCTTCAGCCTTTTCCTACCACAGTCATCCACATTAATACTTAACACTCGTCTCTCCGCTCTCTTCCCATCATCATCATTAGCCTATATACGTCCCACTGCAGGGCACAGGCTTATCCTCTAGGAGGGTGTTTGGGCGTTAGTCCACCACACGTGCCCAATGCGGATTGGTAGACTTCACATAGGCATCAGAATTTCTTCTTCTGCATATGCAGGTTTCCTCACGATGTTTTCCTTCACTGTTTGAGAGCAGTCGGTAATACGTACATAAGTTAGAAAAACTCATTGGTACTTGGCATGTTGTCCATGAGGATTCAAACCCGGACCTCATGATTGAGAGTCCATACCTCTCCGCAACGCGCCACCGAGACTTCACATACGCATCAGAATTCCATTTTCAGCGTATGCAGGTGTCCTCACTATTTGAGAGCAGTTAATATTACGAACATCATATTTTCTTCCTGACCAGTCCCTTTAAATATTACTAGCGTCTTTTGTTTCAACCTATATAACCATCTGCCTGGTCACGGAAACGAACAGCTTTACTAAAAACTTGCTAATAAATCCATAACATTTGAAGGGACACTCGAGCGGTTCGGCGCGGTCGGAGGGCTACTACAAGATGGACACGCGGCTGAAAACCAAGTACAAGTACCACCACGGGCGCAGCTCGGCGCTAGCCCTCGACGCGCCCGCGGCAGAAGATAAGGCGGCCAAGGCCTCCAAGATGTCCAGGGAGGCTCGCTCCAACCAGCGACGTCTGCTTACTGCCTTTGGTATGCTTTTATACACTGCAGTTTAAATATTATGGACTAGCGACCCTCTCCAGCTTCGCCCTGGTGAGATGGGTGTCTATTTCAAATCAAATTAAAGGACCAGCTTTGGCAAGTTGCGGGTTCAAGTCCCGTCTGAGACAACATTTTTCAATCTTTAAATTTTTTTTTTTTTTTAATTATTTTGCCTAATATTCATGAGATGATTCATGGATGAGTGGTGAAGATTAATGAGGGCTAACATCACATTATGTATATACACTGTAACAAAAGATAAGGGGGCTTTAGACCATAAAATTTATCAACTTTCGCTATGGAGCAAACATGGCGAAAAAAATCGGCTGTCGAGTCGAGTAGGTGCTGCATTTGGTGCTATGTAAGGACATAGCGATCATAAAATAATTCTTTTTATTTATCCAACAGGTACAGATACGGATTCAGATCTGTTAAAATTCAATCAACTCAAGTTCAGGAAGAAACAACTCAAGTTTGCCAAGTCCGGTATTCACGACTGGGGTCTCTTCGCTCAGGTAACGATTTTACTGTTAAATTTACCTTTTAATTCCTTGATCACATACAAAAAGATAAAGGAAAAATAACCTTATATCTAACATTGTGAACTATATTACCAGAAATAGAAAATGAACTATCTACGCTCTCTTTCTTAGTCTCTATGAGAGAAAGGGACGTTTAGACTGGGTTTATTTTTCATTTCAGGTAAGTACAAGGTAGCGTAGCTTTGGTAACTATAGTCGTGTTGCAGGTTCTTCAGTGAAGCTATTCTAATCTGCCTTCAGATTATGCTCCGTCCGTGTGCCCATTTGTGTAATGTCTAATAGTGAGAGATCGACGGGTTAGTGACAGTGAGAAATATACTCGTACATTGTCAGCACACTTTCACTTATTTTGTTATAAATTGTTTGTCTCATTCTGCGAAGATGCATGTCTTCTCATCTTAGATTAATGTGTATTTAGTTCAGTGTTTAGATTATTAAAAAGATAAGAGGCTGTTAAGATAGGTTGACTATAATTGGTAGTCATTGAAATTCTGTTAACACAGTTTGGTACAAAAAGTACGTAGAGTACGGACGCTTCCTGTCCTGTCCCCCACCTCGTCTCGGTGGTACGGGAGGAAACAGACAGTAAGCAATATTCCTTTCTCACTCGCACTCACTTAATATAAAATGTGCTAACTTCTTGTCAGTGCGAGTTTGTTTATAAGAAGTATCCACGATGCACAGTGGAACGAGTGTATGGGAGAGGTTGGACATAGACATCTCCGGAAAAAAAAGTCAAATTTTGAAAAACTAATAATGCATTCGTATTTGATTATGTAATGCCATGATAACTTGTTATTATAAAAATCTTCATAACTCTCATATTTAGGGAATAATTTGAGAAAATGTGATATTTTAGTATGAAAATGACTGTACCGAGCTCTCTACCTCCTGATTCCGCCCTTGTTCCTAGTTGCGGTTTCTAATATCCTAATACTAACATCAAGAGCTGTATTTAGTACCATGACACATAGTGCGCGAAACGTGCACTTTCTGAGATACCGAGTGATGTTTATTTTTATACAAATAAATAGATTTTCTTATCATTATCGGTACCTATAGGTACTGGTTTTTCCGGACATATTATAGTTACATTCAACTACGTGGACTTTATTGTGGAATGGACACTCTAGCACCAATATAAAATAATACTTTTCCGAGAAAGTTACCGATAATGATGAGAAAATCTATTTATTTGTATAAAAATAAACATCACTCGGTATCTCAGAAAGTGCACGTTTCGCGCACTATGTGTCATGGTACTAAATACAGCTCTTGATGTTAGTATTAGGATATTAGAAACCGCAACTAGGAACAAGGGCGGAATCAGGAGGTAGAGAGCTCGGTACAGTCATTTTCATACTAAAATATCACATTTTCTCAAATTATTCCCTAAATATGAGAGTTATGAAGATTTTTATAATAACAAGTTATCATGGCATTACATAATCAAATACGAATGCATTATTAGTTTTTCAAAATTTGACTTTTTTTTCCGGAGATGTCTATGTCCAACCTCTCCCATACACTCGTTCCACTGTGCGATGGGACAATGCAGCTGTCAGTGTATTTGTTATTTTAACGTTGAATGTCAGTCCTGAACCATACAAGGAGTAACAAGCTCCATTTCCGTCCCGTAATTTACATGAGGAACTATCAATTCTGCAGTTTGCAATACAAAGTTTACTTTTAGGCGATGGACATTTTAACCGTGGGCACCAACGCTCACGCCGCCTCAGTATGAAATTTTCTTCACATATGTGCGTTACCTACGCACATGTCCTTAGATTGTCATCGTGCAGACTACTTGACCGCGGTAGCCTGCGGGCAAAAATGTCCCTCGTCTGCGCAGCCCCCTTAGTTTTCAGTATAAAATCACATATGAATCGGTTGTAGGTGGTCCAGCCTTTCGCCAACAGTGCAAAAGAAACCCCTCCTTATCTTGTTCAATACCCACGCGGAATGTGGAAGGCAATTAAAATGCGACTAGATAACTTGTGTGATATTTATGATTATTATTAATGTAAATAAAATGAACTGTGTCATTGTAGGAGCCGATAGCAGCGGACGAGATGGTGATAGAGTACGTGGGGCAGATGATCCGGCCGATAGTGGCGGACGTGCGGGAGGCGCACTACGAGGCGACGGGCATCGGCAGCTCGTACCTGTTCCGCATAGACCTCGACACCATCATCGACGCCACCAAGTGCGGCAACCTGGCGAGGTTCATCAACCACAGCTGCAATGTGAGTTGATAGCACTACACGTAAAGATAGTTGTTCTAACTGGATGCTGGCGAATGGTCGTTTCAGTCAGGGTCGATCTCTGAAGAGATGGAGGTGTGACTTGGATGCCCTCGATGACGGGAGGCCTTTGCTCGGCAGTTGGATGAAATATAATAATGATAAAAGTTTTTATTCCTTGAGGAATAGAGTTCATTTGCAACAAATTGTGAAGGAAATGGTCCTTTTTTCCATAGAATATTTAAGTTCCATTTTTAAAAAAATCCTGAGATTTCCAAGACGACCCAGTTGGTGTAATGTTTACCACGCCGTACTGCTAAACCAGGGTCCTGGGTTGGAATCCGTCATAGATGTTTATGCTTGTGTCGTCGTTGTATGGTTTCCATAATAACAAGCATAGTTTGGGATCATTACAAATATTATATATCTTTGAGCGTTATTTATTTATTACTTAATCTTAAATATTAAACACATCTTCCACAGCCAAACTGCTACGCCAAGATCATAACGATAGAATCGCAGAAGAAGATCGTGATATACTCGAAGCAGCCGATCGGCGTCGACGAGGAGATCACGTACGACTACAAGTTCCCGCTCGAGGACGAGAAGATCCCCTGCCTGTGCGGCGCGCCGCAGTGCCGCGGCTTCCTCAACTAGCTTGACTCCGCGGGTACCTACCGTACCGTACTTGTGTGCTTGGCTGTACTGATCTACAGCTATAACATGACCCGCGCCAATAATTATAGGGTACATTTTATATCACTGCCGATAACTTCAGCATGTATTCTACTCATCAAACTGAACGACTTTCACTATGGAGCCAACTTTGAAATAGCAAAATAAAAATCAGCTGTCCCATACAAAACTGCAGTTCCTATTCGACTCTAATGTATGGGACAGTTGTTTTTTTCGCGATTTCGAAGTTGGCTCCATAGTGATACTGTGATAGTTGTTCAGTTTGATGAGTAGAATACATGCTGAAGTTATCAGTAGTGATATAAACTTACCCTGTATGCAGGAGTAAAATTAAGGGTTGAACCTCATTTAATAGCACCGCATCGCATTTTTACGTCGCGCCATCCTCTTCTGTCACTCAGGAACGTCATTTGCGCGGCCGTGCTGTCGCGCGTGTTCGCGTTCCGTCTATCTTATAAATGCTCTATCAAATGACGTTCCTGATTGACAGAAAAGGATGGAGCGACGGAATAATGCGGTTACGTGCTTTCTGGTGTAGTTCAACCCTAACTGGTGTATCATAATCAGTACGACCGTGGGCTACGTTATCGTAGTAGATCTCTACCATCCTACAAATTGATAACTTTTGTCAACAAAGCTACTAAGAGATACACGACAATCTTTGTTTTCCCTTATGGTTTATAGAGTACCAAGTTAGGGGTCTGTCAGTAAATTACTGCTGGACAATTTTATACTCTGACCAAAACAACGTACGGTTTAGAGAACTGTCTCAAACGAATATGAATTTTAATCGTTTTGTAAAAAGTAATATAATTGTGTGAACGTGGCGTGTGATTGTTTCAAGTATTTAATATGAAACCCAGTGGAGCTATGTAATTATTAATTTACCATGAAAATGAATCGTGTATTATATTGTAACAGTACCGCGACAGTCCTTTGATTATATTCATTGTCGGCCGATGTCGTGTACATGCTATGTATTTGTGTTGTATATTATTTGTGAATAAAGATCTCTGCTATTACGTCAGATTTGTGTAGTACACTTTTCAAGTACATTATCCCGTTTATGGAATTATTTTCGCTAATCGTCTAATGGGGTGTTGTTTTTCATTTCCTGATCTAGACACAATCGCCTCGTAGTGAAGAGTATTTTGTAAAATGATAAACTAAAATTGTAATGAATTCGTAATCTTTTGCGAAATTTCAATTTCACTTTATTATGCTATGTAAAATGATTGTAAATAAAAGATTCCATTTTGAACTCTGTTTTTTTAATTCCCTAAGCCCCACTTGCGTCAACCTGGGTACAGATGCCCAACGTCAAACAATGGAACGCGACTGCCGTAACGCGGGCAGTCTTCGGGCAAATTAAATTGCTTGATTTTCCGAGGCTCATGAGATTTTTTTGTAGTCAGATCATGTATTTTTAGTAACAATTTACACTTTTACATAAACATTCATTACAAATCGATACCATAACGCCATATATTGCCATTTTTTTTTATCAAAAATTTCATTTGTATGGGATAGGACACCATGACCTGGGTTAGCAATAGGGTTGAACTACACATGGCCGCACGCGATCGCACTTTTCCGTCGCTCCATCCTTTTCTGTCACTCAGGAACGTCATTTGCTAGAGCATATAAGATAGACGGAACGCGATCGCACGCACGAGATAAAAGCAATGCGTAAATATGTGGCACTCGACAACTTCAGTTAACCGATCTGAAGCAAACACCAGCGGAAAGTTCCGTGCCGAACGTTCGGTTGAATGCGCGCGCAACGCTTTTCCCTACACCGGTGACACCCCAGTACGTGCCATTACGCGCCATTTTTTCTAGTAGACTCGTATTTAACTGAACATTCGGCGCGGAACGTTCCGAAGGTGTGTCCATACACTTAGCCCCACTTGCGCCAACCACGGGTTAGCAATTAACTCCGGATAAAATAGCTCTCTCATTTGTTTTTCTATACAAAAAATCATGGGTTACCAACTTAACGCATTCACTGCCTCCCCCGTAAGCCTAAATAACCCAGGTGCCACTTCAAAACATAGAAAGCTGTGTGCCCCGAACATTTATAGTTGTTCAAAAAAATGCAATGCTTAGTGCCCTTGAACACTTATGCTTGTCCATATAATTCTTACGCTGGGTGCCTCTCGACACGCAGGATTGTCCGGTTTATTCCACTCAGTACCAAAGAGTTAGTATGTTAGAGTGTCTTTTGTGGGACAAACCATGAAGTGCTAATAGGAATATACTTGTATTTCCAATAAAAAATGGACACGCAGAGTGGTCGAGAGGCACTGGGAGTATGATAGGTGTTACCCATTGTTCCACTATATGTGTCGGGGGCATCCGATAAAAGATAAAGAAACCACTAGAGTTGACGGTGGCAGTGAATGTGTTAACCTGGAGTTTAAGGGTTGCACTACACATGGCCGCACGCGATCGCACTTTTCCGTCGCTCCATCTTTTTCTGTGCGGCGTGCGATCGCACGCGATCGCGTTCCGTCTATTTTATATGCTCTAGCAAATGACGTTCCTGAGTGACAGAAAAGGATGGAGCGACGGAAAAGTGCTATCGCGTGCGGCCATGTGTAGTTCAACCCTTATTCTTTACGTCTAGTATGATTTCTCTAATGGCTCGGTTTTTTCCGTACTATATGTCGCGGCTTGACTTGGTGGATGAGGCGAGAGAAGTGTGTCAGAATCGTAGTGTGTGGCGAGCCGTAGTCTCTGCCTACCCCAGTGGGATAGTGGCGTGAGTATATGTATGTATGTATATGTCGCGGCAAGCGCGGCTTTCGCTCTCCGAAAAGCGCGGGAACAGGTTATTTTCTAAGCACCGAAGGCGCGTGTAGGGAAATCATACAAGACGTGCTCGTGCTGGTATGCTATTTATAATTGCGTGACAGATCGCCTCAGGATAAGGAAATAGAATAAAAAATGTTTTTATACGAAAAATATATTATATAACACAAACAAACATCACTTACTTTATTTTCATAAACGTATTATGAATACACAATTAAAACTAATCTAAACACTAAAGTAATCTTATAAAATCACAGTAAAATAGTCGTAAATAAATATTGTTCATTTAAAGTATACTAACAGAATTGTCAGGGCAAGTATTATTAATTTTATTTGAAATGTATCTACCTGTTATAAAATAAATGGATGGATGAAACTTTCATCAAAACTAATGAGAATTAATTTATAAGCAGAATTAATTAATACCTATATGGAATGTTGCAGTTTATGTTAGCGTTATTAAAAACAAATTAATTCGGAAAAACATTCATTTATGGAAACTTACAAGCAAAACAATAACTAAATTCTAAAATAAGTACATAACTTATAAAGTTATTATTACAAAATACTATTAAAGTCAAAACGTAAAAGGACTGTGAATACTAACAAAATACTTTGACTATTCTTATGCCACCAGCCCTTAGCATCTATTGACGCGTCCCTTTCAGGTATGTACATATACATACAGGTCAACCTACCGACCACGGTTGTGGCATATTTTATAATAAAAAATGTTACAGTTTGTCCCTAAGCAGACGATGGACATTTTGCTCGCGGTCACCTCAAGCATAGCGTAAATACACGCGCGGTGTGCGGATGGGTGAGGCACCGGCGCGCAGGTGAATCGGTACTGGGACCGCTCCCCCCGCCACCTACACTCCCCGAACGATAGGCCTGTCGCGACCCGAGAGCGCCCTCACTATTATTATATTCACTTTGCCTCAAGTATGGAATTTACCAAAGATATGTGCGTTACCTACACACAAGTCCTTAGATTTCCAGCGTGCAGACAACGTGCCCGCGCTACGGGCAAAATTGTTCATCGTCTGCGTTGGACCTTTAGGTCAAACCATTAATAATTGGAATACCTTCAACGCATTATATAAATTTTACTCAACCTCAAAAATAAACCGGAATCTACGAATAAGAGTATAAATATGGAAGAATAACTCCAAACAAAATCGAAATCATTTTTGGCACCCCATGAAAAATGACATTTTGTATGAGTTTTGGCGGCGAGTTACAATTTTTAAAGAACAAATTTAGAACGCGTTACAATTTTTTTGGTACCACTTTTTGGGCTTCATTTATACTTCTATACATTCTCTTATTCGTAGACCGGAATACATTAATAATTTATGCATTTGAAAAATACTAATTGAGCAATTGTCATAAACAGTTAATTCGGGCCCCAAATGAATAGAACTATCTAAGATCATTGGAATCTAACCTGCCTTGTGAACATTTCCGCGCAAATATCAGCTGTTCCTTTAGTTGTTTCTGTCCCATTCTGTTCCGTATCTTCGCTCTCATCCGAATCGTACTCCGATATCATAGCGGGGGACTTCCTCCCCGACTGACGCTTCAAGCTAACTTCCGCCGTCAGAATCTCTTTAATAACGTCGTCGGGCGACTGATCCTTTCTATTCTTTTTACGTAACTGACGCGCTCTGTTCCTTATATCAGCAAGGAAGCCCGTACTTACCTCCACGCTTTCCAAAGACTCCTCCTGCGGCGTCAGATCCGGAGACTGAGCTAAATCCGTTAGAGATTGTCCCAAATCTGATGAAGATCCTTTCATATCTGATATTGAAGTTGAGAGTGATTCTACAGACGCGCCGATGCTTCGGAAAGCCGCCATTCCTTCGACGACCGAGACCGTGTATCCGTCGTCTGTTCTAGATTGTATTATGACGCCGTTCGGTGCGGTTCCTAGTAGAGAAGGCTCCTTGATCTTGAGGTTGAATATTTCTGGAATGTAGCAATCTGATGCGGAGGAGGCTAGGGAGGTCGCGTCGCAGGTGCAGGGCGGAGATCTGTACGCTTCATCGTTGATGTTAATAATGGTGACCTTGTCCTCTCCCGCGATGTACAGGAACGGTTTGACGAACTCCCACCCGTGGACGGCTGAACTCCATTTAGGATCTTCGTTTCGTGTCCGTTTTCCGTTCTCATCGACGAAAACGCCGCATTCCGCGTAACAGAGGAGTATTTCTGTAGGATTGTCGCGTAAGAGTAATATCGCTTTAGGTGGGGAGTGTTTTTTGGCGGCAGCGGCGATGGTAGGGTCGTCCATGGCGAACTGTTCGAGGGCGCCTGAAGGGAGGTTGATCCTGAGAGGTTTCTCGCCGGCGATGTACAGTGACTTGGTGGTGAGTAGGAGGGAGCTGGGGGGGCGGTCGACGGTGAGGGAGCGCGCCACCCTGAACTCGACGGTCGCCGCGTCGAAGCGGAGGAGGAACACGCGCCGCCCGCACGCTACTACTGCGCACGGACCTTCCGTTGTCTCACCAGATATCGCCTGAAACGTAAGGATGAAACAGTTTCATTGTAGTTTTTACAATCGGTTCGGTTATTTACATCATCGCAGTGATGGATGTAAAGTCAAGCCTATTTCTGGTTGGATTGGAGTTGACAAGAGGGCATGATGCGCGCGACAACGTTATCCCGAGCCTTTTCTGTCGCTTAAGAGGCCTATCACAAAAAGCGAGCGCTCGATTTTAGGTATTTGCGTGGCCCGCCCTGGTGTGAGTGTTCGTACAACGACGTTACGCTGTAGTGTGCGTTTGAGTTCAACTTATAGTCCGCGAAATCGTTTTGATACTATTTCTCTAAATTGTAGAATAGTAATTTAGATTTTGTTGATAATAGAATAAGCATGCATATGCTCACGACTATATTCCCCGAGGGGGTAGTCAGAGATATTCTGAAACCTCAGAACATCCACGATTCACCAGAAGTACCGAAACACTATCCAGTGTGACGGGGGGTGAGCCCGTCGCCACTTATAATGGACAGTGGGTACAATACACGCCTCGAAAATGGAAGCATGCAGGTTTCCTCACGATGTTTTCCTTCACCGAAAAGCCAGTGGTGTAACAAATCGTACATAAATTCCGAAAAACTCATTGGTACGAGTCGGCTTGGACGGGGATCGAACCATCGCCTCCTGCACGGCAGGCAAGGTTACTCGCCACTGGACCACCACGGCCTCGAAGCCACGGCCATAGAATAATAATTGTTTAAATAGTTTCAATGTTATACCGATCTCGTGATTAACAAAAACATTATGTGGCGCAAGGTGTGTAGGTAGATAAGCCATGTTTTTAAACCGGTTAAATAAATATTGTTTGTAAATAATACGGTAGATCGGGGCCGGACTAGTGTCGCCGACTTGTTGCAGATAATAACCATCGATTGTAAAACTATAGATAACACTAGCCAGAACTCAGAACACCATTAAGTCGTATTCGGTCGTATAGACTACCATTTATATGATGACTATTGAGTTTTATAAGAGTTATTTTGTCATGTACTTATGATTTAAATGCGTCTAATTTGAATGTGTGTCTGTGTGACCGATTTTTTTGGTGGGTATGTTAATGTATCCCGTAGAAGCACTTAGCTTAATTAGTTAGTCTTTTACTAGCTACTCTTTTTGTTTGTCAAAATGTTATATTATGTACGTTTTTTTTTTCATTTTATTGTAGGTACCTTAAACAGTTTTTAAAACGTGTTATCATATAATTGGCGTTGTAAAATTTAAATTTTGTTGTATTAGAAATTAAGTAATTTGCTGTTTGAAAGATAATTAAATTAAATTAGGCAGGAATTAATAAAAACAATGAAATGAATTATAATATTTATTTTCTAAAATGTTATGCCATAAAACGAAAGAAAGAAAATATTACTATAAATATTATTAGCGCGGCGGCGCCGGCAAACGTCTTGAAAAATGCGGGGGAGGGTGAGGGGGCCTGCGCAGTAGCAACATGGATTGGTAATGTTTAAAGTTATTAGGTATCTATTCAATTCTGCTCGTGTAGTGTAGGTACCAGAGTTGGGCGTAATCGATTACTTTTCGTAATCGCATTGAGTATTCGGGATTATACCTATATCTTAACTATAATAAAACTGTAATATTTGTATGTAGGTACACACGGCGACACATCATGTTACGCACTCTATATACCCATAACTACACTACGTACAAAACACAAAATAGTGCGGTAGAGAGCCTGCATAGACGCGGCTGCCGACGGCGCGGGCGCAGCGTGCCGTCAGACGAAACAACAACAACATACCGCACCCTCTCGCATGATTCGCAGCGTTCAACTTCTAATAGTTCAAAGTCCAAACAGGGTAACCTGACCTGTCGCCGTGTGTACATTGAAGATATGAGTATGTATGTATGTATTTGTTATAGATTATTTTATTTTATTTGTAAGTAGGTTTATTTATACACTGAAGCCATTCCTTTCTTTTTATGCTACATCGCCTACTTATTTTTCGTTTGTTAATTTCCTCTACCCTAAGTTGTCTGCAAGAAATAGCTTTTTAGCAATAAGACCGCATTATTGTATCTACTTGTAATTCTTTATCTGTATTCAAATGTTTGTTCTGTTTTGGTGTGCAATAAAGAATAATTGAATACCTAGAAGACATGAACAAAAAAAAATTACGATATGGTTCTTGGGTGTGCTTGATTCCAAATTAACAGTTTTTATTTTTTGTCTGTCTGTTTGTTCGAGCATCACGCAAAAACTACTGAAAGATTTTGACGAGACTTATAAGTGATGATCTGACTTAAAATCTGGTATACCTATAGAAGAGAAGAGAAGAGAAGAGAAGAGAAGAGAAGAGAAGAGAAGAGAAGAGAAGAGAAGAGAAGAGACACTTGGTACAGTTATAGCAATTAATGGTCTAATGTTCTTAGCGCACAAAGTTACATATCACTAGGTGTCCCCCGTGGGAATCGAACCCACGACTTCCGTGTCAAGAGCTACTAGCCTTCAGATATGAGTCTACATACTTAGTAAGTATCATTTTATACTGGTTGTTACCTACGACCTATGTAAAACAACTGGTAGTACGGAACACCTAATTGCCCGAGTCCCGACTCGCACTTGGCCGGTTTTTATTTATTTATAATTAGATTGTGGGAGTATCTATCCCAATCTTAGGTATTGTTTTTAGATCAAGAAAAGAAGAGATTGCGGATTGCGGAGCCTCGTGGCAGGCAAAAACGCGAACCGCGCGAACACTTAATTTTATCTTTATAGAGGTGGAAAGAGACTGCTATAGGTACTTTGAACACACCTTTCTCCACCATGTTTGTGCAAAAGTAAAAAAATGTTCTGCCTATGGAGTAAAGGCGAGTCGTGCGCGTGCAGAGAAATCATTCTAGATCGTGCTATTCTACTTCTATACTTTGACTACTTCTGCACGTCTAGTATTATTTCTCTACTTGTGCGCGACTCGGCTTTTTTCCACACTACATGTCGCGGCAAACGCGGTTTTCGCTCTCCGAACAGCGCGGGAACAACAAGCAAAGTACACACACGGCGACACATCAGGTTACGCACCCTATATACTCATTACTACACTACGTAAAAACACAAAATAGTGCGGTAGAGAGCCTGCATAGACGCGGCTGCCGGCGCGGGCGCAGCGTGCCGTGAGACGAAACAACAACAACATACCGCACCCTCTCGCACGATTCGCAGTGTTCAACTTCGAATAGTTCAAAGACCAAACAGGGTAACCGGACCTGTCGCCGTGTGTACAACAGCACGCCTTCTAGTATGATTTTTCTACATACGCGCGACGCGCCTTCGGTGCATAGATTTTCGAACATCACAAGTAGTAATAATCAGCAGTAGAAAGATGTATAATTTCCATGCTAATTTTGACATTTTCTACTGCTGATATAAACGTGTGATGTCGCCTGTTTCACCACTCTGAGTAAGTTCTTGTTAGCTTATCCGACAGATAGTTTGAGATATTTTGTATGAAATTATGTCAAAATATCTGTCGGATAAGCTAACAAGAACTTACTCAGATGTGGTGAAACAGGCCCTTTGTTTTAAGGCCTCCGCTCATTGCAGCGATATTATTGAGCGATATTATCGCTGCGATTTTGCGATAATTGTTCTCAGTACATTTTGTATGGGGACGCGCTCGATCCCACACACTGCCGCGATATTATCGCAACCTGACGCAATCTCTTTCTACTACATTCAGTGAAGGGCGCATGCGTGACGCGAATCGCGGAATCGCTGCAGTGTGTAAGGTGTCGCGATATCGCTGTCGATAATATCGCTCGATAATATCGCTGCAATGTGCGGAAGCCTTTATTATAATAAATTAAAAAAATATATATATAAAACCCTTATATCTACGTGATATTTTGATCGAACGAACCTGAAGTTTTTCAGGCCAAAAACATACTGTGGGTAAATCTCTTTGTGTGGGATGTAAAAAAACAACCTTGTAAGTATTATAAAGGAATGGTTTAGATAATCAATATAAACAACTTTAACTAAGGAGAAAATTATAACACACATCAAAAATCAGCTGTTTTATACAAATCAGCAGTAGTAATATCTATATTGGACAGCGGATTTTTTTCGACATTATCTCCATAGTGAAAGTTGTTCAGTTTGATGGTCTAAACCACCCCTTTAAAAATTGTTAGGCTGTTTTGGTACACCTTGTTCACCTCATGGGATATTATAAAATATTCATTGGATCAAGTTCACTTGTTCGGCGTACACTAGTCGATTGTTTTTTTTAATCGCTCTAGATCGCCGATCTAATGTGTCAGATCGGATTATGTACTAATTTACTAAACAGTTTAAGTCATCATAAAATCGTAAAAAAATAAAAAATATCTTAGAGCGCGCGAAAAACTGTTGTACAGGTCCTCTCTCGACGAGTGCTCGCGCACGACTGAGGAGCGTGTTGATTTGATGCCGAATATATAGTACTCTAATTTTATTTATTGTAATGTTGTCTTACAAGATTACAAAAAAATAACGTATGATTCGTATTCCTTAAAGATAGAAGTTATATATGATATTAAGTTATTTTATAAAACATTGTTCGTTTAGAACATAATTGACGCTGAATCTCGTCATTTTCTGCCAAAAATGGCTTACTTATTTTTTTTTGTTGAGGCGATTCAAGGCATTTATTGAAATTTTACAACATTAACAAACAAATAAAATATGTACATAATCATTTGAGAATTTTTAATTTTTGTAGAATTGAATGGAACTATGTAAATTTGAGCGTCAAAGATGCACCGCCGACAGTTTTTATGGAAAACCATGTTCGTAAAATATTTATTGTAAATTCTAGGAAACGAAAATGGAAAAAGTGCTACATTATCAAACAAGAAAAAGAATGGATCTATCGTTAGCCATAAACAAATAATTATAGAACCTTACTGTTTCTGAGAATTACTGCGTCAAAAATCGCACATTTTCGAAAATAATGTAAATGGGCTCTTAACGCGCTAAATAAGAGAGATAATGCCATGTTAGCCGCCCAGTTCATTACTGACGAACGAAGGAGTGCCCATACAAAAAGCACGTTTATAGTATGGGACAACGAAAGTTTGAAACGTGCGCAAACGTTCAACGGAATGGCGTCAGTGCACGTTTCATATAACTTTTTTGTTAGAGAGTTGCGCGAGCCTGTTATGGGACACCGTCCGCATCCTCCGCCGTCCGTTCTCATACTAATCAGAAAGTTATAGATATTAAGTAAAACGTGTTGAATAAACGTCATATTAAGCTTACAATAAAATTACTAGAACGAATAAAATAGCAAATAACAATTCTGAAAGTTACTTCCGTCATCAATCATCATACATAATAATTAACCAAGGCAAGGAAGATCAACATTGCCCTAGTCTTTTCTTGCACTACTGTGTCCTCTTTATTATTTATGTAACGTTGCTATAATATTGCCTTAAAAATAACAAACAAACAAACCTTGACTAAGTGAGGCGGTGTGTTATCAGGCAGGCGCACTTTATTGACGGCGACGCTGGGCTTCAGGCTGGAAGCGCGGCGCAGCGCGGAGCCGAGCGCGAGCAGGCCGCCGTGCAGTAGCGCGCCCGCGCCGCCGCACACGAGCAGCGCGCGCCCGCCCGCCGCCGCCGCGCACTGCACCGCCGTGCTGCTCGCGCTCGCGCTCGCGTGCCGCGGCGGAGACACGTCCGAGTCCAACTCGAGGCACACCGGCCCGCGCAGCGAGTGCAGCCCGTCGGTGCAGCCTGGTGAACACAATATTGTTGTGAGTGACATGGCACACCGTGAACACTTTGCTGTCATTTCATACTAATATATTAAAAACTGACAAGAACATGTGCATGAGCATGCAATACTGAGCGAGTGCGAATGAGAGAAGTCTATACAGCTAAAGAAAACTATGCTCTAACGCCTACTGTAGTTTACCTCCGTCTGCCAAGAGGTACACAATTTATGGATAGCAGAGAATGTCCGTACTGTACTTAGAGATAAACACCTTTCTTATACTGTGGTGACATCGTACGTATGAGTTTTCGCAAGAATTTTATAGGTGAGGTTTTTGACAACGTGAAAAATAGTTAATAAAGTATCTCTGTCACAAATTGCCAACGTAAAACATTTTAAACAATTAAGCAGCTTTTCGTTTGTAGGAAAATCACTGCGAACCCACGACGATATCATTTATGTAACTAAGCATATGCTCACGACTATATTCCCCGAGGGGGTAGTCAGAGATATTCTGTAACCTCAGAACATCCACGTTTCACCAGTAGTACCGAAACTCTGTTCAGTGTGACGGGGGGTGAGCCCGTCGCCACTACTTCGTCGTCGTTATTTATGTAAATAAATACTAGCAAATAAGCTTCTCCAATATTATGCAGGTGTTTCTTGTGTTTTACCGAGATCGCTGTGATCGCTATGTTTACCTACAAAGACATGTCGCGACGACGTCGCTTAATAATACTCGGAAATCTAGCTAGAGCTTACCGATAGCGAGCGCGTTGGGCGCTATATACAGCGCGGCGACGGGCAGTACGTCGAGGCGGGCGAGGGGCGCGGGGGTGAAGCCGGCGGGCGCGGGCGCGGGCGCGGGGGAGCGGGAGGGGGCGAGCCGCGCCAGCCAGTAGGCGCGGTCCGACAAGTTCGCGCACACCACCGCCGCCTGCGTGCCGCGCTCTGAGTTCTCCAGCTTTATCTGCAACACGTATCACTGTTATAAACCAAGGGAGGCACGCATGCTCACAGTACAACCAGTCAAATAATACAATCAAAAGGTGGATGATTTTAGCAAATCCACTCTTGAGGAGACCATGACTTTCTTGCGTACGCCTTATTGAAGAAGCATACTCGTAGGTATAGTCTACAGACTCTACAGTATAGTACTTTTATCTCACGAAGCTGCTTACGTTCATGTTGAAGTTCCATGCTTCCGCTACATGATATGTCAATTGAATACAGATCCCATTCCCATATGTGCATTACTGATCTCAGCCACGTTTTGGACGGCAGCTTCTGCGCTCACGCACGCATTCGCAACGTGTTATAACTTCGTTACCTCAAGTAAGGCTCGCTTTGCTTCCCGAGATAAAAGTACTGTACTTTGCGCCCTGCGTCAGCAGCATCACGTCGAACTTATAATATAGTGAAGCGATAAGAGTGAGACGTACAGTGAACGCTCTGTTGGCCTCGTTCTGCGGCAGGTTGTCGGCCGCGGAAGAGTGTAGGCGCGCCCTGATCTCCTTGTCGCCCTGCGTCAGCACCATCACGTCGTCGGCGCGACACACTCGCAGACGATCCCGGCTTCCGTCCGACCTGGATAACACACACATTTTTATATCCGATTTAATAAATATTTTCTTTAGCAAATTGTGTGAAAAGTCATCAATTCAAAATAAGAAACTAATATTCGTATTAAAAATAATAAATTTACGTAGAAAATGATCTAACCATACGATCTGTAAAGTTTTATCTTCTGCGCCATCTGCAACATCCAAGCTTCTTTTCCTGAAAAACAAAAACAGAGTTACAGTGTTGAAGTAAGAGTAATTTACATATAATCGGGTTCAAACGTCGCAATGACACAGTGAGTACATTTTGTCGGGCTGGACCAAGTGACAATAAGTTTCGAGTGAGTTCCGATAGTAGTGGTCGGAGCAAACGAAGATGAGTGAGGGTAGACAGATTTTTTCGAAAATTAAACATTTTGCAAAATGAAAAAAATATCAACATTGTGGGAATACAACATTTTGAAAATTTAGCATTATAGGAAGTGGACGATACGTTCCTAAATGGATTTGTCTGCTCTTAACAATCTAACTGCAATTCCTCAGTCATCCCGTGATTATAGCAGTTGCCGAAATATCGAGAACTCAAATATACCAAAACGGAACCCGGCCGGATGTTTAATTCTAGATACATTTTTTTTTTAAACCAAGCAGTTTGCACAATTAAATTTACATCATTTTGTCAATGTTTTAAATGTAACTGTTTACTTTACCCGTTGACAGTAGTGCTGGATTTACTGCGCTCCCTTCTAGGTGTCGGCGGGTAACTGAAAACAAAACAGTTTAAACTATATTCATCATACCCATATTCATTTCATCATCATCACAGCCTGCACAGTCCTACCCTCAGGGAATGTATGGGCGTTACACATATTCATTTATTTCACAAAATTATTGTTTATTTGTCAAATAGAAAAATAAAAAAAAATTTATAACACAACAAAGTTGCAATTGTTTTTGTTGTTGTTTTGTTTTTCCAAATGCTTACTTATTTATTTAAACAAATAATTTTATTTATATTACAATCCAGTTAAATCTCAAAATAACGACTACTTCTTGTGTTCAATTTGTGTAAAAAAGTTTTAATGAAGTGTACATACTTGTTTTCACCATTATGGGCAGCTAATCTTGCGCGTAGTCTCTCCACTTCCTCACGTAATTCCCTGCGCGATTAGAATAAATATAAGTTAAAAGTAAATTAAACATTTTTAACCGAGATCTTACTCTTCTTCTTATCGTGTGGGCAATCCCTGGTGTAAGAGTTTTTTCAGAACGCCTAACAGCCTCTTGTTCGTGATAAGCTACGAGTATTTTCCTTCGAAACACATTGATATTACTAGTCGGCAGTAGGCAGCGTTTAATCGAAACCGAAACTAGGTTCTGAATGGTCTGATGTATGTTTTTAGCTGATACATCCATCAGTATATTTTAACGTGGCAAGGAGCTTGAAACAATAGCTTTATGGATTATAAAATAGATTGCAAATTGTAGTTTTGATGGTAGATACCTGTTAGCGCGTCGGAGCGGCGGCGAGGCGGCCGGCCTCCGCCCCGAGCGGCCGAACAGCTTGTTGCTGAGGGAACACTTCTTGCGACCCGCCTCCTCCACCTTAGCCTGTCATATCACACATTCGTATCAGCATGAACCATTTTTTATTTGGAAAATTTAAAAAAAGAGACGCAGGTGAGAGATGTGGCTACAAACACGTTTTTTAGTTTACAGTTGTAGAAAACTTCAACTCGAGCGTAATTAAGACTTTCAGGTACAGTTTTAAGTCATGATATTGAGATAACCAGGCAGTCAGTAATGACACGCATTTGACCAGATAAGAAGCAATGGGGGAATCGTGGGGTAAACTTCCAAAGCATTCACATCCCACAGAACAGGACCAAATGGAAAGGAAGGAAAAGACAAAGAAAAGCAGTGACCTGTAGGAAGTCGATGAGCTTGGCCTGCTGGCGCAGCGTGGCGTCGGCCTTGGTCTCGCGCGTGCGCCACCACGCCGTGGCCGCCTCGCTCGCCTCCCGCACCGCCGCTATCTCCTCCTGCGACACAGAAGGGTTCAGCCATTACTCTAAACTGTAGCCACACGCTGTGGTACTGAGGTCCACAGTGTTATACAAGGTGTTACAAAAACACAAATACACATTGAAGGGGGTGGGTTTAGACCATCAAACTGAAAAACTTTCACTCATCATATCGTATGGCATTTTTGTCTTCCTGCTTGGATCCGAGGGGGGGTTAAATTTCGAGGTCGAGGTGTTTCAGCCAGTCTTCCGCTGCCGGCTTTCACTATGGTACCAACATAACAAACAATGGTAACAAATCTACTCGAGCTAAATTTAAAAGTATTAAAGTCTATTTTTACTTTCGTAACACCCAGTATACAGTGGTGTGAGGGTACAGACCTGCGCCTCGTCGAGGCTGGCCTGGAGGCGCATCGCGTGGGCGTGGTGGTCGTGCGCGCGCGTGCGCAGGGCGGCGCACTCCTCCTGCAGGTCGCGCAGGCGCCGCGCCGCGCTGCCCAGCGCCGCCTCCGAGCCGGTGCGCTCGCCCTCCAGCGCGTCCACGCGCGCCTCCAGCTCGTGCACGCGCGCCTCCCGGCTCTCCAGCCGCTCCTGATCAAACATTCATACTCATCAATACACTACAATGGCAAGTACAGGTCGCGCAACGGTTTATAACTGCTCAACGAAAGCGATAGGGATTTCGCGCATGTTGATGACCTAAAACGAAACTGATCAGCCTCCCGCTTCACCGCAAATTAAATTCCATTCGTTTCAAAGCCAGTGCTCATAAACCGATGCGCGACCGTCATGACATAACATAAAAACAATTCAAAATAATACAAAACATTATCGTATACACTAAAATGTGAGGCTTAAGAACCCGCGAGCAGTTGAGGTCGAATTGCCAATAAGGGCCCGTGACTATGGTGGTTAAAGAACGGTGACCCGCTGCAGCTGGCAGTGCGCGTGGCGGGCCTGCTCACGCGCCTCGTCTTGCTGCAGCGCGGCGCGGCTGTCTAACTAACTATATATAGACACGTACGGTGAGCAGCTGCAGCTGGCAGTGCGCGTGGCGGGCCTGCTCGCGCGCCTCGTCTTGCTGCAGCGCGGCGCGGCTGTCTAACTAACTATATATAGACACGTACGGTGAGCAGCTGCAGCTGGCAGTGCGCGTGGCGGGCCTGCTCACGCGCCTCGTCTTGCTGCAGCGCGGCGCGGCTGTCTAACTAACTATATATAGACACGTACGGTGAGCAGCTGCAGCTGGCAGTGCGCGTGGCGGGCCTGCTCGCGCGCCTCGTCTTGCTGCAGCGCGGCGCGGCTGTCTAACTAACTATATATAGACACGTACGGTGAGCAGCTGCAGCTGGCAGTGCGCGTGGCGGGCCTGCTCGCGCGCCTCGTCTTGCTGCAGCGCGGCGCGGCTGTCTAACTAACTATATATAGACACGTACGGTGAGCAGCTGCAGCTGGCAGTGAGCGTGGCAGGCCTGCTCGCGCGCCTCGTCTTGCTGCAGCGCGGCGCGGCTGTCTAACTAACTATATATAGACACGTACGGTGAGCAGCTGCAGCTGGCAGTGCGCGTGGCGGGCCTGCTCGCGCGCCTCGTCTTGCTGCAGCGCGGCGCGGCTGTCTAACTAACTATATATAGACACGTACGGTGAGCAGCTGCAGCTGGCAGTGCGCGTGGCGGGCCTGCTCGCGCGCCTCGTCTTGCTGCAGCGCGGCGCGGCTGTCTAACTAACTATATATAGACACGTACGGTGAGCAGCTGCAGCTGGCAGTGCGCGTGGCGGGCCTGCTCGCGCGCCTCGTCTTGCTGCAGCGCGGCGCGGCTGTCTAACTAACTATATATAGACACGTACGGTGAGCAGCTGCAGCTGGCAGTGCGCGTGGCGGGCCTGCTCGCGCGCCTCGTCTTGCTGCAGCGCGGCGCGGCTGTCTAACTAACTATATATAGACACGTACGGTGAGCAGCTGCAGCTGGCAGTGCGCGTGGCGGGCCTGCTCGCGCGCCTCGTCTTGCTGCAGCGCGGCGCGGCTGTCTAACTAACTATATATAGACACGTACGGTGAGCAGCTGCAGCTGGCAGTGCGCGTGGCGGGCCTGCTCGCGCGCCTCGTCTTGCTGCAGCGCGGCGCGGCTGTCTAACTAACTATATATAGACACGTACGGTGAGCAGCTGCAGCTGGCAGTGCGCGTGGCGGGCCTGCTCGCGCGCCTCATCTTGCTGTAGCGCAGCGCGGGTGGCAGCAGTGCTGCGTTCGGCCGCGTGTTTCTCAGCGTCGTTTAGTCGCGTGCGGCACGTCTCCAACTCTGACCGCATGCGTAGCGTTTCCGCCTGGAATCAGAGTACAAAATCAGACACAATGCAGTACAAGGTTATTAAATTTGCAGAGTTTTTGTGGATGAAAGGCTCGCCACCTATCACTGGACACGTCATTCCATCCTGAAATAGATTATGTTTTTATTAAGTTTATGTATGTTGGGACTTTACAATATTTTGCTCAGTATATAACGTGGGAACGAATAAAAGGAAATCCTTAAAACTGTTCAGAACCGAAACCAATCGAGACTCGCTAAGAAACCTTATTTTCATAAGAGCAAGGTGGTTTAATCCCCTTGATTATATTTAAATCGTAAACAAACCGCTAAGTCCTTGTTCTTGATCTCATGGATATCAGCCAACCTCTCCAAGTCGGTCAGCTGGTCCTCCATCAAGCTACAAGCCTCTTGCAGCGCCTTGTTGTTCTGAAACGAATAATAACTTTGTTTACATTCACTGTTTATCAAACAAACAATAACAGCTGTCAACTGCTATGACGTCACGATATTGCTATGAGAACACAACACTGCACTGCACATCGCTGCACGCATACTTAAGCTCATGAACGTCATCACGGGGTGGTTAGTAATTTATGTTTTCTTTGGGTTTTTGTTGTCCGACGGATTAACAAAACACTGCCACACAATTTGACGATAACACAGGAAATTACAATCAAATAATGAATATAAGTGCTCGACAAGATAAAGTTAACTAACGTAAACTATATTCAGTAATATTTGTACGCCTCAAGGCGTACAAAAGCAGGCTGATATTTGTGATAGCATTTCAATTGCCGAGCTAGGCGTAGGTAGGAGCGAAACTCCGAAGCTGGTGGACCTGGTCTCCGGGGGTCAATCTGCCGTCAAGCGAAACGCAGGCCGAGCGCCCTTTAACAACTGATTGTAACGAAATGTCTAAACTAATTATATTCATAGTAATTCAAGCTACGCAGATTCCATTACGAACACACACTTATTTTGTTGCAGTGTCAAAGTTAACAAACACTAAATACACTTTTTTCCCCTCCGGACGGAAAGCGTCAATTGTCGTCCCACTGCGCTAAACAAAGTTGCCGCTTTCCACCTCCGTCTAGGAGAAAAATAGTATACTAACCGCGGGCAGTAAATAAGAAAGCCTCAGATCAGACCTTACTTTCCTGGTTATAAAACTGTAACTGAAGTGTGTCTGTACATTGAAGATATTTACAAAAAAAAGATTACGATATGGTTTTTAGGTATCCCTGACTCGAAATCAACCTTTTTTAGAAATTTGTCTGTCTGTTTGTTTGTGTGTTTGTTTGTTTGTTTGTTCGCGCATCACGCAAAAACTACTGAACCGATTTTGATGAAACTTTTTTTGTTTGATAGCTTATGATCTGACTTAAAATCTGATATATAATTTGTGCGGACGAAGTCGCGGGAAAACACTAGTATTTACTACAGCTGATACCTTCTCAAAGTGTCTATTGAAGGCAGCGAGCGCGTCGTCAGCGGCGCGGCACCGTCCCTGCAGCAGGTCGGCGGCGAGCGCGAGCCGCACGCGCCGCGCCCACGCGCCGTCCCGAGCGCGCCGCACGAACGCGCCCACCGCGTACAAGTTGCGCAAGTACGCGGGCTTCGGACGGATCGCCGGCTTCTCTGAGTTCTTACGTTTTAGACGACTCTGATCCAGGCCCATTGGCATTATGCTATTTGGTTCCATTTTTGTTATTTCATTTAGAGCCCTTTTACCGAATCAATCACTAAACACGAATTTCAGACGCCAAAATTATCGATATACACGACTGTCTTATGTTTTAACCGCGTATTCACGCGTATTCCGCGTATCCGCGATGGGACTACTGCGAATTTACTTTCCAGAGGTTCCGTTGGATACTTCTAAAACTGCGATCCCGACACGGTACGAATGTAAATTCTGAATCCTTTTGCATTTTTTGCATAACCAACGAACACGCCTTCTTTAGGCTTTTGTTTTAATTTTCCTCGTCTTTCTTTCTATTTCTTTACATCCTAGTTTTCGCGGTGATGGTCCAGTTTTGACCCCATTGCGGTGCAGTTGCGACATCGCCTACGCTCAAAAATCACTTGTGTGATATGTCTATAAGGCCACGTTCAAAGAGACGCGGAGCCTCGAGCGCCGCGGTGAGCAGAGAGGGCTGCCGGAAAAACAAACATACGGCGATGTATAGAGCGTTCATGGAAAACCGTTTTTGCAAGAGTCAAATTGTCATAGATTTAATGCCCACCCAACGCGCCGCGTCTGCCTGAACGAGGCCTTAGGGAGAAAATATATCTCTGATATAGTAACTGATCCACCAGCTTTATTAATTCTAATCCAATTAACGGAACCTCTAGGAAGGGAGATGAATCGCACGTCCTAACCCGAGACTAGAAAGAAACTGAGCCACATTAGATCCACCGTGAAGTAGTGTTAACTAACGATAGCGCGCGTGTTTACATGTTGCCATCAAAACAAATGAGTGAATCCAGACAACAATGCGCCAGAGAATGGCAACGACAATACATGTTACCTTGCGTAATGTTTTGGTTAAACATTCTAACATACTTTGATGGCATCAGCTCTATTGTTTTGATCCAAAATCTTTGAGAACATTTTCCGTCTAAAAATCTTAGGCATCATTACTATTTGATAAGTTTGTTTATTGATTTATGGTACCTACTGTTAGTGATAATTGTCAAACTTTCCGATATTACTAAGAATAAATAAGTAACCAAAAATGATACTAACTAAGGATAAATTACCTTCAATTTTGTCACCGGAGTGGGAAATCACATCAATTTCACTAACTGTCAAATTTAATATAATTCTCGTTTTGATGATTCTTAATAAAGTAGTTCTATTATCTTGTTCATGCACGCTCGTTTGTATTGTAGGTATCTTATATTAGAAGACGTCTTATCTAATCTTGTAAATGCGAAACCACTCTAAGCGCATTTATCTCTTTGGAGGAAAAGGGAAGATCTTCCAACGGGCTAGTTGGAATGCCCGGGACCGCGGTCCAACAGTTCTTAGTTGGGTGTTGTATATATGCAAAGTCTCTCTCTTGATAACTTCGATAGTGCGATTCAGGACTCGCCATATGATTGGTTGTTATTCGTAATGAGCTGTGATGCGTTGGACAGATCCATATTGTGATTGGCCGTCTTCTGTGTGACGTGCTAGGTCGCATGCGCTGACCTAGATAGATCTCTGTTTACATCGACTCGATCGATGTGTTCGGCATTGTTGCTTAGTCAGCTCTCGTAGCTCCGCTACAATCTCGATAACCGAACCGAAAGACAATTTCTGAAACTATCATATCATAGGTAGGTTTGTAGAGTTTCTGGCCGCATCTTCTCTACAACAGAACACCTTCCGAAGCGGTGGTAGAATCAAAAATGACGTCAGAAAGTTATCTATGTGATATTATTTTGAATAAAAAATTTTGATTTGATTTTATTTGATACCTTTTTGGTAACCCAATAAAGTTGTATGTGCAGATGTGACCACATCGCGCAGCTGACTACGTTCTCGGCTGCTCCTCCGCGTGCAGCCGTCGCTTACTGCAGCTGCAGGATAGTGAAGTGGCTACATCCATCACCTGTACTAGATCGTTGTTCTGCGCCCTCAGCTCGACGACCTCATCGCGCAGCTGACTACGTTCCCGGCTGGACAGCTCCTCCTGCTCCTCCGCGTGCAGCCGTCGCTTCTCGCTGTATTGCAGCTCGCTCTTCAACTTGCGGATGTCATTACGTGACCTGCGACAGAGTTAATTGTATGAATACCCCAATAAAATTTGAACTACGAAATATAAAGCGAATGGGGAAAGTTATGTAGCTTTGCGAAATTATATTTGCAGCCACTATTATCTTGATATTATTATTCATGGCTAAATCTCAACGCGATATCTGACATGTACTATTTTTTTATCGTTAAATCCAGATCATAAATAGCAATTTGATTGATGTTTTTATCCCATTCATTAATAAAGTTATCTTCCTCTAATCTTAGATTTGACGTACGTTTCATGGAACCTATTCTATAAACCTTTAGGAAACTATGGCAGTGGTGGAGTCCACTTTACTGGATTATAAATGCAGCTCCGCGTTTCTTATTCGATTAGCTTTATAGACCTACCACCTAATCCAGGTTTTACAAGATAAAATATCACAGCAAAAACAAGCACCAAAATTTATAATTACCTGTCAACTTCAGTCAGCGCAGTATCAAGCCCCTTCTTCAGTTTCTCAGTAGTTAGTTTCAACCTCTCCACCTCCTTGCTCGCTTGCTCGTGCTGCGGCCGCAATGCTGCTATCTCGCTCTGAAGCGCGGACGCCTTCTTCTCGGCTTCCCTGCGCGCTTCGGTGACGGTTGCTAATCGTTCTTCCAAACGTTTTAGTTCCCGAGCCGTCGACTTCGATTCTACTTGTAACTCGTTCAATTCCCGCTCCTGTACAAACATTATACATGGTGTAACTAAACACCCTAGTTATGTTTGAAGAGGTGGTTTAGACCATCAAACTGAACAACTTTCACTACGGAGACAAAGATGGAAAAACAGACCATACAATTGAGTCGAATGGGTAGGTTAGGTACTAAGTATTGCAGTTTTGTATGACACAGCAAATTTTTTTGTGAATTCAGCTCTCAATTTCATAGTGAATTTCGTTCAGTTTGTCCTTTAAATATAACTTAGGGTGTTTTGTACCCCCTGTAATACTTCGTGTATACGCCGGCAGGTATACACTGCATAGTATACATGTCAGTGAGTTTACCTTGCGCCATCTGGCTAAGTTGGCCGTCCTGGCTTCTTGCCGGAGCGCTGCTATTTCTTCCACTTTCACCTAGAAATAAAGATTTGTCGTTTATTTCTGATACAGCAGAGTTGGTCAAGTTAATATACAGGGCGTTAAGGTAAACAGTTGCACAACTTTAAGAGGTTATTGTACCCATGATACTGAACAACTTTCCCTAAAAAGCCTATAGGAAATTCCAAAATAAAATTGTGGACTTCCCATACTAAATGCAATCAGCTAATCGAACGTTTGTATGAAAAGTAGAAAAGATTTTTTGGAAATTTCCTATAGGTTCCTTAGAGAAAGTTGTTCAGTATCATGGGTACAATCCCCCCTTAAAGTAATACAACTGTTTACCTTAAAACCCTGTAAATAATCAAAAGCACCACTATAGGGTCTGGTCAGGCTTCAAATCTAACCTGTAGGCGTTCCTCGGCGCGCTGCAGTTGTTCGCGCAGGGCGGCGACAGTCGCGTGCGCGAGGTGGCTCGCGTCGCCCACGCTCTCCGTGTCGCTGTGCGCGCCCCTGTACTCTTCCTGCCTCGGCTCCGCGTCCCTGTAGTCCTCCTGTCTCGACTCCACATCCCTGTCCTGCATCCTCGGCTCTGCGCTCGCCAAGGCTTCAGCCTGCTGCCGCGCCGCGCATTCAGCGCACGTTCGCTTTTCTAAAGCGCTCACTTCGCGCTCTAGTTGACGCACCAGTTGCTCCAGGGTGTTCACCTGGTGGATAAATATTAAGATAACATAAATATTCTTAATTCTTTTAAAGTATAGTATACTAAAGGTACAAGGAAATTTGCAATAATTGATGGTGCAATAATTGAAAGAGGTCCAGGTGTCATAGCATTAGCAGTGGTATTAGTAACCTTCTCCCGGTGCCTGGCGTCCTCCTGCAGCGCGGCGGCGGCGCGCGCGTCGGCGGCCTCTATGCGCTCGTGGAGCCGCGACTCTGTGCGCGCGCACTGCTCCTCCAGCGCCGCCTCGCGCCGACCCGCGTCCTGTATGCCACGCTCCAACTCCTGTGACACACATTAATGATTCACATTGTCATTCGTCCTTTTTATATGTTCCTTCAATAGTACGTCAAGCTTTACACGTTGGACTTTTGACTCTTTAAAGATAAACTGATAAATTCAATATGAGCTAGGGTTTCCTTAGACATCGCGGCTTGTGCAGGCGATAAACTGTTTCAGAAAGCACAACAGAAAGGCTGCGCCTACTTCCAATTTTGCAAATAATCCTAGGATATGTTCATATAAGTTGATAACGTACCTGTACTTGTGAGATCAAAGCGTGTACTCTCGCGCGTTCCTGAGAGAGTTGAGTCTGTAGTTCCTTCACTTGCTCCGACGACGAGTCCGCGACACGACGCCTCTCACCCAGCGATTCCTTTAATACATTAATAGGTATCATCGTTTGAATATTCTTACAGAAATAAATGATTGAATAAAATATGCTTCTAATTTATTTATTCGTCTAGAATCTTTAGATGTAGAAACATCGGTTCTCCTCTTCGCTTTGTCACGCAAACAATAGCCACATTAAAATTAATTCGATTATTTCTCGGCTTTAGCAGGGCGGCACATCTTGGCCTGATCGCGCGGGCCAGAAGCCTCGGTTTCTTTTTAAATTAAAGGCTGGTTGCTAACACACATAAGAGGTACAAAATAGCGCAGCTACGTGGCCGGCCAAACTTCACGCATACTAAACACGTCCGTCCTTGAATCCTCTAACCACGCGACACCGCCTAGGTTATCACTATGTAAGGTATAACTTGTGAACCAACCAGAGTCCTCGCCAGCTCTCTCCTAGCATCGTCCAGCTCGGCCTGCAGGCCGGCATGCTCGGCCTCCAGCACGGCGTGGCGCTTCTCGGCCTGTTCCCTGGCGCGCACCTCCCGCGCGACGTTGGCCTCGGCCTGCGCCACGCGAGCCCCGGCCTCTCGGCTTTCGGCCTCTCCCCCGCTTAGTGTTTGTCGGCGTAGGGCTCGCTCTTTCGCTATCGAGTCCTGTGAATTGTATTTGAGTTAAGAAACCTGTTTCAAACGTAATATCATAACATTAACAATGGAGTATACCAAAACATTACGGTTACATGCATTTTAAGCAGATTTCTGTCAAGAGACTGATTTGTCTAACTTTGAACCATGATTCCCTATAATTTAGTTGTGTCGAAAAAAGTACTAACTACACACTAATAGAACTAATAACTATATACAAGAAATAACCTAAGAAGGATAATATAATTTCTACTTAATGACAAATCATTATTTACAGCTACTTTTAAACTCACAATGGGCCGCACGTTGATTTCTGTGATCGTTCTATGTCGCAAGTCTTGAACGCGTTCAATTATATCCTGATGTCGGATTTAAATTAATTTGCTTTAGTAAACAATCACAGCATCAAAAAAAAAGTAAATTTTATTGAAATTGTCATATTATGAGGCGCTTGATGTATAGTGGTCTGATCAGGTCAATCTTTGGATCGGTGACAGTGGTATTATAACTCGTGTCTGGCACACATCAAGGCACCTTTTACACCACTAATTTTTAATTAGTAACGAAACTATAAGGGTGTATCTAGTCCGAGAATATGAACAACTTTCCCTAAGGAACATGGTTCGAAAAACGAGAAAAATTTTTGGACCTCCCATAGAAAAACGATCGGCCGATTCGCACTGTTGTATTGGATGTCCAAAAAAAATTATCGTTTTTCGCCCAATGTTCCATGGGGAAAGTTGTTCAGATTCATGGTCTGAATACACCCTTAAAGTTTCGTTACTAATTAAAAACTAGTGGTGTATAGGTGGTGCCCAATATATCGGTGTAATGACCGTGTAGCTACGTCAATCGCTAATTAATTTGGCTTGAAAATACTCTGAAAGCCACAGCCACTAATTAGTATCTACCCATCTGCACTTTTTCTTACCCTTATTCGTAAGATGCCTTTGCCCTGGCTAGTTGTTAGCTCTAGTAGTCCTTAGTTCTATTTAATATAACTCAGTTCTAATACAGTAATACATTTTCCCGTTTGCCTTAGCCGTATACGGGCACAGTATAAGAAAGAGTATCTTGTACTACATACAGACAGACACTCAGTACAGACACTCCCTGCCCCCCACCAATTTTAACCTCCCTCTCGCAGGAAGAGTGGCGGAAAATTTTGGCAATGGCGCAATGATGTATTCCATGCGTACCTTTAGTAAATTTTTGCCATTTAAAATGAACACAAACCTTGTAATGTTTCTGCTGAACCCTGGCGCTGTCAGCGGCGGCCACGGCGCGGGCGCACTCGGCCTGCAGCTCGGCGACCCTGGCCTCCAGGCGCTGCAGGTCGCCCCTCAGCGCGTCGCGCTCGGCCTGCAGCTCCGCGCTCGTCGCCTGCGACACCCGCAGCTCGGCGCTAGTCCGCTCCGCTATACCGGAGGATAGCTGCTGGTTGGACCGCTCGAGGGCCATTCGCTCTTCTTTCTCTATTTCTATTTGGCGTTCGAGGCGTCTGGTGAGATGTTTAACGTTTTTATTGGTTGTTTGTGAATGTGATGTTTTTTGTCACTGCATAAAAACCAGCCAGGTTTCTATCAAGGATTATTTACCAGATTTTTACAGACAATCGTACTCCCAAAACTTTAAGGGATTAAGGGGAAAAGGAATGAACATTCTTAAACAGAAAGCTGATAGTTGTAGCAATGTTTCTGACCACCCCGAAAGGGATTAGAGTCGTGAGTTTATCACTGTATGAACAGTGGCGAATACATAATTATCACCTCACGTGTAATTCCATAAAGATGATAAAAATAAATTTTGCTACCACTGAACGTCGAAACATCAGTGTATCTGAATACTATAGGAAATTAGTTTTGGCATGACAACTACTACTCCAGTAAAGTTACGGGTCGCTTGTATGGCGAATGTAAATAATTTATAACAGCCGGTTTTTTTCTTTCATATTTTAGATTATAATTCTAGTTAGCATTTAGATTGAAAATCCTCCTAAAATTTTTATTAAATAATTAAGCAAAGTAAAAAAAAAACATGTAAAATTGGAAAAAAATAGTATATACAATTATTTTTATGCCATTTGTTAAATTCATTTGTATTCTTTTATATTACAAGTAAATCCAACGAAAAATCACCCCGGAACCTTCGTTTTTAAATATGTTGAAATTACGAAAAAATCAATTTTAGTACAAAATTTACACAGTGTATGTAAACTCATAACCTAAAACAAACAATAAAAATGAAAAAAGAAAGAAATCTGACACTATAAATAAAAAATTTACATTTTAGTACTAAAAACTAAAAATACGAAATTTAGTGGGATTCGTTAATAAAGTATCTTAATATCATTTGTATAAACGATCTAGCAAAAAAATTGCTTATTATAAATTATTTCCTTTCGACCCGTATTTTTACTGGACTATACGTTGTATCCCGATGTAGTGTAACGTTGCACTTATTAGTACTATGTAATTACAAAAATAAACTAAAGGAAACGATAAAATAAATTTGTATGTCGTGCGGACAAACAGATTTAATTTAACACTAGTTAATTTCAAACGCATGCCTATTGTCGGGGGCAACGAAGGCAACCGGTTTTTGCGAGCGGAGCGCGTCGACACGGCTTCCGTGGCCGGCTCAGGGATTCATTTCTCGATCTGCATTGGAGTCGAATAGTCGATACCTACTATCTTTTAAATATTGCGTCGAGCAACTTATACTTGCTACTCACCACAAAACTAAATAATGTGGTGATTGCTATTAATTATTATCTAAACTTATAATAAAGGTGTCTTCTTTATTCGTAGTCACGCTTTGACTGCTACCTAAATATTCAAAGTGTTTAAACCCCATAAATGGGTAAGTTGTGCATTTAATTAATAGTTAAGTAGAATACCTAGATTTAGTTCTTATTGTTGCCCAGTCATGTTGCTTACTCTAAATTCATAGTAACGCTTTAGTGTTATGCTTTACAGTTAGTAATGTGCTGGAGCTATTTTAATACCTACTTGTGGTAATATAGTGACGCAAGTTATTTAATACCTAATGTAATCAATTAATGACCTAGCTTATTTGCGTATAAGTTTCCGTCGTTCATATTTTCCCAATTCACCCTCATTTGTTAATTATTTAGATAATCGTTCATTTAAATCAAGTGTAAAGTCCTTCTGCTTATTTTCATGCTTATAAACCTTGACTGCTTCATCACTGATCATCAATTAGTCTGCACACTGTTTGCACCGCTTTGCTTGCCATTGCACGAAATGTCGCAGTGAAGGTTGGAATCTGGACATTTCGCTGACTGCCCAATATTAACTGCATTGCAGGGTTCTACGGCTACATTTAGATACAGAGAAGCTACATCTTGACACGACGAGTATCCTGCCTATCGCTGCCTACGTTCTTCTCATCCACCGTCGTGCAAGTTAAGTGCGGTAGCAATAAACTCAGTGAAACCGTTTTAGTAATGCATTGAACCCTTCGTCGGACCCTCTAAATTCTAAACTATAATTACCTATCTAAAACTAATGTAACTACCTATCTAATAAACTGTTTAATTAAAATTATGTTCACGTTTCATTCTCACGAAACCCAGACGTGACAGTAGTAGTACCTGTTCTGCAGGCTGAGCGCGGTGATCTCGGCCTGCAGGCGCGCGCGCTGGCGCTCGGCCTCGGCCTCGGCGGCGCGGCGCGTTTTCTCGGCCTCCGCGCTGGCCGCTGCCTCGGCCGCCGCCAGCTTGCTCTGCAGCGCCGCTATCTCGCGCCCTCGCATCGCTGACAGCTTTTCTGCTGACCTGTGTATGTGTAGTGTAGTAGTAGAAGAAAATTATTTGGACACTCATAGAAAATTGATCGGCTAAACCGCACTTTTGTATGGAAGGACCAAACGATTTTCTCTTTTTTCGACCCATGTTCGGGAAAGTTGTTTAGTTTCATTATCTGGAGTGCGATTTTTGAATCTCATTCGGTGAGCTCAGCAGTTGAAAATTTCAAAATTACTATGGACATATGCATCTTTATACTGCTGATTTGACTTTGAAAAATCGCACGCCTGGGTTGTGATTTTTGAAACTCAAATCATCAGTAGAAAGATGCATATCTCCATAGTAATTTTGACATTTTCAACTGCAGAATTCAGCGAATGAGATTCAAAAATCTCACTCCTGAATACAACCTAATGTACGCACGGCGACAGATCAACCTACCCATGGTCGGACCTTATGTCCATGAAAATAGAGTTCAACTATGGGTAGGTTAATCTGTCGCAATGTGTACACCCTTCAAATTTTTCTAGTTTAAAAATAGTGGTTTATAGAACTCCCGAAACATTAATAATTCTTACTTGAAAGTAGCCAAGTCAATAGCGGTGCAGTCATGTGAGACGCTGAAGCCGCCGCTGTTGTCCTCGCTCTCTTCCGGCGCCACGAACGAGTAGCCGATGAAGGGAAGCTGCCCCGCGAAGGGGGGCCGCGAGCGGAAGGGCGCCGCGGAGGGGGGCGGGGGGTCGCGCGGCGGGGGGGAGAAGTGCGATGCGTCCTCCGCGCCACGGATACACGGCACCCACGGAGGCGCCTGCAGGGATACAACGGGGTTCACACGTTAATACTAGTGGCGACCACTTACAAACCTTGTAAATATCTTACAACTGATAACCACTGGAGTTAGGCTAGCGTTAGTAATGCGGAATGTGGAGCCTCTTTCGGTTTTAGACAGTGATGATTTTTTCGTTTGACAGCAATAGTGGGAGGCTTAAAGCGGTTGTATATAGTATAGTGTGACAAAGGATGGTTTATGCAACCGAACAGAATTCCACACAGTTCCTTGGGTCAGCAGTTTTACCACATTGTATTAATGTACAATCAATCTGTGCATCTTCGACCCGAGCATCCGTATCAATAACAATAACTATTAAAACATCAAGCATAATTTCAACCAGGATTAAATTTCATGGCATATCATTGAGCTTGACTTTCCATCGCGGTAAAGACTCGCCAAGCAGCATCAGATACCGGATAATTATCCAGGGCGCGCCGGACATGTTGGGGGTGCAGTACGTTACCCAGGGCTCCCTTCATACACCCCAATAAATAATGACAAGCATGTACCTGGTCGCGTATGGAGTGCGAGGCGAGGTGCGTGAGCGCGGGGTGCTGCAGCGTGTCGAGGTAGCTGAAGCGGCGCGCGGGCGCGACGCGGAGCAGGCCCGCGACCAGGCCGCGCCACACGCTCGACGGTCCGTTCGGCGACGGCTCGAACGGCGGCTCCGCGTCCGGGTCACGCTCGTACCTACGACACAGCACGGTAAAGATGCCTGTAAGGTTACAATGTAGGACGAAGGCTTATCCCCCCCTCGACTTCGAATGCACCGGCTCCCGTCACCGTAGTGAGATAAAATATATACCAGTTTTTAAGGCTAGGTTATCCCAGTGCAAGCGTCTCTTTCTTGCAAGCATAAGTTTACAATTAGCCATCCCGCTCCAATTGAAAGCAGGATCGCAAAAAAAACGTGTTTTTCGTCAATATCTTTGCTCATGGGAGTTTCTAAGCTAAAAATTCTTCTGAGTTGACTAGAAATATTTAATGTATTTAGTTAAGTACAAGAATAAAAAGTTAAATATCAGCAGTTTAATCATAGTATTGAAAAAACATAACAAAAAGGGGTAACTTTGGGATGTTTTTCTATCTAGTAAACTTAATCTAATCGTGTAATTGAGAACAGTCGCCCATCCGCCCGATCCTTAAATAAGACATAATTTAATTTCAGACTTTAAAACACAGTTTAAAACACTTTCGTTCGTGTTCAAAAAACGGCCTCGATGGGATAACAGCGTCTTAAGTCAAAACCTTTTAAACAGAAAAAGTTTCATCAAAATAACTACAATAGTTTTTGCGTGATGCTCGAAAAAACCAACAGACAAAATCTCAAAAAATGTGCCAATCAGGGAGTCAAAGCTTAACTCCAATAATCGTGACTTTTTTTTTGTAGCTACGTGTGTATGTGTTACTACGATGCAGAATTAATGCTGGCCTATCATGGCAAATTAGTCTTTAAATTGCTGTCAGACTATTTTAAATCTCCGCAACACAATAAATATCCGGGAAGTCACTTCTAAACGTGCCAGAAAGTTATTTTAAGAGACCGCAAAAACTGTAAACTTACTTCTGTATGTTGGAAAGTATCTTGGGTATGGAGTCGTCGTCGCCGGTAGAGAATGGCCTCCTCAGCGTGACCAGCTCGAACGCGACCACGCCCAACGACCAGTAGTCGCACGACGACTGCGGGAGAACACCTTACGTTAATACACATCCTTTTAGCCAATTTGAGGAAACATCGTGGCATGTATTGTACCCACTGTCCATTATAAGTGGCGACGGGCTCCCTTCCCGTCACACTGGAGAGAGTTTCGGTACTACTGGTGAAACGATGATTTTCTGAGGTTTCAGAATATCTCTGACTACCCCCTGGGGGAATATAGCGGAGGGGGTCCTCGGGGAATATAGTCGTGAGCGTATGCTTATGCTTTTAGCCAATTTATAACTTATTCCATTGATTTAAAGTACGGTTTTTATGAACAAAATGTTTTTTTTTAGTATCAGGTTCGAATTCGCACTAACGATATCTCAGATAAATTAACAGGAATGGATGCGATATTACGCGCGTACCCCTCTGCCAAAAGCGCATGCTCAGTGAGCATGCCCGTCATATAAAACTAGTTGACGCGCGTCCCGCGCCAGTATATAAACCTCCCCCCTCACCCCCGCAAAATTGACAGACTTTTTTACGTAGAAATGAGAGATCATTTCCAATCCATTCCTGTTAATTTATCTGAGAACGATATGCTGTACCTGTGAGTTTTTCAAATTAATTATAAAAACTCATTGGTATGCCGTATACCCGACTGCTCTCAAACGGCGTATAAAGACATCGTGAGGAAACCTGCATACGCTGAAAAAGATATTATGATGCGTATGTGAAGTCTACCAATCCGCATTGGGCACGCGTGGACTAATGCCTATACACCCTTGAGAGAAGGCCTGTGCCCTGCAGTGGGACATTTGTAGGCTGATGATGATGTGTAGTAACGTGTTGGGGCATAGAGTGCTTCAATAGTACTGGAGTTACCCTCGATGTATGGGATGAGGTGTATCTGAATGAGTGGCAGGAAGTGGCCTTTCTATATTTAGAACTATTATCTATTCTTTTGTGTCATCAGTTCATTACTATAATAATGTACAGTGTTCCAAGCGGTATTCTTATAAAAATGTGATTGTAAGTATTAATTCAGTTAGGTAGTTCATTTAATTTGGTTATTGCAAGCGCTGCGCGGGCGAGGTTAACAAATATTAATTAAACCACACCAATCATTATTCACTAAACTAACAATTCATAACCATTTCAAAAACAACTTAATGAAATAAACTTCCGAATCCGAGTATAGTTAAAGTTCTTGAAGGATGTTTCATGCACTAAAACAGTTGCTACACTAGTGGCGCGCGACAAGGCTTTGTCACCCCTTTTATCTCGCTCAGATGCACGTAAAGTGAAAGAGAGCTAAGGCGTGACAAAGCTATGCGCGTCCAAAATAGGACATCTAAAAATGTTTACTAGATTTCTACACTGAACTACAGAAACAATATCAAACATAAAACAATTCTGGTATTCTAATAACAAACATCTAAAAATAATGAACACCATTCACAAAGACTACTAGGTAACATAACATGCTAGTCAATATCAAAACTGCATCAACATTAATAATAATTACACACTGAATTTATTATCTACGTCTGCTAAATATAGCCAGAGGCGGATCTAGAGTATTCAATTAAATTATTTGGAAATAGAGAAGAAATTTAAGGCTGCCTAGTGCCTATGAAACCTAGCAGTTTGCAGTTTCAAATCCGGCAAAAAGGGGAAAAAGTGGTACTAATATACAATACAGGGTGTAAGTGACAGCTTAACAATTACTGAAACGGTGAACTCAGACCATCAAACTGAACAACTATGGGGCCTCAGGAAACGCAAAAAAAAAATCTGCTATCCCATACATTTGAGTCGTGTAGGTACAGCAGTTTTGTATGGGACAGTTGATTTTTTTTCGCGTTTCCTGAGGTAGACTCCATAGTGAAAGTTGTTCACTTTGATGGTCTGAGTTCATCGGTTCAGTATTTGTTAGGCTGTCACTTACAGGGTGTAAATAGTATATTGTATATATACTATATCGTTGTCTAATCATCATAACACAAGTGAAGACTAGATTTTGGCACCTTGATTGGCACTGAATAAGACTGTGTGACAATTTCCAAGACATTTATTTGTTTATTGTATGATGATAAAATATTCATGCTAAACGTTCTAGCTATAACTGCACGTTTAAAAGATTGGTAGTCTTAGCAAAATTATCATCCCAAATATGGGAATGTTCACGGGTTTGTAAGTATGTGTTTGACATAATTTGTAACATCATATTCAATGTTAATGATCAATTGGATTAAGATCCGCAACTGGCTACAGCGTGTAAGGACACTGAATCAGAAAATTCGAGGAACACGCTTGAATAATTTGCTTAATTTTGCATAGAAAATATTATTTCAAAAAATCTGCCGAAAATTTTGCTTACAGGCATTGTTTATGAATAGCTGTAATAATACTGTAAGCTTAAGTTTGTGACCAATAAGTTGGTTTTGGGTTCCCATGAAAAAAACTATTAAAAAATCTGCGGCGCGCGATGTGGCAATTTCACGCATTTTATCTCATTCGTTCGCGCGCAAATAGAAAGACAGCTAAGGCGCGACAGTGCTATATATAGCGCTTTTTTTAATTTTATATCCCATATCTGCCATACTACGGCTGCTGGTGACTATTACATCAACTGGGTCATCTAAAAACGATCTCTTTTCAAAATGCTCCTAGCGTGTAGTTGAAATCCTGAACAGTTGTCCACAAGAAGCGGTAAGCTTGGCGTGCGAACCCACAATGGCGGAGGTGACAATGCCGCGACAGTATTGCAGACAGACAGCGTGCCTGGCGGCGCAGTCGGCGGCGGCGAGCAGCTCCGGCGCGACGTAGTCCGCGGTGCCGACCGGCGCGGCCGCGCACCCGCCGTCCGACAGCCGCGCGCACGATCCGAAGTCGCCCAGCTTCACGTGCCCGCATCTGTCACACGTTTACAAATATTGCTTATTTAGTTAGGTACTTATGGTTATGTTAGATTTAATATTAAATAAGACCCAAAACAAACAGCATGGGTGATGGATAATAGTCGACATCTCCCGCTGATCCGAATTATAAATTCCTTCCTTTGAACATAATAACTTTTTTTTTTTGTAGTTACTGACAGAGTATGATAACCGTAGAAGGAGCAGTCATAGAGGTATGTACGTGTTTTGTCCTATTCTCTCAATAACCAAAATTGTTTACTATATGCATCTCACATATAGATAATTAATATGCTCTAGTTAAGTTGATGAATGAAAAACGGACACAAATACAAATGAAGTATGAAGAATCTAATTATAAAGTCAGGGCACCCAGAGGTGCCCAGAACAAATACCGTGGGTAGCTCTAATTCCGATTCTTCACTAGTTTTAATCATCGTACTTCTCAGCTGGTCAAATGGTCTAGAGACAGAGCAGACCCTTCCAATTTATTTTAAAGGGACAATACATCAGACCAACCAAATATACAAAACACAAACCTGTCCAGTAAAATATTATGCGGCTTAACATCTCTATGCACATATCCCATCCCGTGCAACGCTTTGAGCGCGTGCGTCACTTCAGCCACGTAGAACGCTGCGTCTCGCTCCGACAGCGGGTGGTTGCGGCGGCTGAGCAGGCCAGCTAGATCCCCGCCGTTGCACAGCTCCATTACTAGGTAGAGGTTTGTACTATCCTGTACATTTTTAAATTGTTAATATTATCTAACTAGTACGAGTATTTGAAAGTTCTAAACTCAGGAAGGTCCAGGGTACATGTGCAGCATGCTTTTTCTCTTACTATCTTGTATTGTAAGAATAGCTTGACAGATTACCTTTAATTTTAATTCTGAATAATATAATAAAATTAAATTTACTTTCATTTTCGGGGTACTTTGACCCCACTGAACTGGGTACTCTTTAATAACAAATGTTGGTGTTGTAATAACGTCTTTGTGCTCTCCTATACTAGTCCGGGAAAAATACGGTTTGAGATTGCATTAAAGACACTTTAGTAAATTGTGTTTGAACGTATATCTGTATTTGTTTATAACACTTTTTTTCAGATTTCGTGGTTATACAGGCTCAGGAACTTGAGAAATACCTAAAAATCTATATAAATGTACAAAGGGCAGGCTTTTTTCTGGAGATATTTCTTCCGGCATACCAGCCAAAGAGACAGTTAATTATCACAAGGCAAATTTAATGTGTACAAACAAACAGTAAATAATTAAGTTTTGAGGTTAGAATTTCTTAAGACTTACAAAATATTAAATATCTGCTCAAATTTACGATATTAACCGGGGATTATTATTGTTATAAGTAAAACGTTCGTTTCGTTTCGGCTTCCGGTGTTGTAAGAGTCAAGACGTAAATAAGTGAGCTCCACAAAAAAAAAATCCTAAACATCACAAAAACACTCGCAAGGAAGAAAACTAAGTGTTAATCTAACGTAGTAAACTGTGGGAAGTGTAATCACCTAAACTTTTTAGCAAGAACATTTTGTTTTCGAATGAAAACTGATCACGAAAGGGCGAAACTAACATAACCTAAAAGTGAAACTACAGACAAAGGAAGTGTAAATTTTTCTGGACTACCCCCAGAAGAATAATAAAAAATCGAAACCCGAACATAGAAACAAAATTCCTACAAATAATCTGAACAAAATGGATATGAATCTACTTCTATGCAAACTTGATGAGATATTGAAGCAACAAACCATAACTATTACTACAACTGTTTCAAAAAATGTTATGGAAGCATTGGACGAGAAAATAAACGGGTTACTAGAAGAAAACGTACTGCTGAAAACCCATATTACGAAACTCGAGGGGAAAGTTAATTTCCTAGAAAGAGAGAAACGACAGAAGAATGTTATTGTCTTTGGAGTGGAGGAAAAGGAAGAGGGTGAATGCGAGCTGGTGCAAACAATAAAAGATAACATTGAAGGAGCAGGTGTGAATATAGATTGTCAAGAAGTAGTCACTGCATACAGAATTGGAAAGAAAGGAAACAACATACGTCCTGTATTAGTTCAACTTACAACAAGTTGGAAAAAACGAATCATATTGGCCAACAAAAAGAACTTGCCAGATGGTATTTATATCAAAGAAGACTATCCCAAAGAAGTTCTGGAAATAAGGAAGAAACTAAAACCAAAATTGGAGGAAGAAAGGACAAAAGGGAATAAGGCTTACATAAAGTATGATAAATTAGTAATAAAAGAAAAGATCGCCAAAGAAAAACGGAAAAGAGAATCAATTTCGCCAGAAACACAACCCCGGAAGCAACAAACAACAAACAGTAAGGATGGCCGACTCAACGCTTTTGATTTAATGCGAACAACATCAAACAACTCCTCGGCATCCTCTCAAAAGGAAAAATTGTTAAAGTAACCACTACAGGAAAACCTTCCCCAATACGGCTGGTCACCGCGGGGAAGTAGACTACCACCCCCTAGAGAATAATAGGCAAATTTGTTTTGATAAACAACTAATAAAAATGTTAAGATAACCATACTCGAGGGGAGGCCTATGCCGCAAGGCAAGACAACCTAAGTGAAATAGTCAAGGATGAAGTTAAGTTTTAGTTAAGAAATGAAATTATATATCTAATTTAATATACATATAATGTTATGAATAGTACAGAATGAATGAAATGAAAAACTTATATTTGAAATGAACTTATTATACTTAAGTACAGTTATATTCTTTACTATAGTAAAGAAATATGGAAAATAATGTATGTATTGTAGGTATACTTAAATATGTAATGCATGTAAAAACAAATGTTTATTCTTTTGATAAACCAAAGCATGTAAAACAATGTAATGAATGATAATATTATGTGGTTGTAATAAAGGCTGTAATAATAAATAATAATAATAATAATAAAGTAAAACGTATTGAGCGAAGCCGTCCTGTACAAAATCACCAGTTTTCCATTTTTTGTTCATACCTAAATTTAACGTTTTGTAAATGTCTTAATTATTCAATAATACACAATAAAAAACCGGGGATTATTGATAATTTATGTTTTCCAGGTATGTATCTACTATCTTCCAAAAGAATCCCCTAAAGTGCAATTAATGCAACCTACTCCATACAAAAATACGTAGATTTCCTAGAGTATACAGGTATACAGGGTGTTACATAAGTAAGAATAAATTTTTAAAACTCTTAAGGGGGTTGTTTGGATCGTCAAACTGAACAACTTTCTCTATGGGACCAACATCGAAATCACGAAAAAAAAAACTGATATCCCATATATATTTTAGCTAGAGTCGATTTGTAGAGTATAGAACATAATTTTGTTTTTCGCGATTTAGATATTGGTCCCATAGTGAAAGTTGTCGAGTTTGATGGTCTAAACCACCGTTAAATGTTTATTTGTATTTTTGTAACACCTTGTATAGGTAAACATAAACCATAATAACGTTGACCCCACTGGGGACACTTTAGTAACAATTAGAGAACAAATGTTGTAGTTGTAATATAGTCTTTGTGCAGAAGAGTATTGGTACCTGGAAGGCATATTGTAGCTTGGGTATCCAGGGTCCGGTGGCACTGGCGAGGACGTCGCGCTCGTCCTCCGCGGCGCCGGCGGCTCGCTTGCGCGCCTGCTCCTTGCGAAGTATCTTCAGCGCGTATACATCACTTGTTTGTTTCTCACGGACCATCTGTGATAGGTCAAATGGCAAAACTTTCATCAAGTTCTTGAATGATTTGCTTCAAGTTCAAAAAGAATATTATGTTATGACAAATATTTATTTGTAGTAGGATATCTTTTTACCCGACTGCGACAGAAGGAGGGTTATGTTTTTCTAGCGTATGTATGTATGTATGTATGTATGTAAGTATGTATGTATGTATGTATGTATGTTTGTATGTCTATTTCTTTGGCACGCCCTACAGCCTAAACGGCTTGATGGATTTTAACGTATGAGGTGTCATTAGATTCGTAAAAATCGTGAGTGTCATAGGATACATTATTTCAATATGGCGTATGCGAATTAAAAAAGAGAGGGGGGGAGAATCAAATTTTTTATCGTAAAAAATTACAATATGGGTATCGAATGAAAGCTAGTGAAGAGCAGATTCCAAATATATATATATATATATATATTATAGAACTTTTATGCTACCATTTTGACACAAGACTAAAAAGTATGAAATAAACTAAATTATTTAGAAAAACAAAAAACCCGACTGCATAAAAAACTATTAACTGAAAAGATAAAAACAAGCTCCTTAAATCAGCTATAATACCTTTGTTTGAGCAAATTAATACAATTTGAATGTTATTACTTATTAGGTAGGTATTGCAGGCGGGGACATACCAATAACCAACAAATAGGTCATTTTTCTTTGTCCCCGTTTTTAACTTCAATAGTCTCTTTGAAAATGATCTAGTTGATATGTTTAAAGTTTAAAAGATAGAAAAATTATTCCTTTATCAAAACTTGTCTAATATAATTTCTAGTTTTGTCGCACGTTGCTCCTCCTTATGATTTTATTATTATTAATACATATTTTGATGTAGATCTTAGTTAGTGTTACTTACATGAACTTCACCAAAATGTCCACGGCCGATGGTCTGCACCATCTCAAAGTCCGAGAAGCAGACCCGGGTGCGTCGCAGGTCCGCCAGAGTGCTGCGGTCTGAAATATTTTATTATTTCATTTATGTTTTAACCCTATCATCTAAAGTTAATATGATAATACTCTTCCAGTTTAACTTGATACCTGAGCAAAAGGGATTGCCTGGTTTGATAGGTGTACACAAAAACTGGGCATGGGGTGTGCCTCGGAGACTTAATACAAACGGGCTTGCACTGACAAGAAACATTATGTATGCGGATTGCGGAGTTAGTGCGAGTGAGAAAGGAATACACCACTCATTACTGCTGTATACTTCCACTGAGATGAGTAAGGTCAAAATCGGTAGGGGGCAGGGAGTGTCCATACTGTACGTAGTTACCCTTCCTATACTGTGGCAAGGATGATGTTCATGATTTGTTTGTTCACGGTTTACTTACCTATTAATTTTAAAGTTTTCATAAGACCCTATGTGTACGATGGGACTGACATTTACGTAACATTTTTGTATAAGTCCATAAATTATACCATAATCATTAAAGCCTGACCAGAAACATTCAAAAACCTTACCATGTTGTGGAAAATCATTGGCACTAACTTTTGTACTTGACAAAATTATAGTCCTCCCGACCAGGTTTTTTATATTCCCGGTCCGGGTTTTTTTTTTTTTTTTTTTTTGAGAACTTACAGCTAAACAACAGTCGGATTTCAAAAGACAAATTGATAGATCAGATACTGACAACAAGTTCCCACATATAAAAATAGAAGATGTCTAGATGTCTTTGTCATCATTCTCTTGTCCATTTCCCATTATTTGGGGTGAGTGCGATATGTCATCCTCTTCCATTCATCTCTCTGAGCCGTCATTTCAGCATTCACTCCGTTTTACTCATATCATCTTTCACACAATTCATCCATCTTTTCTTCTGCCTTCTTCTCCTACCACAGTCATCCACATTCATACTTAACAATCGTCTCATAACATGATTTTCGTCAGTCCGCATACCACAATAATCTATTACCCTGCAATGGCATTCCACCAACACGCACTGGGCCCGCGTGGTGGAGTATTGCCCTCTCCCTCTCATCCTTATTCGTGAGAGGAGGCCTTTGCCCTGCCCTGGGGGACTCTACAGGCTATAACTTACTTACTTACTGCAATTATTCCATCATAGGTGCTACTTTCACTTCCTCTAATATAGTCATTCCTTAACTTATCCATTCTAGTTACACCACACATCCATCTCAACATTCGCATCTCAGCTGCATGCAGTCGTTTCTCATCCTTTCCTTTTGTTGCCCAGCACAGATCCGTACATAACGACAGGTCTTGTTATGGTCTCATAATATATTTTCCCCTTCAATTTGAGGGGGATTTGTGAGTCACAAATAATGTGGTCAGAGTGTATCCTTAGGTGCAGCACGCACAGCAAGCATAAATTAGTAGTGATATCAGAGTAATGAACCCAAATGTACTTTATTGCTGACAGCTGCTAAGGAGAGTACAAAAGGCAGGTGTTTCTAAGTTCATTCACATATCACATGGTTACATTTTACACCCACTCCAGGCTCTATAGTTTACAGAATAGACCTGTCTAGACTTACGAGATCATAGCACTATGATCAAGTATCAATCTCTTAGGAAAACTTGAACCAGTAGCAGCAGACAGGTGATAAAGTTTGAAAGGCTACTTACATTTATCCACGAAAGCCTTAACGAGTTCATCCACCTTTTTAACAGGGTCATCGTTGCACTCGTCATATAAAGCGGTTAGAGCATCCAACAGTGCCTCCCGATCTATTGTTTTCCTTAGTTTACTGGAACCACTGGTCACTTTGCCCAATATCAACCGATTCAACCGTGTGATGCGCACGGCGATAGCATCTTTTGACGGCTCCATTATTCACTGCTTTCTAAAACTATCTAACAAGTTGTTATTTCCATGCTGTTTATTTATCAATCAAGAGTTTGTTGAATAAATTTCAAATCTAAAAACGACAGCCCAGTATTTTTGCCGTTATTTTCGAAAATCGAAAATGGAATGACAGCTTAATGAGACAGGGACAGGTATCGTCAATGTTGAAAGGTATAAAATTAAAAAAGGACGCTTTAGACAAAACGATTCTGCAAACAAATTATAATTATTCTCCTACACCACCACCATTTGAAATAAACATTAGTTTCGCTATTCAACGACAGATGGCGCTGTACAAAATAGTTACCGAAAATCACAATAGATGGCGCAATTTTATAGAGTAATATTTAAAATGTACTAAAAAGTTTCATGATTTATTTATTAAGGCTTACCAACTAAATCTACTATATACACAGTCAATTAACGAATAAAAGATCAAATAAGTATAATTTATACATTGTTTAGTCTTGCTATTACATGCATCCTATTCCCTTATTAGGTAACTAAGTTCATAAAATAAGTAAGATGACACTCTTTTTATTAATAACTTTAAGGGGATGATCAGACCGTCAAACTCGACAACTTTCTCTAAGGAACCAACATCGAAATCGCAAAAAACAAATCAGCTCTTCCATACAAAACTGCAAATCTACCTACTCGAGCCGGGATGGGACAGCAGATTTTGTTTTCGTGATTTCAATGTGGATCCCATAGAGAAAGTTGTTCAGTTTGATGGTCTGATCATCCTCTGAAAAAAGTGTCAGCATATTAAGTTTGACCCTGTAATATGTACCTATAACCTAAGTATAATCAGTAAACCAAAAATAAATCTGATATTAGTCGTATTTTCAGTTTTGAACAAAACAGTCAAACAAGTCCCACCCACGTGATGCTACTAGCAGGTATCCTCGAGTAAGGAAGTCAACGAACGAACGGCTCGAACCAGACGGCCTAGCCACGCATGAGCCAAACCCAGCTAACCCCACTATGACGCCGCTATGACTCCATACCATAGTCTACATAACATAGTAAATAGATAGGTACCCACGTGTTTACATTCTGGTTGTAAGCTCAATATAGCTAGGCTGATAAGATTTTACAATACTCGTAAGAAATTCTTACCCACTTATCGATTTTATTCATAGTAATAACTATTTACATCCTCACTATTAGAGGCCTTCTGCAGTAGGCACGTTAGGGGATAATTGATTGTTTATACAGGATGTTAGGGTAAACAGTTGCATTACTTTAAGGGGTGAGTGTAGGTAGGTACCCATGATACAGAACAACATTCCCTAAGAAACCTAAAGGTGCGTTCATACGCGTGCCGTGCAGCCCGGCAAGCTTAGGCAATTCGCTGTACATTGAGGCTTCTATAAAGTTAAGTAGTAACAATCACTTTACAGACGAGTCGATGTACAGCGAATTGCCTAAGCTTGCCGGGCTGCACGGCGTGCATGTAAACCCAGCATAATAGGGAATTCCCAAAAAAAAACACCTTTTCATGTTCGATCTGAGAATTGAGGATTTGATCCTATTCTTTAATGTATTTGAGATTTTGTAATCCGCTTGATTTGATATTTTCATCAACAATGATCACAAGTTGTTATGGCACCTAATTACTTACCTATGTTTTATGTATAATCTAAATTAAGTAATTGTCGGAAACTGTTACAATTGTGACTAAATTCTCTGTGCCACCTATGTTTTGTAATATTGCCTGCCCTTAGGCGGATCACAGAGACGCTTAATTCAAATGTATACCACCATAAAATAACCTGTGTATCGCAATAAAGTGCTTTGAGTTTGAGTTTGAGTTTGCATTTAGTATGGAAAGTACAATTTTTTTTTGCTAATTTCCTATAGGTTTTTTTAGGGAAAAGTGTTCAGTATCATAGGTACATACAATCACCTCTTAAGGGTATATTACCGTTGGCGCGCTCCATACAAACGTAGTCTGGTTATATTTTCAATCCTAACCAATTAAAGACAATGCAATTTTTCAGAAACAATCTAGAAACTAATATCTATGAAACTAATCTCTATGTTTGTATGAAGTCAGATTTTCGTTAAAATGTATAGTTTTAAAGTTACAGTGCCTCAAAGATTTTCATACAAATCTTAAATTAATCCTAGCATTAAGACTGCATATTTTATCGAAAATCTGACTTCATACGAACATAGAGATTAGTTTCTAGATTGTTTCTGAAAAAAATCATAGACTTTAATTGGATAGTATTGAAAATATCACCACTATGCTTGTATGCAGCGCGCATTTACGCTCTCGGAATAAACTTCTCTTAACTACCTGCAGATAGATGCATGTACCTATTCTTACATGTGGGAATACATGTGCCTGTGCCTGTACCTGCAGGTAGGTACCTACTAGCGTATTAAGTACAATTTTTACTATTACCTAACCACTGTGTTGTGGATCTTTCAACATTAAATTGATGTTTAGTTCGTTATCTAAGTCTACTGACGTACTAGATAAACAGTAGGTAACTAAAGCACAGACTTTACAATTACTAATTACCTACATCCAGTCATTAGGTACAAAATTGTATGAATTATTATAATTGATGTCTTACTGTTTCCTCTCTACAGCTGCTAGTCTAGTGTTGTCATTATCACGTTGATAATTATAAATAACATTTGCTGATAATTTAGTAGAAAATTACAATGGCCAAGTGCGAGTCATGCACGCGAATTAAAAAGTTTATCTTGATTGTAGACGATGCTGTGTAAAAATGTACTTTGTACCTTATGCTGTAAGACTTTGTACAGTCAGCAGCAAAAAGATGAATTACACTTTTACGTGTCCGTATAGCCAGCGTACACATGAAAGGGATTGGTCTAGGATTAGTACCAATAAATAGTGCCTAAATAGTGCCTAATTAGTACCTAGGTCAAATAAATAGTGCCTCTATACTTTACGAGATATAGATTTTTTTTACCTGGTACGCTAGCTTGACGTCAAGGTAGCGTACACATTTTCTGTGGCATAAACGGCTTGCATTACAGCAACCATTTTACAATAAAAAAATAGTGCTCAAATAGTGCCCTAGGGCATCCAAAATCTCATGAGGCTAGGTCTTCAGGGAACGGAGATATAAATAAGTCTTTTGAATGAAACACGGAGCGGGCGTTGCGCTAGCGTACACATGACTTAACACAATAATTCTTACAGAAGAAGACGTTTCTTTTTATAAAAACTATATCAAATAAATAGTGCCTGAAATAGTGCCTCTGCCAGTACTAACATTTTAAGTAAAAGTGTATTGAAACAATATAAATAATCAATGCAAAGTTCTACGTACTAGAATCTTCTATAATCTTAGTAAAATCTCATACCGAGAGATGGCGCGTTATTTTCATTCAAGCAAGTTTAGAGTTGGCTTATTAGTAATTAGGAGTTAATAGAGTTCATTTTTGTGTGTTATAAGCGATTTCACAGCATTGAACTGCCAATACATTTGTACGTAGAACTTTGCATTGATTGTTTATATTGTTTCACTACGCTTTTACTTGTAATATTGGTACTGGCAGAGGCACTATTTCAGGAACTATTTATTTGATGTAGTTTTTATAAAAAGAAACGTTTCCTTCTGTAAGAACTTTTGTATGAAATCGTGTGTACGCTAGCGCAACGCCAGCTCCGTGTTTCATTCAAAAGACTTATTTATATCTCCGTTCCCTGAAGACCTAGCCTCATGAGATTTTGGATGCCCTAGGGCACTATTTGGGCACTATTTTTTGAGTGTAAAGTCGTTGCTGTAATGCAAGCCATTTTTGCCACAGAAAATGTGTACGCTACCTTGACGTCAAGCTAGCGTACCAGGTAAAAAAAATCGATATCTCGTAAAGTATAGAGGCACTATTTATTTGACCTAGGTACTAATTAGGCACTATTTAGGCACTATTTTTTGAGACTAATCCTAGCTTGATCCCTTTCATGTGTACGCTAGCTATACGGACACACTTTTACTACGTCGTAGTATAAAGATGTATACACTTTTGTACTACGCGCTTACCTACTAATGGATCCATCCATGGTACCTACCATGGTACTTATCACTAACTACTAACTACAATTTAGTCTTATTAATTAGGCATAAGTAGATAAAGTAGGTACATCTAATATAATTGTGATTTGTTTGGAAAACCAGTTTGTTTGGCAAATTCCCCTTTTTTTATAAAACCCAAATTTTCCATTCGTAACAAAAACGAATAATCTAGTGAATGGTAATTTTATTTGCGCGTTTTTTATTCGCGTCCATTGAATAAAGAACATCGCAACAGTTACTATTAATATTAATCGATACTATACAATATCTGTAGGTATAAATAACTCTCAGCGTCATCAAAATAATCGCGAACGTAAAGGAGCATTTACATTTTATGTAGGGCACACACACGTAGAGCTATACTGGAAGTCACTACGATTATTTTTTTCTGTGGTAGCGTTAGTTAACCGATACTTACTATAATTTATAAATATTATAGATTATAAGGAGCAATTTTCGAACATATTCAGGTAAATTTAAAAGCCACATAATTTTTATGCCATAAAAATACACTAGCTGGCCAGTGCCAGTGCACTTCTGGGTAAGTTCGCTACATCGTTGTCCTGAAAACTAGATAGAGGTCAAGAGCAAACCCATCAATAATAAAAAAAAACATTTTTCCACAATCTCAAAATTATTTTCATACCTAAAGGATGCTCATTTTGATCTTTCGGCACCTCCCGTTGCCGATAATGAAGATAAACATGTTTTTCCCAGGATGAATATGAACATAGTTAGATGAATATGTTATCTTTAGGCTCTAGGAGTTTATACAGGGTGAAATTGAAATAATTAGCATCCTTTTAAACTAAGAGTCTATCCATCAAACTGAACAACTTTTACTATGGGAGCAAACCAATCGGAGCAACAAAAAATCTGCTGTCCCATACATTTGAGTCATGTAGGCAGCGGCGGCGGGTGTAGTTTAGTATGGGACAGCTGATTTTTTTGTTTCTCCGATTCGTTTGCTCCCATAGTAAAAGTTGTTCAGTTTGATGGGTAGACTCTTAGTTTAAAAGGATGCTAATGATATCAATTTCACCCTGTATAGTTTTAGGGACAAATTAAAGTTACGCTAGCTACCATACTACCTAGTAATTTTTAAAGACATTGCGTTGTACTCGAGTAGTATTTTCGACTTACTACATCGAAAAAAACCGTTCTTTGAAGCGTTATGAAGAATTCGTTTCGCGTCCAGTGTACAAGCGCCCTAACTATCCTTAGATTTTCAAACGGCAGTTGTTTATATAAACGGCTTGCAGAATTACGCTCACAGTTTTGTCCTTACTCTACTGGTGACTAGACTAAGTATCTCGTTTACTTGATCTTACTACTGTTTACACAACATACGATTCTAAACTATTCTATAGAAAAGACATTGGTATTAGACAACTTAGTGTCGTGAAATGGCGTTCCTTCAAGGACCATCTGCGAAACAGGCCGAGGTGATCAAGCAGGAGCTGGGGGAGGGTCCAGATGACCTGGAGAGGGGAGTGCGGGACCTTCTGAGCATGTGCGCCGCCTCGCCCCACATGCCACAACCTGAGAGACTTGGTAAGATTATGCAATTTTAAGATATATATAAGCATTTTATAGAGTACCTATAGGGTAACTTTCGTTCGTTTTCGTTTCCTATGTGCAGAAATGAGTCTTTTTTACCCGACTGCGACAGAAGGAGGGTTATTTATTTAGGTAAATGATGTAAAAAGCTAATTGAACGTTCGTTGCATTCATTGGGTCAAGGATGTGCAACGTGTTATTAAACATGATAAATGCACATAATGCACATGCAAGTTTATAAAAACAAATTATTTTTGTCACAGAAGCATTTTTGCGTCAAATGCTTCCTCGTCCATTGAATTCAAGGCTGCAATTTATAATGTAATCAAATGGCTACTTACAATTCAATATCTATCATTAGAGTTCATTTAATTAGATGTACCTACCTAGCGCAGCGTGGGTAGGTCCCCCACATGGTGGACCGTCTGGACCGACGACGGGAACTTGTGGCGATCCTTGGGGGAGGGAGTCCTATGTCCAGCAGTGGACGTCTATCAGCTGATATGATGAGATACCCCTAGTCTCGATGATCAATTTTATTGACCTTGCCTTCGAACGAAATTAACCGTAGATTTTTAATGGTTATCGAAGTTTTCAAAACGGTCGACGCGCAATTATAAGTGGCGACAGGCTCACCCCCCGTCACACTGGACAGAGTTTCGGTACTATTGGTGAAACGTGGATGTTCTGATGTTTCAGAATATCTCTGACTACCCCCTCGGGGAATATAGTCGTGAGCATATGCTATGCTTGCAAGCGCTACATTACCACGTGCGTGTATCAATAGTCTCATGTTTCAACACTATCTCATGTTATAATATATACAAGGTGTTACAAAACTACTAATAAAAATTTAAGGGGGTGGTGTAGACCACCAAACTGAACAACTTTCACTATGGGACTAATATCGAAATCGCGAAAAAAATAATTATGTTCTATACTCTACAAATCGACTAGAGCTAAAATATGTAGGTATGAGATTTAAAAAAAAAATTCTCGATTTCGATGTTGGTCCCATAGAGAAAGTTGTTCAGTTTGCGGTCTAAACAACCCCCTTATGAGTTTTAAAAATTTATTGTTACTTATGAAACACCCTGTATACGATATCAATACCAATTAAATTAGAACAAAATAGAATTATACAGTAGCGTTATAAAAAAATAATGTTATAAACGAGATAAGTAACTGAAGTTTAGTTTAATAATAGCGCACTTGTTATCCTTGAGGCTAATATTAATAATGGATTACGGAAATTTTAGTGGTCAGTGCCTCCTCGGCAATGTTGACGTTACGTTAGTTACATTCATTATAATTAATTGGAGCACCTTTATTACACAATTGCTCTCATAAATTGAAGGAAAACATTCAACAGCGTGTGGAAACCTGCATTCCTATCTATGAAGAATCTGATATTTCTTATACAGAATGATATGATGAACAGTTGCATTACTTTAAGGGGTGATTGTACTTATATGATACTGTACAACTTTCACTAAGATATCTATAGGAAATGAACAAACAAAAAATTGGGCTTTCCATACTAAATGCAATCGTTGCTCGAAAATGTTTGTCCGAAACGTATTATTTTTCCAATTTCTCTTTGTTCCTTTCGGAAAGTTGTTCAGTATCATGAGTAGGTAGGTACAATCACCAATTAAAGTAATGCCACTGTCTACATGCTTATGGAGTTTATATGTTACTGGCATGAACCACAGCTTAGAGCGTAACTTGGGGTGAAATACTTCTGAGGCCGAGATACAGAGAAGTTCTAACTCCCCCGTATGTCAAATATATTTTCGACCCTACTTAGACTGAACTTACGCTCAAAATACGCCTCTAAATCTCAGCCTATGAATCTGAGAAGAATGAGGCTGGGTAGGCTACACACTACTTGACCATAATATATCGACAGTGTGGTCAGAAACATTTACCATTTGCAATTATTGGGTCACAACTACTGTTGCTATTAAAGTTAGGTAACAACGCTCGACCTTTCAAGGGAATGCTGCAGTTTCTTCAATATCGACCTCCAAAGATATTATCTATAACAATAGGTAGTATTTCTGCCATATCGGAACTGATGACGTTACGCGTTTCATGTTAGGCAAGTGTAAATAATGACGATTGAAACCTTTTAAAGTACCTAAGCATGTAATGTACGTACTAACACGGTCACAACCAATTAGACATGATATAATTATTTAAATGTTACTTATACATATATGCTCACGACTATATTCCCCGAGGGGGTGGGTAGTCAGAGATATTCTGAAACCTCAGAACATCCACGTTTCACCAGTAGTACCGAAACTCTGTCCAAGTGTGATGGGGGGTGAGGCCGTCGCCACTTCTATAGGTATAGGTACCTGTATTCAAACGAATTACCCGGCACGCGTTACAACGCCCCTTTTTTCCATGTCTGTGCCCATACATTGCCCATTGAGGGACCACCTTCGAATTTTGAGTTTTTGAATGCGTGTGGCTTATCTCTAAGTACCTTATTTGGACAATTACGAACAATTTAAAAAAAGTTGCCATATTGGTCCAGCCGTTCTCAAGTGATGCGCTTAACGAATTGCATTTGATTTTTTATGTACTTATTGTAATGTAGATTGTAAAAGAAAATTCCAATAAAATTTACGATCGACTGAGTCAATAGCACTACATGTAGGTACCTAAGTACACGTACCAATTGTAGGTATTTAACATGGTACCAATGGGAGTGGGTCCGTAACGGAAGTCCGAATTACACTTATCCGAGTGCATGAAGTCCGAAAGTTTTTTCCCTTTGTAGTATTTGTTTGGGCGATATGGCCTATCCGTCCATCCACGTACATACGTGTGTTTAACAGTTGGACTAGTAGTCTTCAAAATTATTGAATCAAGTTTTTTATTTACGTTAGAATCATTTGCCATCTGAACAATTTTATCTTATATCTCGCAAGCGGAAGTATACCTTACCTAGCGGCGTATATATAGATCGTATTGTAATCATTTCCGTAAAATAAACCTATGCTATGGTCAAAAACCGGTTTAGCTCACTTCCCATACGCAGTAATCAAATTAAGTAACTTCGTCTGATTGACGTTCTGCCTGCCTGCCTACTTTAAAATCTGATAGGTATACAGGGTGAAATTGATATCATTAGCATCCTTTTAAACTATTTTTTTAAATTGAGTCTACCCATCAAACTGAACAACTTTTACTATGGGAGCAAACCAATCGGAGCAAAAAAGAAATCAGCTGTCCCATACATTTGAGGCTCGTTTAGGCAGCGGCGGCGGGTGCAGTTTAGTATGGGACAGCAGATTTTTTTGTTGCTCTGATTGGTTTGCTCCCATAGTAAAAGTTGTTCTGTTGATGGGTAGACTCTTAGTTTAAAAGGATGCTAATGATATCAATTTCACCCTGTATATCCTTAACAATGTTTTTAAATTAAGAGCGAGTCAGTTTAATTCAGCGTGTAGACACACACGATGACGCATTGACGGATCGGCAGACGTCAGTCCGTCATTTGTGAAGCAAGGAGTTGTATGAAACTATGAACTGTGGATAGAAAAACGAAACGATGTAATTAATCAATAAAGGAACGAATTTCCTTCGAAGTCGAAATCTAAATACTCGAAGTCGAAATACTTTTAACGCTTCACTTACATTCTTAGCGTAGAAGGAAGCTCTTATTTATTATTTTATTAATTAATAGTATAGGATGGTATATAGGTACTAATATCCGAATGTTTATTTATTCCACAAAAGTAACATTAAAATACTTACAAATCCTAATGTACCTAAGTAGTTACTTTTATTACAGCTCCATCCGTATAAATGTTTTTTTTTTTCAGATAAATCTTTCATCTAAATGTAATCCAAAATACCTATTTCCTTATAATCTAAAAAGTTATAAAATGTCTAATGCGGAATTTCGGAGGTAAAAATATGCCAAACTATAGATTTGTCCGCGCCGCGCGTTGAAATCTTTTGTACTGGGCGGTGAGTTACTGAGCGTAATATTATAGTATCGTCACTGATACACATACGACTTGTTACTTAGTGCTTTCCTGTAATGCCTAAGTTCACGATATTTAATATTCAAAGAAAATACCTATATTCACGTGCTACGTTTTGTTGTTGATTATCGACGAATCGGTAGTTCAAGGGAACTTAGTTTTAGGAAGTGCAAAACTGTTCCACTATGACTGCAACTGCAATCATAGGATAGCCCTGAATGCAAGTGGGCTTGCTAACGTGTAAAATTGCAGCCCTGCTATATTGCGCAATATTAAATAAATAGGAGCTTAGGCAACCACACTTAACCCATCCCGTGTCGACCTCCCGCGCAAAAAAAGTGCCCCAAATGTCTGGGAATATTACGTCATTTGTTTTATTTTCGACTACCTTTAGAAAATAATTATTTGTGGAGGTTATGTGTGACCCTATGGTATAAAAAAATTTCAATGGAAAGCTCACAATATTTGCCACAGTGATGTGATGTTATATGAGAGCTAAATTACGTACCTGATATTCAAATATAATTATCAATTTTGATTTCGAGTTTTTTGTCATAACCTCGAACGAAATTCACAATCACATTAATTTTTTTCACTGTTTGCACTTCACAGATCACACAAACTACACGATAATATAATAAGCTTTTATTTTATCACTTTACAGTAACAATACTTTGTTTCTAAAATAGAACTACGACACAATAACACAATAACAAAACATGAACTCGCGGCCATGCCGGCGCGGACCGAAACTGCGCTTTATTTTTTATTGCGTTTCGTTTTTGCCAACCCACACTCCAAAAAATAAAGTGACACCCCACTAGTATCCCAAGTCTATAAAAAATATAAAACGTGAGGTAGAACGAAACGCGCCTGCACAACCGCCCAACCAATGGCGGCACTATGCTTACGGGTCCGACGTAGGACCCACAAACACTCTACGTATGAAAAATTTTTGGGTCCGACGTCGGACCCTCAGACATGGGACGGGTTAAAGCTGATTATACAGAGTGTAAGGAAAAGTAGCAGTAACCTCTAAACCACATATACTAGTAAACGTTTTTCAGTTTGATAGGTAAGGCAACGATATATGTACTAAATACCTACCTATGTCTATGTTTAAAGGTCAATGATAGTTTTCCTTACACCTGTATACCTGCAACAAATTATAAAAATACCATAAAAAAATACGAACACAGTACGTATAGGTGTGTACGATCGATTATTAAGATCTATTCAATGAACGAATTGCTTTTATCTGGATATCGATTGTTAGCATTAATAAAATAACACTTAATTTTACTGACTACCTTTTACTAACGGGTTTGCTAGTCTTTTTAAAACAGTTATGATAAAAAATATACTTGGAAATTTTTTCTTTTTATTATTTATTTTCATAAAACGTGAAAATTGACATAAGTAATTGTATAAAATCATAATACCCTATGCCACCTTCCTGTATGAAATATTGTCTTTTTCGTGAATTCAAAAGATCCATATTTCTAGAGGGTCTAACATAAACTACCTAAGTACTTATTATTTTTTTACACACCAAACACATAGAAAAACTATATATTTTTTTTTCGTGAGATTTTATAGAGATTTGTTTTTTTTTAAAGCTATTTATAGTTTAATTTAATAACGGTCCAAGGAAGGTTGAACTCTTGACTCGGTATAATTTTAGCTAAGGTGACTGACCAACCACACGTTCTAAAGCGGAATCGAGATGATCAACGTCAAAAGAGAAACTTAGAGAAAAACCACAACAATATGTTTACGATTATAAGACTTGTGATTAGTGATTACAGTAGGTAGGTAGGTACTGTGAGAAGGGGTAACTCAGGGGATCGGTAGATAAACAATAGATCTTGATAAATATTATTTTATTATCTTTTCTGCATAGTTATCTTAACTATTATAAAACCGTAAAATCATGAGGAATAAAAAAGTAGCGGTTCACTTCATATAAATTCAAAATAACATTCGATAGCGCGATTTAAATGACGTGCAGCGCCATCTATTGACAAAATTGTGTGTTTGTTTGTTTGTTCGCGCATCACGCAAAAACTTCTGAACCGATTTGGATGAAACTTTTTTTTTTTTGATAGCTTATGATCTGACTTAAAATCTGGTATATAATTTGTGCGGACGAAGTCGAGGGAAAACACTAGTAAATAAAATAAAAGTGGTCAGAAACTTTGCTGCAACCAACTTCTATAGAGCAGATCGGTTTCGCACTACGTCCGATCCGTCAAAAAAAGTATGGATTTTGATGGATTTTGGCCACATGGCCATATTTATTTATGTATGAACAAAGGTGGACAAATATGTACATTCCATCCGAGATAGAATTATGAATGTGACTGTCGAGATCCATCAAAATCCATACTTTTTTTTGACGGATCGGAATCCGATCGGACTATCGGATGTAGTGCGAAACCGGGAGTCGCGTGGCTAAGGGGGTAACAAGTAGACAATCTTGACATTGGCGAAATCTGACAAGGAAACGCCATTAAATAAAAATATAATATAATAGTGCGAAACCGCTCTTATAGTGTGGTGCGGGAAACCCTGCGCGGCCCTAAAAAAGGAAGTGGTGGGATGCGACTGGATGAGTAAGGCCGAGGAAAGAGTTTTGTGGCCCGCCTTGGAGAGGCCTATGTTCAGCAGCGATGATAGGATGTTGATGATGATGATGAACTTTGAAGCTTATTGTAGGATCGATTGACAACATGGTATGTACTTTTATTCTTGAGGTGCTCTTTGGCGTAGCTTAGTGGAATTTCGGTATTGAAAACGATCATCGAAGTTAATCAACGTCAAGTTCGGTCAAGTCTTTGAATTGGTAACCATGTAGAGGTACCTATATCATCTCAAGCGTCGGAAGGCACGTTAAGCAGTTAGTTCCGGATAGTTCCGTCAGATGGCATAACTATTTTCTGACAGCAAGTTGACCAATAACTTTGCCTCCACCATAATTATTCTTATGGCTCCACCAAGCCGCATTGGGGTCGGATGGTGGAGTGGGATCCCACAAAACTTTTTTATTTTTTTATTGACTGTACTCGTACCAATCAAAAAACAAGTTTTGAATGAATGAAACTATGATGAAAGAAATGATCTATCGATCAATAGTAAGTAGGTAGATAGTTCTGGAATGATAGACAAGTGTGACAGTTTTATTTATGTTAGGTACGATATTTGTCGAGTCCTAAAAAGCTGAAGCGCCATTACGAATGGCGCGGCGCTTCAGTCTTTTTACCTTGGAGGTGACGGACGTTTTGTAGTTCATTGCAGACAGAAGTGCGATTTTTGAATCTCATTGAGTGAGCTCAGCAGTGGAAAATGTCAAAATTACTATGGAGATATGCATCTTTCTACTGCTGATTTGATTTTCAAAAATCTCTCTCCTGTCCTGTAGTAACTATGATTTTTTTTGAATGTCAAATCAGCAGTAGAAAGATCCGTATCTCCATAGTAATTTTGACATTTTCAACTACTTAGCTCACCGAATGAGATTCAAAAATCGCACTCCTGCATAGCTAGCATGCCGCATTGATACAGCGCTATCACATCTTAGCTCTCTTTCTATTCGCGTGCGAACGAACGAGATAAAAGACGTGATACAGCCGTATCACGTCTAGCATACTACGAGGGCTGGGCGGCTAATTCCCATTCCATCCGCGCTAACCTACTTGCGACACTCGTGCATTTTCTGCAATTTCAAACAGCTTTGATTTGTATTCCTACCGAATTTCTCTTTCGTAAACGCATAGAAACTGTTTAATTGACATTTAAAACATGATTTAACCGTGAACGATTAAGATTGACCAGATTCCGTCTCATCGTCTAGCATTGACATGCTCCTAGGCTTGATTATTAATAAGTCGTGAACAATGATACCTTATTATGTTAGACTTAGGGCCTGTTTCACCACTTCTGAATAAGTTCTTATTAGCTTATCCGACAGATATTTTGACATAATTTCATACAAAATATGTCAAACTATCTGTCGGATAAGCTAACAAGAACTTACCTAGAAGTGGTGAAACAGGCCCTAAGGCACTCTAATAAGATGAAATTGATAGTAACAAAATTCTATTTTTGAACAGTAGGTTTATACCAAGAAGTTGGAATCCTCTATAGTGGAGTGCAGACTGCCTTAACAAGACGTGAAACACGATAATACTCCTTTGTGGTCGGTAATGATCGTTCTTCTCCGTCGCGTCGTTGTTTTTGTGACGTTAACTTTGTCCCTTTCTAATCAAACGTACAAAATTGTAGCTCCTCTCCTGTCATTTTCGTAACTACGTCATTGGATAGAAAGGGACACCCCAAAATTGGAAATATCGACGACGCCATTGCCAATTTTCTTGTATCAATGATTGTAAGGAGGAGTGGTTTCCTTTATGATTTAGATCCATGGTTTAAACCGTTATAACGTCATAATCATAATCAATTATATTTGCGTGTTAGGTACGTCATTATTATGCATAGCATTATAAATAAAACATACACCTTGATGGCGTCAATTCAGAATAGCATCGACCCATACCGGTGCGACACTCATAAATCAACAACATCAACCAACATCTATAATGTCCACAGTGATTCGATCGAGTCACTAGTATTTGATTAAATTGTCATGTTCAGACGTATAGGTATAGCCCTAGAACGATTTGTATAGCCAGACGATGTAGGTACTTATTTGTTTTTGTCAGAGTGGGACGTAATTATAAAACAAATAACTTGCTTACTATGTTAATGTAAAATAAGCATACAAAGAAATTAATAGTGCACACAATAACAACATTGTGTGTGTCTATATAAGAATGCAATACCTAATTAAACATTATCTTGTGCTCAAACATCCCGGACTGTAAGTCAGGGCTTTGCCGTAGGTATGTTTAACGTATCTAACATAACCTTTGATCTAAACACTCGGTTGGTCCATGCATCCCAATGCAATATAATTATATCTACGTGTACGAGTATATATACCGGTACATCTTTTCTAAATGATTGAACGTGTGACTTTCAAAAATCGCACTCTTGGTCGTTACATAAAATGTCACTTGTTGTGAACTAATTTAAATGTAAAATACTTATTTTTTTTATGTTTTATACTAATAAAACTTCAAGCCCGTTAAAGACTGGGCCAAGTTGAGTCACAACTTCTTAAGATAGCGCAATGGTTCAGTGAAAGATCTTGGTAGGTAGGTACTTAAATTACAACCAGTTTACCACGAGAGTAGGAAGTTTACGTTTAATAGCTTGCCACTTACATTAGATTAAGATCATCAAACAAGACAGAATGACAAAAATAAATTGTTTTTACCATTGTTTTGTTACAAAACGAGAAAATAATGTACACAGTAGACCGTGCCTGATTTATCACGGTACAAATTAAATTACACGGTTATAGTGCCGAATATTAAATAAATAAGAACTAAGTATACCTAGGTATCCAACACAAAAAATTCCACAAACTCAAAAATAATTCGGTTATTTATATACTTTTGAACCTACTCCTCTGTAGGTACTATGTATCGGTACGTACGAACAAAGCAACTATTTTCATTATTTACTCCTATTGGCAAAGGTTGTTTACCTGTTACGTGGTGTTTAATCATCTTTTAATTATAATATTATGTATTAATATGAAGGTAATTTACAAACTTAGTTACTAATTATATCGTAATATCCTCTACATATATCTTGACACTGTAACAGCACGCAAATGCATATACTTTAAGGGTTGAAGTTAAATTCCAAAGTAAACTTTATCACAAGAGAGTAAGGTGCTATATGAATTGTACTGTTGTATTTTTCTTATATCCATAGAAAACTGTTTCGTGACGTACTGGCAAACAGACAACGTACAACTCAAGCCACTGAAGATAGACATCCAATTTGAAACAGGAGTGCGATTTTTGAATCTCATTCGCTAAGCTCAGCAGTTGAAAATGTCAGAATTACTATGAAGATAAGCATCTTTCTACTGCTGTAGGGCTCGCATGCCACCCCCGAGAAAACGATAAAAATCGAGATGTGCCTCCATCCTTATTATTTTACGTATGCCAGAAAGAGCGCGCACGACGTTTTTCTCGTTTAAACGCTTTGTCGTGGCTGGCATGCTAGCTGTGCTGATTTGACTTTCAAAAATCGCACTCCAGAAGTGCAATTTTTGAACATCATACGAGCGATTCGGCAGTAGAAAGATGCATGGCAAGGGTGCATGAGCTACTACCTCATGTAAAGCAATAAAGATTAATGATTATGATAATCTCCATCGTAATTTTGACACTTTCTACTGCCGATTCGCTCGTATGATGTTCAAAAATCTCACTTCAGGTTTTTCTACAGACGATGAAGGTGTGCACTGAAACGATGTTTCAAAAATCAACCTCTTAAGGTGTAGCAAGCAACGGGATGTTAAATTTGTATAGAAAAATCATTTTCCTTGGGTGTATTATACTTGAAACTTGGGATACATAGATTAAAAACAACGCAACAACAACAACTTCATTACGTTAAAAACAGAAGCCTTAAAATTAAAGTTTGTAGCATTCGAAATCCACGCGAAGTTGTGGGCAAAACCAAGTTGATTGGATAATAAAAGATGGAATGTTAGTATATTTATATATGGTCTATGTCGAAACGAGTCATAGGCTCCACAGGTGTTCAACATACATATAACCAAACATATAAAACTTTATAAACTTACGTCCGTATTCCTTTATTGAACACGAACTTTGCTACAACTTATTATATACAGGGTCCTTCTTAACATGCTGCTGACACTTTTTTAAGGAGGTGAAGGCAGACCGTCATATAATGGGCTTATACATATTAATAACTTAGGTCCTTCTCAATATGCTGACGGTTTTTTTAAGGGGATGATCAGACCATAACGTTCCACAGCGTTCACACACGATGACGCACTGACGGAGCAGCAAACGTCAGTCCGTCATTTGTGAAGCAAGGAGTTGTATGAAACCGCACGCAGAGCACACACGGTGACGGATTGACGCACCGCGTATGCTTCTATGGACTGACGTCTGCCTTTGCGTCAATGCGTCATCGTGTGTGATCACTGGAAAAATCATCAAATCATCCCACTAAAACGGAACAACTTTCTGTATGGGCCATGGGCCCAAAAACAAAATCGCGAAAAAAAATGCTGTTCCATACTGAAATAAAACCTACTCGACCCATATGTATGGACTCCGGGTGCAAATCAAGGATAAAAAAAAACTACAATGCTAACACGAAACAAGAACGGGATTTTTTAAACAAAGGCTTAAAATTAAGCAATTAATTAATTGTCGAAGCCTTCCCAGCTCGGAACTCCATTGTCCATAGAGTTGTGTCCGAGTTCCACACGCCTTATAAATGAGTTTTACCTTACGCATGTTAATTTGCGTTTGCCTCACACGGCACACCGTAGAATGACGGTGCCTTGACCGGCAGTAGCCATTCTTGTAATTAGACTTCACCATAGTGTAATATAAACGAATAGTTGTGAAGCTCAGCGGTCGTGACAGGTCAATCAAGCGAGATACGGGTGCCGTTCTTGGTACCAACTGCCTGTGCGAGGTACCGACTTCACAATCTTCGCATATCCGTCCCCCGCACAGAGCGCGAAGATAGACCCACCTCGACCTCTGAGCTTCACCACTGGTAGTTTTTATTACACTATGCTTCAACTCTGCGTCATGTCATAATGAGATTATTTCCTTTGCGTGACGAAAATTATGGTCCATGTTTCTTTTCCATTCCTTAATTATTGTTTTCAAATCGTTAAGTTTTAAGTAGGTCCTGTACCTAAATAGCATATATGCATATGCTCACGACTATATTCCCCGAGGGGGTAGTCAGAGATATTCTGAAACCTCAGAACATCCACGTTTCACCAGTAGTACCGAAACTCTGTCCAGTGTGACGGGGGGTGAGCCCATCGCCACTTATAATGGACCGTGGGTACAATACACGCCTCGAAATTGAAGCATGCAGGTTTCCTCACGATGTTTTCCTTCACCGAAAAGCCAGTGGTGTAACAAATCGTACATAAATTCCGAAAAACTCATTGGTACGAGTCGGCTTGGACGGGGATCGAACCATCGCCTTCTGCACAGCAGGCAAGGTTACACGCCACTGGACCACCACGGCTCTTTTCGCCACTGTACCTAAATAGAAGTATTTTTTTTAAAGAAATCTTAGTTTTGATTCCTAAAACGGTTTCCTAAATTCCTAAAACCTTTACGTCATTGAGTTTGACTTGCGATCGCTAGAGAAGAAACTCAGAGTGAGCCGGACGAATCGGGGGTCCAGCACTCGTAGAATGTTACACGTGATACGGCTGTATCACACCTTTCATCTCGTTCGTTCGCGCGCAAATAGAAAGAGAGGGAAGTGTGATAGCGCTTTATCACGGTTTCATGCTACCTATGCAGGACGTTTAGGGGTTTAGGACGAACGTATAGGAGATCCAAGACGTAACTCGGGGAAGTCGAGGATAATCTCTTCTTGCTCTCTTTTAATTTTCTTTAAATGTGTTACAATCCAACGTAAACTGAAATGTTAATAAATACTTACAAATAAATATAATAATTGTAATATTATGCGGAGTATGAAGAATATTCTCGTGTGCTAAGAAATAAAATCCAAGTCATTGTTTTGCTTTTTCTGTGCAATTAAATAGGGTATTACAATTATGTTTACGTATTACAATGTTGATTACATGACAACCATTGTAAAGAAATTGCGAAGGTCAGTTTCAAGGATAGGAACTAGGAACCTAATAAGTAATGGTCAAGAACATTTAAATATATGATTTTTGGTAAAGGTATACTTTTAATTTACTTTATGTTTTTACTATCAGCATAGAGTAAATAAATTATATATTAATATCAGTTATGGAAATTCTAGTTTCTTAACGTCGATGTATCATACATGCAATAAACTCGCGACCAATTAATATTGATCCCTTTCGGGGTGCTCAGAAACATACATTGCTACAACTTAAACCGAAAGGAAGAAAGGTACTTTCTGTTTCAGAATGTAGTTGCAGCAATGCTCACATTTACCAATTTAAGTTTCAGGATAGGATGACGTCTATTCGACCACATAAACACTGTAAAGAAACCTTTAATCCCTATATTGTACTGTAGCCGGGGGACTTTTTAATTACCTACCAAAAAGATTACCGATTGCCGTTTAGAAATTGTTCTAAGGTACTAAATGACTAATATAAAAACCTAAGTCTTACAGATCTTACCCGCCGTAGAAAAAAAAATATAGATTTTTTTTTTCGGAAATTTTCAAATTTCGAGGTTACCGTTTTTTTACTACATACACTGTCATGTTCCTCACCTTAGTTCAATACCCTTACGTAATAGTTAGACGTAGCTTATCTATGAGTTAGACTGTCTAAAGTTGCCATACAAAGCTATAAGACCAGATGAAAAAGTCGAGTCCATAACTGTTTTACGAAATACCCTTCATCGAAATCACGGTTCTCATCAACTTTGATTGGTCTTATAGCTTTGTATGGCAACTTTAGATTTTCATCTCTTGCACCCTAATTTCAAGTCTAAGTATATCAATTTTAATTCATTATCAATTAAAATGTGCGCTAACCCTTAGGGTAGAAGGTAGCATTGTACCCATGACACTGAAGAACTTTAACAAACTCTAATAAAATTCCAACTTTTCATACAGACGTTCGCTCAGCTGATTACATTTGAATTTTACTATTGCGATTTTCATGGAAATCCAGCCGCAGAATATATTTATGTATTCGATGTATGCTTGATTTTTGAATGTCATACGTCAAACTCAGCAGTAGCAAATGTCAAAATGAAGTACTCTGGAGAAATGAATAATATCTCCATTGTTATTTTGACATTTTCAACTGCTGAGCTCACCGAATGAGATTCAAAAATCGCACTCTAGTCCGTTTTCTATTGGGCAAAAGTGTTACAATTTTGAGTAGAGCAATGCCACTTGGTACAGGTGTAATACACGTCAAACTAAGCCCAAAGAGCCTGGTAGGCAGATATAACTCCGTGTCTGGTAGGGGGGAGGGGGGGTTAAAGTACCGGACTGCCAGTACTCAGAACAAAAATTCTAGCGGATGTATTTGAACTCTTGGGTCAAGTTTGGTATCGTTTTCAGGTAAATCGTGGATGGCCAATTCATTACTCATACCAGTTTTTTAGGGTCCCGTAGCAAAAAATTTAGTAACCCCTAAAATAATAAATTTTCGGTACTAAAATTTTGCACATAAACCCTGATATTTTCAGATTTTTGTATGAAGCTTAATAATAAAAAAAATATTTTCTGAAAGCCTATTTAATGTAGATTATAACAACATAAACAAATAATATCCGATTTTCAATTTTCAATTTAAAAAAAATTATTGAAAGTACTGCGGCGTTTGGCAGCGGTTTGAAAAAAGACCTGAAAAACGCAATGTAACCAGTGGTGCGATTAAGATTAACAAAAATTAACGTACTTGTAGCTTTTATAGCTATGAATTTTAATGTAAACAAGTACTCATTTATTTAATGTTTCGTCATCATCATCATCAGCCCCATTGCAGTGCACAGGCCTACCCTTAAGAAGAGTGTATGGGTGATAGTGCGTGCACAATGCGGATTGGTTAACTTTATATGTACAGCTTGGCACCACAATTGCACAGCTCGGTACATTTGAGCTGACGTTTATAACAATTGCACTTTGTGCTACACGATTTCATGCACCGACATCTAAAGACCTCGGGTATTCATTCGGATAGGCTTTCCATGCCTTAAACGCGGTTATTTTGCCCCTTCCGTAAACGAATATGTAGTATCACATCCTGTAAATGAATGAAATAAGGGCAAAACCAGTGTGTTCTTTCAGGGCCTGAAATAAAAACGATCAGAGTTAAATTTGTTTGTAAAAGTTGTGTACAAATTGATTTAGGTATTACACGTCAGTTACCTAAACTGAAGCTATAGTATGACACGACAGATATTGGTGATTTCTTCCAGTTCCGATGTGCTCCCACAGTTTTTCCAGACCTCGTAGTTATTGGGAACACAAGATATCGCTAATACAACAACATATGTGTCTACAGTTCCGTGTATCGTCACATGTGCACATCGGGACTAGAAGAAATCACCAATATCTGACGTGTCTTACCGTGTAATACCTAATTCCTAATTCAATTTGTACAATATGTTTACAAAAAAAAATTTGATCGTTTTTATTTCAGGCCCTGAAAGCACACATGTGTTATTTATATAGCCCTTATTTATAGGATACTAAGTACATCTTCGTTTTACGGAATGGGCAAAAAACCGCGTTTAAGGCATGGAAGGCCTATCCGAATGCAACACGAGGGTTTAAATCACTCTATGAAGGGATTATGACCAGTGATCGGAATGTCGGGGCATTTTTTGAGCATACAAGTATGGATATGCCTGGAATTTCCCGGAAATATCCGGATTTAATAAATATGGATAAAAATTGCGTGATGCATAATTTTTTTTGGGGCGTGGGGAGACCTCTTCTATCCAGCATTTCAATTTGGCCAACGATGCCTGTATATTTAATTTTAATGAAATTAAGTATAGTTTTATTTTACTCCCAAGTCTCAACATTTTAAACATTTTTAGAGAACTTTAGTTAGACGGCAAACTACAACGGCAACAAAAAATTATTTTATATTTTAATGAAATCTCGAAAAAGTAATTTGGGATCCAATAATAACATTGAAATTGGTTAACCGACTGATTTTATTGAGATTTTGTCCTGGGTGATTTAATAACGGTCAACATATTTACCTAAGCGCGGTACCTACATGACCAAAGTACCAGGCGGCGTGTTTCAAAGGCGCGGCCTCTAGTATGCGCTGCTAATACTCTTGATTTAAAAAAAAACTTCTCTTGACATCTAAATAGGTACTTAATCCCAGTAAATCCCGTGAAATTTTTATCCATATTTATTTAATCCGGATATTTCCGGGAAATTCAACGCGTATCCATACTTGTATGCTCAAAAAATGCCCCGACATTCCGATCACTGATTATGACAGAGCGGATCCTAATATTCAAAAATATATAAGAAAACGGAAAAAGAAGATACGTAAGAAAACTATATATAAGTAGGTATTTCAAACATACTTCGGACCAAACAACAATTTCAGTTTTTAAATACTTCCTGGTTTTTCAGATCATGCCCATCAGAAACGGTAAAAGAGTGTCGAAAACACATTTTTACAAAAAAAGACAGACAAATGATTTATCTTCCCCATTCAAACGGGCAAGGAAGATTTTGCGTTCTAATTAGGCATTGCCCCCAAACATGAACGCCCTGAAAAACTGCTTTCAGAGTATATAAAGAATGTTGTTTAAGGGCAGCTTCAGCTTCGATTGGTAACAAATCGAAATTTTACCTCCTACTGAAGCTGCCCTTAAACAACATAATATACACTCTGATAGCAGTTTTTCAGGGCGTCTATGTTGGGGGCAATGCCTAATTAGAACGCAAAATCTTCCTTGCCCGTCTGAATGGGGCTGGCAGAAAGACGAAGAAACATGACAAATTCCGATGGCTGCTCAAGCGTGCCTAGAGCTCATTAGATATCGGTGCATGAAATCGTGTAGCACAAAGTGCAATTGTTATAAACGTCAGCTCAAATGTACCGAGCTGTGCAATTGTGGTGCCAAGCTGTACTTACGTAAAATTACCAATCCGTATTGTGCACGCACTATCGCCCATACACTCTTCTTAAGGGTAGGCATGTGCACTGCAATGGGGCTGATGATGATGATGACGAAACATTAAATAAATAAGTACTTACATTAAAATTTAAAGCTGTAAAAGCTACAAGTACGTTATTTTTTGTTAATCTTAATCGCACCACTGGTTACATTGCGTTTTTCAGGTCTTTTTTCAAACCGCTGCCAAACGCCGCAGTACTTTCAATAATTTTTTTTAAATTGAAAATTGAAAATCGGATATTATTTGTTTATGTTGTTATAATCTACATTAAATGGGCTTTCAGAAAATATTTTTTTTAATATTAAGCTTCATACAAAAATCTGAAAATATCAGGGTTTATGTGCAAAATTTTAGTACCGAAAATTTATTATTTTAGGGATTACTAAATTTTTTGCTACGAGACCCTAAAAAACTGGTATGAGGAATGAATTGGCCATCCACGATTTACCTGAAAACGATACCAAACTTGACCCAAGAGTTCAAATACATCCGCTAGAATTTTTGTTCTGAGTACTGGCAGTCCGGTACTTTATCCCCCCTCCCCCCTACCAGACACGGAGTTATATCTGCCTACCAGGCTCTTTGGGCTTAGTTTAACGTGTATTACACCTGTACCAAGTGGCATTGCTCTACTCAAAATTGTAAACCTCTCCATACAACGGATCCCAATAGAAAACGGACTACTCTAGGAAAGTCCGACATTGTTTTTGCTATTGTCCTGTAGGGTAGGTAGGACCTATAGGTTTCTTAGGGAAAGATGTTCAGTACCATGGCTACAGTATGCAACTGTTAACCCAAACACCCTGTGTTTTGCTCATTTTTCATGAAATAAGATGAAACACTTAATAGTAATGCGTGTTGTTCTTTGAAAAGATATCTATTAAAACTGCAATAATGAATTGAATGGAGCAATGTTGCAATAATTGCAATTGACTGGACAATTGTTTCACTTATTATTGTTCTCTTAGCAACTTTTTATTTAAACTAAAATACAATGATCTGTATTTTCTGTTATAATGAGTAGCTAGGGTACTTTTGGACGTCAGGCATTTGAAAATAGCGCAAATAGCGAATTCGCTTTGTGGCGCGCCTTGGGAGAGGACGATGGATGATGGGCTGATGATGATGATGATGATTAGAAAATAGCACAGTCTATCTTATTTATGGAACAACGTCGTACATTCAAACATGAGGAAAATGATTAAATATAGTGATCGATAACTAGAATACAATTGGCAAAGACAAAGTCCAAGAAATCAATAGGTAGGTAGGTAATTAAATTAGGTTGTTGTCATACAAGGTGTTACAAAAGTAAAAATAAACATTTTAACCTTTTAAGGGGGTTGTTTATACCATCAAACTGAACAACTTTCACTATGGAACCAACATCAAATTCGCAAAAAAAAACATCTATCCCATACGGTGAGTCAATATACTTCATCGTGTGTGTGATCCCACTAAAATGAACCAACCATTTAAAAGGGTGCTTTAGGGTAACATTTGCAAAAGTAAAAATAAACATTTTAAACTTTTAAGGGGGTTGTTTATACCATCAAACTGAACAACTTTTACTATGGAACCAACATCAAATTCGCAAAAAAAAACATCTATCCCATACGGTGCGGTGAGTCAATACACTTCATCGTGTGTGTGATCCTACTAAAATAAACCAACCATTTAAAAGGGTGTTTTAGGGTAAACATTTGCATTACTTAGGGGTAATTGTACCCATGATACTGAAAATAACTTTGCCAAAGGAACAAAGAGAAATTCGCAAAAAAGTTTTTCAATATTTCATACAAACGTCGATCCGCTGAGTGCATTTAGTATGGAAAGTCCAAATATACTTATTAAAAGTAAATAATTTGCTACAAGTTTCTTATGGAATGTGGTTTAGTATCATCATTGTAATGCAACTATGTTTACCCTAACACCCTGAATATTACTAGGGTGTTTTGTTCCACATTGTATATCTGAAAGAATGAATCATGAGCAGATGGTACAATTTCTCAGTTAGTAAAGTTCTCAGTTCGTACAATTTCGCTGTTCGTACAATTCGCAAATTCGTACAAAAAGAATTAGTAGTAGGTAGTTAACTACTATTATTCTTTCAGCCACTAATGGCGCGACTCAATGATTTATATTTTACTAGTGTTTACCCGCGACTTCGTCCGCTCAAATTATATAAGTACCAGGAGTGCGATTTTTGAATCTCATTCGGTGAGCTCAGCAGTTGAAAATGTCAAAATTACTACGGAGATATGCATCTGTTTACTGTTGATTTGACTTTAAAAAATCGCACTCCTGAAGTACGATTTTTGAAAGTCAAATCAGCAGTAGAAAGATGCGTACCTATCTCCATAGTAATTTTGACATTTTCAACTGCTGAGCTCACCGAATGAAATTCAAAAATCGCACTCCAGGTTTTAAGTCAGAAAAAAAAGTAAAAAACCCGACTGCATAAAAAACTATTAACTGAAAAGATAAAAACAAGCTCCTTAAATCAGCTATAATAACTTTGCTTGGGCAAATTAATACAATTTGAATGTTATTCCTTATTAGGTAGGTATCGCAAACGGGTACAAAGAAAAATTACCTATTTGTTGGTTATTGGTTTGTCCCCGCCTGCAATACCTACCTAATAAGTAATAACATTCAAATTGTATTAATTTGCCCAAGCAAAGTTATTATAGCTGATTTAAGGAGCTTGTTTTTATCTTTTCAGTTAATAGTTTTTTATGCAGTCGGGTTTTTTGTTTTTCTAAATAATTTAGTTTATTTCATACTTTTTAGTCTTGTGTCAAAATGGTTGCATAAAAATACTATAATATATATATATAATTGGAATCTGCTCTTCACCAGCTTTCATTTGATACCCATATTGTATTTTTTTACGAAAAAAATTTGATTCTCCCCCCTCTCTTTTTTAATTCGCATACGCCATATTAAAATAATGTACCCTATGTCACTCTCACGAGTTTTACGAATCTAACGACACCTCATATGTTAAAATCCATCAAGCCGTTTAGGCTGTAGGGCGTGCCAAAGAAATAGACATACAAACATACATACATACATACTTACATACATACGCTCGAAAAACATAACCCTCCTTCTGTCGCAGTCGGGTAAAAAGAGAACCAATTACGTGACACAGTCCTCGTTTGCTCGCGCGCGCGGGAGTGGGGTGGAAAACAATTTCAGCATTTTCATTGTTTTTAGTTGGTTTATATTAGACTAGTGTTTTCCCGCGACTTCGTCCGCACAAATTATATACCAGATTTTAAGTCAGATCATAAGCTATCAAACAAAAAAGTTTCATCAAAATCGGTTCAGTAGTTTTTGCGTGATGCGCGAACAAACAAACAAACCAACAATTTTGTCAATAGATGGCGCTGCACGTCATTTAAATCGCGCTATCGAGTGTTATTTGAGTTTATATGAAGTGAACCGCTACTTTTTTATTCCTCACGATTTTACGGTTTTATAATAGTTAAGATTAAGATAAGATACTGTTACTAGTAGGTATACTACCTAGTGTGTAGTTAAGTCTCGGACACTTTTTTCGAGAATTTTGTACTAGACCCGAGGTATACCTACATAGTATTCTACGTCAATTATTACTACCGCGACTTATTGTCATGCAATAATGTTGTCAACAAAGTGTTTTTTAATTAATTCTTTATGTCACACATTGTACTAATGCACTAAATAATGCATTCTCATAATAATAACTTTACCTACATCTAATGGCATCCTCCACTTTACAGGATATTACTTTTATTACGCAATCTAATCACTAGATTTAAACACATTACTTACCTGGAAAAACCACGAAGAATACAGAAAGAGGAAAATTCTATGGGAAATTTTTTTTTTCGCCTTTTCACAGATAAGAAATTTCTGGAGCTATTCGTGAGAGGATGCCGCATGGACATGCACCGCGCGAGGACGAAGTTCGAAGCTTTCTGCCTGTCTCGCTCACGCCACAGGGATCTCTTCGAATATCGCTCTCTCAACGAACCCCCACTTAATGACGTCTGCAATTTCATGTAAGTCTCAGAAACCCTACATAAACCTGACTATTCCTAGGTATATGATTCCTACTACGGATTCCTACGATTATACCTAAATAAATCAAATCTTTGTTCAAAAAGTTCCAGAACAGATCGATATTTGATCCAGAAACAGATCAATCCTATATATGTCCAGAACCAGAATATGAACTTAAAACTTAGAACAAGAAAACCGTCCAAGAGCACCGTCCTTGATCATGGATACATGCTAAATTGATCATTGCTTATTTCATTTATTCTTTGAATCAATGCAGAACTATACTCCATTCCAAATAGCAACGAAATTTTAAGGCTATTTTGAATTATAGAAACAGATCAAACTGAGGTTTGAAACACTTAGGGCCTGTTTCACCACTTCTGGGTAAGTTCTTGTTAGCTTATCCGACAGATAGTTTGACATATTTTGTATGAAATTATGACAAAATATCTGTCGGATAAGCTAACAAGAACTTATTCTGAAGTGGTGAAACATGTCCTTACTCTCACTCACTTATTCCTAAGAACAGCTTTAGGGCCTGTTTCACCACTTATGAGTAAGTTCTTGTTAGCTTATCCGACAGATATTTTGACATATTTTCATACAAAATACGTCAAACTATCTGTCGGATAAGCTAACAAGAACTTACTAAGAAGTGGTGAAATAAGGCCCTTAGTAACGTCCAAGATACGTCGGATAGTTTATCTTTCTGATAAATTTATTATATTTGATAATCAGATTTGGCCAGAAAGCTAAACAGGAATCGGAAAATCTTTTCGTCATTATTTGGAATGAAGTATAGTGTTTTTTCTAAATTTTCTTCCTCAACCGCTAAAAGATTTTCATCTCGCAGTATCGAATAACGTGATAGGTAAGGTACTACTCGTATGGTTCTTGACTTGTATATCTAATTTACCTCTCCTTTATCCATACAGGGACATAATCTCGCTGCCGAAGCTGACGGACGAGGGCTACAGGGTGTCGATCTTCAGAATAAAGCCGGAGTACCCGGAGAGTGCGGCGGACATAGCGGCCACCGTGCGCGCAGTGCTGTTGGTCAGCGACGCGCGCATGCACGACGAGAAACTTATTGCAGGAGACGTGTTCGTATGGGATGTGAGTACCTACATTTTAAAAATTAAAACATACCAGCACAGGGGTGCGTTCAGAACCTACGCCCAGAGTGCGCCCAGAGTGCACCCCGAGTACAACTTTTCGCCGTTCCGAGGCTCGGTGAAAAGCGTTCTACCCATAAGAGCGAGCGAGAAGAACAACCGCACCCAAAGGTTCTGAACGCAGCCCTGGTAGCATGCAGCACGTGATACGGCTGTATCACGTCTTTTATCTCGTTCGTTCGCACGCAAATAGAAAGAGAGCGAAGGTGTGATAGCGCTGTATCACTGCGGCATGCTAGCTATGCGGTCTACCCACTTTAAACACAGACGCTGTACTGCATAGCCGGGCACTCGCGGTCGCAGAGGTTACGTATACGCTACTATATAGGGTCCTTCTTAATATGATGACAGTTTTTTAAGGGGATGATCAGACCATCAAACTGAACAACTTTCTCTATGGCACCAACATAGAAATCGCGAAAAAAAATCAGCTATTCCATACAAAACTGCAGACCTACTTGAGCCAATTAAATGTATGGGACAGCAGATTTTTTTTTTCGCGCTTTTGATGTTGGTCCCATAGAGAAAGTTGTTCAGTTTGATGGTCTGATCATCTCCTTCTTTAAAAAGTGTCAGCAATTAAGAAGAAACTGCAATGTTGTTCTGTGAACGCAAAATCTCAAGAATTAAGCTCTAATCAGCTAGTCAGCACTAAGCAGGAATGGACCAGGGTATAAACAGAAGTTCCCTCTGTAAGAAGCAATGATGAATCCAGATCTCATTCCTCGGTCGAATCGATGGCATAATAACATTTATGTCATTATGATTGACTTAAACATCGTGGTGAAGAGATTAGCCAACCAGCTCCTGCACCTATCTGCACCTAATCTATCTGCACCTAATCAAGGTGCACTGATTGCCCGGAGAATAATAAATGAAGAGGTGCTGGTTTCAAGCTACACTAATAGCCTATTGATTGTCGTCATCTTATATCCTCGATATACCCATCATAGGATCAAGGTCGTGTGTCCTTCGGATCGTTATCATTAGTCTTAATGTTTTTGTAATAGATGTCCGTGTCACACAGGTCACAAAAACACGCATGTGCTATAAGGATGTAATTAACAAGACATTAGATAAAGATGTTGTACAATTTTCCTTCATCTGTGGATGGAACTGACTACCTATGACGCGATCCGTTGAGACATCCATCCCCGTGTGCGGAAGTTTGTTGAGGTAGTTTTATCTGTTAGTGTAACGCCTTAGTAATTCCATTCAATGACAAAACAAAGTTAATGAATCAACTGACCGCTGGTATTTAAAACAGTAAATCGGAATAGCTCCTTTGTAGCGACCATTTCCGCTTAAACTAAACGCTTCCGCAAACTTTTGGCGTTGCGTATCACGCAAAGGACGGATGTATAAAATTTCCTCACTGTTCTCGCAGCGTCGTTAGTAAACAGCCTACCTTCCTACGTACCGCACTTTTTTTTACAAACAGATTTGTCAAAACCAGAAATTGAATTTTTTTTAGAAATTGTGGTGGTATATGATCCGGTCGAGGGTTTTTTGAGCACGAACGAAACATGAAAAACGGTGTTTTAAAGTCTGAAAACAAATTTTTTATGACTTATTGTTATGAGTAGTTATGACTGATTAGGCGAGCGCTCTCAATAACACTTAGATAGAAAAAAATCTCAACGTTACCGCTTTTTTTATATTTTTTCAATATTATGATTAAACTGCGATATTTATCTTTTTATATTTTTATATACAGGGTCTTTCTTAATATGCTGACACTTTTTTAAGGGGATGATCAGACCGTCAAACTGAACAACTTTCTCTATGGCATCAACATCGAAATCGCGAAAAAAAATCTGCCTCTCCATACAAAATTGGAAACCTACTCGAGCCAAATGTATGGGACAGCTGATTTTTTTTTCTCGATTTCGATGTTGGTCCCATAGAGAAAGTTGTTCAATTTGATGGTCTGATCATCCCCTTAAAAAAGTGTCAGCATATTAAGTTGGACCCTGTATTCATATTCATTTCATAAAAATGCTGGTTTGTACATGTCAAATGCACCTATACTTATACTTAATTATAACTTGTATCTTGCATTAAGTACCTATTTCTAGACAAATTCGCAGAATTTGGTACTTAAAACACCCAAGAGAAAATAAGATATTGATGAAAAATACGTTTTTTTGCGATCCTGCTTTCAATTGAAGCGGGATGGCTAATCGCAAACTTATGCTTGTAAGAAAGAGACGCTTGCACTCGGATAACTAACTCGGATTTTAAATAATAATCAAAATCGTTATGTGCAGGTGACAGAAGTGCGGGGGTCACTGGTGGCTCGCGTGGCGACTGCGTTCGGGACCATCAGGCGGGGCATCCAGCTGGCGCAGGCGGCGTACCCGCAGCGGCTGAAGAGAGTCCACGTGGTGGGCGCCCCTCCCTTCCTCGCCTCCTCGCTCCAGCTCATGAGGTCCCTTGTCAATGAGAAAGTTCGCAGACGGGTAAGTTCACGCTCTATAATTAGGTATAATAACTCATCTCCATTGCTTGGTGAAGAATGACATAATTCGACTCCTCTCACTTTAAATACATATTATTCGGTATTCTTCAGACTTATACCCTACAATTATACCTTGAAATTGTATTCAAAGTGTTGCTATAGAAATTCACACATAACTACTACCTATTCAATAGGCTTATGTTATACTTAGGTACCAGTATCATTGGTTGGTTTGGCAGCTTAATTAAAGTACCGAGGAAAAAAAATGTTTTGCCCACCCACTACCTACTAAATCATTGCTAACTTAATTAATTAATGACTCACCTCTTAAATAGTAGGCGCATGCGAGAGATTTCCACGTTTTTGTTAGGTGCGTAGATTATTTTTAGAATAGAACACTATAACCGCTTCCGCTGCCGGTAGCTTTCCGAACGCTGCGCTGGATTCGAAGGTTGTTGATCTCTTTCTCGTATCGTATGAATAGTTTGTCCCAGGTTGTACTCTTATGTAATCCGTGTCCCAGGTAAACATAATCGTCAACAACTTCTAGCGCAGAGTTTCCAATCATAATAACAGGAGTGGGTGGGTATACAACATGGACATTTGACATGGTCTTCGTCTTGTTCCAAGACATTTAATGAGCGCCTCCTTAGTCTCCACTATGATGACTGTATCATCGGCAAACTGAAGGGGTCTTACGTACTCGCCGTACTCTGTACTATTGAATAATTAAAAAAGTTAAACAATTTATTTTATTTCCAGTACTACCTAAACTCCAAAGTAGACGAGCTCTTGGACCACATCCCTGCCCGAGTGCTTCCAGCTGAATGGGGCGGCCAGGAGGAGTCCATCGACATCCTCGCCAAGAGATGGCGACGGCGCATCGATGAGCTAAGGGACTACCTTCGGGACCTCAGTGATCTCACCACAGCCACCCGCGCCGCACACAAAGACAACGACATCTATGGTACAGTCGGTGCCTTCAGAAAACTCGATATCGACTAACCACAACTTCTACAACACTAATCCCAACTGCAGCCAAATCAGAAGCTCGTTGCTGTTTAGGTATATCTGTAGTGTAGAAGTTAAACTATTGCGGAGCATGACGGCGCAGACACCAAAGAATGATGGTGAAGAAACTACTTACGAATAATATTATTTTTTAAGTTTGTTTTATGTAAACACTTTAAGGTAAATAAGTTATGCTTAAGTAAACAAATATGACTTTTTAGAATAAGTATAATAATAAATTGAGTATGAATTTGTAATTAAAGATTGCGAAATTAATTAGGTATAAATACCAGATTTTTATTTAGTTAACCCGAAAACTACCTTTATCAGTAAAGTAGTAGGTACCTATTTAATTTTGTAATAATTTACGAACGCTTACTACCTACTTCTACGTAGAGCTTAGCTACAATGTTTTCTGCAGCTGGAACTTTTTTATAATCTCATCATTTTACAGGGTTTATGAAAAAGTATCATTAACATAACCACATACTCTACCCATCAAACTGAACAAGTTTTACTATGGGAACATACCTGTCAGAAAAAAATCGGCTGTCCCATACGTTTGCATCGAGTAGGTAAAGTTTTATGGGACAGCTGACATTTTTTTTTGCGCTGACAGGTTTGCTCCCGTAGTAAAAGTTGTTTAGTTTGATGGGTAGAGTATGAGGTTTAAAGGTTAATGATACTTTTCCTTACACCCTTTATACTAAGATCCGACCGCAAAATTGTGCACCTAGGTATTTTTTTGATGAATGAAATGTGATTTATGTGAAAGTTTATACTTACAGGGGTTTATACAACGCCACCGGGTTGCCTAGCAAAATCTTGCCGCAAATACCTTTACCATGATCATTCATGGTAGGTACTTAGGTACCACTTTTTCCACCTATCCACCTCTCAACGTCTGCCGCAATTCTAGGGTTTCCAGCATAGGTAGCATGACACCAGCGTGATACAGCGCTATCACACCTTCGCTCTCTTTCCATTTGCGCGGGAACGAACGATACAATACAACCGTATCACGTGTAGCATGCTACGAGTGCAGGTTCAAAGAAGTCATTTTTAACCCTAGAGTTGCAAAGTTGCGGTAGACTGAGAGGTGGCAACCCTAGTTTTTCCAGTTCTTTAGATGGCACCTAATTTACTTCCCAAACCGATAAAAAATTGTACTTACCATAAATCATCATGGTAAAGGTATTTGCGGCAAGATTTTGCTAGGCAACCCGTCGGCGTTGTATGAACCCATTATAAACATTACATTTCGATCACATTATAAAAATATATTTAAAACTATTTTGTTTACAAATATCTACCTACTTCACTTGTTGTGTTACCAACTGTAGAATACAGATAGCATACTAGACAAAAATAAACTTTAAATAGGTAACTAGGTAAGTACTTACCTACCTACGTCACGAAACGAAATATTAAGTTACATTATGCCACATTTTAGCACTTACATATTCATAAGTATCAAAATCAACATTTCTCGAAACATTTAGTTAGTTAGCGCACCATATTCGAAATGTTATTAATGTTTGGGATTTTCAAGACTATACAACTGGGGTGCGATTTTTGAAAGTCATTCGGTGAGCTCAGCAATTGAAATTGTCAAAATTACTATGGAGATACACATCTTTCTACTGCTGATTTGACATTCAAAAATCATACTCCAGGAGAGCGATTTTTTAAAGTCAAATCAACAGAAGAAAGATGCGTATCTCCATAGTAATTTTGACATTTTCAACTGCTGAGCTCACCAAATAAGCATAAGCATATGCTCACGACTATATTCCCCGAGGGGGTAGTCAGAGATATTCTGAAACCTCAGAACATCCACGTTTCACCAGTAGTACCGAAACTCTGCTCACCAAATGACTTTCAAAAATCGCACTCCTGGGCCCTATTCAACAAACATTACAATTGTAATTTACAATTACAATTCTGGGTACATTGCTGGTTACTTATGACGCTAAACTTGCACTAGGTAACAATTAAAATTCTGGGTACGTTGCTGAGAATGTTAGGCATTACTAACATATGCCTAACATTCTCAGCAACGTACCCAGAATTGTAATTGTAAATTATAATTGTAACGTTTGTTGAATAGGGCCTTGGAGCCTTGTTAAGTACATTTAATTTTCGTTCTTCGCTGGTACCCCTAGGTACCTTGTTTAGGAGATAGCATAGTTAGGAGAATTGCTAAACTCTGTTTTGAGTAGGTATTCATGCTGCTCACCGGGTTACGACATTCAGTCCCAAGTTAAAAGTGTGCCCAAATAGGTACTACGGGTATCTAGCGCTAAATAGGTCTTTCGGTAGCGCCAGCTCTACGCAACTCCTCGATTACCATGAGACCACTAAACCTACACTCACTTCGAATAGGACCTAGGTATGTATTTAATTCATTAAGTAGATAACTACGCTTAAGTTAAGTTTATTTGTTATTTATTATTATATCTGATATTATTTCTGGTATACAAAAAAAAACTAGCTTAAAAATCAAGGTTCGTCTACTCGACAATAGATGGCGACGCCAAAACCGAAAAGCAAAACTTTTTGGCGTGTCGCCATCTATTGTCGAGTAGACGAACTTTTGAAAATCATTCTACAGTTACCGCCACCTAGTGAATAAATAAAGTAGCTTAAACAGGAAGTAGTGTAAGGCGACCTTTCCCTTCAAATCTTATTTTTGAACGCATCTGTATCTACTGTCAAAACTGTCAGTGAATGAGTTGTCATTTATCTGTCATTACGTGGCTCGACGAAAGAAAACAAGCTTGCTGTGTTCGCGTTTATATCAAAAAAATATTGTTTTATTAGGAACATTAGCTTAAATATAACACAATGGAGTGCTTACAAAGATACTTATACGTCGCCACAGTTTTAGCCGCTGTTTTATTGAACACAGCTAATTCCTACACTATCACAGTAGATGCACACGAAGAACAGTGCTTTTTCGAAAATGTCGAAGCCGGGACTAAAATGGGTAAGCTTGTTCAAACTTTAGATATCGACCTTTACAATAACATTTATCAAATTAGCTCATTTTATATTTGAATGTAATAAAACATAACCTATAAGCTTCATCTGAATCACAGTACAGTATGTTGTACTTTTCCATTGGTTCCATTCGCTTATTAGCGACTAAATTCGAATCAAAAATACTTACCAACCAGGCGAGTTACGAAAGTCATTTTACAAATAACTTTTATTTCGGTATATTGAATAAATTTCTATTTTCAAAATTCTGTCCTTCCTTAGATTTTTGTTATTAATTCTCACCGATCCCCACTACCCAATCCTATTCAACGTCCTATGCCGAGGTCTTTATCCCTCTGGGTGCCCCTAGGTTGGTTGCTTAATTTCTTTGATTTGGATCGGTAGACCCTTTGTGGTCCCTCCAATAGTCCGCAGTAAAAAGCAGTAACTGCTCCCTGAGCAATGCTGTATTAGTCATTTTCAAAAACATTTTTTTTGTTAATCTGTACTTTTATTCATTCCAGGCCTTACATTTGAAATAGCAGAAGGAGGATTCCTGGACATAGACATATTGATAACTGGCCCCGATGGTGCCGAGATCTACAAGGCTGACCGGGAGTCCTCTGGCACGTACGCGTTCGCTGCACACACGTCAGGACGCTACACTTACTGCTTTAGCAATAAAATGTCCACTATGACCCCTAAGGTGAGTAGAGGTGGGATATAAATAGACAACAATAATGCATTGTATCTTGTGTGGACCGTTGTATATCAATTTACAATATACAAATGGATTGTAGACATATTTGCATGAATAGAATATGCTTCTACAATTTCACTGCCAAATTTGAAAATTGTGCTTATCTCCATGTAAAATATCATGTTATAGGCATGTTTTTTGCAGTGAAAGTGTTAAACAATTCAGTCTCAAATGAGTTTAGGCAAGAGACACTAATAAGACAGAAAGTCTGAAAAAATAACTGCTTTAAAAACATATCTCAGCATGAAGTATTTTTTGTGTTATTTTCGAAATGTCATCTTTTGAAAATCTGCGGATATTTTTAAATTAGACTACGAAACAAATTAATTAGTTAACTGTTTATTGTTTATTTTATTTATATTGTTTATTTATTTTCAATCAGTACTCATACACAAATTCAGTCATATTGTGCTCATAATATATGGATGCATATTACAAAAATACAAATAAACATTTAAGGGGATGGTTTAGACCATCAAACTGAACAACTTTCACTATGGGACCATATCAAAATCGCGAAAAAAATAATTGAAGTTCCATACTAAACTACAAAACTAGAGCTAAATGTATGGAATAGCTGATTTTTTTTAGCAAATTCGATGTTGGTCCCATAGTGAAAGTTGTTCAGTTAGATGGTCTAAACAAACCCCTTAAAAGTTTTAAATGTTTATTTTTACTTTTGTGACACCCTGTATCTGGGCACCAATATAAAGTCAGCAAAACACAATGTTATATTGATATAATTATTACCAACAGGTGGTGATGTTCAACCTAGAAGTAGGAGATGCGCCCCACAAGAAGGAAGGTGAAAAAGAGGCGGAGGTGGACCACAACAAGCTCGAAGACATGATCAAGGAGCTCGGCTCCACTCTCAAGACTGTCAAGCATGAACAGGAGTACATGCAGGTTTGTTACATCTACTTATTTACAAAACTCTATTTGAAAGAACAATTAATCCATCTTTTTTTGTTTTGTTTTTTTTATAATCCTAGAGGTTATGATACCAACTCGACATTGCAGAAAATTACATGCATTGCATTGCCATTTTTTTTAGCATTGGTAGAAAGGCAGCAAGCACTACAGTTCCGATATTCTTTGTTGAGGGTCACCACTGTGGGGAAACAACTGGGAAAGTTCCTCCATTGAAAAGGGAAGATTTTCCGCCAGGCTAGTTGTGAAACCTGCCGTGGTCCAACCAACAGTTCTCAGTTGAACCTTGTAAATATATCGAATCGCTGTGATTATTTCTCTTGCGCTATTTATGTCTTCCATTCGATTGTGAACCTTATTTGTAGTAGATTACGAGTTACGTATTCACAGTGAACATTGTCTTTGTAAGGAACATATTTCCAAGGGTGACAGTACTGCCATCTGTTAGCTTTGTTGCTACAAATGTATAAATAAAAGAAGAAAGTGACTCACTACCTGTCAATCTGGGCAGAGTGGGCACTTCTTGTGAAATGAGAATATGGTGCTATTGAATAGCTAACTACCCCCTCAGGGAATATAGTCGTAAGCATATTATGATATTGTCACGGATGCTGCCAAACGTTAATCGTAAAAAGGCATTCGCAAATTCAGAGGGTTTGTCAATTAGCTTTGTGGCTCAGCGGTCGGACGTGCGATCCCGAAAATTCGAGAAGTCCTGGGTTCGAGACCTCACCCCGACGAAAATATTTCTAGATTTTAATATTGTTCAGGAATGTTCCAGAGGAAAGAGGGAGAAGGAAAATTGGAAAGAGTATTTGGAAAGAGACAAAATAACCGTGTCTAGGAATATTCGAGAAAGGGGGAGGAGCTAGAGATAATTAGAAGCGTTTGGAAGGAAACAAAGAAATAACGAAATGAAGATCGAAATTCAATATTCTGGAAGATTCTATAGGGCTATATAAGCCGGCGAGTTTACGGCCACAGGGCAGTACTGAGTTTAACAGTGAAAAGTGCGAAACTAAAAGGAAGAAGAGAAAAAGTGAAAAGTAATAGTGAAAAGTTACTAGTGAGTAGTGAACAGTGAATAGTGTAGTGCCGTGACGTCGTAGTTGTGACGTGTATCGTGACGTGTCGTGACGTGTCGTGACGTCATAGAAGTGACGTAGTGGACGGTGTAAAAGTGGTGTGGTTCCCTGTGACGAGGACTGTGTAAGGGGAATCTCTGCGACAAGGACTCTACGAAGCGGACCCTGCGAGGAGGACCGTGCGTAAGATAAACTCAATAAACTCTGTAAATTTGGACTTGGCGTTTCACTCCAATCCCGGAACCCGTCGCTCGTAACATTTGGTGTCAGAAGTGGGATTGGAGTAGGATGCCGCTGGTGCCAAAGGAGTTAAAGGGAGTCACCACCCGGGCCATGTCGGAAGCGCGGCGGGAAGGTGCAGCCCTTGCAATTGAGGTGCAGCACACCCCAGAGAGAAGACCTGAGGGAGGTGAAGTGCAGCGCACCCCGGAGCAGAACCCAGGAAACTTCCTCTATCAAATCCAGAGCATGATGGAGGAACAACTGCGGGCACTGAAAGTGGAGCAGTCTCGCATGATGGAAGAACAGGCTCGCCGTCAGGAGGAACAGGCAGCTTGTCGCCAGGAGGAACAGGCTCGTCGGCAGGAGGAACAGGCTCGTCGGCAGGAGGAACAGGCTCGCCGTCAGGAGGAACAGGCTCATCGGCAGGAAGAACAACTGCGTGCAATGAAGGAGGATATGCGCACGATGCAAGAGACGCTTCATAAAGATGTTACGAAAGGCTTGCAGCAGGCAGTAGAGAGAGTCGAAGCCGTAGAAGGAAGGTTGGATAGTGTGAAGGGTGAATTAGACCACGTGAAAGGTGAGTTCGAAGGGAGGTTGGATCGTGTGGACGGTGAGTTTGCCAAAATCCGGCGAGAGGTTGAGCAGGGCCATTCCCATAGTCGTCTCGCTGCTGTTTTTGACTCACCCATACGACCCAAAGGTGTCAAGACTCCGGTTTACGATGGACTGACGTCATGGCCCGCCTTTAAACTACAATTTGAAACAGCAATGAAGGTTAATGGTTGGGGCAAAGAGGAGGCGCAGTCTGCGTTGACATTAGCACTCCAGGGACAGGCTCTCACCGTGCTGGAAGCCGTAGGTGCTGGAGAAAATCTGACGTTCGACAAACTCTTCAGAGCTCTGGAAGCTAGATTCGGCGATGGACATCTCGAGCACATGTATCGGGCGCGATTGAAGGAACGTAACCAACATGCTAACGAGAGTCTGCAACAATGGTCCGTGGAAGTAGAGAAGCTCGTGCGAAAAGCTTTCCAGTCATCGCCAGCAGCCATCGATGACATGCTCCTGCAGGCCTTTACGGATGGAATAAGGGATCCGGAGGTGCGAGCTGCAGTGCGACTTGGGCACCATGTTACACTTAGCGACGCTGTTGCTCATGCATTGGAGGTGGAAGCCGTACGTCAGGATTCACGTTCCGCTCGCCTCAGGGAGATTGTGGTGACTAGAGCATCAGCGCCAAGAAATCGAAACGTCAATTATGTGTGCTACGAGTGTGGTGAACGTGGGCATTTTCGCAGTTCCTGCCCGAAGCGCGCAGGCCGTCGGGATATAGGAGTCTCGACTGATGAGCAGCAGGAAAACTAGAACCAGCCAGGGCTGCGGGGTGGGCGCTGGCCGGTTATGTTGCAACCCCAACCATTAGAGTCAAACAAACATCGGACGGAAATAGTCTGTTAGTTGAAGGAGAGGTCAATGGTAGATTCTGTCAACTAACTTTGGATACCGGAGCTTCGAGAACCGTGATCAATACTCGGCTGCTAAGCGAAATGAAAAGTTATCAGGAAAAACGACTTCGGCAGCAAACCAACCTACAGTTAACAACAGCTACCGGCCAGCGCATACCTATCAAGGGAGAGTTGGGAGTTTCGATTAAGATCGGGGAGACTTCTTTCAAACATGAGGTGATTGTAGCGGAAATAGTGGACGATTGCATCATTGGCTTAGATTTCTTACAAAATCATCAGTGCAATATAGACATGAAAAACGGAGTTCTACGGTGTAACACAGAGGAGGTTCCGATGAAAGGTGGATCATCGGGAAAGGTCTACTGTGTAAGAAGAACAGTTCTCAAGCCTAGATCACAGACCTTGGTACCTGTTGTTTTGCCCAAGAATAACGATGGGAAATTACCACGGAGGTGTGCTGTCATAGAAAAAGTTAAAGCTGAAACTTCTTGGATTCCGGCGAGAACAGTTGTTGGATCAGTTTCATCTACTTCAATCCCGATACTTAACGTTGGTGATGTGGAGCTGACGATTGAGAAGGGAGAGGTTGTTGGTCTCTGTGAGGAAGTTTTATGGTTGCGACAATGTGTGGAAAATCCTCCTAAGAAACGTAAGGCTGAGGGGGATGTAGTATCTAAAGTTATGGAAGACTCCGGCAAGGACCTGACTAAGCTACAGGCTTTGAAAGCGAAGAACTTGCTGCTGCGTTTTTCAGACTTGTTCTCTAAGAACGACGCAGATATTGGCAGAACAGACTTGGTGAAGCACACGATTAATACAGGAGATGTAGCGCCAATCAAGCAACGACCTAGGCGCATTCCGTTTGCTCGTGAGAAGGAAGTGGAAGAAATGATAGAGGACATGAGGACGAGTAATGTCATCGAACCTTCATCGAGTCCCTGGTGTTCACCAGTAGTTCTCGTCAAGAAAAAGGATGGCTCAACAAGATTTTGTGTGGATTACCGGCAGCTTAATGAAGTAACTAAGAAAGACAGCTACCCTTTGCCAAGAATCGACGACACCTTAGACACTTTGAATGGAATGAAATGGTTTTCGACGCTCGATCTGAAAAGTGGGTACTGGCAAGTGGACGTAGACCCTAAAGACAAGGAGAAAACCGCGTTTTCTACCGGGAAAGGACTGTGGCAGTTCAAGGTGATGCCGTTTGGATTGTGTAACGCCCCTGCGACTTTCGAGAGATTGATGGAACGTGTCCTTGCTGGAATTCTGGGTGACACGTGTCTGGTTTACCTGGACGACATCATCATTGTTGGTCGGGACTTCGATGATCATCTGAAAAAGTTGGAGAAAGTTTTCGAAAGACTGCGTGGGGCTAATCTCAAGTTGAGTCCAAACAAATGTTCTTTCTTTAAACGGCAAGTCAACTACCTTGGACATGTTATCTCGGAGAGAGGAGTCGAGACCGATCCTGCCAAAACTGCTGCTGTAAGGGAGTGGCCGACCCCGAGAGATAAGACACAAGTAAGAGCTTTCCTTGGACTCTGTTCTTACTATCGTCGTTTTGTGAAAGGGTTTTCGGACATCGCGAAGCCACTACATCGACTTACGGAAGAGAAGAGGACGTTCACATGGGATTCAGAGTGTGAAAAGGCTTTTACGGAGCTAAAGGAACGTCTAAGTGAGGCACCAATTCTTGGATATCCCGACGTTCAAGGGGAATTTGTTGTAGATGCGGACGCCAGTAACATCGGGATTGGAGGTGTGCTCTCACAGCGACATAGTGAGCAGGAAACTGTAATAGCCTACTTCAGTAAGTCATTGTCTAGACCTGAGAGAAACTATTGTGTAACTAGACGAGAACTATTGGCGGTGGTGAAGACTGTCCAACACTTCAAGAAGTATCTGCTGGGACGTAAATTTTTAGTCAGGACAGACCACGCTGCATTGAAATGGTTACTCCAATTTAAGAACCCGGAGGGTCAAGTTGCAAGATGGTTAGAGCAACTACAGGAATTCAACTTTGGAGTAGAACATCGAAGCGGAAAAGTTCATTCCAATGCAGATGCATTATCAAGGAGACCATGTCCAGAAGATTGTAAGCACTGCAGCAAGCAGGAGGGGAAGGAAACAGTTTCACTCAGGGCTATCAGAACTGATGCCATCAATGATGAGTGGGGAAACGAGGCGATGCGCCTTGAACAGGAAAAGGACTCGGGAGTCGGGCCAATCCTGGACTGGTTAAGGAATGATGATTCTAAGCCTCAGTGGAGTGAGGTGGCAAGGTACGGAGCAGTTACGAAGGGACTTTGGGCACAGTGGAAGAGCCTCGTTATACATAATGGATTACTCTGTAGAAAATGGGAGACACCGAATGGCAAAGACTTGTATCTACAGTTGGTGGTCCCACGAGCTAAGGTGAAAGAAATTCTACGAGTTTTTCATGATGGAACTTCCGGAGGGCATCTGGGTGTAAAGAAAACCTTGGAAAAGGTAAAGGAAAGATTTTACTGGTTGCATTGTAAAGATGATGTGGAGGATTGGTGCCGCAAGTGCACAGTCTGTGCAGCTGTTAAGGGACCTCATACGAGGAACAGGGCAGCAATGAAAATTTATAATGTTGGGGCGCCTTGGGAACGAATCGCACTAGACGTCGCGGGACCATTTCCAGTCACTAAATCACATCCCATCACATAAGCTACAGGCTTTGAAAGCGAAGAACTTGCTGCTGCGTTTTTCAGACTTGTTCTCTAAGAACGACGCAGATATTGGCAGAACAGACTTGGTGAAGCACACGATTAATACAGGAGATGTAGCGCCAATCAAGCAACGACCTAGGCGCATTCCGTTTGCTCGTGAGAAGGAAGTGGAAGAAATGATAGAGGACATGAGGACGAGTAATGTCATCGAACCTTCATCGAGTCCCTGGTGTTCACCAGTAGTTCTCGTCAAGAAAAAGGATGGCTCAACAAGATTTTGTGTGGATTACCGGCAGCTTAATGAAGTAACTAAGAAAGACAGCTACCCTTTGCCAAGAATCGACGACACCTTAGACACTTTGAATGGAATGAAATGGTTTTCGACGCTCGATCTGAAAAGTGGGTACTGGCAAGTGGACGTAGACCCTAAAGACAAGGAGAAAACCGCGTTTTCTACCGGGAAAGGACTGTGGCAGTTCAAGGTGATGCCGTTTGGATTGTGTAACGCCCCTGCGACTTTCGAGAGATTGATGGAACGTGTCCTTGCTGGAATTCTGGGTGACACGTGTCTGGTTTACCTGGACGACATCATCATTGTTGGTCGGGACTTCGATGATCATCTGAAAAAGTTGGAGAAAGTTTTCGAAAGACTGCGTGGGGCTAATCTCAAGTTGAGTCCAAACAAATGTTCTTTCTTTAAACGGCAAGTCAACTACCTTGGACATGTTATCTCGGAGAGAGGAGTCGAGACCGATCCTGCCAAAACTGCTGCTGTAAGGGAGTGGCCGACCCCGAGAGATAAGACACAAGTAAGAGCTTTCCTTGGACTCTGTTCTTACTATCGTCGTTTTGTGAAAGGGTTTTCGGACATCGCGAAGCCACTACATCGACTTACGGAAGAGAAGAGGACGTTCACATGGGATTCAGAGTGTGAAAAGGCTTTTACGGAGCTAAAGGAACGTCTAAGTGAGGCACCAATTCTTGGATATCCCGACGTTCAAGGGGAATTTGTTGTAGATGCGGACGCCAGTAACATCGGGATTGGAGGTGTGCTCTCACAGCGACATAGTGAGCAGGAAACTGTAATAGCCTACTTCAGTAAGTCATTGTCTAGACCTGAGAGAAACTATTGTGTAACTAGACGAGAACTATTGGCGGTGGTGAAGACTGTCCAACACTTCAAGAAGTATCTGCTGGGACGTAAATTTTTAGTCAGGACAGACCACGCTGCATTGAAATGGTTACTCCAATTTAAGAACCCGGAGGGTCAAGTTGCAAGATGGTTAGAGCAACTACAGGAATTCAACTTTGGAGTAGAACATCGAAGCGGAAAAGTTCATTCCAATGCAGATGCATTATCAAGGAGACCATGTCCAGAAGATTGTAAGCACTGCAGCAAGCAGGAGGGGAAGGAAACAGTTTCACTCAGGGCTATCAGAACTGATGCCATCAATGATGAGTGGGGAAACGAGGCGATGCGCCTTGAACAGGAAAAGGACTCGGGAGTCGGGCCAATCCTGGACTGGTTAAGGAATGATGATTCTAAGCCTCAGTGGAGTGAGGTGGCAAGGTACGGAGCAGTTACGAAGGGACTTTGGGCACAGTGGAAGAGCCTCGTTATACATAATGGATTACTCTGTAGAAAATGGGAGACACCGAATGGCAAAGACTTGTATCTACAGTTGGTGGTCCCACGAGCTAAGGTGAAAGAAATTCTACGAGTTTTTCATGATGGAACTTCCGGAGGGCATCTGGGTGTAAAGAAAACCTTGGAAAAGGTAAAGGAAAGATTTTACTGGTTGCATTGTAAAGATGATGTGGAGGATTGGTGCCGCAAGTGCACAGTCTGTGCAGCTGTTAAGGGACCTCATACGAGGAACAGGGCAGCAATGAAAATTTATAATGTTGGGGCGCCTTGGGAACGAATCGCACTAGACGTCGCGGGACCATTTCCAGTCACTAAATCAGGAAACCGGTATATACTTGTGGTAATGGATTACTTCACAAAGTGGCCAGAAGTATTTGCCATTCCGAATCAGGAAGCGATAACTGTGGCCACCAAGTTAGTAAATGAAGTTTTCTGCCGGTTTGGGGTTCCGCTAGAAATGCACAGTGATCAGGGCAGGAACTTTGAGTCACAGTTGTTCCAGGAAGTTTGCAAGATTTTCGGAATCCACAAGACTCGGACAACTCCTTATCACCCTCAGTCCGACGGCATGGTAGAGCGGTTCAATCAAACTTTGGAACGACATCTTGCGAAGGTCGTCGATAGTCATCAGGATAACTGGGATGAGTACATACCTCTTTTCCTGTTAGCCTATCGAACCGCTGTTCATGAGAGTACTTCAGCAACTCCAGCAATAGCAAACTTCGGGAGAGAATTGAAGCTTCCAGCGGATTTGTTATCAGGATGCGCACCAGGCACTCCTAAAAGTATCAGTGATTATGTAAGCGAACTGCGAGAGAAAATGGTCGACATCTATGAACAACTTCGAGAAGCAGGTCAAAACTCCAGTGACCGTTCGAAGACACGATATGACCGAAAGGCGAACTATACGGGGTTCGAGGAAGGAACATCGGTTTGGCTGCATAATCCAGTCCGGAAGAAAGGGAAGTGCCCGAAGTTACAAGCAAGTTGGGAAGGACCGTATGAGGTAGTGACTAAAATAAACGACGTCACATACCGAATCCGACGATCGCCAAGGAGCCCTTTGAAGATAGTGCACGTTGATCGGTTAGCTCGATATTTCGGCAGTAATGATGCTCGGGACGAGCAGAACTAAGGGAGGGGCAGTGTCACGGATGCTGCCAAACGTTAATCGTAAAAAGGCATTCGCAAATTCAGAGGGTTTGTCAATTAGCTTTGTGGCTCAGCGGTCGGACGTGCGATCCCGAAAATTCGAGAAGTCCTGGGTTCGAGACCTCACCCCGACGAAAATATTTCTAGATTTTAATATTGTTCAGGAATGTTCCAGAGGAAAGAGGGAGAAGGAAAATTGGAAAGAGTATTTGGAAAGAGACAAAATAACCGTGTCTAGGAATATTCGAGAAAGGGGGAGGAGCTAGAGATAATTAGAAGCGTTTGGAAGGAAACAAAGAAATAACGAAATGAAGATCGAAATTCAATATTCTGGAAGATTCTATAGGGCTATATAAGCCGGCGAGTTTACGGCCACAGGGCAGTACTGAGTTTAACAGTGAAAAGTGCGAAACTAAAAGGAAGAAGAGAAAAAGTGAAAAGTAATAGTGAAAAGTTACTAGTGAGTAGTGAACAGTGAATAGTGTAGTGCCGTGACGTCGTAGTTGTGACGTGTATCGTGACGTGTCGTGACGTGTCGTGACGTCATAGAAGTGACGTAGTGGACGGTGTAAAAGTGGTGTGGTTCCCTGTGACGAGGACTGTGTAAGGGGAATCTCTGCGACAAGGACTCTACGAAGCGGACCCTGCGAGGAGGACCGTGCGTAAGATAAACTCAATAAACTCTGTAAATTTGGACTTGGCGTTTCACTCCAATCCCGGAACCCGTCGCTCGTAACAATATGCTACAAGCATATAAAATTATACGTGATAAAATTCGCACAAATACTATTTTGATTTGACATTATGCACACATTTTACTTTGAGTGAGGTGTTGCGGATCTATGAAACTGTTGTCCCCTTACTCCTCTATCCTCTAGATTGTCCCGAGAGACCACGGACCTCTAGTATTTTATGTTCCGTATTTATCATATCGCATTAAAACCCTATATAAACGTGTGCAGGTTCGCGACCGCATCCACCGCGCTATCAACGAGAGCACGAACTCCCGCGTGGTGATGTGGTCCATCTTCGAGGCTTCGGTCCTGCTCGTCATGACCGTCGGACAGGTCTACTACTTGAAGAGGTTCTTTGAGGTGCAGCGCGTGGTCTAACGACATTCTATCGTTTTAAATTGTCATACAGCATTGACAGTCAGCAGAATAAGATTATTCGTTTTAATCTGTTGGATATTATAGTGGTGAAAACAATGTTCTTATTTTGTTTACTGTGCAGTTGCTGTAGGTGGAATTTGTATAACCAAGTTTCAAATTCATGTTTCTCTTTTTCTCACATTATTCATTCTATGAATTTGAATCCTTGTTATGAAAACAAATCAACTTTGGTAGTGAATTTAAAAAAAAGTGCAGTCTTGTTAGACCCTGAGTCTAAGAACTGGAATAAAAACTTTGTAATTTCGTTTTGAATGCTGTGACAATGTATCAGGATATATTTTTTAATAAGTGTTGTGCAAAATTAATTTGTCATTATTTATTTTTATCATTTAAGCAGGTTATGAAAAATAAACAATTATGAAATAATGTTGTTTTGCTCCATTTATTGAAAAGTATATCCTGTTGTAATTTTAAAAGGTATCTCGCCCCTTTTGTGTCAATTTCATAATAGTTTACTTTATCTATACCTACTTATTCTTTACTCTACAATTAATGTACAATCATTATTCTTTTTGTGAACCCAACAGCTGTGCAAACATTACGAATTTGCGACCATCTATTTAAGCCACGACTATCAATACCTACTTTAGACACAATATCGTTAGCTTTTAAACATTTCAGTAATTCTGTTTGCTGTGTTGTAATAAATAGAAATAATTAAAATTATCCATAGCTAGAATAAGCCCAGAAAACCGCGCAAATGTAACGTTATTTTTTGTGAAAAATCTGCAACGCACGGATGGAACCAGTCTAACAGAATGATCTGCTAGTGAATTTTATCTGTATGTCAGTCTATTGGCAACAAAACTATATTAAATGGTGACCTGACATGTCTGGTTTGGTTTCAGCGTCATGCTAATTTAAACCCAGAAACAAAAGTTCATTATGAAAAATTTTGGTGTACTGCTTCCATTCCCGTTAATTTATATTTGTCGACAATCATCACAAGGGAGCGGGTGTGTGTGGAGTATTATTGATCTGAGTATGTGCTGGATGTAAAGACCCCGTTTCAATGAATTTATAAATAACAATTATTTGTTCGTACAATTTACATTGTTATTATTTATCTACCATTTCCTTGCATTTTCATAAAATGGAATTGTTTCCAAGAATCCACATTTTCAATCCACAAACCCAAAAGAGAATATAAATAAACCTTGAGTTTATGTTCGTTGTTACATAAATGTTTAATAAATGTCTGGAAATTGAACCAAAAAAATTGTGATGATAATAAGGAAGTAGTTGTTGATTTGTTGTTGTGTTCTATTTTATAGTTCAAGGACTGTGTTTGTTTATGAATATCTTACGTCATTTCTAAAGGAACATAATACGAATACGGGAAGCGTATTAAAATAATGAAATAAATGATTTAACAAATAAATTTATATTTTCTTTAAAAACAAAATGGTTCAAACAAAAACAAATCTGAGTAAAAAAGGTTTTAGTGCATACAAAATTTGAGATAAATTTCTTAATTATATTATAACATAATTAAAAAAAAAACTTTATAATAACAGATCAAGATCATATCATATACGTTTATTAGTAACAGTTTACGTATTTTTTATTCCAACAACCTTTTTACATTATTGAAATCTTTTTTAAATATCTAGACCTTAAAAAAAACGTTTTACTGTAGCTTCACCACAAATACAAAAGCTTCTGAAACTTTGTATAAATAGGAACATTGCAAGTTATTTCAACGCAAAATTACGTTCATTTTGATCTTAGATCACTGGCTCAGTACGGAAGTATTTACGCGCTTATCTTAAACGTACTAAAACTCCTGGGACGGATTGTCGGTAAACCTACATCATCTAACACTGAAAAAATAACAGATTTCGAAAATACTTCAAATATTTTTAGTTTTTATTCTTTTATGAGGCTTTTATGCTTTATATTCGTTAAGGTAAGGTTACCGGAAATGCCCCCCGCAGTTTATTAAATTACAAACAAGAATGGCGAATCATTTGTTGATTCTCTAAATGCCTAAGAGTCTACTAAAGTTATCTACTTACCTAATTAACTATCTACACGACTACGTGATTACGTAAATAGCGACGCGCATTCGTAGCATTTAATTTTTTTCACATGTGTTAATCTGCATGAAAAGGCCTTATATGCGCTCGTTGCTTTATGACGTATTTCAGTTCCTCTGAAGATGATCAATTATAATCAAATGAATGAAGAACCAGAGTAGCCGACATAGCCCAAATAATTGCTAAACTAAAGGGGCAATTGGCAAAGCACATTGCTCGCAGAACTCGAGGCCGATGGGGCCAAAGAGTTCTTGAGTGGCGACCGCGTACCAGAAAACGCGTACCGCGCGTAGCACAGCACAAGGTTCACACACGACCTTGTGATGGCGGCGGGAACCCGTTGCAGCGCAGGACCGGTCAGGACGTCCAGATTTTGATGAAACCAATAATGATGTCTTGTAATATCGCGTAGCCATGCTAGAGGCATAGTGTAATAAAAACGAATTCAGCGGTTGCGGCGGATCTACTCGCGCGGTGTGCGACAGACAGGCGGGCGTACCCTAACTGATTTCGCTGTTTGGGTATCCGCGCAGGCAGAAGATGGCGGGACGCGCTCAATTGACCTGTCGCGACCGCTGAGCTTCACCACTAGTTTTTTTATGACACTATGCTAGAGGTTCGTTCAGGTCAGGTGTTCACATGAGGCGGCCGGTGAGGAGTGCGCGCACGCAGGTGCCGGCGCAGAGCTGCGGCGCCGTGGTGGAGGCGCCGGGCAGCTCCAGCAGCACCGCCGCGCCGCACGCGCTCAGTAGCCTGCTGCTGCACTGTTCACACAAATATTATGTAAGCTTAGACCTTTATCTGCATCACAACGGCACGTACCTGTTTCACCACTTCTGGATAAGTTCTTAATAGCTTATCTGACTGGTTGTTTGTCATATTTCGTATAGAAGATATGCCAAACGATCTGTCCGATAACGCTTCAAGAACTTATACAAAAATGGAGAAACAGCCCCTTAGTCGCTAACGACACGCCATTCCGAAATTATATGGCGGAACTTGGTTACGACACCGCCTACAGTGCTTGTTAAATTACCCGCGACACACCACCGCGCCCTGGACACCTCACAAGAAGAGGTAAGCACGTGCGATACTGAGTTATTGCGAGTGAGAAAGGACTATACCGTTGCATACTGTTGTCTTCCAGGAGGCGGTGAAGTTAAGAGTTAGTGGGAGTGTCCGCATTATTATGTAGTATCACATTTTACCATGTAACCGCGTTTTATGAAGTAAAATGATAGGCCGCCGAAGTTGGGTCTTGTAATTTTGGCATAGATTATTGGGTGGATTGGTTTTCGCCATCGAACAAAATATCATGAGGAAGCCTGCTTATGCTAAAGAAGAAATTGAATTACCTGGCTGCCGATAAGCTTGGCGGTAGGCAGACCGTCGTCGGAGGGCAGTAGGACGGCGCGAGCGTACTCGGGGCGCGGGTCTAGTGAGACGGCGTGCGCGAGCCTCACGACCAGGTGCGTGTAGTGCGGGGCCACCCCCGTGCAGACCCGCAGCGCGCGCACCACGAACAGCAGGCAGCATACGTACGCTGACACTGGGTTACCTGCGGTTTGTACAATGCGAGGGGATTTATCTAAACTATTATAAAACTGTAACTGAAGTGTGTCTGTACATTGAAGATATTTACAAAAAAAAAGATTACGATATGGTTTTTAGGTATCCCTGACTCGAAATCAACCTTTTTTAGAAATTTTGTCAGTCTGTTTGTTTGTGCGTTTGTTTGTTTGTTCGCGCATCACGCAAAAACTACTGAACCGATTTTGATGAAACTTTTTTGTTTAACCCTTAAACAGGCCTTGGCCACCATATTTAAATTCAATAATGAACCTTATTGTAAGTTTTTAGTAGGTACATTGTCAGTTACTTTTATGTGGTCGATAAATCGTACTATGCCTGTTTAAGGGTTAATAGCTTATGATCTGACTTAAAATCTGGTATATAATTTATGCGGACGAAGTCGCGGGTTAACTCTAGTAATTAATAAAATAGATTTTTCTCCCCTCCGGAAAGAAAGCGTCAAATTTCGTCCCGCTGCGCTAAACTAAGGTGCCGCTTTCCGCCTCCGTCGAGGAGAAAAATAGAAGACACCATGGGCAGTAAATAAGAAAGCCTTAGATCACATGTTTGTCGACCTCGTCTCCGACTTGGTCAAAAATTACATGTGATCTGAGACCTTTCCTGCCATCGGTGTGTAATCTAATCTACTATTGAAGCCAGGTCAAAATGTGAAAATACTGTGAGAGCAAATTTACCACTACTATCTTGAACTCTTGCCACCGATTCGAACTGGACCCGCGTGGTCGACGCCGGTGCACAAGAAGTAAAATCCAGTAATTTCTATTATGTCACTAATAAAACTATAAATAATTACTATTGTTTAAATGCAATCAGCAACTTAGAAGAGTTTTTAAATCGACTTTTAATATTATTGGCTTCAGAATAATAAACGTACCAGGAAGAGCGAAGATGAACTTGGTCCTGCCCCCGATCTGGCAAGTGGCGAAGGTGGTTGGCTTCCCGGGCTTCATTCTCACGCGCCCGTAGTGGAGGGTAGCACCGAAGTCCTGCGAACAAATACGAAATTTTATAAGAAAATCTAATCGAAATACCTTTTCAATTACCAACGACGACTGGCTTTTAAACAGGAGAACGAATATTAAATAGGTTTCATATTATTTTCATAGCTAGGTATTCACAACGTGGATTCTAGTGAATATAAATAGTGAGGCTGTTCACCTTCATCAGAACAGGCTTGAGCAGATCCTTCTCGCCCATAGAGACGCCGCCGGTGCACACCAGCACGTCTGCCTGCCGTAGCGCGCCTGTGATCGCCGACACCAGCAGACTTGGCTCGTCCCTAGCAATGCCGCAGTCTATGCTATCGTAGCCATGCTCTCTGGAACAATCGGTAATCATATTTAGTATGACATCATTCCATGTGTGATAATAATAAAAGTAGTTGTTGTTTGTAGCAATAGTGCATGTGACAGAAAATTTGCGTGGTACTTAATCGGTTATAGTGGTATGGTCATTACTTACTTAAGTAAAGCCCTGAGCATGGCCCTGTTGGAGTCCCTTATATGTGCAGGTCGTAACTTTATCTCGGAGGGCTCTTGCAACTCGTTACCCGTAGACAGTAGCGCCACCTGTACACATATCGTTTTGTTTAATTAAAAAACTAAGGTATAATTGACGGGAATAGTATTGATTTATATCCGGTAATACTAACGTTACCTTAGGGTAAACTCGAACCGTAACATTTTGGTATCCAGCACCAGCCAACACTCCCACTTGTCCGGCATCCAGGACGTCACCTGTGGAATACAACAACTTTCAATCAGAAAACGCCCCTATACTATAACTAATTAGTTAAAATATCATTACATTTGGTTCAGTTGGGGAGTTACAACGATCTTCACCTTATGTGTACTAACTTAAAGTTCAAAATACCTTTATCGGCGAGTACAGCGCCCATGGGTATGTCGAAGCCGATAGGCCGCACATCCTGGTTCGGTTGAGGAGCAACCAGCATCTCTACCTCCAGCTCTGTCTGACCGTCTTCTGACGCGGATATTAACTTAGTATCTTCTACCTGCATCGATAAAACGCAAATTAGGACTTTTAGATTACATGCGAATTATCATCTTTTTTTTTGACTAATTCTATTCTATATTTTAAAAAATGGCTGTCATCTTGGGTATGTGATGATTTTGCCAATGTCTAGTTTTTGTAGCAAGAGTGCTTGACGTTGTACGGTATCTATGTATTTTGGTGACTTCAAGGATTGTTTTTCGAAAAGAACACTATCTTGAGCCACCACTGGAGCTTCGTTGTAGGCCGGGGAGGGGGCAACCAACAATCGACTCGCGATGCGTCTACCCTAGGTATAGCAGACCTACGACGCGACTCCTTTGACTAATGAATTCGGTCGACCCTTGTGGCAGAAATTTAATATCGCTAGAGAGCGGTAATGTCGCATCTCAACTGACGTGTCACCTGTACGACACAGTCGGCGCCACAAGGCAGCGCGGCGCCGGTGTTGATGCGCACGCACTCGCCGCTAGAGAGCGGTAACGTTGGCGCGTCGCCGGCCGTCAGCGCCGATCGGACCTTTCTCACGCCCGCTCCGTCTGAACTCATGCATGCGTAGCCTGGAACATTACATATTTATTTTGATATCAGAGACATTAAATAGAAAATTATACGTGAACAAAACAGGTACATAATAAAACATTCTACTCAGTTACTAATATGGGTGTTGCACTAGGTAGGCAAATATACTTATAATTATCACTTTATGTTTTTTGTGTTTGCTCTTGAGCCAAGTACAAAGTGATTTGACACAAGGAACCATCCTGAAAGCATAAATGCTTAACTCAAAGCTATTGAACCATAGATATCTATGTATCCTACCTACCCACATTTTGCATGTTTAAAAGTTCGTTGACTTTCAGATGTATTTTTTACATTCTCTCTTGGCGAGCCTTGAAAAGAACTGCCAAGGTTAACATTTAGCATAACGTTTAAATAAGACTAATTTGCATACATAAATACTTCCGATCGTTACTTTATCCGCTGTCACAGAGTAAAAGTAGGTATGCTATGTATAACAATGTGAAATACTAAGTATACTTACATAGATAATTCAGGCCAGTATGCCTGACAATGATATTAAGAAATGGTCTCTTATCCAGCTGTATACATTGAAATCAAGTGGAACCAATTACATTTTCAAACATTTAAATTCAATAAAAACAATAGTAAAAAAAATTTCTGTAACATTCCAGTAAAGTAGTCTCTAACATAATTTAAACAGTTTATAAAGATTCTTACCATCTTTCACAGAAGCTTGAAACGGCGGCATAGGTTCCTTAGCATGTACTTTTTGAGCTACCACTCTGCCCAGACCATCTTCTATTGAAACTATCTCCATGTTCACTGTCCATTGCTTCATTACTTCATCTACTATCTTAAACGCTTCACTCATTTCTATCATTGGATATGGAGATTCTCTAGGTCTAAAAGCTACTTTAGATATGTCAACATTACTTCCGAGACTATGGTGAGGGCATGAGTGACCAAACTTCATAGAGTCATGGATAGTTCTTACATCAGCCATTTCACCCTTTATCAATGAGATTGCATGAGATAATACTGGTTTAACTACTTCTACACATTCCATGACAGCTTTCTTGCTGCCAGGGAAATTTATTATGAGAGTTGAGTCTCTGACGCCAGCCACGGACCTTGATAGCATAGCCATAGGGGTCTTTTTTAAACTTTCCATCGTGATGGCTAGGGACATTGCTGGCACGTCTCTATGGATGATCGCTTTTGTAGCCTCCGGAGTGACATCTCTGCTGCTCAAACCTGTGCCTCCTGTAGTTAGAATAAGGTCGACATTTGCTTCATCGCAGAAGTATTTGAGCTCTTTTTCTATGATTTCCCGCTCATCAGGAATGATGATGGTATGTAGGTTTGCTTGAGGGAATAATTCATTGACAAATTGAGCTAGAGCTGGTCCCGATGTGTCCTTGGAATGGTCTTTGAAGCAAGTGTCACTGACGGTGACTACGGCTACCGCTTTCACCATCTTGAGCTATAATTGATGATTTTTAATTGTTACCTGGATTGAAATAATTATTACAATGATAATAAATAATTTATTTCACTTTTTATTATACAATAACATAAAATTTTGGCTATGAGCTATTTTAATATAAACCTAAGCATAATTTTATTTACCAAAAATATCTAGAACAAGTCCGAGTTAAAAGTAGAAGAATTGAAGAATTAAAGAATTATGAACAGGATTGTTATTTAATATTATGCTGTTCAAAACATTATTATTTCCCACTGTAATTTCTGCACATTTTCAAATTGTTGGTAGGGTGAAATTGTATGATTAGCATCCTCTCATCAAACTGAACAACTTTAACTATGAAAGCTAACCAATCAGAGCAAAAAAATCAGCTGTTGCATATATTTGAGTCGAGCAGGCATTGCAGTTTAGCATAGAACAGCTGATTTTTTTTTTACTCCGATCTGTTTGCTCCAATAGTAAAAGCTGTTCAATTGGAATGGTAGACTCTTAGTTTAACCTCTCGTATGATGGAATTCCAGACACAATAGAAAATGAATTGTTCTTCAAGCAGATCTGCACCAAAGCATACGAGGGGTTAAAAGGATGCTAATGATGTCAATTTCACCCTGTATATAAATTTTGACTAGAGAAAAAACCAAGAAAGAACATGGTCTTGGTTAGGTTAATACCTATATCTATACTTTACTTAAATATTACTCAAACAGATGACCTACTTTAGGTAGGTATTGAAGTAGCAAACAACAAAATTAATACAATGTTACAACTTTTATATAAAAGGTCAACTATTTATAAACATTTTATTTAATGTTTACCATCTACAAACTTAAGACATATAAAAAAAGACTTGGAAAATTACTGGCTAAAGTAAACAAGTAGTTATCATAGAAAGTTACTTACGTTATGGTTCGATGGTTGCGATATAAAACAATAAAGAAATAGACTATGAATGAAACTTAAATTCTATTGCTATTGCGTAGGGATCTAATTACATCACACATTCGAACTGTAATGAAACACAACACAAATGAAACTGAGAGACGAGACGAATGGAATGATGAATGAATACAATACCGGCGCGTGATTAGTTAGATTGAGAATTCCTCATATCAGGGTTCAGTTGTCATCTTATGTAAATAGAAAAACACTTTTCACCGTTCCTTCAGCAATCCAAAATATTCTCAACAAACAATATTTTACGTATACTAGGTAAGTACATTAAATAAGCGTCTCTTCAATATTTAAACAGTAAATAAATTAGCTAAAGTTATTAGATACATTTAAATAACTGTGTGGAACCATCAGAAAGAACCGCCTCCCACTTGGCCACAAGAAATTGTAAATGTCAAAGTGACATTGACAGAAACGCAGTGGGACCAACGTGACGGAATTACAGCTGCGTTTAATAATACTGCATACTGTAGCATCTATCGAATTCAATATTCACCATCATCGCACGATTTCGCCCGGTATGACGGCAGTATTCTTGGAACTATTTACTCTGTACAAAAAACTAGCCTTTTGCTTCCGCCCTACTTCTTATCGAATGGTAAGTCAAGGTCAGGATCGCTCGATTTCCCCTAGTAGGACGGCAATGGCAGTATTCAGGGATTATTATCAAAATGAGCGATTTTATTTTCTTTTTTAAATTTAGTTCCTAAAATCCTCGACAGATGGCATGTTTATCGCTCCATAGAGCCGTCCGCGATATCCTGTCAAAATCTTGTCAAGACTGTGCCTGCCTTTTTTTTGGAACGCCAAGGGATCGAGCCCATACAGCCAAGTCAGGCGTAAAAGTTTCGAATTTTCGATTAAAATTATTAGTAAATAATGAAATATGTCACCAAAAGATGCGTTGGCATCTCTTGATCATCTTTTCCCTCTTTATTATTTTAAAGAAATAGGTACTTTTTTGAAATTTTGACGTTTATAGAGACCGTAGCGCCATCTATCGATCCCTTAAAAAACCAAAAGAAAAACGTTTTTCTTTTGGTTTTGCCCAGTACTGGCGTCTCATTAGTGTGATCCATAAAGTAACTTATATGTTATGTGTGATCAATGAATAATACACACCTGACGAATTTACGTAGCCGACTTGATTTTCAGCACTAATTCGCGGCCTATGACACACTAGGCCGAAATTGCGTCGCGTGAGCGCGTTGGGCCGAATTTTGGTCACGCGTAAATACGACGCGTTTTTACGTCGTGTAAATTCGGCAGATGTGTCATCATCACACTAAGAATAAGACCAATAGGCCTCAGATTTTATAGTTCATGGCAAAAACATAAAATTTCGTGTGGCTCCTAAAAAATCACCCAAGTGAGCTTTAAAAATATCGCCCATACACGGAGTAGCAGCAGCACCTTTTTTAAATACAATATTCCATAAAGTCCAGGAAAATAAACAAAAAACTTTTAAAGAAAATTAATATTTATATCCTCAATTAAATAAATTTCACACTCAAGGCACATTAATTAACACAAAACATAATTATACAAATTCCTTATTATACTTATCGACTACACAACTCAAGATATCTTTGTCGACTGTTAGAGACGTGCACGCGTCGATCAGACGCTGTAGAGGCGCGTAACGTCGCAACGCGCTAGAGTCCCCCACTACGAGCAGCTTGTGCTTCGCTCGGGTCACGCTGACCGCCAGGCGGCGCTGGTCGTTTAGGATTTCACCTTCCTATTGGATAGAAGGTTGTTGAAGCTTTGTCAAAATATAGTCAAAAATAAAATGTGGACATAAAACATATACATATAAGGGTGTATATTTAAGAGCGTTTGAACGCCCAATTTATCTAGCTTGATTTCTAAAAGGCAAATAATTTTATAGCACTGTTATAAACGTCCAGGATCTTAATAACAGAGCGCTTTAAAATTGTATGGGGGTACTTTAGACCGTCAAACTTTCATAATGGAGCCAAAATTGAAAACACGAAAAATAATAACTGTTTGATACATTCGGGACGAGTAGTCATTGATATTTTCTATGAAACAACCAATAATTTTTCCGTATTATCTGACCATAATTTTCTAAGGTAGTTCGAATAATAAATGGATGATTTCTCGATATTTTAAGCTCGTCATGTACAAAACCCCAAAACTATGTAGAATTTGAACACCTAGGTGATCAGGCTTTAGGACGACAAAAATATCACCTGGGTGATATCACCTATACTCCATTCCAAATAGCAACGAAATTTTAAGGCCATTTTGAATTACAGAAACAGAGATTTGAAACACTTCCTCTCACTTATTCTTAGAACGCTTTAGTAACATCCAAAATATGTCGGATAGTATATCTTTCTCATAAATAAATCATATTTGATAATCAGAATTGGCCGGAAAGTTATACAGGAATCGGAAAATCTTTTCGCCCTTATTTGGAATGAAGTATAGGTGATCATAGTGGATTAATTCAAAGTTTCGTCCTCAGCAGAATCGTTACTAACTTTTATCTTCCTATCCTGTCCATCTCGCTTGCAACAGGACATCAGTATGACGGACTTGTCCCTGCCCTGGAACTGATCGACGGTGCTGCCCTCAGCGCCGCGGCGGGCGAGCGCGGAACGAAGCAGCGACACTTGGTCCCGGTACGGCGCTATTACACCTATTTCTGATGGTTTTACGCCTCCCTGTCGATTTAAACAATTTATTTATTTTATTTGGAAAACTTACAGCTTCCTCATTTCAGCCGATAGACGTCCACTGCTGGACATATGCCTCCCCAAAAATCGCCACAACGACCTGTCCTTACCCAACGGGTACTGCCTCCGTGGTCTAATGGTTAGAGCATTGGGCTCTTGACACGGGGGTCGTGGGTTCGATTCCCACGGGGGGCACCTAGTGAAATGTCACTTTGTGCGTTTTTCCCCAGTTGGTTAGGACATTGCAGGCTGAGTCACCTGATTGTCTGAAAAGAAAGATGATTCCGTGCTTCGGATGGCACGTTAAGCTGTTGGTCCCGGCTACTATCACTGGTGGTAGTAGTCGTTACATAAAAACCACGTCAGAGGCCGTAAGGCGGTTTGAATAAACTCTGACACCAGGGCTTTGCAGCCCACTCGATAAGAAGAAGAACGGGTTCCCGACGCCATCACCAGTAGGTCGTCGGTCCACCTTGTGGGGTAATCGCGATGTGCTATTCGGTTCGCGGTCGCCACTCGAGAACTCTTCGGCCCCATCGGCCATGGGTTCTGCGAGTAATGTGCCGTCCATTGCCATATTAGTTAAGGCATTCTTTGGGCTATGTCGGACACTCTGGTTCTTCTGCGAATCTCTTCATTGATCTCGCAGGTAAAATTCGAGCATAGCCATCTCCCTGCCCTTTGGATGACGTTTCAGCCTTTTTATGAGGCTTTGAACGGAGCGACCGTATTTCATCACTGGCAGTACGACTTTACAATCACAATACTGAGTAATTGTACAACCTGAGCCAATTAAAAGTACGTAAGTACGTAACTATAGAACTCTAGCTACGAAGAGGTCTATAAGGAACGGCGACTTTGCTCGAAGGATCAGCATGGCTGAACTTGACACAGACCGCGATCAGAGCGTCGACTAGAGCGAGCACGAGGCAGGCCTCGTCAAGGTTGGCGCAGGTCTTATTCTCGCTGGTCGCGCCGCGGTAGGACGACGTGTCTATGAAGAGCGCCGCGTGCGATGGCTCGGGGCTGCAGGCTGTGTGGAGCCAGGACTCCGGCGAGTAGATGGACAGCTTCTGCAAGAAACACATTCATCTTATAAACAACCTATCCGTAATTTTTGGGGCTGTTGGAGCCATTTGCCTACCCTAATATTGCTGGTATAATACCAGTGGTATTAATTTGAGATACGACACATCTCGCTGTCAATTCATACAAATGGGCGATTCTGAGCGAGTGCGAGTGAGACAGGAATATTAATTGCTATATAATTGCCTATACAGTGTCCTTCTTAATATGCTGACACTTTTTTAAGGTGGTGATCAGACCGTCAAACTGGACAACTTTCTCTATGACACCAACATCGAAATCGCGAAATTGGTCGCATAGAGAAAGTTGTTTAGTTTGACGGTCTGATCATCCCCTTAAAAAGTGTCAGCATATTAAGAAGGACCCTCTATGTGTGGTAAAGTGTGAGTGAGGTAAAAGTGGTAGGAACTAAAAACTTTAAAGCAGTACCTTTCAATCAATTATTTTAAGTTATTCTTAAAATACGGCACGCACTGCGCGTCTCAAAAAGAATTCCTCTGAACATATGCTCCAGAAAACCCACGAAGCTCTATTACCTTAACATCAAGGTTCAATCTCGCTTGAGCGACCGCCTGGTCGGCGCACTTTAGCCTCGAACTATAAGCCACTTTGTTGGCGATGTCAACCAGAGCTTGGTTCATGCGGTACTGCAGCTGTAGGGTAGATGTCGCTTCTTCGTTCATCAGTCTGTGGAACAGGCTCTCCTCCATGCCTAGACGTCTGAAATACAAATAATGTAAGATTAAACAAAGTGTTCGGAAGAATAGCCCTTTACGAAACACTGCAAACGCTTTCTATTGTTTTTTCTTTGGGTTGAACCACATTAACCGACGGCGAACGACGGCGGGCCCAATCAAAAAAACCACGATTAGTATTGGAATGAGTTCGGCGCCCGTTTGCCGCGTCGACGGCGCAGGATGCGGACGGTGTTCCATACTAAGCGTGCTTTTGTATGGACCCGCAGTCTCAACCCTAAGTCACCTAGTATGACACAAGGAAACGAAATGGAATGATTTTTAAACCGCAAACCACACATTTGTATTGGAAGGCGCAGCGTGGTTACCCCACAAGGTGGACCGACGACCTGGTGAAGGTGGCGGGAACCCGTCGGATGAGGGCAGCGCAGAACCGGTCGCTGTGGCGATCCTTAAGGGAGTCCTATATCCAACAGTGGACGTCTATCGGCTGAGATGGTGATGATTAAGACCACGCTTCTGGTATATTTTGTCGCTAAGAATCAGTCCTTAAGTGTTTTTTTTTAGTTTTAAACAAGTACACGCTGCATCCTACTGCTGCTGGTCAATATATCATCAGTGATCATTGCCTCAGTGGGTTGATACTTGATACAGATAATGACGATGATGACATTATCCTCACCTAGCCGCTCGGCTTCTGACTACGGGCGGCAGTTGCTCCGGGTCGCCTACGAGCACGAAGCGCGTAGCGGCGAGCAGCGGCCGTAGCACCGTGCACTGTAGCACCTGCGTAGCCTCGTCTACGATGCACACGTCGAACGTGCTACGGGTCAGCATGCCGTGAGCCGCGCCCAGGCATGTCACCCCTACTACGTCCTGTATTGAAACAACCTTGTAGTCAATAGGGTTACTCTATGTGAGAAAAAGTTCTCCTTGATGGTATGTCGATACATCGTACTGAAGGAAATAGACCACAGTGTATTAAAGCCTGTCCAGAAAAATAAAAAACTACGCCATGTTGAGGGAAATCCTTGGAACTAATTTGTGTACTTGAAATGAAAATGGTTCATGGTTTAAAGGCTATAGTCGATTGTAGCGCCCCCAAAGCAGGTTTTTTTTATTTTTCTGGACGGGCTTTACATAGTATGGCGACGCTTTTGTAGAAGACCATAAAGTCAGGCGTATTTAACGTACCATAGAGTCGTACAACTGTTGTAATTGTAGAGGAGTGCCACAAGAGGCGGCGAGTTGTTGTTCGCAGCGGCTTAGTAGGGCAGGTGCGACGCGCGCCGACGATCCCAGACGCATCACTCTCATCGTGTCCGGCAATCTGACCAATACGAGATAGTTTTCATTTTGGATGAAGAATAAAAATATGGAGACCCCCGGTGCGGCCCCCCAGAGGGGATCCTCGAAACAACCCCCCATATTCCGAACCCCCCAGGAGTGCGATTTTTGAATCTTATTCGGTGAGCTCAGCAGTTGAAAATGTCAAAATTACTACGGAGATACGCATCTTTAAACTGCTGATTTGACTCTCAAAAATCATGCTTCAGGAGTGCTATTTTTGAAAGTCAAATCAGCAGTAGAAAGATGCGTATCTCCGTAGTAATTTTGACATTTTCAACTGCTGAGCTCACCGAATGAGATTAAAAAATCGCACCCCAGGTCCCGAATTAATCATATTTCCAGAATGAGGCCCATTATTAGAATCCCTATCTATGGGGCGTCCCAATTCTAGGGCAGTTACAATACAAGTGACAAATTGACAATGCAAACATCTCCGAGGATTCTATTTTACTTTAAACGGTTACTGTACTATTTTATTTTACGTTGACTACTTCCACAATCTAACTTCCAAATTTTTTGTATAATAAATAATTGTTTAATAAAACTAAAAGTGCATGCACGAAAGCATACGATGATTCGAGTACACACAAAGCATAAGTATAAGAATATAATGAACATACCTGCCCAACACATTGTCGACGGCAGAATGCGTATGCGCCGTGACCAGTACTCTCTGCTTCAAACCAACCAACATTTGAATGAGCACGCTTATTGTTTGCGTCTTACCTGAAGATATACATTATTATACTTCTAAAACAGTTTCGTGACTGACTGACTGACAGACAAGACAACGAACAGCCAGCCTAAACCACTGAAGATAGAAAAAAGAAATTTGGAATATGCAGGATACTTCTTAAAAAAAAAACAATAGTTATTTGTTATGCTAGGCTGCAAAGTTGCTTTTTGGCGCGAGTACTTTTATTGAAACCTGAGCAAGCGAAGAATACTAGGATTGAACCACGAGCGAAGCGAGTGGTTCAAATAATAGAATCCTGAGCGTTTAGCGAAGGTTTCAAAGTTACGAGACGCAGAATAACTTTGCAGCCGAGCGAAACAAACAATTTTTCACCTCACAACAGCGAGGAAAAAAAGTGAATTGCTAAAAAGAACATTTCAAAAAGTTTTTATTTTCGTGCTGGCCAGTGTCATGAAATAGTTATTAAGCATTTTCAGTGCATTGGCGGTATACAAAAATATTGAATAGACAAATTCGAATTTCAAAAACTCTTTGCACGCTAGCGGATAAAATACACTTTTGCACTCAGATTTCGAACGATAAACAGAATCTTTCCGAGCTTGTGAGGTGAAAAAAAAATTTATAGAACATGTTTTCCGAAATAAATATTCTGAATTGAATTAAATATGCTGACGACTTTTTAGAGGATGATCAGACAATCAAACTGAACAACTTTGTCTATAAGACCAACATAAATATAGCGAAAAAATATCAGTTGTCCCCTTCGATCAAATAAAATTAATGGATAGGTCTTACGCGAACATTTCAAACCAGAAAAATAAGGCAGGTATACTTCAAAATATGTACCGAGATGACAGACCAAGTGTGCCAGTTTGTATCGACCCAGTGCACCAGTAGTGTGCTTCAACTTAACGCGCTTTGGGCCTATCCATTAATTTTACTTTGATCGAAGGCTGTCCCATGCATTTGGGTCTATAGTATTGCATTTTTTTTATGAAGCAGGAATACATTTTTTTTGCTATTTCGATGCAGAAAGTTGTTCAAAAAAACGTCAGTACATTATGAAGGACCCTATATATTCTAGAGGATGCAGGGGTGTACTAAGAAAGGTTTTGCTAAAATTTAAGTATTCCAAAATCCATGCGGATGAAGTTGCGGGCAAAATCAAATTGTATTATAAACCTTATGACTAGAGAGATAAGAGCTTTATTAAATCAGTAGCTTGCAAAACCAATAATAGTATTACACATTACCAGTGCCCGGCAATCCCTGAAGCAAAGCGTAATCCTTCGCAGCGAGTGCACGCAAAACTGCACGCTGCTGCTGTATGTTTAGAGACCGCATTAACCTGGTGCCTAGGCGTCCAACATCACGGGGCAGTTTCTTTTCGAATTGAGGCGTCTCTTTGTCTATTATTAATCTGGAAAGAGATAAAACAAACAGATGTGTTATTTTATAGAGTAATAGACGAACATAGTGTAAGCTAGAAGACAGTCTTTTATGTGAAAAACACAAGTGAAAATGAAACAACCATAATATACAGTCAATAAAACATTATAAAGTTTTTCATACAACAGACCGTATTGAATAGGGTATTTTCCAGTAAAATATATTATTTTTGATAAAGAGAGTGCGATTGTGTACGAGTATTACTAACTTTCTCAGTCTAAGTGCGCGGTCGCTGTCGTCGAGAAGTACGCCCAAGTTGGTGAGATTATGTACCGTGCTCGCGTATGACTCGTACGTGTCTATGTGGAACTTTGTCTCCTTGGCCAGTCGACTACTCACGTCCCTGTTGAACAAATATCTTTACTAATATCTATGAAAATGGCTAAAAGTAGAAAGGGCGGATCCAGGTTTAAATTTTTTGGACCCTCGTGTCATTTTTAGATGCGTACTGAACTCGGTAGCTCTTGTCTCACGGCCAACCTAAAACGTAACATTCATTCGTAGTTTTAGGGGATCCAGAGGGGGGATTTGAAGCTAATTTGCTTAATTTGCATAGCATAGCATAGCATATGCTCACGACTATATTCCCCGAGGGGGTAGTCAGAGATATTCTGAAATCTCAGAACATCCACATAGAAAGAAAATCCATCCATCCATTAATTTGAAGCACAGAATATACAGTTTAGTATCACATACAGAATGGCCACTACCTACAGGTCGGTTAACTAAAGCTGGCGCGTTCATAGATACACACAAATGCATTTTTCCTGTCAGTGCGTCCGTGTTTGACAGAGATAGACCAACTTTTCAGAATGCGTGCAGTGAGACAAAAGCATTGCGTAAATGTGTGGCACGCGCCAGTTTTATTTAACCACCTGTTCACTTTGTGCGAGTGAGAGAGTACTACACCATTGCCTACTGTCCTCCTCCCATCTTCCACGAGGGGGCGATGTAAAAATTTGTGGGAGATAGGGAGTGTCCGTACGCGTACGGTATGTTATACTGTTTCTAATACTATGCTTCAGGGGATATTTTAGAGGAGTCAAGCAAAAACCACATACAGCAGGCAAACGCACGCGAGCGGGACTACCCATGTGCTGACGGACGCCATTTTGTTTCTTTAGTAGTTATATCAAATAGGTATTCTAACTCTCCTAACTTGTAACTGTTGACCTCTCTTTCTTACCTTTCTAAAATAATACTGATTTCTCTTTCCTTCGCCGTGAGAACAACCCCGGCTGCGATCCACGGTCGATTATCTACGCTTACTATTGAAAATTCACCTTCTTGAGGTCCTTTGCTTTTACTATTATCATTATGTGGATTACCTACAAATAAAACATACTTCAATTATATTCGAGGGTAGTCAGTTGCAGTCTAAATATAAATTATAGAATAATCGCAATATCCATATATTTCACAAGAAGTGCCTAAATTTTATCCAGTGTGACGGGTAATAGGCCCGTAATAGTCGACTCGCATTTGACGAAATGCAGGGCAGCATTTTTCACTGCTAATCCATTATCGACTTTTCATGCTTTGAAATAACATCGAAAAACAATTTACACGTCTTTTGCCTCATGTCGCTGTCTTGGGGACTAGTAGTTGTGCTAATAGATGTCGGATGTTATTTCAATGCAAGCAAAGCCGATAATGGACTTTAAGCTCCTTATTAATGAGACGCCTGGGCTATAGACGGCTGAAAACCGGCTTACGTCGGTCAATTATGTATGTATTAAGACTATGGAGGAACGTTCATGTTAGCATAGAACAGTCCGTTTTAGCCCGTTTGTAGACACAGCATAAAACCGTCTCGTAAGGGTGGACGCATATCTATCCGCAGCAAAGGAGACGAACGAAGCGAATTTCCTTTTGATTCTTGTAACGATTCGTCCGATTCGCGGCGGATAAGGGTGCGAGGTGTCATAGAATTTCATACAAAGAATTCTAAAATTCGATTCTTTCGCCTCCTTCGGCTCGTTCTCCGCTGATAAATATGCGTCCTCCTTTAACAAGGTACTTTTGACGTGCAGTTATAATTAATGAAGAAAGTAGTACCTACCATATTGTCTATCGAAAATATGTAGAAATCTATCACCCGATGGTTTCACTGATTTCAGTTTTAAATTAGCAGCGCAAGTTCCGCGTTTTGATCTGAAATCAAAATGGGGCTTATAAGTTAGTCTTGGTCTTGGATATTGTCGTTAAATAGCAGTGTACCAATTGGTTAAGCCAGGTCCTTCAGACCTGTTGAGGTGCGGTGGGTTGCAAATTATCAGCAGGTTGACCACTAGCTTGAGTCGTCTGATCCACAATTAGACCTATGCCCTGTAGTGGAACGAATGCTGATGATGATCATGATTTTAACATTTGGGTCATGCAATATTTTCACAAAATTTTACGTTGCTTGGAAGATAAACTGTTAAAAGAGTGGTTGTTCGTTCGGCTGCTTCATATTCAAGGCAAATCCGAAAACGGCATCATCAAGACAGTTAAAACATACACAATTCAAGGCATTACCTTTTCTCCACACTATCAGTCCAAAGAGAGTGCAAGGGAGACGCCACCAACTGTCCCCTCTCCTCCATCCTGAGTAGCGCGGTCCAATGCAGAAAGTACTTTATATGTTCAGGTGACAAGTGACCCAACGCTTGTTCACGCAGTTTTGAGAGCGGGTGTGTTTCTGACACGCTGGGGCCTTCTGTGTGCCTGGTAGGGGAAAGTTGGGGTAAGATTCAGTATGGACACTAGGTTCAATACCTACCTTACATAATTGTTCAAATGACAAATGACGCAGCGTTTTTTTAACGTAGTTATAGATCAGATTTTACTGACGCGCTGCAGAATATGCCCAGGTTGCTGGAGCCTTATGTCTAGTAGAGGATGGAGTAAGAATAAGGACATCAGGGTTTAGGTTTTTCGGAAGGTTTAGGATTAAATAAATATATTCTCAAAAAAGAGTCAAGAGAACATAAAAGAGTTTAGAAAATAACATAACAATTACAAATTTTAAAAATGTATTAGTACTCAAAGAGATCATTCCTTTACCGCATTCGAAAAGCATTGTTTTACAAATAATTGTGACAGTAAAATTGACAAGTTAGCAAAGCATGTTTTCTAAGAGAAAGATCCGCCATCCCATAAAGCTTAAACTAACTTACAATACAGTAAAAACTATACTTTAGGTGCAAGTAAACCACTCATGATATCGAACGTGTTTCCATCGGGCGCCACCGTCACGTCGCCGCTCGACGTCCGCACCACCAGCCACCCCGCGCTGTCAACCCCTACTATGGTCCCCGATACCGCTACTGACTCGTTTTTCGTTTTCAATTGAATTTCTTCATCACTATGCAGCCAGTACTTGTAGTATTGTTCCAAAAACGTATCAACACCATCCGGTTTAGACAAAAAATCAAGAATCTCCTCTAATTCTGAGCAATATCGAGCCAGAAAACTTTCTATTGATACCGGAGGCAGCCCTGTTTCATTATCCTTATTATAGTCTAATATAATATCATTGACACATACAGTAGGCACACTATTGGAAATATTAACGCCAGTGCCTATATTGATGACGACATCATCGCACATACAGTTAGCAGTGGTCACCACCCCGCCGATTTTGATGTTACGACCGTAGTAGATATCGTTGGGCCATTTAATTCTTACGTTCAAATGCTCGTAAGGTCCTGCTCGAATCGCGAGGACGATGGCGAGAGCAGCGGCGTGTTGTACCAGTGGTAGGGAAGGGGAGATCTTCTGCCACACTTGGAGAGACATGGAAGCCTGGCCGGGAGGGCTTATCCACGCGTTACCTCCGCGGCCGCGCCCTGTAAGCTGTCGTCGGGCTATTGCGCCAAATCCATGAACAAACGAATGATCAGCAATTTCCATAGTCGAAGATATTACGTCAGCGTATACGATGAATCGACCCAGGTGAGATGCTTTTAGGTTGTTAAAATATTCTTCAGTGGAGAAATGTTCAGGATGATTATCGATGTAAATTGGTAGGAAAGATGCTGAAGGTATCGCGATCGGATTTTCTTCTTTGTAACACCATTGTATTGTCATGTTAGCTAATTTCTGGATGCGATTTGAATCTGAACACCATGTTCTTATTTGTGTTATTTTCTCATCATTATCACCTATGAAATAGCCTGTGGTGTATTCTATTTTTGGTTCTTGATCTTTCACATGAAGATTTAGAATGTTTTTAAGTATTTTTGATAGGACTTCTAGCGGATTACTTTCGCATTCATCTCCTTCCCTACCAGGGGGTTCAGTATGTTTTTCTAAGTGCATTTTACAAAATATAGCTAAACCATTATTCGTCAAATTTTCAACTTTTAACACAGCGGTATCGGAATCACCAGATACTACTCTAGGATCCCGTATATCAGTCTTTTCGTTACAATTATCAACAAATTGTTCTCTTGAAAATACCTTGTGATTTCCTTCTAAATGTATCACTTCTTCACAAATATTTACATTTTTTATATTTGACAGACTCGAGTAGAAGTAATCTGAATGCATAGCAAATATCCTGCCTCCATCTAAGAAGTATTCAGATAGTATATTAGCACTTTGATCAATTTTTCCTGCTATAGCAACTAGAGAAACTTTACCTCTCCAAGCGCCAGTTTCCAATGTTTCTTTTGAAACTTTATAGATACTGTATCTATCGAGATCCAGTACTTTTCTAAGAGCCACTTCCAAGTTGTTTTTGTTAGTTTCGTCTTCTGAGTAAACTAATATGTTCGGTGATTTGGAACATTCTTGAGATGTTTGAGTGCACTTTTCTCCTTGACTGTCCTCCATGGTCGATTGAATCTGTATTTAGTTCCAAACTCTAATCTTCCCATTAGAATAAGGTATTTTATTAATGTAGGTATTTTCTTTAAATCCTCTTAAATCCTCTTGATGTAATGTGTATTCTCCGTTGGAGAAAATCACGAATAAATCACTGTGACCTATTTGTTCCGATAAAGGTCACTCAGATTAGTGAATGTTTTTTCTTATCTGCTTATTTTCTATCAGTTCCAAAGTGAAGTGACCAACAACATAACCTCTTTTTGCCGGAACAATACATTTTTGACTTTTAAGCAGCTTGATGTTAACTGTACGGATTAGACGCGATAAAAGACATACATTTAAAAGCGGCTAGATAGCTGATTTTTCCAAAGACCTGTCAAACAATCTTTTATATTATGATAGAAATTCATTTGTTGTCTTATCATTCAGGTTCAAGGACAATGTACTCCAGCGTCGCATCTAGAGGCTTGCCAGGCGGGCGACCAGGGGCGCAACACAACCCTTAGGGGGACGCTTTAAATTGTTTTTTTTTTCTGCCCGTTTTCCGCACATTTAACTTACCGAAAATATCTTACAGAGAGTTAATTATATCACAGACCTCGTGACAAATCAACCTTTTTTTATACGTTAGATTTTTATCTTTCGTTAATTACTTCCTTTTAATCTGAGGTTTATTAAAAAAATGTATTTAATCCTTTTTCGATCACAAATCGGGGTCGTGGGTTATTTCCACATTCTTAATGTTTGTTTTGTAACCTGGCCTTTAGCACGACATGGACCTTTCTTTGTAAGCTGATGATGAAAGCTTAAAAATCAAATAGTAAAAGACAAAAATGAGAAATCATAAGAATCTTACCAAAGATGTAAGGAGCATATGGTGAGATAAGGACACTTTGCGCACGCGGTCTGATGATGCACCGGCTCCGGTAGCTTGTGCTGCAGGAGAGAAGCATCCTCTATGTCGATCACCTGTTCTGCACAAACAACATTCATCTATCATTTCTCTATCTTATTTTGACTGAAGAACTTCTTGGAAATGTCAGTCCCGAATAGTCTGCATATTTGAAACCAGTCACCATGTCTATCATAATCATAATAGGTGGTATACAGGGTGTAAACTTATTTAAGTTTATTTAAGTTGTTATGTAACTTATTTGCGTTACATATTTTAGGGAGTGCTGAAGACCAACAATCTGAACAACTTTTAGTATGGAGCCACAATCGAATTCACGATTTTTTTTGTTGTTGATTAGTAAACGTCCATAGGCGGGTACACAAAGCGAACAGCTTAAAACAGCAGCAGGCTGCTTGATCTATGTGGACCTAGATGTGGACCCACCTAATGGCTACTTGACCAAAATGTACGTTACAACAGATTTAATTCACGATTTTAATGTTGGTTCCATAGTGAAAGTTGATCAGTTAGTCTGAAGGAACCTACGAATAAAGAAGCAACCCCTAAAAATACATTACGTATTTAAGCTTACACCCTCTAAATATTAATGGCAAAGTCAACAAAAGTAGGCGAACCACTGGTCGGGGGAGACACTTTCCGTTCATTATGGCAAGAGTTGTCCTATTCGCAGCCACAATAGAAAAAAAAATGTCTGAGAAGCCACCGTGATTTATTGTAATGTAAACATGTATTTGTTATAGAGTTGGTGTCGGCTATAGCCGTCAATGGCTATTATACCCCAAATAATATGTGTCGGCTAGTGCCGTTAGTGGCTGCGAATAGCTTAAAGCCCGAGCTATACGAACCAGGGTCGATGTCGTGCGGCCCCACGGCGAGGTACTGCACGAGCTGGTTCCGCAGCATCATCAGGTCCCGCCGCTCGGGGTAGCCGCAGCTCACTTCTCTCACGTCCACACGATCCCTTTAAAACATAACAACATTTTGATCCAAAGATATATCGTTACTATGTACAGTCAAAATCGTAATTATGTACTTCATCATTATCAGCCTGCCATCAGCCGACACCGACGCCTTCCTACCCTTCAGCGCCAGAGGGTCTACTACAATATAAACTCACTTAAGATAGAGCAGTAGGGCAGTCAGCAAGGCGCGCGTGGGGTCCTCGCCGCGCTGTAGCGACACCATCATGCCGTACATGACCACTTGCCCGCGGTGCTCCGCCGACACCGATGCCTTCCCACTCTTCAGCTCTAGCGGCACTACTGCCTTCTTACTACCTATGATTGAAATTAACATCAATTTATACAGAATCTATAAATGTACAGTACAGCCACAAGAGTAAGTACCCAAGTAAGTAGACAACTGGCCGAGCCGGTTTCTCCACGGCGACATGTAGGTACCGCGATCACTGAGCTTTCCCGCTTTATTTGTTGACAATTGCATGAAGCTTTGTCTCTGTGGGATATTTACTCATGTGGTACAACATTGGAATCACATAGAATAGAATCCATTTCATTCAAGAAAAAGATCAAAATAGGTTAGGGAATTTAAACATACAAAGATGATGATACATTTGGACATTCCTGTGGTTGATAAGTATAGAATGCAATTTAGAATGTACCTTTCCTCTCATGTATAGTGACTTGTAACGTAGCGTCAATCTTTCCTTTCAAGCCAAGTTGAGGGCAGCACAGGTTCTCTTCTATGTCCAACACTTTGTCTATGTGACCGCTCCATTGATCTTTTTGTGTTTGCTACAAATCAGATGACTGAATTATTTCTTTTTGTAAAAAGTAATCAATTAACACTCTGTTGCAGAAACGCTCATTAAAGTTAATCCTCCATTGAATCTCTTGCTGTCACTTTTTGTCTTGTTGACGTAGTAAAAGCTAGCAAGAGATTTAAAAGAGAACTAACTTTAATGGGCGTTTCTGCAACTAAGTGCAATAAGCGTCAGTTATATTGCATTTTGGCTTGTTGTCTCTCAAGGCAACATAATGGGCCCCAGTGTTTTCATTCTCTACATATGTGGATATACCATAACCATCAATGAATTCATCATCATCATCATCAGCCTATATAAGTCCCACTGCAGGGCCACTGTGCACTGCACAGGGAACAGTTAGTCCACCACGCGTGCTTAATGCGGATTGGTAGACTTCACATACGCTTCAGAATTTCTTTTGCATATGCAGGTTTCCTCACGATATTTTCCTTCACCGTTAATTCATCAATGAATTAAAGTATTAAATTAAAATGCAGTTATTATATATAATTACCTTTTTAATGGGTGGATTACTACCAACATAAGTCTGCATAAACTCCGCAAGAGGCGGTATATACGTCTGCATATTTGACCTCGTCTCTTCTTCAGACAAACCAGCATTGTACAGCATTTGAACAGATTCCTTTATTATTTTATCAGTTTCCGAACGTAATTTTGTGATTTCCATTATGCGGTCTGTGAGAGCTTTTTGTACTAGCTCGTGGATTAGAATACCGATTGTCATCTGAATAGAAATTTTAGACAGTTTGAACCACAGCATAACTATATTAGTTCTCACAGTACGGCAACGGATGTACTTGCGCAGTGCAACGGTGGGGGCCTTGCGGGGAAGCGGGCGGCGCGGATTTTCCCAAGATCTGTATGAAGATTTAGGGATTGACTGCGCAAGACAACGTAATTACACCGCGCGGCGGCGTATCAAGAGCATTGCCATACTGTGAGAACTATAGTTATGCTGTGGTTTGAACATAGGAAATATAGTAACGCCAAGTGGTTTCTATTTATACAATGGCTTCTTTAAAGATATTTGTTTCAGCTTCTAATGGTTTAACTTAATCAATCAATTAATTCAGATAGCTTAAAAGCGGTTTTTCGGACCATTTTAGGGCAGAGGATTGGTCTACGAAGATAGATAGAAAGTCTTCCTTAGTAGAATATTACTTAGAATTTTTTTGATAATAAAGAGTAGAAAATGTGCAAAGGGTGAGCTTATCTTAAGAACTCCAACATTCAAATTTAAATCCTTCTCAATATGTCATCTTTCTGTACATACAGCAGTATTAGCAGGATCAATGCCCTTCCAGCGTTCCTGAAGCAACGCCTTCCTCTTGCAGAAGACCGCGGAGACGACGCTCGTTGCCGACATGAGGTGGTCTGGTCGTAAGGTCAGCAGCCCGCAAGTGTTGCCCACGTAGAACTGACCGGACGGGTCCCGGGTCGCGACCACGCTGAGTATCTCGCCCGGGGAGAGCGGCGTATCTAGCCTGTTGGTACAAGTATTGGGATAGATCAAGGCTGGGTTAAGAGGGTGAAGTCAGCAAGTATAAGCCGGCAAGTATAAGCAAGCAAGTATAAGTATAAGTATTTGACGGCCCGACAGCACAGTCTGTAGTGAACCTGCCTGCTGTGCCAGGGGTCGCGGGTTCGAATCCCGTAAGGGACAAATATTTGTATGACAAATATGAATATTTGTACCCGAGTCATGGATGATTGTATCTATATATGTATTCCATATCGTTGTCTAGTTATCATAATACAAGCCCAGGCTAGATTCTGGAACTTTAAATGTGACTAGATAATTTGTATGACACTGTCCAAGATATTTATTTATTTATAAGCACAGTGGATAATGTGAGTGATATCAAGTAGGTCCTGGTAGACTCCACCCGAACACAAATCCTGTCTACACTATTATAAAACTGTAAATGTTTGTTGGTTTTGCGCATCACACGAAAACTACTGGACCGATTTTGATGAAACCTTTTGTCTGAAAGCTTATGATTATACTTAAAATCTGGTATTTCATTTACCTGGCTAAGATGACGGGAACGCGTGCGGACGAAGACGCGGAAAAACTGAAGTGCATTTATAAAAGAAATGCTACTGGCTGACTCATCAAGGCTTTGATGAGTCAGCTCAGAGGGCATATCCTCTGGAACAGTGTGAAACTGAGGTGGTGAGCAATTAAAATTAAACCAAATAATATAATTTCAAACTGAAACACTCACTGTTAACTAGACATTCCAAAAAATATTAAAAACTTACCAAATTCCTTCAACAAAGCAAGTTGCCCTCTTATTCTCAGGGTTTTTCACCCTCAGCTCAACCCTCGATGGGTGTTTAGTTACTGATATCACTTCGCACCGTTGCATGATGGCCAAATCCAGGTCTTCTGCAGTGTCCTGGAATCAGAAAAGGTAAACAAATGCATTAAATTTTATTTATTTTGCTGATGAAATGAGAGGAAAAACACATTATCACAAAAATAGTCTTTTTTTAGACTTGTAAAATAATATTGAAGGCATGTCTCGATCACAGGTGATCTGTTCTCTCTGCCTGCGCCGATACGAAATTAGCATGAGCATTTGTTGTCAGTATAGCGTTATTAATATTTTTGCTTGTTTCATTTCATACTTCATATATGCAATATTAAGTTTTTTTGTATCAAATGCATTTTTTCTGTCCGGTTTTTAGGTGCGGCCGGGATACCCTAGCCCGCGATCGACGTCGAGACGACTGAGCTGGCCCACTACATTTAATGTTGCTATGCCCAAACTATCAGTTAAGTATGCAATATAGCAGTCTAGTTAGCATTCAAGGGGTAACCAATTGAATAACAAACCTCATCAACATCACCTATGTCCCATTCATCATCAAACAACTCATCGGCACCATCACTGAAGTCCAGCGCCTTCACTGTGGAACCATTCTTGGATGGTGTCTGCTGTTCCTTGGTGACCTTCTCAGGGGTCAACTTTGCTATCCTCGGTGATCGACGTACTTCTGTGGTAACTAGAACATAGTCGCATGCATGCATGTCATCGCATTTTAGTATATCTTTACCTTAAAGTTACACAATATGTAATTCTAATAACAACCTTTTCTGACACTTTTTGCGGGGGACAAATGAGGTAGCATGAAATCCAGAACTTTGGATTTTATTCCATTAATTTAGTGATTCTAGTTTTGTTTGTTAAAAATCTTGTGTGAATCCCAAACGAGACTAGTTATTGTTCCGCAATTCTAGGCTGTCACATTTAGTTGATAAGGTATATAATTGTATGTAAATGCATATGATCAATTGATCTTGTAACTTGGCAGAGCGGAATGCTAATGCGAGTCTGGTCCCTAGTTATATGGTCTAAGATCTTTACATTTATACATTTAAACCCATTTGGGGTTGTAAGAAACTTATTATAACTGAATAAAACTAAAAACAAATAGTTTTCAGCCTCACAATTTTATCTTTAAAAATTCCATAATTATTTGCATGCTATTTAAAATGGTTTAATAGGTATGATCTTAATGTATTATTAACTGATATATTATTTGATAACACCTAATGTATAAAATGTACCCTATTTAAGGTAAATTCATGATTTCTATTCTATACAAAAATTCTGTTTCCGTATGTTTGTCTGCAAAACTCGAAAATACCTTGACCAATTACAATGAAACTTTGGTGGGTTGTTGTGCACATGTCGGAGAAGGTTTATGACTGAAAATCGGCCAAGTGTGTGTCGGAAAAAAAGGAGCCTTGCAACACATGCCGGGCACATACTTATGAAACACCCTGTAGATCTAAAGTAAAGTAAAGCTTAAAATTTAATTCATAATTACTCACCCTGTTTAGGACTTTTCTTTGGAGTTCTCTTAGATTTTGTAGGACTAAGTATATCAATATAATCATGATTATCAAATAATAATGCTTTCTTAGGAGTGTTAACTTTTATACCATTTACATGATTTTCAATTTCAATTGATCCATTGTTCTTTATTTCACTTATTTTACTATTTGATTCACTATCTTTATTTGTATTTTTCACTGGAGTCAGTGGTAATCTATCTATTTCTTGATCCAAATCTTTTATTTCCTTTGTTCCTGAATTCTTATGAAGTTCATTTGTACTTTTTCTTGGAGATGTTCGAGTGGTGATACCATTTTCTTTTAGCGGTGACTTTATATGACCTTTGGTTTTGGTCGGTGAAGTTTGTTCATCATGATCTATTTTCAACTTTTTAGGAGTGTGTGCTCGAATTGTACTGGTTAGTTTAACAATGTTACCATTAGCTGCATCATCATCATCTAGTATTTCTATAGTTTCTAACTGGTCAGGGGATAAAATCTTCCTTTTTGAAGGCCTTCTGTCCAAGTTTTTTTCTTGGAATATCTGACTTTTAGCGGGAGAACCCTGTGGTTTTTGAGTAGAAGGAACATTCGTGTTTTTGAAAAACTGCGTGATAGCTTTCTGGTTCTTGGGAGGAGCGGCAGGCTGAGCCTGAAAATAGCAGAAGTAATCAACAACTTTTAGACTTACCAGAAATAAGCTAGAGTACACTTGGTTAAGCACGTGTACATACCTTTTTTAGGCTCAAAGCTTTAGGCATTTTTAATTCATATTACACTGATGAAACAATAATTAAATTCGTCTAAAATACTAAAGAAAATAAACATAAAACGGCTTCGCTGACAAATCCCGCGCTCAATTGTTTTGATTTGACGTTTGATTGAATGACAGTTTCTCTCTGTATGTTGGTACTCATTTTCGGATACACGTAAAAAACTGAAAATTATTATTTTTCTTGGCCCTAATCCGTAAAATAGCAACATTGCTACAGTCTACCAATATTGAGATAATAACTGTCACTTTTGTTTTGCTTTGGAGGTTATGTCTCGTGTAGTAAATATTGTTGTATTTTTTCATTTTATAACAATAAAACGCTAAATATTCACAATGTCTAGAAGACCAGAACATCAAGCGCCGCCTGAGATGGTAAGTCTTCACTATCATTATTTATAACCAAAAAGAACTTGGATTAGAAACCCTTCTAAACTAAGACTACCTTTTCCAGTTTTACAATGAAGATGAAGCCAGGAAATATACACAAAAGTAAGTTTTGCAACTTTATCCTCTACCTTTATCTACCTAATTAAATAATTGACTGTAAACATATGTAAAATAACTAAACAAAACTATTTTTAGTTCCCGTATTATAGACATCCAAGCTCAAATGACAGAGAGATGCATAGAGCTGCTATTACTACCAGAAGACACGCCTTGCTTGCTCCTGGACGTCGGATGTGGCTCGGGGCTATCGGGCGCTGTACTTGAAGAGAACGGACACATGTGGGTTGGCATGGATATATCTCCTTCAATGCTTGGTATGTACTATTTATCTACTAAGTTTAAAATTCAGATTTCCGCGTCTTTCGATGCAATCTGATCTGCATCCAAGCATGTATCCAGACTTTGCCTGTACAACCTACGTTGTACGTCATCAGCAACAAAAGTGTTAAAACTACAGTAAATAAATGGCTATATTTTAATACGTAAAGTAGACTTAACATATTAAAATATAGCCATTTGGTTTTGGCAGTGTAGTAACAAAGGCCAGCATTGGCACGGAAAGAGTCTAAGTTCATTCATTTCATGTATGTGTTGTGTTAAATTCTATGATTTTCATTAAAATCATTTTCTTTCACAAAAATCTAGTCTTTATTGAAATCTTTTATTCTGGCTAGTAGTGACAGGGTTGAGAGATTTCAACCAAGACTAGATCTTTGTGAAAAATGATCTCTGTATTTTCTAGGTGTTCTATGATTTGGCTGTGCAAATAATGTCATGTAGCTCATAACTCAACCAATATTGCAGATGTGGCCATAGAGCGTGAGACAGAAGGTGACCTAGTGCTCTCCGACATGGGGCAGGGAGTGCCATTCAGAGCCGGCTGTTTTGACGGAGCCGTCTCAGTGTCCGCTCTGCAGTGGCTCTTCAATGCTGACAAGAAGTCACATAAACCTGTCAAGAGGATGTATACATTCTTTAGCACTTTGTATGCTTCATTGGTATGTGCAATTGAAAAAATGCATCCATAATTAAGTCTTCTCTGACCTATTTATACTATTAACCAAACTATATATTAACCATGTTCTTTGCACCTAAAACCTAATTCAAAAGAATAATGACCTAATCCATTGTATGCCACAATTCCAGACACAATAGAAAGTTGATTATTAGTCACATAGATCTGTGAATCGGCATGTGAGAAATTGTAATAAATTGTAATTACTATTTTAGACTCTTTCTAAACATTCTAGTACCTTTTAAAAATCATTGTGGTCTGGTCTGACTCAATAATCACCTCTTACAAAATAAATTCATATTTTTGGAATATGAACTACTAACTAATAATAAATTTTTTTTTTTTTCCAGTCAAGATCAGCGCGAGCAGTGTTTCAGTTCTACCCTGAGAATGAATCCCAGTTGAATCTCTTGACATCTCAGGCCATGAAGGCAGGCTTCTACGGTGGTGTAGTCATTGACTTCCCAAACTCTGCTAAAGCTAAGAAATTCTTCTTGGTGCTGATGACGGGTGGAGCTGCTCCGTTACCACAAGCTTTAGGTTGGTATTATTTTAAGAACAATCAATAAGCCATTTGTCCTGAACTTTTTGTTAATATGTTGTAATACATTTTTGTAGCTAAAGAATGTCTCAGTTCAGTATGCCTCTTGGCAAAGGCCATTTCTAACATTTTAAGTATAAGTTGCTTATGATTAGGCACACAATAAAGTAGGATATGTGGTAGCTCTAGATTTGAAGTGCACTCTCTTTATTGATATGTATGCATGTCTGCGTGTTCTAGGTTGTTGTCATTAGTAATCTGATAATACTCGCGATACTTGCGCAGCGCTAACACTGTGGAACGCTATACCATTCTGACTCAGCGTTTGAGTCGTGCGCACTGTGGCCCATTTGCCGCTGACCTACGATGTAGGTCGTCAGCATTTAAAGTGTAACTCAATGATAATGATGTTGTTGTATATTACAGGCACAGAAGATAGTGACAACAGTCTTCAAGTTAAATACGCAAGAAGAGAAGCAACTAGAGGCGCTAGAGGCAAACCTCTCAAGAACACAAAGGCTTGGCTCCTAGAGAAGAAGGAACGCAGACGGAAGCAGGGCAAGGAGACTAAACCAGACACCAAATACACTGGCAGGAAGAGAAGTGGCCGGTTTTGAGAGAAAGACCATACTAAGCTAAGAGTGTATTAAATTATTTACTAAGATTATTATAACATATTGTTTCTAAATCGAGTCTTATTTTAACTCTTTTTGATCACATATTTCCATACAGTATCGACACCATCTCCAATAGTTTCTACCGGTCTCATATTGGGCAGCGGGAACCTGCACGCTACTACAACCGTGTCCGTATTCGCTTCCTCAACCAATTTCTTCTCAAATTCCTTCATCATTTGTTCAACACCAAATATCACTATGTTGTTATACGGTTTCAAATCAAACGTCCATAGATTTTTCCTGTAGAACTTTGTACTGCGGCACTTTGGGTCCAGTAAAGCGGCTATTCTTGAGTAATAGACCAGCCATGGATTGAGTTCTACTCCATCAGATTTAAAACCAAGTTTAGCCGTTGTGAACACTATCCTTCCATCTCCGGAGCCTACGTCCAGTAACTTCCCAGTACGACCTCTTAAAGCTCTCGTTACTCCTAACAATTGATCTGTCGTAGCTGGGACGTACGGGAGGCATATTCTTCTAAAAGCTGGTGAAACAAATGGTATGCAGACTATACTGACCCCGACGGCTAAACCGCCGGTTGTGTAAATTAGCGCTTTGCCGATAGAGGAAAGTTTTTGAGAACTTTTTGTCTCAGTAGATTGAAGCAATTCTAATTCCATTTTCACTTTTTTACATTTCGGTCATTTAAAAAATTAGGTTAGGTATTTTTATTTGATTGACTGACATGACAGCACGAAACGAAAGTCGAAACGAAAACAGCTGACTAGGGCTGCCACCTCAAAAAATCGTTTGAGCGCTAGATTCTAACATTTTCGTGCATCGAAAAAGCGATAAATTCCTAAATAATTTTGTCAGTCTTTCCGAAACCCATCTGTCAATTTAACTCAGTCAATTAGTAGTTCCCTAGTAAAATTTGATGATAGCATTTTAAGTAAGTGTTTGTATTTGAATCTTCCGAAACCTACACACTTTATGGACATGTCTTGACCACAATATGTATCATATTTCAATCACGAAATACAGCATATTCAAACAAGAGTACTATTGTTATTTAAAGTTACCTAAAAAAAAGTGCTTGATTCTCAGGTACAGCGCTAATTATACCAAAAAAGCGCTAGATATAGCGCCAAAAGGGCTAAGGTTGCAACACTGCAGCTGACATCAGCCATAGACAAATCCAGATTTTTTAAAATTTAATTCGGATACACCTCAATTTGAACTTTACGTCGCGTTGCTGTGAAACAATATTTTGTAATGGCAACATTTATGGCTTAAAACCCTTGAATCCAGGCCAGATACATCTGTCTGACGTCTCGTCTGTCCTGTCAATTTTTTTTAGTTTTTCCAACGCGAAAGTTCCAGCCGGTTGCTAATTTCATATTTTCACTAAAAACACGATTTCCTGCCCAACATGACTGCCTTCGAAGAGTTTGGGGTGCTTCCCGAACTCGCCAAAGCCATCGACGAGATGGACTGGACGCTACCGACAGACGTTCAAGCCGAAGCCATTCCACTCATCCTAGGAGGTGGAGACGTGCTCATGGCAGCAGAAACCGGCAGTGGAAAGACTGGAGCTTTCTGCTTACCCATTCTACAGATCGTGTGGGAAACTTTGAAAGATATACAGGAAGGAAAAGGTGGCAATAGTAGTGCATTGGTGTTGCAGCATTCGTCGGAATGGACGATGTCATTCTTCGATCGTACGGATGCGCTGGCGGTGACGCCGGACGGGCTGCGGTGTCAGTCGCGGGACCAGAACGGGTGGCATGGCTGCAGGGCTACGAAGGGCGTACATTCGAAGGGTGCTTATTATTATGAAGCTACGGTGACTGATGAAGGCCTGTGCCGCGTTGGATGGTCTACTCAGTCTGTAAGTATGTCTAGAAAATGAAAAATTAGGTACCTGTTGTATTATACGTAGGGTTTTCGATTTCCCAGGATTTCCGAGGTTCCCAGGAGTCTTCAACAGACTGAACCGGATTGGGCCGTTTAGAGCACTAGCACCTAATTGTAGGTATGCTTACATTAAGATTGTTTTTTTTTAAATATTTAAATGAACTAATGAACATGAAATCTTTCGTAGGTAAGTGACCTACTGAATATTATACACAAATATAAAAAAAAAAAAAAAAAAAAACGCTCACAGGCACATACATTGTAATGATCCCAAACTAAGCACTAAAGGCTTATTATGGAAACCATACAACAACGGCAAGAACATATAACATCCATGACCGAACCGGGATTCGAACCCAGGACCCTGGTTTGGCAGTCCGGCGTGGTAACCATTACACCAACCGGGTCGTCGAGATATTATTAACATTGCATCATTATTATGAAATTGTTCAAAAGTTAACTGAACATTCTAAAAGTTCTACCTGCATAATAAATCAAAACCCTCTTAAGAATAAGATCAATCAATCGATCCTCTATCAGTAATAATGCAGAAGCTGAATATCACACTTACCTGAATAAATTATAAAACTAATTTACATTAAAATATATAGGGTCCTTCTTAATATGCTGACACTTTTTAAGGGGATGATCAGACCATTAAACTGAACAACTTTCTCTATGGAACCAACATCAAAATCGCGAAAAAAAAATCTGCCCCTCCATACAAAACTGCAAACCTACTCGAGCCAAATGTATGGGACAGCTGATTTTTTTTTCGCGATTTCGATGTTGGTCCCATAGAGAAAGTTGTTCAGTTTGATGGTCTGATCGTCCCCTTAAAAAAGTGTCAGCATATTAAGTTGGACCCTGTATGTTCCCTTCTTTTTTTAAACTGTTACTTTATTGTCTAAAGATATATCTTTACTTTGTGTGTTTTAGGCAAGGCTAGACCTGGGTACAGACAAACTGGGGTATGGATTTGGAGGGACCGGCAAGAAGTCCAATAACAAACAGTTTGATGACTATGGTTCTGCATTTGGCAAGAATGATGTTATCGGTAAGTATTTTAATCTTAATAAAATTGCAATAAATAAAAATATCCTATAATAATATGAATTGATAGTGTGATCAATTTCTTTTTTTTTTCTGTAGGTAATAAGTTATTACCTATATAATGTCTAACAAAATTAGGTGAAACTATTTTAAGGGGATGATCAGACCATCGAACTGAACAACTTTTTCTATGGGACCAATATCGAAATCGCGAAAGAAAAAAGCAGTTTTTCCACAGTTCCATTCAAACCTTCTCGATCTAAATGTATGGGACCACAGATTTTTTTTTGCGATTTCGATATTGGTCCCATAGAAAAAGTTGTTCAGTTTGATGGTCTGATCATCCCCTTAAAATAGTTTCATCTAATTTTGTTAGACCTTATATATGAATGAATTTTTTATTTTCTAGAACATACTTCTGTTTGAATTTGCAGATAAATACAAGGTCCAAAATAAAATTTTTAGGGGATAATCAGACCATAAAACAGTAGGGAACCAGGGTGAGTTTCATCTTGTGCATCATCGTGCCTGTGGTCTAGTGCCCGGTGAGGGCTCCCATGATGGCACAAGCTTTGCTCCTGCTGTTGTTCAGTATGAACTTTGGAATTTGTGTTGTTGGACCAGTAAGCTCTTCCTGGTGTTTTTGATGTGTCTTTCAACCTCCTCAGCAACCTCCTCGGATAATATAGTCGTCAGCATATGCTATGCTTTCAGCCTCCTTATCCTGCCTATTCTCGAAAGAGACTTGTTAAATAGTACAGCATTATAATTGAAGGTTGTCTGCTGAACCTGAACAATGGTGAGATCCGATACACCAAGAATGGGGAAGACCTTGGAGTAGCGTTCAAGATCAACCAACCACGCCTTTCCGACTGCTACTTCCCCGCCGTAGTACTCAAAAATGCTGAGATGAGCTTCAATTTTGGTGCTACACCATTCAAGGTACACAACTTTTTTCGTTTTTAGAAGTTACATTTACTATGCGTAATATTAATTTGGATTACACGACAGACTCATTTATTAATATACAATACGGCAAAACAGCTAAAGTAAGATTAAAGAGTTAATTAGGTATGAACATTTTAGTTTGTAGTTACGTTTAAAGGGATGGCGATTTTAATTTGATGTTAATACAGGATGTAAGCTGGGATGCAGCTGAGCGCATTTAGTATGAAAAGTACAAATTTTTTTACTAATTTCCTATTTAATACCTACCGTTCTCCAAGAAATAGAGCGGCACAAACTAAAATACAAAGAGCGGCTAAGAAGTCACCCAAACAAGCTCGCCAACTCGCTGCTACAACCAGCAACAATAAAAGACTAAAGCAGAGTCATGTGCTCTCGAACTAAAGGAGGGTAGGGCGCTGGCCCTGTCACTCTTAAAAGCATTTCAATCTCCAATCAACTCATCTGATTATAGTCTTTCGACTGATGGCAGATACAAGCACAAGAAAAAAAAAAAAAAATCCTATAGGTTTCTTGGGGAAAGTTGTTCAGTAAAATGAGTGAACTTGAACACTTACACCCTGTAAAATGAAGAAAATGCTCCAAGATTTGGGTACTCACTTAAACTTGTTTATGTTCTTTTAATTATGAAGTACTATGTTTCCATATAAATTAACTGCTAAAGTAAAGTGTTTTCCAGCATTTACCACAAGGCTTCGTGGGCCTCAGTGGAGCACCAAAGGAGAATGTGAAGATAAACAATGTGACCGCGGGCGCCGCCCCGGAGTTGAAACAAGTCAACAACGCACCCCAGGCCATCATTATTGAGGTAATAGACATCTTTTAATTACTTCTAATTGTCAAAATAATAGTAACATAGTGTAATTAAGCTAGTGAGCGCGCTCGGCGGTCGCGACAGGACAATCGTGTGCGGTGAGCGGGGGCCGGGGGGAGCGTGTCCTAGTACGTGCCGGTACCGACTTACCTGCGCGCGCGGTACCGACTTATCCGGTGCCCCGTCCCCCGAGCATAAACCAGAGCGCGCACACTATATGATATTTAAGCTATGACAGTAGGCATCCGGAATGTGTTTCAGCCATATACTACGATTTTTTTTTCGTTTGCGCTGGTAGACGAAACATCAGTGTAACCGCGTATGAGATAGCGATAGTCATAAAATCCAATACAATTTGTATGAAGCTAAATGTCTGACTCCGGAGTCAGACAGCCGTCGTAGAACAAAAAAGTGGTTCCGTCGATAAAGACAGCAATAAGTAGCGATCTCCTTTTTTACCTACAGCGAATTTGCTATGTGGATCTCTTACTGAGTGAATATGATAATAAAACACGTGCTTTTGGACTATTTGGTACCGTGACCCTTCCTTCTAGTACCTTCTCTTTCTACGGTTTCAGCCGAAATAGAAGAACAACAAAACTGAAAAGTTTTATTTCTTCCCACTATGGGCCAGAACATTTTTTCACTGCCAAACCATTATCGACTTTGCGTGCGTTGAAATAACATCAAAAATCATTTAAAACAAGTACAGTTTTCCTTACAAAACTATTAATCTATAATATAACTAAGAGAGGCAAAAGGTCGAGGCTTAGCTTGTGCTGACACAGGGGTGAACTCACTCAGCACTGATTCACAGGCATTCCCTTCTCCCTAGGGTATTAAGTGGGAGATGAAGAAATGGGCACTGGTGGATAATATATCTTCCTTTTTTTTTTTTTTTTTAAAGGCCATATCGCATGATTTTTGAGCGTAGGCGTCGCAAACGATATAATTGCGACATCGCCGCGATATTTCTTACATTAGGGTTGGGACACATCTACCGAGACGGCGACCGACGGCCGGCTCATACAAAAATGTAATTTAGTATGGGAAGCTGTACGCCGTCGACGTGGCGACAACGGTCGCCATCGACAGATGTGTCTCATCTCAACCCTAAATCAGAGTCGCGGAGATAGCAACTGCGGTGGAGTTGCGACATCGCTTATGCTCAAAAATCGTATGTATGATATGTCTCTAATCTATACTATCATAGACCATATTGTATGAAATGATCAACAGCCCTCACGCGAGTTAGCAGAACAGACATACAACCAAATCACGAAGTTCAAGAATCACCTGGAAAACCCAAAGGTTCGGGAGCTACTTGTCGTGGGCGGAGTCAACGTGAAGGATCAGATCGCTCAACTGAATTCCGGAGTAGACATAGTTGTCGGTACACCGGGACGATTGGAGGATCTCATTCAGGGAGGTAGGTATGAAGCAAAATGGCTGATAATACTTTTTACTGGTCAGAAAATTATTTCACCGAATCTAATACTTTTATATTATTGTTTTTCTACATTGCACGCTTGAAATAGTGTGACCATTAGCGCTAAACCGCGCCTTACCGCCTGGCCACGGGACAGGGCGACCGGCGGCGCGTCTTGCGATTTTTGAATACACTGCCTACGCGCCGCTGCGTGCTTGCGTAATTGTAGGGACACAACGCTCAGTGTATTCTAAAATCGCAATTCGCGCCGCCGGTCGCCCTGTCCCGTGGCCAGGCGGTTAGGAAGGTGCGCGGCGAGACGGGGCGGAGGGTGGAGAACCCCGCTCAATTCGGTCAGTCAGAGTGGAGCGGGGTGCTCCGCTCCCCGTCTAGCCGCGCACCTTCCTAATACCACAGAACATTAAATGAATAATAGTTAGAAGTGGTCTAATGCACAGCTAATTATGTAAATCAGACAATAAGTGTTGTCGAATTCTCACAATAAGGTTTCACAATTTGAATAAGGATTTAAACATTAGCACCATAATGTTGATTATTGTATAAAACTTTGCAAAAAAATGACAACTTTGACTTTTGTATGCGCCTTTGCAATCGCTAATGGCGCGCGGAATCCAAGGCACTTTAAAATAAGTGTAAGTGTTTTCTACGAATCAAACTAGCGTTGTGGGTCCAAGTCCCACGCCCTAAATGAATAAATCGGCAATGTTCTCTGTAATACCAGGGTACTTAGCTCTCACGCACTGTCGTTTCTTCGTGCTGGACGAGGCGGACGGGCTCCTGAAGGCGGGCTACAACGACATGATCGAGCGCCTGCACCGGCAGATACCCAAGATCACGTCCGACGGCCGCAGGCTTCAGATGGTCGTCTGCTCCGCCACGCTCCACGCTTTCGAAGTTAAGAAAATGGCGGTACGTTTGATAACATGTTCATTTGTTTTTATTAACGAATTAGCGCCTGTTCACGGCTCGTAGTTAAAATCATACATACATATACCAAAAGTATACACATAATATTTTTACTTTGATTATTTATTAAAAGGACTAGCCTTGCGGTAGCATTTCCCCTCTGTCACATTATAAAAAAACAATTGATCATGTGCATGTACGCACGGCGATAGATTAACCTACCCATAGTTGGACCTTATGTCCATGAACATAGAGTTCAACTACGCCACAGGCACGATGATGCACAAGATGAAACTCGCCCTTGATCCCAGCTGCCGAGCGTGTGGAGAAGATGAGGAGACCATGGAACACATCCTTTGTGACTGTGATGTTTTGGCGGCAAAACGTATGAACCTCCTCGGAGATGGATACCCAAAACCGGGTGATCTTATGTTTCTTCCTCTCAATGGTATCGCCTCCTTCATTGACCATGTATTTGAAGGGTGAAGAAAGCAAAAAGTATTGGGGCTAACACAAAAGATCCCACTGGGTCGAAGTGTTGCTGGCTTGCCAGCCCCCACAACAAGATAAGATAAGATGGGTAGATTGATCTGACGCCGTGTGTACATTCAATGTTATACCTTATCACTAAACGAGACAGCGTATAATTGCGTAACAATAAATTCTAACTTAGAACTTTTGGGGTTCACCGAGACTACGTTTCATGATTTTTAACTTTCAAAATTAGAATCTAAAGTTATGGGGAATAAAATCCATAGTTGCTGATTTCATGTTACCTCGCCCCGCGCAAAAAGTGGCAGAAATGTTTGCTAGTCGAATTACACGCGTAACTATAGTCCTCATATAAGTAGTCAAAGGGTTTGAGCATATTTAGAGTTTCAGCATAACATCGTTAATGTGTCGTTTCACCCACAAAATTTTTGAAAGAAAAATTATCTTATCGAACACTGGTCCAATAGCTCAGTCGGTACGGTGCCTGCTGTGCCGAGTCACGGGTTTGAATACCGTAGGGGGCAAATATTTGTTGAACATGAATGTACTGTTAAATTACAGTGCCCTTACAGGGCTCAAAGACTCAAGAGGTGAACTGAGGTGATCCTAAGACCAATTCATCAATAACACTTGATAACACTAAGATTACCTTTATCAGGAGAAACTGATGCACTTCCCCACGTGGGTCGACCTGAAGGGAGAAGACGCGGTTCCTGAGACCGTGCACCACGTTGTTGTGATCGCGGATCCTCAGAAAGACAGATCCTGGGAGGCGTTACGAAAGTATGTGCTCTATTTGTATTATTGTAGAGTTCCTAAGTCCACATTCCCAGGAGTTATAACTGGCTAGTCATTGGCCGCGCGTTGGTTAGGCTAATCCGGTATCTTTTTTAAGCAATAAAACCTTTTGCCAGCGTCTTCGTCCGCACCACCGGTCCCTGTCATCATAGCGAGATAAAATATATACAAGTTTTTAAATCTAATCATAAGATTAAATAAAAAAAAGGTTCATCAAAGTCGGTCCAGTTGTTTTTGCGTGATGCTCAAACAAACAAACAGACATATTTGGAGTCAGTAACCCCTTAACACCATATAATAATATAATAACCTTATAATAATAACCTTTTTTTTTGTAAATATTTTATTACACACTTTTGACACAGGGACATTTATGTTACTATATATTTTTATATTTATGTTACAGTTTTATAATAAGAGTCCTTCAACAAAATGTTTTTTCAGGCACATTCAAACAGACGGCGTGCACTCAAAGGACAATATTAGAAGCGGCAACACAACTCCTGAAACCCTGTCTGAAGCCATCAAGCTCCTTAAGGGAGAGTACTGTATCAAGGCCATAAGAGAACACAAGATGGACAGGTCATTATAAACCTTATTACTTTGACACTAGGCTCAATAACTTTGATGCTAGGGCCTAAGCTCATATTCAGTTATAAGGATCGTGACAACTATTTGATTAAACAATGTATCTGAGTTTAATTAACGCTCAATGCAGATCTATATCCTACGCAATATGATAACATGTTATAATATAAAGCTTAATATATTTCGGCTCTCCTTCGTAACTTTATTAAAAACTAGATTTTGAACCCCTTTGTCAGCACTCATCATATCTTATAAGGATCGATAGATTACACTGTCCAACTTTTATCGAAATCGATTCAGAAATTTAAATAATGTGTGCAAGCCATTGAATTAGAACACTATGGAAGATGGGTCCACGCTCAAAAGTGTCCGAACCAAAAGAAGTGTACATTTCAAAAAGGCACTGTAGTCTCTTGCCAGTCTTTGTTTGGTCGTCTAAGCACGCGCGAGTTCATGATGGCGTACTGTGTTGTAAAAACATGTAAAAACTACCAAAGAAAAGTGAAAAAATGTGATGGTGTATACTATTTTCAGTAAGCAAACTATTATTTTATCATTTAGAAGCATTTAGAAGTATCATTTTGTTTACGAACATATTTAATTTTTATTTTATTTATTGATTATCTGTCATCGCGTCCGCCATTAGGTCTTTCATGTTTGATGTTCATTTTCACCTCCAGTCGAAGCTGCATATGGTGTTAAGTAGGTGTAAGCAAAATTAACCCTTGTTCTAGCTAGCTTCATACGATTTCAATTGCAATGTTTTCAGTTTGTTTTCCTTATTATGCATACCAATATTTTTTATAAGGTTAGTTTGGGACACTTTTATCGAGAATTTTGTACTAGACCCTGTGTCCATAGAGTTCTAGGTCGATGGTGCAAGCCTTTGGAATATTTAGGTATCTACTTTGAGTTATTTCTTGTTATCATAATCAATCAAGTCTAAGTAAATTTTTTGTCACGATTGGCCACCCAAAATATCTGGCCGCCGCCCTAGGCCCTGGCCTACTGGGCCTTAGGGCAAATCCGCCACGTGTAATATTTTATTGTAAATATTATCTTCATTGTAGACACAATTCTGTTACAGATTTATGATAGTGTAGTGTAGATTATTTAAATGGAAATCTTTTAAATATTATTCACAGAGCCATAATCTTCTGCCGCACAAAGTTGGACTGTGACAACTTGGAGCGTTACTTCAAAACGTTCGGCAGCGAGTTCCCGTGCGTCTGCCTCCACGGGGACCGCAAGCCCCAGGAGCGCAAGGGCAACCTGGAGAAGTTCAAGCAGAGCCAGGTCAAGTTCCTCATCTGCACCGACGTGGCGGCCAGGGGCATCGACATAGGAGGCCTGCCGTTTAGTTAGTACTGTTTTATACTGCTATAATAAATAATAATGAATATCTTGGAAAGTGTCACACAAATTATCTAGTCACATTTAAAGTTACAGATCTAGCCTGGACTTGTATTATGATAACTAACGATATAGAATACATATCTCGTAGATACAAACATCCATGACTCGGGTACAAATATTCATATTCGTCATACAAATATTTGTCCCTTACGGGATTAGAACCCGCGACCCCTGGCACAGCAGGCAGGTTCACTACAGACTGTGCTGTCGATCGGGCCGTCAAGATCCGTATAGATCGTTAGCGGAAATTTGGTTTTTGGCTGACGATTTTTTTCGACGTTGTCTCCATAGTTTAATGTAGTTCAGTTTGATGGTCTAAACCACCCCTTTAAATATAAGTAGGGTGTTTTGTTACACCTTGTATGACAGATTTTGTGAAAACTTCATTAGCGCGATGTAGGACACATATCTCGTTCTTACGCACCTGCGGACGTAATGTAGTGTCTCTCTTGCACGCTTGTTATGTTTATGTGGAACCATAAACATAACATACTATCGTAATAGACCAACACAGTGTGCGAATGAGATTCCGATCTTAATGAAAGAACCTACGAGTGCGAAAGAGATTATAATATAATAGCCGTAAAACCACTTTGAAACAATTTCGTTACTTTTAGTCACCTGTATAAAATTTATCACATATAGACATTTCGGTTTCGGTGACGCGATTATGAGGAGATTGTTTAGTATATTATGTTTATGTGTGGAACACATGCACGCAGAACACAGTAGGAACACAGCCTGTCTATGTTGATACGAGTATGGTACATCTCCTGGCGTCACTAACTATGTACTGCGTACTCGACTGTTTTTCAGTTCTCCTAACCCTAAAAAACTCTTACATCGTTCAACCCACAGTGATAAACGTGACCCTCCCCGACGAGAAGTCCAACTACGTGCACCGGATCGGTCGCGTCGGCCGCGCCGAGCGCATGGGGCTCGCCATCAGCATAGTCTCCTCCGTGCCGGAGAAGGTGTGGTACCACGGCGAGTGGTGCTCCTCGCGCGGCCGCAACTGCTGGAACACGAACCTGATTGACGACAGGCCCAAGGGATGCTGCATGTGGTACAATGAGCCGCAGGTGAGGTTATAGTTTTTATAGACTCGTCAGAAACTAATCAGAAGGGCGTTTCTATTGTTTGTATGTCTAATCATCATAATACAAGACCAAGCTAGATTCTGGTACTTACTTTAAATGTGACTAGATAATTTGTGTGACAATGTCCAAGATATTTATTTATTTCATTTACAAGATCGGAAACGTATTATAATTGTATTTCTCGTAGGAAATTTTTAAGTAATATTTATTTTGTATCTCTGATCCTGATCAATGATCATCATCAATCAATCAATCAAATATACTTTATTCACAAAAATATAAACAGTAAAAATAATAGTAATCAGATCTATTGTGTCAGTAGTAATTATATGTATTGTCTGAAAGTATATTTCTCTACAGAAGCCTGTGGGTCGCGTGCTCTGAAAATTATCAAGATAAACAGCTTTGGTTCGATCCCCGTCCACTCGTACCTATGTGTTTTTCGGAATTTATGTACAATTTGTAACACCACAGGCTTTTCGGTGAAAGAAAACATCGTGAGGAAACCTGCATGCTTCAATTTCGAGGCATGTATTGTACCCACTGTCCATTATAAGTGGCGACGGGCTCACCCCCCGTCACACTGGACAGACTAACGGTACTACTGGTGAAACGTGGATATTCTGAGGTTTCAGAATATCTCTGACACCCCCTCGGGGAATATAGTGAGCATATGCTTATATGCTAAAATGTAAATTGAAATTGTTCACAGTACTTGGGTGACATAGAAGAGCATTTGAACATAACGATCCAGCAGGTCGAGCCGAACATGAAGGTGCCCATGGACGAGTTCGACGGCAAGGTCGTCTACGGACAGAAGAGAAAACAATTGGGCTCCGGATACCAGGTGATTGTTTACTTTACCCGTGGCTGCGTTTCGACCAGAGACGTGCGAGGTAGCGGTGAGCGAGGAAACAATCCGCCAATAGCGCGCTCGCTCGATCACGTCATTGGGAAATTGAAGCACTATCATTGGCAATCTTGAGCAATCTGGTTCCTTTTTAGAATGGGCCACCCTCGAAGCAATTGGACCACTTATTTCTTCCCGTGAATGCTGTTTGAGGCACTTTTTTAAGCATTGTTTTAGGGTTAAGCCTGATCTAGCAGCACGGAATCATATTTTTCACGCTCTATCCTTTTCTATCGCTCAGGAACGTCATTTGGTAGAGCGAGAAAGATAGCGGGAATGCAGCACCGGCAGTGCTGCGACCCTAAGGGTGCCTGTCCATTGACGTGGAGATAGGCGGCGGAACGGAGAAACTGAGTTACAGGCACCCTTACTGGGTTGATACCGATATTGATGGAGCGTTCATGCTTTATCTAAAATGTAATATATTAGTGAAAGACAAAACTTATGTTTAGATCGTATCCATCATTATTTGCAGTCTTGTTTCCCACTTCTAATTTGTATTACATCATTTTTAGGATCATGTAACCCAGATGGCGCCAGTGGTGCGATCCCTGCAGGAATTGGAGTCGCAGGCGCAACTATACTATCTCAAAATGCATCATAACGTGGCAGTTGCGTAAAACTATTTATTGTGTAACTTAATTATATCCAAATTAGATCTAAATAAAATTACAGACTGATATGATTTGTGTATTATTTAATACTTACACAACTTATCCAAGTACTGCTAAGTACCGAAATATTTGTCAGTAGGCTGTCCGCAACAATACCTTGATTTCGACCACACAGGGGTGCGTTCAGAACCTACGCCCAGAGTGCAACTTTTCGCGGTACTTCCTCGTGGACCCACTAATTTGTCCCACTGTTTATTATCAAATTTATTTGTTTTATTAGTTTAATATTCATAATACAGTTATATTAAAAATTTAATTCCGTTAATGTTTGTCCTTTAAAGTCAGATAACGAATTGTTATATTTTGGAACATAGTAGTGGGTCCACGAGGAACAAGGTTTCCTCGTGGACCCACCAGTGGGACAAATTAGTGGGTCCACGAGGAAGTACCGACTTTTCGCACTAACGCCGTTCCGAGGCTCGGTGAAAAGCGTTCTAGCCATAAGAGCGAGCGAGAAGAACGACCGCACCCAAAGGTTCTGAACGCAGCCCTGCCTATGGATGAAGTGAAAGCATTCTTCGAGACTACATAGAGAGGGTCCGTTGCGTTAGAATCAGCGCACACCTAGCATCAAAATACGCAAGAGATAAGTTTCCTGTGGCATATGCTCGAGCACGCTATTTTCTAATCTATTTTAGTATTTTTAGTTCAAATTAAAGATTGAAAAATTAAGTCTCTGGCGGGCGTGAACCCGCAGTCTTCCAAACCGGGTATTGCTTTCATCCAATTTAGCCACCGAGCGTGGGCTCGAGACGCCAGAGAACGAAATTCTTTAACATATTCCGTCTTAAGGCTAGGTTATCCCAGTGCAAGCGTCTCTTTCTTGCAAGCATAAGTTTACAATTAGCCATCCCGCTCCAATTGAAAGCAGGATCGCAAAAAAAAACGTTTTTCGTCAATATCTTTGCTCATGGCAGTTTCTAAGCTAAAAATTCTTCTGAGTTCAATAGAAATATTTAATGTATTTAGTTAAGTACAAGAATAAAAAGTTAAATATCAGCAGTTTAATCATAGTATTGAAAAAACATAACAAAAAGGGGTAACTTTGGGATGTTTTTCTATCTAGTAAACTTAATCTAATCGTGTAATTGAGAACAGTCGCCCATCCGCCCGATCCTTAAATAAGACATAATTTAATTTCAGACTTTAAAACACAGTTTAAAACACTTTCGTTCGTGTTCAAAAAACGGCCTCGACGGGATAACAGCGTCTTAAGCAGTGGTTCCCAAACTTTTTCGACAAAGGACTACTTTGATTGTTTGGACAAAAGCAATTCCGGTAATGGAAGCAATGGAAGATTGCGGGTTCAAGTCCCGCCCGCCCTGGACTTTATTTTTAAATCTTTAATTTGATTTGAGATAACTAAAATGATAACTTTGTACTTGTCTATTATGCTGTATTCATCTGTATTTCCGTGTGTACAATAAAGTGTAAATAAATAAAATAAACTTCATCCAATTGTAGATATTAGACTTGAAATAGCTCAAAATGGCTGCAACATGTTTATAATCAATAATGTTTGATATTTTGTAATCAACTCCAATATCTTAAAATAGTATCTGCTAACATTAAGGCCGCGTACAGACGACTCGCGCCCGCCACGCGCTCTCCCCGAGGCCTAAAAATGGATGCTTGCAATTTGAGTCTTATGACACGATAATAAATCTCGTATTGTAATTTGAGGGAGCACCCGCCCCACACCGGCTGCGGGGCGGGCGCGTGGTGGGCGCGTGGCGGGCGCGGGTGCTCCCCCAAAATACAATACGAGATTTATTATCGTGTCATAAGACTCAAATTGCAAGCAATGCATTTTTAGGCCGCGGGGTGAGCGCGGGATGAGCGCGGGACGGGCGCGGGGCGTGCGCGGGTCGTTTGAATACGGCCTTACTTCTGACTGCAAGGTACCAGACTCCAGCTTGACCCCTCTAGAATCGCGTGGTAAAGTGTAATGACTCCCTTGCTCTCACTCTTATTCATGAGAAAATACCTGCAAAGGAACTTAAACTGGTTATGAAACATGTGCAAACAGATTAATGTCCATATACCTTCCCTTTTTAGGGTTCCTTATCCAATTGAAATAGAGTTGTAAATATGTGTCAATATTTAAAACTCTATTTCAATTGGATAAGGACGACATTTCATTGGGCACTGGAGGATGGTCGAGCAGTTCTCCGCCAAATGTGCGCTGACCCTTAGGGTTGAACCTCATCTGCCAGCACCCCACCGCATTTTTCCGTCGCTCCATCCTTTTCTGTCACTCAGGAACGGCGTTTGCTAGAGTAAATAAGATAGCGGGAACGCGACCGCACCGGCAGTGCTTTCTTACCTTTTTCGCTCTAGCAAATGACGTTCCTGAGCGAGAGAAAAGGATAGAGCGTGAACAAATTCTATGCGGTGCTGCCAGATGTGGTTCAACCCTTAAGCGGACCACGCACATGGTAAGAGAGAAATATAGGGTAAAATGAGAGTCAAAAATCAAAGTTCATTATTTTTATATTTCACTCAATTCTCAATCGCTACTAATCATTAAGGGCAGTGCATGACGGCCCGAGTTCCCAAAATAAATTATTAAGTCTCACAAGACAGCTATTCAGACAAAATAGCCGTAAACAATACTGTTTCATGTTATTGAAGTTCGTTAGTTGCTATTATCCTATTTATAGACCAGGAGCCACTGCAAAAATACATACATCGGTCGATACAACAATACATTTGCTTTAAGGAATGACAGAAGCAGTTTCAGTCTTTCCAGCGTTGTCTCCTAGCCTATCAAGTCTTTGAACAATTTTGTAGAGTATTGCAATAATCAGTTTAGCTATAAAAATAGTTTCATTACAAAAGACAGTTGGCGTTACGATAAAAGAAAAATATTCCATTGGTAGGGTCTACAAAAACGTATCCTGTAATTTGAAATTGACTTCTCTGAATAATAACATTAATGTGCATTGTAGTGTCTTACTATGTTTATACATTTTAAACTTATAATAGCTTACATCTATAAATCGTTATTTTTTAAACAACATAAGCACTAACAAACACATTTTGGCCCATATATTAGTGCAAAATTATTATGAAAATCATATCTATTTACGTTAAACATATTGTCGTTTTGATAATTTATTACAATATAATAAAAAAACATTTCGTAATTCAACCCAGATTCATAAAAAACGAATGTAAAATAAATGATTTTTTTTAATATATTACTTTGTTATCATTTAATTATCCTAGCTCTTGAAAAGGATTTACGATACATTACAATTATTAATCTACAGTTTAGATAATTTCATACAGAATTCATTGAAAGTTTAGTAAAAATATAAGCCGTTGGAGGGGTAAGTATATATTAACAACTATGTATTATGCTGAACAGTTAGGAGTTTAGGAAATCACACAAGGCATTAGTATTATTTATTTAGAAGTAGGAACTACGAAAGCAATACTATTTATAGCGATTATAATATTGCTGGGATCTTAGGCCAAAACAAAGTTATAAACAAGAACTAAAAGAGACAGGCAGGTATATCAATTCAGAAAGAAAACAAGTTCAATTAAAACAATTTCCCACCCGACCTAGTAGCACTTGGTCCAATACGCATTTCGGCCAAAACGCAGTTCGACCATACGCATTTCGTCAAGTAAGCATTTTGTCAAAGTAGGAAAGTTAGGAAATAAAAAATGCGCTGTAACAATTACTTTTAACCGACTTAAAAAAAAAAGAGGTTATCAATTTGTCGTATGCCACTAAATAAGGTCTAATAAAATTAGGTGACACTATTTTAAGGGAATGATCAGACCATCAAACTGAACAACTTTCTCTATGGGACCAATATTGAAATCGCGATAAAAAAATCTGCTTTCCCATACATTTAGGTGGATTAGGTTTGTATGGAACCGCTATTTTTTTTCGCGATTTCGATATTGGTCCCAGAAAGTTGTTCAGTTTGATGGTCTGATCATCTCCTTAAAATAGGAAGAGCTAATTTTGTTAGACCTTATATAGCGAATCATTTATTTGTGTGCAACAATATGTCACGAAATATAAATAAAATCTTACCTTGGCCTAAAATCCAACACCATTAGCCTATACTACATAGAAATTTGTAAACCAAGTGCACGATCGGTACAATAATATCACTACCCTCTAAGGTTTGTCATCCGTTAAATTAGAAACATAAGTGGGATTTTCTTTCCATCAGTTCCATATAGTTTTCCAAAGATCAACAGAAATGAAAACTTATTATATTATTAGTATTTCAACGAACAACAAACCTTCTTGCTATTAACAACGACAATAATAAAATATGAATTACTCGGTGAACACGCTACCAGCGGCACCACATATTTTACACTAATTTTATAAGATACCATATAAAATTTCTTATTCAATAAATTGTCCTAGTTCAAAGGTATCAAATTTAATTTTGTGCGTTCCCCGACAAAAAAAAGCTATCTAACAATAGAACACATTGTGAGTCGCCTAAAATTTGGGCAAAATTCTAATCTGTTAATAAGTAGGGGTTGAACTACACATGGCCGCCCGTGATCGCACTTTTCCGTCGCTCCATCCTTTTCTGTCACTCAGGAACGTCATTTGCTAGAGCATATAAGATAGACGGAACGCGATCGCGTGCGAGCGCACGCCGAAGGCTGGAGCGACGGAAAAGTGCGATCGCGTGCGGCCATGTGTAGTTCAACCCTAAGAATCTACTAATTAATAAGTCATTTTGGGAACGCACTATAGGGCACACAATGCCGTCATTTCAAGAATAGTCAAGACAAGTCAATATATTTCTCATAGGTTTTAACTTGAAGACCAAACCTATTCTGGTACTTCAAATATTTGGCTCTTTTATATCCTGTTCAGCACAGCTAGCATGCCATCCACGAAAAAGCGTTTAAACGAGAAAACCGTCATGCGCACTCTTTCTGGCATGCATTAAATAATAAGGAGGCACATCTCGATTTTTATCGTTTTCTCGGGGTTGGCATGCGAGGCCTACAGGATTAACAAAGTATGTCCGTGGAAGAGTATCAGTAGTTAGGGATATCTCTTTTAGAGTTTAATTGTCCACCTTTACCAACCTATGTTAACTTCATATCTTTCTTTCTCTCTCGTCATTTACTAATTGTGGATGCAGTTTATCACACATATGCTTATAATCACTAATCTAGTCTCGTGAATAGACTTTTAAATATCTCTTTTCTATGGAAATGCACGGAGATCTATATTTAGGGCTCCACCCTTTATCTCTAATGTCATTGAGTAGCGTCTTCAGTAGGTAAATTCTGAATATCTGCCCACCTTGTAACATGAACATCTTTTAAAACCACGAAGTATTTATTAACAATTTCGAAGTGGATCGTTAAAATATAATGTAATGAGATGTTTTAGTAACTTGTTAATACGGACTTGAAAAAAAGGCGGACGTAATATGACACTAAAAAGATGTGAAGCATACAAGGTCCTACATATTCGTTTGTTCTACAAGGGACCTACACTCACGCAAATGCATCAGTTCTAGGCTTAGGTCCTACAACCCACCACCATTTTGTACCGCGCGACAGCGCGTCAGCACGCACACAATAATAAATGGGTGCTTCACTCGTGATTAGACGAGATTACATCCGGTTTTTTTTCAGGTCCGTGCTTGTTAAGTGAAATCAATTTTTTGATATTTCGGTGGGCAATTTACGGCACTTCGCTTTATAATATTCTAGTTTTTTTTTAGATAATATTTTGGACTTTGGATTTTAGGACTCAAAACACAAATAAGCTGTCATAGCACACTGAGCAATTGTTACAACCTCGCGTCTTTCTGTGTTAACTTATCAATTAAAATTAAAACCTACAGATAAATAGGACTATTCGAGTTCGTTTGAACACTATTTCTGGATTCATTTGTGTTCGTGGCTGTCAAAGCATTCAGTTCATAGCACGTAAAATAATAGAGAAAACAGCCACTGCATGCTATACCTTGGACGTCACATCTTGTAATGGTAAGTAAGCAAACATTAAGCAAATTGTTTAATGCTGACACTTCGCATGGCGTATTTTGGAAAATATCACACATGACAAATACATGTTTCCTGGCGTCTGTTTCGACGCATATAAAAGGACCCCGTCACACTGGACAGAGTTCCGGTACTACTGGTGAAACGTGGATGTTCTGAGGTTTCAGAATATCTCTGACTGCCTCGGGGAATATAGTCGTGAGCATATGCTTATGCTGATAAAAGGCCTGAAATAGGCACTTTTTTTAAATTGCCTATTTTCACGTAAAAACGCGTATTTGTCTTGGATGATATTTGCCAAATATGCCATGTGAAGTGCCACCATAAGAAAGATAAACATGAAAGTGAATTTTGCAATTTATTTTATATATAAAAATATATGCGATTTTTGAATCTCATTCGGTGAGCTCAGCAGTTGAAAATGTCAAATTACTATGGAGATATGCATCTTTCTACAGCGGATTTGACTCTCAAAAATCCGCTGTAGAAAGATGCATATCTCCATACTAATCAGTTGACATTTTCAACTGCTGAGCTCACCGAATGAGATTCAAAATTCGCACTCCAGCTCGGAACTAACGTTTTTATAAAGAGTTTTTTTCAAAACCATTGTCATGATATGGGATCATTTGATATGTAATATGATAAGATACAAGCTTTTATATTTTGTAAAAGAAAGTATAAAATGCATTTAGGAATACTCAAGTTGTCCCGCGCGTCTTTAGTACATAAAACGAAACGCTCGCTCGTTCGCATTCATCTTGATGCTCACGTTATAGTTTACAGTACAGTGAAAATAAAATATATACCTAATATCTGTAATAAAAATACGAGCGGACACCTGAACATACATCAAATATTTGAAATATATGAAAGAATTAATACCTTTGCGTGTAAAAGGAGATTCTTTCATAAAGCATTACAAAAGTCACTTTCGTGTAACCTAAAGAAAACAATTCGCAATCTTACTAATATCCATATTTATTTTCTGAATTCTGTTTGTGTTAATAACCTTACAAATTAATTTAATCGTCGTAATTCATCGCCGAACAACCCTCATCCATATTACGAGTGGCATAAGGCAGTTTTTCTGAACCATTCACCCTGTTCACGTACTCAAAACTAGTGTTAGGCCACTTGTCTCACTACTTAACAATACAGTTCATAATAATGTCCAAACTTGAAACAGAATTATAACAAACAAACTTCATGATAACTAAGGCTAAATTAATAAATAATGCTTAGAAGTCCAATTGAGATTTCTGGAAGCATACCTGTGGACAACATCGGTTTAATTATTACCACTGGGAATTATGGATACTTGGATATTCCATTCAAGTTACCTCCTTGCATTATGTATAGAGCATAATGTGAAATCCCCTTTAGTAATTCACATCTTGGACACATACACTCAGTTGCAGAAACGCTCATTAAAATTAATCCTCCATTAAATCTCTTGCTAGCTTTTACTACGTCAGCAAACCTATCCTGACCAAGCTACCAAGTTTGTGGTGGCGGCTGAACGATCCCCCACAGCGGTGTGGTAGGCTCCGCAAGGAGCCGCCTGGCTCGCGACCACCCTCCTGCCGGAGTCTGGCGCCAAGCAGCTTGCTGCGTTCCGTCAGTGTGCAGGAGTGCCAGTGCACTTCTGGGTAAGCTCGCTACATCTTCGACCCCATCTTTGTCCTGAGGACTAGATTGAGGTCAAGAGCAAACCCATCTATAGTAAAATAAAAAAAAAGCAAGACAAAAAGTGACGGAAAGATTTAATGGAGGATTAACTTTAATGAGCGTTTCTGCAACTGTAACTGCATAGCTGTCATTTCATACTTTAAAAGAAGAGGTAACCATGTGATACTGAGTGGTTGCGATCGAGACAGAAATACGCCATTGCCTACATTTTACGCCACGCTTCCTACCAGAGGGCGTGAGGTTAAAATTGGTGGAGGACACTGTTTGTAGCACAAGATACTCTGGTAATACCGCTGTAGCCAACCCGAAATTTCTATTAGTTTAGTAGTTTCTTAGCACAAGACACGCTAGCATAATTTTGGTCTCTATTGGATGTCATTCAGTTCAGTGTCATCTTGTAGTATATCACGTGCATGTTTGTACACAGTTAATAAAGGAGCTTTCAAATACATTGTACAAACATAAATCAGAATGATAAGTGTAGAGTGTCAAAACGCAGTGATCAGTGACGACGGACGCGTCGTAGCTATGCGTAGTGGCTATAATGAACTGTGCAGTCAGCTGCCGTGAAGTGCACGAGATACGCCTGAATAACCTCCCTAGGCACTTGTTTATGTGTTTAAGGGTCTTTTAGTCGCATAAATAATGTCGTTACAAACACGCGACAAGAGAATAAGAAAATGAATGCGTCAAACTTGTTTAAATGAAGATTGTGCGCTAATGCCATGGGCCCATGGAAAATTTTTCTAAGATATGAATTTCCAGGGTCTGTTACCATCCCTATTTTATAATAGGGATTACTAAGCTAAACTTATGTTTAGTGGGTTGCCGCGGACCACATGGCGGCTATGATGCTCTACACTAGGGTTGCCAACTGTCCTGTTTCCCCAAAACACATCCTGCTTTTTGGGGTGTCCTGGATAGTTTTTAAATAGCGTCCTGGGTAATTGTTAGTGTAATTTTTACATATATAAGCTGTATAAGTTTGCAGTTTCTTCTAATCAAAAACATGCCGAATCCACTCACAACCACCTACACTCACCCAGGTCAGAGCGCAAGCCAGGGATGATGCCGCAGCGACTCCTTGGATCTGTCGCCGTAGTCGTAGGTGAGCTCCTCGCCGGGCGCGATGTCCTGCGCCGCGAGCAGCACGAGCCGCGGCCCGTCCACCCACAGCGCCTTCGTGTGCAGGTTGCCGTTGCGCGAGTGGTTCACCAGCCGGCCTAGACGACCCGACTCCGCTGTGGCGTCAATACTGTTGACAGTTAATACACAGTATTGAGATACCGCCTACCAATCAGTAGTTCGACTTCTTTGATCTAGAGCGCATTGGGGCCGCCGCGTGGGCATCATCGTGAAAACTCAGTATAATTAATTCCTACTGATACCCTGCACGCACCCCTAACATTTCCCCGTGCAAGTGATAAATGTTTCTTTTGCAGTGTATTTGTGGATGGTAAAGCTTTTCAATATTCCCTTGTTTAAGTGTCACGTTATAACAAGTATAATTAAACAAAACTGTTTCAAATTGCTTTAATCCATAAAGGTATTATACCTTACAGGAATAGAGCAACAAACATGAGTTGTCAAATGAAACCTTTTTTGGATGTTTTTTGGAGACTATTCGCAGGCAAAAATTCGAATATTGTCTATAATTCTGAGTCTAACGTGAAGTTGTGGATAAATTAATGAAGTAGTGTCAGTATATTTCATAAAATTATCTACGATTTCACTTTAGATTCGCAATTATTCACGGAAACCGAATTGTAAAAATTTATTGGAGACTAAAAAAACGGTCCTATTGCCTAGTGTCACGTATCTCTTTCTATTATACAGTGGTGCCGCTAGGTACATCTCACTCTCTGCTGTATGTTCCCAATAATCATCCTGCTCTTATCCCTTTATTTGGGGTCATAACAATATTTATATCATCTTTCTTTCAAGTGGTTAAATTCTTTCTTATCCCAAAATGAACTAACTCCGCTGGCCGCGCAGTTACCCAAAGTGAAAGGAGCCTCCAAAACAAGAGAACGCCACTGGGCAATCTCTTGCCAAAAGCTGACTTGGAGCTCACGTAGGTCAGCGTCGACAACGTCTTTCCAGCGATACCCGAAATGAAATATCACAGCGAAATACCTTGAGAGTTTGGACCACACATTCCCGACACTCACCAATACTGTTGATCCTGAAGTCTGAAGTAGTACATGTAGCAGCCCGCCTCGGGGTCCTGCGCGTACTTGTGCTCCCGCTCGCGAGCCTCCGCCACGCCGACGAGCTCGCCCACGTACTCCACCACGAACTGGCCGCGCCCGAAGTGGCGGGTCGCGATCACGCCCCGCCCTTTGCCTTCGAAGCACGCCACCTGGAAAATTATTAAATAAAGTAAGTAAGAACATTAATATACCTGTAGATCTTCTGTCGTCATTATATGATTACGGGAGTGCTGAAATTTTGCGAACTTTATTTTTATCTAGCGGTGCCTGCGACTTCGTACGCGCAGACAACCGACTTTAAATACTCATAACTTTTGATCGAATAACAGATTGCGATGAAACAAAGTCTATCCAAACTAGCCAGGCCTATGCTTTTGTGAAAATCCCGTTCAAATCGGTTCAGTAGTTTTTAAGTGATGCGTGCACAAACAAAGAGGCCCCCAATTAATATTTTTGAAAATATCTTCAATTTAAATACATACCGTTATATATAAATTTAAGTTTATAATTTATATATAATGTATAGGTAAAGACCACATTAAATAAATGAATAAATGTGTTATCTTATCTTATCGCAATTGATATCAAGATTTTCGTCTTGTCTCATTCTCATTGCAAATCCAACTTGAATGTTTGATGACACTTGTATAAAATAGAAACCAGTCAAAAGTTTACAATCAAATTCTCTTATCTCCTGTTTAAAAGTGTGGAAGTTTTATCATTCAATGTCACAAACACACTTTCAGATTTATAACATTTTCATGTACCAAGCAACTGGCAATTTTAAGGAATGTGAACAGCACATCAATCACTGTCTCTTCAAGGCAAATTAATACTAGATAGCTTATTATATTTATAGCTTAAGTTGGAAAGCAATCATAATGTAGTTATAAAATAACACATACCTGTAAGCCATCTTCTCTCTGATCTCTCACAGCCCTCTCCAGGTCTCTCATCTTTTCAGCCATCACACATTTCGAAGTCTTCCTAACACTACGCCTTACTGGGAAATATTCCGTTAACTTATGATTCGAATTCCCGTTGGCAACTTTAGGTTCTACTTTGACAGTCTTTTCCATAGGTGGGGGCGATACAGATGGCTCATTTTTAGGGCTTTTGAGTTCTTCTTTGAAATATTCTGTTAGTTTATGGCTCTCTGCGGCACGGGCCGTGGCTCTGGCCGCCCGAGATCTCAGCGTATGTCCGTTAGTCATGTTTGTGAAGCCGTTGCTAGTCTTCAGAGGTTTAGATCTCAGTTCAATCTTCGTAGGAGGTTCGTCATTCAATTCTTCATTCTCAGTCTTGGGCGGTGTTGCAGCTATGATCCTATAAAAATAATAGTTTTGTAACAAGGAAGTAATTTATCATACCGTCATGACCCACTTAGTTATCAATGAGTATGCTATTAATAGCTGATGTCTGTTATTTTTTATTGCGGTTTCGTAGCATGGGACCGAAATGTCGAAACTCCCTAGGAACAGCATTGTAACAATCATTATACTTTTAGCAGGACATCAAAGATTTAATTATTTATTAATTGACCTGTAATATTTAGGCAAATATAATAATGATTATTCCATTTTCTAATTAACTCTATTTATCTTTGAAATATACAGGGTGTTTTATGTAACACCTTGTATTGATTTGACATAGCTAGAAAGTTATTTGCATTGTTATTCCTAGGGGATGTTGATGTATACCACTAGTAGCTTTGCAAGTCTGTTACTGTGGGGTCACATGTCGGCTGCCTGCTCTCTGGCTTGTCGCGAGGCTCCACCATCAGACACAAGTGTGTGTTTTTGTACATAAAACAATCCTTGAGATCACAAAATATGTATCACCAAACAACATTTGCTATTACATACTGGGCAAAATCATCGACATTACGATGGAGCCACAATTTTAAGATTAGAATTAGTCGTATTCCACTGACATAGAATAAGAATAAATAGAAAATGTAATATAATAAATGTACTTATAACAAGTGAAATAGTGTACAAATGAAAGAAGCCCCAGTTACCTGCGCTTTCTATAGTTGCGCGTAGGTCTGTCAGGCTGAACCTCGCACAGCTCAATGCGGTGCGGAGTCTTCACGGCCTCCGTCCCCGCCATCAAGCTACTGGCTGCAACCAGAGAGGCCATTATGATTGATGTTAAGTTTCATGACCAATTTTAGACATACACAGACAGCAAATTACTGGTTTGTCGTGTTAAAGGCATGTCTGACCATGATATGGTTCCTTACAGGTGATTTTTGAATGTTAACCATAGTAACAGTAAAAGATATGATAAATATTCTTTATTTGCACACCAAAATATAAAAATCAAAAACAGCCACCATGAGTAAATAAAAGTGTGAACAAATATTATATACCTACTATACCTAGTGTTCTTTTAAATAATTGTTAGTTTTATTTATATGCTATGAATATAATATCGTCAGCGTATTGTAAAACCTTGCAAGCACCAAAAATCCTCTCAAATCAAATTAAATGCCCGCCCACCCTTTGTAATTGTCTTTTAAGGCTGCAATGATCATCAAAACTGCAGTAAGATTCTTTTGGTGGGGTTGAGTTGTTTATGTTCCCAGAAACCTAGTGACAAGCTCTATTATGAAAGTTCAAATTTTCATCCTTATTCGAGTGTAATGTGGTAGAGGTTGTGTATCATCTTTTGGTGGAGCGTGTCAAGTTCAATCTAGCGCGGGATTCACAGATGAAGGAACTGAGGTTGAACAAACTTGATGTTGGTGCTTTTCACAACGTGTTAGCTAGCCCTAGTTCCGAGGAAGCTAAAAAGTGGTTCACCTTTGTGACTTCATCAGTAAATCAATGATGTGATTTATCTTCTCTTTAGCTGATGTAATAAAGTTCAGGGTACGATGGGACTGATATATGTACTGTTAGCGGAAAAGTGGTTTTTGGCAGACCCCCCTCTGCATGCTCTATGGATTGCCCCTTGGTCTGCTGTCAATCTGACAGTCGGCGCACTTCCGCCTCGGCTCCGTGGGACGCGCGTACGCAATTCTGAACCGCTCCAATGTTTTATATAATTATCGAGGAAAAGTCCATTAAATGTATTCACCAGTGTCCAGAGAGTTTCAGTCTAATAGTACATGCGTATAAAAGTCCCCAAAAAAAAAAAAAAGAATCCTTTTTGTAATATCTCATTCTGAAGAAAAGGTAGAAATGTTAAACAAGAGTGCAGTGAGATGGTTGCCTTATATGTAGAGCTTGTCAAAAGGATTCCATAAATAATGCGGCTCAATTTTGTGAAAAAACATTAACTGCATTTATTTTAACACTTTTGCTGCTAAGCTCAAAACAATGATACTCGCACAGTGCTAACACTGTGGAATGATATACAATTCTGAATCAACGTTTGAGTCATGCACACTACGGCCCATTTGTCGCTGACCTACAACGTTTGACGTCAGCAGTTAAAGTGTTGACAGAGGGCTGATGACCTACGTCGTAGATCAGCAACAAATGGGCAGTGCGCACGACTCGCCCTTTCAGTCAGGATTGTATCACATTCCACGGTGTTAGCACTGTGCGAGTATCATTCAATCAAAATCTTTATTTGTGATACACAGGTATTGCAGGTGTTGTAGATACAAAATATAAAGTTATCTGTGATCTACCATTAGGCATACAAATAATAGGTACTTAATAAAATTATAGGAAGTAACAATGATTTAGAATTTTAGATAGACGTGCAAAGTTATAAGTATGTGCTCATTGTAAGTAGAATAATAAATTATGGTCAATTCGATTTATAGATGAAGTAGGTATAATTGTTTTGAGCATGGCAGCAAAATTTTTAAGCATGGCAGAAGGTATGCCACAAGATTCTGTAATTCTCATTTTTATCACAGTGGGAGGTGAACAGTAGGATTAATTTAGAAGAACTCATCTTAGGACCTGTTTCACCACTTTTGGATAAGTTCTTGTTAGCTTATCCGAGAAACTGTCGGATAATCTGCTGTTTAATTTTATGGACTTGGACTTTACCTCTGACCTTCAAACATGGTTGTCCCCTACCTAGACGGTTATAATGTAGGTTATGACAGGGTATGTATTGTATTGCACATGCCAGCTAAATTAATTATGCATGTATAGCATTATGGGTTATGCATGAGTCAATGATGTATGGGTTATTTTATAAAAATTCCTTACTTGAACTTTTTAAGTTGGATATTTAATCCTTATCTCTGAATGATCTTTGATGAACCTTTTTACGTGATATTTTTAACCAAGAGAGCTATGATAGAATCACTTCCATGTTTTTTACAAGATAGTACGAAACCACACCAAAACAAATGTATGCGGTAAAAACATATTCCCTCCATTTTCAGATCTAGACTAGAGGGTACACAAGGCAGGTATACTGACGCGAACAAAGGACACACTTCGGCGTATCATGAAAATCATGACAACATTATGTATAGTTATGTAAATATATTACTAACCTCGAACCATTTCCACTTGAACTTGGTGATCACTGAAATATAAACATAGGACACCATCGAAGAAGTGGTCTAACCTGACACTAACAAAACCTGATTGACCAACGACTCGAGTTACCAATGTTTTGTAATAGACCTTGTCATATTAGGATCGCAACTAATATCATGTGATAAATCCAGTTAATGTCACGATTTAAACATTATAAAACTGTTTACAATACGCTTTTTCGTTTTAGCTTTATATATCACTCACTACATTTAATATTAACACATTTCTTTCAAAAAACGCAGATTGAAAGTAAAGTAGCTTCAGTCAGAAAATGGACGCTTGTTTTTCTTTTTTACGACAAGCGCTTCATTTTTGTGATTGGCTGCCTGTTTAAATTTTAACCAATGAATTTAAAATGTTTTACCATAGAGCAGGCCCATTTCTGCAGCTTCTTTACTACACCAACACACTATAATATAATTTTGGCTTCAAAATTCCATGGAACTGCAGTAGTGGAAGCGTGTAGCTTTTCTTTTCGAGTCAGAATCGTTTGGCCGCCATTTGCAAAAAGTCTGTCTTTGTCTATGGATATGGCACGTTCGTTTCATTTTTCCTTCATGCCTAGTTTGCCACGTGTGAAAAAATTATTTCTTTTAGCTCGATCAGCCTAAAATATAAAGAAAAAGACGCAAAGTAATCTTTAGTATCAAAAAGTATAGTGCAACAATAAAAACTCTGAGTCAAAACTACCTACTCAAAACCTAACCCGATTGTGAACTCTTCTCAAAGAGCATAATGGACCCAAGTGGAACAAACAAGGAGTCAGCTGAGTGAATGGATTGAGTGAGTGAGTTGAGTCAGTCAAACAAACGTTACAAACGTCAAAACCAAAGAGTATAGTAATTATACCAAAAAAACTTTGCCAAAAGTTATCTTTGGAAGATAGTTAGCTGTTTTGTTTGTTATTTTATTGTATTATTCAGTAAAATGAACAAACTAAATGTGTATTATGTTTGGGACGAAAATTTAATTGAGCAAAGTGATCGTTTGCCTGCAGTAATAGGACGGGTAAGAAATCGCAGTGCCTATGTTTTGACCGGTATTAAAAAACATGTTTTTTTGTAAAGTGTTGTACCTACAGAAAACTTTTTAAAACTTTTCAGGCTTCCATGGTACACAGCTTGATTGCTTCTTACGATCTTCTGGACCACGTGAAGGTGGTCCGATCGTCTGCTGCCTCATATAAGGAGTTGACTAAGTTTCATTCAGAGTCCTACGTAGACCATTTAAAAAGTTTCTCAGATGTCGATGATGAGTACATGAGCACCCCTCAGGATGAAGAATTTGGGATTGGTAAGTTGTTGATACCCGTGTAAAGACAGAGCAATGATAGTCCCGTAGAAAGAGAAGAAACTAGAAGAAAGCATGTGTCTTGTCATAACACTCAGTAAGAGATGCACATAGCAAATTCGCTCTAGTTAAAAAAGGAGATCGCTACTTATTGCTGTCCTTATCGACATAGCCACTTTTCTGTTCTGCGACGGCTGTCTCACTCCGGAGTCATCATACAAATTGTATAGGATTTTATGACTATCGCTGTCTCATACGCGGTTACACTTAGGTTACGTCTATCAGCGTAAGCGAAAAATACTTCGCCTATGGATAGTCCCTTAGAAAATGTATATGTCTAGAATGAGCCGTCGGTAATACCGTATAAAACAAAAGGGGCCAAGTTTCATAGGTTGGTGTGCGCGAGGCGCCATACAAATTATGTGTGCGTGTATATGGATAGGGTTTAAGGGCCAGTACTGGTTCCAATTCTTTCGACGCTTTCGTATCTTCAACTGTCAATCTTGACATATAACTTTATCAAAGGATAGTCCATACAGAAGAGACTAGCGACTGAATCATGAGGCGGCGGTGCAATGGACTGTACCATGGAACACACCACACACACACACCCCACATCCCACACCAGCCCACATTCAACGGAATTTATGTACGGTTGTATTTATCATGATCACTAGCTCGGCGGTGAAGGAAAACATTGTTGAGGAAACCTGCATGCTTCAATTTCAAGGCATGTATTGTACCCACTTTCCATTATAAGTGGCGACGGGCTCACTCCCCATCACACTGGTCTACGTTTTGGTACCTACTAGTAATGTTTTGAGTTTTCAGAATCTCTAACTTCCTTAAGAAATATAGTCATGAGCATATGCATGTACAAGTTTCAAAATTAAATAGGGAATTCGATGTTTTGATTAAATTTTTGCGCTAAAAGTATATTTGTAACTATAATTTTATATACAGCGTGTTTCATAAGTAACAATAAATATTTAAAACTTAAAAGGGGGTTGTTAAGACTGTCAAACTGAACAACTTTCTCTATGGGACCAACATCGAAATCACAAAAAAAATAATTTCATATACCATACATATTTAGCTCTAGTCGATTTATAGAGTATGGAACATCAATTTTTTTTTTTCGCGATTTCGATATTCGTCCTTTAGTGAAAGTTGTTCAGTTTGATGGTCTATACCACCCCCTTAAAGGTTTATTTGTATTTTTGTAATACCTTGTATAAGTAACTAAAACAAAAATATTTTCATTGTTTTCCAGGTTATGATTGTCCACCGGTCTCGAACATGTTCCACCTAGTGTCAACAGTTGCCGGTGGCTCCATAACGGCAGCTAAAAGTGTAATTCTAGGCATGGCTGACGTTGCTATCAACTGGTGTGGCGGATGGCATCATGCTCAGAGGTGCTTATTTTTAAAGTAGTCTGTTCAGTATCCCACTGCTGGGCAATGGCCTTCTCTAATCTTGTTTGTTGTGTGCAAATCTTAATTGACTCCCTCAGAAAAGAAGGTAGCCAAGTACAAGTACGCTATTGTGGTCCCGGCTTGAATGGACCACCCCAATTGACAACATTTCAATTTAAGAAAGGTACCAAAATAAGAAAACCATTTGGAGATTATGTGATTCAAAGCTTATGTCAAAATTATCAGATTTTTCTATCCATTATTTCTCGAGTTATTTGAAAAATACTGAAAAATATAATAGAGGTTGAATGCGATTTTATTCTATTGCCTGCTTGGCTTTTCTATTGTATTTGACAGTTTTTATTTTTAATGTTATTGCGGCCAAGGTATCTTCGCCATAAATCCTACGTTTTTCAGAAAATTCAAAAGTAAATTAAAAATTGAAATATCGGTCAAAAATAAAATCGGAAAAATACGTACAGCTTGGCAAAAAAGTCGTGATAAAACATGAGGGCGCTGCCTCCACGCAAGAACGTCAAAATCACGCATAACCTGGCAACACCACCATACAAAAATTTTAGTTCCACCTGTCACCACGATCATGACTTTTTTGCCAAGCTATATCTCTTATTTTTTAACATATTTTTATATTTTTCATTAAAAACAGGTGGTAAAAAAAAAGGTGTCAATTCTTCTCGTGGGTGTCGTACGAGAGGCAACTAAGGGATTAAAGGTTTCTTATGCAGTGTTTATGTGGGCGAAAGGCTAGCCACCTCCTACAACTTGACACATCATTCCATCCTGAAACTTAAATTGCTAAATGTGAGCATTGCTACAACTAGATTCTTAAACTGAAAGTTGGTAGTTGTAGCAATGTTTCTGACCACCCCGAAAGGGATTACGGTCGTGAGTTTATGTATGTATGTTAAATGTTTTATTCTACTTTTAGGTCTGGTGCTGAAGGATTTTGCTACATAAATGACATTGTTCTAGCTATAGAAACACTAAGACAAAAGTTCTCCAAAGTACTTTACATAGACCTGGATGTACATCATGGTAAGTTACAAGTGCCAGAGGCCGCAGCACAATCCAGGCGACAAGTTTCTGACACGCCTTAATTCTCGCTTTATAGAACGGTATTTAAATTCCAAATTTCATTAAGCTCCTGGAGTGCGATTTGAATCTCATTTGCTGAATTCAGCAGTTGAAAATGTCATAATTACTATAGAGATATGCATCTTTCTACTGCTGATATGACTTTCAAAAATCCTAGCGACCGCGACCCACTACTCTGTATGAAAAAGCTATCGTCCAGTCGCGCGACTCTGTAGAATCGGAAAGCATCCGTCAGTTTTTCATATAACTTCATACAGAGCAGAGGGTCGCTGTAGCTAGGATCGATCGAATCCTACCTTTAGACGTACGCTCATAAATCTAACATATTACAAGAATAAAGATTAGTTTCTAGATGGTTTCTGAACAATTTTATTGACTTTTATTGGGTAGTATTGAAAATATAACCAGACATCGTTTGTATGGAGCGTGCTCCAAATTATATCCCCTCAAGTGGTCCTTATGGGAAGTGGTCCTTATGGGAAGTGGTCCTTATGGGAGTGGTCCTTTTGGGGGGTGGTCCTTTTGGGAAGTGGTCCTTATGGGAAGTGGTCCTTATGGGCCGAAAGGAATCAAACCAAACCTTATGACTTCCACAGGTAATGGGGTACAAAATGCGTACGATTCATGCGACGCGGTGTTTACTCTTTCATTCCACAAGTACGAGCCGGGCTTCTACCCCGGCACTGGTGGTGTGGAGGACATAGGGACCCTGGCAGGCGAGGGGTTCAGCTGCAATGTTCCACTACACGCCTCATACTCCGATGATACGTTTGAGTTTGTGTTTGAAAAGTAAGTACATACATACATATGCTCACGCCTATGTCCCACTACTGGGGTAGGCAGAGACAATAGATCGCCACATGCTACGATTCTGACACACATCTTTCGCCTCCTCAACACTCATAAGTCTCTTCATACATGCTCGTCGGTTCCGGGTACATTTTATTTGGCCCTTCTTCAGTACGCATCCTATTTGGTCAGCGTACGTGCGCCTAGGGCGACCCCTTTCAACCATTCCATTCACACTTTCCTTGTAGATTTCATACGTCAGCCTACTTTGGCTCATTCTTTCCACATGGCCAAACCACCTCAACATTCCTTTTTCAATCCTTGTCACTACATCCTCTTTCAGACCACATCTTTCTCTAATCACACTATTCCGTAACCGGTCCTTTAAAGTCACACCACACATACTACGCAGGGAGCGCATTTCAACAGCATTTATTCTAGATTCATGCTTCTTCTGCCATACCCAACTCTCACTTCCATACATTAAAGTTGGTGCCAACACACCCTCGTGAACCGCCAAACGAGCCTTTTTGGACATAGTTTGACTCTTCACGAAGGTGTGCAAGGCTCCATTAATCCTATTTCCTGCTTTCACTCTTCTCTCTATATCTTCGTCGTACTTTCCGTCTCTTGTGAACATACAACCCAAGTACACAAACTCACTGACTTGCTCTAGCCTTTCATCACCTATCATAATCTTACATTCAGTCACTGTTTCATCGCGCTCGATAACCATTACTTTGGTCTTATTAACATTAACATTCATTCCCTTCTTCTTAAATGATTCATTCATACATGTTACCATCTCCTGCAAGTCATGTACCGATGACGCAAGCAGAACTTGGTCATCGGCATACAAAAGTAAGTACTGTTTGTAATATTCAAAATGATTATTGCAACCAAAGAATTTAATATAAGGTTATTTCAAATTAGTTTCGACGTAAGGCTGCAGTGCGCGGGGCGCGGGCGAACATTGACCTGTAAATCATATGACTGGGCGGAGGGTCATTATCACACAAAATTTAGCTTAGTAACAGATACCAAATGAGTTTGTTATGTTTCGCAAACTAACTAGATTTAACCTTATATTGTAAGGTTTGAATCCCATCTGAAAGGACGGAATCGCATTTTTTGGCGCTCCATCCTCTTCTGTCGCTCAGCAACGTTATTTGCTAGAGCGAGAAAGATAGCGGGAATGCGACAGCACCGGCAGTGCTGCGACCTTTCTCGCTCTAGCAAATGTCGTCCCTGGGCGACGGAAAAGGATAGAGCGTCAAAACATGCGATTCCGTGCTGCCAGATATGGCTCAACCCTACAGGATGCAAATGCGTTACATATTAAAGGGGTTGCTTCAGACCACTGACATATATTCTAGCGATAGACAGGCCATTTCATAGAAACAACATGTTCCACTTGAATGCGGTGGGCGCACCACATTGATGTTCCTGAGTTCACTTCGTCACTATGGCAATGACAGACCGCAATGTGTCATTTTGTGTGACATATTGTTTGTTTGAACGAGCTCGTCTATCGCTAGAGTATAGGTCAGTGCTTCAGACCATCAAACTGAACAACTTTCACTATAGAGCCGAATTCTATATTTTTTCTATAGAAAAACAATTTTTTTTGCTATTTCTATTTCGACTCCATAGTGAAAGATGTTAAGTATGATGTTTTGAACTAAATCACCCCCTTTTATAAGTAACACAATTAATTTTACACCTCGTATAATAAGTACGTTGCGACAAAAGAAGAATATTTAGAGTATGCAACGTCTCCCACAAAGGAATTCGTTTGTCATAAGATGTAAATTTTTACAGAATATTCGAATCGATACATGCTCGCTTCAGCCCAGATGCCGTGGTACTGCAGTGCGGAGCCGACGCGCTGGCCCACGACCCACACGGCGGAGCTCGACTAACTATAGCCGGATATTGTAGCTGCGTGCGCAGGGTCCTTGATAAACGGAAACCTCTTATATTATTGGGAGGCGGTAAGTAAAGGTGATTACTGTCACAGAAAAGAGATCTAGGTGAAATAGCATGAGAACTATAGTTTGAGAACTGGCGTACCAAAAAAGGATCAAATTAATTCAACCTTCTCTTCATAGTCTGATTCTTCGTTTACTTTTTTGTGAACGAAATGTATGAACAGCAGTGCGATTTTTGAAAATCATACGAGCGGTTCGGCAGTAGAAAGATGCATAATCTCCATAGTAATTCTGACATTTTCTACTGCCGAACCGCTCGTATGATTTTCAAAAATCGCACTGCAGATATGGTATATCGACCATACCTGCATGTTACTTCTATAAATACGAAGCCCGGTTCTCTCTTCTGTGATTACAGTTATGTTTGTTACTATCCTGAGCCAATGTCATACTTGCTTACTGCCTGACCCCAAAGCTATAAAAATTACTTAAATCCATGGATCTAAATCATAAAGGATAGCACTCCTCCTTACAAGCATTGATACAAGAAAATTTGACGTTCGTCTCCGTCGTCGATATTTCCAATTTTACTTGCGTCCCTTTCTATTCCAATGACGTCACAATTACATGAACGACAATTGAGTGACGTCATGCCTAGACATACATTAGAAAGGGACAAAGTTAACGTCACTAAAAACCACTACGGAGAAGAACGATCATTACCGACCATCAAGGAGTATTATCATGTTTTCCCTCTTGTTAGGCAGTCTGTGCTCCACTATAGATGTTTCCAAACTTCTTGCTTAAATCTGGGCCCAAACACATCCTGTTCAATCGTTACACAGGACGAAAGAGGTTGTCTGGAAGAAGTCGCTTCTCAGCGATAAGACCACCTTATATTTTTTTGTATATAAAAAAAATATTTTTGATAGATTGATTGAAAGATTTAAAGAGATACACTTTGCATTAGAAAAAGAGTTATGATTTTTTTTAGAAAGTGTAGGTGTAACTGCATACATTTTTTATTTCAGGAGGATACAAGCACCAAAACGCTGCGCGACTATGGTCGTCCATCACAGCACTGGTTGCAGGGACTACCATCGATGTTAACATTCCCGAACACACATACTGGCCGAGTTATGGTCCAGATTATACGTTGTCCATCGACCCTACATTAGCTAGGGACACCAATAAGAAATACTATCTGGACGCCTGTGTTTCTACAATTATAGGTAGGTATATATTTCATTTACATAACGCTGGCTGGCATGTTTCATTCAATGGAGAAATCTCATTATATTTTTCTGATTACTCAGAGATTTGAATATTGCAGATAATATACATAAGTTCTTGGGAAAAGATGAAGAAATTGAATCTGATGAAGAAATAGTATTGAAGAGAAGAAAGACTGAATCAACGAAAACAGAAGCTGTCAAAGATTCTCTAAAAATGGAAGAGTGTGGAATCAATATAAAAAAGAATGTTATATCAAAATATAAAAGCTTTAAAGATAAATTATCACGAAATAATAATAATGAACTGCAAAAACAATGTACTGTCGATGTTTACGACTTTGTTGATGATTAAAAAGTATTTTTTGTAGAAACACACATTTCTTTTTTGGGAATTGGGATCACAGTATGAATAATAAACAAAAAGTAAATTCGAAAAAAATATATATTTAAAGTTATCTCACTGAACTGTTCAGCACACAGTAAGTTACGAAGTAACATTGACTTATGGAAAAATTAAAATGTAATACGACCTTGGGTGTTTATTTCTGGGACATAATTATTTATTGTAAAGTGATCGACTTTTCTCTCAAGTGTATTGAAAATCACATGATCAAATCCAAACAAAGTATCACAATAACATTTAACATACCATTTCAATCGTAAAATGCACATTATATTATATTAATACCATTGCAAATTTGTTCAAAATCACCGGTCTTGAAATTAACACCATAGAACTATTTACATAGCTGTTTACAACATTTTATAGACGAAAGCTATTCTTCGACAGAACATAGTTTTATAGCAAGAATAAAGTGCTCTATAATGAAAACCCAAGCTAACACAGCTGGGACACTTATTGTCTATACGAGCTAAATTACAAAAAAACTTGTGAATTCATGAATATTAACCCTGACAATAAATTAAGAAAATTAAAACCAATATCTCCCTATTCCCGAACTTAATATAACAATTTTGAAATCTAATTTAAATACTAAGCGTTAATTTGAAGCTTTCAACCTGCCGAATAAATTCTTATAACAGTGCACTTGTATTGCAAGCAACGTGGTGATTGACGAGAAGCGATGGTTCAAAACCAGAGGGTAGGTAAAATTAAACTGAATCTACAGCACTGGAAAAGGGTCTTAATGAGAACTTACGAGTTCAAAGTGCTTTTTAAAACATACATTCACAGAAGAGACTAGTTTGCGGCGCAAAGGGATTCTATGCTTGCCTATGTATCTGGTTTGAAACTATAAGTGTGATAGTAACAAGTGATTAGCGTCACAATCTAGCCTATTCTAGAGATGCAAAAATCTAGATTTTCCAAAAAGTTTTAAATATGTCATTTTGAGCACAATAATCAAACCAGCTACATAAAAAACTGACATTTTCACTGCTGTACATTCAGCTCTAAATGATTGCCTAATAGTCTAATTAGTCCGTAGGCCGTTTTTCGCTATGTTTTTTAGTGAATTCCTCAGCATTTTTCGAAAACTTTTTCCTGTCTTTGAGGAACTCTTCAGCGAGTTCCGCGCGCAGCGGATGCTCTGGCTCTGGATCGTTTACAAGAGCTACTAGCGCTTGAATAACTGAAATAAACATTATTATTATTAAATATCATATCATTATAAAACGATGTTAAAAACATTTCTATCTCTCACTCAAAGTCAAAGTCAATATAATTTATTCAATATAGGAGCTTGAAGCACACTTATTAAACGTCAAATCTTTTTTAAGCTACCACCGCGTCGGAACGTGTTGTCGCTGTAGAGAAGATGCGGCCAGAAACTCTACAACATAACACGACTTAAAACTATTACAATATAAATTCTTAAGCTACGGTTATGTATACAATAATACTAGTCTATCTTATAAAATAGTTGATACTATACAGTAGTAATGTAAATAAACTATAAGTTAGTCCCAAGCATTTTGATCACTTAAATAATCATCCACTGATGGCTAGGAGGCGAATGGTTCGATCCCAGTCCAGACAGACTCATACCAAAAAGTTTCTCAGAATTTACGCACAATTTGTAACACCACTCTGGCTTTATGGTGAAGGAAAACCTGCATGCTTCAATTTCTATTTTCGAGGCATGTATTGTAGTACCGTACGTCACACTGGACAGAGTTTCGGTACTACTAGTGAAACATGGATGTTCTGAGGGTAGCCACGACATTCGTCAAGTCCTTGTTTCGTCAAATTCGCTTTTCGTCATGTCCGCTTGAGTTAAGCTTATGGACAATCAACGACAATAAGGAAAAAAAAACTAAAAATAATTATATATTCATAGGTTTCAGAATATCTCTGAATTGAGTGTCTGTCGTGAGCATATTCGATGCGATGCTATCTCTGACTGCCCCCTCGAGGAATACAGTTATGAGCATAATATGCTAAAAACAATTCCTATTTACCAGCACATATACTCCATTCCAAATAGCAACGAATATTTAAGGCCATTTTTAATTACAGCGATTTGAAACACTTACTCTCACTAATTCTTAGAACAGCTTTAGTAACGTCCAAGATATGTCAGATAGTACATTTTTCTGATAAATAAATTATATTTGCTTATCAAAGTTGGCCAGAAAGCTAAATAGGAATCGGAAAATTCGTCGTCCTTATTTGGAATGCAGTATAGATGCATAAAGGCAACACATTTAGGTATAAAATAAATAGTATAATAATCTTATGATAAAACATCCTTGTTACATAATTATGAGTCACTAGTGTTATTATGCTATGCTAGTGACACACCCAACACTAAATGACTAATCCGTTCACAAGATTGCAATTTTTATAATTAACCTTAACACTTTCACTGCTACGTCGTAGGTCGGCGACAAATGGGCCGAAGTGCTGAAGAACCCACGTAGCGAGCCGGTTCAATTGCATTTCGACAGTGCTCATGACCTACCGCGCGAGTCACCGATAACCTTACGCCTGCGCGGGTGACCCACTAGACGAGCCAGTTTATCGTATGACCGTTACGACTGTGCTCATGACCTACGAGGGGGGTCAAGTTTCGCCTGTGCTGATGACCTACAGTGCGAGTCACCCAAACCATACGCCTGTGCGGGCCGACCCACGAGGTGAGCCGCTTTGGTCATTTTACGTTACGACTGTGCGCGCGACCTACGAGGGGCGTCAGTTTTAGCACTGCGCAAGGATCATGATTTTGAGCTTAGCAGCGAAAGTGTTAAGTGAGCCTTTCTGTCCTATTAAGTGATGGTGGCACTCTTCAATTTACTTTATTCCAGTTTCAGATAACAGTAAAAGAAAAGCTATAAAATTATCTTCCAAGTTAGATGAGTATTAAAATTAAGTATTGATGAATCACAGTAAGGCCTGGTATCTACAGAAGTGGATATGTGTAAAATCCACCAAAAGCTTGCTGATCGATTGCATCATAAAAATGTTTTTAGATATTTTATTGGTAGATTTGACCCATCTCCGCTCGCCTCCTCTTTGATGAATGCCGGGGGCCTAACTGGGGCTCATTTCAATAGTAATTTACAATGACGATTCAAGGTACATAACATTTGTCCAAACATTCTTAGAAATGTCCAAGTGTGACGATGACACATCTGCAGAATTCACACGACGTAAATTACGCGTTGCAATGCTTTTCCCTATACCTGCGACAATAGTATGCGCCAATTTTCCTAGTAGACGCGCAAATTCGGCAGGTATCACACTAATGTATCTCAAAATGACATGTTTACGAAATAGGTCCCTGGTAACCATACAAAACACTAGACAATTAAGTCCAGTGAAGCCTGTGGGATTTCTGTTAAAGCCATATGTGAATTGAGCTTAACTGTGAGGGATTCGGAAAGACGAAGAGATTTGAAGAAAATTATGCAATTATTACCTTGATCAGTCTTGGTGGCAGGTTTCCAATTCTCAGCGCTGATGATTGGGAGGCACACCTGGCCCTTCTCATCAATATTTGGGTGATAAATCTTTGTTTTGAAGCTTATCTTAGGTGGCTTGAAAGGATATTCAGCCGGAAAGTTAATCTCAATGCGGAAAGCCCCTTTGTTGTACGGTGGATTGTCCTGAAAATTTATAAAGTGTAGGACTTCTGTTATAACATAGTCTGCGCACAAAATATCATTTCATAGGTACCTACTTAAAATTTCCTTTGTAATTTTTTCTGATATTTGAAAAGTAAGATTCTATCAAGACTGCACTAAGCATTTTTTGGCAAAATTGAGCCACATTATTTTGGAATCCTTGTGAGGAGCTTTATAAGGATTGACCATACTTACTGCATTCTTGCCTACTACTTCTTCCTCTCCCGAATGAGATATTACAATAAGGATCAAATATATACAATCCAAGGAATTGAGCATCTATACAGGATGAACCAGAACCACAATCTCAGAGGTCACTCCCTTAAAATTGATGGCTCGTTATGTACAAGCAACCCCCGAAAACACTTTTTGCCCAACCGTATAGTTAGCGAGTGGAACAAATTGCCTGAGACTGTAATAAGTGCGCCTTCAGTGAACTCATTTAAAAATAGACTTGACCAATACTTAAGAAACTAAACAAGTGCAGTGATATACACGCATCAGCTCTAAGCTGCTAGTGTATCATAAATAATAATAATAATAATAACCCCGCGGGGGCAGCTTGTGGCGAGCTGACGGTGAGTGGCGACACCGCGAACCCCTATCCAGGGGGACCATACAGACATGCGCTCACACACACACATACAGACAGTAACACACCCCCCTACCTCTGGCTTGCCTTCATTGGCCGTCCAGAGTGGAATCGCAAGAGCAGAACCTATGCTCCAGGTTGGAAGTGTATTGCACGTAATGGCGTAATAACGGGGAAACCCGCTCACGGGGGTAAACCCCGCGATGGTGAAACCGGTGCCGCACCTCTCGACAACCTTTAGCCGCTCAGTGGGATGTTGCCCCATTGTCGCACTTTGTGCGTGCGGCCGTTTTATGGGGCCCACTCGACGAGTCGGCGAGTCACCGCCTGCCCTATTTACAATTTCGAGACTAGTTGTCAAGGCAGGCGTCCGTTAGTCTCCTCCCATAGCCCAGTATCCATCCATCCAACTTTCACCTTCATAGCCCAAGACCTTATTTTTCCATCGCGGCCATAGCGCCGTACTCCAATAGTCTTTGCACCTGGCGGGGACCATCCCCGTGTGTATCATATTGTGCGCTCGGAGATGGTATCCGCCATGTGTATCCCTTACATTTAGATTAACTTGTCTTTTGAACGGGCCTCTACATGTTGGCTTCGGCCCCATGCACGCCTTCCAAAGGTCCGGGACTTAATTGCCCGTGATTACGGATCGTAAGACACATAATAATAATAATAATAAATAAATATCTTGGACATTGTCACACAAATTATCTAGTCACATTAAAAGTACCAGAATCTAGCCTGGACTTGTATTATGATGACAAGACGATATAGAATACATATAAACATCCATGACTGGTACAAATATTCATATTCATCATACAAATATTTGTTCCTTACGGGATTCGAACCCGCGACCCTCAGCACAGCAGGCAGGTTCACTACAGACTGTGCTATCAGACCGCCAAATCAACGTTTCATTACAGACCAATTAGCAGACAAGGATTCTGGTAGCATGCAACTCAACACCACCGAAATATATTATAGCAGTCTTGATAAGCACGGCAGATTCACTAGAAAGCTTAGTTTTGCTCAACAAGTAACTTTTTACACATATTAAATTTTGCAGCAACGATTTGGTGTTTGAGCTATTAGAACATTTGAGTACTTACAGGGACAATTAGGCCTTGCCAAGTGAGAATATTCGACTCATCAACCTGAATATCTCTGAAGGATTTCTGATTTGATTGTCTGATATCATTTAGTTCCTGAAATTATAAAAATGACGACATTTTAATGCTGTTTAGATTTGTTCTCGTTACCACAGCTCCCAACAGCTTCTCATATGATGGTAAGTCAATTCGTTTGCTGTATCGAGATCTTATTTCTATAGCTGATACATTTGTAGGCTTTCTGAAGAATGTGGAAACCTCCATTCTACATCGAAGTTTTCAGGTCACCGTTTTCTGGGAAATTTAGGTCATGCAATGTTGGAGGTTCTTATTATTTACGGTTATACTTTATATGAAGCTACCGCATATTTCGGATTACACTAATACGTTGTGAAATAAGTTTTTTGTGAACAAAAAGTGATGTCTCACCTTCTGAAGTCTTCTTGTTGCAGCCATTGTAACGAAATGTTAAATATCTTAGGGCTTTGATAGTTTATAGTAAACTCTTTGAAAAACTATATAAATCTTATAGAGATCCGCACAAACAACATAATTATTTAGCACAAATTGGATTATCAGTAAAACGTCAGTGGTTTTTTGTCTCTACTTTCGACGTTCGCCGATCCGCCATTACAAATGGGTTACGTTTCGTTTCTACATTTTACGATCGCGTAAAATGCAAAAATTTCTGATAGAGATTGTGGTTCTGGGTCATCAAAAACATGATTTCTTCCAAATCATTGTCGATGTTCCAAAACCTTATAAGATTATTATATTTCAATGTTGTTTTCATTTCACTAAACCATTTTTTTTTCTAAATGGAACAAAAAGTAGCGGACGAAACAAAACGCTTTTTTTTCAAGCAAAACTGTTAAACTGCCATCTATTGGCGAGCAGATTTACTATTAACCTTTGTAAAAATTCGAATGGTACCTACTTTCTCTTTATTCACACTAGGTGTCGTTGCTCACGTTTCAAAAAATTTGAACGCTTTCATTTCTCAAATCTTAGATTATCAAATATTGGGGCACGGTATTATTTATACCAATAATTTTACAGACTTTATGACTCTTTAGATTGAGGTGCATAACATTTTATTCAGTCAAGTTCTGACTCTACCACCGCTTATTGGTTCTCTTCTACCCTGTGAGAAGAGTGAGAGGAGGGCACGTAGAAATTGTAGCATGGATAATACAATACCACCACCACCTATGCCACCTACCTGGCACGTGTGATTCCATTCCGTTCACGATCCATGATTCCTCTTTGAGGACAACATTCGAAAAGAAGAACGAAATTAAACAACCAATTTTAATTTTCGGATAAATATATATTTTCAATAAACTGATGTATTCGGTACAAAAGAACCTGCAAAGCGCATTGAGCGCTGTCTATTTCTGGATACGAGTGTGTGATACAATAAATGTAGGTTAAATGTAAAAGAAAATGAATAAAAAGATAAGTCTGAACTATGAAGCTGAAACTTTAATAAAAACTTTCCGTTCCACGAAAGATAATTTCTATAACAGGGCTTCCACAGAGCATCTTAACAATATAATTGTCAAACGTCCTGTGGAAGCCATACGAATGCAGGCAGTTGAAACGAAGGGGCGCCAGACTTCCGTGGAGGTGGCGTTCGTCTAGTCGTCGTGGGTGCGCTCGTCGTCGCGGCGGCGGTTGCGCTGGCGCCGGTTCCACCCCTCGCGGGGGCGCTCCCTCTGCCGCCCCTCTCCCCCGCGCCCCGCTCCACCGCGCTGGAAGAACGACCCTTGCTTCTCGAATATACGCTCGTTCGAGTCTACCAAGTTGCCGACCTGTGGAAAGAGGCAATGGGTTGGTAACAGAATTCATTCTAAAGGAAGAGACAGAAAAATTGTTGAGACAACCAAACTTGTTGTATTTTTTCATGAATATAAAAAAAATCTGAACTAAAGTAGTTTCTATATTTGATTATTGGGATATCCTATCATATGGTTGGATGGTTGGTAGTGGTAGCGAAGTTTCTGGCCACCACGAGAGACGGATTGTGGACGTGAGTTTTTGTGTGTATCCTGTAAGAGACTTATACATCGTGATGCTGTCTAAACCTGGCTTATATACTACTTAGCTTTCATTTAAATAAGAATATATTCATATGTATTTCCAATCAATCTCTATAGTCCAGTCATTTAAGACTTTCCTTGTATGGACACCCTAACAATAATTTATCTATCGCTGGAACTTTGCAGTGTGATAAAGTAAAGTATACAGATTACGGTTGACAAATAATCTAGGACCAGAAAAAATTTAACCTAGATTATTTGTCAACCGTAATCTGTATACTGTGGCGACGGGCTCACCCCCCGTCACACTGGACAGAGTTTCGGTACTACTGGTGAAACGTGGATGTTCTGAGGTTTCAGAATATCTCCGACTACCCCCTCGGGGAATATAGTCGTGAGCATATGCTAAGTTTCAGCGTTAGATGAATTATTGTTAGGGTCAAACCCTAAAATGATTGGACTACTAGTGTTTTAGGTATAACGTTCTTTTCGAACGATCTTCGATAATACCTTTTATTAAATGTGAAAATAGATTTTCACGCGCAAAAAGAATAAAGAGGAAACGTCACTTTCTCGATCGTTCAAAAAGTGGAAGTAAGCAAAGTACCTTGTCAGCCAGCTGCAGTGCCAGAGCTTGCATCCTGGTAGGCTCCGAACGGTGCAATATAGCACATTCGCTGGGATCGTCGAGCGAGGCCAGCAGCTCCTCGTTGATGATCATCTTGGAGACGAGGGAGTGCACACGCTGGCGCGGCATCTCGAACATGTCCGCGAGCGAGCGGAGCGACAGTGAAGCGTACACGTGCGCGTACGTGAACAGGTACGTGCGCAGAGACTCCTCGCGGATCAGCCGGCCGAGCATCGCGCGCACGTTGTCCGCGCCCACCATCAGGTCCCATACCTGCCGACATAGTTATGTTTACTGACTTGTCCAATGAAACGACATAAAGGGCCTGTTTCACCACTTCTGAATAAGTTCTTGTTAGCTTATCCGACAGATATTTTGACATAATTTCATGCAAAATATGTCAAACTATCTTTCGGATAAGCTAACAAGAACTTACCCAGAAGTGGTGAAACAGGCCCTAAGTGTGATGCTGTGACCCATGTGCCGAATTTATGCGACGTAATTTACTCGTCTACTAGAAAAATGGTGCGTTCTAGGCTAATAGGTGGTTGTCATAGGCTAATCGTTCTAGGTCATAGGACGCGGATTAGTACTGAAAGTCACGCGTATTTTCGGCTTCGTAAATTCTGCAGGTGTGTCAGCAGTCATCACACTAAATGGAACGCTCGCAAACTTGCGTTTGCATTATGTACTCAACAACTCAACTCGTCGATTGAGCTAATGTACGCGCTTATGTTTTATTCATGCTGTTCTTGTGTCTAACATCTATAAAAAGTTGTGTTGCTTAAATGATTTTGTCTAAAATCTTTCTGCAAGTAATGAATCGCAATAATGTTTTTGGGAAAAACAACAACTGACGCAAACTGAACTTTCTCTTCATGACCAAAATTTAAATCGCAAAAAAAAAATTATGCCCATACATTCAGGTAGAGTAGGTTTGCAGTTTTATATGGAACAGCAGTTTTTTTTTTAGATTTCGATGTCGGTCCCATAAAGAAAGTCGTTTAGTTTGTTGGTCTGGTAATTCCCTTTAAAAAACGTCATATTAAGAAAGACTTTGTAAATGGAGCAAAGCATAAGCATTCATTACCTTCGCGTTCATCTTCTCGTTAACAATAAAGTTGAGGCAGGCGCGCCAGTCTCCGCGGCGCATCGCCCGCGCGGCCGCCACGGCGTGTTCTCGCATGGACTCCGGCGGCCCCACCAGCGCCTGCCGCTCGCTCGCGCGCAGGTTCTGGTAGAACGTCTTACTGATCATGCGCCGACGCGCGTCGAACTCGTGCGCCGCCATATAAGGGATCTCGATCAACATAGCCGACACTAGATACACACATTCGAGTAGCTCCAAATTGATGTGCATGTGGAAGGGCATTTGACGCTGCTTCTCGATCTTTTCTTGCTCTTTAGATCTCTCGTGTTGCCGCTGCGGCAGTAGCCCTTGGGCTAGTAGCTCTTTCGGCTTGCCTGTCATCATTAATTCGGCCAGACAGCCGTGAGCTTCCTTTACGTTACCGCGACGGAACGCACAGAGACCTAAATTAGCCATGGTGCGATTGTATAGAATCTGAGTACTAGGGTCGGAGTGTTGAACGGTCTCTTGGAGATGCGACATGAGGAGGAGGTCCCGCGCTTGGAACCAGTTGTCGTGCAAGGCGTGGTGGTACATGTGGCACATGATGGCGCGCGTACGGAGACGGTCCGAGTCGTCGTTCGCATAAATGTACTTGCAGAGACGCTCCATCTTCTTGATGGAGGTCTCCTCGCCGGGCGGGAGATCTTTGCGAACCGCGCGAGGATCAAACTTGTAGTATAAATGGTCGATCTTACGCAGGTAGGCGCGGCAGATCTCCTGGGGCGAGCCGTCTCGTTCGACGACTTGGCAAACGCGATCAATCAGAGCGGAAACCCTCACTTCGTCCTTCAATCTCTCGACATATTCATTGGAATGAGGATCACATTCCTTGAGTAGCTTGGTGAACTCATCGTCGAGGCGTTCCAGAGATGTTAGCACGCATCCGCGCACGCTGTACGGAGGAGTAACGAGTTGTTCGTTCTCCTCTGTGATAGATTCGCTCAGGACCATATCGTCGTGAGCTAGAAGAAGGGTGACCATGTGGTCGACGTTCTCGACGAGTTTCGACCAGTATTCTGGTTTCATTGCGTCGGAGACTTTGGGGTTGTAGTCGAAGAGAGAGGCGACGGTGGAGGCGCGTAGCTTGAGCTGCAGGGCGTCGCCGAGGTTGTGTTGGGCGGCGACGTTACGAAGTTCGTGTAGGAGTTCTAATTGGGCACGTCGGTCGGTACGCTTGCGACCTCTAGCGGCGCTGATCTCTCCGAGCTTCTTCACGACGAGAGCTGCATCAATGTCACTGTCCTGTGTAATATGAAAGATCACTTATTATATTAGTCTTATAAAGGTCACTGCTTGACAGCAGGACAGAGGTTGTACTAACTGACGTTAGTACAACCTGGAGCCTATTAAATAAACGTGACAGTTGTAATTTACAATGACAATTCGTTACGTTGCTGGTTACAATGACGCTAAACGTGAAATAGGTAATGTGTGCTTACATTCTAATCATCGTCACAGATTATTGAATAGTTACTGCCGTAACAGATACCGGCCGCGCCCTCTCCCGATTTCACGCATATTACTGAATTGCGAACTTTGCGCGTCAATGCACGACAGCCTGTCTCATGAGATATGCGGCGCCGTAGGTACTTATCGCAGCTGTCAAACGTGAGTGACGGAGCACTGTCATTGTACCCTGAATTCTCATTGCAAATAACAATTGTCATGTTTATTAATCGGGGCCCTCAAGTGTACTACCGGCAGGGCACTTTACCAACAATATTTTAAGTTGCTTACCTTGGCGAACATCTTGGGCTTGTCAGAAGTAGCAGCACCTTTCCTCACGGTCTCCCACTCGCCGCCGTCATCGGCCTGGTCTCTCTTGCTAGGCTTGCCAGCCCTATCTCTCTTTTCAGCTCGTCGTGCCTTACGCCTGTCTGCTTTCTCCTCGTCTTCTTCTTTCTCGTTGGATTTCTTGAGGAACTTGTCTCGGAGGTTGGTGATGCCGCGGGCCTCGTCGTCGGAGCTGGAGTCCGAGGAGCTGGAGCCCCAGTCCATGGAGTCCGAAGACTCGTCATCTTGGGGCGGAGGCCGGCGTGGAGGCTCCGGTGAACGGCGCACGCGGGGCAACTCCTTGACTTTATCTTCATCATCAGAATCTGATGATGATGAATCTGAAATGTTTATTTGTTGTTTGAATTAATAGGGAAGGAAGAGGAAGATCTAGATAGATTTTCGAATTTTTCATATATGAAAGGTACCAACATTCGAAACAATTTGGAGATTATGTGATTATGATACTATGAAATGTGGTCCATTACATAAACCAGACAAAAACACAATCAAATAATAGAGAGTCACGTTGCAGGGTTTGCCTCGAACACTTGTCTCTCGCGTGGTGTTCGCGTGGTTCGCGTCTCAGCCTGCCACGAGGCTCCAAAATCCTTCTAAGTTGTTCTTACTCAAAAACAATCCTCGAGATTGGATAGACACTCCCTCAAACTACTTGACACTGGCGAAATCTAACAAGCAAACGCCATTAAATAAAAATAAAAATAGAATAGAATCAAATAATAATTATGATGAGTATTAAAGAATATTTATGTTGTATTATGTAAGGCAATATTTTTAAAATAAATTTTAAGGTATTATATTATTTTACTAGTCACACACAGACCAAAGGAATTGAGATAAGTGATATTTCTTTTATTAAAAATGGCATTGCTTAAAATCACTCTGCACCTGTGACCATATTACTTTCTGCTGTGATTTCTTTAATACCTGTTGAGATAGTGCAAGAAAAGCAAAGTGTAGGGACAGTAATTGACATTTGATAGCATTTGATAGCAATTGATAAAGCATCCAACAAAAAATCCTCACCTTTCCTCTCATCATCATCGTCAGGCAGGTCAGGGTTCTCACGGAACTTGGAGATCTCCGCCTCAAAGTCCTTTGTATACTTCCTGATCTTCTGCCTCAACGATGTCAAAGCCTTACTGCTGCCTTTGGACAACGTCTTCCTGGCTTCACGGTCGGTCCAAGCTCCGGCGACCCAGTCATCTAATTCCACTAGTGCTCTAACGAAGAAGCGAGGAGCAATTCCGCTTTCTTCCTTCAAGATAACAGGAGAAGCTCTAGTATAAGCTTTCTGGAGCTCTTCAAAGGACCCGAGGGCCGAGGAGAAGTCTTTGATCTTGCGGTGATTACGGAGCGAGTGGATGATGCCTTCGAGTTCTTCGTAACGCTTCTCTTTGTTTGAGCGGACGACACGCTTCGTCTCTTCCTCATCATCGCTGAACTGTGCGATGAAAGTAAATAAGTTATTGTGAAATATTTTACAAAGGATTTAATAACTTTGAGTTGAGATAAAAGTAGGTACAAATTCAGATAATACTGGTAATATAAGAGAACTAGCGGCACCCGCGACTTTGTACGTGCAGACCACTGGCATTACATAATCATTTCAAAAACTTAAAGCCGGGAATTCATTTGGAAACGTTTGTTTATAAACATGTTTACCATAAACACTGTTTCATCATCGTGTTTATAAACATGTTTACGATAAGGTTTCTGAAACATTGGCAGTCCACATTTGTCAGTTGTAGCTAGGATGCCACCCGATTCTGTCCCATCTGCCATATTTAACTCCGCAGCAATCTCTGCCCAGGAAGCAATTTTAATTTTATTTTTGTATTCTTTATTTGATGCATCCCAGAGAATGATACGCTGTTGAAAGAGCTCTATGAGCATAGAAATCTGGTTGTTGGACCACACAAACTATTTCCATGTTTAAAACAAATGAAACACGCGTCCACACTTGTCAACTTCTGTTTCGAAACTAAATGTTTCGACTTGTGGGGAACACGGCAACATGTTTCTGAAACAATGTTTCATCATCTTTGTTTACGGAATTTTTAGAAACATGCTTAAAGAGATGATGAAACATCACTAGATCATGAAATATAACAAAAAAAAAAAGTGAAAAAAACAGTCATAAACAGTGTTTATCTTAACAAATGTTGCCAAATGAATACCCGGCTTTACTTTTCTTACTCAAAATGAGTTGAGAATACAGTTGTGGGTTCACGTAGTATGTATGTATAATATGTCCCCATCTTCTAAACCTTACAAAACCTGCTTGCTAAATATAGTTGGTGGTTGTAGCAAAGTTTGGGGCCACCCCAAAAGGTATTCTGCCGTGCTTATCAAGACTGCTGATTTTTTGGAGAGGTTGAGTTCCATATTGGTAACCAAGAGGTATGGTCGATTCTTATAGACCTAGCCACAAGGAATGCGAAAATGATGTGGCTCTATTTGCCAGAAAATACTTACTGTAGTCTTAATAAGCACGGCAGTATTATTTTTGTTAGTTTATACATATATGCACGGACCTGAAAAAAAGATGGATGTAATCTCGCCTAATAACGAGTGAAGCACCCATTTATTTGTGTGCGCGCTGACGTACTGTCACACAGTACATAATGGTAGCGGGTTGTAGGACTTGCTCCTAGAGTTGGTGCATCTGTGCGAGTGTAGGTCCCTTGTAGAAAAAACTAAAATGTAGGACCTTGCATGCTTCACATCTTTTTAGTGTCACATTACGTCCGTCTTTTTTTCAGGTCCGTGCATAGATGGTACATACGGTGTAGACGGGCGCTGCCGGGCGTACTACTGGCTCGTCATCGGTGGTACTCTCGGACTCCGAATCCGTTCCAGTAGCAAAGAACCTACTCATGATTGCAACGTCACTTCAATTCACCTGCAAACAACACTTATAGTATTACAGCTGCACTACACTGCACTTATAAGACATCGTCTAGTATCAAACAGTACGCTGAGATACTAGAATGATGTAAAATCACTGAAATCCAAGGTGTTTTCTTAACTTTTAGGTTAGGACTTTCACTACTTAAAATACACAAAAATACATAACGTAATACCTTCTATAATAATTAAAACGTATGAGTTTTGTGTGAACACAAGATTTGATTGTTGAAATCATGAAAATATCATGTAGAATTGATATAAATAAGAGGGATTCGTTTCACCCACGACGCACTCCACACGTCAAAAGAGGTTTGTCTATGGCCGTTTTTATTTCTTCAGAGCAACGAACGTTGTTTATGGTTACTAGAGGTGTGTTATTGTCGATGTTTCTTTCATTTGTTCCAGTTCACAGTTCCATGCGTGCAGATATGACTCATTAATAAGGAAAAGCTTTTCCTGATAATATAAATAAAAAAAAATTGAAAACATTTTTTCTTTCTTGGCTTCCATCTTTTCTTTTCTTATTATTTCTCAAATAAGAATAATTCTTATTGAGTCCACATATTGGATGCATGCCGTCAAAGCTCTTTCCTTTCCATGGACAGATTTTTTTAATTTTTTCTCATCATCATCACCATTGATGAAGCACTCGCAGCGTAGCTGGCTGACCTGTAAAAAAATTTTACTGCAAAATAACTTTGATTGTGCGTAATACATTTAATCAAACGGCTATATTTTGAAATTGAAACAAAAAATGGAGTTCACAAGTTTGATTTTACCACTAACTCAAAATATTTGCCGAACTTGCCTTGTGGAATCTGATACAGCAATGTTTATGAACGTCCAAGATGTTATTGAACACGAGATGGTTAAGGTTAAAATTATAGATATTCTCGTATTCTTGAACTGTTTGGAGGTAAGAATTTGTTATATAATAACTTAAACTTCGGTACTTATTGTAACACTAGTGTATCGGCACGTATCGGTGTTTCATCTATGCAAAATTCACTTTCAGAATAACGACGAAGAAAACTGGCCTCAGGGTATGTGTGCTACGTGCGTGTCCACTGCGCTCGTCGCCTACAACTTCAAACTTAATTGTCTGAAGGCCAACAGCACCCTCTCCCAAATACTCAGCATCCAGTCGTCACTCGCCATGCAGAGGTCGGATATTGACTACATTGACATCAACGTAGTGCATCAAGACCACGAATACGAAGTACCACTCTTCAGCAACAACCCGTCTTTGGATTTTGAGTCGGATCCACCAGAGAATAAAGAACTGACTCCTCTACCACCAGTCACCGAAATAACGTCCACAGGACAACCGATGAGGCAGGAAGGAGACAAAAATTATATGTGTTCCATCTGTTCAAAGTCTTTCACTAAAATTTACGGCCTTCGACTCCATATGGCGAAACATTTTGATACCGGGAAACATTTGTGCTCCAAATGCGGTAAAACCTTCCATACGTCTAAAGGTCTACGCCAGCATTTAGTATCGCACAAAGATGTCGCTCAATTCAAATGCGGCTTTTGCTACAAAACTTACAAATCTAGACAATCTTTGAAAGAACATTTTCGTGTAGCACATTCAAGCAATGGCAAGTTATTTGTTTGTGTTACATGCGGTAAAAGATTCACAGCAAAATCAACTTTAGTGATGCATGCCAAGGCTCATAATGGAGAGAAACGGTTTGCCTGTGCACACTGTCCAAAGATGTACACACGAGCATCATATTTGCGAGCTCACAGCTCGATTCACACGGGCGAAGAGAGGCCAAAACCGTTTTTGTGTAATTTTATAAACTGTGATAGAAGTTTTTCAACTAAGCATTCCTTGTTGGTGCACATTGCTCATACCCACAAGTCTGAAAGGCCTCACAAGTGTGACATTTGCTCCAAGGGCTTTGCAACAAGAAATGGCTTGAATTTCCACCGTGAATCTCATAACAGTAAAGAGTTATGTTGCAATATCTGTTCAAAGAAATTCTGTAATAAGAGAGTGTTACAAAAGCATATTAGGGTCCATGCTGTGGATGCCAATGATATGATTTTGGAGACTGTAGTCGATAATGTTTTCTTCGATCATTACTAATATTGTTTGTATAATTATTATGATAGTAATACCTATGTTTGTGATAATAATTACTTATGTATTTAGACCTTAGTTTATAGTGTTTATTATCAGCTGTTTCTATAGTCACTCAGTATTGTTCCACCCCACCAATGTTATTTAGGAAGCTGATTAAAAATATAATAAAGTAGTGTTTTGTTTGTCGTTAACCCCAATTGAACTAGGTACACTAGATAAGAAGAGTAGACTCATTGGTAATTCCAATTTCAGCAAAACTGGGTTTCCTTTTTTGATGTCTCATGAACATAATGTTTGAAATTCCGGATTATATGCAGAAGATAAAAAACCCAAAGTACTCAACATGCAAAAATGACATTGAGCTGTAAGTTTTCGCAAATATCAAATGTATTCCTTGTCTAGCCGGAGGAACATGTTTCTCACTAATTTCAATTTGAATTTTTCATATCTATGCAGTTGCAGCAAGGAATGTGCCATCTTTTGGCCTGGATACCACCAAAGCCGCGCGGAGATGTGCAAAATCAAACCAATTGAATTGCTCAAATTTTCATGCTAGACAGAATCAAGTGAGATGGGATGAGATTGTTGATTTGGGAATGAACGTTATTTTACACATCTCTGCTCTGCTTTGGTGGATTTGGAATTAAATTGTCTGAAAATGGTATCCATGATTAAAATTTTCGCCTATAAAGACAGGAAACCTCACGCCCATAATCCCTTTAAGGGTGATCAGAAATTTAGGTACAATTACCATATTACCAGTCTATCCTATCTTTTTAACATGCAGTTCAACATCATTTCATTATAAAATAGTACCTATCATAAAATCAATAAGACTAGGCTATTGTTTTTAAAACTTTTAATAACATACATTATACAAAATTAAAGGAAACATACAAAATAATGGGTGTTATTTGATAAGCGTGTGGGTACTTAATTTTTAGATTGATTAACATTTATCATGCTGAATATAAATCAGCTTGCATGCAGTACTTTATGTATTATTAATCAGACTCATGAATCATTTGCTTATTGCTAAACAACAATGATGGATGGTATTTACATGAACAATGCTCGGAATTCCAAGACTATTATAGACTGTTATTATTGCTTATGATCCGTAGACAGAGGATTTTCCATTGTAAAAATCTATTGAACACCTAATTACACCTACAAACTAAATAGAATACCACATTTGAATTTAATACTCTAGCAAAAATAAAAAAGATAAAATTTTCTACATAAAATAAAATATATTCCTCATAGCATAAAATCTCACCAAAGAAAGCATTTTAATCTTAATATATAGAACTACATTTTCCACCAAAATTGATCTTTTTTGCTTTAATATGACATTCTTGCTATGAATAGAAAATAAAGTAACATAATTTCACTTGGTTATTCTATATCGGAGTTCAACAATCACCCGGCACCCAATAATATACTAGTATTTATAACATTGCCACAATATCATTAACTCCATTAAAAATAGTATGAACCTACTAAGGTTTGAGACATATAGACCAACGGCGAATGACAGCTGGTCCGTACAAAAAGCATGCGGTGCAGAACGCGTTCCCATACAAATCATGGTCTTTATTAAGGGCCCGCAGTCATTCACCATCGGTCAATGTGTCTCCACCCTAGATGTTACAGTGACGATCACTGTTTTATAGGAATGTTCTTTATTGAGAACCATACGAAGATTTAATGCTGTATCCCTCATTACCACTTTCAAATAAGTCTGAAACACAGAGTTTCCAAATATTTCAATTGTCTATTATTTCCCGAGAAGTTTATTCATCGTCTTGTTCTGCTTTCCAATTCTGATATCGGCAGTTTCAGTTTTATCCTGTATAGTGTCGATCAGTTCGTTCTGCACGTCAATTTCTCTACCGAGGTCGGATCCGAGGCATTTAAGTCGGCCGATAGCTTGAGCCATCTGGTCTAAATTATCATCTAGCATTTTATTGATGCGTTGGCTGTCGGTGATGGGCTCCGCCACGGCTTGCTGGTCCAAACCGCGGAGCCGCGTCGAGGGGTGCACTTCGAAGCGATCATCAGGAGTTATGTTATTGGACAGGGTGTCAATCGTGTCCACCAATCTACTGCTACTTGGTCCTTGCATGCTGCGAGTATCGGGCGATATTTGACTACGAGGCGGCGTTTGGTCCGATTTGCCAGATAGATAGTTTTTGAATCCGTAAAACACAGATTTGATACCGTTTAGATGTTTCTGGCTATAGTTTAGGTTGGTGTTTATTTCGTCGAGTCTCTTGTTCGTGTTTTCGAGGGCATCGCGTTGACGCATGAGCTCTTCTGCGGTGGCGATGCCAATCTGTTCGGAGTCGCGAAGTAGGGCAATGCTTCGAGAGGACGAATCTAATGTTCGTTGTTCTATTTCTTGTTGGCGCTCCAACATGGTTTGCCTCTGTCGTTCCAGGTCTCCCAGGTGTCCGCCGTAGGTCGTGGCAGGTTTGGGTTGTGGCGCTGGGATCCTTGATCTGTAGCTGTTGACGAAAGTGTCATCGTCCACATCGTCATCACCGAATAACTTATTGGAATTGATGTATGAATGCCCGGACATTGTACACTTTTGTCACTGAACACTCAACAGGCTAAACAACTTATCTAACTTGACTGTAATGGGTTTTTCTAGACTAGTGGGTAATAATTTAACAAAAAAAATGTTCCTGCCTTTGTTCACCGCCCCACTTTTTCTCAATTTCCCACAATGACGTGCAGTGTCGCCAGATCCAATTTTTGTAAATCCGTAGGTCAAGGTTGGAAAATCCGTAGACATCCGTAGATGACCTCTTGAAAAATCCGTAGATCTACAGACTTTTTTTTAATGCTTTATCTGACTGTTTTGAAGTGTACTGACCCAAAAAATCGCTCTAATTTGGCGAAGAAAATGGAAACTTAGACAAGTTTGAGCGAGAACAATGCCCAAACCACGTGAAAATCAATCAGTGTCTCTTTGTCATACATGTCACAATGAAAATATTTCTGTCTTGTATGTATAGTGACAGAAAGTAGAAGGATGGAAAAGAGTAGGGAAAGCAATATTTTACGAAATACTGTCAAATACACAAAAAAAGTAAACATTAATTCGATTTACTCGTATTTGAAGCTGGGTATCATTTTATGCAGCAAATGGACACTTTAGGGAGGAATTCTGAAGATTTCTAAAAATCCGTAGATTTGCCATTGAAATCCGTAGATCCGTAGGCCAGGCCAAAAATCCGTAGATCTACGGATAAATCCGTAGGTCTGGCAACACTGATGACGTGCATGTTTTTGGCGGGATTCGGTAGCTGACGTTTGGAGTCCTCATATTTCATCGAATTTTTATTGTTTATAGTGAGTTTTGGTTCGTAAAATTGGTGTTGTTTTGCGTAACAAAGTGTCGTGCAAGTGAACAATATATAGTTCAGTGAAATATGATGGTGCATGGGTCGTAAACAGGAAAAGCGTTCCGTGATTTTAGCGCGGCAAAGCGGTCGGTTCACCTCTTTCCTGTGGACTTCTCTGCTTTTCCTCATTCCTGCGTCTTTCGATTGTCTCCAAAAACTCCAAAGAACCATCAAAACGTCGAATACCAACGTTTTAATGAGAAAGCAGAAGAAAATTAAAATAAAATAAGATTTAGCCAAAAGGTCTAGTAACCAGGCTAGTAAATAAATTGAAAAAAAAAAAAAAAAAAAAAAAATGACGTGACCGTGACGTCGATGATGATGTTTAGTTCTTTCTTTCGGAAAGGCAATGAGATCTAGCCGGACAGCCGTTGTCTTCAGTAGTTTTCGTTTTATTTTAACTTAACCAAAATCATTGAAATGCGGTCTGCCACAGGGGAGTGTCCTGGCTCCGCTACTGTTCAACATATACACCAACGATCAGCCGTCAAGCGCGAACACCTCCCGCTTTCTATACGCTGACGACCTGGCTCTGACATCTCAAGCCATATCTTTTGAGGCAGTCGAGGCTAACCTTGGTGCAGCACTTGACCTGTTCAGTGCTTACTATGATAGCAATGCCTTAAAGCCCAACCCAGCCAAAACACAATCATGCGTGTTTCATCTCCGGAATAGACAGGCTGATCATAAACTCACCATCTCGTGGCGAGGCGTGCCGATTACTCACTGCAGCCACCCCAAGTACCTCGGTGTTGTATTGGACAGAGCGCTGACGTACAAAAAGAATTGCGAGAGCGTCAAACAGAAGGTGTTTGCGCGTAACAACCTCCTACAAAAACTAACGACTACCAAATGGGGAGCTTCGCCTCAAGTCCTGCGAACTACTGGTCTAGCTCTATGCTTCTCTGCAGGTGAATACGCGTGCCCCATTTGGAGTCGTTCCGCCCATTCAAAGCTTGTAGATACGGCTCTGAATGAAACATGTCGGATCATCACTGGCTGTATCAAACCGACACCGGTGAAGATGCTGTACCCACTGGCTGGAATTGCGCCACCAGACGTCCGCAGGGCCGTTGCAAGCTCAATAGAGAGAGCCAAAATGAAAGCCGACACACGGCACCCGATGTACGAGTATCCTACTGTTCCCCAAAGGCTCAAGAGCCGTAAGAACTTCTTGAAGTGTGTTGACCCAATTCAAGGTGAGGCTCCTCAAGCTAGACGCGGTCTCTGGCGGGAAAACACCACTCTCCCTGACCCATTCGTCCCTCTTACGGAGAGCCTCCCTCCAGGCCAAGAGCTGCCCAGGCCAATTTGGAGGTGCTTAAATAGACTCCGAACTCAGGTCGGCCGGAGTAAAGACAACCTGTTCAAGTGGGGTTACATAGACGGGTCTGATCTCCAGTGTGAATGCGGTGTTGCCCCACAGACTATGGCCCACCTCATATCCTGCCCTTCCTGCCCTGACACCTGCACGCGAACGGAGCTTATGGACGCTGCCGCCAGTGCTATCCGTGTGGCGAAATACTGGGCTGGAAAGATTTAAAATGACTTGTCATCGACTCGATAGAAGAAGATTGAAATGCGAGGTGGTTCACACATTCCAATATTAAATTCACGGGAGCTTTACGCGGGGATATCCTAATCAGCCGCGCCCATTTTTATTAGATTGTTCTCCATTAAGCAAGAAGAAAAGGACGCGCTTTGTTTTAAAATATGGAGAATCATATAAGCATAAGCATATGCTTACGACTATATTCCACGAGGGGGTAGTCAGAGATATTCTGAAACCTCAGAACATCCACGTTTCACCAGTAGTAGGTACCGAAACTCTGTCCAGTGTGACAGGGGGTGAGCCCGTCGCCACTTATAAGGGACATTGGGGACTTACAATACATGTCTCGAAATTGAAGCATGCAGGTTTACTATAATATTATGGTTTATACGGAGAACAATATAAAAAAGTGAGAAATAAAGAAAGGAGGCTACCGTTTGATTCGTATTGATATCCCTGCATAAAACTCCCTTGGACATTGGAATGTGTGAATCCGGGGCGGTTCATTTCAATGAGTTAGGCTAAGTTTAGATGAAGATAAACTACTGAAAACAGCGGCTGAAGGGCTAGATCACATTACCTTTCCGAAAGGAATAAGAAATAAACAACAAAATTAATGTTTTGCGCGGGAAACAAGACGAAACGGACGGACTTTGTTTCTTAATTTTCTTAATTAGTTTTTCGTGGCTGTTATTGTGATAATGTGGTGGAATTAGTGTAATAATGTGCCTTTAATGGAGAACAATATAGTAAAAAAAAAAAAAAAAAGTGAGAAAAAAAGTAAGGCGCGACCGTTCGATTCGGATTGATATCCTCGCGTAAAACTCCCTTGAACATTGAAATGTGTGAACCACTCTCGCATTTCAATGGGTTAGGTTTAAGTGGATAAAACGCAAAACTGCTGAGGAAAACGGATTCTTGACAATTGGAAAATATGTATTGAAGACATCGGACACTAGAAACACGATCTCGGATATAATTCAGAATATGATAATACTACAGGAAAATTATAATTTACTTGAATTATGAAGACAAGAAGGAAAAATTATAATAAACATAGAACAGACCAGCATAGCTAGCATGCCGCAGTGATACAGCGCTATCACACCTTCGCTCTCTTTCTATTTGCGTGCGAACGAACGAGATAAAACACGTGATACAGCCGTATCACGTGTTGCATGCTACCAGTGCAGCTGAGCTAGTACGCCAACCCGCGATAGCGTGATATAGCGCTATCACGCTTCCGCTCTCTTTCTATTTTCACGCGACAGAACGAGACTTAAGACTAAATTTGACAGATGGATGTGTTAAACGTGGTTGGCGTACCAGCCCCGCAGGCACATAGTGCCTTTTATAATGGATTTACAAGAAAATACAAAATCAGTACCCTTTGCCTTTCCGTAAGGAAAAATGAAACAACAACAACAAAATTAAAAAAAAAAGTGTCAATGTCAAAATTAAATAAAGTAAAATATTGCAGCTTTGCTTCTAGGCTTGATTTGAGAATTTTATTCAGATTTCTCATGTAAAATCTCATCTATGTGAGACACCCGATTTTTAAACATTCAATATGATGGCTGGAAAAGGTACGCATGCATTGAAGTTTTTTTCCATGCAACATAAACAATAAACAGAAAACAATCAAGGTAACCGATTCGTGGTCTTCTAAAACTTTACAGTTATGCCGGAGACCGAAGAGCAGAACAGAATAAGATTTCAGGTGGAGCTGGAGTTTGTTCAATGCCTGGCTAACCCGAATTATATCCACTGTAAGTACTGTATTAGTTCGTCAGTTTTCAATCAAGTTTCAACAGCAGGGCTCAACTGTACCTAAGGTACCGTCTGTACGTACCGTACCTACCGTCTAATTCAGGGTTCATATTTCTGAACTACGACATACGGAATTACGACACAAGATTACAATTTCGTACTGCACGAATGGTGGAGAGGGGAAAATCCCCTTACCACCAAACAAGGGGGGGTGGATTCGAGGTGACTAGGTGAACCGTAGCAATTCCGTTCTGGCACTCGCTGGCCGCTACCGTGGCACCGCTCGCTCGGCTCGTGCACTGTGGTCAATAAACCTAAGCAAGAAACCTAACATGCGTTTCGTTTCGCTCCACGCTAACCTAACCGACTAGGTCTGCCTTCTACCAGCTATTTTTGGACTGCAGGGGAGCACAAAAAAGGGGGGGTTCTACACTTTTTCTCTCTAGTGCCCAAAGTTGATCTTGGCCTCTGGCTGTATTCTTTATTCATTCTTCTTGTTAAATGAACAAAAACACTTTAGAGGTACAAAATGGTGGAGCCACGTGGCCAACCAATCACGCGCGCACGAAATATGTCCGTCTGTGAATCCACTAGCGACGCAACAAATATTAATATATTTTGCTGTACAGTTTTAGCGCAACGTGGCTACCTCAAAGAGCAGACGTTCATAAACTACCTGAGGTACCTACAATACTGGCGCGAGCCGGAGTTCGCACGCTTCCTCAAGTATCCCATGTGTCTGCACTTCCTGGAGCTGCTGCAGCACGAGGCCTTCAGAAGAGAGTGTGTGTCTGCACAGGTGGGTGAATTACACACATATGTTCATAAACTATCTGTGTTACCTACAATACTGGCAGGAGCCCAATCACAAACAAAAGTTTCATCAAAATCTGTCCAGTAGTTGCCGCGTGATGTGCCAACAAACATACAAAAATCTTTGATTGGGAATCAGGGACACCTAAAGACCATATGTATGTATACATCTTTAATGTACAGATACACTTCAGTCACAGTTTTATAATAGTTTAGATTAAGGGAAATAAAATCTTTCCAGGGGGTTGCTGGCTCCCGTCGAGAGCACGGCGAGGCTCTGGCCATAGCCATATGGCATACTATAAGCATTTATGTCATGTCATACATAGAATTAAAGTAATTACCGTACATAGGTGTTATTGACAGAGGTACTTAATTCTTCAGGTGTGTAAATTCATGGATGACCAAGCGATCCTGCTGTGGCAGCACTACACGCGGCGGCGCACGCGCACGCTGCAGCCGCCGGACGCGCCCGCGCCGCCCGCTCCCCCCGCCCCGCCCACGCAGGGCGCGCCTCGCCAGCAACCATAGTCATGGTAACCATTTATTATTAGTTCATCTTCAGTTGCGTACTGTCATGTCCGTAAACATTAGGGTTAATTCCCACTGAATGAGCAGCGGCGCAGCGCGAGGCATTTTACCTAGCATTGTAAACTTTATCTACAGCAAAATAAAACAAAATTCCAATTAACGGGATAGAAGGACAGTTCCACCGCTATGGCATGGCTATCCTTTCTGCACCTCATCAACTAACGTTTTATCTTATCTCAGAATAGATAAAGTTCTATATGCTAGATGCTAGGCAAAATGCTTCGCGCTGCTAAAGTGAATTGACCCTTACTCTAAATGCAGAGCGTCATTTGATATCTATGACCTTTTCGTTTTTGTCTTAAAAGTGTCTAGTTATTGAAACTTTAGAAGTTAAATAACATAGTAGACTCTCCTAAATGCTATGCATAAATGAGAAATGAGCTACATATGTGTTGAATGACGTTCGGCAGATCAATATTAAACAAATTGAATCTGAAATGATCTTTTGTAACTCGTTTAAGAGTGGCTTGCACCAAAAAATATTTAGGCTTGAGTGTCGCTCGCTTGCTCCATCTCTTACTACTCATACTAGTGACAGTGACAGCATCATATTTAAACATGTTTTAGTGCAAACGACTCTTAGTTCTAACGCATTTCTCATAATTACTTAAACAGACCGGGAAAATCGAGATATTTTGTAAGTTCCAATCAACATAACACACACAACTTCATGAACATTGGTTCAGAGACTGAATTCATATTTATATAACTGTATATAAGTACTTTATAAATAAGTAGTTGTAAGTTAAAATGTGATAATAAAGATGTTTTCTAAGATATTATATGTATTTTTATGTAATTCAACAAGTCTTCCTAGTCTAGTAGTACCTATTTAGTAGTTTGTAGTTATTATAACACATACATTATATTGGATAAAAAATCCATAACTATAGAACACAAACAGAAAATAACATAGGCGCAATGCAATATACGCAATATATGCCATGCAATGGTGTGGTGGTTATTACATATGCAAAAGATACATCTACAGGGTGAAATTTATATCATTAGCAGCCTTTTAAACTAAGAGTCTACCCATCAAACTGAACAACATTTACTATGGGAGCAAACCAACCGGAGCAAAAAAAAAAGTTGTAGCGGCGGCGGGTGCAGTTTAGTATCGGACAGCAGATTGTTTTTGCTCCGATTGTTTTGCTCCCATAGTAAAAGTTGTTCAGTTTGATGGGTAGACTCTTAGTTTAAAAGGATGCTAATGATATCAATTTCACTCTGTATACAATAATCAATTTAATAAAATTTTTATAATATTTAGTTACTTTTAGATCAGATTTTATTGTTGGTTATAAATCGATGACATATCTTTTTGAAGTGGCTTTCTCCTAGTAGGAGTAACTAATTGAAACACCAGCACCATTGGGGTAAATTCCCACTGAATAAGCAGCGGCCATCAGCGCGCGGCATTTTACCTAGCATATTGAACTTTATCTACAGTGGGAATAGATAAAATGTCTGTTGAGGTGACAGAACACAGCCACGCAGCGGCGAGCAGTTGAACTGTCATTTTATCTCGTCGTTTAGAATTGTATCGTATCGGACTGCAGCTAAAGTTTAATATGCTAGGTAAAATGCCGCGCGCTGCCGACCGCTGCTCTTTTAGTGGGAATTGACCCTAAAACTTTTACAATAAAAAAATATTCAATCACGCATAATATGTCACCTAAATTAATTAGGTAGTGAACGGTTTAGGACGACGGTGCCGTCTGCCCATGCACAGGACGCGTAAAGTGCAGTAGTAAATTAATTCCACTGCACTTATCATGCTGAACCCCATACAAAGTCCGAGCAGACCGCCGGTGTTAGCTGGAAAATGTGAACAAAGTTGTAATTGACGAAGCAATACTTCCTAACACAATTTTTGAGAGTTACGCGGTTATTCATGGCAGTTGTAACACTGCCGAAATATCGGGAACTCCAAAATAAATAAAAACGCGGTAAGAACCCGTTATAATGATTAACTTCCTTCCTATTCAAAAGTTATTAAAATCACGTAATAAAAAAATAACTCTGCCTACGTTCAAATCGCGCAGCAATCGACCGGTATATTTGATGGTACATGGTAACCACGTTAGTGCGAGGTTTCGTACAATAAACATTACTTTTATCTTATTGATGCATATGCTCACGACTATATTCCCCGAGGGGGTAGTCAGGGATATTCTGAAAACTCAGAACATCCACGTTTCACTAGTAGTACCGAAACTAGTGAGTGACATGAGTATAATACATGCCTCGAAACTGAAGCATGCAGGTTTTCTCACAATTTTTTTCTTCATCGAAAAGGCAGTGGTGTTACAAATCGTACATGAATTCCGAAAAACTCATTGGTACTGTCGTCTTGAACGAGGATCGAACCATCGCCTCCTACACGGCAGGCAAGGTTACTCGCAGCTGGACTACCACTTCTTTAATTGTGAATCTAATATCTTATTGATAATATAAGTAAAAGGATATGCGTGAAAAGTTCAAGATTTTGTTATTATAATTAAACTCACATAAAAATTCCGTAAGACCAAATATTTCGCCCTTCGTATATCTCATGAAAGTACTGTCCTCGAAGTAAAAGTGTATCAGTAGTATGTTTTTCCTGAAAGGAAAACGTCATTATATTGGGAATGAGTATCACTGTGCAGAATGAGGAATCCTGCATAAGCTGAAAAAGAAATTCTGACCATCGATATGGGGAAATGAAATCAGCTGTTTCATATTAAACTGCAATACCTAGTCGTCTCATATGGAACAGCAGATATTTTTCGCTATTTCGATGTTTTCTCCAAAACCAACAAAATTTCGTTCGATTGTCGAACACCCCCATTTTCGCACCCTAGTAGCAGTGCCGGATTTATATATTTTTTATGAGTGTAGGCCACTTTATTGCTGCCGCCCCATGTACCTTTCTAAAATATAAATTTTTCATTCGTTGTATAGTCCTCTGAGATCTGCCGCCCCTAGGACGCTGCCGCCCCTAGGCCACGGCCTATACGTAGTAGGTCAAGTTGCTTTAGTTTGGTAGACTTCGTAACGAGACATTGAGTGAGTAAGTGGATTTCCCTTTTGTTTACATATACATATTATTATGTTTTATACAGGGTGGGGTTGTTCAGTTTGACGGTCTGGCCCCTATTTAATTAATAAACGTGACAATTGACAATGACAATTCAGAGTACATTGCTGGCTAGGTACTAATGACGCTAATCTTGCAGTAGGTAACATTCTTCTAGCATTCTCAGCAATATGTACTCTGAATTGTCATTGCCAATTGTCATAAGCATAAGCATAAGCATATGCTCACGACTATATTCCCCGAGGGGGTAGTCAGAGATATTCTGAAACCTCAGAACATCCACGTTCACCGTAGTACCGAAACTCTGTCCAGTGTGACGGGGGGTGAGCCCGTCGTCACTTATAATGGGCAGTGGGTACAATACATGCCTCGAAATTGAAGCATGCAGGTTTCCTCACGATGTTTTCCTTCACCGAAAAGCCAGTGGTGTTACAAATCGTACATAAATTCCGAAAAACTCATTGGTACGAGTCGGCCTGGACGGGGATCGAACCATCGCCTCCTGCACGGCAGGCAAGGTTACTCGCCACTGGACCACCACGGCTAGTTTATTAAATATGGGCCTGGAGTACCCTTAAGTATGTAGGTAACGCATTTAAGTTTGGATTGCTATCAATCAATGGGATCACGAAAGGGCTTTTCAATTCCAGTGTAATTAAGTCCGTGTGTTTGACTCAGTGTGAACAGTCTGTGGTATTAGGTACCTAGTTCTTCCTATTTCTATGGTGGTATCTGGCTCTTATCTTATCTTGTTGTGGGAGCTGGCACTGGCAAGCCAGCAACACTTCAACCCAGTGGAATCTTTTGTGTTAGCCCCAATACTTTTGTTTTCTTCACCCTTCAAATACATGGTCAAGGAAGAAGGCAATACCAGTGAGGGGAAGAAACCTAAGATCTCCCGGTTTTGGATAATAATATATATTTGTTTGGGGCCGGCGCAAATATGGTTCAATTTAAATATAATAGGAATAATTACGTGAAATACTCAGGTGTCATGTTGTCGTTCTTGGCGAATTTCTCGACGAGCTTTTTGGTGAGCGGTGAGGTGCTCACCCGCTCTAAGTAAGAGATCTCCGTGCAGGCGGGCAGGCATTCGTCGCAGACTCTCTCTTTACCTTCTTTGAAATGACACAAATTTATATTTTATATTATGCCCTTTTTTCTATTGATTACTAGGAAATGGGATAAAACACGGTGTGTCGTCCGGCGGCACAATGATGATCTCACATTCACGTAGCTCACGCACGAGTAGCGGGAGCTACCTGAATGTGAGATGCTCAAGACAGAGGAGGGTGGCATAAACAAATGGAGGCATATACCCATCAATGGGTGTATTCAGGCAGTGGATGATGTGATTATAATAATAATAATTTACAGGTTGTAAGGAAAAGTATCTTTAACCTTCAAACCACATACCTACTCTACCCATCAAACTGACCAACCTTTACTATGGAGCCAACATCGAAATCGCGAAAAAAAAATCTGTTTCATACAAAACTCAGCACTCAACTCAAATGTATGAGACAGCTGATTTTTTTCACGATTTTGAATTTTGCTCAATAGTGAAAGATTTGATGGTCTGAACTGAAGCACTCCTCAAGTAATAGATACTAGGGTGTTTTGTAACATCCTGTACGTCTCAATTTGTTTATGCCACACTCTTCTGTCCTGAGTTAGTCGCATATATACAAGGTGTTACAAAACTACAAATAAACCTTTAAGGGGGTGGTGTAGACCATCAAACTGAACAACTTTCACTATGGGACCAATATCGAAATCGGGAAAAAAAAATATTATGTTCTATACTCTACAAATCGACTAGAGCTAAAATATGTATGGGATATCAATTATTTTTTTCGCGATTTCGATGTTGGTCTCATAGAGAAAGTTGTTCAGTTTGACGGTCTAAACAACCCTCTTATGAGTTTTAAATATTTATTGTTACTTATGAAACACCCTGTATATGTATAGTATATTTTTTTATTCCGCGGTTATTTGGAAAGCCCAATGTTAAGCGCAGCAAAGCGAAATGTGTTAGTGTCTTATTTATTTGCGATGCGAATGAAATTCCTATTCAGAAATCAGAAATAATGTTTGATTCGACAATTTTTTGTGATGGATTATTTCGTATTAGCTAATAAACAATTATAAAAACCCTTTTTACCTCTGGTCAAGTTCGTCCACATGTTAGAATAACACTTGGCATCTACCTTTCCACAAACTCTTGTTGTCCTGTTCTCTGTTAACAAAATATTTTTGAATAATTTAAGTCAACAATTTCAATAATGTTACTACACAGGTATTTTAATTTAAATTTATTTAAAGGTATGCTAGCGATACGTTCTCGATTTTCACATATTGTACCTACAATATCTTCTTTATTCCTAGGTAAGAATAGTCTAGTTAGTACTTGGTTATAGTAGAGTATGTAATTATGGTACTTACTGGGCATATAATAGAGTACACATGTGCACAAATCCAACATCACTCTTGCTTCGCATTCCATTTCACAATTTCTCAACGTGTAAGTTCTGTGAAAATAATACGAATTATTATTAAACGCTTATGTTCGAGTTTTTTTATTGTAATAATAAAGACTGGAATAGACTTAAATATAGTATCATATCAAACAATATTAACAATAAGTAAGCTAAGGTAGAACCAGTATTAGCCGTTCTAAAATTATTAGCATTATAAAACGCTTACTATAGCACCGTCTCATACATGCTTATGAATGAATAGCGCGATTATATATCTTTTTAGAGCAGTCGAGAAGTTTGATATTATATTCGTTACCTCTGTAATTTAACAAACCAACCCTTACCTAAAGAAAACTAAATTCTTCTCATTGGAGAACAAGCACAGCCTCTTTTGGACGTCTATGGACCTGAGCTCAGGCTGTGCGTCCAATATCCTGGGCAGTATCGCGACCCGCGCCTCAATACCAGGCCCGTAGATCTCTCCTAGGTTAGCTATCTTTGGAGTCTCCGTCGGGTTGTGCATCAGTATCTGTTACACGTATAACAGTTGCATTAAATACCTAAGAAACAATTGCCAGTCTTTATGGTAGTCATTGGAATATAAACATATATGGGGAAATCAGTAAATGACATGACAAAATCAAATCAAAAACAATGACCATAATTGGCAAAAATACACTCTTTCCACCGGGATAACTGGTAAAGACAAAATACTTGTGGACTAATCCTAAAATCCTAGGTTGTATTGCGCCTTATGCTATGTAGTGTACTTTCTGGATATCGCTTATTTTGGCTATACTGCCCTCTAATGACAAAATAACGCAACCTCAAAATGGCTGAGTTGAGGAAAACGCGTTTAAAGTTTTTACTGTGTATTGTCACGAGAGTTTCGTGAGTCGATCTGCCAGGACAAAACCACGCAAACTATGATTACTTTTACTAACTTTAACTTCCAAGACGTATCACGACAAAACACTGTTACCATAGGTTACGTTACTTAGTTGTGGCATTATAAAAATAAGGGTGAATTTTAGGGTTACGTTATTTTAATTATCTTAAATAAAAGAGATAACATTATTTTTTATTGTTTACATGATAGAACAGGGTCTGAGAATTCATATGAGCAGGTGCACGACAAAACAACGTAACCCGGGTTGCGTTATTTTGTCATAAGAGGGCAGCATATGTATTTGATGTTTCTTTCAGATTATGAACAAGTTTTCCATTTGGTTATATCTTTCTTTCTTTTAGTAGCCAGGTATTGGGCAAGCATCAGGTATTCAAATCCTCTCTCGTGCAGGCATTATCTTTCTATTTAATTGGTTGTTGCCTACATCAATAAATTGATAGTTTATTGCTTAATATTGGAAAAGGATTTTCTCCTTCCAATCGCTGCCTTTAAAGAGGATAGATCCGAGGGCTGGTCTGTGTCATTAGGTTGAGATGTTAGTGTGTTTTTAAGTAATGACGTTTCCTTTGAGACGAGGCACTTACTTTGAAGCCTGCACTTTTTGTGGAGGAGCAGTAGTATTCATCGATATTCGCGTCGATGGTCAGAGTGAGGCCGTGGTTTGTGCCGACTCCTGCGCAGCATGTACAAGGTGTAAGGTGTATACGGTGTAATTAATTTTGATAACCCATACTCCTCATATCATAAAACTCTGACACCAGAGCTGTCCCATACTCACTTGAACTAATGTTCACCATAAATTTCAACATTCTTCTAGATACAGTTTTTGAGTTACGCGGTTATTATTTAATCCAGAATTAAACATTTTAACGGGTTCTTACCACGTTTTGGTATATTTGAGTTCCCGACATTTCGGCAGTTTTACAACTGCCATTATCACTGGAACTGCATGTAGTTTGTAAGAGCAGACAAATCAAATATACCAAAACGCGGTAAGAACCCGTTAAAATGTTCTAGATTCTTCTAGATCTTTAAAACATCATCATCAACCTATACATTTAACTTTTGCATAAATAAGGGTTGAAATGGGACCGGGTTATACTCCACACTCCACCATGAGCGGGCCCTAGTATGTGTTGGTAGAGTTTAAGTTAGTGGTCGACTTGCTATCAGTATTTTAAGTCACCTCAATAGGCTTCTGCTTGTATTTTAAATGTTAGATAATTTCGTTATTTTCCTATGAGTTTTCTTTTGATGGACCTTACCTTTAGGTTTCCAAGGGAATCCATCAGAAGGAGCATCTGGTGGATACCCACCCTCGGGTGTCCAGTCTACGGCGGGCGAAGGGAAAGTTATGTTCAAATCGTTCAAATTCTTTCTGTAAACATTTGATTAGTTTTTAAAAGGTCAATATTAAAGGCTTTTTTATTCTCGGCTTGCGCTTGAATAATAGGATTTTATCTATGTAGATAATCTTCAGCCAATATAGAACCGATTGATTGCCCATTCGGGAAAGAAGCTATAAGTTACTGGTGACTTTATTTGGAATTTTTGTACTATTCCGGTCAATAGTGGCGACGAAGCCAATGGTAAGTATGACTGGGAATCATCATCAGTGTACACAGGGTGAAATTGATATCATTATTGGCATCATTTTAAACTAAGAGTCGCTCAACAAACTGAACAACTTTAACTAACGGCGAGAGATCTCCGACACTATCTTTCTTCTTAAGGTTGCCTCTGGCTCCATTGACTGCTCTGAGCTACTCTCGATGTTATCTCTCCGAGTTCCAGCTAAATTACTAAGATTTAATCCACCGTTATATACACTGTTTGCATCCACTAATTATAGGCAGAATACGTTTATGTGGCGTGCGAGTGACAATTTTAATAAACTATGCAATACTTATAATATTGATCTCTTTAACTCTAGCGTCGAGTCGACAAGGAGGTTGTTAAGTCGTGATTTCTTTACTGATGAAGTGTAGGGGTTATTGTTAGACTAAGGTCTTTTATTTTCTTTTCTTTTATTGTTTTTTGCAATGCTTTGTGTTTAACTTAAGTTTTATAGGTATGTCTACCTGTAGGCTGACATGTGTGCTGACTTATGTGCGTTTTTTTATACATTGTTAACTATTTGTTTTTTCTCGACTATTCCTGTTTCTATCAGTGAAAAACTGTTATTGGCTTTCTGCTTTATACTCTTGTGACTACTGTATTGTATTGCTGTTGGTTTTCCAATAAAATAAATAAATAAACTATTGGAGCAAACGGATCGTAGCAACAAAAAAATCTGCTGTTTCGTACAGCTGAGTCGAGTAAAAGCTGTAGTTTACTATGAAACAACAGGTTAATTTTTTTGCTGTATCAGTTTTCGTCGTCCCACTGCAGCGCACAGGCCTACCCTCGAGGAGGGCGTTAGTACATCACGCGTGCCAATGCGGATTGGTAGACTTCACATACACATTAGAATTTATTCTTCATCATATGCAGGTTTCCTCACGATATTTTCCTTCACCGTTTGAGAGCAGTCGGTATTACGTACATAAGTTAGAAAAACTCATTGGTAGGTGCATGGCATGTGGTCCATGTGGATTTGGACCCGGAACACCATGATTGTCCATACGTTTCTGCGACGCGGCACCGATGCTCTGGACTGGAGTGGAAATAGGCTTTTTAAGTTCTCAGCAAATCTTGTTTTGTTTAGACATCTTTCTAACATATGAAGTTAATCTTACGGATTGCGGAACATATTGTTTCGATGCACAACATTGAAAGTACAACAGAGTCCCTCGTCGGTTAGCTGAGCGTTGAACAGGTCCTGGCAGCTGGTCTCTGCAGAGTTCCACTTGCACCTGATCAGCATTTCACTGCAAGCTTGCGTCACCTTGAAGTTAACTTATAGTATTAACCTTTATTACGTGTCACATGCCTCCTCATCCTCTGTCGATACATAGTATATCAAAAATGGGTAAAGTCACATCTACAGATTTTTGGAAAATTAGGTCTTTGTGATATCTTGAACTTCAACTTCTTAATACTCTGTGAATAACATTTTAGTGGCAAGAAGTGTGAAAGAAGTTTGTTGAAGAGTGATATTGGTCTTGAGTAAAGTGGTACTAACATTAATCAGAAAAGAGCGGGTGTGGTCCCAGTCAGCACTCTCGGCGAGTTCGTTCTCAAATATATCAGCGTCGTTCTGTGTCGAGCACAGGCTCTCCAGCAGCTTTCTATCTACATGATCACTGCAATTACATTACCATTAAAACTTAAATGCACTAAAAGGAAGGTAAATTTCATATTTATAATACTATTTAAATCATTTTGATATTTGTTCACTATTGTATCTAGAGGAACACAAACAAACACACACCCTAAGGAACCATCGTGAGAAAACCTGCATACTTCAATTTCGAGGCATGTATTGTACCTACTGTCCATTACAAGTGGCGACGGGCTCACACTGGACAGAGTTTCGGTACTACTAGTGAAACGTGGATGTTCCGAGATTTCAGAATGTCTTTACCGGACTCGGGCAGTATAGTCGTGACCATATTTGTAACCTGAGGAAATCTCAAAACATTGTGGCGACTGGTCCCAACAAAAGTCAACCAAAATGCCTACCTGAATATCCTGGAAACGGCTTAACCAATTTCATTAAACATGGCTCAGAATTCTTCGAAAGAATCTCGTAAACAAACAATCAGGATTTGAAACACTATCCAAAAACAGTAGGATAACGCTACTCCTCGTTTAATAAATTCATTAATAAAAAGATGCTTATCGAAATCCTTTGCCAAAGCAAGAGACGTGTCACGGATTGCTGTCGCCAGACAGCCATCTTTAGTTATAAAAATAATATGAGATATAACACATTTTATGTAGTTAAAAAGAGACTTGAGAAAAGGACACATTACCCAGAAGCAATATAACGTTCCGCAACAGACTTCTTCGCTTGGTTCACATTGCAAATAGTAAGGGCCGGAAACGGTAGATTGTACAACGGCATATTCTCCGGGTTTATCGTCACTATCATCGGAGTTCTGCTCCATTTCGAGTACACTTGCATTATAGAGAAGCCCGCGCAGACGACTGAGCAACCAAACGCAGCCATCCAGAAGAATCTGTTGATAGTTCTACGAGTAGTTACATTGAAGGCTTTGGTTTAAATACAAATGAAGGAATACCTTTCGAACCAAGTCAGCTTCTTTTCTCCGATGTATCGGAGACCGTGTAGGGTTGATGTCAGTAAGTACTCTCTAAGGTCTTTACGGAAGACTGTGGGGTCGCAGCCTGGTATTGCCGATCGAGGTGGCCTTTCCTGTTTGATGATTGTTCCGTTAACTATCTTGTAGGTATGCATAGTCAATTGAAGTACCAACTCTGGATGGAATACGAGTTGATTTTACAGAAAAGAAGATAAATAATATTGTGTTCCTACCTCACTCTTGCTTCTTGGTATTTTATTATCCCAGATGTACCATGGCGGTGGGTCCGGAGACGTCTTTGTGGTCCAATAATTTTGCTATAAATTAGTAAAAGGTACCAAGTTTTGCTTTGGTTAGTATAATTAAACAACACTACTCGGTCTAATGATTGAAATTAAATTAGGAGTAGTCCTTATTTGTAATTGTCATTGTAATGGAATTGATTACAAGAGATCGAGGAAACATGCCCTGTTCTCTCACTTCGATAAATCGTATTTAGGTGTTGTAAGTGTAGCGACACATCCGCGGAACGTTCGGCGCCGTACGTTCTGCAGACGTGTCACTACACTAACAAATCACTTGTGCTCTTTTGCGGCGTCTTTTTTTCAAGCAGTAGGACCATGAGGATTTGAAAATCCTACTGGTCCTACTAGGGGAACTAAGCGATAGGACCAACAGTCCGTAAGGTAGATTTCTCACTTTGAGAAATTGAGATCGCACCCTCTTGATTTTCCAAGTAGAGTGATTATTGATTTTGTGTAGATGTTAGACATGTTTTGTTCGTAAATAACATTTTGTGCATTTATAATTTAATTACTGTTTCAATGCAGATACGTCTTCTTCACAATGCATTGTCGTCCGACCAACGTGCTGGTTGTTTGCCCACTGACTGACACCCGTCCCAATACATATTACTTGAATCCGCAAATTACTATCTAGCACTATCTGTTTATAATTACTTTATTTGAAGACACCTAATTAAATTGCTCTATACTTTTGCTGATATTAGCAAGTCGAAGAGTCTTACTTGCTTTCATTATTATTTATTAATCAAAATTACGCACCTTTCTAAATGAATCAGTGACATCTACCTTCCGACGCATTGTTCCTTTCAAAGTAGACTTGCAAAGACGATACAAAGCCAAAACTATTGCTATTGAAGAGTCGAACGAAAGCAAAATTTGTTACATTGATGAAAGTGGTTAACTTTAAAACCACAGTGTGTTCTGAATGTGCTAAAACAACAATAGAAATTGTCAATCCTTAATTTATTGGAGGTAACAAAACTACGGTAATCATCCAAAAAAATGTATAGGAAAACTTTGATTTTTTTTTAGTGTTGAGAAACATCGTGAGGAAACCTGCATGCTTCAATTTCGAGGCGTGTATTGTACCCACTGTCCATTATAAGTGGCGACGGGCTCAAACCCCGTCACATTTGGACATAGTTTCGGTACTACTGGTGAAACGTGGGTGTTCTGAGGTTTCAGAATATCTCTGACTACCCCCCCGGGGAATATAGTCGTGAGCATATTATGCTTATGCAATGCTTGTTTAGTGTTCAAACACCAAAGAGGTCAAAACGCTATGTTTACCTATTTTGAACGTTTGAGATCGTATTATAAATTTAGATTTGACTTGATTTGACTTTGATTGCCTTTATATTGTTGTTTTTTCGTTTCACACTGTCACACTGGACAGAGTTTCGGTACTACTGGTGAATCGTGGATGTTCTGAGGTTTCAGAATATCTCTGACTACCCCCTCGGGGAATATAGTCGTGAGCATATGCTTATGTTTTTTCGTTTTATTTTACGAAGTTCCAATGCAGTTCAAATTCTCATTACTGAGTAGTGTGTTACTGTGTATTTGTGTTCACTGTTACTGACTAGTTATGTTGGTATAATCGTCTTCTGTCTCTGCTAATTTCCGAGTGGCAAAAAAATTTATCATTGTGCTTTAGATATCTCAAACACCAGGGTGGGTTGAATGCGTTCCACCCTTACACCTGGAATAAACAGTTGTCCAATTTTGCAGTGCTTGACAGGTAGGTATAGCAATAAATTTTGGATCGAGTTTTTATTTTCAAACTTCTGTACCTTTGGTCAGGATCTCATGATCTTTTAATCTCACCAGGAACGAGCTTTAAAAGCCGTCGACGTTTTCATCTTGCTCCTAATAAAATAAATAGCTGCACCTGCAGATTTCACGACTCGGTTGGTTAAGGGTTACAAGAGGTCCTGAGTTCGAATCCCGGTTCGGTCATATATGTTACACGTTTGTGGCGTTGTGGTATGGTTTCCATAAGAAAAGCCTAGTAGCTTACGCTTGGAATCATTACAATGTATGAGCCTGTGAGCCTCTGAGAGATCCCATCAGGGATGAGGTGATACGTCAGATTACTAAGGTAGTTGACATAGGTCAGTTGTCATAGCAAGCTGAAGTGGTAATGGGCTGGTCATATCTGCCGAAGAACTGACAACCGATGAGGTGTCAGAGTTCTAGACTGGAGACCACGAACTGGCAGGCGTAGTGTGGGACGCCCTGCGGCCCGCTGGACAGACGACCTAAAAAAGGTACCGGGGGAGCGACTGTATTAGGAAGGCCGAGGTTAGAGTTTTGTGGCGCAACTTGGTAGAGGCTTATGTTCAGGAGTGGACGATGATAGGCCGATTATGATTATGTGCCTGTGAGCGTTATTTATGTATGTATCATGGGATCCCGAGCCGGTATTAGCCAACACCCCGTACAAGTTAATTAGATACGGAATGTTTGCCGTCTAATCGTTTGATTGCGGCGATCGAATGATAGATCGACCTTGCGCCGCCTCCACTGGCGCTGGATAGTAAAATTATACATTTTCCAGCTATTTGTTATCCGGTCTTCGACCGTGTAATTACGAGTTTGTGTTACGCTACGATCGTAAATAAGAATGATATGATAACCTTTCATTGCACCGACAAATTAGCTTTTGTTTCTGGTTTTAGCAAGATCTGTTGAAGTTTTCAGGATACAATTAAATTCAATCATACCTACTTTATTGCACACCAATTAATTTACGAATAAAGATAAAGACATATCTACAAGCATAATTGTTTCATTTATACTTAAGTTTGTTGTTGGTTTTCCATTTATATGGATAACTACATTACCATCTCTGCTACCAATCACACTCGTCATTTGGTGTTATTTTTGGCATTGAAAAATATGTCCTGATTGTAGCAGGTAATGATTTATTGTGTCTACTTCAGCAAAACAAAGGCGTAAGCTAGACCCTATAAGAAAATATTATTTCCGCATTCGTATCCACGCCTGTTTTGCATTGCAAATACCTTAGTTTTTTTAATGTTAAATAATGCAATAGGTGCTACAGCATATCTGTTCACAGATCTATGCACTTTCATAACAACATGTCACGTCATGGTTACAAGACCTGCTACTAATTCAACTGTTAACGATGCTTAAATTACTTTTTACAACTGTTTGACATGCGAACTAACTGTTAGATTCGATCCTCTGACAATCTTACGCTTGATCTAATTACATGCTTTTTAGTGGATTACACATTACTTTGTAGAATTGATTTCAATAACGCACGTGTAGCTAGGTTTAGTTCAATCATTCTTACATTCATTTCATCCCTTTGAAGTAGATAACTATAAGAGTTATTTTGCATGATATCGTGTTTGAATTACTTCTATTTGCTATACTGTTATGCAGCAGTTTGTAGGAAAATGTAAATTAGTGTTGACAAACCAACTGGACTGCGGCGGGTAGGTGCAAGCGTTGTAGGGTAATTGTATTTGTCGTTCAAACCAGCTCTGTGTAATTACAGTTCATCAACAGTACTTATTCAAACACTCGAACGTTTGCAATTTTTCATTATCAGCTGTAACCATCGGTTATTATGAATTGTACTTGTTAACCTCGCTCCTCGCAATGTAACACTAGCACTAGGTTAGAGAATGAACAATTTAAACGACCAAGTAATTTTCCGTTCTATAAATTCGTTTATTTACGCATACATATAATTATTATGTACAAAAGTTCGTTTAGTAAAAATTTGTTTATAAAAGTAACAAAAAGCCACTAGGAAAGGAGAGGCTGACGCACTTGCACTTTAATAAAATATCCCTAAAAGAAGAAGAGATCGAAGGAAAGATTGGACACGTCGACGTAGACCTAGTGCGTAAATGTACACGATCGCCGGGATCGTGGGTTACGTGCTAGCGCTACGTCCAGGTGCCTGAAGAGGGAAGGAGGAAGAATTTCACCAATGTTGCTGTTGGTGCTGCTGGGGGGGAGCGGAGTGCACGGCTTGTGAGTGGGCCGCTAAGTGGGCGGCGCGCGCAGCGGCGACCTCGGGGGTCTCGAGAATACCGGAGCCATCACGCGCCAGCTGGATGTTGGCGGCTTGGTGAGCGGGGGCGCCCTGCCATGAGGGGGCACCGTTCCACTGGGGAGCGGGCGCGTTCCATTGCTGCTGAGCGGGAGCGTTCCACGACTGTTGAGCGGGAGCGTTCCACTGCTGAGCGGGGGCGGCGGACTTGGCGGCACTGAGAGCTTGGAGGTGAGCGGCGCGGGCCTGCGCTACCTCAGGAGTCTCGGCGACGGGAGCGGGGGCTCCGGCGTTCCATTGCTGGGCAGGGGCAGCGTTCCACTGCTGGGCGGGAGCACCGTTCCACTGCTGAGCGGGAGCGCCGTTCCATTGCTGAGCGGGAGCAGAGTTCCATTGCTGAGCCTGGGCACCGTTCCATTGCTGGGTGGGGGCACCGTTAGCGCGCTGCCAGTACTCCTCGTTGTCCCAGGCGGGGTTGTATGAGCCGTCGTCCTGGGGGTTGGGGTTGTTCTGTGACGCCTGCTGGAGGGCGGAGATGTGTGCGGCGCGCGCCTGCGCTACTTCGGGTGTGTCGAGGATGTTGCGTCCGTCCTGCGACAGCGCGATGTTGGCGGGCGGGCCGGCCCAGCCCGCGTGTGCGCCGCACGCCAGCGCCAAGCAAGCTACTACGATCTGCGAACAATGATAAACAGCTTTCAAGTTAAATTGTCAAAGGCAATGTTAACTGTCATTCGTTTCCGTCTCAGGAATAATTCTCTACGGATCGTTATCGTACATTGTCCTCGACCGTATCTGATCTCGAGCTTTTGCAACTAGTATTTAGTATTGCCTAGCATATCCTTTATTAACAAGATAATATTAAGAGTTATTGCCGTGAACCTATTCTAATTGCAAGCCGCTTGTACTCTCATTATATCTTGGGCGAGTGGTTTCGATATTTATATAATTCTGCTGCTAGTTGCCGATGATAAGTCGCCCTCGTTTCGTTCAGGTGCCTAGAGTTTACAAGTTAGATGTTCGAAGAACCTATAGTCCACTTGGTTGTGTTCAAATAAATATATACAACTAAATCGGTGGCTATTATGATTTTGAATAAGTTTGTCTAAGTCGTTACTACCCTACGTATATAGTAACGATAACTGATTGTTAGCTGATTAAAATCTGACATAAAAGGATTTATTTGACAGTTTGTTAGATATCCATTATCCAAGATATAATAAAATGAGTCTTGACTAAGCTACCAATCATTTATGTCCAATATTGTGACATTCCATGTATTGAAAGGTGTTATTCGTTTTACAAAGTATCCTTATCAGAGTTAAATGATGAATTATGTTGCTATAATCAATTTCAATTCAGAACGATCTACTTGTAGTTACAATAAGTAGGTAGGTAACCAATCGACAATAGATAATAGTGCAAGAGCCTGTTTCTCAGTGGGCGGGACCATAAGTTCAACCTATAAAAGTATAATATGCTAAATAGTAGCTTTGTAACAGGCTTACATGCTCTTAGCGAGGTAGTAAAGCCATAACACGTCTTAAAGCTGTCGGATCTATTTACATATCTGTCTATTTGAGAGTTTTATTGTCCGTGCTCTGTCAACAGTACTATGTATACGTCCTTTTGCTTAGTTATGATTTCGAAGTCAATTGTCTTTTTTATTCTGACGACCCGGTTGGTGTAATTGTTACCACGCCGGACTGCCAAACCAGGGTCCTGGGTTCGAATCCCGGTTCGGTCATGGATGTTATATGTTCGTGCCGTTGTTGTATGATTTCCATAGTAAAAGCCTTTAGTGCTAGTTTGGGATCATTACAATGTATGTGCCTGTGAGCGTTATTTATTTTATTTATTTATTTATTCTGTAGAATATAAACATTTATAATGTCCTCAGGTTTCAAAATGACCGTTTCCCAGATTGTTCCTTTCCACATAAACGTAGGCATTCGAAGAATGAATTTAGGATAGGTTAGGGGTAATTACTATAACTTTGTGTGATTTCTATAATTCAAGTCATATAGTTTCGGGACTCGCGTGGCTAGAGGTCTACCGAGAGGACGTCTGCGTCGGCTCGTGATTGTTCTGGCCATGCGGGTCGGTCATTTCGTGAACTCTTTTGTGTTTTAACCTTAAAACAATCACTTGAGACTCTAAACTACTTACATTGGCAAAACTGCCACTCTAGATTTAATTAAAACTACTGATCATTTTCTTACGTATAATATTCATGTAACGAGACGTTGGCTGAATTGTGATAACACATCGGATGCCATTAAACAAAAAATTGAAATGAATAATATAGTTTCAGTTTGGCTTTAGAGAAATGTGTATATCACTATCTTATCTTTTACTAATATTATAAATTTCAAAGTTTGGATGTTTAGATGTTTGGATGTTTGTCACTCAATTTTGATGAAATTTGGCTCACAGATAGAATAATATGTTCTGGATTAACACATATGATACATTTTTAAAGTCCACGACTCCACGCAGATGGAGTCGCGGGCAATAGCTAGTTATTGAGTGATATTATAACTTTCAAACGAAAGTTTGGTTTGAGCTTTAAAAAGATAATCTCATTTCTTCCAGTGGCCCGTGGTTTCTAATACCGTGTTATGGGCGAAATTCTAGCAACCTATCACCACTCGACACGTCATTCAATGCTTAAGAGGATAGACCAGTACAGTTTTTTCCATACTAACGTATTCCCCTGTTTTCTCCCTGGATAATAACACTAGAGCAAATATTTTTTTACCATATAATCTATGTCACCTCTGCCATGTCCCTCTGTTTTGCTTTTTTACATTAATTAATTACTACTTTAGGAATTACCAATTTTACCGCCCGTTTTCAGACATCCAGTAAACAATTTTGACGAATATAAACAAAAAAAGCAAAACGTACAGACATAACCAAAGTCTTTCTCATATTATTCTTGAAAGAATGATTAAAATCGGTGTAGTTTTGGAGGAGAAAACAGGGGAATACGAAATGCTGTTTTCGTCGATTTTATGTAAATAAAATCGGTCCTAGCTGCAGTTGTCTCTTTCGCACTCTAGTAGGTGGGGTGTATGGGTGGGGCGGATCGGACAAATATGTATACGGTTGGAAAGTCATCTATTCTCCAAATTAGCATTTCAGCCTGTCTATCCTCTTAGGCCTTGATATGATGATTGCAGGCAAAAAAAATAGTTGAATGGTTATTGGTTATAGCCAAGTTTCTGCTGACCACTCCGCTATGTATATTATAATGTTATGCAAAGAGGTGCAACAAGTAGATTAATTCCTAGACCTGATCTCTTGGTGTTGAATCGTTGAATCGGCTAAAAGGTCAATTCAACTTGCACTGCTTCAGAATGACAGCATTGCACAAGAATGTCAATGTAACCCGACTTTTCATTGTCATCTGTATTAACTATACTTACATTATATCATGAACGGCCACCCATACATGGTCAGATTTTCATTGAGGGCAATTCGGACTTATAATTGGATAATTATGTCGATTCAATGATTCATGAAGAAGGTTATTAATGGTCACGATTTATAAGGCTTTTAACTTTTAAGTGAATTTTTAAATTCGTAAGAGATTGAAAGAAAATGTACCTATTTATGGAAATATTGTATGGACATTAAGATTCATGAGAATTTACGTGTTTTTAATTGGGTACTTTATAGTGACTAAATTGGAGACGTGCTTAAAAAGGGCCAGGTCAGATGCACCCGAAACCGATGATCATGTATGAAACTTGGAAATTCGTCTAAGGTATGAAACTTACGAATGTAGAGGAAGCTAGAGATGTTTGACAGGATCGTAGCAGGGAGCGTTCTATTGTATCTGCCTACCCCAGACGCGTGAGAATATGTATGTATGTACGTTTAGCTTTTAAATTATTAGGTATGTTTTAGATTCCTAATTTTAATGATTTCAAATGGCTTGGTATAAAAGACTTAAACGCGAGCGTAATTTTAGACTTACCTATAGTCTATACAAAACCGATTGTGTTTGTAACCGTAAGTGAATTAATGATTTAAGGCGATAATTTACTTCGCGTTTATTATTCAACTGTGGATAATTAAATACCAGTATATTTTACTTATAATTGCAAATATCGGAGTCTTAACTGTTTTACTGTTCCGATTGTAATTTGTGGTTGTTCAAAATTATAATTCTGTAAATTTCAACTTAAACTTGCTCTGATTTTCTTCCTAATAAATAATTATGACGTCAAAATAAGTCTAGACGTAGATCGTAAACGTTTCTAAAGGAAATGAAATTTATAGGTGATTGGCGTAATGAGCTGCGAAAACAATTTGTTTTATGTGTTTACTTTAGCAAATTCGTAACCAAACTACATTGTAAATCTGTCTTTCAATGGTCCGGGTAAACCTTTAACAAGTATAACAAAGAAGGTGGTCTTATAAACGTATAAATTACATTATTTAGGTAAACAGGATTAGAAACGAGAAAAGGGTTATTTCATTGATATTTGGCGTGTTTTAACAACGTGTATAAACTGAAAGATGTAGTTCAATTCAACATGTAAAAAATACGGCAACTTTTCTTCAGGATTTCTAACTAACGTAGGTATCTCTCATTTTTCCGAACCGTAGGGCCTACATTGAAATGTATTTAGTATACAACCGAAAATACCTTGTCCTGTAAACTGACAGAACATCGATCTCACTTAGCTAAGAGCTTATGTAGCAAATGTGATTATTATGAGTCTTGCTAAGGTAGATCTTGAGGCAAGTTCACACGCCCTGCTCCAGATCAACGATATTGATGAAAATGCAATAAGATGTAACGAGTATGGAATTTGCGGCGAGCCTCGAGTTCAGTATCACGTAATGATGTCAGGGCTTGTGGTCAGGGGCCGGAGTCGGGCGGATGTGGACTTTTATATTTAATTAATTAATTAATTATTATGATACGTATCTACCAATATGTAAAAAAAATTTTGTGAGTAGATAAAGTTTGTTATCTTATTAATGATGGACAGTAACAGAGAAAATTGCGAAGGAAGGAAAGTGGAAAGAAAGAAGCTAAAAAAATAGCATGTAGGCAGAAATCGGAAGAGTGGTGAAATATAGAAAATAAGTAGAACGCGAAACCATAGATAGGTATTCTAACAGTGAAGGTGCTCCAGGGGAAAGACAGACGAAAATTTAAGGCTGTGTTTTTTTAGATTCGATAAGTGTGTTTTTTTAGTGTAGGTACGTCAGTTAAATCAGGGTCTCAGGTTTGGCCCCGTCCTTCGGCTGTTCCTGTGCAGATCTCGATCTTTATAGTTAGTCGTATCATTTAATGAATTGCAGATTTAGCTATCAGAACGCATTTTGTATTTAATGGAAACATGCAGTTTCTGAATGAGCTTAGAATTTTATTGACGCATTAACTTTTATCTCATGCCTGAGAGAATGAATGAAACAAAACAATGTATGTAAGTTTGCCTCTGTTTTCAAATGTATTAAGATTTTATCTACACATTAGTGTCTTCTGAAATCTAAGTAGCAATAACATTCATAATGCCTAAATTAAACAACGAATAGTCTTGGTAGGTACCTACCAACTTAATTATGCAAATAATAAAACACGGGTTCACATAATTTTATGAAAGAATTTGAAAATGTCCGTCGTTGCGTATAATATTAAGAAACATCAGATAAAATCGTTCGCGGTTTCTATGTTTGAATAAAAAGTTTTGCCCTTGTACTTTATGCTTAGGCTCAATTTGTCATTGTTGGTGAAATTCATGTAACTCACGCATATTTCGTTGAATTTGAATTCGCAAAAGTTTTGAGCCGTTAACGAACTAGATTTTTATGAATGTATTGTTGCACTCGTTTAGGAAATTCACAGCGCTCAATTATTGTAATACCTAACACCTTTATTAGTACCGGTGAATCACACGTTGACATTGACTTAGAAAAATCCTGTTTCAGTGCATTGACTTGATTATAACGAATCGCTAAAAACTCTGGCTGAGGTACCATAGATAGAGTATTTCGGCCCCCGTGTTGTGTATCTAATTTCATTTATGTAAGTACAAGGTGATAAATGAAGTAGGTACGCAAATAGTAGTGAGCAAAAAATGGGTCAAAGCCTTTATTCAATGAGCGTTACATAATGTTTGAAATTCTATTCTATTCTAATCTTAAATTGTGGCTCCATTTTAGTGTTGATGATTTTGTCAATTTCTGGTTAATATCTCGGTATCTGGTATCTCGTGGTTTAAATAGCAAAATTGCTTGACGTCGTACGGTAATAAATATTTGGATGATGTCAAGGATTGTTTTGAACAAAAATACACACTTGAAACACCACAAATAAAATGGCGGAGCCACGTGGCCACCTAACTCGCGAGCGAGACACGTTCACCCGAGAAGCCTCTAACCACGCGACACTGAAAATTGTTAAAGTCAAACGGACAGGATTTTCCAGCTAATGCTAAAATAGCTCTTTTCCAAGTTTGTATGATACTAAAAGGCACAATTTCGCCATCATTCCCCATTCGCTGCCGCCCACGCTTTCGCTCGCTCCTTACTCCTAATAAAAAGTAAGTCAGATCATTGAGTGAACGGCGCCAAGGTCTGAAGGCTACTCGAAGGTCACGAAGCAGGAAGCCAGCCTTCCGGACCTGCCCACCGTCACATTACCGACTGGTTACCCTCGCTTGTCAGATTGACATTTGCTTTTCCATTTTTGAATTGTTTTTTCAATTGCTTGGATTGGACAAGTTGTTATTGCCCTTTTAGGATTGGACCCGATGTTGCTTTGTTAGTGCTGCGATCACTACATTTTATAAAAGTCTCTCGCCACCTTTTTCTGTCTGTCTGTACAGGCTAATTTAATAACTACTGTAGCTACGGATCGATATTGATACGGTTTTCACTAATAGATAGACTGATTCACGAGGAAGGTTTGTGTTATTTGTGGTACCCGTGTGAAGCCGAGGCGGGTCTCTAGTCTGTAGGTATATTAATACCTAGAGATAGAGCTTTATAGAGTTTTAGGCCGCATGTTCTCTACAGCGACAACAAGTTCCAATACGCGGTGGTAGTTTAAAAAAGATTTGTCGTTTATTAAGTAGGTTTCATGTTCCAAAATAAATTAAGTTGAGTTTTACTTTGAGTATAAAAAAGAAACTCCAATTTTTAGTTTAATATTTCCCTATTAGCGAATTCCGTTATTTGCTCTATTAGGCATGCAACAGAACATAGTTATATACGAGTATGTAAGCATTGGACCATTGGACACAGAAAAAATATCACGAGTAGGTACTGAGTAGGTTTAAAAGCTTTAAAAATAGACACGACTTCATTCCTAAAATAGACAAACGAGACATATTTCACGCTAGAATACTTCGTGTCAATTCAACTTAAGTCAATTATTGCTTGAACTTTTTCAACAAGCCCATGAGGTGTTAATTACGTATTAAATCATGTCCAATTGACAGATACCACCACCTCAATGAATCGCTAAAGTCAAGTTTTTTTTATATTTTTTTTCAACGACAGCATTTATCTTAATGCACAAGTATGCATATTTTAAAAACGATTAAACGCCTTATTGTATTTAATTTTCCGAAGTACTTGAAGCTGATCGACCTTAAAAAGCTGCTTGTATTTAAAGTGTATGGGTGATGTAACGGTCGGACATGATACATCATGTTGTCTGGTCAAGAAATGGAAATGAAGTAGTGGTAACTATTGTATTCATTATTATTTCGGAAAGGAGTAGTTTTGTTTCACTCCGGGCCAACACTTTGTACGGTATCCAAAAAAGTAGAGAGAAAAATATGCAAATTATGTTGAAAATAATCATAAAATTTAGTTTGGCGATACAGAGAGGGTACAAAAATAATTTCCATGCATATAAGTAAGCAACGTTTGCCAAATGAGTTGTGCCTGAACAAGTGAAAAATGAATATGAAAGATATGGTAAAAAAAAAATGTGTCCTAGTTTCAGCCGTACAAAGTCATGGCCCACTTGGCCCAGGCTCCATACATTTTTGAAAAATTATTAAAGCTTTGTGTGGCTCTTTTCAGCATAGTAACAATTAATTTCGGTCTGACCCTTAGAACAATTGACCCATTACGTCACCTTCAATTCTCTCGACGCTGACCGCTAGAGGTGGGCGTCATATAATTATAATTAGGGTATCGCTATCGATTATAAGGCTTTGGGCTGCGCGTGGGCATGCCCTTCTAAATCGGTACGCAGTGGAATGCAGACAAAAAGCTTGGGTGAGCGGCGAGGCTAGCGACACCAGTGGACACTTGGCTAGGTGTGCCTTCAACTGACTAACCACTATGCTGTAGGGATGTAACTATCGATGATTAAAATGTCGGTAACTGCATTATAATTCGATGAATAAGTAAACTTGAAAGGAGGCGTAACTTGCTTCGGGCCGATTTCGTCATTAGCACTAGCACTCGTAGCCGTATAAGATGAAATAAGAAACTAAATTAGGTAAGTAGGTAACAGGAAAGACGATTTATGAATAGATTGATAGAATAGGGATAATTCCCCTGAATTGGTTTTGAGTCAAAATACTTATGCTAAATTATCGATCGAAAGAGAGTCGATAAAATAACGACATCACTGTTAATTGAGGAACTGCATAATAACTCCTGTTTAATAACTTTGTTAGAGAATTATGATCTCATTGCGTATTGGCATAAGATATAGAACTGCAAAGTAATTGGATAGGTGGACCAAGAGTCTAGTTGACATTGCGATCTTAAATGGAGCGTGAACTGAAAGGACGACCTATAGATAGCTATGGGTGACAGGGTGACACATTTGGGCGTAGGTGTGACACTGACACCCTAACAGCGGTAGTTTTGCTGCAGTTGATTGAGTAACAATGTTTCGGTTTAAATGTGTCTCTTATGGACCTATGCCTTTAATGAAAATGCAGATTAGTAGGATACGAAGATAGATTTAGATTGACAGAGTAAACCTTCTTTTGAAAAAGACTTGGACTGAATGAAAAACAGAATTACGTCGATGGGCTTCTACATAATTTTCTACGTATGGGAATCATAAAGGAATCGCGTTGGAAGTTTGTTATAGAGTTATAGGGTAGTCGCGTGTCGATTGCCCCTCCCCGGCCTACAATGAAGCTCCAGTTATATGATGGCTTAAGATTGCGCCTTTTTTCGGAAAACAACCCTTGAAGTCACCAAATAAGTATTTACAAACGTATAACATCAATCACTTAATTGCTATTTACACTAGTATAAGCAAAATCATCATAGATGGATACCACTTTTTTAAAATAAGTGTAGAATAGAATAAAGAATCACAAACAAACAATTGAAAAATAATTGAGCATAAGAATGCGTTCTGCTGACGTAATATACGATTACCATTCGACTAAAATCCTTTCTTGAGTGCAAAAGGATATTTATTAAACATACTATTTAACATCGCTTAAAATAATTACAGTAGTCCCCACTCAAGGCTAAAAAGTTTGTAATTCCTAGTTTTAACCACAAATTAAAATTAAATTTAGGAACTAGGTAGCCCGAAACAAGCGGTGACATGACGTGATAAGAATATTCTCACGTTTTAACTAAATTAACAGCAATTTAGTTAGTAGATTTACTGCGGATAATTAAGGTTTAGGTCGTAGTCAGATATTCTAAACTAAACCCTGATTTAAAGCAAGGCAAGTTGTAATAGCTTGCGTTTGTAAAACGTTAATCTAATGATAAATATTGTTATTAGTATCCAATTAAATGTATTGAAAGGTTTAGTAACCACTGTTTGACGGATTATAATTCATATTTAAATGTTGAGGATGTTGATTAACACATAAATTTTTTCGCTAATTCGATTTATCTCAAAATGTAGTTACATCGGTCGCGAAGAATTTGCATAACAAATAACACACGTGGTAGTTTCTTTTTATTTTGGGTGTGAATTTTTCTATTTTGTTTGTTAAGGGACCATACCTAAAATTGTTTGGGAAGCTGTATTGAGATATACAGGGTGTAAGTGACAGCTTAGCAAATACTAAAATCAAACGCAAAAAAAAAGATGCTCCATACAAAACACATCAAACGACTAAAACTTACATGTGTAGTTTTTGTACTGTAAGCGTAAGTTGTTGAATAAATGAATAAATAAAAATAAAAAAAACAGCTTTAGCATACAAATCTACTGTTTCGTACATTTGTGTTGAGTTGGTACGACTCAAATGTACGAAATAGTTGATTTTTTTCATGTTTCCTGAGGTTGGCTCCACAGTGAAAGTTGTTCAGTTTGATGGTCTGAATTTACCGTTTCAGTATTTGCTAGGCTGTCACTTAAAACCCTGTAGGTATACTAGCTGTCTTGCAATGCGGTTTTGTTTGACAGAATTTTTGTTGTCATAAACATTCCCTAATAAAAATCATGTATTTAGAACCCCGTTAGCGAAATCGACATTGCGTATTTAATGACAATGGCCAGTCGCTGAAAATAGTATAGTTGACGATATTAACCATTACGACAGTTAAGTAGCCAATCGTAATGGAAAATCTCGTCAACTATTCAACTTTCAGTGACATTGACCGGCTGCGCTACGGAATCGGGCAAGTGTACGTTTGTGCTCTGATTACACTGTACGATCGACAGAGCCTTAACCGCGTTGCTTTTTTTTTATGAGTACTAATAATGAAAACATATTCGAAGTTTTATTTAATTTTAATTAAAAGTGTCAACTGTTAAGGTCTTTCCAATGCAGTTAATACCGAGTTTCAGTTAGTCCACAATAAAAAAAAAAAAATTTGTTGATGTTTAATTAATTATTTTTTCTCTCTTCAGGACGGGAAGCGTCAATTTTCGTCCCACTGCCCTAAACGAAGTTGCCGCTTTCCACCTCAGTCGAGGAGAAAAATTGTATACTAACCTCGGGCAGTAAATAAGAAAGCCTCAGATCACATGTTTGTTGATTACATGAGATCTGAGACCTTTCTTACTCTCCTGCCCTCTGTGTGTAATTCACTATAACTGCTTCCATTATGTTCATATTTCAAACTCTTTTTTTAATCAGGCGAGAAATTAGATGGATTCATCACAGTCATGTTCAATTTAGATTTATTGTCATATAGGATATACCTATACAAGGTACCTGCTGCCCTTACTGCCCCGTCTCAAAAATCCGCCCTGTATAGTTATACGAAAGAAAAGTTTTTCAAGTTGATGGTCTGGAGTGCGATTTTTGAATCTCATTCGGTGAGCTCAGCAGTTGAAAATGTCAAAATTACTATGGAGATATTTATCTTTCTACAGCTGATTTGACTCCAAAAATCATGCTCCAGGAGTGCGATTTTTGAAAGTCAAATCAGCAATAGAAAGATGCGTATCTCCATAGTAATATTGACTTTTTCAAATGCTGAGCTCACCGAATGAGATTAAAAAATCGCACTCCTGAACATCTTCTCAAAAAAACCGTCGGCAAATTAAATTGGTCTGTCAATCAGCATGAAAAGCTAGCTTAAAACGCTTCTTTTTTTAAGCGCCTTTGTAGTGATAACAATGATAGCGCCTTATCATATGGATTCCTTTTCCTGTGTGTTGACACATTGTTACTAAGTTTTAGTATAAATCACTTCGCACATGCAACGTGCTTAGCTACAGTTTAGTTCGCAATCTTAATAAATTAACATGCAACTCAACTAGCGCATTACGTTATAACTTCCTAAAAATGTAAATTATTTTTAAGGAATTTACGAAATAGAGCGTGACGTTAAAAATGTTTATAAAACTGACAATGACCCGAAGTCGCGTGCATTTGCTCACGTGCCGCGTCGCTTACTTTTAAACTTTTATTTCGCTAAAAAGTCGCCTGTAGCTGTCTTATTTTTACACCATAAGTATGAAAACGGCTTGTTTTGCGGGTCTTCATATTAGGGCCAAACTATGGTTTTTCAACATAAATCTGCGTGTAGCCTACTTAACATACATACTCGCTCATACTCAACTATAATTGTTCTTATGACAGTCTGCTTAACGCCAATTAATTAAAGAAATTAGTAAAATTCATTTTCGTGTAAGTGCTAAGGCTAGTTAAACTTGCTAATAGAAATATTTAATTTACCGGAAAATTGATTCTTTTGGCAGTAAATTTAAAAAAATTAGGCTTTGCATTGCATTCCTTGTTAATTGAAATTGTTAAAAACCGAATAGAATGCCAAATATATTTCGAACCATTGACTTCTCAAAAAGCACTTTCTCAGTTTAGTAAGGATTGTTGTATAAGATCTTATCCTTTAATGTTTTACAATTAAACTTTGTACCTCTTGTATCTTTTTATTTCTGTATTTCACTGCTTAGGTTTTGTTGTAAAATAAATTAAATGTGAATGATTGATTGAATTAACAATGCAAATCATCAATAGTTCATGTTTCACTTCCACTTATATCTGTTCGAAAGCTATTTCGATGAATAAGTAAGCTCTATTGTATAGTTTATTGATAACAAAGTTATTGTGAAAGAAACATCATGTTCTGTTGTCTACGAATTAGGTTATAGACTTGTTTCAGTAAGGTCAGGTGTCCTGCGGCGCGCGCGCAGGCCTGGCCGCGCACTCGGATGTTGGGCAAGGCAACAGGCACTGTTTGAAAACAAAGTGCGGCAACTCGTTCCCGATATCAGATTTAACAACAATAAATTGAGTTATCGTAAGCCGAAACCGGCGCTGGCGCAGTTAATCACTAGAACGGAACCGTAACATTTGCATAAGTGATCTATGAGTTCTACGACACATCATTAGATAGATATAGATCATTTTGACTATTCCGATGATGTTATCAAACTATCGTATGAAGTCGTTACACACGTGTCACTTAGTTATTTTTGAGAAAGAAAAGTACTCACCATGGATTTCATTTTGGAAAAGAGGTGCAGGGTTAAGCACAGGGGTGAAAGAAAGGTATGAAAGATTTGTTTGTTATTTTTAACTATAGCGCTGATGGAAGACTAGAGTCTTCCAGGAATCGCTATGTTGAAGTGCAACTTGCGTCTGATCGAAATGAGGGCGGGAGCAGGCTTATATACTTCGGCGTATGCGCAGAGGGGGTGCGCACACCGTCGGAGTAGAGCCGGCGTGCTGCGGCCTGCGCGTGAAAGTATTGGGACATGCCATTGATAATAGTGGATATCATACACATTTCAATGGCAATCGCCAGTGTGTACGGTACTTGATGTGTGTGGTTTGCTATTTTCGTGGTATCACTTATGTATGGATGAAATTGAGCCGGTGTTCGTTTTTCGTGCTGGATGGGTCAGGGTTTTAGTGGATTATGATAGGTTTAAGAACATGATCAAATTATGGTTTGATAAATTGTGATTATCGCTTGCAGTGTTATCTAAATGTTGTTAATAGAGTTTAAAACTGTGTTAGTTTATAATTTATTAATCGCAAACTGTACACTCAAATTAAGTCATTAACGTAAGCCAATTTAAGCAACGAACATTAAATTCTCTTGTAAAACTTTGATTAGTTAATAATGTGGGCACTTATCGAATTGATTCCTCATTCTTTTAGCAATTTTTTTTTAGTATATTTTTAAGATAGTGTAACTATTTAATATTTGGTACAAACGACATTTAAAAACATCGTGTAATTACAAAACATAATTAAATTGAGTGTTTCTGTATTAATATGAAGTCATATGTAAAATACATACTTAGGTAGATACGTAGCATAATTTTATTGGTTTTATGAAGTGTTAAAGGATCTATTAAATTGTGTTTATAGTTCTTTATAGTACTATACTGGGTCTTTGAAATTATAATCTTTAATTTACATAGATACAACCATAGTTGTAAACTATTATGTACAAGTACTTACTTCTTTGTAAAATTGTAGAGTAGGTAGGTATTATAAGGTATGTTGTAAATTGTAGGTCATTGTATTTTTATAAGATTTATTTGTATTTAATACTTCGATTGATTTATTACTTATTTACGATACTAAGCCCCACTTGCGCCAACCTGGGTTAGCAATAAACTCCAGGTTAAGTTGGTAACCCATGAATTTTTGTATAGAAAAACAACTGAGAGAGCTATTTTATCCGGAATTAATTGCTAACCCGTGGTTGGCGCAAGTGGGGCTTAGTGAAGTCAAACAAAATAAAATGAACAAGTCTAACAACATAATGTTCTTCCATTTTTTTAAGTAATATACTACTTATTTCCACAATCTTTAAGTCCTTTAAGGGTTGAACTACACCACGTAGCACAGCATCGCATTTTTCCGTCGCTCCATCCTTTTCTGTCACTCAGGAACGTTATTTGTTAGAGCATATATATGATAGACGGAACGCGATCGCACGCGGATGGATGGATGGAGCGACGGAAAAATGCGATGCTGTGCTAAGTGGTGTAGTTCAACCCTTAGTGGATTTATTTTAATTAGACTTGATTGAAATAGTCAAACAAATTAGCCCTCGACCTTTTAGTTCAATAACCATACCTATTTACTTGTGGATGTTTCTTTTCTTCAATACGCGTCTAGATTAATGCCATGACATAGTCATTCATGTCATGATAGCAGCTATTGAACTGCAGTGCGATTTTTGAAAAATCATACGAGCGGTTCGGCAGTAGAAAATGTCAGAATTACTAGGGAGATTATGCATCTTTCTACTGCCGACCGAACCGCTCATATGATTTTCAAAAATCGTACTGCTGGACACAATTTAGTTTTTGTAAATATAGAATGGAATCTTTGATAACTTATAAGCATAAGTATATGCTCACGACTATATTCCCCGAGGGGGTGGTCAGAGATATTCTGAAACCTCAGAACATCCACGTTTCACCATTAGTACCGAAACTGTCCAGTGTGACGGGGGGTGAGCCCGGGTTGATAAGTTATATATCAAGATATACAATCTAAGCTACGAACGCGTCGAAAAAAATTGCAATAAGGTTAGGCCGCTAAACCGTATCCATATACACGCTCACAGAGATAATTTGTATGACGCCTCACGCACACCAATCTCAGAAAGTCAGCCCGTTTTGTTTTTATACGGTAGAAGCGTGAGGTTCAATCTAGACATTGCTTTATCTAAGAATGGAATCATTCGTATTGACAAAATAAAAGTTCGAATATTTGTTACTTCATCACGCTGGAAAGTCTATGTGGATTTTCATGAAACTTTGAAAAAAAGTTATAATTCATAACGTGTGTGTGCCCGGAGTTCCTGAGGTACGATTTCTTGGAGCCCAGTGGAATAAGCGGTCTCAGAGTATCACATATATTTTAATTACTATAGTAATTATGTTGAATGATTGTCTACTAAAATCGTTTTTAAGTCATCATTTCAATGTCCTAACTCTATGAACTTTTTCTGAAATAAATTTATTTTATTTTATGTTATTTATTATTTGTAACCTTAACTTGTAACTCTTAGATATTCCGTGCCTTAAGGCGTAATAGTAGGTGGAAATACCTCGGAGGCATCTTTTATTCTTCATTTTACGACTAGATTTATACCATGTACCGAAACTAAAGTTATACCTCAGTATATTTGGATAGTTTATCTAGTGAAATCATAAACTGAATACACGATTGGAATTACTTCACTCGACAGAAAATCGTCACAAAGATGACGTATTTTCATGCATTTTTAAACATTTTTCTCGTTTTAGAAGAACTTAAAATAGTTTCAGATTTTTTGCATTTATACTCACATATTCACCATTAGTTTAACTAGTGAAATCATAAAAAAAATCTAAGAAAAGTACTTTGGTTAGTTCTTTTTAATCGACAATACGGCTCACGCACACAGCACTTTTCGGAGCGCTGGGCAATCGCGTTTCTCATAGAAAATATTCGTCGGGACCTATGGCCCCTTAACATAGGATACCTACACTGTCGTACTGAATATACTTAGTTAGCTATATGTCAACGCCGACGTAATTGCGAGGAAAATTGTAACGAAATAAACCTTTTTTTCTGATTAATTAGATACAGATAAGCCTTCTTTTGTAAAATAATTAATGAAACATAATAGTCAGTTAGGCAACACAAAGGTATTCCGGTCATACGCGCAAATTGTTAACGAGATATCCCATTTTGATAGTGTTCTTACAATTTTTTTTCGACGCCAATATAATTAAATATTTACTATAGGAAATCAGGTTTCTTTATCGATATCTTGTTTGAACAAGTTTTTATTGGTACAGTTTGAAATAAAACTACGTAATGTACAAATTGTTTTATTGTATGATTAACTACTTAATAAGTGAATTTTTATTTTTTAACATTTATTACTGGCGTTTAAGTATAAATCTAATTAGGACAAATACGAAATTGTAGAGAGAAAAAATCTGCTGTTTCATACATTTTGGTCGTGTAGATAAGCTATCGAAATTTTCTATCAACCAGCAGATTTTTTTTGGGTCGTGTCGCTAACCTATCGAAATTTTCTATGAAAACATTTTTTTCTCGCGATTTCTTAATTGCTGCAATAGTACCTAAAAGTTGTTCAATTTGTTGGTCCGAAGCGCCCCCTTAAGTATGTAACGCAACGCAACGCGTTTATAGCCTGTATAGGCTGATGATGATGATGAAAATAACAATCAATAGGTACACTTATACATCAATTGCACACCAAAACAAAATATACGACATTATATATCGCGATAACACTCATGTTCTAGTCAATTTGACTATTCTTTGAGACATTGGTAATTCGGTTGAGACTGGAAAGTTGGCACTATGCCATTAGTAACTGCGATACGTTTTATTCTGGAGCAACTTTTGGCTGCGACTTCAGATTTTTGGAAATTGTATCCTATTTCTTTGCCCTGATAGCGGAAATTATCATGGAACCAAATTAGTTTAGATTTTTATGATAGTCTACAAAGCTAGGCGTTCTTTTAAAGTTTTATTATTATTACGTAAGATAAGTAATCAGAAAAAACTTGAAAACACACTCCGAAATGTCTATTTCTATCTCGGGATTGTAGTCATTTCAATAATCTACAATAGGTAATACAAATTTTTTACACACTAAAATTGGTAATCTCAATATTTTGACATAAAAACAAATTTTACGGTAAGTACCTACCTAGTTTTAAACACAATCTGTAATACGTACCTACATACGAAGTACTAATTATTCAGTTGTACATACCTACTGATTGACATATAAAATAATATGAGTATAAATAAGTTTATTCCAAGTCTGATAAGATAAGATTTGTATCGAACTAAAAAGCAGGTTGTTTGTTTGAGATAAAACAAACGGATTTGTTTTTTGCGACGATGAGTCCAAGGCGCCGTGGCTTAGTTGGTTAAAGCGCCTGTCTAGTAAACAGGAGATCACGAGTTCGAATCTCGTCGGGGCCTATAGTTGAAAATATCTTTTTGTTTTTTTTCCCGTAATCCCTTCCATTTCTATCTGTTTTCATTTATTTTTGAAATTAGTTGTGAAAACTTTATTTCAGTTATTTGTTTTTTTTACCTCATGAAGCCATTCATTTTGATCGCTGCTTGGTTTTGTAGTTTTGTTTCGTAATTCCTCATTCATATTTCTCCGAGTAAACTATGATTTTATACCTAAGTACTCTCAATACGTGTTGTCATTGGATAAAGTAGAAAGATCCTATAAAACTAGTTTTACTTTGTATACTTATATTAAAGAATACTGTCCCAAAAGATAAACAAGTTATTGGCAAAAGTCAACTTACGTCCCAGACCGCTTGTAAAATAATAGGTGCTCCGAAAATCAGAGGACAAAAAAGAAGATTTAACTTTATAACGACTTCAAGGATTTCAAAAATTACATGTAAAACATTATCAGAAGATACAATTTCGTTAAGCACAGTATTTTATAGTAAGTGCAGCATTAATCATTAACCGTCGAAAGCACTGTTTAACTATAGTTACATTATTGATTGCACTCCAATTTTGGCGAAGGGCTTTGCAAAATTAAGATAAATACATTTTAAAATACTTTTGTGGAATTAAGATAGGTTAAATTGTTTTTTTTTCAATGGTTTTATTAAAATAATTGATGAGGACATGGCTGTTTCAATTTCGTCATCATCTTGTCGCCTTGTATAAACTGTTGTCGTGTAGAATTAAAATTAATTTTGACAGGCTTTTTTGATAAGGATTAAAGCATTAACTCAAATTATAGGAAGTAGATACTTGATTTCACTTACCAATATACATCTCTTTAATGATCTTTACATGTATATATGATAAAAAGGTGCATGACGACTGATTAATTAGTGTCCTGCCTAAACTAGGATAATTACTTTGTGAAATTAGTGGACTCTTGTTTGCAACGTAGCTTCTGTGAATATTTTAGACTTTACCAATACTTAAATTTACCAATCCTTGTCTAAAGGACAGAATAATCGGCGTAGCTTGTGCCCCGTGTCTTGTTCCCCAGCCCCCCCCCCCCCCCCTTTCTCCCAGGACCTAATAGTAATAGAGGCTTCCCCTTCGAGGACAAAGTGTAATCATCTTTACACGCAAAAGAAGGTAATATTAGGTATTTGGCTCAAAAACAACCTTTTGTCAAAGATTTGGTTGCTTTGCTTCAAAAACCAAATCTTTGTCAAAAGATTGTCGATCAAAGTTATCAGGTTTGTTTTGCAAGTGAAATGCAAGAGCGCCGGGAGTGGGGAGCAAGAGTTTGCACTAGCATATGGCCACATGGAATCTATGGATCTAGCCAGATGTAGGTACCCCCCTGATAATAATCCTGCCGGCGCCCCTGGTGAAATGGTTTGGATAGCATCCAGTTATTAAGCATAAAGCTGTTCCTCATTTCGGCAGCTCAAGGCCAAGCTCCGTATCTTCACAGGGGCAACTTAACGAGTAGGTAGGTAATCGAACGCATAGTTATCACGTGTTACCCGATGATACGACGTGGTGCCGTTTATTTTTATTTGCTGTCATCATTTTTCATTTTTGGATAGCTCGTGTTTATCTTGGAACCTTTTAAGATCGTAATTGGTGATGCGTGAGTAATGTGTGTTGGTTTTGATGTTGTTGGATAATGATACCTATTGCCTTTTGAAAGAGAAGAGAAAAGAAATGTCTAAAGAACCACACTTGCAAGAAAGATATTATTGTATTGATATTGTATTCAGAATTAGTAGGTATGCATTTATCTACCCAATATGGTATTTATTTATCGCTTTAGATTTTTTTCCCTAGGATGACTTTTCTTAATACGACACACAATGGAAAAATGCACGGTACCTATGCCATATTCCTACAAATTAGATCGATCTCTCTTAACATATTATGTAGGTACTGTAAGTTCAATGTTGAAGGAACACATTGCAAGGATAACTCGCCAATACTGTATTGATTGAAATGTAATATTTGTGATTGACTGTTGCCATTCATGAAATGTATGCGAACTTTACCTTTCTAGACGAGTAGATACAGACATTTATAGAATGTGACGTCGGGTCTGAACAAACTGCTCCGTGAAGGATTTCTAGTCTGCCCATGTGTCTAGCTTAGAATTTTTTTATTATTCACACATACCTTTAACTAACGAAGCGCTCGTTGGCGTAGTGGAGCTTTGGTAGTGGAAACGATCACCGAGGCCTTTGATCAAAATAAAATGAATGGATAGGCCTTAAGCGAACATTTCAAACCAGAAAAATGAGGCAAAACAAATGAAATTTTTACTTGTCACTTGTATGAAAGTGCCCTAGATTTGACAGATAATGGCGCTAGTTTGTATGTACCAAGTGCACCAGTAGTTTGCTTCAACTTACCGCGCTTTAGGCCTATCCATTCATTTTATTTTGATCGAAGACCGAGGCAACGTCAGGTCCGGCCAGTCTTTGGATGGGTGACCGTTTAGTGGTATTTCGTCTCAGCTTTGTCGTTTTCGTCGAGGTTAGCTAGCATTAGTGAAATACAATACTATCAAAGAGTGGCAGGGAGTTTGTGTCCATACTGTATGTAGTACTAGATACTCTTTCTTATACTATACTGTATACATAGGCACAGATTATATAATACTATACAGTACAGATGCCCAACGTCAAACAATGAAACGCGACTGCCGTAACTCGGGCAGTCTTCGGGCAAAGTAAATTGCTTGATTTTCCGAGGCTCATGAGATTTTTTTGTACTCAGATCATGTACTTTTAGTAACAATTTACACGTTTACGTAAACATTAATTATAAATCGATACCATAACGCCATTTATTGCAATTTTTAAACTAAAATTTAATTTGTATGGGATGGGACACCATGACATAGGTAAGAAACGTTCGTCGTCGGCTGAATATAAATTGACATGACTGAAGTTTTCGTGACTATTTCGTGGTATTCTAAGACCTGAAAGTTTAAAAGTGTGAACGAGAAATAATAAAGTTTTTCGTATAATACTCGTAGGTAGGTACGACCTTGTATACATATTTCGCTCGCATATCACAAGCCTCAAGCTTCCGTTTTTAAATGGACATTATTAACTCTACTTTTTATACAAGGTGTTTCATAAGTAACAATAAATTTTTGAAACTCATAAGGGGATTGTTTAGACCGTCAAACTGAACAACTTTCTCTATGGGACCAACATCGAAATCGCGAAAAAAAAATTTTTAAATCCCATACATATTTTAGCTCTAGTCGATTTATAGAGTATAGAACATAAATTTTTTTTTTCGTGATTTCGGTATTGGTCCCATAGTGAAAGTTGTTCAGTTTGATGGTCTACACCACCCCCTTAAAGGTTTATTTGTATTTTTGTAACACCTTGTATACAAGGTGTTTCATAAGTAACAATAAATTTTTGAAACTCATAAGGGGGTTGTTTAGACCGTCAAACTGAACAACTTTCTCTATGGGACCAACATCGAAATCGCGAAAAAAAAATTTTTAAATCCCATACATATTTTAGCTCTAGTCGATTTATAGAGTATAGAACATAATTTTTTTTTTCGTGATTTCGGTATTGGTCCCATAGTGAAAGTTGTTCAGTTTGATGGTCTACACCACCCCCTTAAATGTTTATTTGTCGTTTTGTAACACCTTGTATACGTTATCGGCAACCAGTGCAAAAATCTAGCGACTTTTTTTTTTGTTTCAATTACTTACCGACTCGTAGCTTTGTTAACTGGAGCATTCCATTGTAACTTTTCAGATCTTATTGTATAAAGAGTTGAATTAAAATACTTGATGCTTATCTAGAAGGCGTTAAATGGATTTCTTTGTATTCTTATCTCTTGCGATTTGTTTACTTTCCATTCACGTAGGTACCTATGTATTTTTTAAATAATGGTTACTTTTATTTGGTTAGTAATCCTCTGTTTTGGACCATCGTACTCCAGGCATTCCCTTGTCGCGTCCGCAACGGTCCGCAAGTAAACTGTATGAGTAAACTAATTTTAGTAAATAATTTATCAAAAACTAGCTGTTGCCCGCGACTCCGTCTGCGAGAACCTTTAAAAAGTATCCTATGTGTTAATCCAGAACACCTTCTATCTGTGTGCCAAATTTCATCCAAATCCGTTCAGCCGTTTATGCGTGATTGAGTCACAAACATCCAAACATCTAAACATCGTCACAAACTTTCGCATTTATAATATTGGTGAGATGATAGGGCAGTATGCATCGTCAGCTACGAATTTACACCCTGTAATCATACAGGGAAGGAACCTTCCTATCAAGGAAGTTCGTCAAATCAAATTAAATAATTCAGTCTTGAACAACGATACTGGCACAAAAAAAAAAGGATACTAATGGCGGTCTTATCACTAACAGAAACTTCATTACTAATTCATCAATAGCTTTTTAGCATAAAGGTCAGGGATGTTACACGCGTTACTTGATCTGTACCATTGTTTTTAACATTAGGGCGTTTCTACATTAATATTATAACGGTAATAAAAATGATACCCATATTGTATTTTTTTACGAAAAAAAAATTATTCTCCCACCTCTCTTTTTTAATTAGCAGACGTCATATTAAAATAATGTACCCTATGTCACTCTCACGATTTTTACGAATCTAATGACACCTCATACGTTAAAATCCATCAAGCCGTTTAAGCTGTAGGGCGTGCCAAAGAAATAGACATACAAACATACATACATCCATACATACATACATACATACATACTTACATAGGTACATACATACATACATACATACATACGCTCGAAAAACATAACCCTCCTTCTGTCGCAGTCGGGTAATAAAAAATATTCAGAAGATTCTTCTTTTTCTTCTTATCGTGTGGGCAAGCCCTGGTGTCAGTTTTTTCAGACCGCCTTATGGCCTCTGACGTGGTTTTTAAATGTAACGACTACTACAACCAGGGATAGTAGCCGGGACCGGCTTGACGAGCCATCCAAAGCACGGAATCATCTTTCTTTTCAGACAATCAGGTGATTCAGCCTGCAATGTCCTAATCAACTGGGGATCATTTTAAAACAAGTGGTTGAAGGGTAATTGTGTAGTATATTTTTAGAACCGGCTCATGAAGCCCTTTTGTCTTATATTTCAGAACATTTTTTTTTTATTAATCCCATATTAAAAATTGATGACGTCATAACTCCCCTCCTAAGGGAAATATTTTTAAGAACTGCCGGACAAAATGATTGTTCTGACCTAAAGTACATGTGTGCCCAACGGCTATCCTGTAGATAGGTTTGCGGTTTTTTATGTGTATATTACCGACTATAGGTAAAATCGAGTCTTAGGAGTCAATAAAGAAGAAAACCCGGAACAAAAACAGTGTTTAAACATAACGTGAAATACAATCCGTCGAACGAGTCCAAATTAATGTTTGCGGTGACATTTGGTGATAATCAACAGTTAATGATGACAGCTCGACACGTGCATTACACACGCATCGCCATGTCGAACTCGGATACAATACAATACAATAAAATAAACGATACCCTTTATTGTGTAGCATGCAGTGAACGCGTTGATGTTTTTTACTTGGCGTAGTCGAGTGCTACGGGAAACGAGGTGTTTATAATATATGCATTTTTTTTTTTATGTAAGTATTGAATTTAAATTGGGCTTAAAGTAACTGCGTTGTCAACAGTTGTACATACTTCTAGATTATAAAAAATTTTTTTAAAAGATACAACTAAAAACAAACATTAAAATTTTTCTGAGTGAAAATGGTAAATATTCATAGAAATAGAAATAGAAATAGAAATCATTTATTGCACTCATGTTGTAACATTCTGGTCTTATATGCTAGGTATACCTAGTAGGTATCAAACATAACCCTGTTAGGGCCTTCGATCAAAATAAAATTAATGGATAGGCCTTACGCGAACATTTCAAACCAGAAAAATGAGGCAAAACAAATGAAAGGTTTACTTCAAATTTGTATGCAAGTGCCCTAGATTTGACAGATAATGGCGCTAGTTTGTATGGACCAAGTGCACCAGTAGTGTGCTTCAACTTACCGCGCTTTAGGCCTATCCATTAATTTTATTTTGATCTAAGGTTAGGGCACAGCAACCTTAAGTTAAATTAAAATCTCAAATTAAACTTTCATACTGCCTTAAATGTTCTTATTGCCGTAGCCTATATCTCGCCTTTTATCTCGTTTGTTCGCGAGCAAAAAGAAAGAGAGCTAAGGCGCGATAGCGCTATATCACGCTGCCATGCTACGACTGACGTGCGGATTAGGCGTCAGTGAATAAAAGCCTTAAAGGTGTTTTACAGCTTATGGGCGAGTAATTCATGCACGTATATGCGTCAAAATCAGTTTATCTGATAGCTCGTGTGAATGTGATACCTGCGAACTTGACACGCAATGTTATGTGTGCTCACTGGTTTCAAATCTGTCTACATTTCAATAAAACTAGCTTAAAAACAGCTATGATAAATATTTGAGTTTTAATTAGACGATCGACGTGATGTAATCTGAAAACTTTAGATAGTAATGACAATTTGTTTAAAAGTTGAATATACCTATACAGGGTCTTTATACTCTTCGTCTTCTTTATAGTCTTCTTATACAGGACCATCAAACTGAACAACTTTCTCTAACGATAGGACAGGATCGAAGTCGACAAAATCATCAACTGTCACATACATTTCGATCGAGTAGTATTAACAGTCGTTTTTTTGATAATTCAAATTTTTTAATGTTATTCCAACACAGAATGTTGTGCAGTTGGATGGTCTGCGCATCCTCTTAAAAACCTTAAGCTAATTAAGAGAAAGAGCTTGTAGGTAGTGAATGTTGCTGTCCTACTCTTTTGATGCATTTATTTACCATCAATTGGATGTCCATTTGGAAAACATGACCTGACTCTAGATTCTAATCTATTTAAATTCTAAAAACGTTGATATTTCTAAAGAGATTTAACAAAACGCTGCAATTCAACCCTTTTATGGAGTAAAGACATAAAACTTCAAGGTTCACACAATTTGAGTTCTAGATAAAATTTTAATGTTACCTGCAATCTGTATTATGTTATGAATCACCGACTTCAAAAAAGAGCGTTCTCGTTCCTATATGGAAAAGTAAGGACTAATGGTTTCAAGTTCAGCTTACCTAACAACTTTTACTACTTACCTAATTAGGAAAAAATCCAAAATAAATTGTTGATCAATTGATGAAATAAAACTTAAGAGAATTTTATTCCGAGAGCGAAAATGCGCGCTGCATACAAACGTACTATGGTGATATTTTCAATACTAAGCAATTAAAGTCAATGAAATTTTGCAGAAACAATCTAGAAACAAATCTCTATGCTTATACAAGCATAGATACCATACGGAGTCAGATTTTCGTTAAGATATACTGTTTCAATGCTAGGATTAATTTAAGATTTGTATGGATATCTTTGAGGCACTGTAACTTGAAAACTATACATTTAAAAGAAAGCTTGACTCCATACAAGCATAGAAATTTGTTTCTAGATTGTTTCTGCAAAATTTCTTTGACTTTAATTGGTTAGTATTGAAAATATCACCATAGTACGTTTGTATGGAGCGCGCTCCGAATAATATACCCTTAATCAACCTAAATGTATGGAATAGTATTAGGTACCACCAACTAACTTCCGCATCGGTAGACAGGCACCCTTAGGCCCGGAATCCACTAAAGCGGAGATGTGTAAAATCAACCAATAAATTAGCTTGATTCTGTCAAGAGGAAAATTAAGCAAATCGATTTGTTGATTTACACAGTTCCGCTCCGGTTTGGTGAATTCCGGGCCCAATTCTCATTAGTAGAAAGAAAAGGATTTCCATTGAGCTTGAAGACTTTGAAATAAAATAATTTCATGCAGTTTCATGGAACTATAATAGTGTCGTTTGAAATAGTAAATGGACCATTACGTGCCGACTTCAAATAAGATAATACCTGGAGTGCGATTTTTGAATCTCATTTGCTGAATTCCGCAGTTGAAAAAGTCAAAATTACTCTGGAGATATGCATCTTTCTACTGCTGATTTGACTTTCAAAAATCAGACTTCAGGAGTACGATTTTTGAAAGTAAAATCCGCCGTAGAAAGATGCGTATCTCCATAGTAATTTTGACATTTTCAACTGCTGAGCTCACCGAATGAGATTCAAAAATCGTACTCCTGAAGGCGTTGTTTAATGATGGATGGATGTTTAAGTTAGGTCCAAATTTTTTTTAAAGCTAGACTTAAACTTTTTCATACTTAAAAAATATTTTAACTATAACATATAATAATGACGAAGCGTGTGGTCGATTTTAGTTTGGTCAGTTGACGAAGTATGTTGTGGATCTCTAACTGTTTATGTAAGGTTTTGACGAAGCATGTTGCTGATTACCGGCTGTTGTATTATGATATTTATGATTGACGAAGTTTGTGCTGACTGCTTGTTTTGTGTAGACATGACTAATTAATATTATCAATAAAGTATGGCATAATAATTAAATTCTTTGCAATCTATTATCAACGCAAATAACATTTTTTATCTAGAAAATCGCTCGTTGATTGTTGGTATCGAATGAACGTCAGTTAATCACTTGTATCACGTCGTCCATCGCGCAGGCGCGTTGCATAAATAATTTCATTCACACTCCTCGGAACTCGACACTTGGCAGCCAAGTATGGTAGCGCTGCGTGCTGCGTGCCCGCCAAGGTCTTCGGGTCAGACGGCACAGGGTGGAAGGTTGCCGCGATATGTGCCGGTGTCAAATAGTTCGGTAATGATGCGAGATAAGATAAGAGAAACAGATAAGTACCTAGATATAAAAGACACTCTTTTTGCTAAATCCTGTGGCTAAATTTAACGGTAATGTCTCCTGATTCAGGCTTGCCCTTAGTTACCCTGTTCTATTTAAAATGTATTTTTTTGGAGTTTGTAATTTTTCGTTTTTGTAAGTTATGTTGTCCTTTGATATACAGGGCATAAACTTAAATGCGTTACCTACATAGGTAGACACTTTAGCGGGTACTTTAGTTAGACTACATACATACATAAACTCACGACAGCAAGTCATTTCGGGGTGGTCAAATGTACAGCTACAACTACCAACTAGTTAGACTATCAAACTGAAAAACGTTCACTATGGTTCCAAATATCGAAATCGTGATAAAAACAGCTGTTCCTTAAATTTGGGTCGAGCAAGCATGTTTTGAAGCGCCCCGTTTAATATGTTACGCATTTAATTTTAAACCCGGCGGCATACTATGGTTAACCATAGGTTGGTTGAAATACCAATATATACCATTGATCTATTTCAGATCGGATAAACAAACTGATGACGTCACGGATGATATATATTAATCTTAAGTTTATTCATTGTCTGTGATATTAACGCAAGCAAAAACAGTTCATAAGTAACGTGACTGGATCTGGTCACAAGGGCGTCGGGTCAACTGTCACCCACTTTATCAACACACGAGCTGCGCTTAATTTGTCGAGCAATTTTCAACTTTAATGACGTAATCAATTAATGTTCATTCCGTATAAGAAGTCCCTTAAATCGAGCCATTTTTATATTTACAACCTAAGTCATAAGCGGTCCTACAGGGACTTCCTCTATCGAATGAACTGCCTTTCTTGAAAAACGCGAGCGGAAAAATGGAGTAGTTTAAGGTTAAGATAGAAGGAAATGTAGAGGAAATGGAAGTAATGTCGTCGTGGAATGATGAGAATGGAATAGTTAATGTTAGTTAAATGTAGAATAACATAATAAATTAGCATAAGAATGTAGTTAAATTCACCTTAGGATATATTTTATATTGGTAGTTTCAAATCTACTTACCTATGTAGGTATGTAGGTGCACCTAGATATTATACACATAGTTACAGTTAATTTAATTCATAGTGAACACAATAGTTTCATCATCATCAGCTATATACGTCCTACTGCAGGGCATAGACTACTACTCTCAAGGAGATGGTAAGGGCTTTAGTCCACCACGAGTACCCGTTGCGGATTACATGCGCATGGCGTGCACATACGCATTCAGAATGTCTTCTTCAGCGTAAGCAGGTTTCCTCACGATGTTTTCCTGTACCGTTTTGAGAGGAGGCACATAACAGGTTAGGTATATTCAAAACAAAATTACAGCGTAATCATATGAATTACATTACAATCTGATTCCACCCTAAACCTTCGATCGAAGTAAAATGAACCCTATACCACAGAGGATTGTACCTATACCACCTTTTAGGTATAGGTACAGTACTCTGTGTTTATACTTTAAAGTTTTTAACAAAATGAATGCAAAAGCTGAAAACAGTTTATAATAGAATGAACTAAACGTCATCGCGTCACAATAAATAAAATACCAACCAAAGATTATTTTGGTCTTTACGATATCATTTATTTTTAACCGACTTCAACAAAAGGAGGAGGTTCTCAATTCGACCCGTAAGTATGTTTTTTTTGTATGTTTATTCTTATCCTTATCATATTGAGTCAAACTTTTATTTAGACTCGGTGCTCAAGCTACATATTTTTATACCAATTATCATCAAAATCGGTTCAGCAGTTTATTCAGGTCAGTAAACGTAGCAGACGTAGGTATAGCCGACAGGAACACTTTCTTTTTCGGGTCCTCCATTACTGGAGGTTGGTTTGGTATTCAGGTCCGCAGAATCCTGCGCATCTTCTGCGATACTCGTAGGTACAGCTCTTCTACTCTGGCGAAGATTTTCTACTCTTTCAGGGTACACACCTTGACACTTCCGAGGACGTTTGTATAATATTGTTATGTATTAATACAGATTTACTGAAACCGAAAAGTCAGGGTTGATATTAATTCGGTACTTACTGTTTATTCTGTTTTAGTGCTATATTATATTTATTATTGTTGTAGAATTTATTCGTTTTACACAGCCGCGTCGTAATACATATTAAAAGTAAGTTAATTAACTCGCAAAGATAAACTTTTATTTCGGTAGCAAGTACGATTTTTTACTGCTCATTCTTTTTAAAGCAGTAACAGTACAATGAAATTATAAATATTAATCGTGGGTTTTGATCTTGTAAACCTTCGAAAACACCAGGTTTTTAAATGTCGATTGCGATCTCTGTAACAAAATTAATACATTAAGGCTATCTTATAATTGTAATTCAGTACATCTGTATAATAATGAAATAAATAATATTGTCTTCTCTCTGTTAAAGTTATGGTGATTGCGAGGAAGTCCATTACACCGTATACATATCTATACAATAACTTTATATCAGTGAGATTTGATTTATACTGTAATTGTTATGTCTACTATAATATGGAACCAGCTCTTAATTAGCTTTTGATTTTTCTTGTAACTCCAAAAGCAGAATGGTCCTACAAAACTCATCCATTCGAACTATTCGAAACATTTTTATCCGTCTCTTTGTGGTCTTTTTCTGTCTACATTCCTAAATATATGTTTAAAGAAGTTTTAAAAATTTTTTTCTAAAGCCATTGCTAAGCCAAATCGATTCAATCTGTTGCAAATAGACTTCTTTTTTGCAGTTCTTAGCGATCCTGTTTCTTAATATTTACTTAGTTAATTAATTTCAGTGGATATCATGATTATAGACACAAATAATACAGAAAGTCATACATAATACGTAACGTAACATATTTAAAATCGTGGTTTGATGATGATAAAATAGGTTCCTACAGTTTTTTGCATCTATTGCAATTTATTTAACTTTTTTCTTTTATTGGTTTTGTAGGATGGATAAAACCCATTGTTGGTTTTATTACATCTTGAAAGGCCTTTTAGTTTGGCAAAAAGGCAACAGAGCGCAACTTTTTACGTATTTTATAAGGACTTCTTATCAGGAACTGTATTATTCTTTCAATCTCAAGTCACAGATGTTAAGTAGAAAACCTTCAAATTGAACCTATACTGATTGACTGCATCTGTCGAATACATTCACATGGAAACGTGGAAAGACCGAGATAGTTAGGGATGCCACCATTATTTTTGATCGTACGAATGGGGAAGATTTATTCAACAATGAGTGGATTGACTTCGATGATTCTTTTACATTACGAAATCTCCTTCTTTCTGGTAGGATTTGATATGAAATACAAAAACAGAACAGCGGTTTTAGTATGGCAGCGTGATATAGCGGTCACGCCTTCGCTCTCTTTCTATTTGCAAGCGAACGAACGAGATAAAAGGCGTGATAAAGCCTTATCACGCGCACATACTACGGAATCAGGAACAACATTTTTGCAATCGGCTATCAAAGCTTTGCTACAGGGTTCAGAGTGGCAACCCTAGTTAGTCTGTTGAAAATATAATACCTGAAACAATGTTATAGCAGGATATTACGTATCGGAAAGCAGGATATAAAATACTAAATACAATGCATGCAACGGTGTGAGAGAGACAAGTTAACTTGTTAAGTTACTACTTGAACTTGGTATCGTGCCTACTAAGTGCGGAATGTCAATTGCCTTCTAAAAAGAGTTATGTGAAAGGAAACGTATGAATACGTCAAGCTTTTCGTTAAGAATTGTTGTTAATTGCAGCTGAGATAAATGTTTGGCTGTCGGTCTGTTATTTGGTTTCATTACGACGTGCATAAACGCCAAAGCAAAAAGATAGTATTCCATTTCAGAGAACGGTTGTAGGTTCTACGTGAACAAACTACTTACTCAACATTTTTATTACAAATCCAGCACTGCGTAAAATAACACCCTGAATATCATTGATTCCTGATACCTACTGTTTTCTGTATTTTCATCAATTTTCTAATGTGGTATTATTATAAGAGATAAGTGTACTTTTGGCAACCATCAGCAGCAAGGCTGATTCAGTGTTGATGGGGTGTAGAATGTTTTTGTACTGTACGCATAGCTACAGTGCATACTACAGTCATATCATACGATCAGACTTGCAGCTGATCGTTAATTTTTTACTGACCTTTAAACGTCCGTTACTCCTAAACCGACTGACGTTTTGCAGGCAGACCTGGTCCATCCCCATCACAGAGATGCTTTACACCCCATAAACACTGAATCAGCATTGCTGCTGATGGTTGCAAAAAGTACACTTATCTCTTATACGATATGGTCTGATGAAAATACAGAAAACGAAACACAGAAACTACAGAATACCTACTTAATTTTTTTAGAGCGGCCCTGGAAAGTTTTTAATACCTAGGCATAGGAAAAAATAATGTATTAACGGAAATCCTCGGAAAACCTATCAGCCCGGGGTTCCTTTGAAATGATTTAATAAAAAGATTCTTTATCAAAAGATAACAACAAGAAGTATGAAAAGTGATGTGTCTGCTACTTAGTACTTACATACATGGTTCTTTTAAGTGAGGTCTCTAAATCAACGAGTTAAAGGCTATTTATAAGCCAAAATCTGTTGTTTATGTGCCCGGCGAATAATCGCTTTCAATAAATATGCAAATATAAAATTTAGTAGGTATGTAGGTAAGGGGATTGAAGATGTTTCGTATCGGTCAGGAATATAGTTTTTTCGCATCATATTTCTATTATTGATTGGGTATTCAAAATGTTATCTTTTTTGCCCTGACCCATATTTAAACGTCTAGTTTTAATCATGACACACGTTACCGGTATTATGGTGGACATTGGCATTAAATAATAAATTCATACTTACAAAATGAGTATGCAAATTAGTTGTTTAAAGGTCAAATTTGATTAGACACAATGAACATTTCTAAATTGCACTGCCCATAAATTCAATGCGTATATGAAATAGATCAATAAACATTAAAATTCAATAACCGCCCAGTTTTATCAACATTCAATGATTTATTATGTGGATTAAAAATAAGTATGAATACATTTTGTACATACAACATTCCATGTTTTGATTTGCAATTTCGTCTTAGGCATTATTGATTTATCTGATTTCATCGATGGTTTTGCGCATCAAGCGCGTTATTTACTTGTGAAAAATGTTTTCTTTCTTTTTCTTCTCTTTAGTATTTATACCTAGTTGTCTGCAAAGTATTTGCTTTGGAACAAATCTGTGTTTGGAACTAAAGAAATGCACATTACTGATATACAAATATATAGTTTCAAGTTCGTATTATATTCTTGAGCTAGAAGCCACTTAGAGATGGAGACGAACGGTCAGCAGCTACAACCATCTTTCGTTTTGAATAACTTTTTGAACCAAAAGTACTTTGTTTGTTGTTTCGTGATCAGGGAAAGAAAGGACCTAACAAATAAAATCAGTTTCCCTAATAGGTCATAGACTCATAGGGATAACAAGATTGAAACGGGTAGGAACCGATGGTTTAGGTCCTTGTCAATCTTGCCAAGTATCGCTACGGCACATCCCGAGGAAGACTAGGGTTGATTGATTTGTGGTTGGGCTATTGCAAGCAAGGGTCGTTATGTAACACTGCGACCATCGCTGGTCTATTGTGTTCGCCCCAAGCTCACCCATATTTACGCATACCTCCGAACTTATGGTATTTTCTTTTCATTCTCGGGAATGCAGGTTTCCTCACGATGTTTTCCTTCACCGCCGAGCTAGTGATAAATACAACCGTACATAAATTCCGAAGAACTTTGTGGTACAGGCCAGAAATCGAACCGCGGCCTCATGATTGAGGCGCTAGCTCTCTTCCGTATCATCGCTTAAGACTAGGGTTACTGTATTAGTTTCTGATTATATCGTTTACAAGATCGGTAACGGTCTACGTATTATGAATGTACCAGGAAATTGTTTCTGTGATCATCATGTCCACTATATGAAATTAATTTAATAAATAGGAATAAATAAGCAGAATAGCTGAGAACTGCCAAAATATCTGTGTTGGAAACCCTGTGATTACTATTCAGGATAGCTGATGATAATGTTATACCCAAAAACGTTGTGTTGGAATTTATAAAAGCTTTAATACTACTTCGCTATAGTTATTTCGTTTGACTAATGAGTGTCGATTAGCAACACACTTTGAAATGTAATTACAAGCAAATTGTCAGGTGTTGCCAATTAATGGGAGTAAATAACGACTGTTTGATAATTTATCATGTTCTCGCGGTCTGCTTGTCCACTCGTCAGTTGTACTGAGATTTTGTGACTTTATTAATATATTAGATGCGACGTAAAAGGATGTTTCTAAATGATCTGGCAGATATGATGAATTTTTGAAACAATCTTCGAGATATTGATTATTTATACGAATCTAGTTAGATAGCTGTGCTTTGCTAAGAATCTCCAAACAATCTTCAACCACCATTTTCACATATTAATTGGTTGAATATTGATAAATCCTTAACAAGATAGACCCCTTTCCATTTTAAAAAATTTAATGCTAAAACTATAAAACACCTGAAATATGGTTCCTATAATACAATTTCAATTTATGAATCACTGCTTGGTGGTTTCAGAGTAATCAATTTCATACAAAACTTTGACGCAGAAATCGCGTAGACAGTATAAATAAAAGTAATATTTTATACGCGCAATCTAGATTTTCTAAATTATTTTCATTCAAACATTACGTTTATTAATACCACGCGTGTTCTGCGTCAAAGTGTTGTATGGACTGAAACCACCTTAACACGTCACTACATCCTGTAATTCTCAATATGCTTTTAATGAATTTCGCTTAAACTGTATACCTACCCTTATAAGTAGTTGATCTTTTAGAAAGATTCAAATCATCCTGAAGGAAGGAGAAGAATAGTCTATCCTAAAATTCTTTGAACATTTAACTGTGGGCAGTGGTACCTACTGTCATTGTTTCAATAAAGTTAACCTTCAAACCTGCCTCTGGGTATACGCAATAGATTATAAATCAATTTAATTAACCAATCATAGAAAACAAATTAAATGCGAGTTCATTATGTCTCACTTTAATTGAGTGTGTATTGATAGAGAAAATATATGTGTTGTGACCGATGTGTGGACGTAGATGGAGAAACTTTTCATTTCTGAATTAATGTAGGTACCTACACATTATATTTACATAGTAATGTACATAACAAAGTAATACAGACTAATTCGGTACTGGGAGCATGGTGATTTGAAGGTTGGGTTAATGATATTAATTGAACTGTGTTACTATTTAATGTAAATAGTTTGTTTTAACTAATATCCCCTCCGAGAATTCATAATAATCGAGCATATGCTAAAATAAGATTGTATTGTAGATTCCATCCAAATTCCGATTTGAAACTACAACTACTTACATAAATACAAGATTGAAATAAAAAACGTTGTTGGCAATTTGGATTTAAACAACTCTCGATGCGATAAGACAGTGATGCCAACTTAGCAACTTTATAGCTAGATCTAGCAATTTTCGGAGGTCTGGCAGCTACAAATTTGTAAATCTTGTAGCTAAACTTTTTAGCTACTTTTTCTAGCAACTATTGGGATTGAGAGTTTTTCAAAGCCAGAGCCATAAAATGAACGAAAATGGAGAGAGAAATAAGGGCAAACCATGAAAATAGCTAAATATTTGATTTTCTTTTCCTTTGTACTATATTTCACTCTCGTTCTTACTTGTTTTTTTGTTCTGGAAGCAGTCGGAAACACTGTCGGTTTTGTCTTTACATCTGTTTTTACGTCCGATACATACATTTTTCATTCTTAACTGTATAGAATGAGCAAAAACATGGCTATAACATGATAATAACCCATAATATTTTGAGAAATTAAAATAAATTTCAAAGTTTGGCGTTGTTTTAATCGATTTTGATGTTTAGCTACTTCTAGCAACTTTTATAGGAAAGAAAATTGGGCAATCTAGCAACTTTTCGTGAACTACCTAGCTACAGCCCTAACATACCAGTTGGCAACACTGCGATCAGACAACCTAATCCTCAGAATTTTTTCTTTCTTTGCTCAGGGAGCAATTACCTACTAGGTACTTATACTGTGGACTATGGGGGCACCACATCAGAGACGGCAAAGAGGTTGGTCAACCGAACAAGTAAAAGAACTTAAACAACCTGCCCAAGGGCACCCCTAAGGGTTACGACCTCGGCATTGGGCGTTGCTGGGATTAGGCGGCGGTTTGGGTTGTGGGGATCGGTAAAAACAGAATTATTACACTACAGTCTACATACTTAGACCGTTTAACTATGGTCTAAAGCCCCCTAAACACTTAGCCCGCGTATAACGCAGGAAAGCCGCGACGGGGCGCGAACGCAAAATTTTGGAGCCTCATTCGCGGCTTGATCGCGGCTTGACCGTGGCTTTGTCGCGGCTTTCGCGCGCGATCCGTGTGCTTAGTGTGGATGGCGCTTAACAGGATATAATTCGGAGCGCGCTCCATACAAACGTACTGTGGTGATATTTTCAATACTAACCAATTAAACTCAATTAAATTTTTCAGAATCAATCTAGACACTAATTTCTATGCTTGTATAGAGTCTGATTTTCGTTAAAATGTATAGTTTTAAAGTTACAATGCCTCAAAGATTTCCATACAAATTTTAAATTACTCCTAGCATTGGAACTGTATATTTTAAAGAAAATCTGACTCCATACAAGCATAGAGATTTGTTTCGAGATTGTTTCTGCAAAAATGTATTGACTTTAATTGGTTAGTAGGTATTGAAAATATCACCATAGTACGTTTGTATGGAGCGCGCTCCGAATTATATCCCCTTAAGACTACATGCAATGCAACGTAAATATTAGAGCACTAGAATACAAAATGGAGTGAACGAAAGAAAAGAAAAGAAGAGAGAATGTCAAGGGTGTTGTCAACGATCAAAGTTAACTTCATTTACTTAGATATTTACTCTAACTTAAATCCAATCGTGTATTAAGCCGTTCTCACAGTTTCCATCCATTCCATACATGTACATTATGTATAGCCAGAGGCAGCAATGAAGGCTAATAGTTTTACAGCTACCTATTGATTACAGATTTGTACGGAAGATATATGGCCGGCCAATAAATGGGTACAATAAATAATTACGCCTGTTTAGATCTGACGAGGTCGCGTTTTTCAATTAAGTCATTATTTTAAGTTGTATTGGTTTTGTGTTTTGGCGGTCAACATTACCAGTGGGTCAGCTTAACTACCGTGCTACGTTGTATTGAGGCTTGTGATGTGAAAAGTCACGAGCCGAAGATGTTCTGGAGGCTCCTCGGGCGCTAAAGTGGCAAATACATTGTCGCATCTAGTTTTTTTTACAAATGAAATATTATGTACCTACTTCTATTAGTCCGCAGATCGTTCTAGGTCCGCAGCCTACTCAAAGGATCCATACAGAGTTATTCGTATCACATCGTCTCGATGAACCGATACATTCGTTTATAGTTTCTTTATTTCGTAAAGAGATATGCTCATATTTATTATAATATTTATTAATTTCACTGTATACAGGTATACAGGGTCCTTCTTAACATGCTAACACTTTTTTAAGGCGATTATCAGACCATATAACTGAACAACTTTGTCTATAGGACCAACACTGTAACCGCGAAAAAAAATACATAGCTGTCTCACATTTGGCTCAAGTAGGTTGCAGCTTTGTATGGAACAGCTCTTTTTTTCTCGGTTTTGATGTTGGTGCCATAGAGAAAGTTGTTCAGTTTGATGGTCTGATCATCCCCTTAGAAAAGTGTCAGCATATTAAGAAGGACCTTATAGAATAATTAGTGTTCACGCATTACAATATAATACAATAGCTACACTACCTTTACCTTTATTCCCTCCCTCCCTCCCTCATGAAGTCTTGAAATGCCCTATGCACCTATAAACATAATATAGTGGACTATGGTCTGTGTCTCACGGAGACACGGAGCCGTTGTTGTTGCCTATGTCCCACTACTAGGGTAGGCAGCGATAGCGCGAAGTCTGTGGCGAAGTAGCCCGCGAATTCCTCCAACAGATCGCCACGCGTTGCTACGTCTGACACACCAATCTCGTCTCCTCAATATCCATAAGTCTCTTCATACAAGCTCGTCGGTTCCGGGTACATTTTATTTGGCCCTTCTTCACTATGCACTTTATTTGGTCAACGTACGTGCGCCTAGGGCGACCCCTTTCAACCATTACATTTACATTTCATTGACTACATCTTCTTTCAGACCACATCTATCTAAAATCACACTATTCCGTAACCGGTCCTTCAAAGTCACACCACGCAGGGACCGCATTTCAACACAATTTTTTCTAGATTCATGCTTCTTCTGCCATTTTTCGTCTGAATTAGATTAATTCCCTCCATCACAGTGAACACCATAAATTGTCTAGATAACCATTAGGCTGTGGCATGCGTAACTATACAGTATAATTGCAGGGCAATACGGTCTGATCGATATTTGATTAACGCCCTTTCTTTTTGATTGCATTCGTAACAAACTAGTTAGTTGTCGACGTCGACGTGGATATTGTTCTGTCATGTTATTTTATTTGTCCGCTTACAGATTATAATCTGAACAAGTTCCTGCGTAAAGGAAGTCAGCAAATTAACGAGATTTATTTGATTCATACTCATTTCGATAAATTAATCAAACGAAAATCTTTGTACATACTAATAGAATGAAACTCTTGGGGCATTGGTAAAACATTTTAGTAAACTTTTCCTCACAATTTGACGAGTATATTCTCTTAAAACGGAGTGAAATTAAGCCGAGAGGCTTTTCAGACGTTAACGTGTTAAAAATTATTTATTGTTAAGGAGATAAAATCCACAATATACTTCCATTCTTCGCTTCATGTTCGGCTTAATCGCGATCGCAGGTCTTAAATATCGAGGTGTCAGGAGTCACAGCTCGGATAAAATCACTGACAGTGAGTAAGTTTGGCATTCAATTTCGCTCAAGACTAAATTATGACAATGAACGTTGCAAATGAAGATGTTTTTTAAACTAGGTAGGTCTCTTGCGATATGAGAGGTAGGTAGGTAGGTAGGTAGGTGCTTTGTTTTGAGAAATAAAATATAATAAAAATAAAAAATAAATTCTTACTTTGATTACAAATTACAATCATGGATTTATTTAGAATAATAAAGGATACCAAATATGGCAACACGAAAGTTGGGGTTACCTACGTAACATCTAAACATGTTTGGACGAAACATGTTTCACCGAACACCTTTGATCTAATGCACTATTCAACGAAGTAATGTTTCATCTATGTAACGTTTCCGCTATAGCACGTTTCATCTAATGTAACGTTTCATCTAATTTTCAATTTCTAGTTGTTTTGGATGGTGGGGGGGTGGGGGGGTGGGGGATGTAAGCAGGTACGTGTGTATGTATATTATGTATGTATGTATGAAAAAAAATGAAAAAATGATAAATAAATTTATTTAACAATATACACATACAATATGTTTTAAATTTACACCTTACATATTTAAGAATATTGTACAGTTTGTTAGTGTGGGTACATCGGGTAGTGTGGGTGTGGATGGGTATATGTGTATGTATGTATGTATTTGCGTATGTGCGTACCTACGTACGTAGGTGGGCAGGTGGTAGGTAGATAGGTAGGTACGTATGTATGTATGTATGTATGTATGTATGTATGTATGTATGTATGTATGTATGTATGTATGTATGTATGTATGTATATATGTATGTATATATGCATGTAATGTATGTATGTATGTATGTATGTATATATGTATGTATGTATATGTGTATGTATGTATTTGCATACGTGCGTACATACGTAGGTAGGCAGGTACGTATGTACGTATGTACGTCTGTACGTATGTACGTATGCACGTATATATGTATGTACGTATGTGCGTATGTGCGTATGTACGTATGTGCGTATGTGCGTATGTGCGTATGTACGTATGTGCGTATGTACGTATGTACGTATGTACGTATGTACGTATGTTCGTATTTACGTATGTAAGTATGTACGTATGTACGTATGTACGTATGTACGTATGTACGTATGTACGTATGTACGTATATAGGTAAGTAGGTATCTACGAGAACAGAACAACAAAATTTGTAATAAAAATAAAAAAGTATTGTCATAAGCTTAATACTAAAAAAATAGGAAGCCTAATATTATAAACATTTTTTGTTTATTATTGGAATCATAAAGGTATAAAGTACCTTTTGTACTGATTGTACTTAACAAATATTGTAACTTCGCAAAATTAACCAAAATAACATAAAATGAAAAAAAAGTGTGGTCCCACAACAGAAAATACATTATTTTAATTAGAATCAAAGAAGTTAGTATACTTATATTATTGTACTGATTGTACTGATGTTAAACGCCCCGTTCAATGGCGCCCTTATCACCAAATTTAACATTTCTAAATCAAGAAATCAATAAAAGTATTGTATAAAAATAGCATTTTACAACAACAAATAATTTATTTTGTTACTTACTTAATAATTGCTTACACACATACATACATACAAACATACATACATACATAGATACACACATACCTATCTACCAACCACCTGCCTACCTACGTACGTACGCACATACGCAAATACATACATACATACAAACATACACAAATACAGTATACCTACATACATACCTACCTACATACATACATACATACATACGTATCTACCTATCTACCTATCACCTGCCCACCTACGTACGTTAGGTACACACATACGCAAATACATACATACATACACATATACATACATACATAATATACATACACACGTACCTGCTTACATCCCCCACCCCCCTACCCCCCCTACCATCCAAAACAACTAGAAATTGAAAATTAGATGAAACGTTACATTAGATGAAACGTGCTATAGCGGAAACGTTACATAGATGAAACATTACTTCGTTGAATAGTGCATTAGATCAAAGGTGTTCGGTGAAACATGTTTCGTCCAAACATGTTTAGATGTTACGTAGGTAACCCCGAAAGTTGGCCATGGTGGGCGATGGTGTTCAGACTTCTTTCGTACGTCTATGTTTTAAACTTTAGGTTTGACCCTTTCTGTCAGAAGAAAAATTAAATAAAAATCTTTTTTTAATTTTCGTCGTTGGATTAGAAAGGGCCAAACCAACAACGACGACGATGAAAACGTACGAAAGAAGGTTGACACATTGTCGACCGCCAAGGAGTATTTTTCACCGCTTGTAAGGCAGCATGTATACAAATGATTGAGTCCCTGACTTCCAAAGTGATAAACTCCTAAAAAAATTGTGTTAAATGTTTGACACTAATATTATTATTCGTAGAATACTCCGTAGGTGTGTATGGATGGGCAATGACACTAATATGTATAGGTATAATTACTAACACCGGTAGTTACTTATAACTTGCAAAACTTGAAAACATTTGTACAAAATTGCTTTTACATTTTGATATGCAATTTTTCGAAGTTCGAAAAAAGAAATGAAATCAGATTTTACGTGTTTTAAAAAAATATTGTTGAACTAGCTCCAACAACATCTAAGTAAGTTATAGATTAGGAACACACCGAGGACAGGAAAGTAAGAAAGGTCTCAGATCTCATGTAATCGGCTTCGCCTCGGTCAACAAACATGTGATCTGAGGCTTTCTTATTTACTGTCCGAGGTTAGTATACTATTTTTCTCCTCAACAGAAAGTAGCAACTTCTTTAGCGCAGCGGGACGACAATTCACGCTTTCCGTCCGGAGGGGAGAAAAGTATATTTGTTTCGTAAGTCAATAACAAGTTATAAAAAGAACATTACTATACCTATTACAATACCTAATTATTTTTTCAAATTCTGATCAAAAACCGTAAGCAAAGAAAATTGCCGTAGGTACCATACCGTGTGAATATCTGTTGATATCATCATTTCCTCGTTAATTGTACAACAATAATTATTTCTGTGATATCTGTGTTGAAAAAAACTTATGACAGGTCATGCATAATGCATCTTTATGTGTACAATAAGTTTATGTTTGTTATTAGTGTATCTTTATCGATCTTGCTCATAAAAGGACAAGCTTCACCTACTTAAAGCTTTTGCGCTCTGTATTAAATTGTCGTTTTATTTTGTTGCAGGTCGTTTATGTTTTTAGGGTTCCGTTTTCCAAGCAAATGATACTACTCTATTTATTATACAGGGTGTAAGGAAAAGTATCATTAACCTTTAAACCACATACTCTACTCATCAAACTGAACAACTTTTACTATGGGAGCAAACCGATCGGAGCAAAAAAAAATCAGCTGTTGCATACATTTGAGTCAAGTAGGTATTGGAGTTTAGTATGGGACAGCAGCATTTTTTTTTCTCTGATCGGTTTGCTCCCATAGTCAAAGTTGTTGTCAGTTTGATGGGTAGAGTATGTGGTTTAAAGGTTAATGATACTTTTCCTTAGTACCTATACTTACGCTTTTTTTAACTTGAACATTTTTTTTTACTTGTGTATTTTAACCGCAATCTGGTAAGAATACAACATTTAATTCTTTACTAGTTTTTCGCTTAGATGCACAGTGCGCTGTAAGGTCTAGACTCAGAGACTGAAAATGTATGGATTTTGATATAGGTACTAGTTCGAACTAAGACTTAAAAATTGAATCTCGATCTAAGAACTCAAGAGAGCTACCAGTGCTATGTCGTCGCTCTACCATGCTAGTAGTCGTACTACAGCCTGTGTATTAATTGTATAAGAAATGTTTCCATTCCTAAATTCAGCACTGTTCATTTTATTTAACAATAGGAGATAATATTATATTGATTCGCAGAACCCTCGATCCGCGAGTCACTTGCCCGTTTTTTTATAAGATAAAAACCTTGATGGAGAGCGTACAATAGTTTTTACATACCAGTGTCTTGTATTTGAAAGTATGTTATTTATAATAAGGAAAATGTGTGTGAGTGTGACCTTACTTTGGACAGAAACTTATTTAGCCTATAGTCAAAGATTATTTATCTTTGCTATAGTCTAGTAACACAACATAATACATGATTACTCTGTGTACCAGTATTTTGTACTTGTAAGCAAGTATAGTTTTCGAATTTTAAAACAATTGTGAAAAAATGTCTAATGATAACATTTGGTTTCGGTTTGGAAGAGTGCGGGTTCAAGTCCCGCCCGAGACAAATTTTTCAATTTTTATTTGATAGCATTGGACTTATAAGCAACTAGTGTTTTCCCGCGACTTCGTCCGCACAAATTATTTATTTATTTATTTGTAAGACAACAAAATACAAGACACAACAATAATACACCTTAAATAAAATAGACTCAAGTAGGTAAGCGTCTCCAATATAATGCAGGTGTTGCAGGTGTTGGTGTTGAATTATATACCTACCAGATTTTAAGTCAGATCATAAGCTATCAAACAAAAAAAGTTTCATCAAAATCGGTTCAGTAGTTTTTGCGTGATGCGCGAACAAACAAACAAACAAACAAACAAACACACAAACAAACAGACAAACAGACAGACAAAATCTCTAAACAGGTTGATTTCGAGTCAGGGATACCTAAAAACCATATCGTACCTAATCTTTTTTTTGTAAATATCTTCAATGTACAGCAGTGCTATTCTGTAAGGTGTATTTATACAACTCGAATCTGAATCCGCAGTGAGATTGCAAATTGGCATTCTGTAAAATGACTCATTAAACGAATTCTATGCCAGCGCCACCATTGCGTGTGCGGCGGCGAGTTGAACCAGTGTTATCGAGCATTTGACACCTTGTTTATATGGTTTGACGTCTCAAGTGGTATTCTGTAAGCAAATTCCGCACTCACATCCGCATTCGACACTCGAAAACTTATGTCAAATAAAAAGTTAGTCTAATGCCAGTGAAATCGTGAACGAGTTCTAAAAAACTGTAGTTAATATCAAAAACAAAGTGGCATTTGATTTGTACTTATTTTTTAAGGACCTTATTGTTGATTATTGTTCTCTTATCTTATTCAAAACATTATTTCGCTAGTGGTATTTTACAAAGTGCATCGACATACCGTGATCAAAGGAATCCATGAACTATCTATAAAACATCAATTATCAAGACACCTAATCATTTGTGTAATAGAAGAATTATATCAAGAATCGTTACATTAATTAGCATTTAGAGATTTAGATACCTACACTACAGTACCTCAAAAAAAGGTAAGTAATGTTGTGATGTGTACGTGATTGATACCCCAAGTATAAAACAGTAGATACGGGATATAAGAATTCTTCCCTTTTTGTTTTTGTATGGAGGATTAAGCCACTTATCTATTCCTAATAAAATAGGCTAAAACCTGCTGTAACTCTACAATTTTAAAGGTTTATTTGTAGCTAGTTTTGACAAAGTTACGGACTATCCCCTAACCGTAATGTACATGTACTTACACCTTTAATTAACTAATTTCTTTTCTATGTTCCAGGTGAAACACATGGTGCACCATTATGATATTTTCTTAGTGAATGCTATTAGAAAACTGTAAGAGTGTTGATGATGGCTTAAACAATAAAAATCTTACAAAACCTTTTAGCAGAACATAATTACAAGATTTAGACAAAAATAACAGGTAATTATTATAGGTTTTATTAATTTACCTTATACAGGGTGTAACAAAACACCCTAGTTATACTTAAGGGGGTGCTTCAGACCATCAAACTGAACAACATTCTGTATCAACTTTGTGTAGCAACTGAAAACTGTATCTGTATAACACCCTGTATAATCTAAGGTGATGGAAATAGTCAGGTGTGATGTAATGTGTGACGTTGTCATGTAGGTATTTAATGGATAATTTCTCGTTTCAGAATTATTAAGTTACATGACATGGAAAGGCAAGCAGCAGCAGGCAAAAGGCTGTCTGCAAAAGGAGATCAGTAACAATAATTTAAGTATTAAGATAATTAAAGTTGATGATGATGATGTTTAATTTTATAAGTTACCTAGATACCTATTGAATCTAGAATTGTTTTTTAAATAATTATAATGATACTTATTATAAATAATGTAAGTCATGGAACATCGCTTTATTTCATTACCTAATAAACATTATAATATAGGTACTTATCCCTTACGGGATTCAAACCTGCGACCCTCGCACAGCAGGCAGGTTCACTACCGATTGTGCTATCGGGCCGTCCTTCATTAGGAAAATTTATTGGAAAATTAAAATAGGAATTCGTATGTTAACAAATCAATATAGGTACTACCTACACCTTATTTACCAAAATATAAGTAACTGTATTAACTTCATCAGATGTTACAAACGAACTCATTGTTTAGTTTTACAATTCAAGGTTTGTTTACTTTAACCGCGTCATCGTCACCGTCTCGCTTTTTTTTTGGACTGGAAGCAAGCGCATTTTGCCACCTCATATTGAAATATTAATTATTATGGTTGTAGGTAGATTTGGACTATAATTTACCTAGACTAAGATTCATTTAGACAAAATAAACATTAATCTGCAAGATCCATAGCAGTATTGTCATTAAATAAGCTAAAAGAATTAAGATCGATTATGTTAACTTATAAATTTTACTATGTGTCAATCACTAGCGCGTCGCATCACATTTCGTTCGTCACTTCGCATCGCAACTGCTTGCTTTTATTTACAGAATGCCAAATCAAACTCGCATCTCACCAGAAGCTAAGTGAGATGAGTTTCGGATGCGAGATTCGAATTCGAGTGTACATTTTATAGAATCGACATACAGACACACTTCAGTTACAGTTTTATAATAGTTTAGATTAGATACATAGAGTTTCAAATGATACCAGGTGAAAAATCTACAGCTGGCCGAGCACACGGCTTCCGACAAATCGAGAAAGCTCTGGTGCTCTCTCAGTATTCTTGAGACTGGCCTACAACTCATAATTTCAATTAGGTATTAATTACCGCCCCTACCACCCGAACCGATGGCAGATGGAGACGAAGAGTTCTCGAGTGGCGACCGCGTACCGGAAAGCGCAGCGTGTCTAGGCACAAGGTGGACCGACGACCTGGTGAAGGCGTTTGATGAGGGCAGCGCAGGACCGGTCGTTGTGGCGATCCTTGGGGGAGGCCTATATCCAGCCGGAGAGTGTTTTGGGTGATCATGATAACGTATAGCGAGCGACATAAAGGTCAAGTCTGAGTAGATTTACATATTATTCGCGTACAAAGGTACGCGCGCGCGCGTTTAATGTATACGCCCGCATCCTCCCCTTTTCGGTATACAGTTTTATCCAAGGTAGTAATCATAATTTTTCACACTAGACAAAGGTCGCGTTGCGTAATTACATTCCCTAATACGCATTCCTAACCTATTAATAGACAAAACAAAAATCGTAACCCTTGTACTGCTACCGCCGAACTAGGAAATACATTAGACAATTTGAATACAATAGTCATTAAAGACAATATCGTGCAAGTAACAGCGTGGCTTGAATTATTTGGTGGAATGTAAGAGCCATTATTCACTGATCGCTGAGTTAACTGGGGCGTCAAAATATATTACTTAATTTAGTGTCTGAATTGTTTTAAATTCGTACATTTGCATATTTCTATTGAAATAGTTGCAATCGTGATAATGCGCAGCGCTTTAACTCTTATCTTTCTGGTTCTTTTTAAAATTCGGTTATGATCATGATTTCATGATGCAAACTTGGGTATGAATTAATTTTTTCCATAGTTATCGGGCCCAACTTTGTCTGCGGGAACATTTAATTTTGCAGTACTTATCTTATAAGTATTATAAGTACATGTATTGTGTACCGACATTACTAGTCTGGGACATGATCCTTCTCTTGAAAGCGTCATCAAAATCGGTCTTACACATTTATTAAACAGAATAAAACACCCTCTATCGATATGTTCAGTGAATAAAATACCTACGTGTAGGTACTATTTTGGTTCAAAGTGTTTTAAATCATTTTACAACATTGTGTGAGCTCCTTAATAAGCTTTGCCCATTCATAAATACAGTAATATGATAATTACAAAGATTTACTGCCTAAAATACGTCTAATCCGATTTAGAACTGTATTAACTATCCGATTAGATCACGAACTATATGATCTATAGATCTTTGATCGGAAAAAAAATTCTTAGCCTAGTCTAGACAGTGTTATTCGATAGTAATAGTTGCAAATTATTATTATCTGTGAAAACAAATCTGGTTATAAAATATAATGCCATCTTTTAAAATTAAATTGGTTCGGCTGTCTCTAGAATGCCTGGGCTGGGTCGTTTTCAGGGCACATTCCGGCCGCCCTGTGAACGGGCCTTACCGGTATTATATAGTGGAGGCGATTTCCAGATATTTTTGCAATTTTGTCTGTAAAACCAAATTAAAATTGGTAGGACTCTGTTTGCAAAATCTCGTCCATAATATTTGTTTTCATAATGACAAGTATATTACCATTTTCCGTTCATTAAAACATCCGCTTTAAGAGATGGTTGCATTAGCGAAGTAGGTATTTATGTAATTAGGAATTCACGATTTATGTACTCACACCGAAAAGTTTAATTAAAAAGATAAAACTCCATTATGAAGCGTGTTAGAACACAATTATCAAAGAATTAAACAAACAAACAATGCAATCCGTTGAGCAAAATAAAAGAAACGTTTACGTAACATTGTTTGGAAATACGCGACCATGTCAAGGTCATTAACGCATAGTTCTCTGCGAAGTTTTCTACAATTTGCAAGACACGCTTGAATTATTGTATTTTTTGGAATTTCAATTTTTTGTTCCGGTCATTACGCTTCAACTAGGTGTAACCGTGTGATATGAAATTCCTAGGTTGGTTGGTGCAATCTTCCTATTTTTTAAGAGAATACGCTCTTCTCGCTGTAATAATATTATATCCTTTGTCTGTTTCTTCTGTTAAGATTGAAATTCCCCCGTTGGACCAGAAGTACCATCGGGAAGTACCATCAATGGTACAGTTGGCACTGTATTGTATTATTAGTACCATTACGTAATAGTACTAATGATACTGCTGGTCAATGGTACAAGTGGCACTCGGAACCTCCCTCGAGCGTAAAGAGTTTCCCTATAACGTATTTATGAAAAGTACCTACTTACTTAGGGACGTAAATTTGTTTTACCGATATTGACATATTATAATTATTTGGAATCAGTGAAATTTTCTACCTGGAATAAATCGCTCTACTGAAAAGTTTCAAAAATGTCGGCTAAACCAAATTTGCATTGAATAATTAGGTTCACCCATCGATTATATATTCGAAGTAATTTGCACTATGATGCTCGTAAATACCTACACCTAGTTTATATTTATTTTTTATGATATTTTATTGTGGTACGGCCACGTGATGCGAAGAGACGAGGAACATGTGGTACAAAAGGCTCTAAGTCTGCCTGAACATAAAAGAGGTAGAGGACGCCCTCCTGCCACCTGGTGGACCAGCATGACAAAGCTAACACTAGCGGAGAACCTGCCCGACCCGACAACCCAGGACAGATTGTCCTGGTGCCGCATGATTAGAAGAGCCGACCCTGCATAAAGCGGGAAAGTGCAAAGAAGAAGAAGAAGATTTTTAATGATATTTTATTTTGTTTTACTTACATTATTGTTTGTGGGTTACCCAGCGGGTACGCTTGTGCACTTCAGTGGGACATTTATACACGACTAGTTTTTAATTACTAACATTACTTTAAGGGCTTTAAGTGTGAATACACCCTTTACATAACTTTAAGGGCTTTAAGGATGAATACATCCTTAAAGTTATGCTAGTAATTAAAAACTAGTGGAATCAGCTTATACGCTGATGACGCTGATGATGACGATGATGATCGTGCTTTTAAAATTGTCCGACTTTTGTTAGCAATGTTACAGTAAAAAAATAAATAATGGTGCGATTGTGCGACCTATCGAAATGTTGATAAACAAATTGAACTTCGAAGTTACAGAGTGGTACGGTAAAGCAATTTTGACGTTTGAGCCCATAAGAACCTTTTTCTGAGAGGACAGGAGTCAGGAGAAATGGTTAAAACTTGTACCTATTATAATTATAAAATACAGATGACGATGAAGGGCTGCAATAAAGGATGGTATAAAAACATTGTAAAATCAGAAAATAATATTTATTATGTTTATTTTTACAATCGATACAAATACACAATGGCAAGAATAAAGGAATGTAGGTAATTACATTATATGTGTCATACATCTTAAACTTACAAAAAATTATATTTACAATTCAAATTCAATGTTTCCCTTAGTTTGATCTATAAATAAATAATGCTTATACTAAGACCACTGTGCCATTATTACTACTATACCTACTTACTATTTTATAGATATTTTATCTATATCAAGCACCTATATTATGTTCGTATTAACTATAATGAATCGAGTATTATAATAAGCTGTATTTGCATGAAATAATCATTACTTTCATAGCCTTTTAGATCCTTATTATTTTACAACGCGACGTAAGCTAGCGAAATCTATGGATTTACCGATTAGGTACCTACTTATCTAATTTTACGTTATTTCCATTCATATCCAATAATATAGTACATTCATTGCACATACCGATCTTAAAAGGCACATACTGCCATGCAAAATTATATCTTAAACATTTAATTATTTCGGTGGGAAATCAAGTGTCGTATAAGCAGGTCTAGTGCGAGGTACTGGAGGTCTCCGCGGTCTGGGATGGGTCTTCCCGCCCTCTTTGCTAGTACTCAAGCTAGTTTCTCCTTCCTCAGGCAAATACGGAGCTCGTGGGCTTAGAACTAGCGCTTTGTAAGAGGAGTGGGAGTCAGCAATGCTTCTTCCATCCCCTTCGTCTCTACGAGAAAGTTCAGAGAAGGGAGATACAGCACGCTTATCTATACCACTAGGTCCAGGTGTCTCTTCCTTAGGTTTCAATTCGTAAGCGTTCTCTTCTTTTCTTTTCGGATCATCTTTCTTGAATTTAGCTTGACGTTCTATTATTTCGGCAGTGGTCAGGTCTGAGCCTTGAACGTCGGTTTCTAAAGGCGGTGCTGATAACCAAGGTCTGGAGGAATTACCGCTGCACCAGCGTTCTTCATTCTCACTCGCTTCTCCCAGAAGACCTAACTTTTCCAAGTTCTGCAGCAGCAAATTCTCGCTGGAACTCGCCGTTCTCATTTCCGTCTTTGAGTCTTCAGCTAGCAGTAGCTCCGCTAGAGGTGGAGCGAGTCCTAAACCAATATTCCTCTCGTGATATACTTCAGATATAGTTGGGGTGAGTTCCCCACTCATATGTCTAACCTGAGCCATGGAATCGCGGCTGCTCGTGCCCATCTTGGGTCTGGGAACTCTCTTGGAAGTGGACGGCTGATTCAAGCTCGGATCGGGCTTATCTTCTTCTGTTCTCCTAGGTTGTGCTGACGCTAAGTCGTAGAAAGCGTCCAGGTATCTCGTATGAGGATGTTCCGGTCGTCTTCTTAATACAGTGTCATGTCCAGAACTCTCCCAATCAGAATCGTCTGTGGATGGTGGTCTGCGAGTGTACAGGGTACGTATTTTGGTTTGATGTGCTAAAGCTAAGGACACGTCTCTCTGTGGAGCTGAGGTGGTTCCAGATGGAGCTGCAGGTGGTGACGGAGTGAATGCCGCATCGCTTTCACCGCGGTACCTGGGTGGAGGCGGTGCGGGGGGTGGTGCTGTCCTACCGTCAGGTTCTCCACGACCCACTTCAGTGGATGACGCTGATCCTCTTACGTACATAGTGAAGGCTCCTCCGCATGATCCTAAAGGTAAAGGTGGCGGAGGTACTGATGATACACTTTCTTCTGAAAAAGAAAAGACAACTTTATAGTATTTATTGATAAAAAAAAGAATCTAATGTAAGAATAAAAGATGAACACTTACGTCGATGTTGTCTCGGAGGCGGTTCCCCATCGGAATGAGGTTCCAAATCGCCATCGTCTATCGAAGCCAAGGATTCTACACTTGAACTTGATTCCAGGCTTAAACTTCTCGGAGCTTCTTGAGTGTCTGTCGAAAAAATTTCATATTAAGATTTGCAAAGTATTATTGGGTGTTAATTAAGAAGAGTCATAAAGGTCTTCAATCTTCTGAAAACTTTCTGAAGCGACTTACCGAACAGAGCAAGCAATGCTTGGAGCACGAATTGAATGTGCCTCCGATTGGCAGTCTTGCCCGTGCGCAGCGTCACCTCGTCCTGTCCAACTTCAGCCAAGTCAAAGCCTAGTGATGCTAGCAGCTCATGGCATCCGTTTACTCGCCATAACCTGTACAAATGAAAATACTGTAGTATTATCGAGGTAATAAGAAGACCCCGCTGGAACTAAATTATACTAAAAACGGTTAAAACTTCTTTGAAAAAAAAACGAACAGATATTCATACGAATATCAGACCCGTGATTTATACTAAGTATTCAGAATGATTAATGTCGTGTTAATTTTTAGAACTCTATGAGCATCATAATTCTAGAAAACGACCACTTCATATACCAAACATTCAGGAAATGTATGTCAAAAATATCTAGAATCCAGCTGATTATTACTTGATGTTATTTGTCTTTACTAACCTGACATTAACAGCGACTTCGATAGTATCGCTTTCTGAGTTCTTGACGGAGAACTGTGAAATAACGGAGCGTATTACACCGATGATGTCGTCCGCTACATCACCGTTTGATATCAGCTTCGATAGAGCCTGCAGTGTTGTCGGTGACAGACCTGAAATATAATTTGCTTCAGTAAATCTTGGCTAGATCAGAAGATTGAAAATGGCAAATAACGATTAAGCGAAGTGTATGCAGAAAGCGAGCCAGATGGTAGCTTGCGTATTTGATGAGTTTCCAGCGAACAGTCGGCAGGAATTTCGTAGGCAGCGTAAGAAAGGAAAGACCCAAGATTCAAAAGTGGGCTCTGAATCTGATATGCGTTTGGCCTATTACGCCCATTTTAATTTGGAATCTTTGGGATGGTGTAGAGTCCATAGTGATCTTATAAAAAGACTAACCTAATAAAGCTTGAAGACTTGCAGAGCATTGAGTCAATCTTTCTTCTGGGTCACTTTGAGGGAAGAATACACTGGAAGGTATGCCGTTTGCTGCTGGTTCGAACCTGAAAAATCAAGATTTTTGTCACCTCTGTCTTCTATCAATCATTCGATATCTTATACGTCCTTTTCTTTTTAATTAAATTCTCACCTAAATCCAACGCTCATCAATAGTTCTTTCCATCCAGTAGCGTTACCAGCTTTGTTCTCTATGCTCTTTTGTGTCGTATACATTGCATTCTTCTGTCCTCTCACGATTCGCTGTAGAGATTTCTCTACCAAGTGTAAACAGACTCGCAAAGCATCCCTGAAATAACATTGAATGGTTAGCTAATATTACCAACATCTTTAGTTTCTACGAGCGTTATCCTATAATGAACACGCGGTTGGAGGACTTGACAGACTTGATACTAAGACGCAAAGAATTAAAAAGCTGACCACCAGCAACTATATAGTACCACAACTGTGACAATGAAATGTGTTCATGTACTTAAAAATTATCTTTGTTAGCCACATGAGAGCCAACAGTCATCAACGCCAACAACGGAGTTGAAGCAGTCTCAATAGCCGAAACCGGTCAGGAGTAATCAACAGCCTATTGTAAAATAAAGTCTTGTTGGTATCAAATAGCCTGAATCTTACCGGCACTTATCAGGCTGAGCAAGTAACTCGCACAGCGCCTGTCCCATCAGCGCGACCTTGTTGCTGAGTCGTACGTTGGCACCAAGAAGTACCAGGCCGGACCAGTGCGCTGGATGCGCGAAGTGTTTCGTATGGCGGACTGTTTGCATCGCATCCCCTAGGGCCCTGAGAAAAAGAAGAATGTCATCGATGAGAAGAAGAGTACGTATCTAAGTTGTCGATGATGTAGTCTAGCTAGCCCATAGCATGTTCTATTAATCAATAGAGGTCCTCTTGACTTTGAGTCATTAAGTCCTATGGCTACTTCAAGGGAAATTTTGACAGAGAAATGTGATGAAGGCCTGGTATCCACCAAAACGGAGCTGTGTTAAAACAATCAATCGTATTGATCAGTTTTCCTCGCTTGTCAGAATTAAGCTATTTCATGGTAGATTTTAAATATCTCTGTTCCGCTCCGCTTTGGTGAATTCCTTGTCTAAGGACGTCCGACCAAGAGAAGAACGACCAAGAAGGGCTCACCAGAAATGCTAAGAATAAATCACGTTTTTACCGTCAACTACATGACTGTACCAGATTTAAATTAATTTCTCCAAATATGGATACAATGGGTGAAGCAGCTAGCCACTGTTAACTTACTTAGCAACCCTGCTTCCCTGCAGCAGAGCAGAATACAGAGCTCTGTACAGTATCTTTGTGGCGGTGTCCTGCGGCGCCGGCCACAGTGTCAACAGTATAGCTTGGGCTCCCGCAGCCAGCAGGGCGCGACATAGACGAGACACTCCGTCGCCAGCAGTCGTCACGTCTTCACCCTCTTCAGATGAGCCGAGGAGAGCTGCGCTTGACGGTGCGCATGATATTACCACCTGGCAACAAACATTAAGATTTTACTACAGGCTTATCAAGATCCATAAGTTTGATGGGTCCATCTTCTTGGTTTCAGACGTCTGGGATTTAGGTAGGTGAAAATTTCAAGAGAAGACTTAAAATTACTAACCAGTCGAGCGGTAATCTTCAAGTTCATGATTTCTGATGCAGTAAGCATAAACTCTGATGCAGGTGGCAGCTCTTCGTTGCTCGGGGGCATTTCTGTGTCTGTGAAGGAAGATAATGACATTTCAATTGTGTCCTTTTATGAAAAAGTAGAATAGAATAGAACGAAGCAATATTTTATTTGTGTACTTACTTTCATCTTCATTTTCCGTGGAAGTATCAGCAGCGCCACTTCCAACGCTCGTATTTAAGAGTCGTTTCGCTTGAGAATCAACCTGCAGAATAAATAATTAATTTAATCATCTTAGGGGTGGCTTATAATGGTGATTCATTTCATTTCATTTCATTTATTTACTTCAATTAACAATATACATGAAAGGTAAGGGTTTTTAACAACTCCGAACATTCCAAATAATTCAAAGAATCGAAGTCAAAGTGTCAATACTGCGTGTAGGCGCATGCTCTATTTCGATTTCGGCTTATGGTTTTCAAAAGTGAAGGAATTAGTTCTACTTATTTTTACTTACCACTTCCCCTGGGCTTAGTACAATGGCAGGAGTCTTCCAGCAAATGTGAGTAGCGAAATGTACGCATTCTGCTTGCGGCAGCTGAGCTAGGACGGCTTCTTTTGAGGCCTGCAACCAATTTTCAATAGGTATTGCAATGTCTCGAAGCAAAATTCACATAAACGAGAAATAGCCACATTCTTTTCGTTTGGAAGGCGAGGCATCCTACTATGACACAACAGTTTCCGAACAGTCGTAGACCAGCCAGCATTAGAGAAGCCTGACTCTTCTATCTAAAACTTGAGGAGGTCTTCGAAAGGGGGTTAAATTTCTCGGATGCTGACCGTAATTAATAGTCGACCCTTTTTCACATAATTTAACAAGGAATAATAGCTTTACAAGAAATTACTTAGTCTAAAAAGCGGTAACCCCGTTCTACTATACCTGATAATCAGTAAGGGGCGTAACCCTCAGCATGTCGGCGACAAGTTCAGCCTCCTTCAGCTGCGCGTGCGCCGACGCCCAGCGCGCGCCGCCGACACGAGGCGCTCCGACTACGAGACAGCGCATGCCTGCCTCCGCATTATTATTGGTTGCAGATGCACCTGTAATCATTTCGGTATCATTTATTGGTAGTGGTTCATTCGTGACCCATGTTCTAAATATGCTTTCTTTCGAGTGTTTTGTTGGCGGACAGCTATCCACCTATCACAACTTGTTTGACATATAATTTCTACTCCGCTTGAAGCTGCCTTGCCACAATTGCACCCTTGAAAAGTTGTTGGTAGTTCTAGAAAAGTATCTGTCTTCCTTGAAACGGGAATAGGGTCAATTAGTTTTTAAAACGGTCATAGGACCTCCTGGGGCACACCCTGCTCGCTCAATTTACATGTGTGTGCTGTTATGAAACCCGCAACGAAATGAATCAAAGGGGACAAGAGGAGTAGGAAAAACAAGTATCCAACTTCCACGTGAGCTGATTTATGAATATATGTAACGTGTTGGTTACCGTGGTCGTGATGGGGTCTAGCGCGCAGGTGTCTCTGGTGCCTCAGGGGGCGCAGGGCGGGCGCGGCGAGCAGCGCGTACCGCTCGCACAGCGGCTCCGCGTCGGCGCTGCCGCGGAGCGCGCCCCACGGGCACGCGTATAAAGCCCCTTCCACCACCACAACTATCTCACGACGACCGCCGCAACCTCGACGACCGTGGGACGCTACAAGGGAGACAATGTATTAGTTTTTGGGGAAACAACATTGTGTTAGGGTTTGAGTGTTGAGTGATGAGACTGATGAGAGTGGTATGAGTTGGTGTTGTGTAGAAAACATCTTGAGGAAACCTTCATCATACGCTGAAGAAGAGATTCCGATGGGTATGTGAAGTCTACTAATCAGCATTGGGCACGCTTGGTGGTTTAACACACTAAACACTCTTCCTGAGATCCTGAGGTTAGGCCTGTGGCCTGTAGGATGAAACAATATTGGCACGTTGGTGCAATAATATGACATTCTGAGAAGGACGAGTTTGCATTGGATCAGATTAGCACAAGCACCGGCACCGGCGTGATAAATGGTGCAATAACAGGAAGGCCTCCCTGTAGTAGGTGGATGGGGGCTGATTTGATTGATTGAAACAAAATTAACGCTGACTGGTGCGAACAATAAAGCTACTCGTATGAACGTTGATCTCTTCCTGAGACTGTGTCTCGCTTGCCGAATGTCACCGAGGAGAGACGATTTGTGATTATATTGGTGATGTAGAGAAGATAGCTTTGGATAAGCCAATACAATTCTGTCATAAAAACTTTAATAGAAATTAATTCCTCTACCCCTTCCTGGAAAAAAATGCTTAACTCACCATGATTGTTGTTACAGGAAGCAGGTAGTAGATCCTCAAATGGAGCGAGTAGCATCTGATACAAGGAGTTAAGGCACGGAGGCCCTTGCCACGTGGGCTGCTTCTTGCGAGGACCGTGCACGCTTGATCTGGGGATAAAGAGGACGAGAGTAAGCACCAGGCGAAATTAGTTTAGCGAGTCGCCGCGGTTTTTGAAAGAAATCACGCAGGGGTGAAAAATTCTGCTACTTTATTTTACACCAAAACATATACACAGTAAAATTCTTACAGAGAAAAGAAATCACAAGCAGAAACACATTATAGTAGCATGTTATTTGGGGGGTTCACATAATTATGTTTCCCTGATATAGGAGTATCTAGTCCGTATGTAAATGATGACTGCGGCAGAAACGAATCGTCAGAATGTAGATAAATAGTGAGTGCAACATACCTGGTAGAACCTTGAAGGCTGGCGACAGACCCAGCAACAGATCCCCCGACGGAACCCACGCTGAATAGAGAACTCAAGGAATAATTGGAGGAGTTCAACAGATGATTGCGGGTCACCTGAAATTGTTATCTGACATTGTTATCTTCAATTTATTACCAACCACGATAGCTTCTTCAACGTTACCAAAGTCATTAAGAACTAGTCTTCTTGGGTATGATGTGATTCATCATCATGATAAAAGAAAAAGATTGTATCGTTGAGGATGTTGGGCTTCGGTTTGATTTTGAATATTCCTAGCGAACGGAAAATGAATGTGTTACCATTCTTGCCAGTCCTGTGCTTGGTCGTTCATCTGGGTCCCACTGATCGTCAGTTTCGTTTCTACGGTCAGCCGCCGCTTTTATCCAGGCTGACCATTCGCTGATGCATCTTTCCAGTTTACCAAAGTCTCCTGTAACATTTCAAATTATACATTGAATAATATGCAACAGGGAATCATCGCTTCTTTCAAAGATAGATTCTGTGTGTTAGTTTCTCGTAATTTATGTGTAGATTTACCAGTATTAGATTGTAGGTCATCAGGGCTGATATCTGGCAAGCTGTTGTCACTGTCGTCTGCTTCCTCTAGTAGCGATACTTGGTGGAATCTTAGGATACCTGAAAGAACATTTTCGCTTTATTAGAAAATACCAACTTATCTCAGTCTGTCTATCCTCTGATTATGTTTGATAATAACCTGCTCATTTAGAAAGATTCCAATTCAAACGGCCTTGAAGATTAAATATCTAGATTTATCGTTTTATGTATCTGAATCATTGTTTCCGAGAACGCCACAAAATAGAGCTAAAACACCGCCATCTAAAATTATTACACAAAATGTTCAAACAAGTCTTACCCTTATGTGGTTGTAGTAACCAAGCGTAAAGTCTCCCGGCAGCCAAACTGTAGTAAAGCACTGGAGCTTTCTGCTTATTGACCACCTCCAAGACTTGTTCCACAGTAGATGGGCACCAGGGCTCTGGTCGCTCTTTAGTCGTCTCTTCGGATGGGTTCCTAATATGGAATCGAAAAAAAGTATATTAATTATTTAGAGGTATATTTGCATGAACCAGTTGAAACCAGCTGAATGTCTTATCATCATCATCAGCCTGTGCCCAGAGCCGGATTAAGCCATGCAGAGGCCCCTAGGCAATGCAAGTCCCGGGGCCCCTATATATCGCAATGATTTTTTCCTACGGTCGCAGTAAAATAACCACCAATCATACAATATAATAAAAACACTAAAATGTGGAGCGAGCGAAGCGAGCTCGAGGTTTAACTACAATAGTATGAAGTCGCGTTTCGTAATTTTATCTAAATTTTACTGCAATAATTGCAGTGAAATCTCCAGCTCGCTTCGCTATTATGAAAAATAAGAGAGAAGTGTATTTTAGTTGTGGGTTTCATAATTCCTTTTAAGTCTGGGGTGGGCCTAAATCTTTGAGTTTTCACTTATTTTTCTTCCGAGCCGCGGGGCCCCTTGGCGGCGCTGGGCCCATAGGCTGGAGCTTACTATGGTTAATGTGTCCGTATAGCCAGCGTACACATGAAAGGGATTGGTCTAGGATTAGTACCAATAAATAGTGCCTAAATAGTGCCTAATTAGTACCTAGGTCAAATAAATAGTGCCTCTATACTTTACGAGATATAGATTTTTTTTACCTGGTACGCTAGCTTGACGTCAAGGTAGCGTACACATTTTCTGTGGCAAAAACGGCTTGCATTACAGCAACCATTTTACAATCAAAAAATAGTGCTCAAATAGTGCCCTAGGGCATCCAAAATCTCATGAGGCTAGGTCTTCAGGGAACGGAGATATAAATAAGTCTTTTGAATGAAACACGGAGCGGGCGTTGCGCTAGCGTACACATGACTTAACACAATAATTCTTACAGAAGGAGACGTTTCTTTTTATAAAAACTATATCAAATAAATAGTGCCTGAAATAGTGCCTCTGCCAGTACTAACATTTTATGTAAAAGTGTATTGAAACAATATAAATAATCAATGCAAAGTTCTACGTACTAGAATCTTCTATAATCTTAGTAAAATCTCATACCGAGAGATGGCGCGTCATTTTCATTCAAGCAAGTTTAGAGTTGGCTTATTAGTAATTAGGAGTTAATAGAGTTCATTTTTGTGTGTTATAAGCGATTTCACAGCATTGAACTGCCAATACATTTGTACGTAGAACTTTGCATTGATTGTTTATATTGTTTCACTACGCTTTTACTTGTAATATTGGTACTGGCAGAGGCACTATTTCAGGAACTATTTATTTGATGTAGTTTTTATAAAATGAAACGTTTCCTTCTGTAAGAACTTTTGTATGAAATCATGTGTACGCTAGCGCAACGCCAGCTCCGTGTTTCATTCAAAAGACTTATTTATATCTCCGTTCCCTGAAAACCCAGCCTCATGAGATTTTGGATGCCCTAGGGCACTATTTGGGCACTATTTTTAGAGTGTAAAGTCGTTGCTGTAATGCAAGCCATTTTTGCCACAGAAAATGTGTACGCTACCTTGACGTCAAGCTAGCGTACCAGGTAAAAAAAATCGATATCTCGTAAAGTATAGAGGCACTATTTATTTGACCTAGGTACTAATTAGGCACTATTTAGGCACTATTTTTTGAGACTAATCCTAGCCTGATCCCTTTCATGTGTACGCTAGCTATACGGACACTGGTTAATCAGGCACTGCCTGTGCCCGAGTATAGGTATGTAGCGGAGCTACGAGAGCTGACTAAGCAACAATGCCGAACACATCGATCGAGTCGATGTAAACAGAGATCTATCTAGGTCAGCGCATGCGACCTAGCACGTCACACAGAAGACGGCCAATCACAATATGGATCTGTCCAACGCATCACAGCTCATTACGAATAACAACCAATCATATGGCGAGTCCTGAATCGCACTATCGAAGTTATCAAGAGACTTTGCATATATACAACATCCAACTAAGAACTGTTGGACCGCGGTCCCGGGCATTCCAACTAGCCCGTGGAAGATCTTCCCTTTTCCTCCAAACTGGTGACCACCGACAATTGAGCAATCAACCTTCTGGTACGTAGCAGTCACTGAAGATGGCAGCAACACGGAGCAGCAACGAGGTCCTGAATAAGCCTACAAAGCATAAAGGTCCCGCATCTCCGCAGCAAAGGTTATCGGCTAACGCAACGGTACAGCAACCACGGGGTCACACCGTCACACGCCGAACACATGCCTTCATGAAAAATGGCCATACCTGGTCTGAATGCGTACCAAGCAAGCTGAAGACAAGTTTCGACACTCCGTCTGGAGGGGGAGTACTGTAGCGGAGCTACGAGAGCTGACTAAGCAACAATGCCGAACACATCGATCGAGTCGATGTAAACAGAGATCTATCTAGGTCAGCGCATGCGACCTAGCACGTCACACAGAAGACGGCCAATCACAATATGGATCTGTCCAACGCATCACAGCTCATTACGAATAACAACCAATCATATGGCGAGTCCTGAATCGCACTATCGAAGTTATCAAGAGACTTTGCATATATACAACATCCAACTAAGAACTGTTGGACCGCGGTCCCGGGCATTCCAACTAGCCCGTGGAAGATCTTCCCTTTTCCTCCAAAGGTATTTGTCCACCACGAGTGTTGAATACGGATTGGTAGACTTAACAAAAAAAAAATTCCTTCACCTTTTTGTGAGAGCAGTCGGTACTACGTACAAAATTTAGAAAGACTCATTGGTCATGTCATCATGTCATCCGTGCGGATTCGAACCAGGACCCTCATGATTGAGTGTCCAAAACACGCTACCAACCAACCTACCACGGTTTTATCTGTATCTAATGGAGTGAGGGAGAAAAAAGTCCCAGCGGTATGATCTATCTGCCTAATGATTATGGTGATGGCATATCAGATAATCCGACTTCATATTTCGTTCATAGGTATCCTTATCCTATCAAAGGGCTTCTAAAATCGATGAAGTTACCTCTGAGTAGAATGCAGCTCCAGATTAGCCAGACTTAAAGCTCCTGGTTGCTTGTCGGTCACAGTGTCGAGGGAACGGCAGCGTCCTCGCTCGGCCACCACCAGGGCTTCTGAATGTCGCCCCAACTCTGCAACAGCAAATACGTTGTGAGCATTAAGAATCTTTATCACTAAACTCAAAACATTGTTGACTATTTATGATAATAATATTACTAGTTCTTGTCATCGCATGCTGACAGCATTGCACTTTCACACAGAATAATTTCATCTTTCTTGAAAATGTTTTTCGTTGAATTAAGTTTCGCAATTGCCATTCTTTCTTAAGAGCAGACACAAAAATTTCTACGTTCTAAAGCCCTGCCTTTATTGTTGTCTGTTTGACAAACTTACCAACTAAAACTCTTTGTAAAGCATGTTGCGTGGAAGTATACAGCGCAGCCGTCTTCCTATCTCTATGCTTCTCGTTACTTGACTCCAGAACTGTAAGAGCTGCTTGCAGTTGCTCTTTAGCTTCTTCAAGTTCACCAGAAGCCCACAACGCGAATCCTAGTCTGTGACGTACTCGTGCCTGTGTGCCAAATAAAATTTGAGTTACAAAATCAGTGGATTATTGTTTAACAAATTATGAAAAGATTAAACAGGTGAGAATTAAGAAGAAAGTAAGCCTTACCTCCTCATCAGCATCAGCCAATCCTTCTGTAGCTGCCAACGCCTGTCTCAAGTAAGAAACAGCACTACCACAAGCTCCCATCGCTAGGTGTGCCCTGCCTAAGTCTGCTAGAGCTTGTGCACGTCCTCGGGTGTCACCTGTGCAACAATTTATAGTGAATCAAATAATTATGGACATGTATATGACCGTTTATCCTAGTATAAGGGTCTGGCTGATTAGAAGAAACTCTTGGAGGAACCTTACCGGCAGCCGTAGCATGGCGTAATCTAGATTCGTGCCAGCGAGCTGCTTCTGCGTGAGCACCCATCGATGCGTGAGCAGCTCCAAGTCCACCACATGCTCGAGCCTGGAAACAACACATGGATATAGTCATTCAACCTAATGGACTGTATTCCTTAGTCATAAGAGTGAAGCATCGATCAATAGGGTTCCTGATACTTCGGTTAAAACTCTAGAAGTTCGTACCTGTAAATGTGTATGACCCAATCTATGGGATAGTTCTAACTCAGCGCGATGGTGTCTTACTGCCGCTGCGTGATCTCCAAGAGCATGTTGAGCTACACCCAGTGAGTGACACGCTTCTGCCTCCATTATCTGATTGTTTAGTTCCCTGAAAACGAAACAGATTTGTTAGCCATCGAAATCTTCTGTCTTGTTTCATAACGACGTTCTGCTTAAATACATACTTGGCAATATTCTTCTGATGCTCTAAACAAGAAACTGCTTGTTCCAAATTTCCGAGGGCTATGTGCAAAGCGCCAAGTTCTCCGTACGCCTGCGCCTTGGCTTCTGGTACACCAAGCTCATGAGATACGACTAAACGCTTCTCAAGACATACTAGCGCTTGTTGAAGATTGCCTACTGACCTGAAACAGAATTTGAATTGAAGATGAGGCAGTGAAATGTTATCGCTACTTAGAAGGTAATCTGAAGGAATCGGGGACTAACATGAGTAAATGATTATACGTACTTGTGGCTGAGTCCCAAACCGCGATATGCACGCTCCTGCTCCCTCGCATTGTTGAGCTTCAACGCTGCAGCCAGGTGCTGTTCGTGGTACTTGGCTGCTTCATCAGGGTCACCCAAAGCGTCATAGCAATCACCCAAAGAGCCTAATGCTCTGGCTTTGTCCAGTTGACATGTTGGGGTGTTCACCCGCTCTAAGATTGCTAGTTGCTGAAAGGGACAACATTTTATTAATGATGACGTTCTTTTATTAGACAACTATTATTTTAAAAGCCTACTGCAGTAGTATGAGATGAGATATACCTGTTCTAGATAACCAATGGCATCTTCATAATGTCCCATGTTGAGTTTGGCAATTCCTAAGTTCCCGTACGCTTGGGCCTCCAGTGCGCAATCTTGGAGTTCTTGAGCTCGTTCAAGTTGCTCCTGAAAATACAGAATCAAAATAATTAAGCCGAGTTGACGAAACCAAGGAAAAAATGATTTTTTTTTTGTAAAATTTCTGCGTACCCTGTAACATCTAGCTGCATGTGAATAATGCCCCAAAGCCATATGCACTGCTCCAAGGTGAGAATGTGCTCGCGCTTCACCAGCAGCGTCACCTGCTTCTTGCCGAAGAGTCAATTCCTGCACAACAATATTTCCATTAAGAAAACTAGTCACAAAATGACAACTATTATTTGGGCATGAGGGGCAAGGTGCCCGTATGAATACCTGAGTGTGATGTCCTAGAGCAGCATCAAGTCTTCGTTGGAGTCTTCTTGCTAGACCTAGGGCTCCACAAGCAGCTGCTTCCAGAGATCTATCACGTGCCTGAAATTAACAAAACAGACCATTTTTAGAAATCTACCTTCGATGAGAACATAGCTTCTTTTTCTGTCAACGTGGTTTTAATTATTTACTATCGTAAGTCTTTTCTTACCTGTCTCGCAAAACCAAGCTGCCTTTGGTACATCTTAACAGCTTCCTCCACATCCCCCATCTTGATAAGCACATCTCCTATATTTCCCAAAGCCCTGAACTTCCCTTGCAGATGTTGGGTCATGTGAGCTATAGCGAGGAAGTATTTCTGGCACTCCAGGGCAGTTTCAAGGTTTCCTAATGCAAGGTGAGCGAGACCAAGATTGCAGTAAGCTCGGCCCATATTCATTTTGTCCTGGAGGTCTTTGGCTAGTGAGAGGTCCTGGTCATAATATCTGAAATAAGATGATGATACCAATCCATTATTTTATCGTTTCCCAAATACAATTTGGACCATATTAACTTTTTAAACAATATTATATCTTACCTGACAGCCTCTCTATAATTTCCGAGACAATAATGGGCGTATCCTAAAAAATGGCATGCTTTTGCTTCCGCAGTCACGTCACCCAACTCTTGAGAAAGCATCAGGTGTTGTTCATAGTATGGAACGGCTTGCGCGAACTCCCCTCGCGATGATAAGCAGTTTCCCAGATTGAGGAGAGCACAGGCTTCTCCAGCAGCGTCTTTTAGTTCACGGGCTATTCCTGTAATAAATTGTTTATTTCTTTAGTTCTGTAGGAGGGAACTAGACGACTAAGTGTTATATTTTTCTAAATTATAGCCAGATAGGAGTAATTTTGAATTTACCTAAATGAGCTCTATAATGGAATAACGCCATATCATGTGCCCCTAAAGCTTGATACGCCACAGCTAAATTCCCATGAGTAGACGCTTCTGAACTTCTATCGTGAACTTCTTTGGATATCGTCAGCTCTTGTTTGTGATACTTGATGGCTTGCTCGTAAAATCCAGCGGCAGAGTAAGCATTGCCAATGTTCCCATAGGCTCGTCCCATGCCTGCTTTATCCTGAAAAAGTACAAGAGGTCATATTAACCCGGTGTATTTAATGTGCCTGTAATATTTGGATTTAGTAGAGCTACGTACTTGTAATTGTCTGGCTATTGAAAGATGAGCTTGATGTAACTTCAAAGCGGCGTCATGTTCTCCTAATAGTTGATACACGATGCCCAAGTTTGAACATGCTCGGCCCTCACCAACCTGTAATCAAATGTCAATGAGATTTTAGTTCCAATAAATCCTTTATTTTGTATTTGATCTGCTAAGCGTTTAGATTGAGAGCTACCTTATCTCTTGCAGCTAGAGCCACGTCTAGCTGCCTTTCGTGCCATTTCTTTGCCTGAGCGTAGTCTCCAGCACACCTATCAAGTAAATGAAGTTACTATTAGTAGTGTTCTTTCTCCATTTCACAAGAAAACAATAGTATACAGGATTAGTGGATCCTTATTCAACTTTCTGGCTTACCTTGCAGCATGTCCTAATCCTGCATACGCTCTGGCTTCAATTGCTCGGTCTCCTAAATTCTGTGCTATTCTTAGCACATTTTCATGGTAGGCGATAGCTTGAGAGAAATTTCGTCTATAATGGTATGAGGATCCTAAATTTGAGTAGGCTCTCGCTTCTTCAACCTATGGAAATATAACGACGTTAAGATTATCCTGTCTATCCAAAAACGGTAAAATTTTTAAGGTGACAAAAGATGGTTAAAATGTAAAAAAATACAATCTCTATATTGTAGACATCTACTTATATCTAAACTATCGCTGGAAACAAATTATTCTGTTCATCTTACCTGATCACCTAGTCTTCTAGCCAGCCTCAAGTGCTGCGTATGACAGTCAACAGCAGAATCGAACTCCCCCATCGCCAAGTACACTGCTCCGACGTTGCCGATCTCCCTGGCTTCTTGGAGCCTGTCCCCCATTTGTTTGACAAGCTGCACGCATTGCTTGTGGCTTGCTAACGCGTTCGGGTAGTCCCCGATAGCGGTGTAGACATGTCCTAAGGATGTGAGGGCTGCTGCTGCCGCTTGGGTGTCCTGAGGGATGAAATGGTGATGTTACTAAGTGTTTAAGCCACGGGTGACGTGATCACTATCTCACTGGATAGATTTGGACACTGCTAGTGAATTGAGGATAAACCCTAAAAATTCAGACATTAAAATTCAAAATAAAATCACACAGCTTTTTGACGAAATTTGTTTGACTCTACCGCCGTTTCGCAAGTTGTTCCATTGTATAGAAGATGCGGCCAGAAACTCTATACAGGGTGTAACAAAACACCCTAGTAATACTTAAGTGGGTGCTTCAGACCATCAAACTGAACAACTTTTACGACGGAGCCAAAATATAAATCACGAAAAAAAAAAACCCTGTTGGCTCCATAGTGAAAGTTGTTCAGTTTGATAGTCTGCCCTATGTATTACTAGGGTGTTTTGTTACACACTGTATAAGCGCTACAAATAAACTATAATAATAATCGTAATTTTGTTTGCGTGTTTGTTGATTATAATAATAATTAGTAACAATAAAATGTTAATGATAGGCAAACTAAAAAATACCGGAACTATCTAAGACAAATAACGCTATTAAATCGTTGTTTCCATAAAAGCATTTCTTCAGTCGATTGTATATTTTCAAAAAGAACAGGCAGTTGATGACTTCTGTTACGGCTCTGTAACACGTAGGTTGTAACGTTTATTGCGTTAAATAGTACGTTATACATGTACGACCGCGTTGGTATACGACAGCATTTATTTTGATTATACCAAGCCGATGTTTTCTGAAGAATATTTATGTTAGAGCACTATTTTATGGTCTTGTAACATGGGCCAATTTGTGAACGTAGCTGAAGAAAGATTGGCCAATCTCTTTAACTTTTAGTAATAAATGTTACTTTGGTCTGGAACAAGTATTTTAATGATTGTCATTCATCCGAACCTTTTCTGGAAAAAATTTAGGTTTCTAATATTAAGCAGAAAGGGATTGATTTTACCCTCTTAGGTCTTGCAAATAAGAAATCCGTTCTCCTTACAAAATATTTAAGAGTAGCATTTTGAAACATGGCTTAAAATTGTTTAATGAAGTTCGAATAAAATCTATCGCTAGAGAGTTTCATGGGGCTACCTGAAGATGAGAGAAAAGGAGACATTTAAATTGTTTAGTAATTGTTATCGTATAAAAAAGAGTTTAAAAAATTACTAAACATCAAAATGGTATTCAGAATAAGATAACATTTTGAAGAATTCACAGACATGTAGAATTTAATACTTTCTACGAAAAAAAAATTTAAAATGTGTTTTTTATTTGCAGCATTAATTGGGTAACTAAATCTTTCTTTTGTTTTTCGTTCTTTTTCTTACGTGGATGTTCTGAGGTTTCAGAATATCTCTGACTCCCCCCTCGGAGAATATTGTCGTGAGCATATATGCTATGCTAATTATCTTTGTAAAACATCGAGTACCTAATCGAGTAGTAGCTAATTCTGTAAACCATCTAAATATTCGTAACTTGATAATCTGTGCTCTATCATAGTGTAATTAAAACAAATAGTGATGAAGCTCAGCGGTTGCAGCAGGTCTTGGTCGCGCGGTGTGGGGGAGACGGGTGTACCCTAATTGAATTTGCTTCGCGCGCGGGATGCGCTCCTCCCTGCCCCCGCACAACGCGCTCACTTGACCTGTGTTGCGACCGCAGAGCCTCACCACTATTCGTTTTTATTACACTATGGCTCTATTATCTGGCAATCCGTTCTAAGGCTGACTGACAATAACTTTTTATTGACGCCGTCGAGGAAACGTTCGAAAAGCGATATCGTAAATTCGTAAGGACATTTTATGCGTTAGTGCCTGTCTGAATCCACGTTTTACTGGGATATATTCTTTACAGATATTTGTGAGAGAATTCAATACGTGCTCAGCTTATTTTGCTCGAATCTTGACAAGTGCATGCGAAATATTTCTTTGAAGCATATTCAAGGTGTGCAATAGAACTTTTTTATTCATAAAAAGCGGAATACGGCTTATCTGTGACAGAACAAGGGGTTTTTATTTTGTATACCTACCTAATTACAAATCAAAACACGTATCAATGATAAAAAGCATATAATTCCAAAAATTTACACTTAATATTCCAAGAGAGAGATGAGATTAATGTTGAAACACAAATAAAATAAAAAAAGTACTTAAATAAAAGGTGCATAGAATGCGTCGCATCCTTTGGGAAATGAGACAAAGAAAAAAAATGTTCCGACGACAGACCGCCAATAGGGTCTTTGTTTCGACCAAGGGATGTGATGTAAAGTGGAAGAACCTATCGACTATCGATCCTTCATATCAATACTAACACTTATTTAAGATATTGTTACTAACACGCTATTAGTCCCATGTTGCTCGAAATACAGTACAAAAAAAAATTTTTTAGATAACCAAATTTTCACAGCGGTGAACTAGAATACTAAAATTCGATATTTAACGATGATTTAACCAAATAGCTGTCTTCTTTGTTTGACTTGTTCGAATTTACACGAGAGTGTATGTGTGAGTTATGAACCTAATATTTAAATAATAGCTGTTTCGAGGTTACTTAGAAATTGCTATCAAATAAGTATTAATCTTAAATAACAAATATTATGATAGGTTCAATCGTAAACTATATTTTACATCGTTATTAAGTGTTAATTCTAATAACTAGTAAATTTTACGACGGATTCTAATATTTTTACTGTAATAAAATTATCGACATCTATTATTTATGTAACTTAGATTAGGGACATCACTAAAGTCGGATGGACGTACAATCCAGCTAATTAAGTATGTGCAACATGATACGATAACGTGGTGATTTACATACTGACTCGGATCCCTTTATTCGTTTTCCACCTAGAATGGGATAGTGTCACTCTAAATTTGATATTCCTCTTTGCTACCTATTCATTTTACTTCTGAAATATATTACCGGTGTCAATAATTGTGTTTGGAGACGTTAGGAATTTAGGGCCGCAATCAGTTCCCATCCAACCGACTGGCTACCTTCTACCACAGTATAAGAAACAAAGAGAATATAATCTCAGGAAGAAGGATACAATTTTTGAATAGGCGGGCGTCAATGCGTTATATTTACGAAAAAGTAATGTACCGCACTCAGTTAAAGTTACTAAACTGCAATGCCTACACGACTCAAATGTATGAGACAGCTGATTTTTTTTGTTCTAACAGTTTCGCTCCCATAGTAAAAGTTGTTCAGTTTGATGGGTAGAGTATGTGGTTTAAAGGTTAATTCAATTTTTCCTTACACCCTGTATGTTCGACGGCCCGATAGCACAGTCTGTAGTGAACCTGCCTGCTGTGCCGAGGGTCGCGGGTTCGAATCCCGTAAGGGACAAATATTTGTATGAATATTTGTACCCGAGTCATGGATGTTTGTATCTATATATGTATTCTATCTATATCGTTGTCTAGTCATCATAATACAAGTCCAAGCTAGTTTCTGGTACTTTAAATGTTACTAGATAATTTGTGTGACAATGTCCAAGATATTAATTAATATCAACGCCTCTTTCTCGGAGTGGGGTAGGCAGAGACCAGGGCGCGCCATCTATTACAACCCTCCTCCTACTTATATTAATTAAATATCCTGATATCCAGTTAGATTCAACAAGAACATTGTATGAATTCGGGTTTTGTCGGGGACTCGGGCCTGCTCTGCGCAAACGAATATTGACGAACGGACTTAAGACGCTGTTATCCCGTCGAGGCCGTTTTTTGAACACGAACGAAAGTGTTTTAAGTTTAAGTCCGCCGCGACTGTTCTCAATTACACGATTAGATTAAGTTTACTAGATAGAAAAACATCCCAAAGTTACCCCTTTTTGTTATGTTTTTTTCAATACTGTGATTAAACTGCTGATATTTAACTTTTTATTCTTGTACTTAACTAAATACATTAAATATTTCTAGTGAATTCAGAAGAATTTTTAGCTTAGAAACTCCCATGAGCAAAGATATTGACGAAAAACACGTTTTTTTGCGATCCTGCTTTCAATTGGAGCGGGATGGCTTATTGTAAACTTATGCTTGCAAGAAAGAGACGCTTGCACTGGGATAACCTAGCCTTAATTTCCTGGTGTACCTTATAGATTTATGTGTATCATAAGCTTTCTTGACGATTAACAGACAGAACTACTTTGTTGATAAAATGTACATGGAATTTTGAGAGATTATTATAAAATTGGCTACGAACTATAAGCTTCAATAGTCAGAAACACTAAACGTCCAGAAATAACCCAGGAATCCAATAAAATAGAAGCGAACTCGCTTAAAGTTACGGGCTTGAAAGCTAGTAGCTAATAAATAATAATGTATGTGAGAATTCCTTTGGCTAGAATAGAGATGCGAGGTTTATTATACATAAAATATATATCTCGAGGAAGTACCTACGTAATATGGAGATTGATTCAGTTTTATAGCTCGTGGTAATCGATCACACATGCTTTTGTTTATCGATAGACTGAATTTTGAGGTTTGGTTTTAATTTTACGTTTCTAAAATAAGTTTCTAATAATCGATTGTTCCATTTAAATCCTATATAGGTATACATCTAAGGTTCTTAAGGTTGTCTGGAAGAAATCGCTTATTAGCGATAAGGCCGCCTTATTTGTACCATAATCAGTTTGTTTCCTATTGTGTATTGTATTTTGCTTTTGGTGTAAATAAAGTATATTTCATTCATTCATTCATTCATTCACATCACAGAGCATGAAAATGTTTAATGTTGATTTGAAGATTCTTTTTTTAATAGAACAACCCTAGTTACACTAACTTTCTTATGCATGTGTGATAGAACCACTCTTATAGAATATAATGCAAAAAGCCGACTACAAAAATCTCTTTTTTGGACAAAAGTCCTAAATTCCAGAAAAAAATTAAAAGTCAAAATATCTCGAAAACCGTGGCACTTTTACTGGACATGAAAGTCCATTTTCTGGACGGGTTTGAGGTCCTCTATCAGCAGTTACCGGGTTATCCATTATTTATTGGGTCATTCTTAATATGATGACACATTTTTAAGAGCACGATCAGACCGTTAAACTGAACAACTTTCTATATGGCACCAACATCGAAATCGCGAAAAAAACTACTCCTCCATACAAAACTGCAAACCTACTCGAGCCAAATGTATCCATGGGGCAGCGGATTTTTTATTCGCGATTTTGATGTTATCCCCTTAAAAAGTGTCAGCATATTAAGAAGGATAAGGAGATACAAAACGTATTTACATAAGAGTAATACATTGAGTTCATAGTCCCTATTAAAAGAATTCTCACGGCTTCAATGTCACTATTAACCAACAGTTAGGTATTCGAGTAAATCCCTTTAATATCTGACGGGCAATCCGAATGCTTCTAGATAGCAAGGCACCTGCTTCGGCCGGTTATTCTAGGCATTCGCTAATGAAGCGGCCCGGGTTACCTCACATGTTACTGTCAAATTATTCGCGGTTCGGCTGTACTGAGGGGCTACTCTAATGGGTATCTTTGCGGCTTTTTACTTAGGACTAGTGTTTTCCCGCGACTTCGTCCGCACAAATTATATACCAGATTTTAAGTCAGATCATAAGCTATCAAACAAAAAAAGTTTCATCAAAATCGGTTCAGTAGTTTTTGCGTGATGCGCGAACAAACAAACAAACAGACAAACAGACAGACAAAATTTCTAAAAAAGGTTGATTTCGAGTCAGGGATACCTAAAAACCATATCATAATCTTTTTTTTGTAAATATCTTCAATGTACAGACACACTTCAGTCACAGTTTTATAATAGTTTAGATTGACTATTTTAGCAGTGCTCAGGGAGCAGTTGCTTATACGGCGGACTATTGGAGGGACCATGAAGGGTCTACCGGCACCTAGAATGGTCGCGGACCTCGGCCTAGGACGTTGCTGGGGCTACGCGTTGGATTAGGTAGTGGGGATCGGTGAGAAAATCTTTGCGCCTCCCGCTTTACCTTAACTCTCACACCGCGCCCCCTGAAGAAGGTTGAAAGATGTGTCTTTAGTTATGTATCCATGGAAACTTCAGCTTCATGTTATTAGTTTTTAGGAAAGTAGGTACGTTTTGTGAATGTATCATGTAAACTTCTAACCTAATAAACTATTAAACCGGACATATTGCAGGCCTTTCAGTCCAATGTTAACTTTATCACAAAGACATAATTATAATCTTTATGAAATATTTTACGTTATTGTTTCAGCACGAACAGTATGAGCAGGTGTTTTGGAGCACAAGTGAAGAGTATTTACTTTATTTTAGGAATTTATTATTTATTTACAACATTACAAATTGGTTGAACATTCTTATATAAATCTAGACTTCAATTTAAAATCTCCACAAGTGGCCCATTCAAGTTGTCGGATAGTAGGTAGCGGAACGCAGATCGCGGAGGCGTGAGACTTATGTATAAATGTCACTTATTTGCAGCCATTTGCTGGTAAAAGTAATAGGCTTATTAAAATCAATTTCTTGTACGGGATCGTTTCAAACGTTTTTTTTTAAGTTAAGCCCTTTTTTTATTTAAATAGTCTGTGGGGGCCGGTAGGTACCTATTTTACCTACCAATACAATGATACGAATATGACAAATGAAATGGTATAAACTTTATATACGATGGAATTAATGGAATTTATAAATAGAGCTGGGTTTTTCATTGATTTTTCAAACTTTAACTTCGTGCCAAAATCGAAAGCTCATTCTGCAATGTAACTTAACTGATGCAACTGCAATATTCCATTATAAATGGAATCAGATGGTCACCAACAACAAAGAAAGGTTTCCGTTGTTTTTTTCCAGTTCAAGTTATAATTTTATGTGTAATAATTTGACCATGCGGTAACTTTACTTACACCTTTGTGTTAAAGCTCAAAAAGCTAACTTGATAATTTCACATTATGGGGCACGGTCGCATGCACTCGGGACTAATGAAGTGAAGTTTACAAAGTATGAAGTTGAGACCAGTGTTCGAGTAATTACTCCCTAGTTCACAGGTATGTAGCGAACTCTTTGTTTGCAATATTTCGTGGTAATTTCATCGGCCGGCGCGGCCGCGCAAGTTTTTGCTAAGTGCCATTCGAGTCGAACGAGTAAAGCAAATAATCTTTACGACTATTTGTTCTTAAAATTTTTGCAAATGAACTTCGTGATTGTTTTGTAGAAAACAGGTCATATGTATACTGTTTTAGTGAGCCATTTCCATTTCATGAAACATGGTCTGGTATTAAAGCTTTGAGAGCTTTTTGAACTTAACAATGCTTTAAAGTGAAGGATTTTTTTCTTCTTCTCCATATGTTTTTCTTTTTGTGTAACAGTTGTTATAAAGTTGATCGAAGCTACAGTGCTTATTCAAGTATTTCTAAACATTCGAAATATTCATAACTCTTTTTTTCACTAACTGGACCTTGCTCTGGAGTGCGATTTTTGAATGTCATTCGATGAATTCAGCAGTTGTAAATGTCTAAATTACTATGGAGATACGCATCTTTCTACTTCTGATTTGACTTTCAAAAATCGCACTCCCGAAGTATGATTTTTGAGAGTCAAATCAACAGTACAAAGATGCACATCTCCATAGTAATTTTGACATTTTCATCCGCTGAGCTCTGAGCTCACCGATTGAGTTTCAAAAATCGCACTCCAGAAGAGTAAAGATACGGAATGACCACAAAGTAACTAGACATTAAATTTGTGCCCAAACTCGATACTCCTTGGTGTGATATTGGCCGGGATCCTTCAAAAATGGACGAATGGACCTCATCAGACCCTAAAGATAAAAATCGTAGCAACTTAAACTAAGAATTTGAGCTAAAGCTCGATATATCTAGATATGTTATTTGCGGCGAGATCCTTTTGAAAATATTGTTATGGTGCTGATCATCATCAGACCCTAAAGAACATGAATCCCTTCAATGTATATAAGCATTTGAGCCCAAACTCGATGTTGTTAGGTTTGATATATTGGCCAAGATCCCTTCAAAGCTCTCAATCAAAGGTGAATCTTAAAAACTACAGAACCTATTTTGACGTTAGCATAGTTTAAAACAATCTCGCAAGAATAAGGTATCGATAAAAAAATCGCATTGAATCGATCTACACGTTCGTCGCCAGGTGGCCAAAGACAGACAAACATCCACTCGTAGAAAAACATGTCAAACTTAGTACATCATATTTATGCGTTCGATGTTATAAAATTAGGTGTTCCGTGCAATGCTATTCAACAGAATCAGGCATTGAACTGATTTTAAATGAAATTTCGTTTTGGCAGAAATAGATCGTTTTCAGTTTCAATAGATATACTTTACTTATCTAGAGATAAGTATTTGTTTCTTTAGAACTAGAAGTTCTAAAGAAACAAATAGCATACGAAGGTATTATATCATTTTGGAATCTGCATTAATTGGCAACTTTTGAAAAAGTTGGCCACCCTCGTCTCCATAAATTTCTTTTAGACCATGTTCGAATTAGAGAAAAAGTTAAATGTTGACTTTAAGATTCTTTTTTGATTTTTGATTTTTTTTTTCATTCTGAGTTTTTAGAATATCTCTGACTACCCCGGAGGGGAATATAGTCATGCTTTTGGTTATTCCCATTAATATTATAAATGTGAAAGTATGTGACGATGTTTCGATGTTTGTGACTCAATCAGCTAAAGTGATTTGGATGGAATTTGGAACATAGATAGAATCATCATCATCATAGAATATGTTCTGCATTAACACATAAATAACATATTTTTTTAAAAGTCAATGCGACTATGTCGCGGGAAATAACTATTAAGAGATATTTTGTATATTTAATTAGCCATATATGAATAAATAAAAAAGTTTAACATGAATAGGATTTTGATTGTGAGAAATAAAAGAAAGCCCAAACATAAACAAATAGTCAGAGGTCAAACTAATGGACCATTTATACCTGCTGCTGGCCTTGCTGTTTAAAACAATACAATGATTCGTCAATGTCATGCCAGTAAAACGAATAGACAGTTGTTAACTTTATCCCACCATAAAGTGTACGGTGTTACTGCAAATTAGTACTTCGTGTGTGGGTGCAGTTGCAGGGCCGTATCTAGGAAGGCAGGCCTAGCTAATAACCCACAAGATATCTCAAAGGAGAGCCGTATTTATACCTACGCTTGGTTACTAAATTTGTAATATTTTTATCTATTCTTGTAAAATAGTTCCACTTGACACGGGCTTGTTGACTGACAACGCACAGCCTACCGCTGAAGATGTTTCTATCTTGGAATATTGTATGTATTTTACAGCGGGTGTAGTAGGGGTGCAGTAAGAAGATTTTTTTTTTAAGACGCTGTTATACCGTCGAGGCCGTTTTTTGAACACAAACGAAAGTGTTTTAAACTGTGTTTTAAAGTCTGAAATTAAATTATGTCTTATTTAAGGATCGGGCGGATGGGCGACTGTTCTCAATAACACGATTAGATTAAGTTTACTCGATAGAAAAAAATCCCAAAGTTACCCCTTTTTGTTATGTTTTTTCAATACTATGATTAAACTGCTGATTTTTAACTTTTTATTCTTGTACTTAACTAAATACATTAAATATTTCTAGTGAACTCAGGAGAAGTTTTAGCTTAGAAACTCCCATGAGCAAAGATATTGACGAAAAACACGTTTTTTTGCGATCCTGCTTTCAATTGGAGCGGGATGGCTAATTGTAAACTTATGCTTGCAAGAAAGAGACGCTTGCAGTGGGATAACCTAGCCTTAAATTCCACCCCGTAAAGGTGCAACAAGGTGTTGAAGTTTTCCGAAATCCATACGAACGAACTCGCGGGCAAAAGCTAGTTAGATAATACGTATATCTTTATTGCCATAAGGACGGCTTTAACGTGAGATAAGATTTCATACTTAGGTAAGTACCTATACAATTTTTTCACTAATAAATTAACTAGTGTTGAATTTTTAAGGTAAATAAGCAACAAATCAACTAGAAATCCACGGTGGGGCACTATCAATGAAGAGAATAATAAGTTCCTTAAAAAAACATCAAAGAGTACCTTACCGTAAAACCAATGAGATCAAATTTCCTAATTTATTAACGTTAAGCGAGATTTGAACATGCACAGCGAAGCAGAGCACAGCGGGTTTATTAGCAAATTAAGATTTGGGGCCTCATTTTGGAGCCCCCCCGTAATTAAAATCCCTTACTACGATCCCGTGCGTCGGCGATTATCAAAGGTCTCAACGAGATGAGGATTTAGCATTTAGTGTTCGTTTTCGCGTAATACGGGTACCGGCCGTAGTGTCGCGTCGCAATGTGTCCTTAGGTTTAAATTTAAATGAAAGCGAGTTTACCGTCACGTCATGTTCATGCTTATTTAATATTGAAAAAGAATGCGCATTGGCCTTTTTAGATTCTTGTTTCTTGAAACATTAAAATAGTTAAAATATTACTTTGAGTTGGTCTATCAGGGAGCCTAGCATGCCGCCCCCGAGAAAACGAGAATGATCGAGATGTGCCTCTGTCTTTGTTAGTTTTACGCTTGGGAAATTGAGGGTGCATGAAGGTTTTCTCGGTTTTCGCTTTGTCGCGCGTGAATACCTACGGAAAATAGTTACTGCACTTTTGCACTCAGATTACAAATGAAAAAAAAAACAGATTCTTTCCGAGCTTGTGAGGAGAACAAGTTTTTTATTTTATTTAAGTAACTTGTAATTTTTTATTTATTATTACGTTTAAATGAAACAATATTTTATTTCCCAAACTCCTAAATCTCCCAAACGGTAAACCCGGAAAAACGGTAAAAACTGGAAATAGGTATATCTATAAGGTAAACTCGCGTTTGAGTTTGAACTCCGTATGTCAAAGTCCATGCATTTTCGACCCAGCTCATACTCAAAATACGCTCAAAAGACGTATCTAAAGCTCGCTGGACAAGAATCGATTGACTTCTATAAATTGTTGTATCGAAGATAAATTTTCTTTCGATAAAACAATCTTCAATCTACTCGTATAGCTTTGATCTTACATTCATAATATTTGATAAAACAGACAATGGGACCTATACAGGGTCCAACTTACGCTGACACTTTTCTAAAAGGATGATCAGACCATAAAACTGAACTACTTTCTCTATGGGACCAACATCGAAATCGCGAAAAAAATATCAGCTGTCCCATACATTTTGCTCAAGTAGGTTTGCAGTTTTGTATGGAGCATCTGATTTTTTTTTCGCGATTTCGATGTTGGAGCCTTGGAAAAAGTTGTTCAGTTTAATGGTCTGATCATCCCCTTAAAAAAGTGTCAGCATATTAAGAAAGACCCTATACAAGGTGTTACATAAGTAAGAATAAATTTTTGAAACTCTTAAGGGGGTTGTTAAGACCGTCAAACTGAACAACTTTCTCTATGGGACCAACATAGAATCGCGAAAAAAAAAAAGTCATATCCCATACATATTTTAGCTCTAGTCGATTTGTAGAGTATAGAACATAATTTTTGTTTCGCGATTACGATATTGGTCCCATAGTGAAAGTTGTTCAGTTTGATGGTCTACACCACCCCCTTAAATGTTTATTTGTAGTTTTGTAACACCTTGTATAGTAAAGGACCACCATTTTCCGCTTCCACCATGTATACCGTCTACTGGAGAGCACATTACCTGCATTACCTCCTTCCAAAAAAAAGGATTTTAGGAGTTTTTATCCGAGACAGGAAATCCCAATTAATTGCATGAAAATCGACAAAAAAGTATCGAATGCTAACTACAATGTTAATTTTATAGAGTAGGAGTAGGTACTAAATCTTATTTTATTGCTAATCACCCGATAAACACGATACAGTGTTTCAAGTTACCGGATCGGATGTCATTTATAAACTTATATCTATCTGTTAAAAAAAATATTACTTTATAGGAATTTTATAGACCGAGGACGATGAAACATACTTTGTATAACAATGTTACCGATCATTAATAACATATTATCATCTTAATAAATCAAGATAATTTAAAGAAATTTAGCAAAGAGTAGGTATATTGTCTCTTGTATTCAAAAACATGGGACAATGGCCACACTGTACTTCGAAAAACCATTAATTTTTAACCGACTTCAACAAAAGGAGGAGGTTCTCAATTCGACCCGTATGTTTTTTTTTTACTAATTTGATTTAGTTTTTCGACAACTTGCTGTCACAGTACCTACTTTAACCTCTTTTCATAGCATACGATTGACCTGATTTATTTATTTATTCGTCTGGTTTTCAGGACTGTCAATGATGGTAAGCTTTGACGAATATGCTTACCTATTCTGTCATGCCTATAATACGCCGCGACGCTTAGCCAATACTATGTAGAACCTACGATGTAGAACTATTAGAATATACTTTTCACCTCACAAGCTCGGAAAGATTCTGTTTATCATTCGACATCTGAGTGCAAAAGTGCATTTTATCCGCTAGCGTGGAAAGAGTTTTTGAAATTCGAATCTGTCTATTCAATATTTTTATATACCGCCAATCCACTCATGACACTAGCACTAGCTAGCACGAAAAAAAAAACATTGTGAAATGTTCTTTTTAGCAATTCACCTTTTTTCCTCGCTGTACTGAGGTGAAAAATTGTGTGTTTCGCTCGGCTGCAAATTATTCTGCGTCTCGTACCTTTGAAACCTTCGCTAAGCGCTCAGGATTCAATAAAAGTACTCGCGCCAAAAAGCAACTTTGCAGCCTAGCATAACAAATAACTATTTCCCTATTCTGTGCCAATACGGCTATCTTTACAGGTGTTATCTGGGGGTAAAAATTTTAAGAGTTTTCTAAGCATGGAAGAACTTTTATTGAGATGAAATACTTTTAAAGTTGGGAACCCAACTATATACCACGGTCGACGTTTCTTAATATCGATGATCATTACTTACGAAGTTACGTTATTACATAAACCCATAAGTGCATATAAATGATTGTATGCGTACTTATTGGAAAACGAAAATTATAACGTCTAATTACTTTTTATTGAAAAAAAAGGAAATAATGGCGATTCACGTCGAGCTCATCTTTAGCGATGTAATTTAGTAAAGCGTGCAGGAATGCAATATGATATCAACTTGTAAATTCTTGGCTTTATTAGTTATTATTGCGATGAGTTGAGGACATTTTGTTATATCTTTGACGTGGTAAGTACGTATGTACCTACTTAGTACACAACATGCATATATTATTTAAGAAATAATAACAGTAGTTACCTATAATATTTCTACCACTAGTACCACTACCAACCTTTTGAGCTATCTACAACTTCATTCAAAATAAGGACGATGAGATCTTCCGATTCCTATTTAGCTTTCTGGCCAATTCTGATAAACAAATATAATTTATTTGGCACAAAGATGTACTATCCGACATATCTTGGACGTTACTAAGGCTGTTCTAAGAATAAGTGAGAGTAATCTTAACTATTATAAAACCGTAAAATCATGAGGAATAAAAAAGTAGCGGTTCACTTTATATAAAGTCAAATAACATATCGATAGCGCGATTTAAAAACGTGCAGCGCCATCTATTGACAAAATGGTTAGTTTGTTTGTTTGTTCGCACATCACGCAAAAACTACTGAACCGATTTTGATGAAACTTTTTTTGTTTGATAGCTTATGATCTGACTTAAAATCTGGTATATAATTTGTGCGGACGAAGTCGCGGGAAAACACTAGTTGTTTCTAATATCTGTTTCTATAAATAAAAATCGTCTTAAATTTTCACCGCTATTTGGAATAGAGTATAGTCTTATTCAATTAAGAGTATAGTAGGTACCACATCAAAATGTCAAATAATAAAAGTATTGGTTTTTGCAGGTACTTATAAAAACGTTAACCTGAAATACTTGCATGTAAGGCTACACGTTAATTTAATTTAGATTACTTAAAACAAAAAAATGTGTCAGTCGTGTTAAAAAGGAGAAAAGGATCATTTTCTTATCTATAGGTAGGTATTACTTATATGAATATACTAGTAGACCGCGGCGAACTTCGTACCGCCTTAGAATCTTCCCGACACACACTTGGCCGTATTTTTAGTCTATGTTAATCACAGATATTGTCGCATTCTAATGGTAAAAGAATTATTCAGATCGGTCCAGTAGTTTCGGAGCCTATTCAATACACGGACCTGAAAAAAATACGGACGGAAAGTGACACTAAAAAGATGTACTTAAAGCATGCAAGGTCCTACATTTTCGTTTGTTCTACAAGGGACCTACACTCACACAGATGCACTAGCTATAGGCGCAGGTCCGACACCTGTCACCATTATGTACCGCGTGACAGCACACACACAAAAGAAATGGGTGCTTCACTCGTGATTAGCCAAGATTACGTCCGTCTTTTTTTCAGGTCCGTGATTCAATACAAACAAATATTTAATATTTTATTATTAGTATAGATAAACTTCAATGTGAATTGGAAAGTGTACCTACGATAAACTTCAGAAACAATTGAATGAAAGTAAATATTTCACTGTGGTGGAAGTTGTAAACACTATGATTTATAGCAATGCAGTATAGTTTTATAAGCATCCTGCTCTTAACATAGGACGTTGGTGGGAAGGCGAGGAATATATTGAAATGCGTGAGACCATTTCCGAGGTAAAACATGAACTGCGAGAGTCCTGAAGTTATCATTACAATACTGTGCCCCACTTGCGTCAACCTGGGATAACAATATGTGCGTTCACACACGATGACGCACTGACGGAGAAGCAAATGCCAGTCCGTCATTTGTGAAGCAAGGAGTTCTATGAAACCGCACGTAGAAGCACACACGGTGATGCATTGACGCACCGGGTGTGGGTTCTTTGGACTGACATCTGCCGCTTCGTCAGTGCGTGATCGTGTGTGAACACACTATACTCCAGGTTAAGTGGGTAACTCATGATGTTTTGTATATAAAAACAACTGAGAGAGCTATTTTACCCGAAGTTAATTGCTAATACTCAGATTGCCGCCAGAGGGAAAAAGTTGGATTAAGTTGGACTGAGTTGGTTGGAACTTGAAAATTGATCAATTAATTTCTCTCTTCGCGATTTCAGTGTTGGTACCTAGTGTTGTTAAGTTCTTCAGTTTATCCATCTATACACAAACTAATAGAGTATTCAGGGTCCTTCTTATTAAGAATATGCTGACAGATTTTTAAGGGTATGATTAAATCATGAAACTGAACAACTTTCTCTATGGGACCAGTCGAAAACACGAAAGAAAAAACTGCTGTTCCATACAAAACTGCAGTCCATCTCGACCCGAATGTATACACTGCCCACACAGATAGCACAACAGTATCAGAGAAAACCGTTTTTTTTCGCCATTTTGATTTTGGTCCTATAGAGAAAGTTGTTCAGTTTAATGGTCTGATCATTCTCTTTAAAAAAACGTCAGCGTAGATATTAAGTTGGACCCTGTAGGTGTAGATATTAGGTACCCTCGCATCGAACAACTAACAAAAACAAGGTAACAATTGCGTCACCAAAATTAGTAGCATATGCTCACGACTATATTCCTTGAGGGGGTAGTCAGAGATGTTCTGTAACCTCGGAACATCCACGTTTGTTCAATTAGTTCACATATCTTAAAGGATTGATATAAAATTTACTCACCTTACACTTCATAGCAAGTACGAGTTGATACCGATGGGCAGTCAACGCATCTTTGTAAGAGCCCTGGCTGAAGTAAGCAGCTCCGAGGTTGCCGTGGGCCCTGCACTCCCCGGCCGTGTCTCCGAGAGACTTGGCCACGGCCAGGTCTTGCTGCATGTAGTTGATGGCCGCGTCGAGCTGGCTGAGGGCCCAGTGGGCTGAGGAGAGCGCGCTGAACACCGAACCACTGTGGACAAGAGAGTTTCATTACTTAGTTATGTTATTCGACACAGGACACAACAAATAGGAAATGCATAGGAAAGTGTCATTATTTGTTGACTCTAGGGCTATCACAAGCTCAAAGTTGTCTCATAGCAATTATCGCTGATCTATTGGTGCCTATCTAAACTATTATAAAACTGTAACTGAAGTGTGTCTGTACATTGAAGATATTTACAAAAAAAAGATTACGATATGGTTTTTAGGTATCCCTGACTCGAAATCAACCTTTTTTTAGAAATTTTGTCCGTCTGTTTGTCTGTTTGTTTGTGTGTTTGTTTGTTTGTTTATTTCTTTGTTTATTTGTTTGTTTGCGCATCACGCAAAAACTACTGAAACGATTTTGATGAAACTTTTTTTGTTTGATAGCTTATGATCTGACTTAAAATCTGGTATATAATTTGTGCCGACGAAGTCGCGGGAAAACACTAGTTTGTTATATTAATAGTTCATCAACTTTCGGACGCTATAATTTGTATGCATGTACGTGTTTCATTGACTGGACTGGGGAGAAATCTGACTTCTACATTTATACTAAAGGATGCTGTTTGTACATGTATAGTAGTAGATCAATGCTTGACGTGTAATTTTACAAGACTAGATATAATTACGGTAACTACATGCTATAATAGATCACTCGACTCGACACCAGCTTTCACCGGGGTATCTCACAATCACGCTGCAATACGGAGGAGTGTCAAGGCTAGTTAAGTAAGTGGAGAAGTACCTAGGTAAATCGCGAGAGTAACCGTGTAGTATTTCTATTTTACACGATCTGCCGTGTTAGCATGAGATATAGCACAAAGTCGCGTCGCGTCGTCTGACCAGTTTTGCTCAGACGCACTTAGATTGATAGAGACAGCGCCAGCGCTATCATCTGTTACATAGTATGGAGATAAATCTCATCTCACTCATATTATAAATGCGGAAGTTTGTGACGATGTTTGTGTCTCAATCACGAATAAACGGTTGAACGGATTAGGATGAAATTTGGCACACACATTATGACACTTTTTTAAGGTCCACACAGACGGAGTCGCGGGAAACGGCTATTTATAATAACCATAAGTCTCCCCTCCCGTGGTCTAATGGTTAAGAGCATTGGGCTCTTGACACGGAGGTCGTGGGTTCGATTCCCACGAGGACACCTAGTGATATGTCACTTTGTGTGTTTTTCCTCAGTTGATTAGGATATTGCATGCTGGATCACCTGCTTGTTTGGAAAAAAGATGATTTCGGGCCTCGGATATCAGAGCCGTGGTTCTCGGCTACTATCTCTGATGGTCGTTACATAAAAGCCACGTCTACGATAAGAAGAATAAGCATAAGCTTTATGCTCATGTCTATACTCCCCGGGGGGTAGTCAGAGATATTCTGAAGCCTTAGAACCACGGACCTGAAAGAAATACGGACCGAGTATTGCACTAAAAAGATGTGAAGCATGCAAGGTAATACAATCTCGTTTGTTCTACAAGGGACCTACACTCACACAGATGCACTAGCTCTAGGCGCAGGTCCGACCACCCGTCACCTTATGTACCGCGTGACAGCACGCACACAAGAGAAATGGGTGCTTCACTCATGATTAGATGACATTCCGTCTGGTTCTTCTTTTTAGTCTGTGCCTTAGAACATCCACGTTTCACTAGTATAGTATATAGTACCGAAACTGTCCAGTGTGTATAAATTTATAATAATATCAAATAGTAACGCACACAGGCACATACACTGTAATGATCCCAAGTAAGCACCAGGTTTTTTGTTATGGAAACCACCGAACCGGGATTTGAACTTACGACCCTAGTTTGGCAGTCCAGCGTGGTAACCATTACACCAACCGGGTCGTCAAATGAGAAAACTTATGAGCTGATACTATGCTGATTAATACATCGTAAATCTGCTGAAGCAAAGAGAGCAAGAGATTATATGAGCCGAGCCGTACCGCGTCTAATGTTTGCAATTATCGTGTAATCTGGCATTAAATTTAAACTATAATGTTTAACGGTTGTGTTAATGACTTTAACCTAAGAGGTACTCGAGAAGAGCTTCTCGAGTAAAGAATTTCAACAAAGTTATGAAAGTATTTATTCATTATTGTAGGTATGAAACGGGTAAATTCAAACGAAAATTTTTTAACGGAAGAGTTATTGAAAATTAACCTTACAAAAGTTAAGAAATGTGACATTATTTTGTGATTTATCAGTACTTATGCCACCTTTTAGTGATCGCTTTGTCTCTCACACTGCTCATACTAAAGACAGTGACAGCATCATATTTCAACATGTTTAAGCCTAAATAATTATTGGTGCAAGCCACCCTAAATCGTCCATTAGACATTTTCTCGTAATGTCTTCAATTCTTCATACAAATATTCGTAAACAAATCCTTTTAAAAACCCGACATTGATTGAACAATCTGAACCTCAGCCTATTCATTTTAAAAGCGTTCCAACACTTTCGTCCCCTTGTCTCGGCCGGGAATCGAACCGACGAAACCCACACCTCCTCGAGATCTTTATCTCATTGTGATGGATCGAATCCATATCTATACGGGCTTATTCTGTTAGCTTAACGATTTAAACGATCGAAACGTTTATTTTCGATCAAGATTAGATTGCTGGTGACAAACGATGAATAATTAAATTAATGGTGGTAGGCTTTTTATTGGCGTTTATTATGGGAAGGTCTAGGTGGATGGTTTAGTGTGAATTATTGGTAGATTAAGTAATACTATTAAAACGGTAGTTTCTGTTTAGAATAATGCATTATACTTCATCGTTACATCCTCGAGATTTATATTCACTACAGACTCATATAATTATGATCAAACTTCACCCAGGTAAGTTTGTTTAACCATTAATTATTTAATTCAATTATTATCTTGTCAATTACTAAAATAATGTTGTTAAACATTTTATTTGTTGAATTAGAATCTATAATTGATTGTAGATCTGTTACTTTGTAATAAACGTATCTTTATTTAGCACAGCACAGAAAAACTTGGAATATAACTTTTACTAATTTATTACAAATGACAAACAACTTTGATAGCAAACCGAATAAGATCGTATAACCTTTACAATAAAATTTCCATTTCGATTCATAAAATTTCGTATCATTTTATATTATTGACTGTTGAGCGAATTAAGATCATTTTTATTAGGCCGAAATTCGGAGGTGTTTCTTTAAGGCCCGATTCGACTAAACGCGAGTAAATTTTATTCTTAGATTAAGTCGCCGGTTACTATAGAGTAAACTGATTTTGCGTTTTACCAACCCTAATCTAAATGAAATGTCAATGTCATATAATTAAAAAAAATATAATAAAAAGAAACCTAACAAATTAAAACTGTATAACCTCACATTGCAATAAGTACGGATACAACGACCTCTTTCTTTAGGTGAATTATACATTCGTTCTTTTAGTTCGGGGTGTGTAAACGCCAAAAGTAAAATTGTTCCTTGTATAGCTACTCTTCTATAAATCTAAGTTTGGTCGAATCAGGCCTTAGTGTGAGTTCAAACTTCCATATTTATGTCAAAATACATACACACGCGCTCAAAAATCGCCTCTAAATCTCGGCCTTAGTACCTACCATCCTAACTTCGATGATTGTCCCTAAATCTCCAGAATCGACTCCGACCTTTACCTTGAGGTGTAAAGTATTATGTCAAATTACACCTCCCCCAGTGATTCATTAGCTCGAACACAAATTAAAATATCTCGGATTATTTAAATCGGTTTCACACAAGATATTTACTCACACGCACACAGTTGGTCTCAAAACCGGATGTTTTGTCGCATCCATGTTTGTTTTTGTGTTTAATTATAATTTATTGGTTGCTTTCTATTAATTATGAGTTAAATATGCGGTAATTAAAAGGGATATTTCTGTATCGTAAATCAAACATAGAAAACAGCGATATCTATGTTATGTATGTCTATGTTAGGTATGTCTATGTTATGTTGACGACCCGGTTAGTGTAATGGTTACCACGCCGGACTGCCAAACCAGGGTCCTGGGTTCGAATCCCGGTTCGGTCATGGATGTTATATGTTCGTGCCGTTGTTGTATGGTTTCCATAATAAAAGCCTTTAGTGCTAGTTTGGGATCATTACAATGTATGTGCCTGTGAGCGTTATTTATTTATTTATTTATTTATTTATTATTTATGTGGAGAATGGGCACGATATCGCAAAGTTCAAAATAGGTAGGTCCTTCTTTTCTCAAAGTGTATTTTTTTAGGTGTCAAGTTACTTATATGAAGTTCCGTTTAAGCTGAAAGAAGGGTGATGAATAGGACCTGGAGTGCGATTTTTGAATCTCATTCGGTGAGCTCAGCAGTTGAAAATGTCAAAATTACTACGGAGATACGCATCTTTTAACTGCTGATTTGACTTTAAAAAATTGCACTCCTGAAGTATGATTTTTGAGAGTCCAATCAGCAGTTGAAAGATGCATATCTCCATAGCAATTTTTCAACTGCTGAGCTCACCGAATTGAGCTCACGAGATTCAAAAATCGCACTCCTGGTCAGCTCACCTCGCTGGTATTGGACAGACTAATATCGATTCCAGAGTTCGCCGAAGAGTAACGGTGATGATGAGAGAGAAAGACGGATACAAAAGCTAGTGCAATACTATAGCATATTATCGTCTTCTTCTTCTCATCGTGTAGGCAGCAAGCCCTGGTGTTAGAGTTTGTTCAAACCGCCTTACGGCATCTGTCGTGGTTCATGGCATATCAGAAACTGTGAAGCCTATCAATCCAATCCGCATTGGGCACGCGTGATGGACTATCGCCCATACGCCCCTTGGGAGTAGGCCTGTGCCCTGCAGTGGGAAGTTTATAGGCTTATGATGATAATAACAGAAACTTTGTCACTACAAAAACCTTTTAGGTATAATTTAGTATCCCAAACGTCAAAAGTCCTACTTAATAAAACGTTTTCAAAAACCTCATAATATAAACAAGAGTGCAACATATTCATTTACTTAAATTATTCCGTTAAAGAATTAAAGACACTCAGGTATGTTACATACACCCTGTATCAGCTCTTTATGATGCCATTAAAATAACCGTTAATGACCCTATACCTCGGCCTTCGGGTATCTTAAGTTTAATGGTAAAACTAAAACAAAAAGGGTGAAAGTTTCAAATTGCAGATAAGTAGTATTGAGAGAGTCACGTTACAGGTTTTGACGCGAGCAGTTGTCTTTCGCGTGGTGTTCGCGCGGTTCACTTTTGAGCCTGCCACGAGGCTCCGCAAACCTTCTCAGCTGTGTTTTTGCTCAAAAACAATCCTTGAGATTGGATAGATACAACACAAACCACTTGACACTGGCGGAAATGCAGTGCTAATGCACTACCAAGAGTCTATTTAACATAGCGTTTTACATAGTTTTTTTTTTCTTTTATATTCTTTATTCCATCTCGAGAAACTCCGTGCTTTGGAAGGTCCCAGAAAGATCCATTAGCTAGATGGTTAAAGTAAGCCAGGGCCCTGTTGTGCTAGCGGTACGCCAAACAATACTGCACTTTTTGTTAAAGGCAAGCCGCTTTGCACAGTGGTAGATAGGACCATTTGGAATGATTTGACCCGTAGTGATTTTTGATTCACCCCTTAGGGGGTGATTTTTGGGGGGTGGGGGGTGAACTACTCCTTAAATTCTTAAAATTGCTAACCTTAACCGATATTGACAATCAGGGACTCATTTTCGCATAATTTGAGGTCACTGAATTATAATTTGGAGTCATTTTGATCATCCGAACTTCAATTTTGGATATTTTGGACCGTAAGGACGTTTTTTAGTACGAAATTTAAAAAATGATAAAAAGTCATACAGTAGCCATATTAGAGTCAATTTCTGGAAAGTCAATAGCGCTAAATCGAAATAAGTCGTCAAAAATATATTTTGGAAAAAAATTTAGGGGGTACAAAATGACTAAAAAAAAAATTTTTTTTTTAAATCTGATTGCGTATTGTTTTTAGGGTTCCGAACCAAAAAGGCGCCACACAGGACCCTATTACTAAGCCTACGTTGTCCATCCGTCCGTCTGTCCGTCCGTCCTGTCTACCTGTACTGCCTGTCCTACCTATAAAGGGCTGTATCTTTTGAACCGTAATAGCTAGATGGTTGAAATTTTCAGAGAATATGCGTTATTATGGCGAATTTGTCAAAAAATAATAAGAAAAGCAAAAAGAAAAAAATTAAGGGGGGTCTCCATACAAAAAACATTTTTTTTAACGTTTATCGTTTTTGCTCTATCGTAAAAACGGTGATACATACAAGCGTCAAACTTGGTACGGTTATAGTGCAAACTCTATAAGGTCTATCAAAATAAGGTGAAACTATTTTAAGGGGATGATCAGACCATCAAACTGAGCAACTTTCTCTATGGGACCAATATCGAAATAAACAGAAAAAAAAACTGCTGTTTAAAAATAAAAAATAATAATATCTACCACTGGGTTTGGCCCTGTTCTGCTGTGAACGAGTGTGGCGAAGCGGGCGTGCGAGGCGAGGTTACTGAACCTACGCGCCGGGGCCCCGCGAGCTGGGTTGACTATGCAGTTGGGGACGTGAGACGTCTAAGTTCAGATGTTTAGGTAGATAATGAACGTAGCATTTTGCTTAAAAAATGTAATCCAAATGGTATGGTAAGTAGGTACTTTTACTTACATTCAATTTTGTACATATCCCACACCTTTCTCAATGAACTTTATTGCACGTCTTTGGATGTGTCTTTGCACTTATTGATTAAAACGTCTCAATCGTATTAATAACATCACGTGTGCGGTCACTATCCGTTGTCGGAGCTCACTGGTGGTTCTGTTTTGGCAAACATTGAAAGGTCAGGTCTGGAGAGCGATTTTTGAATCTCATTCGGTGAGCTCAGCAGTTGAAAATGTCAAAATAACTATGGAGATACGCATCTTTCTACTGCTGATTTGACTTTCAAAAATCATACTTCAGGAGTGAGATTTTTTAAAATCAAATCAGCAGCAGAAAGATGCGTATCTCCATAGTTAGGTATTTTGACATTTTCAACTGCTGAGCTCACCGAATGAGATTCAAAAATCGCTCTCCAGGTCACTCAATACCTCTGCCTATTCACCGAAATCCGTATGTATCGTCCAAGTAGCTAGGTCCGTACACTTGTCACTAGTTGTCACGTTCATGATGGTAAAGCATATCACGTAATGACGTAACCTTGCAAGAGGTTGAGTGAGGCACGCGCAAAACGTATCGACCGGTCGGCGTGCGCGAGCGCTCGCTCGCTACTGAAGATGAAGACGTCAAAGCAAGGTGAAAGGTCGCAACGCAACGCAAGCAAGGGCGGGAGTGGGGGCCGGGCGCGTTGAGTTCAAAGGAAGCCGCCGCATGCGTGCGGCGTGCAAAGTAAACAAAACACAGGTCCCTATTCAGGGATGATAGCAAAATATTTAGTAGATCAGTGTAAATATTATTTATAAAAAAATTGATTTCGACATTGGTCCCATAGAGAAAGTTGTTCAGTTTGATGGTCTGATCATCCCCTTAAAATAGTTTCACCTTATTTTGTTAGACCTTATATAGTATAACAAGAAATAATAAAAATTGGCCAAGTGTGTGTCGGGTTCGCGCTAAGGGTCCCGGAAAAAACACATTTTTTTGGTGATTTTTTTTTAACCCTGTTGAAATTGCCAGTGGTGGTTCAGACCATCAAACTGAACAACTTTTACTATGGGAGGAAATCTGAAATCACAAAAAAAAAATCTACTGCTCCATACTAAACTGCTATGCCTGCTCGACTCAAATGTATGAGACAGCTGTTTTTTTTTTTTCGATTTCCGATTTCCTCCCATAGTAAAAGTTGTTCAGTTTGATGGTCTGAACCACCACTGGAAATTTTGACAGGGTTAAAAAAAAATCAACAAAAAAATGTGTTATTTCCGGGACCCTTAGCGCGAACCCGACACACACTTGGCCAATTTTTATTATTTTTTGTTATACTATAGAGTTTGCACTATAACCGTACCAAGTTTGACGCTTGTATGTATCACCGTTTTTACGATAGAGCAAAAACGATAAACGTTAAAAAAATTGTTTTTTGTATGGAGACCCCCCTTAATTTTTTTCTTTTTGCTTTTCTTATTATTTTTTAACAAATTCGCTATAATAACGCATATTCTCTGAAAATTTCAACCATCTAGCTATTACGGTTCAAAAGATACAGCCCTTTATAGGTAGGACAGGCAGTACAGGTAGACAGGACGGACGGACAGACGGACGGATGGACAACGTAGGCTTAGTAATAGGGTCCTGTGTGGCGCCTTTTTGGTTCGGAACCCTAAAAACAATACGCAATCAGATTTAAAAAAAAAATTTTTTTTTTAGTCATTTTGTACCCCCTAAATTTTTTTCCAAAATATATTTTTGACGACTTATTTCGATTTAGCGCTATTGACTTTCCAGAAATTGACTCTAATATGGCTACTGTATGACTTTTTATCATTTTTTAAATTTCGTACCAAAAAACGTCCTTACGGTCCAAAATATCCAAAATTGAAGTTCGGATGATCAAAATGACTCCAAATTATAATTCAGTGACCTCAAATTATGCGAAAATGAGTCCCTGATTGTCAATATCGGTTAAGGTTAGCAATTTTAAGAATTTAAGGAGTAGTTCACCCCCCACCCCCCAAAAATCACCCCCTAAGGGGTGAATCAAAAATCACTATGGGTCAAATCACTCCAAATGGTCCTAACTACCACTGTGCAAAGCGGCTTGCCTTTAACAAAAAGTGCAGTATTCTTATGAAATTTCCGATGAACCGCTAGCACTATAATAAACGCGACAAGTGACAATTGACAATGACAATTCAGAGTACGTTGCCGATAATGCTATAGGACACATGAAACACTGCAAGATTAGCGTTATTAGTAACCAAGCAATTTACTCTGAATTGTCATTGTCAATTGTCACTTGTCGCGTTGATTAAACAGGGCCTAGCATGGCACCTCACCCTCGAGAAAACAATTAAAAAATCGAGACGTGCCTCTGTCTTGTTTCTTTGCGTATGCGAAAGCGAGCACGCACGAAGATCTCATCTTGTCGCTTTTTCTTGTTTGCGTGTCTTGCGGGCATGCTATGCTAGCCCTACAGATCAGAGGATATTTACCTCCGCCCAGCATTGGCCCATATTAATCTATGCATTGACCTTCATGGTAGAGTATGGCCAACTACCTATCACCTTTATTCGAGGCCCTCTGCCCTGCTATAACTTAACTGGGCAGGTGTTAAAGAATGTACTGAAATTAATTTTCATTAAAGTAATGTCGAATTATTGTTCTCAAACAGCTATTGCATCGTATGCACTTATTAAAACTCGACACCCGCATATTTCTCTTTAGATTTATGGAGTCTTTATTTCCTTGAGTCACGAATATACGTATAAATCAAAACGTCGAATTCCGCAAAAGATATAACCGCTTGCTTTAGGGATCTCTCATAAACCATGGAAGAGTAATGTAGCTTAGTACAGAATAATGACAGACAGATACGAATAATTTAAGTATTCAGGGGGTCTACCAGGGCATTCGAACTTCCCAATTGCGTGAACGTTTTCGTTCCAAAATCAACTCTATTACAATGAAGTTCGGATCAAAACGATCGCGATGCATCGAAAATCGAATATGCGTCCGGGTACAGGGCCCGGTTTGAATACGGGGAGACAGAACCAAAACAGTAATTATAATAAATGTTTTTTTTTAAATTTAAAGACCAATTTATAGGTTTTACACCTATGGAATTAGTTTTGTAATTTAACCATTTACATAGGATAAACGTTAAGTTCTAAGAATCTCTTCTCTCTCAAAATTCGTATGTCCAAGTCCAAGCAAGTACAAGTTCCAACGTATTTTATGAGAGCCTCCTTAAGTGCCCTAAATATAAATTACCCTACTGTCAGCATGTAGCATACCGGTGATTAAAAATAATAATGTTACCATGTTAATGAAAGCCGAGATTCGCTGCCATTTATCTTCTTCTTATTATAACGAACATTTGAGTGGTGTTAAAAGTGTGAAATATTTTGTTAAAACAATACAGATAGTGTCCTGTGGCGGTATGTTTTATTTATCAAAAGGATTCAATGCGACCGTCATTAACGAGCGATTATATTATCATTTGGAAAGCAAAAAATTGGCTTAGTGACTTTTAAAAATAAAGATGGAAGTATCACAAAATGTGACAACCGCTTTTTGTAGCAAAGAAGATCATGAATTAGTAATACGAGTATCGTAATCCACATTACAATGGGTGGCAAATGGTAAACAAATTGTAGAGTCGGATATGGAGAAAAACTTGAAAGCTCTTATTGAAATGCCAAAGCGATTAGTATCTCAAAAATTATTAAGTTCAGTCAGGGCCACGCAAGTTACATTTAAGTAATATCGAATGAGTTCTTTAAATTAAGGAATAGTTCAAAAATGTAAGTGTGTAAAGCACCAGTTTATGAGCTTGTGGAGAAGGTATGGAAACTCAATCTTGAGGTCCGGGTTCGAATCCGCATAGACGACATGCCATGAATGAGTTTTTCTAACTTATGTACGTACCAACTGCTCTCAAACAGAGAAGGAAAACATGTTAAGGAAACCTGCATACGCTGAAGAAGAAATTCCGATGCGTATGTGAAGTCTACTAATCCGCATGGGGCACGCGTGACGCCCAAACACCCTCCCTGAGGGTAGGCCTGTGCCCTGCAGTGGGACGTATATAGGCTGATGAGAAAGCTGTTAGAAAAGCAGCCCTGTTTCGGAACAAAATGTGCAGCATTTTCCTAGTGATGCGCCCACCTATATTATCTTCAATCAATCAATCAAATAGGCTTTATTTTACACCAGAAATAAACAGTGAAATACAGAGAAAAAAACAAGAGGCACAAAAGTAGGCAGCCTTATCGCTAAGAAGCGATTTCTTCCAGACAACCGTAGGGTAGAGGAAACGGTTCTTTGTTAGGTCAGACAATTTGCTTGTGACACACTCTAAGTTGTGTTTCCACAAAGATAGTGCAGAAAGTTAAATTGATCATTCAAAATAAACTGGAAAATTTTCCTCGACTTCGCTTTAGTTACTCTCTCGTTAAAATAGTTTAAAAGTGTAATCTTACCGTAATTTGAGAGAGCACGATCCTATCCTCAAGGCAGCTTCCAACACAGTGACTGCTGCCTGATATTGACCTGCAGCCAACAACTCCTGGCCGACCACCTGCAAGCAAATATAACTGTAAAGAACACTGCTGTTTTCAATGTTGTGATCATTGGACGAGATCAACGGATAGATAGGATATGTTTCTAGCAGATATTTATACAAAGTGACCAATATGTAAGCACACATCATAGATAAGATAACCTAGCAGGTATTTATACAAAGTACCTAACTAATATGTAAGCACGCATGCTGTGATCACGTGAAAATAGTTAATGATATTTTAATAAGCGGTCTGGGACCACCAACGTATTTTACTATGGGAACACATCGGTATCGCAACATTGAAATCTGCAAGGTTAATCGTTGCGAATATTTTTTAGTATCCTCATCCTGTTTGTTAACATAAAAAGGAGGATATTTGCATTGCTCAGACACTTGACTCGATCGCGTATTCCTTCTGCCCTTATCTCATATAATAATAGATAGGTACAAAAAATATGAATGATTTCAGATACCATGCTTGATGAACCATTTCTTATAAATGAATTTACTTTTATGTACGAATTACCGATTAAATTTTAATTAATGATTAAAGTTAAGTAATTATATCAGTACTCTTACTTGTATCTTTTGCAGTAAACTTAGTTATAAAGAAAACAAATACCTAATATAAAAAGCAAGTAGTATTTTTTGTTTGTAGAGAAACGATCGTAGGTATACTAACTGAAGTAAAGGTATAAGTATGAAATGAAAACGTTAAGGCGTATCATGGACCACGAATCTCCATACTAATCGATGCGAACAAGCGCGTGGCTCCACATCACTTCTCATATCGTGTAGATGGTTCAGTTTATTTTTCAGCTCAAAAAGTGCCATAGTTATTGAATAAAATGTTTACAAAGTTAGCCAAAACCAGGAGGTAGCCCCTTAAAACAATAACGTAAGTAAATGAAAAATAGCAGTTGGCAACGTGAAATAAAACAACTTTTGAAAGTCGTTATCAATTTGCTTCATTCCACATTTTTTCCAACAGTGTCTCTGCTGCCCACAAGTTTAAAGTTCCAAATGCAAAATGAACCACTAAATCTGTATTTTTATGAATTCGGAAGTTTCTTGCTTGTCATTTCGGTTCGTTACAATAATAATAATGTAACTGAAATGTACCTTTGAGTATCATGGAGCGATATGCAAAAAGCGCGTCGAATTCTAAAGTACCCATTAGGTTGGCATTATGAGTGCTGCAGTAAAACATTTTGGTAACGATTTGAGGTTATCTCGGTATAAAGTAATAATGTTTCGTTTGTTTGCCGGAACACCCATGGAGGGTTTGGGTTCCGCTTGAAATTCGTAACTTGTTTTTGTTGAAGTTATAGCTGCTGCAACATAATAGTTGCTTGCAGTGTTGTCCTCAGATTACAGACCGGACCGGTTGCACACCCTATTGCACGTCAATAGAAGACAATTTGGTTGGTGTTGTTCCTTTTAATTTTCTTATGGGTGATCCCCTAATTACGTTACAAAAGGCCTTGCCATATGAATAGATACGACTGGAAGTCAAGCTTCATAAAGCGCGCATAACGGCGCTAGACTCACGAAGAAAGTTGTAATCCATTACTTTATGGATCAAAATGGCGTAATTACGAGTCTAGCGGCGGTCTCCGGCGCGGCGTCCCGCTTGTATGAAGCTTTCGATCTGTAGGGGATATTGTATATAGACTATATAGTAGCCTTGCTATGTCAGCAACAGGAAACTGGGAAAGGTATTGTGTAGTCAGAAAAGTTTCAGCCACTCTGTACATACCTATGTGAATAGGGTTGTGAGTTAATGTAGGTACTTACTTACTTGAATAAAAGATTTTAAATAACACAAAAATGATAATAATAAAATAAAAACATTTGTCTTTAAGATAATTGTGACTCGAGGTTGTTGATGTAAATATAATACCTTAAAGTCAAGGGCGGCCTTAAATCCAAAGTCTACATTGACAAACACTTTATCCGGATACAAAGGATCGACAAAAAAGGGTTTGATTGTTATTTGACGTTGAGAAAAGCAAACAATAGTTTTACTGAAGTACAATAGATTCATTTTAAATAGATTATAAAACAATTAACCACATACAATACCTACATAAACTAACGACCATACGGTTTCGATATCGTTGGAAACTACAAAATGCTACAACTTTACTTTCAAGCCCGCAGTTGTAGCTTTTAGAATAGTTTCTTACCTATTGATATTTCAGGATGAAATGACATGGCAAGTGGTGATAAAAAAGCTGAGGTGATAGAAAAGGTGAGCTTTTAAAAAAACAATTAGATATACAGGTCTAATCTACAGCGGTTCGAATTCAGCTTTTTAGGCTCTTTTCAATTAAGGGGAACTAATTAGGGACTCTTTCTCTCTGAAAAAGGTACTCTCAAAACACATAAAAGCTGTTGGTGAGCTCTACGAGCTCTAACAGTTATTTTAATTCGAGAAGAGAAAAACCTTTGCTAGAACAACAGAATACTACATTCATTACAGTGTTATAGGAACGAACGCCATAGAAAACATAGAAACATACAATTTTACTGGTTTTTAAATAATACTAGACAAACATAACAATAATAATAACAGCGTAACTCTCAAAAACTTTAGTAACTACTAGACATTCAAATAAAAAGGCCAAAAATTTCTGTTTAGCCCATAAAATCTTTACTTAAAAACATAATAGACAATTCTACAAAAAATCCTTCCCACAAACTTGTCTCAAAATACATTGTTCTTTTATAATCAGACCAATTTCTTACGAGACACAGAAGTCAGCCATTTTGTGGTAGCAGACGCCATTTCACGTCGCTGCCGATCAACTGTCGCGCAGATTGTATGTAAATCCATGGGGTCGGCGCTGTATTTATGGTCCTTTGATCAGTCTGGACGTGGAGTAAGAGAGCCGGGAGAGGAGGTTGCAAACTGTCAATAATATTGTTTCAACATGGTCCGTGATACCTACTACCTACTTTTAATAGTTTGAGAAAGAGATAAAACAATGATAAATATTCTTTTAAAAACAACAAATTTAAACCAATATAGACTCCTTCTTAGTATGCTGACCGATTTTCTGACCAACAAAATAAAATAAAAAATCTATAGGACCAACATCGAAATCGCAAAAATGATTAAGTTGGACCCTGTAGGTATAAAGTTATAACAAAAATTTAGCTAAGTATTAAAATTATCTGAGCATAAAAAACAAAGTGTGCATTGATGGTCGGGCAACATGTGTAACGTAGCCGATAAATAGTGGCATAAGACTGGTTGTAGTAGGTAATCTATACTATTACAAAACTGTAACAGAAGTGTGTCTGTACAATGAAGATATTTAAAGCCTGACCAGAAATATAAAAAACCTGGTTTGGGGGCGCTGCAATCGACTATAGCCTTTAAATGTCAGTGTTCCAAGTACAAATATTAGTTCCAATGATTTTCCGCAACATGGCGAGGTTTTTTATTTTCCTGGTCAGGCTAAGAAAAGTTACGATTATGGTTTATAGGTTATTTTTTTGGTTTTTTTTGTTCGTCTGTTTGTTTGCGCATAACTCGAAGACTACTGGACCGATTTCAATGAACCTTTTTTGTTTGAAAGCTTATGATATTAAAATCTTGTATACTTATCATTTATCTCGCTACGTTGACGGAAACCCGTGCGGGAGAAGTCACGGGTAAATGCTCATAAATAATAAGATTAAAATGGATTGAAAAAATAGTCCACACATTAAAACAGATTCAAAGAAAGCCATCTCCCATAAAGCCTCTCCCAACTCCACGCCTCGCCCCATTGTTTGGTCGGGTAAATGCGCCGAAAAATGTAGCGATGTCGTCCGACTGCTGGAATGTATGCAAAACGGCCTCTGTATGGGGTGCTTAATGCCAGTCCGGAGACAGGGGCTCTCTTCGTTTGTTTTTGTTTTTGAGCCTCTCTGCTCTAAAGATGTATTTTAGACGTCGACTCGTCTATTTGGCTGTCTCGATGTTTTGGTTTGGAATGTTAGGGTGGGGGACCTTGACAGGCGTTTCTACCCTGCTCAGATTCTTATTTTTATTTAAGGTTAAATAACTAGTTACATAGTTTAAGGCGTATCTGGCTCCGGTCAGAATTTAGCCGTTTTCTTTGAAAAATTTGATGATTTTTTATTAATTTCGAAAAAGTTAAAAAACCACATCATACAAAATTATGTTGTGAACAATATTGTAAATTTTCATTTTCTTCCGATTTTAAAAATGTAAGAGTAAATTGGTTACAACTGAAAAAAAAGGGATAACTTTAGATTCCCTTTTCTTCGGTTTTATTCATTAAAATCTATTTCTAAAAACCAAATCACTTCTCATATCGTGTAGATGGTTCAGCTTATTATTCAGGTCAAAAAGTGCCATAGTTAATGAATAAAATAGTTACAAAGTTACCCAAAACCAGGAGGTAGCCCCTTAATTAGAATTACGTAAATTACAATGAAATTCATTAGAACGGGCACGATTTTAGATTTTTTCATAGAAAAGACATCAACGAGAGCATCAAATTTTTGAATAGGTTGCATCACTCTGTCGCAGGAATATTGTCAAAGCTTTTGACAATAAGTACCTCTCTAATGTTCCTATTAACATTATTATTGTCCGGATTATTGTCAATCGACTCCAGTTAGTACAATATTGGGAACTAGCCACAATCAGTAAAATTAGAATAATCCTAGTAATTTGACAATATTCCTGCAACATATTCCATTAAACTCTCAATAGTTACGATTTTTAAGAAAGAAGATAATTTTTGTATATTTTGTTATTAATGCAAAATGAGTAGAAACCAATACATATACAGATTCATATGCGATCCAAAAAATATACCTACTTCTGCTTCGTAAATAAATCGTAATGCATTGTTAAATAAAAAACGGTCAAGAGCGAGTCGGGCTACTCGCACACCGAGGGTTCCGTACCATACACCATCACAGAACACAACATATTAATTTGAAAAAAAAAACTTTTTTCTCCGGGACCTTTAGCGGGAGACCGACTCACACTTGGCCGGTTTTTATTATTTGTTGTAATACTGTAGAGTTTTATCTATAATCACATCGAGTTTCACGCTTGTATGTATTACCGTTTCGTTTTACGATAGTGTGAAGAAAAAACGTTGATAAAAACTAGTTTCTTGTTGAGAATCCCCCTTAATTTTATTTTTTTTGACATTTTTATTATTGGTTAGCAAATCCGTCGTAATAACGCATATTCTGTGAAAATTTCAACTATCTAGCTAGTAAGGTTCAAAAGTTACAGCCCTAAATAGGACGGACGGACGGACAACGTAGGCTTAATAATAGGGTACCGTTTTTACCCTTTGGGTACGGAACCCTAAAACCACGTTGGGTTGCTCCAAAAAAGATTTTAAATTAAAACAAAAGTGAGTGACACGCCATACATTTCCGGAGTAGCGGCGCTCGGTGCCGTATCAGATGGCTCTTAAACATGGACTATTGACAGAATAAATAAGCTAAATAAGCTTAAATTCGATCCTTCGACGGCCTGAAGGTTCACACAATATTTTATACCATTTTACTGGCTATTTATACTGCCTTTTTGGGGAAATAACGATGGTTGTAAGAAACATTGAATGGAAGTTGGATAATGGGGTTCGTTTTAAGTAAAAGCAGCAATTAAGGCGACATTCGAGCTAAGCGGATTTCAATGTTTGTATTTTTGATATTAATAGCTTTCCAGTTCAATGGTTTTAGAGACATTGGGGAGGAACTCTGCTATAACACTACACTTTTTCTAAGGTATTCGAAAGTTTTGCTTTGCTCTTCTTTCTTCTTATGAAAAAAAACGTATCCCTTGGTCATCTCGTTCTACCATATAGTACGGTCTTTTCTAAGCCAGGAATCAGATGACAATTAAAAACTTTAATCAGAACCACCCAAAATATGGTTCCATGCTTACCATCTGAGATGATATCGGCTTAGAAAGGTAACAATTTCCATTTTATATATAAAATGAATTGGATGCGCTCGTTGGCGTAGTGGAGCTTCGGTATTGGAAACGATCACCGAAGTTAAGCAACGTCAGGTCCGGTCAGTCTTTGGATGGGTGACCGTTTAGTGGTATTTCATCTCGAGAGTTTCCGTGCTTCAGAAGGCACGTTAAGTAGTTGGTCTCGGATAGTTCCGTCAGATGGCGTTGTAACTATTCGTTATGCCAGGTCAGGGGCCTATTGAGGCGGCTTGAAAAATTATCTGACAGCAAGTTGACCACTACCTTGCCTCCACCAACACGCACTGGGTCCGCGTGGTGGAGTATGGCCCACTCCCTCTCACCCTTATTCGTGAGAGGAGGCCTTTGCCCTGCAGTGGGAGTCTATAGGCTATAACTTACTTACTTTTATATAAAATGTATTGACTTTACAGTTTCAGTTTTTTATTCAATCTAAACTGCGCACATCAGTTTGAATTGAATTATCAAAACGTACAACAAAAAGACGACGTCAAATTATACGTCAAGTGCAAGCAAGTGATTTCTGAGAAGTTGGTTTGCAAATAAAAAAAGAGAATAATTGGACAAACAATAATTTAGCTGTCACCGCAGATGTGGCGACAAGGGTTTGTAAAATACACCCGTTTGGGTGTCACGCAATGCGCAACCTACCTACCCTACCTACCTTTAGACCTACTCGTACTTCCAGATTTTTAAAACAATGCAAAATCTAAAGTACGGTCCTTTATTCAAATATAGTCATTCATTAATTCATGATCGTTATATAACAATAGCATAACAATGCTTTAGTTGAGCAGTGCTTTTGCATGTCCTTAAATTGAATTAAAAGATGTTCCTGATCCTTAGTTACCTTTGTCAACCCATTAGGAACGCGTGGTGCATACACCCACCCTCCCAGAGGGTAGGTCTGTGCCCTGCAGTGGGACGTATATAGGCTGATGAGGATAGGTACTTAAGAGAAAAAGTTCCTTGTCCTTAATCTAAGTGTAGATTTTTTGTTATTCCTTTATCAGTATTTTATACGCTTATTTGCTACCAAAATTGCATATCGTCACTTCCAAGGATAGGAAAAAAAAATCGAAGAGTAAAAAGACTGAAGCGCCATTTCACTAAATGACGCTTCAGTCTTTTTGTCTTGCAGGCGACGGTATTTTCTTGCTTGAATACTCACCGAGATAAGCACGAAAGGTGACTGATCCAGCTTCATGTTCTCCAGCTGCCTGAAGGTGGGCTCCAGGGTCGTTCGTAGTGGAGACTTCAGCGAGGCTTCCACCAGCGCAGCGAGGAGCTGCCGAGACGATGGCTCGACGCCCAGCCCCGAGCTGAACGCCGCCAGGGCCTCGCCGTGGCGTCCGAGGCATTGTAGTGCTACACCTGCAGCGTTAGGGATGCTTTTAGAATGGAGAACAGAAGCATAGTGTATTAAAAACTACACTATGACAGAAGCATGTCAAATTAATTGCCATTTTGTGAATATTTGCTAGCTTTAAATTGCTGCGTCCTACAAGGTTTCGCGTAATGCTTTGCTTTTAATGCTTTATTGGTGCAATGGAACTCTTCTCTCATAGACAAACCGTGGAAATGGTTTTGTGGGACTTTCTTATGTATGCATATTTTCTGAAATAAAGTATAAAGTATTTGCAATTTTTTTTTATGATTGTTTGTTTGTATGGTATCGTATTGTTGTATGTTACATTTGAGAGTTAGTGGACCTAGTAGGTAGGTACCTAAATGTATGGATGTTTTTTGGTGTGCAAATATAGAATACTTATTTATTTTATGCTTTGATTGATAATTGGAATAAGGTCTGGACAATCATTTGGAGTCACCTTGAACATTAGTTTCTGATAAAAAAACACGAGAACTAATATAAAATAATCACTGAGGTGACGTCAGAAAACCAAACCAAACGTGCCAATTATTATAATATCGCAGTCCATTAGTCCCAGGTCGAATCAACTTCAATTTGAACAAATACCGAGATTAACTGAAGAAAGATAATGAACCAATTAATATTCTGCCGTCATAAAAGAAATGGAACGTAATAACAACGTAAGATACTCTAAAGTGAAAGTGATATCTTGCGAACAATAATGGAAAGAATAAAAAATGTAACACGGCGTATGACGGCAGTGGGCACGCAAGAATGTCTAACGCATATGCAATGACACGAAACTACTATTGCATTCGTATTTTTTGTGATATTACAGGACTGTATAATGTTCTGGTTTTTTAGCATTGTGGCAAAGTTTATGTGATGTAATGCGTAATTATAGCTAGGTCGTTTTTATTGGAAGTTCAAATGCAAGGAGGATTATACCTTGGCGATAGTATGCCTTCGGCCAGTTGGGGCACAGTTCCCTGGCACGGGTGGCATCCTGGAGAGCCGCCGCGAATTGACCCTGCTTGAGTCTGGCTGCGGACCTACAAACAAAAACAAATAAGTACATATCACAAAAATTCTTATCACAAAATGTTATCGAATATTGCTCTCTCTATCGTTTATGACATTTTTACTTAATGATAAATTAATCGAGATTTACAGAACAGTATAGACGGTTTTTTATGAGGATGATAAGAGGACCATCAAACTGAACAACTTTCTCTATGGGAACAACATCTCGAAAACAAAATCTGCTGTCCCGTACATTTTGGTTGGATAGGATTGCAGATTTATATGAAACAGCAGATTTTTACGCGATTTCGACGTTTGTCCCATTGAGAACGTTGTTCAATTTGATGGTCTGATCATTCCTATCCATAAATAACCGTCAGTATAATATTAAGAAAGACCCCTATATGTAATATTGACAAAAGAAAGTTTTCTGTAACTCGATTTACTTCAGTTTAAAGAAATGGTTGAAGAGGGATTGAGACGGAAGCTTACCGGTTACTATAAAGTATATGGTTAGCAGGATCCAGAGTCAGAGCGTCGGTGTAGAGAGCGACCGCGGTGGCGAAGTCCCCGGCCTGGCAGGCGGCGTTGGAGGCCCGCACCTTCTCCACGAAGAGGGCGCGGGACGCCGCCCCCAGCGACGCCGAGCCTGTGGGCTCTACCTGTGACGTGAAGTACATAAGTTAGGAATAAGATCACTACATTTGAAGCGTGATATCACTAAGAAAAGCCTATGATAAACGACAGGTTCTGTAACTGATTTGGTCGTATCAGTCAAGTGCATTTTTACTTTAATTTTATTTTTGCAAAGATATTTATTAATAATACGACACAAGAAATTAAACCTGTCTCACGAAAACCTATATATGGGTTTATCTGGGGAAGGGGCTCCACCATTATTTGTATTAGCTCAAATATGTTTTTGTGCGTATAAGATTACGATACCCCCAAAACCCATTCGACATTAATAGAAATATAGTTCTGTCGTGAACCGCAAACTTTTTACAGTCCAGCTCTTCGTGTTCGATATTAGATACTGCTGGAATTAAAGAATAGTGTCATAATAATCGTTTCGAATTATCTGAAAGGGTGAGATATTTCAGGGGGTGTTTTTTTCTGAGTCAGGTTTGCCTGCCATTTTAAAAGAGTCCTTCGGGAACAGGGATTAAATACGATTAAATGCTCACGAATGCTATTTTTTTCAAAACCGCTATTTCATTTCGTACATTTTGAGGGGATTGATACTCTAGATCAACATTCATAAGATCAACATTAAAAATATCAACACCATAAGGTCAACAAATCAAATGATCAACAGTTCAAAATCTCAACACTTCATAATATCAACAGTTCAAATGATCAACAATCAAAAAGTCAACAATAGAAAAAATGAACATTTAATTTAGCAACAATCCGAGAACTTGAGCCCACTGCTGGACCTACGTAGCTTACGCAACTTATTTATCATCATCGCCATCTCATAAAATAACTTTCTTACCTTAGGACTTAGACATACTTACAATGACTAATACTCGACCCCCAACGGACCCCTACTGACCCCAAAGAACCCCCAACGGAACCACAACATATAAGATGCTATTACTCGAATAGTCACATACGCGACGTATAAACGTGACTTAATCAGCAGCTTCTTATATGACTAAAGTGTTGAGTAAAAGTTTATTATATGACTGTAATTAATAATGTTGCAAATTATACAGCCAGTACGTATCATATACTTAAAAACCAAGAAAAGAAAGTTAAGGTAACAAAGTTATTTTATGAGATGGCGATGATGATAAATAAGTTGCGTAAGCTACGTAGGTCCAGCAGTGGGCTCATGTTCTCGGATTGTTGCTAAATTAAATGTACATTTTTTCTATTGTTGACTTTTTGATTGTTGATCATTTGAACTGTTGATATTATGAAGTGTTGAGATTTTGAACTGTTGATCATTTGATTTGCTGACCTTATGGTGTTGATATTTTGAATGTTGATCTTATGAATGTTGATCTAGAGTATCAATCCCCATTTTGAGAGCTATTTAGTATCAGATTTAGAATGCTAGAAATATGATATAAATTTTGCAACTCATCTTTCCAGAGTGCAAAACCAGCTCAGAGGAAAATTATAGTGTCGTCATCTCATAGGTATCGTATATCATCACATCACAAAATATAAAATTAAATTAAATTATTTATTACAGATTGATCATCCATATTGTTAGTAACAATTCGGTATGTCAAGTTTTTTTTGGTCTTCATTTTTCTATTTTTTACGGTTAGAAGACATAATTTTAAGACATCTATTTCATTTTTATTGCGATTCATCGAGTTTATCAATATATTTAAATTTTAAATTATTTTGATCTGTAATCTCAAAGTGCTAAAATGGCGGAGAAAAAAGAATTCGAACTCCATGGAGAAAAACGACCTACTGCTATATTAAAAAAAAATGAAAACCTGCCTCCTCTTTCTAACTCTATGCTGGAAACAGATACGGCGTCATCAAATGTCAAATTCTGACATTGTGAATGTATTTTTTTTCTTAATGGCCGGTTATTTTAAGTTGAATTTATGTTTACCAAGGAGTTTGCAGGGGCAGCGAGTGACGTCACTCGTGGACCGAAAAACGACGTTATCTTATTAAAAATATCTGTAATCCTTTCATTTTAAAATCTCTGACATAGAAAATGTGATTATTCAGACAATTATCTCGAAAGGTTTTCGATTCAGCCCTCCAAAAAAAAACTTGACATACCGAATTGTCTTACAACTATGTTAGTTCACAAATAAAGTACATTCATTAATAAATTAAATTAAATTAAATTAATTACAAAAACAATATTAAGTACATTAATTTCATTATTGGTAGAAAAACTTTAAGGTGACAGGAATCGAGCAGAGATTCAATATCCTGTTGCAAGATTAGAACCCAAACAAACATTTAGGTCAAATAAGAGCTTGCAAAAACATTTCCAGAGAAGTTGCCGGAGACCGCACAGGTTGGGATGATTTCTAACAATGATAAATAAATAATCTTTGTTGACACTTTCTGTTTGTCAGTCCCACAAGTTTGGAACCACTTGGGATAGCTAAAGTAAGAGCACGGGAGTATGAGCTTTTAATGAGAAGAAAGATTTCATACAATTTTTATACTGTAATATTTTATCGGTAGATAAACAAAAAAATCTCAACAAGTACCTATCTATACTAAACATTTTTATGTTATTAAAATGACTGGGCTATATGTTCCAACGTTTTTCTTACATCGTGGCCGAAAGTTAAAAGAAATTGAATTGATGATTGAACATTGATTGAAACAAGTCTAAAAAACTTGCCTACAATTACAGCACAAAAGAATAATTAGTACTCGGTTAATGTAATACCGAGATACCTATACTTGTTAACTACGGGTAGCTTTTTGACCTTTGTACAAAAGAATTTAACGCCTTTTTGCATATCTACATCGACGAGATTTAAATTAATCGATTCATACGAATCGTGACTTAACGTTTATCGATATTAAATTCGATTCTTTCGCCTCAATGGATAATAAACCTTGCTATATAAAGATTTTGGTTTTAATTGGTTCAGACGTTAATATAATGCTGTTGAATAATGTTTTTATTTTAGAATCAAGTTTCACTACCTATCTACAGTTTGGAAAGTGATGGCTCAGTGAGCCACGGAATTTTTTAATTAATTAATAATGTTTAACTAACTGTAAATTGCACAATTAAATTATTATTAGTAGGAATGACTTCAAATTGATCTAAAAATGAAAAACATAGTCAAAAATTGTCTTCTCTGCAGCGGAACACCTTCCAACACGGTAGTAGAGTCAAAATTAACGTCAGAAAGCTATTATTTCGAATAGTAAAATTCCATGGTGACTTGGCTATACAGAGTGTAAGTGACAGCCTAGCAAATACTGAAACAGTGAATTCACACCATCAAACTGATCAACTTTCACTATGGAGCCACAATCGGGAAACGCGAAAAAAAAAATCAGCTGCTCCATACAAAACAGCTGTACCTACTCGACTCAAATGTATGAAACAGTTTATTTTTTTTAACTTCTCCTGAAGGTGGCTTCATAGTGAAACTTGTTCAGTTTGATGGGCTGAATTCACCGTATCAGTATTTGCTAGGCTGTCACATACACCCTGTATAAAAATAAATATGTAGTTAGGGGTCAACATATAAGATCCCATTGAGTCTAAGTGTTGCTGGCTTGCCAGCCCCCATAATAAGATAAGATAAGTGCTGTCTTGGCTATCTTTCTCTTTGTGCACACAATATGAGCTAAATAATAAAAAGGGTGACAAAGCCTTATGTCGCGTGTTGTGTGTTTAGTGCTTTTAATTTTAAGCATTATATATTTTTTCTAAAACCATAAAAAGCTTTCCCTTTTTGAGGGATGGACTGGTGGGATGACGACACGGCGTATATTTAAATAAAAAAACAAATGACAACCTGCTACTGAATTCCTATACCCTCTCCAAATCTAATTGGATTTCTAATGCCGTCAGGGTTCTGTACAAACACTTCTCAATCATAGGTAATAATTATGTAGGACGGTTGCCACGGTCTCACCCTCATATAATTCGTGTCATTTTTGGGATAAAAAGCCTATCTAAAGGTGTAAGGTAATATGGGATACCTACACTATTATACCTACTATACCATTCGTAAGCGGAGTACCTACATCTCTTCCAATTTTATTGGGGTCGGTTTGGTAGTTTGACGTGAAAACGTGACGTGAAGAACAAACACACTTTAAATTTTTATGCTATTTACACTCAGTTGCAGAACCGCTCATTAAAGTTAATCCTCCATTAAATCTCTTGCTAGCTTTTACTTGAACAAGACAAAAATTGACAGTTAGAGATTTAATGGAGGATTAACTTTAATGAGCGTTTCTACAACTGAGTGTTAGTCTAGAAGTGAATTAGTGAATTTTAATCTCTTATTTCTTTACTCTTTTGTTGTTTCCATTTTTTTGTAATTTTAATGCTGATTAATTTAATTCATTTGCAATGGCCGGATTTTTTTCTGCGAATTTGGACATTCTGCTAATTTGAACATTCTGGGAATTTGGACATTCTGCACCTAAATGAATGGTTGGTACCAATTACCCCCGTCTGCTTTTTACAAAACTGGCACACACTCGTGAAATGATTTCGAAATTTCATCTCGGACGTGTACCAAATTTTGAACTTGCCAGTTGCAACCTCACCCATTTCATTCGGCTCCTTTTAGATTTTGAAATTGGGTAATAAACATTTTCGTAGATAATTTTCCATTGTCATAGTAGGTTACTATGACAGCCATTTATGCATAGTAGGTTAGTAGCATAAATGGCTCAGGCCTGAAATGTCAGTTTGCCTAAAATGTATTTTTCCCAATATTTCTGCTTTTCCATAATGTCTGCATGTCTTTTGCATATAGTTTCAGCTTGACGTGACGTGCAGACATTATGGAAAAGCAGCCATTTTGGGAAAAATACATTTCAGGAAAACTGTGAATGAATGTGAAAGTAAATGTAGAGTTGCTATCATCTCACATTTTTATAGCCGGAGAGGTAATAGTTTCGAGAAATCTATAAAGGATGTCAAGGATGACATGTTAATATTGTAAGGAACCCTAAAAAGTAAGGTATTCTAAATTGTGAACGGGCACCGCGGCGTGAGGTGCGCTCACCACCTGCACTATCTAGCCGAGCGCATCGGAAGCAAGACTATTTTTTTCTCACGAACCGCATTCTCTCACTTCACTATCATACTATCCTACTCTCTAACACTCATTCATGTATAAGTTACATTGCTGCGTATGTACTACGCAGTGACGAGAGCGTCTAAGTTGAATGCGTAATGTATTGCCTGTGTGATGAAAGGTAGTTTCCTTGATAAGGCAGGAATAGTGGTGGGTGTTGAGCGCCCTTTTACCTATGGCCCGGTACACACATTGTTTTGAGAGATTGTTTAGTAAATGAGATTTTTTTTAAAGAACGGACGGGTGAACTTGAAAGCTGTTTGTTTCGCTTATTTGCGTAAACCGTACAGGTACTTTTTTCTTAGTAGTTACAAATTCTTTTTTAAATTGTTTTCTTTTGGTTTCAAAGGTCGTGAGTAAGTAATCAACGTTTTTATTTTAACCAGTGAATAATTTTGTAAGACTCAAATTAGCTTGTCAAAATAATTCTTGCACTCTTCAACGCAAATTCATGACAGCTGTCTTTTGTTTGAATTTGCACTGGATTGTTCAAAATTGTTATAAAAACAAATGAACGACACACACAACGAAATTAAATTAAAGAAAACTGTGGTTTGGAATATGATATTACAATTCTTCGAATTTTTGTATGCAGTGTAGGTACTGTACAATTAAAAAGAACTGCTTTTAGGATCCTAATTAAAAGAACAACAGCAGCAGGTCTAGTATGATTTCTCAACAAGGAGCGTTTTTTTTTTTCGTTTCATAGTAGATCGATAGATGACGCTACGGTCTATACGAATCTATGTCAAATACTAAAAAATTTTTTTCCCCGGATGAGGGTAAAAGTGAAGTGAAAAAAAAACAAAAATCTTTTGGAACATATTTTTTTAATTATATTTAACTATATTTCTTATGCTAATTTACTCTTTAAGGTGATACAAGACTACAATTTGACTAAAATAAATATAAAAACTCTTTGATCATAAGGCAAAATCTGAAATTGAACTGGCAATAAGATAACTTGAGCTGTCAAATGTCATTGTTAATCAAACTCGTATCGTAGCATTTACTTTGTCGTGTTTGTTAGTTTACTTCAGAGAGTCACGTTGCAGGGTTTGTCTTGAACACTTGTCTCTCGCGTGGTTCGCGTCTCAGCCTGCCACGAGGCTCCAAAATCCTTCTCAGTTGTTCTTACTCAAAAACAATCCTCGAGATTGGATAGACACTCCCTCAAACTACTTGACACTGGCGAAATCTAACAAGGAAACGCCAATAAATAAAAATAGAATAGAATAGTTTACTTCAAACTGCTTTTCTGAAAAACAACGAAAAAGGACTGTATTTTTGGCTAAGAAAGAAATCGAAAATAATTTCATTTTTTTTTATGACGTCTTCCAAATCCGAACCAAAGAGAATGAAATCTCTACGTTTTTTAGTCTATAGGTGACATTGCAAAGGAAGTTTTTGCTTGACAGTTTGTCGTACAGACACTACTGCCATCTATTGAGTTATAAGAAAACGGCATTAAAAAAAAAAAAAAAAAAACGCTCAGTGCGCCACGCGCATACGCAGCATAGAAAATGACCTCTTCCAGCGCTTTTCGGAGACTGAAAGCCGCGCTTGCCGCGACATTTACTATGGAAAAAAGCTGAGTCCAAAATCAAAATCGTACTAGTCGTGTAGGTGGCAAATCAGTGGGTAGCTATGTGGTATCAGAGTATTGTCGAGCCGCTCTGACTAAACCTCTGACTAAACCTGAGTAATACCCTTATCTATTTGTTGTTATAGAGACCAATCTAACGTACCTAGGTATTCTAATTTAAATCTTATTAACCCATCATTACCTACCCATATTCCCTTGGTCCAGGTAGAAACAATACCTACTTTCATAAGTCTCAAAAAGAGGTGTGTTTCCAACATACTTGCGTCTACCGATTCATTTTCTTACAAAATTAATATCGTTTTATTCATACAGGCCAATAAGCGATACAATGTAACGTTTTTGGAAAGTTCGCGGGCCATCATTACACGCCCGTTTATCAATACGGGTCTTTATAACTGCGCTGCGCTGGACTTGGGCCAGTGTGTGTGAAAAATGGTCGCCCTTTGATGTTGCTTCGTCATTATTTTGACAGGCTATTACTTTGTAAGTATTCGGATAAAGCTCAATTTCCTCCACCACAAAAGTTAGTACTCTTCCCAAACGAGCTTAGATTAGATAGATAGATTAGCTTCAATGATTAGGTGATAAGACTGATCAGATCCTAAAGAAAAAGGAGACAGATTCAATAGAAAATCAGTAACAATTCAGTCAGATTATGATCTGACTTAAAATCTGGTACTTATATATAATTTGTGCGGACGAAGTCGCGGGAAAACACTATCAAACCAAAAAATTTCATCAAAATCGGTTCAGTAGTTTTTGCGTGATGCGCGAACAAACAAACACACAAACAAACAGACAGACAAAATTTACAAAAAAGGTTGATTTCGAGTCAGGGATACCTAAAAACCATATCGTAATCTTTTTTTTGTAAATATCTTCAATGTACAGACACACTTCAGTTACAGTTTTATAATAGTTTAGATTAGATTAGATTAGATTCGAGTAAGACTCCAAAATTTATCATGTATATTACACGTACAACTACATACTGTATTACAGTGATAAATGAAATTGAGGAAGCCAATTATCTTACATTGAAAGCATCGACGTGTGAATCTTTATGATTATCGAAATTGATTCGAGGGACCTCAATGCATATTTGGCACTCGAAGTCGAAGATGTATCGAAGGATAAATCGGCAAGAACCTCCGGTCCCGTAATGACCGCCGATTGTTTCGGCCATCTTGAAAAATGACGGACGTAATCGTACCTTATTCGCTTTATTAAAATTTCGTTTAAAGAGGCGCCTGATAACCGTCGAGGCCGACATATTGGATAATTATTTTTTCTTGAAACGACCTTTCATTTATCTTGAAACTCCAAAAACGAAGACCGCCCACCGATGCTTAGTTCACGTCAAATTGAAGCTTTTTAACATCGCTGTTACTTGCAGTTAATTTTGACGGTGTGTGTTAAACTTTATCCGTCAATTAATCGACAATACACTGGGAATTTGTTATTTGAACTTTACAAAAATATAGAATGGAATGGATGAATGGAGTCACGGTGCAAATTTGACCACGAGCGGTTGTGTAAGTCACGAGGCTCCGCCGTATCTCAAATGTGTTTTTCCTCAAGAACCAATCCCTGAGATTGTACTCGACATACTCGACATTAGCCGGCAATATTTAAAAAAGAAGAATACCTACCTTATACTAGAATCCTGTAAAACATGCATAGTTAAACAGGAAACTGCTAAAACTATTTTTCGTAACGATAAACATGAATTTCCGTCTTTAAAACAGCTGTGCGAATATTAACGCATCAAGAAGAGTCATATAATGTTGAAATGTTAGGAATATAAATGTGAAATAGGAAGTTATGTTCGTCTAGCATTTGAACATCCTCAAGGTAAAGGTTTAAGATTTCTTAGAAATCATTTACAATTCACTTCACTTTTATACGTCCCTGTTTTATGATCTCTCTCTATGCGTGGTCACACTACAAATGTTTTGCAGTGCCTACGAAAGTTCTGAACATTTATATGTGTAGTGATTTTTACAAGGCACGTTTTAGTGTCCTTCGGAGTACTAAGATCAAAATTTAAGACTAGATTTATTAATATGTAACTAGTACTTTTATAGATTAACAGCGCTTTTTTGGCTATGAAAAATGAGCTGGTCGATGGGATAGACGACCCCAAACCGACAGGTAGGTACGGGTTAAAAAATATATAAGTATTATACAAATGCCGTCGTCGGTCGTCCTTTGTCTATTTTTTACCGCCTATTTTCTCATTGTGTGCATCTTTGGATAATTACGAGGATTTTTACCTGAGAATAAAACAATTAACGTGCGTGGGTGCCGAGACAAATCACACAATAATTTAGGACCGGATTTTGGTAATTTTTGATGGTTTTGGTCAAAAGTTTTTTTACACACGTGTACAAATTGTATGGGAATCCATGTCGGACGTGCGTTCCGCTTGGTAACAATTCGATGTGGCCACATCCACAAATTAATTTAAAAAATAATTACAGCGTGCACAGAATCGTTCGCATTGTTTGTTTTATTTTAAATAAAAGAATACTGAAAGATTTTTAACGAAATCTTTTAAAGGCTTCGAGCGACAGTTCATTATGCATTAAAAAATCTCCATGTATTTGACTTCCGCGCATCTGTTCGCATTGCCCCGAAGGCGTGGGTCCCATCACGACTCCCATACTTATTTGTGTTAACCGGCCGAGAAGGGAAGACAGGTTATCTTATAAGGCTGCGTTGAGTTTAACTGTATTTTCTGTTTCATTGGGTTATTGTTGCGAAATCACACACGAAAGCGGTGGATTCCAGGCATTCCTGGACAATTACCATTTCGTGAGTGACCCCTCACCCCCTCCACTCTGGACTGGTCCCACCGAGGGAGATCTGACCTTTGACACAAGACTGCGCAAATACATTCTTGTTTAACAAAGACTTTGCATTTCTCAATTTTCTGCCATAAAAGATGGCAATATGGCAAATATTCAACATCTTCACAAGATGTACCTTAAGCAAGCCTTTAGCTGTAGGTAAGTACAGTGTGTAAGTACCTATAAATGCGATAAAATACGTTAAGGGGTTAAGTTTTCACCCGATATAAAGAAATAATTGATTTGGGTATTGTACTTAAAAGCCTATAGCAAATTGAACAATTTTGTAATGAATACGACCACCAAGTACGCAATAACTATCCTCTATTGTTTTCTATTTTAGGTTGCAGGAATATTTCCATACTGCATAAGTGCATAAGCAGTAGACAAGGAAGCAGCATTCTTGTGTTATATTGTGCAGTCTTTTTGTAACTACTTAGGTATAGTACAGAACATAGAAACTTCTTTACGCATTAATACGATATGGCGGGCGAGGCAAATCACTTTTGTCATAGTTTTTGTTCCGGCACGCGTATAGTGCGAGTGGAATGTGCTCGTGACGATCGATTTCGCGCGCAATCATAGTCCGCCATGTTGTTTTTGCTGTCAAAATGACAGCCTCGAGCCCGTTCCAAGCACGTTCGGCTACTGTCTGCTCCTTGTTGTTTGGATGATCTTATCTGAGAATAGGTACTACTAAGTATTTGTTATAAAACAATTTTTTTATAAAATAAACTTAATGAAAATGCTATTAGCATTTTTAATAAGGTTAAACATAAACCACCATCCAATGAAACGCTAAATTACAGCTCCTATTTTAAACTAATTTAAATCTCTTAATGACTACCATCGTATCGTATCGAATTTGTTTCTTCTTTCATTTAATTATATTCAGGCTGTTATTACGAGGAACATTATCGCGGATTAAGAGTTCTCTTTTTATTTTTTAAGCCCTTGCAAACCAGCCATTGTGGGCGTGGCAGACAACTTGTATTTTATAGCTGGCCAGCCTTATTCTGGACCTGTGGCTTAAAATTCCTTTAAGAAAAATGTGGTACGTATGGTTTGCGAGGGTTCTTATTTTAACGGTGGGCCGCGATTGCGCCGTACAAAAAACAAACAAAATATAAAAGTTCGAAATTACATTATTCCGGTCGGTTTCCGAACGGGCCTGCTGTAATCGAGAGAAGCATAAAGCTTATAATAACAATCGCGATACAAAGATTATCCGTGATTTTTACTAGGGCCGCATTCAGGCTAAAAAATAAGAACTCCTGCTAGGTACCTAAACAACGGTCAGGTTAACCATTTTGGGAGTCTATGTCGAAAACTCAAAATACGGTCGTACAGACAACACTCCACCTTTTGAGGGTTAAAAAATGTCACTGTTCAAGCTTCAATAGTTTTGGCATGAACCATAATTATAATTAAGCATACAAATTAAATAAATTTACATATCTAATGTGTCCGGTGATATAATGTCTAGTGCAAAAGAATGTGTTGTTATTACTTTTATATTGCAATAAAATTAATGGAAATCGTGGTTTTTATTACGTTGAAAGTTCTGGTGGTAATCATTTTGTTGGCAAAGATCGTTAAAGTTAGTGATTGTCTTTGTTTTATGTGTTTTAAAAAGAAGAAGTGACACAAATCACGTATTTAAATTTTACCGTTTAAAAAAAGATAGACGAAACATGGCTGGCTATTAACAATATTATACCTGACTATTAAACAGATATCCCGTAAATATACGAAACCTATAAACGGTTAGGTCTAAAGTCAATTGTTTACTGTAAAATCAACCTTATGGTTATGTAACATTAGGTAAGATGCCTAACTAGCAAACTTACTCCACAATGTAAGCATGTAAACCTTTGTGGAAGGCTGTCCTAACAGCCTTCCGAAGCCAAGATGTATATCATCGTAGGACAAAGTACACAATAAATTCATTTCTTGAATTGTACCAATCTATAAAAGTTCTAAGTTTTATCTTATCTTATCTTATCTTATCTTAAACGCCATAATGGTAAGTATCTTTATAAATATTCCGTATCTTATGTAGGTACCTTTTTTTAGAAGGGCTATACAATGAGTACCGTCGATTTCGTTCTGGTTAGTTCTGGTAAGAGTTCTGGCGGGAGCCCACTAAGATCATAGGTCTGCCCGGTTAGAATCGAAGGCTTCATTGGGTTAGGTTAGGTTAAGTCTGTCCCGAAACCGACTCAGAGCACCCCACTTCATTGTGTTAGGTTAAAGTCTGTCCCAGAACCGACTTTGAGCAGTCGTAGTATATAAGTATATATTTTTATATTAGTTTAACTACTATAAGCTTCACTCCTTTAAACCCCGAATTTTACACCTGGGATATTATTTAGTCGTTACAATACAAAGAAATATATTAAAAGTGATTACAGCACTTACTGTTTCATTGTTGTTCTATGAATATCCACACCCCCGGTAAATTAAATGTCGTCGCCCCCCCCCCCCCCCCCCCCCCCCCAAACAAAAGTCTGGATACGTGCTTACTTACAAATTATGTAGGTAAGTAAGTGTCTTTTATACTTACCTAATAGGCATCTATATTATACAAGGTGTTTCATAAGTAACAATAAATTTTTGAAACTCTTAAGGGGGTTGTTAAGACCGTCAAACTGAACAACTTTCTCTATGGGACCAACATCGAAATCGCGAAAAAAATAATTTCATATCCCATACATATTTTAGCTCTAGTCGATTTGTAGAGTATAGAACATACATTTTTTTTCCCCTATTTCGATATTGGTCCCATAGTGAAAGTTGTTCAGTTTGATGGTCTACACCACCCCCTTAAAGGTTTATTTGTAGTTTTGTAACACCTTGCATAGGTAATCTTAACAGCCTACCAAGTTTCAAATACCTACTTAGATATAGTTTATACACGTAAAAACAATAATACTTACTTTTTATGACGTCGTGATAAGTGTTTTACAATGCAGAGTACTGCAGTGTAATGATAATTATTTTTTTAGGTATAACTGTAATTCAAAGAGAATTTATAGTAATCACTACGTTTTAGTGTAATTCTTTTAAAATCTTGGCGAAACCGTTAAAATAATGTTCGTTAGAATTATTTTAATTTCATACTTCTAAAGAGCTTTTTAGTACATAGGTACCTGTACCTATGTGTTCTTTTGGTATTTTTTTCTGTAGTCTGAGGTCTATTAGAGTTCTTTTAGTGTTCTTTTTGAATTAATTTTTTTACAATACTAAAAAATACGCATCAAAGAGACTTTACACCAAATTCAAAAGAGTTTTGATGTTCATTCTGTTTATGTACGATCTTCTTGGTCTATAGGCAATATTTTCGACATGGCATAATATTGCATCCTATGAGTCAGTCAATTAAACTTTTTTTAAACCCTTAGTTCGTGCCTGGCCAGTATCGTCCGAAGGGTGGGCAGGGTGAGCTTAATTAGTTATTAGACGCTCAAGAATGTACCAGGAGGAGAGCACGCATGCGTCGATGTTATCCTGAAATTAGTTGACGCCCAAATTAGCTGTTCTTGTCTTGTTTTTGTACTAGCTAGATGGATACTTATTATACTTGCGCAGGCGCAGGAATGGTTGAAGCATGTTGAAGGTTTTATGTGGCTTTTGTATTTAGTTTTGTTTTGAGTTATTTTGTTGTGTTAAATTTAATATATTTATTAAGTGGGTAGTAGACACAAACATAAGACACCGAAAATATTAAAAACTTTTTCTCATTCAAAAACATTTTTTTTTTTTTGCTAATTGAGGTATTGTACCTACTTATGAGTTATGATTTAGACAACTTAGGTATTATATTAGACACTCGTTGTTTTTCAATCGTACCATATCTTGGTACCTGAGATGATGAATCCTTTTTGTAAATAAAGAATTTAATATAGCATTTATAATTATTTTCACCATTTTTCACACACCATCGCACAAAATATTGATTCTGATATGACTAAAAGACACCATCGCACAAAATAATGATTCTGATATGACTAAAAGACACCATCGCTCAAAATAATAATTCTGATATGACTAAAAGACACCATACCATAATTCGAAATAATGATTCTGATGTGACGTCTCACCGATCCCCACTGCCCAATCCACCGCGTAGCTTCAGCAACTTCCTATGCCGAGTTCCGTACCCATTCTCGGTGCCCGTAGGCCGGTTGCTTCAGTTCGAACTGGTTCGGCAGACCCTCCGTGGTGCCTCCAATAGTCCACAGTAGCTGCTCCAGTAATAATTGTAAAGGCGAAAAAAAAAATGGATGTGACGGAAAGACACCATCGCACAATTCGCACAGAATAATGTTTCTGATGTGACGTCTCACCGATCACCACTGCCCAATCCACCGCGAAGCCTCAGCAACTTCCTATGCCGAGGTCCGTCCCCATTTCGGTTGCTTCAGTTCGAATAATTCACAGGTTCGGTAGACCTTTCGTGGTTCCTCTAATAGTCCACGTATCTGCTCCATGAGCAGTAATTGTCAAGGCGAAAAAATAATCAGATGTGACGAAAAGACACCATCGCACAAAATAATGATTCGCAACATAATAATGCCGTAATCCAGCACCCTGCTACGTCATTAAGCTAAGTACCATCACGTTCGTATTAATGCCTCATCGATGGCTTAACCGCATTAAAAACGTTTTTAAATTCGTTCCAGTTTCTTACCAACCTTTATTGTTATTGTCCATTCTAAAGTCCCATGGATCGATGCATTTTAGTTTTTATGTCGTAGGCAATGAGATATTTGATGAGACAATCATTACATGTGTGAAGTAATCCTGGATTCGAACCCGCTCCTTTGTCGGCATGTATGTGGATAGACCGCAGCGACCACAGAAATATCGAGCACCGCAGAAATATTCAGTCATGTCTGTTTCTGTTATTAAACTGTTTTTGGTTTCCTTCGTATCATTACAATATAGGAACGTGGTTTTATGTAAGTGGTATAGGTATAGGTTTAATTATAATATGTTATGCTGGGTTCACATGCACGCCGTGCAGCCCGGCAAGCTTAGAAAATTCGATGTACATCGACTCGTCTGTAAAGTGATTGTTACTATTTAACTTCATAAAAGCCTCAATGTACAGCGAATTGTCTAAGCTTGCCGGGCTGTGTGCGTGTGAAGTGAGGTAAGTTTATAATATGTTTTGCTTAGCTGAATAGTAAAATAACATAAATGTTACAGAATTGTAACCCTTCCAAAGGAACATTGGATAGATTGTAGACAGAAACATTTGTGAAAATTCTACCTATGCATCGTAGTCGTATAAAAAAAAAACGGTCAAGCGGGAGTCGGGCTACTCGCGCACCGTGTTCCGTACCACCCCACCACACAACATATTAACTTAGAAAAAAGTTTTGTTTTGTCCGGGACCTTTCGTGCGAGACCGACTCACACTTGGCCGGTTTTTATAATTTGTTGTTGCTGTAGAGTTTGCTCTATAATCACACCAAGTTTCACGATTGTATGTACGTATTACCTTTTTTACGGTAGAGCGAGAAGAAAAAACGTTGATAAAAACTAGTTTCTTGTATGAGGACCTTCCTTAATTTTTAACTTTTTGTAATTTTTATTATTTTTTAACAAATCCGCCGTAAACGTAATAACGCATATTGTGATGTGAAAATTTCAATTTTCTTTTACTATTACTGTCCAAAAGTTACAGCCCTAAGTAGGTAGGACGGACGGAAGGACGGAAGGACAACGTAGGTTTAGTATTAGTAACAAGGTCCCGTGTTCACCCTTTGGGTACGTAACCTTAAAAAAGTAGTTTGTAGAATCGCACTATAAGGGTAAAGGCACACCCCGACGACTGAAGTACAAAAGAGACAAGGCAACTCGGACTGATTTTCAGCATTACGTATTTATTAGCCTGTTTCCTCCTCCAAAACTAAACCGATTTTAATAATTCTTCCAAGAATAATATGAGAAAGACTTTGGCAGTCGGTATGTTTTTTTGCCTATATTCGTCAAATTTGTTTGTTGGATTGGATAAAGGATTGGATGTCTGAAAACGGGCGCTAAAATTATTTATTTTCGAAGGTATAGTCCCTTCTTACAGTACCCCATTAATTTCTGCAAAAAAGCAAAACATAGAGCCATAGCAGAGGTAACATAGATTGTATGGTAAAAATAGTTGCTGTAGAGTCATTATCCAGGGAGGAAACAGGGGAATACGTTTGTATATACAAAATTGTACTAGTCTATCCTCTTAAAACTGGAATGACCTACTGGAAGACAGATTAGAAGTTAACATTAGGGCACATTCCACTCTTATACAAACATAAGCAATAAAATGTATTAGACACATTAATTACTTTCTGTAATAAAATAGAAAGTGTTAATTAATGCACACTTGCCTTTAGCAATTAATTAAAATTAATTTTTACAATTAGTTTTTCCATATCAAATATTTTAATTGCTAAGTAGCGGAAGGAAAGCAGCATTGATTAGTTATGCTATGTTTGATTAAACAGTTTTGTGTCAACATTATGTCGGATGTTGTTCATTTATTTGAGATAAAAGTGTTTTTATTACAAGAAATTAATGTTAGAGACATGACTGTGTGAAACTTGGCACACGTTAAAACAGACTAATAAGAAAGTAGAATGATTTGTGTGATGATGTCTAATGAATGCAAATGATTAATTAACGTATTTAACGATCGTTGCTTTGAAATGCCTTAATACCTGCCTATTCTACTCCGATAGGAAATTCTTATATTAATTTACACTCGTCCATCCTCTTAAAAATCTTTTATGGGACAATGGCGTGAGCTTATGTATGTATGTATGTAATTTACATTCAACACATAATTTTTTTTTGTAAATACATATTACATGACTGTAAGTGTAATCTGTAAAATATTTTAATAATTAACATGGAAACGTAACATGTACTTTAAGTTATAGGATAACAATACCATAAAAATAATAGATTTTCCGTAGGTGCTGTGTACCTAGTTGTTTTACTTCTAGGACATTTTTTTTTTCGCTATTTTATAAGTACATATTTTTTTCTAGTGCACTCTAGTCTCTGCCTACCTCACTGGGAAAGAAACTTGTAGTTAAATCAAATTAAAGATTGAAAAATTTGTCTCGGGCGGGACTTGAACCCACGCTCTTCCAAAGCGGGGAAACGTGCTAACCAATGCACAACAAATAGCACAACATGGCTTTAACATGTTTATAATCAATAACTTGTAGTTATATCAAAATAGTATGTAGAAATATTTACTAGATTTCATCAGCATTCCATACCTCTGCGTGTTTGAAGAATAGATAATACTTAGAGAGAGCGGTCTTGATTGACGGCATGGTAATTTATTAGGTTTTCAATACTGCGATCATAAGGTAAAGTTAAATTAATAGAAATAGAAAACGATAATATAATTTTAACGAGCCAATACAGTTACTTCCAGCAGCTTCACTACAGGAAGCTTTCTGACCACCCCGAAAAGGCAATTATACTAGTAAGTTTATGTAATGAAGTATAAACTTTCATTTCAGACACAAATTTAATGATAAATTTCTACATTTTATGTCAAACTAGTAGGAACACCACTTAACTCTACATTTGGCCATATATCTACACACGTATTGTTCCAGTCTACTAACGAAGTAGCATAAGTCAAGCGATTCTCACACTTGTGATATAGGCTAAAGAGTGGTATCCGGGGACTTGGCAAAAGTGTAGACACATCCAGACTGCCTGACACCTCCTAACGTGTTGAAATACGACGTATTGTAAGTTACTTGACAATTGACAATAAAGTTTACTATTTCAGGAAACTGTTCATTTCTTTCGTTTTGTACTACCGTATTGTGATGTTGTTCTAATATAAATAAATATAGTTAAGTCATTCAAATGGTGTAACCAAAATAGAATGGATAACGTCATTACCATCAGAATCATCAGCCTATCATCGTCCACTGCTGAAGATAGGCCTCTCCCAAGGCGCGCCACAAATATAGGCCTCCTCGGCGGCGGCTTTCCTGATCCAGTCGCTCCCCGCTACCTTTTTACTGCCTGGCCACGGGACAGGGCGAACTGCGGCGCGAATTGCGATTTTAGAATACACTGCCTACATGCGCTGCGTGCTTGCGAAATAGTAGGGACACAATGCTCAGTGTATTCTAAAATCGCAATTCGCACCGCCGTTAGCCCTGTCCCGTGGCCAGGCGGTTAGGTCGCCTGTCTAGCGGCCACAGAGCGTCCCACCACGTGGTCTCTAGAACTCTGACTACCCATCTGTTGTCAGTTTTTCGGCAGATATGACCAGCCCATTTCCCCATGAGCTTGCTAATTTTATGGATAACGTACTTGGGTATAAATGTTCAGAGGAAGCCGCTTTTGGCGATATGGATCTTCATTAAGAAAGAAGAATGAAAGAAGATGGAAGAATTACGTGAATTTTAGGCTACAGACAGCATTCTTCTTGACTAACTGACAGACAACGTACAGCAGCCTGAACCGCTGAAGAATTAAATTTGGAATTATATTCTACTGAACATGTAGAGGTGCACTAAGAAAGGATTTTTCAAAAATAAGCCCCTATAACAAGTTGTTGAAGTTTTTCGATATATCCACGGAGTCAAAGTCGCGTGCAAATCCTAGTAACTTTATATAACAAGTACCTAACTGCAACTGTTGCCAGCTTCGTATCAAAAACATACCCAGTGAAAGTAAAGAGCAATGCATCTAACCTCAGCATCATCTCTATCGCATGTGCAACTTGTTATTACTGCGCATCACGTCGGCGCGGCGTCTCGCCACAGAATAGAGACATACAGTAAAGCAACTTCATGAAAAGGCTAGAAGCCGCACGCACACATGCGCCACGTACACGACCCGCTAATAGAGACTGTGAATTGACATGAACTTTTAACTATGAAAATAGGATTTTAGAGTAAGTGAAAAAAACGTTTTCTTAATATACTTAATATTTATAATTTTTTAAAATTTATATTTGCATTATTTTTCTTACTTACAGAAGACATTAAAAGAATTATACGACGAGTTATGCAACAATATCAAAAACGTCCATATGTAGATTGTGTTCGTCATCGTAAGGTATTTCGGGATGAATAAAAAAAAAAAAAACAGTATTGAAGTACCTCAGCGGGCCGAGTACGTTGCGCTCGTCTGTGCGAGTGCGTTGATTCGAGCGCTTGCATAAAGTTGCGCTACTGTATTTCTCTTTTCTGTGACGTCGGCGCGGCGTCTCGGCGCGGGCGCAAGTGCGCTATTATGCGAGCGCACGACTCTGCTGCGTGTGCGAAATTTTATCATCAACGTAATTTGAGGCATCCTGTGGTACTGAAGAGTTGTTTATGCGCGTCAGTAATTCATAGGTGTATTTTAATGGAATCTAATTTATTCGTCTTTTTATAGCTCTGCCATTTTTTATTGTTTTGTGTTGATTTTTATTTTGTTCCTAAGAAAATTTAGTTTTCTTTATACGATTAACTTTGAACATTGGCAACAATATCTTATATTTTAAAACATTTCATTTCTTTAAAAATAATTCAATTATGTGAAAAAATTGCCATATTGTTATTTTTTATTTGCCTAAATAATTTGGCACGTATTTTACAAAGTTTAATACTAAGGTAAAAAAAAATCCTACGCGTTTCAATTACTAGCGTTGGCATATATTACTAGTGGTAGGTAGATACCACGAACCGCCACACGCTACGACTCTGACACACTTCTTTTGCCTCATTCATTGATTAGATCATGGTATGTTTTCCTCGGACGGTTCCTCCCAACGCTTCCTTGCTTGAAAATTTTTATTCGTACCATTTCAGTAGGTACACATAATAACAAATAATAATTACAATGCATATTATAATCGTGCTACAATAAACTCGCGCGGTCTGCATGATAATCCCCTCATGATCTTAACTATACGTAATTACCTAGCGGCAGGCAAGAATGCAGCGCAGGCGCAGGCGCCTCCCCACATCACGGATTCGTTACATGAACGTTTAGGGCAGGCATTCAGGAGCTTCTGGGGGATGTTATTTCATAATATTGAGGCCTAGTACATTTTTATCTTCTTCGTCAATCAAAAGGATATTCCTACCAGTCAATAATTCGTGGCATGCTCAGTCAAAAGGATGTAGATTGTACCATAGACAAATTACATGGGTTTGTACCTACTGTCAAAAATCCGCGGGATGCTCGTCAAAATGAAAAGGATGGTCTTCAATTGCTTGCTTAGAAAATAGAAAGAGCAGATCAGGAGTGCGATTTTTGAATCTCATTCGCTGAGCTCAGCAGTTGAAATTATCAAAATAACTATGGAGATATGCATCTTTCTACTGCTGATTTGACTTTCAATAATCATACTTCAGGAGTGCGATTTTTGAAAGTCGAATCAGCAGTAGAAAGATGCTTATTTCCATAGTAATTTAGACATTTTCAACTGCTGAGCTCACCCAATGAGATTCAAAAATCGCATCCCAGAGTAGGTATAATGTAATACTCGCTTAAAATCGGCAACATGCTTCGTTCAACACTCATTATGCAACGGATACTTTCTGCGTCCACAGTATTTTTCTCGTTGGTATTAAACTATACAAAATCTTATCTTCCTTGATCCGTGCCTGTCTTTGTTGCAGACAGCGACTGCCTAACCGCATTTATTATTGCACTGTGTCATTTGTTGTTAATAAAGTTAAAAACCGAGAGGAATCGAATAATTTACTGTAATTTATTCTGTTGTCGACTTGTCGTTGCGATGAGAGACTAGGTGTGACTAGGCCTACCATGACTTGATACTATAGTATAGGTACTACTACTGTAGTCACGGCATGGCATAAAGCAACATTTTTCGCTTACGCTTACAGATACGTACTCTTTCTTATGCTGTGGCCAAAATCAGTTCTCAAAGTAGGCGCTGCTGTACGAAATGCAATGCACTGATGGGAGTAAATCTACTCTGTAGTTTACTACCAGTGCAAACTCATGGTAAAGTCTCTCTACAGTTCCTGATCGAAGCCTCGTTTTGAAAGAAACATGAGTTAACTTAACTATTGTCAGTCGTATAGTGAGCTATATCTTAAAAACGGATAAAATAACGAATTAGTAATAACTATATTTACCTAATAAAACCCTAAAGTTTCAAGTGGGAACAATTATTAGTAAGTATAAGCAACACAATCTGACCCGGATTCGAAATATCGCGGCCGTTTCGGTCCAAACTTCACTGTTATAGAGTTGGCATTGGAACGAAAACGTTCACGCAATTGCGAAGTTCGAATGTCCGGGTAAACCTCCTTTAATTTTCGGAGAAGAGTTTTTCTTTGATAACTATTAATACGTATACAGATTTTCCTTTCTTTAAGTTAGTATAATGAGTTTGGTTCTACCTATTATTATTAGCAATATCGTTTTATCAATAGTAACAATTTTTCTTTTGAAACTTCATGAATGTATGTTCTTTAAAATGTGTAGAACTCGTGTATGAGTTGCTCATGCTGACTGTACAACCTATGTATCAGGGTCACTTAACAGGGTCCTTCTTAATATGCTAACACTGTTTTAAGGGAACGATCAGACCGTCAAACTGAACAATTTTCTCTATGGGACCAACATCGAAATCACGAAAAAAAAAAACAGCTCTTTCATACAAATCTGAAAACCTACTTGAGCCAAATGTATGGGCCAGCAATTTTATTTTCGCGATTTCAATGTTGGTCTCATAGAAAAAGTTATTCAGTTTTACGGTCTGCGTGCCTTTAAATAAGTGTCAGCATATTAAGGGGCTACCTCCTGGTTTTGGGTAACTTTGTAATCATTTTATTCATTAACTATGGCACTTTTTGAGCTGAAAAATAAACTGAACCATCTACACGATATGAACAGTGATGTGTTTTTTCTAGAAATAGATTTTAATGAATGAAACCGAAGAAAAGGGAATCTAAAGTCACCCCTTTTTTCCAGTTGTAACCATTTTACTCTTACATTTTTAACCGGAAGAAAATGAAAATTTACATTATTGTTCACAACACAATTTAGAATGATCTGGTTTTCTTACTTTTTCTGGCTAAAATGGCTAAATTCTAACCGGAGCCACGCGCTCGTTCGCATCGATTAGTATGGAGAGTCGTGTAAAGGGATGATACGCCTTTATTATACTTTATTATACTAGATGGCATTATTGCTTCGTTTTTGTAAAGAATTGAAAGCTGATTATTTTCTAACGACTTTAAATCAGACAGATCAGACTATGATTACGAAGCTATATATCAAACGAAAGCTATAGCGACATCTGTTTATTAAATCACATTCGCGCCATTGTGATTTCAATCCAATTGCATTGAATTTAAGTCACTTTTATTACAGCCATTATTTAATTTTACAGCAGCAATTTGCATTGTATGAAACAGTATAAGTGCCATGGAGCTATTAAAACTTACGAGTGTGTTAGAGTAAGCATTTTGTTCTGTTTAAGTTTTGCAATCAAGAAAAAGACGTAAGTACCTACATTTATGTACGTTTCCAGTTTTGTATGTCACAGCGGATTTTTATTCGCGATTTCGATATTAGTGCCTTAGAGAACGTTGTTCAATTTGACTGTCTGATCATCGACTTAAAAATTTTCAGTGTATTAAGAAGAACCCTTTATTGGGAGGGACCTATGTTTCGTGGTAATGGTAATGTACAGAACAGAGTACCTAAGTACTAGAAAAGCTTCTACTTTACACATGTTCAAAGTAATCAACGTGTTCATATCAACCTATTTCATCCCAGTGCTGGCCAAAGGCCCCTCACTTGTTCTTCCATTCGTTTCTGTTCAACGTGCATAATAAATGAATAAACTTTTCATTTCGCGAACTTATTTCTTCCAATTTATTCCTACCTCCGTGTCCACGTATAAATGCCATTTGTAATTACTCATAGTACAATAAAGTTTAATATAAACCATGGAGAGGAAATTATGGGAGTCTCATAAAACCGCATCTGTGTGGCAGTCGCCTATTAAAGCCCATTTCTCAGGCTTTTGATGCACTAAGGTACGACTATAGGGTTCCTTAGTCAAAGGGTCCTCAGGACACTACACTCAAAAAAAGATCAGACTTCTAGATTCAAAATTAATTAATTCTCTGTATACACAAACTTATAAAAAGTATATTGTATGTACCTAAATATTTAAGTTTAGGGTAAGTACCTAAGTTCTTTAATTTTACTAGGTATTTTTTGGTGGCGCGTTGCGGAGAGGTATGGACTCTCAATCATGACGTCTGGGTTCGAATCCGCACGGACATCATTTCACGTACCAATGAGTTTTTCTAACTTATGTACGTATTAGCGACTGCTCTCAAACGGTGAAGGTAAACATTCGTGAGGAAACCTGCATATGCAGAAGAAGAAATTCAAGAGCAAACCCATCTGTCTGTAGTACAAAAAACGCTTCAAAAAATTTATATAAGATACTTAAAATTAATGTACCTGTCTATTATAATACCTATAGTTGCTGTTCCTTACAGGTCTCATAATGACCTCATAGCTTTATAAGTTAACACCTTCCAGTATATATGGAATCATTGACGACGTCAATGTATGGAACCAATAAAACATTGAGTAAGTAAGATGATACGAGTCGAACCTATAATACCCTACTACGATAATCGAAGGCGTAATTAATACGAGTAAGTGCCAAATAACATAATAACAATGCGTGGTCCGACTCATGTTTCTTTTTACCTTCGTGTTTCTCAGCCGACTTCAATGAGACAAGCAAATTCATTGTAAGAAATTTGTGATTGGTTTGCCGTTGCCCAATATTTTGGTTATTTTTAATGGTACGGAACACCATTCGCATGCACTTTGCCGGTTTTTATATTCCGTTCCACATAAGAAGTCTAGAATATCAAACGATTTTCGTACTTAAGACGTATAGACAATAAGAGTGGTTTCAAGAACCTTTTTACTGTGAATGAAACAAATAAATGATTTACTATCAAGGATGTCGTTAAAAGAAGAAGATAAAAAGTTAAGATTAAATTAAAATAATGCATTTTATTAATACGTAATTATACGTAGGTATTAAGAAGGCGCCAATTTGCTAAACATAAGTGTACTTAATAATTAAGTACCCAGGTACTAAGTTCATTAATTACCGTAGGACGTAGGAGCTTGCAGATGATATCATAGGACGTAATTTAGGCTGTGAAAGAATAACGATTTCTGGTTGTACATTCTGTTAACTCTTCTGTGGTTGAAAAATTTCGTCGTCAGCGTATTTCAAAAAGAAAGTAACATTTATATAGGAAATTAGGTACTTATACTGAATGTTGGTCAAGCAGCAAATTTCATTATAACATTATTTAGGTTCCATACAAAACTGCTGTACCGGCTCGACTAAAATGTATGGAACAGCAGATTTTTTTCTCGATTTCATAGTTGGTTCCATAGTGAAAGTTGTTCAGTTTGATGGTCTGAAGCAGTTAAGTATTACTAGGGTGTTTTGTTACACCCTATAAGTTGGCTCCGGACCTTCAGACTTAACTGTTTAGGAGTAAGTGCCGCAATTGTTAGTTTACAAGTGTAAAATTTCGATAAAGGATTTTTTGTTTACTTATGTTATAAAGTGACGCTCACTCATCATCATCATCATCATCACTATTTATTCCACCTTAATAAATACAGGGTGAAATTGATATCATTAATAAAAGTAAAAGGATGCTAATCATATCAATTTCACCCTGTATTGTGAGAATATGCCCTCTTAGAACGACTCATTTCCAGCGCATTCAGGACGTCTTTCTAAGACACTTCCATATAAAGTGTAGTTAACAAAGAACAAAGTGTATCTGTTCCGTGTTACACAATACATTCGTAACAACTCCTCTGTCAGAAACTTGATGTCATTGATATAAGTAACAAAATGGCTCAAACCCAGGGTCCTCACAGCGGGAACAATGGTTGTTCAAAATGCACTCGTAGGCAGCCCCGCCTACTCCATCCTTCACATCTACACCTATAACAGCGTTTGAATTACATTAATTTGTATCGGACCTTATGTGTAACTTACACAGTCATTGGTGTGGGTTAAGTGATGAACTTTTTGAGTTTCATCTGATTTTGAATCACGATCCACTACTCGAATATTGCACAAGACGAGATATAGATAAATATGTTCGATTAGAAGCTAGGAAGGATATATATCCTTTCTGTTTTTTCTTTTCTTATTCCTTTGATTATTTCAAGATATAAGGAATCTGTGAAAGACGCGCCTGTAACTTGTATGTACCACGCGTGAGTACAATAAAGTCACACGCTCAATAAGGTCTGTCACATACATACGGAATTGCGATTCGGAATTCCGAATGAACACAGGTTTTTCGTATAGGTTTGAAATTCCGTTCGCAAATCTGGAGGGGGAACCTCTATACGAAAACCTGTTTTCAGCATGTGTGTGGCAGGTCTAAGTTCACACGTCCGATGTGGTTCAACTAAAGCTTTTTACATGCATTACAACTAATGACGTAAGGATCTGCCTAGCATACATGTATATAATTGTATTATACTTGGAGTGAAGTTTAATAGGACCGCTAGTGCTTATTACTTGAGCCACACGTAACGAACGAGCAAGTCACGCGCTCAATAAGTTCACACGTCCGATGCGGCTCAACTGAAGCTCTTTACATACATTACAACTATAGTGACGTAAGAACCTGCCCACCACACATAACATGTATTAGATATTAAGTAAAGTTACTAACAGTCTCGCTAGTGCCTGTAATTTTTACTACGCGTAACGAACGAGCAAGTCACGCACTCAATAAGTTCACACGTCCGATGCGGCTCAACTGAAGCTCTTTACATACATTACAATACAACTAGTGACGGAAGCGACTCGGTTCTCCCCAGCAACCATTCGTCTAGGTGCGTAGCTAAAGTCTAAGTGGAAAGATAGACAATATGCTCACAAACTAATATTATTTGGGGCTTTGGTTTCCTTCGAGTAATAGGTAGGTAGACTAAATTTTTTAAACGATAATAAAGCAGAAGATAAATATTTGTCCCATGTATTTTTCAATGAAAATATGACTAGAATATAAAACTGTAAATATTGTGCCTATTTTTTTTAAAGAATACTTAATTGAAAGTTAGGTAGTCATATGAAATAAATAAAAAAATATTCAAACTTTTTTTGATCAATCTCTAAAATAAATAAAACACTTTATGATTTCAACCTCATTCTCAAACCTTAAACTCATAAACATTTTTTAATATCTTATTTTCTCAAAGTATTTTGTACCGTTACTCCAGCGAATATCAATGTCGTTCGTAGGGGGGTCTTAGATCATTCGGAATCAATTAATAGAAATTAATTTATGCAAATTAATTGGAATCGCACCAACCTCAGAAAAGTCCCGCTGCGACATTGTTGGTCAGCTACATTCTCCGTGGTGGCATCTGGAAACAATATACATTAAATTAATTTTTGTGGTTTTATTACAGTTCTTTTTTATCTAAATGAAGGCCACCCGCCAATATAATATGACACGAGAACAGGAGTGCGATTTTTGAATCTCATTCGGTGAGCTCAGCAGTTGAAAATGTCCAAATTACTACGGAGATACGCATCTTTCTACTGCTGATTTGACTCTCAAAAATCATACTCCAGAAGTGCGATTTTTGAGAGTCAAATCAGCAGTAGAAATATGCACATCTCCGTAGTAATTTTGACATTTTCAACTGCTGAGCTCACCGAATGAGATTCAAAAATCGCACTCCTGTTCTTATAAATTTTTAAAACATGTAATAGTGTAATTTCCTTTTCATCCCTCCGGACGTAAAGCGTCAATTATCGTCCCGCTGCGCTAAACGAAGTTGTCGCTTTCACCTCCGTCGAGAAGAAAAATAGTATACTAACCTCGGACAGTAAATCAGCCTCGGCTTGGCCTCGGTCAAAAATTACATGAGATCTGAGACCTTTCTTACTTTCCTGTCCTCGGTGTGTTAATTTTATAATAGTCTACTATTACAGATCACTCCTAACTGTAATCTGCTTATGCATATTATAAAATTAAAAGTCTGCAGGATATGGTTTTTAAGTGAAATGTCGTTGAATGTGTCGTGTAATATTCTAATTTATTAACAAAAGATAGAGTTTATATTCGTTTGTACCATAAGACAGGATATCAGTTGTCGGATGACCTGTGAGATTTGATTGCATTTGCCACTGGTCTCGGCTTCCGACACCGTGACACCGGTCGTCTAACTTAGCTAAAAACTAAAAGGTACAGAATACAAGTTTTAAGAGGATAGACGAGTACGGTTTTTTCCATACAAACGTATTCCCCTGTTTTCTCCCTGGATAATGACACCAGACCAAAAAAAATTAATCATACAATCTATGTTGCCTCTGCTATGTCCCTATGTTTTGCTTTTTTGCATTAATTAATTACTGTATGAACTAGGGACCTTCGAAAATGACCAATTTTACCGCCCGTTTTCAGACATCTAGCAAACAAATTTGACGAATATAAACAAAAAAAAACAAAACGTACAGATATGGCCAAAGTCTTTCTTATATTATTCTTGAAAGAATTATTAAAATCGGCTTAGTTTTGGAGGTGAAAACAGGGGAATACGAAATGCTGTTTTCGTCAATTTTATGTAGATAAAATCGGTTCGAGCTGCAGTTGTCTCTTTCGCACTCTAGTCGGTGGGGTGTATGGGTGTGGCGGATCGGACAAATATGTAAACAGTCGGAAAAGTGACATATTCTCCAAATGAGCATTTCAGACCGTCTATTTTTGTTGGTTCCCCGTACGAGTACACAACACATCATCGCAATCGGGAAAAAAGAAATTGTTGTCCCATAGAAAACGTCAATGGCCATTCGACCCAAATGTATGGAACAACTGATTTATTCTCTTTAGTAAAAGTTGTTTAGTTTGATGGTCTGAAGCATGCCGCTAGCTAGACAGTTACCTATATTCATTCCAAACAAGGACGAAAAGTTTTTCCGATTCCTATATAGCTTTTCTGGCCTATAATGGGGTGATTGGGGATCTACCTCCTAGCGGTCCACCCCGGGCAACGGCATCACAAGCTACCAAGTTTGTGGTGGCAGCTGAACGATCCCCCACATCGGTGTGGTAGGCTCCGCAAGGAGCCGCCTGGCTCGCGACCACCCTCCTGCCGGAGTCTGGCGCCAAGCAGCTTGCTGCGTTCCGTCAGTGTGCAGGAGTGCCAGTGCACTTCTGGGTAAGCTCGCTACATCTTCGACCCCGTCTTTGTCCTGAGGACTAGATAGAGGTCAAGAGCAAACCCATTAATAATAAAAAAAAAGAAAAAAAAATCTTTCTGGCCAATTCTGATTAGCAGATATAATTTATTTATCAGAAAGATAAACTATCCGACATGTTTTTGGACGTTACTAAAGCTGTTCTAAGAAAAAGTGAGAGAATTGTTTTAAATCTCTTTTAAAAAAAAGCCTTATTTCGTTGCTATTTGGTGTGGATATAATAAATAATAAATAAATATCTTGGACAGTGTCACACAAATTATCTAGTCACATTTAAAGTTCCAGAATCTAGCCTGGACTTGTATTATGATACCTAGACAACGATATAGAATACATATATAGATACAAACATCCATAACTCGGGTACAAATATTCATATTCGTCATACAAATATTTGTCCCTTACGGGATTCGAACCCGCGACCCCCGGCACAGCAGGTAGGTTCACTACAGACTGTGCTGTCGGGCCGTCATGCTATCCGTGATGCATGGCCGTCAGGATATGGAGTATAGTAACCTGGCAGTAAATGAAATCATGAATATATTTAGGTATTACTAGCTGTTGCCCGCGACTCCGTCTGCATGGACTTTAAAAATCGGTCAAGTGCGAGTCGGGCTACTCGCGCATCGAGGGTTCCGTACCACACCACCGCAGAATACAACATATTAACTTGGAAAAACACTTTTTTTCTTAGGGACCTTAAGCGTGAGACCGACTAGCACTTAGCCGGTTTTTATTATTTGTTGCTATACTGTAGAGTTTGCTCTATAATCACACCAAGTTTGACGCTTGTATGTATTACCGTTTTTACTATAGAGCGAGAAGAAAAAACGTTGATAAAAATTAGTTTCTTGTTGAGAACTCCTCTTAATTTTTTACTATTTGATATTTTTATTATTTGTCAACAAATCCGCCGTAATAACGCATATTCTGTGAAAATTTCAACTATCTAGCTATTACGGTTCAAAAGTGACAGCCCTAAATAGGTAGGACGGAGGGACGACGGACGGACGGATGGACAACGTAGGCTTAGTAATATAGGGTTTCTGTGGTGTGAATCAAGAACATATTCTATCAGTGTGCCTTTCATCCAAATCCGTTCAGTTATTTATCGTGACTGAACCACAAAAATACAAACTTTCACATTTATAATAATAGTAAGTAAGAAAGATAAGATAAGAAACAAGGCAAGATAAGATAAGATTGGTTTCATGTAAGTTGAATTAATTTAATTCAAAAATATGAAGTAGGACTTTATACGAAACAAGCATTTACCCAAGTTTTAATAGTTTTTGCTATCGCCGCTGTAGGTACGCGATAAACTCCACAGTACAGGCTAGAGCTATAATATTATTTATGTATTTTCCTTCTCGTCATAAAAAGGATCAGTTGTATGTTATAAATCAGTAACTTTTGAATAAAGGATTCCTTGAAAGAAAATCAATTTTCTGTTCGTGGACTTGAGGAACTTCGTAGGAAATGAATGTTAGAAAATTATAGCTATTTATTTTTTTGCTCCGATTGGTTTGCTCCCATAGTAAAAGTTGTTCAGTTTGATGGGTAGACTCTTAGTAGATGCTAATGATATCAATTTCACCCTGTATACCTTATCACTAAACGAGACAGTTTATAATTGCGGAACACTAACTTCAACAAAATAGTCTCGTTTGGGGCTCACATGAGACTATTTTTACCAATCGAGAATGGAATATAAAGTAAAGAAATAAAGGCCATAGTCCATTAGTTATTTTAATAGTCACTTATAACATTTTTAGTTTAAAAAACTATTGCCCTTATTTTCGTGTACCTAAGTATAAAAGTGAAGCTCGTGCTTTCTACAGGGGTGTAAGGAATAGTATCATTAACCTTTAAACCATATACTCTACCCATCAAACTGAACAAGTTATACTATGGGAGCAAACACGTTAGAACAAAAAAAGCCTGCTCGACTCAAACGTATGGAACAGCAGATTTTTTTTTCAGGAGTGTGATTTTTGAATGTCATACGTCGAACTCAGCAGTAGCGAATGTCCAAATTACTATGAAGATATGCATCTTTCTACTGCTGATTTGACTTTCAAAAGTAAGACTTCAGGAGTGAGATTTTTGAATGTCAAATCAGCATTAGAAAGATGCGTATCTCCATAGTTATTTTGACATTTTAAACAGCTGAGCTCACCGAATGAGATTCAAAAATCGCATCCCTGATCAGTTTGCTCTCATAGTAAAAATTGTTTCGTTTGACTGGTAGAGTATGTGGTTAAAAGGTTTATGATACTTTTCCTTACACTCTGTATTAGTTGCGTCATTTCCACAAAACACCAAATTAATGTTTAAAAAATTATATCAATGGTTATTAATGAATAGCTTTTACAGTGTTGGAGAGTTTTTAAATTTTAAGTGTAAGTAAATAAAAATTATGTAAAATGTTAAGTGTTAAATATCGTAGGTAGTTTCTACAGCTGAACAGAAGAAACTTATTTCATATTGTATACCATCTTTTGTAATATTTACCTGTTTCAAAGCAAATAAATTATATTCTATATTCTATTCTATAAAAATAACTTTAACGACGAGCGACTAGAAATGTTAGAAACGATAAAACCATCCTCTCCGAACCTGTCCTCTATAATTCGTAAAAAGGAAATTCTTTGGCCATAATTTTGGGCTTCGACTGAGACCAATTGAAGTTTGTACAAAAACATTAGACAGGTGGGTTCGTGGTCACGCCCGTAATTCGTCTTACATTTTTTTGAGCTCCGGAATTTGTTTCAGTTTTTTTTACAACCTTCGTAACAATGACTGTGCGGTGTGTTCAAAAAACTTACGTAGGTACCTACCTACTTACATATAGATAGTGTAGTCAATCTTAGCACTAGCAATAATAATTTTCATAATTCAACCTATGCAAGGTATTGGGTATTGCTTTATCCACAAATGCGTATAAGTTGAACAATCTTTCTCCATGGGACCAATATCGATTCGCAATAAAAAATTGCTGCTGTTCCATACAAAGCTGCTAACCTTCACCTACTGGACCCTTTATGGGCAGCTGATTGTTTATTCGTGATTTCGATGTTGGTCCCATAGAGAAAGTTTTCCAGTTTGATGGCCAGGAGTGCGATTTTTGAATCTCATTCGCTGAGCTCAGCAGTTGAAAATGTCAAAATTACTATGGAGATTATTGGAGATACGCATCTTTCTACTGCTGATTATGACTTTAAAAAATCGCACTACTGGTGTATGATTTTTGAAAGTCAAATCAGCAGTAGAAAGATGCGTATCTCCGTCGTAATTTTGACATTTTCAACTGCTGAGCTCACCAAATGAGATTCAAAAATCGCACAAAACCGTCAGCACAATATTAAGTTGGACCCTGGTTACGTAGTCGTACGAAATAGGTACCTATGCCAAGTTCGTTTCAAGAGTGCCAAGATTTAGTGGTCAAACTAAAATGTCAGTACAAAAAATGATAACTCCTTTTGCCTTGAGGCTATTGTTTAAACAGTAGCCAGGGTACCCAGGTGGCTAAAAAATTCAAATTCTAAGTTTTGTATCGTCAAGGTACCATTACGGGCACGTAAAGTGGCGTGAGCAGATGCAATCAAATGTAATTTTGGACGTAAGACCATTGTACGAGTAAGAAGTGTTCAATTTTGAGTTTCTTTTAGAGAATATTACAATGTATTTCTCTGTTATGTGCAGTTGTAGGTAGGTATAGTATGATTTTATTTTGTCTAGTGATTTTCTTTAGACAAATGTCGTGTAATAGAGTTTCGTTTTAACTGAATTCTTTTCAAATCAATATATTATCGAATCAACGTGGTGGCATGCCAGGTTTGATTTACGAATATGTAGAGATAAAAGTACCAAGTAGTTTTTAGAGACTTGCAGATTGTCCAGTATGCTCGGGAAGGCTCTCTCCCATTGCATATAAATTTATAGAAAACGGATTTGCGGTCATTTAGAAAACAAAACATAACTATTATCGCGATGTACTTCCCAAAGTGTCGAACAATACGACCAAATGATATAAGATATCTTTTAGGTAGTGTTGTATAGTATTAAAAGACTGTCTCCACTTGGCACATTATTTCATCATGAGCCTTGCTAAAACATGCATGTTTCTAGCCACTCCGAAAAGTAGTTTGTCTAACAAAAATTGTAAGAAAAAAATAAAACTGGCCAAGTGCGTGTCGGGCCACGCGCAGGGTAGGGTTCCGTAGTTGCCCGTCACAATATACGAACTTAGAAGGGGGCTTTTTGTTTTATACTACGGTTTGACGGCTAATAAAGTCTAAAAAGTACTTTTTTAAGTTGGTCGACTATTACTCGTTAACTTGTAAAGCTAACTTAGCGGTGATAGTTTTCCTTTTAATTTCATTATATACACTACTGCCATGAATTTTTTCACATATCTAGAAACAACCGTTTAGCTGGCAGAGAGGGGGGACACTCGACTCTAACAAAAATTAGCACCTTAAAGCTTAATATTTCGCTAACGGATCCCTAAATCGAAAAATGGTTTTCCCACACCCACCGTATTTTTAAAAGACCTATCCAACGATACCCCACACCATGGGATAGAGGAGAAAAAAAAATTGCGTCCCCACTTCACGGGTAGGGGAGGTACCCTAAAAAAATATATTTTTAAAAATTTTATTTTACCACTTTCTCGGCGTGATTAATATGTGTACCCATGCCAAATTACAGCTTTCTAGTACTAAGCGTCTCTGAGCTAAGCCGCGGACAGACGGACGGACGGACGGACGGACGGACGGACATGGAGAAACTATAAGGGTTCCTTGTTGACTTCGGAACCCTAAAAAAACCAGGTCGAAAGGCATAGTTACTTTACACCCGTATTCTTAGTTGCTTCCTTGAGATTTCCTCCGTCAAGACGAGGACATCATCATCCATTATCATCATCTCAGCCGACAAACGTCTAATTCTGGACATAGTCTTTCCTCAAGGATTGAACTGGTCTCATCCAACGGGTTGCCGCCGCCTTTACCAGGTCGTCGATCCACCTTACACCGGGGCCTACCCTCGCTGCACTTCTCGGTACGCGGTCGCTACTCGATAACTCTTTGGCCCCATCGACCATCTATTCTGCGAGCAATGTGCTCAGCTCATACGGGCTATGTAGGCTTCCCTCAATCATCTACCCTAGTTCTTCGACGGATCTCCTCATTTCTGACTAGATTCCGCAGAGAAACTCCGAGCTTTTTTGCTAGGCTTTTAGTAAGCGACGACGGACGTCTCAGTTCCGTCTGTAATCACTCGTAGTACTGTTCAAAGACTTTCGTCTTGAAACACTGCGGTATTTTGGACGAGAAGATATTGTGAACCTTCCAAACGCTCGAAGTCGAGAACAATTTTTGAAACACCGCCTACCTTTCTTCGTTCACCGCTTCCTCTACCCTAAGGTTGTCTGGAAGAAATCGCTTCTCAGCGATAAGACCGCCTTATTTTTGTGCCTACTGTTTTTTCTTTCTGTATTTTACTGTTTGTATTTTGGTGTAAAATAAAGTATATTTGATTTGATTTGATTTGAATTTTTGTAGTTTACAAATTAAGTCCTCGTATCGTCGGAGGAAATCTCGAGGAAGCATCTAAGAATACTGGTGTAAAATCACAAAGTTAATTTCCTACATCGCCCTGTAGACGTGATAGCAGTTATCAAAAGTTCTCAGTCGCGTGCGCAGCGTGAAGCCCCGGGGCACACGCGCCTGCGCCGGCTTTCTGATGGACCCAATACAAGCCCTTATAAATACAAATAAAAATAAAAACGGTTGCTACCACGCTTACCGATGGCACTTAGCATAATGTTATAAATAATGAATTCACCTCTTGTCTTGATTTTGAATGGAATTATGAGGTGGGCTTTGCTGGAAAATATTGGTGTATAAAGTATGAAGGGGTATTGATAGTGAATAAGTTTATACTTACATCGATATTTTATATACATTAATAAACTCACGGCTGTGTTCTTTTTTGGAGTGACCAGAAACATTGCTAGCTTTTATCAACGAAAGTACTTAGTATGGCACGGTTTTGTATAATTTTGTAAGAAAATGTGTTTAAAATAAAATATTATGAAAAGCTTATTAAAGCTAAAAAAAGTTATTAATAGAAATTAAACGTAAGATTATGTTGTTTACTTTGACTGTTGAATGCACAAGATTTTTTTCTTTTTAGATAATAATTGATTAATTCCATATCGCCTTAATCTAGGCCACAATATTTCAAGAAATAAATCTTGAGCGCAATACTTGATTCATTAATTTACGTAATGATCAATTAGGGCATCTAATGGAACATACTTACATAGGTATTGTTCAATCTATAATCCTATGTTTAACTAAATGAACTAACTCTTACTCACTTCGTCGTGGTAGAGAACAGTATGGTATCCTTCATCAGCTTTCAACCTATTTTCATATAAAATTTCATGAAATTCGGTTGAGCAGTTTATCCGTGAAAACGAATAGTAGTAGGTACGTATATGATCTTGTAGGTAGTGAAGTTAACTTTTATTTGTACACAGACAAATTTATGAATAGTTACAACAGGTACAAACAAATTTTAATTAGCTTTTACGATTCATTCCATTAATGGGTATTTACTCATTAAAAAAAAAATTGATTATACATTCAACAGTGAAAACAAAAACTCGCGCGTTGATGTCCTTTCCTCTACAAACTGGATTTGCGCTTACGCATGTTTGCTACAACTTCAAATCGATCACTTCTCAACTAGCTAAGCGCTGTTACATTATAAACATTTAACTTTTACCAATCATCAGTGAAATAAGCACGTTAACCTAAGGATATCGCTATTAAATATAGAGACGGGAGAGGCATTTATCTTGGTAGAGTTAAACGCATCAAAAACAACTTTCTAGACCAGCTCTAGCATGCTCTACCTTAGAAATCACTGCCAATGAACTTATCAAGTACATAAAACGCGATGAAAATCTTATATGTTTGGTCTAAACGTTGTCTTGAAAAGCTTTCTTATTGAAATGATGGAAATGAATGCTTCAAACATTTTACTGTACCTATATGAGGCTGCATTTCTCTTAGTAACACACAAATATAACAGGTATGTATAGGTTATCAAACTCGCACTGTTATGAGTTTATACGTTTTAAATTACATATAAGAATTTTAGACAACTCACCATCTCAGCCTTTGATTTAGACCAATTATAAACCCATTTCTTGGCTACACACGGCTATAACACAGACGGACAAACAAAAAATATATATCGTAAAACCACTATACGTTTACACTAGTTATAACTCAACATCACAAATTTTTATTTTAAACAGTTACAATATCACTTCGGTACATCACTATTTATCGGTTTATTCACGAAATAGTAAATGTTTTATGTTTATACGGCTTTAAATTTCAAATTTAGAATGCTCCGGCGTTGGCTTGGCTCGCTGTATGCGCGTACGCAGCCCAGCACAGACTGACTGCCGGTTCTTGGTGCTGCCAACGTTTTTCTCGTTTGAATACCATGAAAAATAATATTATGTATTTCATAATCTGTTTTATTAGTTAAATGTGCACACTATGCCTGCCTCACTTTTTATGCTCTCTCTCTGTCACGGGTTTGCTGGAAGAAATCTCTTTAGAGATAAGCTCGCCCTTTGTAATTGTCTATTATGCTGTTTTTCTATGTATATTTCCGTGTGTACAATAAAGCGTTAAATAAATAAATAAATAAATAAAGCCTTCATATTATAACATGGTAGGTTTCTGAGGTTATTTTATAAGCTTAGTTAAAGTTAACCCTTAATATATACCTAAATTTAATATACACTTAGGGTAGTTAGGAACTTAGTTGCAAATACAAATAATCTTTTAAAATGTTGTTTTAAATGGCGATATAGTGGCTGGCTACGGCTTAGCTTAGCCTTAAATACCTACGTATATTGCGATAACGTATGGCTACTAATTTGTACTACAGTTCCACGGGAAGAAAATGGGGCGGTCCATTTATTCTGAGTTGAAAATTACAAGGTTGAACCACTAACAGTAAACCATTTAAGATTTCAAATCTAAGAATAGGTAAGTCTTGTTTTTTAGTTCTACAAGACAAATAGTAAAAACAATGTTGAAATGAAGACATATTGTTGCTGATTTATAATCTATAAGCATTCTATAAGTAGGTAGCTATTTAGTGTGAAGTACTCCGTTCGTCACATTTTTACGAAAATAGTACGCACGTTGATGTCTTTTCCTTTACAAATACACTCGTGCGTAGCGCTACGATAAATATCAGTTATTTGCATTGCTTTGGTCTCTTTCGGAGTATAGTGCGCCGATATTTGTTAATGTATTGTCATATATCAATAAATAAATAATAATAAAAAGTTTGTGGGCGAAAGGCTAGCCACCTATCACACACAACTAGGCACGCTCGCTTCGCTCTCTTGGCTCGAGTGCTGTGGTCAAAAGAAACCTAACATGCTCGTCGCTTCGCTCCTCTCTAACCTAACCGACTCAGTTGGATCTGTGGTTCAACAATTTGTTTTATTTTAAAAGGGAGGTGTCAGGGGAGGAATACCAGTATGAATCGGGTAGTTACACTACATAATAAGCCCCAGATCTTTTCTCTGATCGTATTGATTTCTCGTTCCATCAGATTTGCGTGAGAAGGAGAGAGTAGGTACATTGTGTTCACTTTATTAAACGTGCACGTGTTGTAGTATCGTATTACCTGGCAATTATCCTACAACTGTACATGTTTTGTTAAACACAACCAAACTTTAGTGACTACCGAACTGTTTTTTGTAAAACATAATCAAACATTTGGTTAAAACAGCTAAACAATTGGCTATTTATAACCAAATGTTTGATAATGTTTTAAAAACAGTTCGGTAGTCACTAAAGTTCAGTTACATTTAACAAACATTTAGTTAAAGATTTCTTTGTGTGTAATGACAATGAGCATTGTAATATAATTACCTATACCTACTTACAAAATAAATAGCACAATTATCTGACGGGATTAACGTGCATGATGATGAAGAGATACTTATAATTTATGAAAGTGAATGAGGCGAGAGATGTTTGAATCGTAAAGATTGGTGTGGCGAGCCGTATTCTCCTGCCTACCCCCGTGGATTAAAGGCGTGAGCATGTATCCTATCCATTTATGTACCTATACACATCATCATCATCATTATCTCAGCCGATGGGCGTCCACTACTAGCTGGACATAGGCCTCCCCTAAGTATCACCACAACGACCACTCGTGCGCAGCCCTCATCCAACGGGTTCCCGCCGGCTTCACTAGGTGGTCGGTCCACCTTGTTTTGGTCTACCACGCTGCGCACGCTTCCGGCATGTGGTGGCCACTCCAGAACTCTTCGGCTCCATCGGCCATCGGTTCTGCGTGCCCTGCCTACTGCCACATTAGTTTAGCAATTCTTTGGGCTATGTCAGCTACTCTGTTTCTACTGTGGATCTCCTATACACCTATACACATGCTCAGCACTTATACCACCCTGTCAAGTAAGTACCTACTCTTGACTTTCAACATTATCTTACCTAAGTATCGGCATTATGAAAAATCACACCAAAAATAAGGCTTTACCTTGAATCCACCTACACCAACAACTTATAAAACACCTGCTAATAACCCAAAAGAATCAAAAGTCTTACCATACTGGTAAAATATCTACCAACCTGGCATCATTTGTGGGACCGCCATTGTTAGCAGAGCGGCGCCACCGATACCGCCGTCTCTGTCATTCGGCAGGAATGTGACCCGCTATCACCTTGAAGGCCGCGAGCTTGGAGGCTTCAATGGAAATAAGCTCAGAGCTTAAGCTCGGTTCACGGTTGGAGGCGCGCGGATTTGCTTGCGGTATGGCGGTAGTCTTCAGATGCGTTGAGTTAGGTTAGGTTGAGCTTTAAGAGGATAGACGGTCTGAAATAGGAGAATATGTCACTTTTCCAACTGTTTACATATTTTTCTGATCCGCCCACCCATACACTCCACCGACTAGAGTGCGAAAGAGACAACTGCAGCTCGAACCGATTTTATCTACATAAAATCGACGAAAACAGCATTTCGTATTCCCCTGTTTTCTTCCCCAAAACTAAACCGATTTTAATAATTCTTTCAAGAATAATATGAGAAAAACTTTGACCATGTCTGTACGTTTTGCTTTTTTTGTTTATATTCGTCAAATTTGATGTCTGAAAACGAGCTGTAAAATGGGTCATTTTCGAAGGTCTTACAGTAATTAATTAATGCAAAAAAGCAAAACATAGGGACATGGCAGAGGTGACATAGATTTTATGGTAAAAAAATATTTGCTCTATTGTTATTATCCAGGGAGAAAACAGGGGAATACGTTTGTATGGAGAAAACTATACTCGTCTATCCTCTTAAAAGCGGAGTTGGCTATTTTATGTCGACCTTTGTTGTTTGTCCCTATATATGCATTTTATTAAGCCCGAATTTTGTCCATATATTTATACAAGGTGAAATTGATATTATAGCATCCTTTTAAACTACCTACCCATCAAGCTGAAAAACTTTTACTATGGGAGCAAACCGATCTGGAGTGCGATTTTTGAATCTCATTCGGTGAGCTCAGCAGTTGAAAATGTCAAAATTACTATGGAGATATGCATCTTCCTACTGCGGATTTGACTCTCAAAAATCTCTCTACTGTAGTATGATTTTTGAAAGTCAAATCAGCAGTAGAAGATGCGTATCTCCATAGTAATTTTGATATTTTCAACTACTGAGCTCACCGAATGAGATTCAAAAATCGCACTCCTGATCATCCTCTTAAAAAACTGTTAGCATCTTAAGTTGGACCCTGTTTGGGCCGTGCCTATCTCGGAATTGTCTGGTGTCCACCCCAGAATATTGGATTACCAAATCCAAAATTATAGGGTGGACTCTTAATTAATTGCACACTAAATAATATGTAACATTAAAATACCGAAATAATTTAATAAATCATAGCCAAGCGAGGAGTCAGCATATTCCGAGAGCGAAAATGCGCGCTGCATACAAACGTACTATTATGGTGATATTTTCAATACTAACCTATTAAAGTCAATGAAATTTTGCAGGAACGATCTAGAAACAAATTTCTATGCTTGTATGGAGTCCGATTTTCGTTAAAATATACTGTTTTAATTCTAGAATTAATTTAAGATTTATATGGAAATCTTTGAGGCACTGTAACTTTAAAACTATACATTTTAACCATCGACCTAGAACATTTTAACGAAAATCTGACTCCATACAAGCATAGAGATTTGTTTCTAACTAGATTGTTTCTGCAAAATTTCATTGACTTTAATTGGTTAGTATTGAAAATATCACCATAGTTTGTATGGAGCGCGCCAACGGTAATATACCCTTAAACTCCACTTGGTTAACTAATGTTATTACTTATTACCCATGAAAGAGTTCAGGAGAGCGATTTTCGAATCTCATTCGCTAAATTCAGCAGTTGAAAATGTCAAAATTACTATGGAGATACTTTATGCATCTTTCTACTGCTGATTTGACTTTCAAGAATCATACTTCAGGAGTGAATGGCTACTTATGGAGAACAGCGTTGCATGCAGTTGCTTCGCTCGATCTAAGTTTCTGTTCAAAATTTGGTTCTAATCACAGCCCACCCTCGAGGCATGTATTGTACCCACTGTCCATTATAAGTGGCGACGGGCTCACCCCCCGTCACACTGAACAGAGTTTCGGTACTACTGGTGAAACGTGGATGTTTCAGTACATCTCTTGACTACCCCCTCGGGGAATATAGTCGTGAGCATATGCTTATGCTTATGCTTATGCACAGCCCACCCAGTCGTGTTGTTAAAAATGTTGACCCCAGAACTTAGATACGCCAATGAAGAAAACCTATATTCCTTAGTCGCCGCGTACGGGAAATGGGGTGGTCTATTCGAAGCCATAAAAATGTTTGCTCCATAGTGAAAGTTGTTCAGTTTGATGGTCTAATACTTAATGTAACGCATGTTTACTTTACATCCTGTATAGCTTCCGTTCCATCATTCCGAGCATTTACACTGCGAAATCAGGCTTGTTTTGAAGCCGGAACAGGTGCCTCAGACCATCAAACTGAACAACTTACCCACCAACTTTGAAGTTTGTTGGTCTGAAGCACCCGGTTCTGTCTTCAAAACGACCCCGATTCCATGGTGTATTACGTAGTAGAGTAGGTACATTCGTATCGAGAGGCCTTTTATTATCTATAGCATAGCATAGCATATGCTCACGACTATATTCCCCGAGGGGGTAGTCAGAGATATTCTGAAATCTCAGAACATCCACATTTCACCATTAGTACCGAAACTCTGTCCAGTGTGACGGGGGGTGAGCCCGTCGCCACTTATAATGGACAGTGGGTACAATACACGCCTCGAAATTGAAGCATGCAGGTTTCCTCACGATGTTTTCCTTCACCGAAAAGCCAGTGGTGTAACAAATCGTACATAAATTCCGAAAATTATCAATTTTAAATTATCTATCTTAATTATAATTAGTTTTTAAATCAAAATCATCCTTTGCAAAATGTTCATTCTATGAAATAATCATAAAGTTATTATACCTTGAAATAATACTTGCGTGGAACGAAACGTGGCGCGTCTCTAGTTGCCTAGCAACTGTCAGTTTGACATTACGTAAACGGCCGACGACGCTCGAACCAGTGTTGCAAAAGCTACCAATTTATCGGTAGATCTGCCGATTTCGGGTACTGTCTACCGAAATATCGATTTTAGGCTGTGATCTACCGATTTATTTCACAGCTGATTTTTTAGCCAAAACGTGAAGTATTTTGCCGGAGTCACGTTGTGGATCTGCTATTGGGCGGTCGCGTCGCCTGTCGATCGTTGGTTACAACGGGGCTCCAGTGGTGGCTCAAGATAGTGTTCTTTTCGAAAAACAATCCTTGAAGTCACCAAATACATAAATTATCGTACAACGTCAAGCACTTTTGCTACATAAACTAGACATTGGCAAAATCATCAAATACCCAAGATGGCAGCCATTTTTAAAAAAATAGAATAGAATAGAAGTATTTTGCCTTTTCGCATGGCAGATACTATGAAATAAGGGTAAGGGGTGGGACTTTTCCTTGCAAGTTGGAATAGACTTCATACTTTTATTAAATCTCTGCGGAGAAATCCTCGAGAACTAAAATTACACAAAAGTATTTCTGTTTACTCAAGATTCAGTTCAAGTTTTGGTCAATACGAAACAAAATTATAAAGTGTTAGCAGGTCTCATAGTTCAGGCGAATGAGCACTGTTGAAAAAAAAGGACTTGGAAACATAACTTTACAGCTTGGCAAAAAAGTCGTGATAAAAAATAAGGGCGCTGCCTCCACGCAAGAACGTCAAAATCACGTATAGCCTGGCAACACCACCATACTAAAATTTTAGTTCCACCTATCACCACGATCATGACTTTTTTGCCAAGCTATACAAACATTCCTTAACTTTAAGACGATTTTTAGTCGTGAATTTTACCGATTTTATTAAAGTCACTGTTGCAACACTGGCTCGAACAGTTTTATTCGAAATTGCGTGACCGCGAACCGCAATTAAATAATTTTAGGAAGTAAATTGAACATATCTGTGTGACCTCATATGATCCAATTACAGGCCGTTTTGCCACCCACACTATCCGTAATAACAATCATGCGATTCTGATTTCTGACCAAAAGTCGAGTCACTAGTTGATCAGAAACGAGGGTGAGCAGTCAAGCAAGAAGGTTCGTACGTATTGATTCTACAATATGACTAATATTTGTTGTGGTTTACGGCCAAATGTGGACAAACTTTAAAAGGTGGTTGTCCGGTGAGTAACTTGCCAAGGCGTTCTGCTTTTTAAGGTTGAGGGCAGTGCCAAAAGTTGCTAGTTCGAGTTTGGAAGTGTTTGCATTCTGTAAGAATAAAACTGTTTATATTGGCAAATACAGAAGCTTTTCAGTGTTGTGAATGGTCCATTTGGCTCAACTGTACTATGAGTACCGTCGAATTTCCCAGATTATAGTTGGTTAGGTTAGCGAGGAGCGTGCCAGAACCGAATTGCTCCTGTTTACCTAGTCGCCTCGAATCCCCCCCCCCCCTGTGAGGTGGTAAGGGGATTTCCCCCCTCCACCCCCTCAAATTCAGCATTATACTGATATAAAAAAAGGGGGTTGGGGTTCCGAACTTTTTCCCTCTAGAGGGGCATGTGGGGGACCCCCCCATCCCCAAATTCGACGGTACTCATTGTACAGTCCTTCCGTCCAGTTTTCTCCAGCTGTCTTTGCCAATGTCATCGGCCCACCATTTATTCGGCCTACCAATGTTCCTTTTGCCCACCGGATCTTTCCATTATGTTGTTTTTATTGTCTATCTTTGATTTTTGTAGCGTGAGATGTGCTATTTCGATGTTAGGGCTTGTATCTGTTAACTTGGTTTTTCTGCCTAATTTTGTTTACCCTATATCTCAAGCTATTACTAACATTTCAATTTGTTATTTTTATTTAAGTTCCAATAAGAATATTTTTTTGACCTATAGAAAATCAATCAACTGGTCCACACTTTTGTATAGGAGGTCCAAAAAATTTTATCATTTTTCGACCCATGTTCGTTAGGGAAAGTTGTTCAGATTCACGGTCTGAATCTGAATACACCCTTAAAGTTTTGTTACTAATTAAAAACTAGTGGTGCATACAGATGAAATCAGTTAAAACAACATTAAGGGGACAGTGTTTGATATGATACATGGATTTTCTTCAATAATAAAATGATTTTGAGGCTTGAGGCTTGAGGCTTTTCGGTGAAGGAAAACATTGTGAGGAAACCTGCATGCTTCAATTTCGAGGCATGTATTGTACCCACTGTCCATTATGGACGGCGGATATTAATTATGGACGGCCCGGCAGCACAGTCTGTAGTGAACCTGCCTGCTGTGGGGGTCGCGGGTTCGAATCCCGTAAGGGACAAATATTTGTATGACGAATATGAATATTATATTTGTACCCGAGTCATGGATGTTTGTATCTATATATGTATTCTATATCGTTGTCTAGTTATCATAATACAAGTCCAGGCTAGATTCTGGAACTTTAAATGTGACTGGATAATTTGTGTAACACTGTCCAAGATATTTATTTATTTATATTATAAGTGGCGACGTGCTCACCCCCCGTCACACTGGACAGAGTTTCGGTACTACTGGTGAAACGTGGATGTTCTGAGGTTTCAGAATATCTCTGACTACCCCCTCGGGGAATATAGTCGTGAGCATATGCTTATGCTTATAAAATGATTTCTTTTTTGAATTTTTTAAACCGATATTATGTTGTATTAAACGATTTCATTACAAGCAATTTCAACTGTAGAACAAAAATGAGGAAATTAAATCAATGAAAACTGCATGTACTTACCTGATTAAAATCCATCAGACCATGTCACGTCCCAGGCCGCAATGGCAACAGCAAGCTCTAGCGGCACAGCGCCGAGACAACGACCTGCGCCGAGCGGAGGAGCTCAAGAAAGTAGCTAACTACTTCGAGGCCAGCACGAACACGTCCAGACACCACGAGCAGTGGACCACCGCTGGGTATTACGAGAAGGCCAATAAGGAAGCCGAGTTGCTGAGTGAGAGGAAGATTCGGGCCGCGTAAGTATTACCTAACTATCTAATAGTCTTTACCTGACTGCGAAAAAGATCCCACTGCTTAATGACATTCTATACCCAAGAACTTTGCATGTTTGGCAGCAGAGCACAACTGAAGCATACTAAGGTGACATTAAAGATATAAGTATGTGCCATTTTTTAGGTTTGATGTGGTGAGTCCATGTGTATAGAATATCATTGCACTGGGTCAAAGTGTTGCTGTCTTACCCCCATAATAAGATAAGATACCTGAATGTGATTGATGGCTCTACTTTGTTTGATGGCTGAAGTGCTGAAAGCCTGAAAGTGATGAGGGTGATGTTTTGGCATGTCTGAACTGAAAACAAAGATATTGCACCATCAGTCATGCTTCCTTCAATTAAACTTTAATGCACACCAAAAACATAACAACACTTAAAATAAAGCACGACCAGAAATATAAAAAACCTCGCCATGTTGCGGAAAATCATTGGAACTAATTTTTGTACTTGGAACACTAACATTAAAGGTGACAGTCGATTGCAGCGCCCCCCAACCAGGTTTTTTATATTCCTGGTCAGGCTTTAATAACAAATAAGATGGTCTACTTTTAAATGTGTTACAGACAATTAGAAGAGCGTCGCAAAAAGTTAGAATTGATGTTGTTCCAAGAAAACATGCAGTATCAGGAGGAACTGAAGACTCTTGCCAAGCAACCAAAGTTTTTCAAAAATGGGTATGTATCTAATGTTTTGTTGATATTTAACACTGTGTAAGAATGTTTTATTAAAAAAATGTGGCAGCCATCTTTTAAGTTTGGTCGCGAGTGGTTGAATGTCGTTCACGTTTGAGTTTGCCACGTGGCTCCGCCATCTTGTTTTTTTCCTTGGGACTATGGTACCTACTCCCAAGAAATACTTGATATTGCAGGAATTGAAGAGCTTTAGCATAAATAAGCGACCGGCTATTAAACGAAAAACAATCATAATAAAATGGCAATCATTAATATTTGGAATGTGCGGAATTATAAAAAAAATCTGCTCTTTCATTTATTTACACTGTAGTTTCAACAGTTTAAATTTTTCCAGTTCGTACCTGAACAATGTATCCACGGCGACCCTCGAGGAGATAAACCAGGGCATAAGAGAGAAGGAGGAGCAACTGCGGCGGCACGAGGCGGAGCTGAGGCTGCACCACGCGTGGCGACTGCGGCAGCCGGAGCTGCGCGCCGCTAGCTCATACATCGCTAGTGGCAAGCTTAAATCTGCTTGGTAAGCTTGTTTATACATATAAGGTCTAACAAAATTAGTTAGCTGAAACTATTTTAAGGGGATGATCAGACCATCAAACTGAACAACTTTCTCTATGGGACCAATATCAAAATCGCAAAAAAATATCAGCTGTTCCATACAAACCTACTCGACCGAAATGTATGGGACTGTAGATTTTTTTTCGCGATTTCGATATTGGTCCCATAGAGAACGTTTTTCAGTTTGATGGTCTGATCATCCCCTTAAAATAGTTTCACCTAATTTTGTTAGACCTTATATTGTATCCACGGTGACACTCCGGGAGATAAACCACATAAGGGAGGAGGAGCAACTGCGGCGGCACGAGCCGGATCTGCGCGCCGCTAGCTCGTACATCTGCCTGTTGAGCTTGTTTATACAGTCACAGAATAATTAATAATACTATACTACCCGTACAGAAGAATCACTTCGAAAACAGCTTTAAATTAAATAGCGACTCTCTCCATTGCAATAAGGTGCAAAGTTATTAGCACCCGTCCTATCGTGCAATTCACGAATAACCTACCAACCGTCGCAACGGCGTGCGTGCATACAAAATTGAACCGAGTCATTCATTAGACATGAAAGCTTCCTTTACATAGTCTCCCTCTTTCATTCTTTCACGTGCTGGCAGCGTGACATCGCTAGTGTTTTCAAATCTCGCATTGACTGCTCACAAAATGGCGGCAAGTGTAATGAGATTTGACCAAGAAGTTTACACGGTATACCGAACCCTCATTCCCCCCCCGGTAGGGATCGGCCGTCAAGCGTACCTGAGCTGTGGAGTGAGACAGGCCTGATACAGTGTGAAATTGTAATCTATGACATCCTTTTAAACTAAGAGTCTACAAGGGAGCAAACGGCAGAAAACTGTAGGTAATGGTGTAGTTCTCTCTCACTCGCACTCACTCCGTATCGCACATGCTTACCTCTTGTCAGTTTTTTGCATTTGTATGGAGTGCCAGCTAAATGTCTGTGGTGTGGCTAAGGTCTCCCACGATACTAAGGAAACTTCCACAATACATCGTAACTACAAACTTAGTGACATTTATTTACAATTGGTATTGCTCTTTTTTATAGGATGGAACAAATTGTAGAGAAAGAGTTACAAAAGAAGAAGGAAGAAGAACAGACTCGTAAAACGTTACAAGAGAGAGACGAGGCTCTTCGCCGACAGATAGCGATAGAAGAAGAGAGATTGAAAGAGAAGGAGCAGCAAATGAGAGTACGTGTTAACTGGTTAACAGTGATTGCTTCAAACTTTCAAACCTAAACTAACTAACCTAACTTTCTTTCCTAATGTTACCACATTAGGAAACTCTAACACCCTTATTATTAGTTGTTACCTTGAGGCTTCCTTACTCGAGTCGAGGAAGTTTTTGACATTTTTGTCATACAAATTATGTCAAAAACGTCCTCCACTCGAGTGAGGAAATGTCAAGAAAACAACTGAGAATATGGGTGTAAGAGTATTAGTCGAGGTAAATTGCTTTTTTGTATGCATCGTGCGTACATATGCTCACGACTTTATTCCACGAGAAGGTAGTCAGAGGTGCATTATTCAGAATATAGATAAACATTTTACAAGTGTCAGTGTAACTATCATGTTAACCCCGATAAAACGAGAAAAATCGAGATTTTACTGTCTTTGTCTCTTTACCGACTACCGATATCGACGAAAAATTTCCTTTAATATGAGTGTTTGTTTCCAGGAGCTCCGCAGTAGTCTAGAAGGCCAAATAGCAGAACTTAGCGAAAAAGAGACAATAGTCAAACAACTCCGCAAGCAAGAGGAGAAGGAAAGACACATATTAGACAATCTTAAACTGATATCGAGCGAAAGAGAAAGAGAGCACGCGAAGCTGACGGCAGAGAGAGACGCCACTATTGTCAATATGGGTCTGCATAAGTATAAGTTGAAGAAAAAAGTTATATCTATAATCAAGGAGATAGAATTGGACTTGGAAATGTTGGATAAAATTAAGAATGTCTTCCAAAAGGTACGTTAAATTATGGTTAAATTAAAGTGCCTTGCCCAGAAGGGACTATTTACACGCGAATGATCTCGCGCGCTCTAAGTGGTCGGTGGCGTGTTGCGGAGAGGTTTGGACTCTCAATCATGAGGTCCGGGTTCGAATCCGCACGGACAACATGCCACGTACCAATGAGTTTTTCTAACTTATGTACGTAATACCGAGTGCTCTCAAACGGTGAAGGAAAACATCGTGAGGAAACCTGCATATGCAGAAGAAGAAATTCTGATGCATATTTGAAGTCTACCAATCCGCATTGGGCACGCGTGGTGGGCTAACGCCCAAACACCCTCCTAGAGGGTAGGCCTGTGCCCTGCAGTGGGACGTATATAGGCTGATGATGATGATCTGGATCGCGGGCACAGATAATATTACTTCGTAACAGATACAGCACTTCAAGTCAACAACTGCATTAAAATCGTGGAAAAACTGCTATTCTACTCAACTGTAGTAAAAACGGCTCAAATGTATGGAACAGCAGATTTTTTCTCGCTATTTCGATTTTGGCTGCGTAGTGAATGTTTCCCCCTTTCCCCTTCTGTTATACCACTGACATATACTCTAGCGATAGACAGGCCCTTTCATAGAAGCAACATGTTCCACTTGAATGCGGTGCCCGCACCTGATTGACGTTCCCGAGTTAACTTCGTCACTATGGCAATGACAGACCGCAATGTGTCATTTTGTGTGACATGTTGTTTGCTTGAACGAGCTTGTCTATCGCTAGAGTATATGTCAGTGTGTTATACCATATCAGTTCTACTTAAATATTCGTGTTCAGTGCATGAGTGAGCGCCCTTCAATAGGGGATCGGGCAACTAGTCAAATTAGCAACTCTTAATTGAATGTCAAAATGAGCGCTTTGTACATGCTTTGTATGAAAAATTTTACTAGACACCCACAAGTGACGTCATCAACATTTCATTACTTTTTATACTTCATCCTTTTATTAAAAACTAGTGTTTTCCCGCGACTTCGTCCACACAAATTATATACCAGATTTTAAGTCAGATCATAAGCTATCAAACAAAAAAAGTTTCATCAAAATCGGTTCAGTAGTTTTTGCGTGATGTGCGAACAAACAAACAAACTAACAATTTTGTCAATAGATGGCGCTGCACGTTTTTAAATCGCGCTATCGAATGTTATTTGAATTTATAAGAAGAGAACCGCTACTTTTTTATTTCTCATGATTTTACGGTTTTATAATAGTTAAGATAGTATTCAAGCTAAAGAATTACAGAAAATGAGAGTTTAGCGTTTTTTTTACTAAGAAGATAAAACTAAAATATATTTGATGCAGTCCGATCCCTTATTACTAAACCCGTTCTTTGTCCAGGATTACGAATCAGAGAAAGAAAAGCCAGCTATCTACAAGCGGATTCTGGACGCAGCGCTGTTGGAGTTGGAAGAGCACAGGGAGAGGGAGCGACAGAGACAGAAGAACATCGACGTCATGTACGACGGCGAAGCGAGACAGATCAATGAGAAACAGGACAAGGTATTACAGAGATTATTTTATCATTAGATATTTGTAGCTAAACAAATCTTCAGTCTTCTTCTTACCTTCTTTTATCTTCTCAGTAATAACTACTATCAAAATGTTTCCAAGGCGTAATTAAATGTGTTTCTATGGAATCATGGTAAAATACTTAATTCATAAATAGTTATTTGTTATGCTAGGCTGCAAAGTTGTTTTTTGGCGCGAGTACTTATATTGAAACCTGAGCAAGCGAAGGATTCTAGGATTGAACCACGAGCGAAGCAAGAGATATTGCTACTCAAAGGGATTATATTTAGGTATAATCTCTTTGTTGACACTCAAATAAATTATAGTTAAGGACAAACCTATACGCGAAAAAGAGAAGACAATAATATGCATGAATATATGCTTAGTTCGTTATGTTAGCAACATAATATTTTTGTCTTTCTCGCACGTATGGTTTTACTATCTTTTTATCTGGACTCGAATGGATTCGAATTTTAAAAACTCTTTCCACGCTAGCGGATAAAATGTACTTTTGCACTCAGATTTCGAATGATAAACAGAATCTTTCCGAGCTTGTGAGGTGAAAAATTCATCTCTTTGTTTAAAAATTGTATTCATTTCAGAAATTATTTAAGAAAAAACACCAACTCACCTACTATACTTTAATTTAAATGCCCACAATGACACGATTCACCATTTTCTATCTATATTTTGGTAAAGGGGTTTTAGAAAACACCCTATTGATATTTAAAGGTTTAGTTCACCAAACTGAACAATTTTCATTATGGAGACCTAGAAATCTGCTGTCTCATAAATTTTACTCGAGTACTGCGAGGTACTGCTGCTTTTTTATTCGCGATTTCGAATTTGACTCTATACTGAAAGTGTTAAGACCATCAAACTGAATATTCCCTAGTAATATTTAAAGGTGTGGTTTAGGGTTGAACCACACATGGCCATGGCCATGTTCCTGAGTGACAGAAAAGGATGGAGCGACGGAAAAGTGCGATCGCGTGCGGCCATGTGTAGTTCAACCCTTAAATTACTAGGGTGTTTTATTACACCCTGTATAATGTCCATGTCTTCTCAAATCGCATGATAATGGCCAGACACTTGCACGTGGTAATTCTGTATTTGTGCTAGAAATTATAGTCATCTTAACTGACTCAAAAAATTTACATTTTCAGCAATGGGCCAAAGAACAAGAAGCTCGTTCCATTCTGATGGACGAAGTGCTATCAACGCTTAGAAGACAAGTAGAGGAGAAGATAGAAGCGAGCAGAAAGAGGCAGAAGGAGAACGTGATAGAAAGAGAGCAGATCGTGGATCAAATGGATAACTTCCATCAAGAGGTTCAGGCGAGGGAGCGAGAGACACAGGTTAGTTTAATGTTAAGAGATTAGTATGATGATCACGGTTTTCTTTCACGATCAGGAGTGTTTTTTTAGGTAAATCTAAGGTAAGAAATTAAAAATAGAAACTTTCAAGGAAAAGCAAGCTGGCAAAGATAAGGTAAACATCTCATTCATCCTAGCATTGCATTTTTCACATAACTCGAGAAATAATGGACAGAAAAAAAACTAAAATTTTTATACAAGCATTGTATTACATCTCCAAAGTTTTAAAATGTTTGTATCTTTCTGAAAATGAAATATTGTCCATTGTGGAAAAGCTCAGTTTTAGCATATTTATGGTTTCAAAAACTCCTTTCGCTCACAATAACGATAAAAATCCTTTATCCCCTAGTCGCCTCGTATGACACACGGAAACAAATGGGGTGGTTCATTCTAAACAGGAATCACGCTGGTAATCTAAAGGTTGAAGTTCGTAGCCGACTGCACGCAGCAGCAGCAGGCGACCTGTCGCCGGTTACTGGTTTGTATGTATTTCTATTAAAACGACGTGTCGCTAGATACGGAGGGTATTTCTTAGAAATACATACGAACCAGTAGTGTCGCGGTGACACGTGGCCTGCTGCTGCTACGTGCAGTCGGCTACGAACTTGTACTTTAACGTTTCACCCCAGACAATACGAATAACCATGTACTAATCCCTATTCCAGCTAAAGAACTCATCGTACTCGACGATAACAGCCCTACAATCCCAACTGAACGGTCTGAAACTACAGCAGCAACAGATAGAGGCGGTGGCTGCGCGGGAGAGCGAGATGCGAGAGGCAGTCGCGCACGAGCGAGCCGTGCGAGGCGAGATCGCGCGCGCTCAGCGTGAGGGAAGCGCTCAGGCCTGGTCTTAGAAGTAATGTGAGAGATAGGGTGAGCCGCGCGAGGCAGCCGCGCACGTGCGAGCCGTTCGAGGTGAGATCGCGCGCGCTCAGTGAGAGGGAAGCGCTCAGGCCTGGTCGTAGAAGTTATGTGAGATATAATGGGTGAGCCGCGTGAGGCAGTCGCGCACGAGCGAGCGCTTAGGTGATAAATCATAACATTTTTGTTTCAGTGACAGTAAATCCTTTTTTTACCGTGTTAACTGACAAGATCTCTAACTTATCGCAACTGGATGTTATATTCTGAGATTCTATTTTTGTGAAACTATAAAATGAACTTATATATTTTGTATTGTAAGCTTTATTGAAATTAGGATAAGATAAAGTGTGAGAGTTGAGTGCCTTTGAATTTAAAAGACTGAAATTATCAATTTTTTTTGTTTGCATTCGTCAATGGTTTGAAGCATGAAAAACTTTTGTAGACATCAAATGTATGAATAGAAATTATAATATTGTTTGAATGCAACTGTGTTTTCATTTTAAATTACGTAGTACTGGAAAATGAAGCCTTTTATGATTCTTTAGAGGGCACTTCAGACCATCAAACTGAACAACTTTCACTATGAGACCAACAATGAAATTGCGAAAAAGAATCAACTGTTATACAGGGTGTTTCATAAGTAAGAATACATTTTTAAAACTCTTAAGGGGGTTGTTTAGACCGTCAAACTGAACAACTTTCTCTATGGGACCAACATCGAAATCGCGAAAAAAAAATTTGATATCCCATACATATTTTAGCTCTAGTCGATTTGTAGAGTATGGAACATCAATATTTTTTTTCGCCATTTCGATATTGGTCCCATAGTGAAAGTTGTTCAGTTTGATGGTCTACACCACCCCCTTAAAGGTTTATTTGTATTTTTGTAACACCTTGTATACATTTTATTTTACAGGGTCGAGGCGCCATTAATTTTTTTTCTCCTCCGGACGGGAAGCGTCAATTGTCGTCCCGCTGCGCTAAACGAAGTTGTCGCTTTCCACCTCCGTCGAGAAGAAAAATTGTATACTAACCTCGACAGTAAATAAGAAAGCCTCAGATCACATGTTTGTTACATGAGATCTGAGACCTTTCTTACTTTCCTGTCCTCGGTGTGTAATCTACTATCTGTGGAATAGCTGACTTTTTTTGCGATTTCAATCGAAACACAAATGTGACTCCTGATCTACGAATAAAGAAATAAATATGGAAATATAATTCACGTCAAAAAATGACCCCACGAACTTTGGTGTACACCACGCAAGCGCGCAAGACTCAATCATTATGGCGACTCCAATTACGGCGTTTGCCGCCAAAACTAATGGTGCCAAAAATTAAGGAGATTTTGTTCGGAGTTATCGTTCCATATTTATTTCTTTATTCGTAGCTCCTGATAATGATTTTCAGCACACATTACCTACACAGAAATATGAAACAAAATGGCGTCGCCCCGCCCCATACAATTGAATTTAAAAACAAGATGGCGGACGACGAAAAGTGAAGCTATGTTTTGTTTTCTTCATAAAAAACATGAGCAAGAGACACGCCTTGGCCCTTGCCGCATAGTTTACACCTTGTATAGGAAAACATCAGAACTATAGGTAGTTCTGCCACCCCACCACCCGTGAACCCCATCACCTTAGAAAAAGTATGTTTAGAATGAGCCTCACGAATATCCCGTATAAAACAAAAGGGGCCAAGTTTCATAGGTTAGTGTGCATGAGGCGCCATACAAATTATGTATTTGTGCGTGTATATGTATAGGGTCTAGATGCGGGCAGGAAAGTTTCCGAATTATTCCCACGGAATACTTCCGAAAAATTCGGAAAAATTCCGATACTTTCGGAATATTTCCCATAGCATATGCTCACGACTATAATCCCCGAGGGGGTATTCTGAGATGTTTTGAAAAGTCAGAATATCGACGTTTCACTAATACCTACTGAAAGGATAAAATTCAATTTGGGCTAAATCTCAAAAGTGCCGGCCAAACAAAAATAATGTTATATTCCTTTAGAATACGTAATTATGTCCATTTATTACTATGGCACCAAAGCTGTAGGGTCATTCTCTGCTCTGTTATATGAGTTCGAAAATTATTATTTCAGTATTTTTTCGACCACAATATAACAGTTATCTAATAAAAAAAATTACTTTCTATGCCAGAAACAATCACTGTGAACATTTCTACTATGAAATCAAGGCTGTAGGGTCATGCTCTGTATTTTTTCGACCACAATATAACAGTTATCTAATGAAAAAAATGGCTTTCTATGCCAGAAATAATCACTGTGAACATTTTTACTATGAAATCAAGGCTCTAGGGTCATTCTCTGTATTTTTCGACCACAATGTAACAGTTATCTAATGAAAAAATGGCTTTCTATGCCAGAAATAATCACTGTGAACATTTTTACTATAAAATCAAGGCTCTAGGGTCATTCTCTGTATTTTTTCGACCACAATATAACAGTTATCTAATGTAAAAAATGGCTTTCTATGCCAGAAATAATCAGTGTGAACATTTTTACTATAAAATCAAGGCTCTAGGGTCATTCTCTGTTCTTGTAAAGTAATTGGAATTGTAGTATTCATACCTTTTCAATAGAAGTACCACAGTTAACCGATTTACTTAGACTCAAACTACCACTGTCATCACTGACTCTACACAGTGGTCAAAGACTTTCGTCTTGAGACACTTTGACGGTTGGCCTCTTTCTCGAAGTTGGACTTATAGACTGTCTATAAAGTCGTGACATGTATGTTTGAGGAACTAATCATTTTAGTATGATGGTGTTGCCAGGTTATGTTTCATTTTGACGTTCTTGCGTGGAGACAGCGCCCTCATTTTTTGTCAAGCCTTTATAGACAAACTATACCTAACTGGATAGCTTGTCCCAGGTAAAAATAATCGTCAACAACTTCGAGCGTAGAGTCCCCGATCTTTACAGGAGTTATGAACACATTATCAGGGTGAACGTGCTCCCCATAATAACTTCGAGCCTGCTTTATCTGTTGGGTAGAGTTATTCTTTCATTTATTATTCTTAAAAACTTCTCATCGTGCACATTATTATCGATCAGGACGTGAAAGTCATGCAACAAAGCTGCATCATTTTGAAAATAGTTTATCATGAGGTTTTGTGCTCGGTTACTGAGGTCAATTCTTAAAAGGCGAAAATCCCTCTTAAAACATCCATTTATAACTTCGACCACGCATCGAAGGAGGATCATGGCTCTCAAACAGCTTAAGAACAACAATTCGCCAGGTGACGACGGTATTACTGCCGAGCTTCTGAAGGTCGGTAGAAAACCGGTCCTGAAGGCCCTTCAGAATATGTTCGATTCAATCATACTCGAGGGAAATACGCCGCAGGCATGGAACAGAAGTCTGGTGGTGCTCTTCTTCAAAAAGGGTGATAATGCCCTGCTGAACTATAAGCCCATCTCCCTTCTTAGCCATGTCTACAAGCTGTTTTCGAGAGTCATTACGAACCGTCTCACGCACAAGTTCGACGACTTCCAGCCTCCCGAACAGGCCGGTTTCCGAAAGGGCTTTAGCACCGTGGACCACATACATGCGCTTCAGCAGGTTATACAGAAGACCGAAGAGTATCACCTGCCCCTTTGCTTGGCGTACGTGGACTACGAGAAAGCCTTTGATTCGATTGAGACTTGGGCTGTACTGCAGTCTCTTCAGGAGGAGCTTTAACCAATAGACTTTTTGTATGACTGTACCTATACATAACCTTAGCTTACGATTATATTGTAAAGGCTGGGCCACACAGAGTCTGGCTGCGGGCCGGAACGGTACAGCGATGGACCAGCTGCGGAACCGCGACAGACCGGCTGCAGAACAGCAACTGCAGGCTCTGTGTGACACGAGCTGTTCTGCAGCTTTCCGTCGCTGTTCCGTTCCGGCCCGCAGCCGGACTCTTTGTGGCCCAGCCTTTACAATATAATCGTAAAATAAGGTTATGTATAGGTACAGTCATACAAAAAGTCTATTGGTTAAAGCTCCTCCTGAAGAGACTGCAGTACAGCCCAAGTCTCAATCGAATCAAAGGCTTTCTCGTAGTCCACGTACGCCAAGCAAAGGGGCAGGTGATACTCTTCGGTCTTCTGTATAACCTGCTGAAGCGCATGTATGTGGTCCACGGTGCTAAAGCCCTTTCGGAAACCGGCCTGTTCGGGAGGCTGGAAGTCGTCGAACTTGTGCGTGAGACGGTTCGTAATGACTCTCGAAAACAGCTTGTAGACATGGCTAAGAAGGGAGATGGGCTTATAGTTCAGCAGGGCATTATCACCCTTTTTGAAGAAGAGCACCACCAGACTTCTGTTCCATGCCTGCGGCGTATTTCCCTCGAGTATGATTGAATCGAATATATTCTGAAGGGCCTTCAGGACCGGTTTTCCACCGACCTTCAGAAGCTCGGCCGTAATACCGTCGTCACCTGGCGAATTGTTGTTCTTAAGCTGTTTGAGAGCCATGATCCTCCTTCGATGCGTGGTCGAAGTTATAAATGGATGTTTTAAAAATATATATATATATATATATATATATATATTTAAGAGGGATTTTTGCCATTTAAGAATTGACCAGTAGTAAATCGGTTAACTGTGGTACTTCTATTGAAAAGGTATGAATACTACAATTCCAACTACTTTACAAGAACAGAGAATGACCCTAGAGCCTTGATTTCATAGTAAAAATGTTCACACTGATTATTTCTGGCATAGAAAGCCATTTTTTTCATTAGATAACTGTTATATTGTGGTCGAAAAAATACAGAGAATGACCCTAGAGCCTTGATTTTATAGTAAAAATGTTCACAGTGATTATTTCTGGCATAGAAAGCCATTTTTTCATTAGATAACTGTTATATTGTGGTCTAAAAAATACTGAAATAATAATTTTCGAACACTTATAACGGAGCAGAGAATGACCCTACAGCTTTGATGCTATAGTAACAAATGGACATAATTAAGTATTCTAAAGGAATATAACATTATTTTTGTTTGGCCGGCACTTTAGGATTTAGCCCAAAAATGTATGGACCCAGAATGATCTCCTTTTTTACAGTGTGACGGGTAGTGAGCCCATCGCCACTTACACTTGACAGTGGATGTGCCTCGAAATCGAAGCATGCAGGTTTCTCATGACGTTTTCCTTCACCGAGGCCAGTGGTGTTACAAATCATATAAAAATTTTAAAAAACCCATTGGTACGAGTCTACCTAGATGGGGATTGAAACATCAAAAATAAATGATAGGTGATTGCTATTAACCGTTGAAGAATTCCCACGCATGGATCCTGTCCGCAGCACCAGATATTTATAATTAAGTACCTATTTGGTTTTTAATAAAAATTAATGGAGCTTTCCAAATTGCAAGGCAATGCTATGAACCGTACGAGAAGTTCCCTCGTACGGAGACGATCCTGACTTCAGCACCAGGAATCAGGCCGCTGTCACCATATCATATTATGTGTACCTATACCAAGTTGTAGCTCGGTTGCAATACCTAGAAGTGGTGTAAAATCACTTGCAAGATTTCTACCAAACAAACTAACAAGTAAATAAAAGCTTATTGTAATATCATTAATACAAAATTACGAGAAACGTTCACGATTTATTTATAAACTTTCATTTGAATGTTGAATAAACAGGCGGGTTTAATCTTCGATCAAAATAAAATGAATGGATAGGCCTTAAGCGAACATTTCAAACCAGAAAAATGAGGCAAAACAAATGAAATTTTTACTTGTCACTTGTATGAAAGTGCCCTAGATTTGACAGATAATGGCGCTAGTTTGTATGTACCAAGTGCACCAGTAGTTTGCTTCAACTTACCGCGCTTTAGGCCTATCCATTCATTTTATTTTGATCGAAGGGTTTAATAAACTCTGACACCCTTGCCCACATGATAAAAAGAAGATTTGAATGTTTCGCTGCGGGGTGCGGTGTGAGGTGGAATTATTCCGGGGGGAGGGAAGAAAGATTCCGAGGCGGCCGCGCGCCGCGCCGTGACTGGCAGCGCCATCTGTTGGTTTGCGACTATAACTGCCGCTTGCAACTCTCTCGAATATTGTAGTGTGACATGTGGTGCCATCTGTGTCGCAAGCTGTTACACTATTCACTAATAACCTTAAGCAGCGATTACATTACCCATAATGCATACGTTTCTTGCTTTGTTCTCTCTGTTATAAAGTGAAGCGATCAAAGCAAGCAATGTATGCCGAAATCAGCCCTGCATGTTGGGTAATGTACTCGCTGCTTTACAATTGAATGTTTCCTTTCGCGGGGTGCGGTACGAGGTAGAAACTTTCCGGGAGGGGTATAGAATCTTTCGCTGCGGGGTGCGGTGTGAGGTGGAATAATTCCGGGAGGGGTATTGAATGTTTCGCTGCAGGGTGCGGTGTGAGGTGGAATTATTCCGGGGGGAGGGAAGAAAGATTTGATTCTTTCCGCGCGTGACGCTTCGCGCGCTTTGTATTAAGTTCTTTTCTTAGCTTTGCTTTTGAGAAATATTTATTAATAGGGTGTTTTGAAACTAAGAAGATAATATTTTATTACTATTTTTATTCCATTGAATACTTCCGAGGAATCGAAATATTCAAAGAAGTATTCCGGAATAATTGCGAATAATTCCGGAGTTTTCCAACTATAGTATAGGGTTTAGGAACCAGTACTGGTTCCAATTTTTTTCGACGCTTTTGTATCTTTGACTGTCAATCTTGACATATAACTTTATCAAAGCCTACCACGGTAAGAAATTGAACTACAAAGGAAATGTAATAAAATAAAATAAAGCAACATAAACACTTGACCAGACACTTTATTTGATCCAACAAGAAATTGTTAACCGAGGAATGTACTGAAAAGTATTAATTACAATCAACTTCCATATTTACCGACACAATTTACAATCAAATTAATTAAATTATATCTCTTTAAATACATACAACAATTCAACCGTTTCTTAGAAAAGTAAATAATAAATAAGTACAGAAAACAATTATTTAGGTACATTTATTACATTATTATATTGATTTTACTATACACGTTTTTTCGATCCACTAGATCACCCTTTCTCAAAGTGGGCGATAACGCCCCCTTGTGGGCACTGGAGGCTTTTAGGGGGGCAGCAGAAGGATCAGAGAAAAAAAAGGGGCATTTATTGGCGGTCTAGGGGGCGAGGGCCGATTAGAAAAAATACTTTAAAAAATCGCTTCACTCGCTTGCTTCAAGTTCCTGTTTCAATTACGAAATCCTAATGAAGGACTGATGCTAGACAGATGCACCCTCCAAAATCAGAAATAGACCTATCCTACAGGTAAAATGCACGTTAAAAAAAAATATTGCAATACCGGTTTCAGACGGGCGACAGGACAGGTGGTAAAAAACAATTTTGGGGGCACTAGAAAAAATGTTTTTCTCTAAGTGGGCGGTGGGCGAAACAAGTTTGAGAACCTATGCACTAGATGAAATTAACAGGAATAAGTTATAAATATCGTTGCCCTAGAGGTGACACCTCGTGAGCAGCAGAGATACCTAACTGCATTTTATTCATATTAGCTGTAAAAAATGTTGTTTTTTGTTTATTTCTCGATAAGCCTACCATATTTTAGGTAAAGTCAATAAAAGGTCGATATGAATGTATTCGTAGATTACACACCGAGGGCAGGAAAGAAAGAAAGGTCTCATTTGACATGTGATCTGAGGCTTTCTTATTTACAGCCCGAGGATAGTATACTATTTTTCTCCTCGACGGAGGTGGAAAGCGACAACTTCGTTTAGCGCAGCGGGACGACAATTGACGCTTTCCGTCCGGAGGGGAGAAATAATACTTAATTAGCTAAAACGTTTTTTGCTTCTCCTGGAAACTTCATTGGTTTGCATTTAAGAGTTGTCATGGTGGAACCACACTTCGTTATGTGTTATGCGCGTTATTCGGCCGCATACGACGAAGTATGGATGGCTCATTCGTATATATTTGCTTTATTGGCACGCCGCATAACAAATAACACATAACGAAGTGTGGTTCCACCATTACAATTACATCTAGGGCGACGATATGTTACTTTAAAGTTAAATACTCAAGTCTAATCAAACTGTATGTAATTCAAATTTTAAATTTACCTTTATTGCTGAGAAGTAAAAGTCCAGTTTAAATATGTTTACTATACATTTATACATGAATAATAATATTATTGTGACATATTTTCTACAATATTTTTACCATCACAATTTTAAAATATTGATATTATATTAATTATGTATTTCAAGGAACTGGCAACACCAAAATTAAGACAAACGAGACAAACCGTATCACAAAGTAAAACATAGATATAGATAACAACATTAACAAATGATTATTTATGATTGTAGGAACCCTTCGTTCGTACAGTCGGCAAAGAAAGCTGATTAACATTTGTCAATTAACAGTTAATTAATTTTCCTAGGCGACCGTACAGAATCACCGTGTTGGAGTAAACTCAACCTTGGCCGTTTAAGTCTGCTTTACCGTTTCGAAATATAAATGTAAATTAACGGTAAAAGTACATCTGAGTTTGTGTACAAAAACAAGAACAAGAGACCTTGCCGCCACCTTACTAAAATATAACGTAAACAAATAGGGTATCTATTTCTATAACTGATGTTCGATTTTCATTCAATCGTATGATAGGTAAAATACTTCAAAAACGTTAAAAAACGAAAGGTCGAAACGACAGCGAACACAAACTTCACAAGGTAAACGTTTTAATAGAGCCCGCTTTTGTAGGACAGCAAGGAAAGAGGCTCCACTTAGTGACGAAATTTGCGTTCGTAAATAAGTCCCAAGGCAACAGCCACAGTGGGCCCTTTAAAAATTCCACATCGAATAGACTTGTGTTCCTGAAAATCAAGAGTATTAGGTACATCTTTTAAACAATTTTGTTATCATTGCTCAGTTAATAACTTTTATATTGGTAGTTAATCTCTTGCATAAAAATCGTAATCGTACCTTTATGTAGGGACTACACTCTGTTCGTTATTTTCTCGATGACATCTTTTCTCCATCCTAAAAGATGGATAACAAGTAACATAAGTGCATCATTCATAGGTTCTAACTTCATTGACTGAAAAATTCAATGCTATATCTTCGTGCTCTAATACTTAATTTTCCTAGGAAAAAACATACTCAGCTCTTGCCACTTAGATAATTCTGTGAACTGGTACCGAATTAAAAGTATGAAACTAGCCAGCTAGCGTTTTCGACGAATCGTGTCTTCGTATGTAAAAAAGGATAAGCTACAAAACAATTAAGACTGGCCAAGAAAAGGCTCAGTTCCTGTAGAGTGGACCATTGGGCATTCTGCGTACCTATATGACTTACTTTAGATATGCCACTCTCACTGGAAAAAATTACACAAAGTAAGCCAAAATAAATAATACAGCAATACACATGTAGCACGCTAAAACCTGGGCGCGTGTGAGTTTCATCGTTAAAGACCACTGACATATACTCTAGCGATAGACAAGCTCGTTCAAACAAACAACATGTCACACAAAACAACACAAAATGATACATTGCGGTCTGTCATTGCCATAGTGACGAAGAGAACTCGGGAACATCAATCAGGTGCGGGCACCGCATTCAAGTGGAACATGTTGCTTCTATGAAAGGGCCTGTCTATCGCTAGAGTATATGTCAGTGTTCAAGACGAATGTCATCGAGAAAATAACTAAATGGAAAGAGTAATAGGGTAGTAAATATCAAATATTACTTTTACTATACTGAAATGGTAACATTATAAATTCAAGTTTTTACGTATTTTTTCTACTAAGATGAAACTATGTTTTATAAAGTTCAACAAACATCAATTTACAAACATTATCTAATTTTTTGATAATATAACAGTGAGGACCTAAGGTCTAGGCTAGAAAAATCTAGCTCGAAGTAACAGTGAATCCAATATAGCCCGATTAGATTTTAAAATATCTTCCATGTCTTTGTAAAAGTTCGTGTTTTTTACTAAAGTTAGGACTTCGCAAACAATATTTTTCTTTACTAGCTATGAATTATGTTCGAATAAAAGATAAAAAAAGTCTAATCAAATTAAACAGATAGCGTTAATGACATAAAAGTTATAAAATCTGAGTTCAAAGATCATGTTTAGATTTAGTGTTATTTTACCGATTTTGTAGAAAATAATGAGATTTCAAAAAAAAGGAGAGGTTTTTTTAAAATCTTGTCGGGCTATATTATGTACATACCATGATTTATGATAATCATTCTACTTAGAAAAACTTTGACATTATTTGAAATAATTAAAGATTAAACTTAGAAATAACGTAGCAGTTTGAAGCCGCTTGATCTTTTATAGTTTATAAATAAATTAAATTATTAACATGATTGCTTTTAAATTTTTTTCATCTACAAAAATTTCGAATCAATGTCAAAGACTTCCGAGAAAGTGGAGAATATCATAGAGTGGTTTTTCAATGCAACTCTTAAAATTGCTCAAAGTGAACTTAGCTAGAACTGCTCGCCAAATTGCTGCTCTTAAAAGGTATCAAGTTGTGAATAACACATGAGTAAATACCCCACACAGAAAAAGCTTATTATAATCGCGCTCCGATAGGCACACAGGTGAGGCAGTGTGCGTGACCTTTCACTGATGAGTTTACCTACTCACCCCTGTGAACGAACCAACTCGGCTAATGGAAAATCAATGGGAAAGCGCTTCACGTGATAATTTTGAACTCTCCTTAGAAGCTTTGTCTCCGTGAGATATTTACTCATGTGGTTATAGTTTCGTTTTTGACCTCGCCAAAAGAAAATATCCCAAGCCGCAAAATCTTTCCTTAAGTCTGAATTGTAGATATCTCTCATTCAATAACCAAATTCTCGGTTATTGACTTAGGTAATACCATCCGTCCCTCAAGATATCTTGTAGATACACTAGAAGGCAGAGTTAGGCAAAAGTGGGCATATGGAGTACTGAATGAGTTAAGATAGACTTCATACTACTTTAAAGATAAACTAAGATAAACTTAGGTACGACTTAAGGAAAGTTGACTTCTCGTAGATAAACTTAAGTAAAAATTTTTGGTTTGAAATTTCATCCTACCTTCATAATATATTATTATACTTTACGTAGATACAGTAAAGATAAATTATGGTGGTAACATTTTCCAACTTAATATTCTATGATGAATGATAAACAAAATGGCTCTGATAGTTATTATTATTTTGTAATGCATTATTTCGTCGATACGTAAAGTAAAAATTTAAACGCACATTCGTTTATCGTGTGAAATGGACAAATATTCTTAGAAAACAGGCGGGCTTCAAAAATTACAAAGTAATTGTATTAAAAATTCAAAAAATTAAACCATAAAAACAGTTTTTTTTTCCTTTTTCTTCGAAATTTAATTAAATATTAAATATCAATGATGATTTCGTTACGCAAAACAATGTAAAATTGTGTAAAATTAAGAGAGTGCCAAAAATAACAAAGACTAAACTTAATAAAAAACATGTTCAAATTTGCAGATCATTCAAAATGGCGTTAAATCTATATTGCATGTGCTAAGTACGAGTAAAAGCAATACAGTATTGGTAAATCATAGTAAAGGATCAGTTAAATGTGTTTATAATTATTGCTTACTTACTCAAGTAATGTTATACTTAACTTATACCGAAGTGTGACTTCAAATAATACAAGTAAATACCGTGTCGATTTAAGTCATCCTTAACTAGTACTTGATAAATACTGATTCGACGGATATTTTATTTTCTTCTCATCTGTCATTGTTGTTGTGATTTCTGAAAACAAAAGGCCAATGCAAGATTGAACAATTCGTTTTTTGTTTAAAGAAAAACAAGTGATTCAAAGTAAGTAAGTAGGTACTACTTATGTATTACCTAAGGACAATGATAATTATAATTTGGCATTTATGTATATAAATAATTGTAAACTGAGGTAACCTCAGGCCTACACTCTAAATCTTGAATCTTTTGACGTAACGCGTCGTATTTGTATCTACTTTATGTATCTCAGTCACAACATAAACATGTAAAGAGTTGTATTTTTTAGGGTTCCGTACGCAAAGGTTCCGTTCCGGTTATGGCCTTCCTACTTATGAAGAAATGTGTCTTTTGAACCGTAACGTAACAGGAAACAGTTGACATTTTTATACAGAATATGAATCTACTATTTTGCGTATTATTCTGTTGGTTTTTTCGTGATTATTTTTGTTTCATATTCCTGATGAATTGTACGTTGTGGTATATTATGGGAGATAGACCACACTTTAAAAAATTATAATCACGCTCTTCTTTTGATGAAGTTACGTATTCAAGTTCGCTGTTCGTGTCTTCTATGATTTCATCAACCGATGCGGGCCTGGTGGATGTGCTGGCAAACATGATACAGTCTGTCTAAAAAGTCTTGACAAAAATTTGGGCGCTGTCTCCACGCAAGAACGTCAAAATCAAGCATAACCTGGCAACACCACGATAATACAATTATTAGGTCACGACTTTATAGACAGACTGTAAACTTTGAACGCTGTTAACAAGGATCTATTAACAAGGAGTCACTTGCACCGGCTGTACTCGGACTACTCGGATTAACATTTACTGCACAATCTTCGGCATGAATAGAATTTGTGGTCACATTTTTCTTACACGACGTAGAAAATTTCTTAATTTTCTTAACTTTAATTATGCTAATGTTACTTCTATAAACACAAATTGTAGCACTAACTTGTTACTTTTTATTAAAAACGTCCCTTTAAAGGCTGATGGTACTGACACAAGCATTAGCTAAGTAAACAACCACTTAAATTGCAATTTCAAAGGAACGACTTAAAGAAACCGGTTGACCTGGATAACCTTAGGAAGACTTAAGGCGAACTTTAGGTAATTTTGCCTTAACTAGAACTTAAGTAATACTTCTAAACACTATTAAATTTAACTATATCTCCGTTAATTCTGTTTTCAGTAACTTTATGCTTAAGTTTGCATTTCGCGTGGACATACTTAAGGCAAAGTTAATACTACTTAACTTAACTAATCCTTAAGTCGGTATTTCTGAAAACTAAGACAACTTGAATTTATTAATACAGACTTCAGCAAAGCTTGCCTTGGTTAATGCGAAGTTTAGGTATATTTAAGGCAAAATTGATTTAGTCACGATCTGTTTTGCTGCTTGGGATGACTGTTAATTGTGATGTAATGAAAGTTTTAAATATTCGTATTAAAAATGTTGGTTTTCCGTTTCAAAGTAGACTACGTTTGGAAATGTTTACAAAGTCGTAACATTTTAATTCATTAAGTACAATTATTTTTGTATACATTATGTATATACGTATATACTTGGGAGGAAGCTTGTGGCCCTGCAGTACGTATTATAGACTAATAATTATACAGTTGTCAAAAAACCACTCTATAATGCATAAATATATTTATAAAACATTTAATAAGGTATTTGATTCTGATAATATTGTATCATATCGTAAGTTCTCGTTCTAAAGTTAAGGAAGGAGTTTCTTATAACGGACAGCATGTAAGCGGCTGCCTCCTTCTCCGTCGAGTTCGGAGCGAAACGGGAGCGAAGGAGACGAATAGTCTGCCCTCTGAAGCATGGCAGCCCGGTGTCCAGCATAAGAGATACCATTGATATTATTGCTTCTTGATATGGTCTGGAAAAAAAACTTGTTTTCATTACGATTTTCAAAGTTACGCGGTTATTATTTAACGCGGTAAGAACCCGTTAAAATGTTTTATTCTAGACTAGCGACCCGCCCCGGCTTCGCACGGATGCAATGCACATATAAACCTTCCTCTTGAATCACTCTATCTATTAAAAAAAACCGCATCAAAATCCGTTGCGTAGTTTCAAAGATTTAAGCATACAAAGGGACATAGGGACAGAGAAAGCGACTTTGTTTTATACTATGTAGTGATTTTCGAAGTCTCTAACGTTCTTTCAGACATCTCTTCAACACGATCGCGAGTCAATCTTATCACATAACTCTCATAACATTAAATCAATTCATAAGTCTTAAAGGCTTATTACACCTTCCTAAATTCAGATTCTAATTGAGGGACAGAGCTATAGATTAGAACGCGACGTTGTAAGTATGATATTATGATTGAATTATGATGAAGTTATGATTTTTCGTTGAATGAAATGAAAAGTTTGAACGGATGTTATAGCGCACATGTCAGTAACACGCTGGCAGCATCTGCCTGCTATCACAGATTATAGAAGAAAACAGTTATATCTATAATAAAGGAGATAGAATTGGACTTGGAAATGTTGGATAAAATTAAGAATGGCTTCCAAAGAGTACGTTAAAGTGCCTTGTCCAGACCTATTACGACGTGAATGATCTCGCGCGCGGGCACAGATTACAGATACTTCGTAACAGATACATCACTTCCATAAAAACGATACGTTTTCACGCTTTAATCATGTACTGCCAGACGGTACGCGCGAAGAGCGAAAATGTATCTAATGGCGCTTGGCTCAGCGTTGTTATTACTTCGTACAGCGCGCGACGTGTGCGATGTTACCGTCTGGAACTACCGGCAGAATTCATACAAGCGCATCGCTAACGATGCGCCAAAGTGTAGGTAGTTATCTCGGTTCCTACGGCCGAATGACAGGCGAGATGTTACTTCTATTAAAGCGTAAACGAATTAGAAGCTCACCATTAGACCTATAAAGGCGACAACAGACGGCAGCTTTAAGTATAGCGCGTAAATACTGAGAAGTATTTCCGTGGGTGAGAGGAAGCTATTAGCATCTCATTCTTGCGTCCAAGCATTCAAGTCATGAGAAAAGCTTATGTAATTTTACGTCTTCAAGAAAAGTACAACCGTCGAGATAACGATATCGCGCTACAACTACATTACAGATACCGTCTGTGATGACATTAATTCTACAACTTTTCTTTCTCACGCCATCTACGACGGTCTTCCGTCCCAGGCTAGGTAATGGTACTAGTTGTTACCTGACAGCGAGGAAGGCCTGCACGCATAGTTCACAGAACCATCTGAACGGCGGCGCTTCCATCTTGCCCCCCATCACCATCACCATCTCGTCGGTCAGCTTTATGTCCGGCTCGAAGCCTAGGTTGCCGCCGGGCGATGACTCGAACATGAATCCGAAATCTGAATGACAACAAACACACCCGATAATTAAGCTAATTCCGTTTTTTGTTTCATTAAATCTTCAGCCTTTTGTCTTTAGATCAATCATCATCATCTTAACCTATAGACATCCTCTGCTGTACATAGGCCTACCCCAAGGATCGCCATAACGACCGGTCCTGCGCTGCCTGCCCTCATCCGACGGATTCCCACCACCTTCACCAGGTCGTCGGTCCACCATGTGAGGAGTCTACCCACACTGGTCTGTCCGTCAATGGAGACCATTATGCAAGTATTCTTAAAACATGTAAACCACTAACTGTGGGTCTACCATGACTTTTCACCGTTCTTTACTACTGTAGTTACGTCACCAATTTTGTATTGAATTTCGTACAGCGCTCCTAGTGGTTACGTTGAGAACTAATTTCTGTCATACGAATTGGCGACGTAACTACAATAGTAAAATACAGGGAAAACTCATGGTAGGCCCTCTGGCCTCTATTAATCCACACTAGATCGCGTGATTAAGGGTGTAACCTCATCTGACATTACGGAATCGCAATTTTAGACGCTCCATCCTTTTCTGTCGCTTAGGAACGTCATTTGCTAAAGCGAAAAAGATAGCGGGAATGCGACCGCACGCGTTAGCACCGGCAGTGCTGCGACCTTTCTCGATCTAGCCAATGACGTCCTTTAGCGACAGAAAAGGACAGAGCGTAAAAAAATGATATTCCGTGCTGCCAGATGAGAATCAACCATATGAATAGATACGGGCGGACCTCGGGATGCAGAGCAGTTTGACATTTTGCGTGCGCGTTGAATATTTTCTATGAGAAACGCGATTGCCCAGCGCTCCGAAAAGTGTGCGCGTGAGCCGTATTTTCGATTAAAAAGAACTAAAAGTACTTTTTATAGAATTTTTTTATGATTTCACTAGTTAAACTAATGGTGAATATGTGATTATAAATGCAAAAAATCGGAAACTATTTTAAGTTCTTCTAAAACGAGAAAAATGTTTAAAAATGCATGAAAATAAGTCATTTTTGTGACGATTTTCTATCGAGTGAAGTAATTCCAATCGTGTATTCAGTTTATGATTTCACTAGATAAACTATCCAAAAATACTGAGGTATGACTGTAGTTTCGGTAAATGGTATAAATCTAGTCGTAAAATGAAAAATAAAAGATGCCTCCGAGGTATTTCTACCTACTATTACGCCTTAAAGCTTCTTAAAGCGTAAAAAGGTGATATCCATTGGTTTATGGATCAAAATGGCGTATTTATGAGTCTAGCGGCGGTCTCATATTTAATCATGTGGCTCAACTCTTAATATGAACCACTCCCAGGGCAAACGCCTCGTCTCACTTAATGGAATCACACTTATTTTATGAGTATTTGCTTAGTTTCGAATAAGGAAGGTCCACAATGCCACGAGAGGGACATTTATTTACCTATATGTATGAGATGTCCATCAGTATCCAGCATGATGTTGCCGTTGTGTCGATCCTTTATCTGCAGAAGGAACCCGACCACGCTGTAGGCTGCCATCGACATCACGAAGCATCGCCTTGCCGCCTGGAAGATTTAATATAATTGAAAATATTACATAAATAATCGGACAATTAGTCTGACCAACACTTTTTGTTCTTCGCATCACTATTGATGATAGATTCTATAATCTATGAAAAATCAAGAGGAAAACTGTGTTTTTATTTTTTTTCTATCCTTAAAAATGGCTGAGATATTAAATACCAAAGTGCTCATTCCCGAAAAAGTTTTCTCAGATCTCAGCGACAGGCTGTGACGTCACATGGCAGTTTCAACCTTGCGGGCCGTACGAATTTTTTAAACCTATTCAAAAAAGTTAAAAAAATATTCACAGTTTGACCCGTATCTAAGTATGTAGGTACTTTGAACTTCGCGAGTACCTATTCACTATAAAACCAAATATATAGGTACTGAAAACGCGGTGTCAGCTGGCTAGCTGCGTAAGTGAGTGACGCAGATATAACCGCGCTATAAGCCTATAACTCGGAAATTTAAAAAAGTGTAGAAATTTGTTGCAGTCATAACTTCGGTAATTCTGCATGTATTGAAGTGAAATAAAAACTATTGTAATGTACCTGATGACAATGAATTGGCTTTCGCAAGGACTGAGATCTTTTAAAGACTCAGTCATGGGAATTCCCACTCTAGGCATGATAACAGATGTTATGCAGCCTAAGAACAAATATACAAAACACTTTACTGTGGAGCTACCATCCAGAACTGACTGGCTAAATGACAATGTGCATTGGAAAGCCGGCAGCCTTGTTTGGTTCACTGATGGCTCCAAGTCTAGAAATGAAGTAGGCTGTGGAGTATATGGAGAGCGTCCGAGGTTCAAAAAAAGCACAAACCTCGGAAGATATGCCTCCATATTCCAGGCAGAGGTATATGCCATCCTAGAGTGCGCGGAGGCGAATCTGCAAAAGCGCTACGTCAACCATACTATCTATATAAACTCCGATAGTCAAGCAGCGTTATTGGCGCTGGCTTCGGACACAATAAGTTCGAAGCTAGTGGACAACTGCTTGACTCTCCTCAATACCTTGGGCGCATTGAACAAGGTCATTCTAAGATGGGTTCCTGGGCACTCGGGCATCGTAGGCAACGAAAGGGCCGACGAGCTGGCGAGAGATGGGGCTAGTGGCACGCAGTATGGACCAGAGCCGTTCTGTGGAGTCCCTAAAAGCCTAGTCAATTTAACGCTTAGGAACCTATGTCTAGAAAAATCGATTGATCACTGGATGAATACGACAGGATTAAACCATTCCAAGGCACTAATTGCGGCATTCGACTGCAAAATGGCAAAGGAGAGAATCGCGCTCAGCACGACAAACTTGCGCATCATAGTAAGGGCGCTGACGGGACACTGTAGGCTGAACAAACACCTTACGACCCTAGGTATAAGGGACTCGAAACCCTGCAGATTCTGTCTGGAGGAGGACGAAACCCCCATTCACATCCTTTGTGAATGTGGCCCACTAATGCACAAACGATATACTCGCTTGGGTAAACACTCTGTTCATCCGAGTGAAGTAAAATTTTTCACTGCTAAAGAAATCCTACAATTCCTTAAGGAAGTGGGTATTAGCAGTGAACTGTAACTATTGTGGCGATCACAAAAGATCTACATAAGGTCGAAGTGATACTAGTCTGGAGTAGACTCGAATAGCCGCTTTACAAAAAAAAAAAAAAAATGTACCTGATCTAAGCTCCAATTTAAGCTACATTTTAATGCCAAATTCGTTAGTAGTGGTCATCCTCATTGCCAACCTAGTTAAATCTGCAACTCTTTATCGAATGTCAAAACGCGGGCTTTGTATGAAAGTAGTTCTAAAATGGGTAATGTGACGTCATATTATTCATCATATTGTTTAAAGGTACCTAGTTCATCTTGTTATAAAAAAAGATTTTAGTGACTGAGGCCCGATTCGACCAAACGCGAGTAAATTTTTTTCTTAGATTAAGTCGCCAGTTACTATAGAGTAAACTGATTTTGCGTTTTTCGAACCCTAATCTAAATGAAATGTCAATGTCAGATAGTTAAAAAATTATAATAAAAAGAAACCTAACAAATTAAAACCGTTTAACTCACATTGCAATAAGTACGGATACAACGACCTCTTTCTTTGGGTGAATTATACATTCTTTCTTTTAGTATGGGGTGTGTAAACACCAAAAGTACAATTGTTCCTTGTATAGTTACTCTTCTATAAATCGAAGTTTGGTCGAATCCGGCCTTAGTAGAATGTTCAAACAATTCTAATAACCTGAATCACCAAGGCAATAGAGTTCAAAATTACCTGGAATTCCCTAGTAGTCTCGTCGCCGTATTTCTTGATGAAGTACTCGTACATGCCGATGTCTGTCTGCCGTCCGAGCTGGTCCCGCGACTTCGCGTTTGGCACACATTCTATTACACCACACTGCAAATTAAAGAAATATCAATAACACTCATAAATCGAAGTGTAGGGACACACCTGCGGAACGTTCGGCGCCGAACGCCATAACGCGCCATTTTTCCTAGTAGAAGCGTATTCAACCGAACGTTCGGCCCCGTACGTTCCGCAGAACTAAACTATGTATTATAAAAGAGCGATGATAGTCCATACGGAAGAGAGCTAGCAACTCAATCAAGAGGCGGCGGTTCGATTCCTGGCCTGTACCACTAAGTTCTACGGAATTTATGTACGGTTGTATTTAACATTATCACTAGCCCGACGGTGAAGGAAAACATCGTAATGAAACCTGCATACCCGAGAATAATAAAAAAATAGTTCGGATGTATGTGTAAAATATGGGTGAGCTTGGGGCGAACACAAAAGATCAGCGATGGTCGCAGTGTTACATAACGAACCTTGCTTGCAATAGCCCAGCCAAACAATAATAAGTATTATAAAATTGTGACAGACTCTGGTAATCTTTAAAGGGGTAAAGACTCAACAAGTTCCACTATAGAGACAAATACATTTGAATCGCATAGGCACTGCAGTTTTGTGTAAAACTGTAGTTTATTTTTCACGATTTCGAAGTTTGGCTCCATAGTGAAAGTAGTTCAGTTTGATGGTCTAATCTAAAAAAAAATACTTTAATTAAAGCCCGACCAGAAATATAAAAAACCTCGCCATGTTGCGGAAAATCATTGAAACTAATTTTTGTACTTGGAACACTAACACTAAAGGAGACAGTCGATTGCAGCGCCCCCAAACCAGGTTTTTTATATTCCTGGTCAGGCTTTATAACTGTTTAACTTTTAATATATTTAATATTAACGAGCTTAACCCACGCAACGAATCAGTTTAATTGCATTTCGACTGTGCTTATGACTTACCGCGCGAGTCACTAACAACCTTACGCCCGCACGGGTGACCCACAAGGTGATCCGCATTGGTCGTTTTCACGTTAGGTACGACTATGCGCACGACCTACCAGAGGCGTCAGTTTTAGGACTGCGCGAGAATCATGGTTTTGAGCTTAGCATGAAATGACATCTATTGTCCAAGGTGTGCCTTAGGAGATGCCTATATTTAGCAGTTTACGATGACAAGCTAATGATGATGATTGTTGTACTTGACTTACCCCAGGCGCAGTAGCGACGACCTTGTAGGGGAACAGGTACAGGTCGAGGCCGACCTGCTGGAAGATGTTCTTGAACAGCGAGATCACTTGCAGCGCCAGCATGTCCTGTCTGACGTCATCGCCCACTTGACTTACCCCAGGCGCAGTAGCGACGACCTTGTAGGGGAACAGGTACAGGTCGAGTCCGACCTGCTGGAAGATGTTCTTGAACAGCGAGATCACTTGCAGCGCCAGCATGTCCTGTCTGACGTCATCGCCCACTTGACTTACCCCAGGCGCAGTAGCGACGACCTTGTAGGGGAACAGGTACAGGTCGAGGCCGACATGCTGGAAGATGTTCTTGAACAGCGAGATCACTTGCAGCGCCAGCATGTCCTGTCTGACGTCATCGCCCACTTGACTTACCCCAGGCGCAGTAGCGACGACCTTGTAGGGGAACAGGTACAGGTCGAGGCCGACCTGCTGGAAGATGTTCTTGAACAGCGAGATCACTTGCAGCGCCAGCATGTCCTGTCTGACGTCATCGCCCACTTTGAAGATGGCCGCCTGCCACGTCTCCGCCGCTACAGACGTGTAACGGTCCTTTCCTTCCTCCTGAGAAAAGATATTTAGTTACATTTCAAATCTGGGGTTCTTCATAAGGATATTAATATGCTGACGATTTCTAAGGGAATGATCAGATGTGGCGACACGTTCCACGCCTACTTTTAACTTCTAAACCCCTCTTACAATGTTCTGCGGTTGAGGGTGTGGTTAGGTAAATAAATAATAACTAACCGTAGGAGGATCTTCCCCAGATGCAATAGCCATGGCCACAGCTTCCATCTCCGCGATGCCGTACTTGCGGACCCTGAACCTGGCCAGGTAGGGAGCCTTGGCGGCGCTCTGCATCGGGGTACCGCTCTTGTAGTCTATGTCCAGGACCATCGAGTCGGGATTTGAAGGCAAGTAGCAGCCTGGTTGGACCTGTAACCAAGTACATCATGCGTGATTTAAATTAAATTAGCAACTGCACAAATTATAGTCGATTGAGTCGCATTTATAAATTCAAGGGCTAGTTCATAAATTCAAGGTCGCTCAGCGAGCTATGGAGAGAGCTATGCTCGGTGTTTCTCTGAGGGATCACATCAGAAATGAAGTGATTCGTCACAGAACTAAAGTTGCTGACATAGCTCAGAAAATTAGCAAGCTGAAGTGGCAGTGGGCTGGTCATATCTGCCGAAGAACTGACAACCGATGGGGTGTCAGAGTTCTAGAGTGGAGACCGCGAACTGGTAGGCGTAGTGTGGGACGCCCTGCTGCCCGCTGGACAGACGACCTAAAAAAAGTAGCGGGGTGCGACTGGATGAGGAAGGCCGAGGACAGAGTTTTGTGGCGCGCCTTGGGAGAGGCCTATGTTCAGCAGTGGACGATGATAGGCTGATGATGATGAGTCGCTTTTAGGCCTTCGGCCTAAGTTCACTCATTTCCACAATAGCGATGTCTTAACGTAACCGTCAACGGTGACACCCTGGTCTTCACCCAATTTTCGATGTAAAGGTCCGATCGCACGTAAAACGGTAAATATTTTCTCAGCGGTCATTATAAGTTTAGTTATATTAAAACTTGTCTTTGGCCGGGTCTTCACAGCGCTTAGCGGCAAGGTCTACAAGACGCATTTCATGGAACTCGTCAGTTCGCTTTTTTACAATGAAACGCTATTTTGGTCTCATTAGCGCCTGCTGCACCATAGTGCGTACTGTATAAATATAACAGGATCAACAACAGAAACCACTCACTAAAGTTGTCAAACAACAGAAAACACGTCAAAGTTGATTGTCGAATTATGAATTTTAGTTGAACAATGAAGTCCAACAAGCCCGGGGGGAAGCTGGTTTTCATTGTTTAGTATTTTGAATTCAGGATAAACGTTTCACTCCTGAGAACGACAGACGCGGCGATTGAGAGAGACGGATCGCATCCACTGTACCATGGTGTCCTATCCCATACAAATGAAATTTTTGTTAAAAAAATGGCAATATATGGCGTTATGGTATCGATTTGTAATAAATGTTTACCTAAAAGTGTAAATTGTTACTAAAAATACATGATCTGACTACAAAAAAAATCTCATGAGCCTCGGAAAATCAAGCAATTTACTTTGCCCGAAGACTACCCGCGTTACAGCAGTCGCGTTCCATTGTTTGACGTTGGGCATCTGTACTGTATAGTATTATATAATCTGTGACTGTACCAATTAGTTTTATCGTCTCTGTCTAGCGTGGGAGTCGCTAAAACGCTATGCATCATCTATGTAGCCTTAACTTCTAAATCGCTAATCAGCTATTTTAAAAGAATCATTATTGCGCTCTCTAACCTACAAAAGTATCTAGTTGCGATATGAATTGTTGTGCCATTAAGCCCCACTTGCGTCAACCTGGGTTATCAATAAACTCCAGGTTAAGTTGGTAACCCATGATTTTTTGTATAGAAAAACAACTAAAAGAGCTATTTATTCCGGAGCTAATTGCTAACCCGTGGTTGATGCAAGTGGGGCTAAGTATTCTACAAGTGGTTACCTTGATATTCTTCAAAGCCTCCAAACAGGCTCGTTTCCTCTCGGCGCCCTTCGGGTAAGGTCGGATGCACCCGCTGATGTTCGTGATCTGGCTGAAGAAGTCGAACTCACGCTCGTAGAACGCCTTCGCTGGCCCCGAGAGAGTGTCCACTATGTTTTTGGTTAAAGCTTCCAGAATATCGTAGAGGGCGGCTGAAATTATACAGGGTGTTTCATAAGTAACAATAAATTTTTAAAACTCTTAAGGGGGTTGTTTAGACCGTCAAACTGAACAACTTTCTCTATGGGACCAACATCGAAATCGCGAAAAAAATAATTTTATATCCCATACATATTTTAGCTCTAGTCGATTTGTAGAGTATAGAACATAATACTTTTTTTTCGCGATTTCGATATTTGTCCCATAGTGAAAGTTGTTCAGTTTGATGGTCTACACCACCCCCTTAAAGGTTTATTTGTAGTTTTGTAACACCTTGTATAGACCCTTTGGATAAATATTGCAAAAACTGTTTATAAAGTCTACCAAGAAAAAGCTTTTGACAAAACTTCCTACCTATAACCCATTTATTTACCCATTACCCGTGCGTCATACGTCAAAATATTAGCATGAATGTAGCATTGGAAGTGCAGATTGTTCGGTAGTGGTCTGAGGCTTTCTTATTTACTGCCCGAGGTTAGTATAATATTTTTCTCGTCGACGGAGGTAGAAAGCGGCAACATCGTTTAGCGCAGTGGGACGAAAATTGACGCTTTCCGTCCGGAGGGGAGAAAATTATATGGTTTAGTTTAGGAAGTGCGTAGTCTGTTCCTCAGTCAAGTCAGACAGGGAACTATTTTATATGGGTACTAGAGTTAACCCGCGACTTCGTCCACACAAATTATATACCAGATTTTAAGTCAGATCATAAGCTATCAAGTAAAAAAAGTTTCATCAAAATCGGTTCAGTAGTTTTTGCGTGATGCTGTTACAAACATATAAACAAACAGACACACAAAAATTCTAAAAAGGTTGATTTGCAGTCAGGGATACCTAAAAACCATATCATAATCTTTTTCATGCAAATATCTTCAATGTACAGACACACTTCTGTTACAGTTTTATAATAGTTTATAAATAATGAACGGTAGGTACATTGTTTACTCACGATCTTTATGAAGCTGCTCCTCGTCTGTGAACATGTTTGTGTGCATGTTCCATATCAGCTGGTGGGCGACCACCTGCGACTTCTTCGCCAGAGACTTTATCAGTTCCGATACGTAGCCCATCTGTGGATTGTTTTAGAAACTCGTCAGTATTCGTTGTATTTTTAAGAGGATAGGCGGGCTGAAATGCTAATTTGGAGAATAGGTTGTGGCGGCCGACCTCCTTGCTGTTAAGAGCTACTGCTGGCTCGCAAAAAGAAACACAAGATTTTATAATTTGAATTTCGAGTTCGGTTTTATTTTTCAAGTGACAAACAATGTCAACCTTATGTGTGCAGTGCATTCTTAAATCATTCTTTCCTCGGCTCGCCTATTGTACAGTCCTAACTTTAACTAAAGAAATATATAATTTATCAAGTCGTATTCACGTTTTTATCTGTGTCAATCTCCTCGTCCAACCACCACAGATTGGTGACCCCCAAGAAAGAAGAAGTTAAGATGTCACAAGAAGATAAATTATCGGATTTTCAAGACGCAAATGGAGGCGACCACGGCACCGGCGGTTCGGCAGTACATCGTGTAGCCGCAAAACTGCCGCCTTTTTGGCCGGAGGAGCCCGATATTTGGTTCGCGCAGGCCGAGGCGCAGTTCCGAGTAGCTGCGATCAAAGACGACCAAACGAAATTTTACCATATAATCAGCCATCTGGACCATAGATACGCGAGGGAAGTAAAAGACATTATAACTAACCCACCCAAGGACGGAAAATATGAAAAATTAAAGCATGAGTTGGTGAAACGATTGTCCACTTCGCAAGAACAACGCATGCGTCAGCTTCTCACCCATGAAGAACTAGGGGACCGTAGCCATCCCAGTTTTTACGGCATCTTCGCACCCTAGCGTCGTCCGGCGTGACGGATGATTTCCTGCGCAGCTTGTGGGCGAGTCGGCTTCCGTCGCATGTACAAGCAATTATAGCTTCACAATCAGCTGCAAACCTCGATGATGTTGCAGAGCTGGCTGATAAAATCTGCGAGGTAGCGCCCGTACCATCACCTCAAGTAGCGAGCACATCAGCGACGTCATTCGAGAGTATTATCAAGAGAGTAGAAGAAGCCATTTCAACCACAATTCAAAATCAAATTACTGAACAGATTTCGCAACTGAATTTTCGTCGCAACCGCAACCGCTCCCCGCATTCTCGAAGGTTTTCCCGATCACGGAGCAATGGTCGTCGCCCTTCTCAGAGCCGTACGCCTGGCGTGTGCTGGTATCATGACAATTTTGCTGAAAAAGCCCGTAAGTGTATCCAGCCTTGTAAATTAAATCCGGAAAACAAGAAAGGCAGTCCGTAAAGGCGGCTAACGACTGTCACTCACCTTCCAGCCGCCTATTTGTGACAGACAGGAATTCCAAGGTACAGTTTTTAGTAGATACAGGTTCAGATGTCTGCGTATGGCCACGACGTTTAATTCGTGAGCGCAGAACAGCAACAGACTATACTTTAACTGCGGCAAATGGAAGCATAATACAAACATATGGTACGATCAAACTGCACTTGAACTTTGGTTTACGTCGCGATTTTGGATGGAATTTTTTGGTAGCTGACGTCGACAAGGCAATAATCGGAGCCGATTTCATGACACTTTATGGACTTTTGGTTGATTGCAGAGGCAAGCGACTTCTGGACAGCGTGACTTCTCTTCATACACCTGCAAAGCTCGCCAACTGTCAGCAGCCCAGTATCAAAGCTATATCAGGTGACAGCGAGTACCACATGCTCCTAGCGAAGTACCCAAGCCTGGTAAAACCATCCGGCGTACAGAGAGAGGTAAAACATTCCACTTTACATTATATACGCACCACACCGGGACCACCTGTATTCTGCCGTCCACGCCGCCTGGCTCCTGATCGTCTGAAAATAGCCAAGGAACAATTTGAAGAGATGTTGCGTGACGGTACCGCTCGCAGTTCTGATTCACCATGGGCTTCAGCGCTACATCTGGCACCAAAGAGTGGCAATGCCTGGCGCCCCTGTGGTGACTATCGTGGATTAAATGCCAGAACCATCCCGGATCGATACCCAATTAGGCATATAGAAGACTACGCCACAAGACTTGCCGGTTGTACCATCTTTTCCAAGTTAGATCTCATCAAAGCTTATAACCAAATTCCTGTATTTCCTGATGATATTCCTAAAACTGCAATTTCAACTCCATTTGGTTTATTTGAGTTCCCGTTTATGACTTTTGGCCTAAGAAATGCTGCACAGACTTTCCAGCGATTCCTCGATGAAGTACTTCGTGGTCTGGATTTCGCGTTTTCATACATCGATGATATCCTGGTGTACTCCTCCAATCAAGAAGAACATCTCAAGCACCTAGATGTCATTTTCAAGCGTTTGTGTGAGTATAGCTTGGTTTTAAACGAGAAGAAGTGCATCTTTGGTCAAGGCGAGATAGTTTTCCTAGGCTATAGTATTTCTGCCGAAGGTACACGACCCCTGGACGCCAAGATCACTGCTATTCGAGAGTTCCCGCCGCCGAAAACTGCAAAAGGCCTTCGTCGGTTCCTGGGAATGTTAAATTTTTACAGAAGATTCTTACCCCACGCTGCCGAAGAGCAAGCTCCGCTCCACGATATGCTGGCCGGCCCATCTGTCAAGGGATCAACAACCCTGACCTGGACGCCGGAACTTTTAGCAGCTTTCGATCAAAGTAAGAGCAGCCTGTCTAGAGCCACGTTAATCGCGCACCCAGTTCACGACGCTCCACTTGCACTGGTTACAGATGCATCCAATACTGCACTCGGAGCAGTCCTGCAGCAGTTGGTTGATGGGCAGTGGCAACCATTAGCTTTCTACTCCAAGAAGATGTCAAAGTCTCAAACACTTTATAGCGCGTATGACAGAGAATTGCTCGCCATATATGAAAGCATCAAGCATTTCAAACACATGTTGGAAGGTCGACATTTTACTATATTTACTGACCACAAACCTATCACCTTTGCATTCCAGCAGAAGGATCGCAAGTGTTCACCACGACAATTTAACTATCTCGATTTCATAGGACAATTTACTACAGACGTGCGGCATATCTCTGGTAAGGACAACCTGATCGCCGACGCCTTGTCAAGAGTGGAAGAAATCTCAACTCCTCCCGACTTCGAAACTCTAGCCCAGCACCAGCAGGTTGACTCCGAGCTGAAGGATCTACTAACCTCCGAAACTTCTCTCAAGCTCGAAAAAGTTGCAGTGCCAGGTACGAACGTTTACTTATATTGTGATGTTTCCCAGACCAAACCACGCCCGTTTGTACCAAAGGACCTTCGGAGAGCAACATTCAACAGCATACATGGTTTGAGCCACGCTGGAGTCAAGTCTACGACCAGGCTGGTTACATCAAGATTCGTATGGCCGAACATTCGTAAGGATTGTCGCACCTGGGCGCGGTCGTGTCAACCATGTCAGACTTCCAAAGTTCACCGGCATACTACAGCACCGTTGGGTGAATTCAAGCAGACAGGATCGAGGTTTAGTCATGTCCATATTGACCTCGTCGGTCCTCTCCCTTCATCTTCAGACTTCAAATACTGCCTGACTGCCATAGACCGTTTCACTCGCTGGCCTGAAGTAACTCCACTACGAGATATCATGGCTGAGACGGTAGCCAGGGCGTTCTACGAATCCTGGATATCTAGGTTTGGCTGCCCAACCTCTTTAACCTGTGATCAAGGCAGGCAATTCACATCTGGTCTTTTCAAGGAGCTGACTCGTCTGTGCGGAATCCAGTTACATCACACGACCGCCTACCACCCTGCAGCCAACGGAATGATAGAGCGCCTGCATCGAACACTCAAAGCAGCCATCATGGCTCATCAGACGACACGTTGGACAGACGTGCTTCCGACCATCCTGCTTGGCATCAGAACGGCATGGAAAGCAGACCTTCATTGCTCCGCCGCAGACCTGGTATATGGTGAGCCTTTGAGGATACCTGGTGAGTTTCTTCACACTGATTCTTCGAAGCAAGTACCCACAAGTGGTTTCGTTGCGCAGTTAAAGGAGCACCTCTCCCATTTGAAACCTACCCCAGCTTCTCGTCACTGTACAAAATCTATATTTGTCCACAAGGACCTGGAGGACGCCAAGTTTGTTTTCCTTCGGAAAGACGCCGTTAGGCGTGCACTGGAGGCTCCTTACACGGGGCCAATGCGCGTGCTAAAGACATCAGACAAGACAGTCACGATAGAGACACAAAGAGGTCCAGTAACGGTTTCCATCGACAGGGTTAAACCTGCATTTTTGTTGTCTGACGACGTTGCGCCGACTGCAAGCGCCGAAAAGCTGAAACCTAGTAACACAGAAAGGTCTAGTACTACTACTAGGTCTGGACGCAGAGTTCATTTTCCAAATTTTTTTTCTCCAGGACCTTGAATCTCCGAGGGGGGTGATGTGGCGGCCGACCTCCTTGCTGTTAAGAGCTACTGCTGGCTCGCAAAAAGAAACACAAGATTTTATAATTTGAATTTCGAGTTCGGTTTTATTTTTCAAGTGACAAACAATGTCAACCTTATGTGTGCAGTGCATTCTTAAATCATTCTTTCCTCGGCTCGCCTATTGTACAGTCCTAACTTTAACTAAAGAAATATATAATTTATCAAGTCGTATTCACGTTTTTATCTGTGTCAATCTCCTCGTCCAACCACCACAAGGTCATCATGAGCGATGCGCCATAGTGTATTTGTTTATCTCGGTAGCTATAAGTGATGGAAGCGTGACTAAGTGTCCTAGGTGAGAACTTACCGTGTCGTGACGTAATGCCTGCACCAGCTGCGGTATGTAGAGCAGCACCGCGGAGGAGGGGTACGAGGTGAGGGTGCTGACGGCCGCCTGCGCCGACAGCGGGTGGGGGGGATACTGTCGGCTGAAGTATGAGAGAGCTTCCACCGGCGTCACCAGCGCCCACGTTATCATGTGCACTAGCTGTAGACGTTATTAGAACAGTTTATACAACGTGTTAATGAATTAACGCAAAACTAGAAAGTAGTTTGTTTAGAATCGAGAGCAGAATCGAATTATCATGGTTTCAACATAGGTATTTTTTATATAAATATTAAATAGGTACTTTTTTTGTAAAATTTAAAATTTTCTGAACTCGATCTCAACCCACCTCAAGGGCACACTCATCCTCTTAGTACCAAAACAAGATTTTAAAATGTATCCATGAGCACGTTAGCGCTTTCTTTCATTGCTGAAATTATAACAAATCGTTTTTGCCTCAAAACTTAAAATGCGAATAACTTAAAATCGCGAAACCCTCTTTAGGAATCGCTGATCTAGGAAACCATTGGGTTCATATTCAAAATTCAATCCTCTAACGTTGATTAGCAAATCCCTTCATGACGATGACAAGATTGCATCAACTCAACAGGAGAAGTAACATACCTCATGTGCATCGTTCAACAGTGTCTCGGTGGTGACGAGGTACTTGAGGGCTTGAGGGACGTGACATACTGCAGTCGGCTGAGCTTGTACTTTCCGACGCACTTCCTGGATAATTCCTTCGGGTTTTAACCTGCAACGATATTTGGTGGTAATTTATAATGCAAGGAACTCCTGGGTGTCGTACACATGGCAACAACTTTAAGTGCAGGCACCATTGACCTCTTATACTAGACCCACAGTGTCATATAAAATCTTAGCAAATTTTTGTCCACATTGACGCAAAAACCCGCACAAATTAATTATGCATGCTGCTGGTTGTCACTAATACGTTGTATTTGATTCATAAACATAGTCGTATTTCGCTTGTTAACCGTCAGCTAGTACAAAAAAGAGCTCATCTGAGCTCTTTTGGTTGTGCCATTTTTCGAACGTCGATTGTGAGTCTAGTTTGTATATAAAATGTCTATGGCAGGCACTCAATAAATATCTCACTAGACATCCATACACGCCCATACTAAATTTGCAGCCACTCAATAAATATCTCACTAGACATCCATACACGCCCATACTAAATTTGCAGGCGACCATACGAGGCGATGAATAGTTTATTCATTTTCACTTTATTATACAGTCAGCGTCGATCGGAAGGAGATGAGGCTACATACCTAAATCTACAATTCCTTCAATAATTAACATTTGAGTGTTTGACGTGATGGATGGTCTATAATTTTGAACTGATGTTTTTTGGGTATAAAGGCTGGGCCACACAGAGTGCAGCTGCAGAACGGCTGCAGGCCGGCAGCAGTTGTAAACTATGGAATTATATGCGAGGTGTCACATTAGATGCAGTCCGGCGCAGCTGCAGAACAGCTGCGGAACGGTAGACGCAGTCTGACACCTCACATATAATTCCATAGTTTACAACTGCTGCCGGCCTGCAGTCGGTCTGCAGCTGCACTCTGTGTGGCCCAGCCTTAAGAGTTGCTCATCACGTTCTGATGCTGACTGTACACATAGATAAATTGATATAAATACGAACGAGCTTATCTTTGAAAAGATTACGTCCAGCAGGTCAGTACTGTTATAATGTTTGGTAGTTTTAGCAAACATACCCAATTATACTATTTTTACATAACAAATATAATATACTAATTAACGTACCTTTCCGGTAAGAAAACCGCAAGCACAGGACTGATGTCCCAGGCGAGCTTCGCGTAGTCGCGCCACGTGCGATCCGTGTTCAGCTTGGAGCGCCACGTGGCTATGTTGTCCTCGCCCGGCACCGCCTGCTCCGGACGACCGTGCGGGTTGTGCCAGGTCACTAGGAACTCTATCTCTACTGCCTGAAATGTCAATCTTGTTTGTTATATTCTTTAAAAGTTTTTACAAATTGACTTATGGGCCAAAACAGGAAGGTGGCATAGGTATTGTCTATACCTGGAGTACAGACTGCCTTACAAGCGGTGAAACATGAAAATACTCGTTGGCTGGTCGGTAATGTTCAACCTTCTTTCGTACGTCGATTTTTCCAACGGTAGGTTTGTCCCTTTCTAATCCACGTTTTTATTTAATTTTGTTCTGATAGAAAGGGACAACCCTACCGTTGGAAACATCGACGTACGAAAGAAGGTTGAACATTACCGACCGCCAAGACCAATTTTCGTATTTCCGTGCTTGTAAGGAGGATTGGTATCCATCTTTGATATCCATGGGCCAGAATCACTCCAACCTGGTCAGTAAAACAAAAACAGACCAAGAAGAATCGTGCGTTAAAAAAAAACAATAAAGTCTGTTACAAAAAGGTATTTGAAGGGGTGTTTCGGCTCTGAACAACTTTAATTATGGAGTCAACATCAAAATCACGAAAAAAACAGCTATTCCATAGAAAATTACAATAGCTATTCAACTCAAATGTGAAAGGCATACAAAGAAAGAAAGAATGGAGGGAGATATTGGATAATATATCCTTTATTTACATCAAATAAATACAGAAGAAAATAGCAAATGAAACTGATAATATAGTACAAATAAGGCGGTCTTATTCCTAATCTTAACAAGGTTTTTCTTCCATCAATTTTCACCATGTTGACAAACTAGGTAATAGAATCAAAGATGCTAGAAGATAGGTCAAGAATTTTCTAGTTTTTAAGACTAAATTCTCACCATAAGCTCCAGAATGAGATTCCTTTTCCTAACGTAGTCCTTAACGAAGGTGTCTTGAGGCTTCGCCGGCGGCTTGATGCTTCGGTTCGAACGCTTACCGGCTATGCTTCCCGCGCCACTGCTAAGGGTCGTCGTTGACATTGGCACCTGCAATTTAAGCTTTATTAGTTTGAAGTAATGTACAAAAGAGTTCGGGTAGAATTCAAAACCCCAAATCTGTCTTTCAGTCAATTTCCCAGCAAACTACCTCACAGATCAGCGAAGGATAAGTACCTACAGTCGGCAACGAAAGTTGATAAAAATTTGTTGTCGTTATTTCGCCGAGAATTAAGGTTCACTGGGCATGCGTGGTGGACTAACGCCCACCCTGAGGGTATGTAGGCATGTTTACAGATACACACAAATACGTTCTTGTCAGTTTTTCCCATTTGTGCGTGCTCAAGATGTGGCCTTACCGTGTTGATCCAGCCAGTGGTCTGACGGCTGCCAATGTCGCTGCTATTGACTGAGGAACGGTTGTCAGTCGGTGAGTTTGACGTGTAGATACTCTGCTGGCTGCTCTGCCCTAGTAGGTCGTATTCTCCTGGTAACATAAATAACTAGTTTAAAAAAGTATACAGTAATACTAACCTTCGAATATCGTACCTCGACCCGAACTTTCTGGGGACACTTTAGGGGCGAGCCGAGCAAAAAGCACGTATAGCGGGCGACCGCGTGCGAGCGAGACGGCGCGTGTGCCAACGCATCTCGTTTGAGTTTCACAACGGGTCAAGCATCGTTAGACCGTTCTATGGAGTGACAGGAGTGTGGCCAATCTTTATAATACACAATAACAAAGACCCTAAGTAATATTTAAACGGGTGGTTTGATCGTCTAAACTTTAGACGTAGAAAGTAGTGAATGTTCAGTTATTAAACCACTCCTTTAAGTTTTACTAGGATGTTTTGTTACACCTTGTATAATCGTTGGTGGGTCTGTTAGTGAACGTGTAACTTCTGAACGACTTAATTAAGTTAATATTCACACAACATGTGTGTTTCGTCGTGACGATGCTTTGATGAAGATATTTTAAAAAGCTATAAGAGGGAAGGGAAGTAATCTAGGCACGCGCTGTCCACGAGTGTACTTCCGTAGGATATTGCGGGCTAGAGACCGGTGAAAAATGTCCCCTTGTACGAGAGATGGAAACTAAAACTCACCACCCATATCGCTGCTTTTCAAATACTTCTTATCAGAATGCATCAGCTGCCAGAACTTGATCAGCGCAATGATATCTTCCCTCAAGGCGACCGAGCTCTTCGCCGGCGCCTGCAGGCCCCTACAGAAGTAATCTAGGCACGCGCTGTACACTCGTTCCCGTAGTATGTTGCGGGCTAGAGAGCGGGGTAAGATGTCCCCTTGTAGTAGAGATAGGCCGCAGGATAGTAGTCTGTACAGAAGAAATATCGTTTATTATTACGGTTCTGGACCTGAAGTGTGCCAACGGGACCATATTACTTAGCCTACGCCGTCCGTCCGTGCGTCTGTCCTACCTTCATTCACTGCAATCTTTTAATTGTCAACATTTGAAACCAATGAAGTTGTGTAATAATCACTAATGGTAGATAAGTTATGTATGTGACCTTTGATAAAGTTATATGTCAAGATTGACAGTCGAAGATACGAAAGCGTCGAAAAAAATTGGAACCAGTACTGGCCCCAAAACCTATATGCACACATATAATAATAATTTGTATGGCGCCTCACGCACACCAACCTATGAAACTTGGCCACTTTTGTATTATACGGTATATCCGTGAGGCTCATTCTAGACATATACTTTTTCTAAGCATGCGACATTCAATAGATTTTTCTAGTGAGGGGTAATGAGTTTTCTGGATTTCTAGGGGAGCATTGACTCCTATACCCCCCTTAACTATCCCCATGCGGAGAACTTCATTAATGGCATCATGGTAAGTTCGCAACTCTCCCGACTCAATCTGGAAGGTAATATTATTCTATCAAAGTAAAATAAATGGATAGGCCCAAAGCGGAACTTAGTTGAAGCACACAAAGTAGGCGCCAGCATGCACTTAGTCTGTAAACTCTGTACGCATTTGAAATATACCTGACATTTCGTCAAAGTAAAGGCAATATTGATTTGACTAGAATAGTTTTAACATATTTCTGTAGTTTTATATGTGTGTTCATTCATTTTACTTTGGTCGAAGGTAATATTGAGATAAATAAAGTAAGAACTTACTTGAATCTCACGCCCACCGCCTCAACGTGTCTGTTAATGTGCTCTCCTCTCAGATCTCCCACTGTTATAGGCAGTGATCTGCAACAAAGGACATCCGGCGATAAATGCCAAATTTTGTATACTTCAAAAAGAAAAATGATAAAGCGGCAATACCTAGGCAATAAAAAAAATATCTGACAATGTCAATTGAAATTACCGGTGACCAGTGTTTCCACAATTCAGATATTTTAATGTGTTTTTTTATCAAAATAAGCATCATAAAAATTATTTAAGGGTCCATGCATGATCAATGTAATATTACCTACATTATAAAATAATATACAGCAGGGGTGCGTTCAGAACCTACGCCCAGAGTGCGCCCAGAGTGCACTCCGAGTGCAACTTTTCGCCCTAACGCCGTTCCGAGGCTCGGTGAAAAGCGTATTACCCATAAGAGCGAGCGAGAAGAACAACCGCACCCAAAGGTTCTGAACGCAGCCCTGTATACAACCGTTGGATTTTTTTCTATGGCCGCATCTCCTTTAAATAACTCTCTAATTGTAGCCAAATACACTCATTGACTCATTTATCACGAAATGTCCAAAACAAGATTTTTTAGTTCTGACGATTTTGTGATAAATCGACGGGTGAGGGGATTTTGAGGGGATTGCACGATGATACATCGTGCTCATGGTGTTCATAATGATGGACAGGTATACTTATTAAACGAGCACAAACCTGTGGAGTAGAGATGCCAGCATCTCAACTTTTTCCAAACTGTTGTATTTAGCCGTCTCGGCTACTTCGCATAGAAATCTTATCCAAACCGCGTGGGGAGCTACGAACGGCGGCCGCGGCTCTAATTTGGCACCTGCAAAATATTTAAATTTATAGTTTTGACAGTTTTCCTCCTGCCCTGCTGAACTATTATAAAACCGTAACAGAAATGTGTCTGTATCTATGTCTATTGAAGATAAATATTTACAAGAAAAGAAAGATGATTCCGTGCTTCGGATGGCACGTTAAGCTGTTGGTCCCGGCTACTATCTCTGGTGGTAGTACTCGTTACATAAAAACCACGTCAGAGGCCGTAAGGCGGTTTGAATAAACTCTGACACCAGGGCTTGCAGCCCACTCGATAAGAAGAAGACAAGATAAAGATCACGATATGGGTTTTAGGTGTCCCTGACTCCAAATCAACCTTTTTTAAATTTTTTGTCTGTGTTTTTTTTTTGAGCATCACGCAAAAACTACTAACCGATTTCGATGACACTTTTTTTGTTTGATAGCTTATGATTTAACTTAAAATCGGGTATATAATTTGTGCGGAAGAAGTCGCGGGTAAAGTCTAGTATCCTATAATTTGTCTTCTCCATCCGTGCCATCACTCTATCAGGCTAGCCTCACTCACATGATATCACTAAGTCCGTATAGTATCGGCTAAGAATAGCACCATCCCATTTCTTCCCGTGGGTATCATAAAAGGTGACTAAAGAATCTACCGGAGGATGGGCAGCAGCATTAATTGAGTACACAAATTCATACCAAATGCGACCGCCAACCTGCCTGCCAAGCGTGTCGATTATGGTAAATCCTACCAACATGGTAAGTACGCCCAAAACCCGGCCTACAGTCCCCAGCGGTCCCGCTATTCCTGGCAACGGTAGCGATCAATGATAAAACCCAAAAATGACACATGTCTTTAATGCCACCTTAGCATGCTTCAGTTGTGCTCGGCTGTCATACATTGCCGCTGACATTCCAGTCCTTTCAAATGTCCTCGGTCACTTAACAGTAATGTAAAACAATGAAGCACTCTTTTGCCGTGTCGTTAACATCGCGAGTCCTTGTGTACAGTATTTCCATACAGAAAGCCAATCCATACTCTGGACAAGTAGGACCTGAGTAGTCCTAAGTACCACATGAAATGCCTTCATGTACAGAGATTCTGCGTCGCTGCGACATTGGGGGAATTAAGGCCTATTTGATGAGACGCCAACTGCGATGGCTGGGTCATGTGTCTCGAATGCCGAACCAGAGAATGGCTAAGCGTGCACTATACTCGGAACTCCAAGATGGGAAGCGCAAGCAGGGTGGCCAACTTCTCCGCTTTAAAGATGTGCAGAAGAGGCACATGAAGAACTGTAGCATTGAGGACTCCAATTGGGAACGACGTGCTGGAATCAGAGACGAGTAAAGAACTTCGAGGAACGCAGACGTAACTAGCTGGCCAGAAAACGTGACGAGCTAAAGGCCCGCCACCTGTGGAGTATCATTATAATTATGTGGATAGAGTGCTCTTTGAAGCCGTAAATTCAAGGCTAAAATTGGATACGCCAGCCACACGAGAGCACACGTGAGACGTGGAAGAGTACAGCGGTCACCATTAACGAAATCGGTTGGACTACTATTTTATTTTTATTACCTATACAGTATGCCATTGTCTACACCAACCTTCAAAAGCAGCCAACGGGTTAATCTCCTCCGCCTGTTTGGAGAACAGGCCCATCTTGCGGTCGACGGTGCACTGCCAGGCCGCGAAGATCTCCTGCAGCAGCCTCAGCTCCAGGTCAGGCCGGGACGTGGTCAGCCACTGCCAGCATTCCACGGCCGTGGTCACCGCGTCTTCTGTGAATATCTCCACTTGCGACCATGCTGCGAACGGAATAAGGGTTAGATTTACACAAATTACTTCACTGTTGATATCCTTTTCAGTGGTAAGTATAAAACTTTGTACTACAAAACTATATTTTTAAGCGAGCTGTTGAAAGGGTTCTATTGAAGAAAATTTAGATTTTATTCTATTTCGTCATGTATTGTAATGAGTTCTTTACAATGTTTGTAAAAAAATTATTTATAGGGTTCCGTACCTAAAGGGTGCTAGCATGACCCTATTACTAAGCCTACTAGCGTGAACGAGCCAGTCCTATCGGAGTGAGATAGATATAGTGCCTCACCGATACTATGAAGCAGGCCTCTAGCGACGTTGCCGGTGTTCTGTGTAGCGGAGTTATGCCTGGCGTGAACGAGGAGTGCGGTAGCGCGCCATAGAGCCGCTCTGTGTGCCGTCTCGCTCCCGCTGGAGCAGGCCTCCTTCAGGGCGGTTTGGAGGCGACCTCCTACTCGCCAGAGGGAGGATTCGCCTCCTCCTCCACTTTCTGCGCTTACTGCGCCTGCCACCTGGGAAGATAGGTAGACTTAGGGCCTGTTTCACCACTTCTGGGTAAATTCTGGTTAGCTTATCTGACAGATAGTTTGACATATTTTGTATGAAATTATGTCAAAATATCTGACGGATAACCTAAGAAGAACTTATTCAGAAGTGGTGAAACAGGCCCTTAGAGGTTGTTCATTTGACACGAATTTATACGACCGATGATCGCGCTCTCGTGTTCGCTTGCGAGGAATTTGAATTTTGTTGCCTAATAAATAAGGGTAGGGTATACTACCTTCTGTAGGGGATGATCAGACCACCAATCTGAACAATTTTCTCTATGGGAACAAGGTGGAAATGGCGACAAAAAATCAGCTGTTCCATACATTTGCGTAGAGTAGGTACTGCAGTATTGTTTTATCTTTTCTCGATGTTGGCACCATAGTGAAAGTTGTTCAGTTTGGTGGTCTAAGTATTACTAGGGTGTTTTGTTACAAACTGTATTTCTGACATCCGTCCTCGACAACACTTTCACTTTATTTATTCAACTTCACAGGTTTTTCGCGTCGTCCTTACCTCTCCGGAATAGCGACTGCGTTGTGAGATGACGGCGAGCAGAGCGGCGGTGTCCTGCGTGACGCACAGCGGCCGCTTGTCGAGGGCCGCGCGGGGCAGCGGCGCGGACATGCGGTTGAGGCCCGCGGCGCCGAGCAGGGCCCCGGTGGCGAGCGCGAGGCCGCAGTGATGCCAGAGTGTTGAGTTCGGCACCTGAGTGCACATTTTTATTAACAACTAGTGTTTACCCGCGACTTCGTCCGCACAAATTATATACCCGATTTTAAGTCAGAACATAAGCTATCAAACAAAAAAAGTTTCATCAAAATAAGTTCAGTAGTTTTTGCGTGATGCGCGAACAAATAAAATTAAATAAACACACAAACAAACAGACAGGCAAAATTACTAAAAAAGGTTGATTTCGAGTCAAGGATACCTAAAAACCATATCGTAGTTTTTTTTGTAAATATCTTCAATGTACAGACACACTTCAGTTACAGTTTTATAATAGTTTAGATATTCGATATTTTCATTGAATAGATTTGTATCTAAGGAGCCAATAGTTAAATCAGGAACCCTTATACTTTCATCCATTCCATTATTTTTGAATCTATTGAATCGAAATTAGGCATGAAGACAAATAATAGTAACCCAAAAACAGAAATATGGTAAAAAGCGTGTCGGGCTCGCCCATTCCGGTTCCGAAGTCATTATTATGAAAAGGTTACCCTACAATAGCTTAGTTAGGTAACTTAAGGAATCCTCAAAAGCAATCAAAAGCAAGATTTAATTTCATTCAGCGCCATTTATCGACAGCCGAGATAAACCATTTTTAATATTACTGTTACAGATTTTTATTTTATTTTTGACGTCGATCTGTACCTGATTCAGATACTCCTGTAGATGAGATCGTGTTGACTGCGGCGCCCACTTCATGGCCTCCTGGACGATACCGTGGCAGCGATCCGCGAAGTCTTTCACGATACACTGTCAACAGAAACATTACATTCATCACCTCAGCCGATGGACGTCCACTGGACATAGGCCTCCCCCAAGGATCGCCATAACGACCGGTCCTGCTTTGCCCTCATCCAACGGTTTCCCACCGCCTTCACCAGGTCGTCTGTCCACAGTATGGAAAAACATTACATTATTCGAGGGTAAACAAAATACACATCCAATGGTATCGATTCGGTATTGCCACGACTTAACTTAACTAAATTTATTCCTGTCATTTTCTAACATTCGACTAAGAAAAGAGACAGAAAACCAAGAACTGACTTTAGTGCTGTCAAAGTGACGCTACATGCCCAAAATAAGATGGCATCATAATGCACGCCATCTTATTTAAGTCGTTTTTGGGCGTGTAGCGTCACTTTGACAGCACTAAAGTCAGTTGTTGGTTTTCTGTCTCTTTTCTTAGTCGAATGTTAGAAAATGACAGGAATAAATTTAGTTAAGTTAAGTCGTGGCAATACCGAATCGATACCAGTATTTACGGAATTCAGTAGCGGCGTGTCCTGATTAGCGTCCAGTTCTAGACTGAAGCTCAGCACTTGTAGTAGGTATGTGCAGCATTGAACAGAGCTCCTCTATACCAAAATATTCATAGACGAGAGCACTTGTGTATACTCACTTCCCTGCCTTCTAGTGTATCCTGAAGTTGTAGCGTGAAGTTAGTGCCGGGCACTTTGAGTAGCGGCGTGTCCTGATTAGCGTCCAGTTCTAGACTGAAGCTTAGCACTTGTAGTATGTCCAGCATTGACCAGAGCACCTGAAGTAAAATAAGTCATTATACAAAACCCTTCTATAGCATTTAGCCGTGTGCCCCAAAATTTTATATTTTTTCTATGATCATTTTATGGCTTAAAACTTTCCGTCCTTTTATAACAAATTCGGAAAAAATTCACATATTCAGTGTCATCTTTCAACTTATATGGAATTATTTATTTAGACATTAATTCTCAGGTGACAAAACACCACTTTATTCCACCTTGAAAAACTACCCCACTTGATATTCTAGACACAACTACTGATTTAGGGCCATCCACCAAAGCGAAGATGTGCGAAGTGGAGATGCTTAGCGACTAGGGTAAACATCCCTTGAACAACTTGAATCGTCCACTGAACCTGAGCGGGGTAGAACGAGGTCGATCGGAGCGGAGATGTGTACTTCCTTGTTGAAAAGTGACAAGAGGCCCGCTCGCCTTCCGCCGCATACCGCTTACATCTCCGCTCGACTCGCTCCGAATTCCAGGCCTTACGCTTGGTGGAAGTAAAAAAGTTCCTGATCGTTCCAAATCAATCTTTTATAAATCCACAACACGTTTCGTCAGCATAATAAAAAATTAAAAACAAAATAAAAAAATACACTCATTAATCGGCCCTTTCCTCAATAATCGTACCCGGCACAAAGGATCCTATCACACTAGCTGCGTTTCCGCGCTGGATGGCCAATGAAATCCTCTGCACCAGATACGGCCCTGAGCGGACGTCGTTGCCATTTTCCACCATCCTCCTGTCCAGATCTCTCACAAACGCCTTAGCCTCCCACCCCCACGCTCCAGACGTCTCCACTGCCAGCGGCACAAAAATGTACAGGGACATACTTTTGCGAAACCGCCCACTCCGAATCAATCGCAATCTTTTAACCTACAACGTACCCGACAATTCCACAGCAGATGCGGGAACCTATCCACGAGGCCAGCAAGCCACTTGTCGGCGACCCTCCTGATCTGCTTGTGGATGTGGTTGAAGTTCACCAGCAGGAACTGCGCGTGCCCCTCCAGCTCCCTCTCCCGGGCCTCGTCTTTCACTTTATCTGACATACAGTCTAGGAACTTCTGGAATACTTTATCACCAACGCTAGAAACAATCAATTAATGACATAGCATACGCTTCCGAAAGCAGTCAGAAATATTCTAAATACTGACCAAATCGGATGCGTACTGAAGGGCCAAATAAAATGTACCCGGAACCGACGAGCTTGTATGAAGAGACTTATTGGATGTTGAGGAGGCGAAAGATGTGTGTCAGAATCGTAGCATGTGGCGATCTATTGTCTCTGCCTACCCCAGTAGTGGGACATAGCCGTGAGCATATGTATGTATGTATGTATGTATGTACTTATACTATATTCAGTACTAGCGACCCGCCCCGGCTTCGCACGAGTGCACTGCACATATAAACCTTCCTCTTGAATCACTCTATCTATTTAAAAAAACGCATCAAAATCCGTTGCGTAGTTTTAAAGATCTAAGCATACATTGCGGCAGACGGACAGCGGGAAGCGACTTTGTTTTATACTATGTAGTGATGTGCTAAATACAATGATGAGCTAGTCCGTGCTATGCTACGGTGACTATATGATTTCCTAGAAATCTTCCAACCCCATTTTAACATCTTTAGGGTAAAATTTCGAACAGTATTTTTTTTAGGTAGCATCTAGAAGCCAAGAGAAACAAACATACATACTTTGATAAAGTTATATGTCAAGATTGACAGACGAAGATACGAAAGCGTCGAAAAAAATTGGAACCAGTACTGGCTACAAAACCCTATACATATACACGCACACATACATAATTTGTATTGCGCCTCACGCACACCAACCTATGAAACTTGGCCCCTTTTGTTTTATACGGTAGACATTCTCTCATTCTAGACATATACTTTTTCTAAGCATACATACCCAATTTCAAGTTTGGTTTTATAGAACTGAAAATTTCGTGAAAGTCAGTAAGCAAGTGGTTTTATGTACCTAACTATAGGTACTACTTATATTTCGGCGTGGCTTTCCCTGTTCGAAAGCTAATGATGAATTTAATAAATGGAATAATTGATATCCAGGAAATACTGCGGCATCGATTCTACGCGGACGTTTATTAATGTTTTGCGTCCTTGTAGACTATTAAACTTTGTACATACCTGGCTACACACTGCCACATGCCACTTTTGTCTTTATGCAATGCTGTGTCGCTCAGATACTCTATTATAGGCTGTAAACTTGGTTCCGGAGAATTGCACACTCTGAAATGAGTTACAACATCAGTTGGAAACGCAAAAACTCGTTGCATAAATAAAACGTAAAGCAGGCACTACACTCTCGCGAGAACTTCTCGGAGATAATTCTCGGCAAGAAGTTCCAAAGGAAAATTACTACGGCTCACGACGCCACGAGAACTATGAAGGGCATCCACACCCGGCCCGGCCGGGTTCTCGGCCCTTCTCGTCCGTTCTCGGCGAGAATGTAGTGCTTGCTTTATAAATTCTTGAATCTTGTGCCTGAAAACATCAGTATTCTTTTAGTTTTTTTCTGATCTAAACTCAACCTTATTCAGACTAAAATAACAACTGCAAACGAGCTTTTTTGCTAACGAAATAAGATCCAAAACTTACCTCAAAGTTTCCAACCAATAAACGCTCAGTAAGTACATACAAGGCGCAAATGTCAACTTATTGACAGTCACAGTGACATCTGGCGGATGATCCAAAAGATTCAAAATTTGTGTCTTCAACTCTTGCAGTTCAGTTATAGAAACGGAATCGTTGCGTACAGCTGATGTGTATTGCAATTCCCTCATTTCTGACCGAAGCGACGTTTGCGAGACGAGGAAGGGAGATTTTACTGCTATCTCTTTCACTCCTGTGTACCATTCTTGTGGCCATAGTCCTGTAGAGATAGGTGTCTTATTATAGGGGTTTAGGAAACAGTAATTTAAAAGGAAATTTTAATGCAATGACTGTTCTGATACTCGAATATAATATAATGAAAGTTCAGAAGTGCCATTTTTGAACTGTAAGATTCAAAATCGTGTTCGAATGTTGAATAATCTTCATTGAAACTTTGAAATTTTCTACTGCTGATTTCAAACGTGTCACTTTCAGAAATCGCACTCCTGACCAAAGTTTTCTTTCTGATTTTTTTTTGAGTCACAGATAAGTAAATAAAAGCTAAATTTATATTTATTTACATTACAATAATGCGATTATCGTATGATGAACAATTATGAATGCAGTTAATGTACAAGTACAACGTCTTTTCATTTCAAATGATTGTAACGATTTTTAAGGAATACAAAAAAGAAAATGTTCACTCCAAAATCACTCAAACGAAGCATAATCTATACAATATCCTACAAATAAACATAATATTTCTAACAACGCATTCTACACTTGTCCTAGAAGCACACTCGATTCGAAAATAAACCTTTTAAAAAACACTACAAACGTTTGTCCAAATATTTGACAAAATATAATAATTTGCCACTCAATCAATAATACACGCTTTGGCGAACCGTTTCAAATTATCGCCATCCTTTTTTTTTGGTGCTATATCTATGTGTTTCTGAATTAGATTGTTGTTTAATACAGGGTATTAACAAATAGTTAATTTTTATTGAGTGGATGGACAAGATGACAACTGTTAGTTGACCCAGTATGGTTTTTTTTTTCATGATCTATCCTTTTCTGTCGCCCAGGAACGTCAGAATGAACGATAGAGTATGAAAAAATGCGATTCCATGCTGAGAGATGTGAATCAACTGTTAATCAACTTTTGTTGCTCACTATTCTACTGTTGTAAAATCATAGAAAGATGGTTTCCACCCTACGAATAAGAATACATAGAAGAGTAACTCTAAACAAAATCGAAATAATTTTTGGCACCCAATGAAAAATTTCATTTTGTACGAGTTTTGGCGGCTAGGTACAGTTTTTAAAGAACAAACTTAGAACACGGTACACTTTTTTTGGTGCAACTTTTTGAGCTTCATTTACACTTCTATACATTCTTATTCGTAGGTTTCCACCACACGTCGAACCCAGTTCCGCCTTAATAAAAGTCACATGTAGGTGGAACCCGCGTACCCCGGATAGGCGTAGTTCCACGCATCAGTTCATTTCGTTCAGAAAATTTCGTTCGGTAGAAGGTTGCATTACTTTAAGGGGTGATTGTACCCATAAGTTAAGGTTAACCTAATATATAGTATATGAAAATTTAATTAAATGGGGTGTTTTGTTTATAGGGTTTTGATTTTTTCTTTATCGTTGTATTTTTTTTTTTTACCTATTTTAATGTTATGTTAAGCTAATTATGTTAATACAATTAGGTTGAATTTTATTTGTTTTTTTGGTCACACTATTTCGCGAACTCATGCGATTTCTACTAGTTCTCTTTTTGAGGTTTCAAAACAAATTCGGTTTAGAAATAGATATAGCACCAAACAAACATAAAAATATTATTTAAAAATCAAACAATACACATCTATAACTCTAAAAGCATGTTTACTCACGCTTTCGCATGGCTACGGGCGTGGCCATAGAAGAAGAGACAATAATACGTTTAAATATATCTATATGAAATAGTACAGGGTTAATTTATGTACAGAATACATATAGTTCAATATTATAGAGATATTTAGAGAAGTGCTAAATTGAATTTAAAGATAATGAAGTTAGAGTTTTTATTGGACCATTAATGGATCATAAGTCATGGGATATTTTGACATTTAATTGTTTATAAGAAATAATTAATACAGATACTTGTTTGTTTAGGTGTACACGTAGGTATATTATGCTTATGTATTAGAGAACGTTGTGGTCTGAAAGAGGATGTAGTGACAAAGATAGAGAAAGGTATGTTGAGATGGTTTGGTCATACGGAAAGAATGGATAAGAGCAGATTGACGAGTGCAATCTATAAGGCAAGCGTAAGTAGAAATGTTGGAAGGGGACGGCCTAGACGTACATATACGGACCAAATTGGCGACGTACTTAAAAAGGGCCAGGTCATATCTACCCGAAACCGACGAGCATGCATGAAGGGACTTATGAATGTGGAAGAAGCTAGGGAGGTTTGTCAGGATCGTAGCAGGTGGCGTTCCGTTATCTCTGCCTACCCCAGTGGGAAACAGGCGTGATAATATGTATGTATGTATGTGAAATAATTAATAGATGTTTCATTTAGTATTATTCACAGAATGGATTACAGTGTCTGCTTAACAGATTTATTATATTTTATGGATTTCCTAAAGCATCATAAGAAAAACAATTCGCTGTTCCCAAGAACGCGAAATTAAAAGGTGAAAATAAATGAAACCAATCCGTGAATAACATTTATAATGTCTGTAAAAATGTGTAACACATTTTTTAGTTGTCTTAATATTGTTCAGTTACTTATAGATTTTGATGACAAAGTTTTCAAGTTCGGTGGTCTGCTTTCACCACAGATCACCTCCAATAGATACCGCATACAGGGTCACCGACGCGCACCACACATCTATGATTTTGCACTGATATAAGCAACGGGATAGAGCGAGATCGGAATAGTGCGACCTCGAAATGGCCAATCACGTTGCATTGTTTCGTGCCCCGCTACCCGCACCTACCGCCAAAAATGGTGACTTCGGGCCTGTACGAAATTTTCATCATGCGGTATCTATTGGGGATAATCTGTGGCTTACACCTTACAAATTGAAGTACTTAAAGTAATAGCAAAGAGCAATATTTATTATTTATACAAAAAGCCAACCCCATGAATCATGATCATTATCAGCCTGCAAGAGCAATATTTTGGGTATATATTATGATAGCACAAGTATTATAATATAATGAACACACAAATTAGTATATTTACCCGAATCAGCGGCGGTGAAGCCCATCACGACGCAGTACAGCCAGAAATCTTTGAAGAGTTTGTGTAAACGCGGCTTCGGGTTTTTTATTGGAGATAACCTCTTGACTAGTACCTGTGAACAGATATACAAATGTAAACATACACGAGCCCAAATGCTGAAATTTGAGTGGAGTGGTGATGAGTTTCGGTACTACTGGTGAAACGTGGATATTCTGAGGTTTCAGAATATCTCAGACTACCCCCTCGGGGGATAAAGTCGTGAGTCGTGAGCATATGCTATGTGTTCCGCTGTCCACATGTCACACTGGACTTTGGGCAATACTAATGAAATAGCACCGGTTGCCCAATTCTGGCAAGGTACTATTTAGCGACTTTGTTCAAAATGTGAAGTCGACACGATAAGAAGAAGAATGAAATGAACATGTCAAGTCGTGAAAGCAAGACCCTATTTAAACAATTTGACTCATTTTATCGACGTAAATCTTCACTTTATACGTAAAGACCGTAGAGGGGAAAAAAAATTGAGGCCAGCACGTGTATCGTCCTATTATCTCGATAGAGATGCATACACCATATTTCGTGTCCGTATAGCCAGCGTACACATGAAAGGGATTGGTCTAGGATTAGTACCAATAAATAGTGCCTAATTAGTACCTAGGTCAAATAAATAGTGCCTCTATACTTTACGAGATATAGATTTTTTTTACCTGGTACGCTAGCTTGACGTCAAGGTAGCGTACACATTTTCTGTGGCAAAAACGGCTTGCATTACAGCAACCATTTTACAATCAAAAAATAGTGCTCAAATAGTGCCCTAGGGCATCCAAAATCTCATGAGGCTAGGTCTTCAGGGAACGGAGATATAAATAAGTCTTTTGAATGAAACACGGAGCGGGCGTTGCGCTAGCGTACACATGACTTAACACAATAATTCTTACAGAAGGAGACGTTTCTTTTTATAAAAACTATATCAAATAAATAGTGCCTGAAATAGTGCCTCTGCCAGTACTAACATTTTATGTAAAAGTGTATTGAAACAATATAAATAATCAATGCAAAGTTCTACGTACTAGAATCTTTTATAATCTTAGTAAAATCTCATACCGAGAGATGGCGCGTTATTTTCATTCAAGCAAGTTTAGAGTTGGCTTATTAGTAATTAGGAGTTAATAGAGTTCATTTTTGTGTGTTATAAGCGATTTCACAGCATTGAACTGCCAATACATTTGTACGTAGAACTTTGCATTGATTGTTTATATTGTTTCACTACGCTTTTACTTGTAATATTGGTACTGGCAGAGGCACTATTTCAGGAACTATTTATTTGATGTAGTTTTTATAAAAAGAAACGTTTCCTTCTGTAAGAACTTTTGTATGAAATCATGTGTACGCTAGCGCAACGCCAACTCCGTGTTTCATTCAAAAGACTTATTTATATCTCCGTTCCCTGAAAACCTAGCCTCATGAGATTTTGGATGCCCTAGGGCACTATTTGGGCACTATTTTTAGAGTGTAAAGTCGTTGCTGTAATGCAAGCCATTTTTGCCACAGAAAATGTGTACGCTACCTTGACGTCAAGCTAGCGTACCAGGTAAAAAAAATCGATATCTCGTAAAGTATAGAGGCACTATTTATTTGACCTAGGTACTAATTAGGCACTATTTAGGCACTATTTTTTGAGACTAATCCTAGCCTGATCCCTTTCATGTGTACGCTAGCTATACGGACACCATATTTCCTCAAGTTCAAAAAGGAGATCGCTAACTTATTGCTGTCCTTATCGACGTAACCATATATTCTTTTTAGACTTTGGCTGCGCACATGTCCCCACCCAAGAAGCTCAAATTGTACATCTCCTATTCCATATCGCTATCTTAAACGCGGTTACGCTGACTTTCTTTCTACAATCGTTAGCGAAACTGTTTGGTCAATGGCAAAAACCTAATATTCAACAGAAACTTGCCGCAATGACGGGTATGAGGACGCCGAGGTTGCCGGCGCTCCCGGAGGCCTTCAGCACGGGAGCTGGCGAGCGGTCCGTCGCGCGCTCGCCTCCCAGCCCGAGCTGTACGAACAGCTCGAGGAGACGGGTGAGCAGCTCTAGCCGAGCGCTCGTGCCGCGAACGTTCGCCGCTATGTTGGCGAGCGCGTTCAGCACGGCGCCGGACACGTGTCTGTGAAAGGGGAACGGTAAATTAAAAAAAATAATTCTGGTACCGTAGTGTCAAACTAAGGTTAAGCATAGGCCATATTCCCTGTTTATATTTTACATATAGGCATTATAATAGAATATGATTTCTTTATTTGTCTTTATATAAACACATTACAAAAACAATATATTACACAGTAGATCAAACACATAAAACCACAACAAAAATAAACAGCGTAGTTGGTCAGACCAACAACCACTGCTATTATTGTGGTATGAGCATGTAATGCGGAGAGACGAGTCTCATGTTACGAGACGAGTGTTAAGTATGGATGTGGATAGCTATGGTAGGACAGGAAGGCCGAAGAAAAGATGGATGGATTGAGGGAAGGAAGGATGATATGCAATGTGTAAGAAAGGAGTGATTGCTGAAATGACGGCTCAGAGAAATGAATGGAAAAGGATGACATATTGCGCCCACCCCAAATAATAGGAAATCAGCAAGAGAATGATGACATCTGGCAGCCTCCACCGTGATGACCGTGAACATCCTCATGATCTCGTCTTGCGCCGGACCCACGGGGCTGGCCAGCGCCATGCAGCCCAGCTGGTCCACTATCAGTGTCTAGTGAAGACTGGGCTCGTAACCTGGCTAACTAACCTGTACTGCTTCCTGTCGTCGGTGTGATGATAGGCGGCGCTGGCAGCCTCCACCGTGATGACCGTGAACATCCTCATGATCTCGTCGTGCGCCGGACCCTCGGGGCTGGCCAGCGCCATGCAGCCCAGCTGGTCTACTATTAGAGTGTCTAGCGACGATGGCGCTCGGCATAACCTGAAGACAAATAGTAGTATGAATCTCTTGTATGACTTGATATGCTGGCGGTTGTAAGGAAATGATCAGACCATCAAACTGACAGCATTTTTCACATTTTTTCGATTTTAAATTTTTCTTTTTGTACCCCTCGTCGAAAAGCATCTTTTAAAACCACAATCAGCCACGTAGTCCCAAAACCTACGACACCAGGGCAATATCGCGCTTTCGCTGAATATCGGGCCTATACCGAAGCAACAAAAAAACATATTCAATGTTAAAAACACCTGACAGTCTGATCATCACGTCCCGACCCGACTGACCCATGGACTACAGGGTCCACCAATAATGGACGGTTGAGTCGAAACCATCGATTTAATAATTTTCACGTTATCTTACCGTTGTTGAAAGAATTGCAGTATCGTGTCAGTGGTTTTAGGAGTGTCCTTCAATGCGACTGCTACGTGACCCAACATTATCACTATGTTGGTGCTGATGAGCGACGATTCACTGAAAAATATAATTAAAACAAGTGTCAGAAACAAAATTGTCTATGGTACTACTGGCAGGTAAATCTAGTAATAGTGCCACGGCTACTACTGGCAATATCGATAGTTCAAGAGAACATTTCCTACAACACTATAGTAACGCAACTCAGTAGTGCCAGGCCTGATTCTCTTCACTGGTATAAAATGTAACTTACTGTCGAGGTATCGTCGCAAAACGTCCCTTTCTCAAAATGTCCCTTTCTCAAAACGTCCCTTTCTCAAAATGCACTTTCTCAAAACGTCCCTTTCTCAAAATGTCCCTTTTTCAAGATGCCCTTATACATAAATATTTGATGACATTTAACCACCCATTATGACTGGTATTGTCTTCCGAGCAGCTTCCGGTATATCTAGGGTTGCCACACCTAACTAACTGCTAACTCAGTCGGTTAGGTTAGCGAGGAGCGAAGCGACGAGCATGTTAGGTTTCTTGCGACCACAGCGCACGAGCCGAGAGAGCGTAGCGAGCGTGCCGCGGCAGTGGCCGGCGAGTGCCAGAACCGAATTGCTACTGTTTACCTAGTCCACCCGAAGATATACGATTTTTCACCCCCCCTTGAAACGTGGTTATTAGTACTTTGTATTTTAAAAAAGGACATTTTGAGAAAGGGACGTTTTGCGAAAGGGACATTTTGAGAAAGGGACGTTTTGCGAACGAGGGACATTTTGAGAAAGGGACGTTTTGCGAAGATACGACTGTCGAGAGCACCCGATCGTTAAGTGCCGCGCGCTCACTGCCATTATTAAAGCCAGACCAGAAAAATAAAAAAGCTCGCCATGTTGCGGAAAATCATTGGAACTAATTTTTGTACTTGCAATATTATCATCAAAGGTATAGTCGATTGCAGCGCCCCCAAAACAGGTTTTTTATGTTTCTTGTCTGGTTCTGGTTCTTCTGCAATATTGGCAAATCTCTTTAGACTTGCCACCTTTTTGTGTATCGTCAATTCGATACTGTGATGTATATATGTACTAGGTATAAGTAAAATTAAGTTCACATTTTTATTATTGTAGTAGTGGGTAGTTCTCTCTCGTATTAAACGGAATACAAAACGGACGTGTTTCATTGAGCTCCGCTATCCCGACATTTCTGAGGGTCCAGGTCTATCCCGGATTCAACAGATACTTGAAAACTTAACGATAAAAATTAGACATTATTCTTAGTGCAGTAAGGTTGTTAATCTCACCTGTCGCTAGTCTCAGCAGTGAACAATATCATACTGACTGAGCCATCGAGCGCTGGTACACAGAATGGGTCAAAAGTGAGCGACGCTTCGATAGCCACGCATGTTCTCTTTAGCGCCCTACACTTGACGGTTAATCTTAGACATTATTCTCAGTGCTGTAAGGATGGTAATCTCACCTGTCGCTAGTCTCAGCAGTGAACAATCTGTTGCTGACGGAGCCCACGAGCGCGGGCACACAGAATGGGTCGACAGTGAGCGCCGCTTCTAAAGCCACACACAGATTCTCTATGGCCGCGTCGCGTAATTTCTCGAACGGTGTCGATTTCACAGGAACTCCGGTTTCGGTTAGGCCTTGGAGTTCTTTGCCTTGTACTGTGAAAAAGATAGAAAAATATACACTTTCGCCTGCCATTGGGATAGACAGAGACAACGGATCGCTATCTGCTACGGTCGTTACACTTTTTTTTATTCTTCACCACTCGTAAGTAGTGTTACGGGGCTTAGCTCAGAGGTGGCGGCGTAATAATAATTAATTGGATTATGTTTCAGAAGATATTTTATTTATCGAGAAACATGACAATCCCCTCGCCCCCGGATCTAAGACATAATACAAACGCTGCTAATCTTTGTTTCTTTCGATATGCGTTCCAAACTTAAACTAAAGCGGCCAGTACGGAGCCCCGCGATATATAACCTCTTACCGTAGCTTCATGATTGGTCGTCATTTTCGGGAACATAATAACCTGTCCTTTTCAATATACGAAGTACTTTACACGCATTGAGCGAAACAGGTGCACAAATAGACGCGCATGTATGGACAGATAGACAGTACTGGAGTTCGACTGACTTGATGCGAGAACATATCTGTTTCGCTCGTATGTATGAAGCCATCCTTCTGGGATATTTTGTGACACTTATTTGTGCATGTAGAAATAGATCAAAATAGTGAGGATACCATAAAACTTTTCCAAGTGTGTAAGAACTGTGGTCAACGTCGATTAAGACGCTGTTATACCGTCGAGGCCGTTTTTTGAACAAGAACGAAAGTGTTTTAAACTGTGTTTTAAAGTCTGAAATTAAATTATGTCTTATTTAAGGATCGGGCGGATGGGCTACTATTCTCAATTACACGATTAGATTAAGTTTACTAGATAGAAAAAAAAACCAAAGTTACCCCTTTTTGTTATGTTTTTTCAATACTATGATTAAACTGCTGATATTTAACTTTTTATTCTTGTACTTAACTAAATACATTAAATATTTCTAGTGAACTCAGGAGAAGTTATTGACGAAAAACACGTTTTTTTGCGATCCTGCTTTCAATTGGAGCGGGATGGCTAATTGTAAACTTATGCTTGCAAGAAAGAGACGCATGCACTGGGATAACCTAGCCTTAATAGCAAAGCAATAAAAATATTTGATTTGATTTGATTTGATTAAAAATCGAAGACTGACTCACTACCACATCCCGGTCACACTAGGCAGAGTTTGGGCAATATGGCCTCGGCGAATATAGTCGCGAGCATATGCTATGGTATAAGGTCATAATCGTCTCGGAGTGTATTGATATAATGGTATCGATTCGGTATAACTAAATTTATTCCTGTCATTTTCTAACATTCGACTAAGAAAAGAGACAGAAAACCAACAACTGACTTTAGTGCTGTCAAAGTGACGCCCATCTTGACACGCCCAAAAACGCCTTAAATAAGATGGCGTGCATTATGATGCCATCTTATTTTGGGCGTGTAGCATCACTTTGACAGCACTAAAGTCAGTTCTTGGTTTTCTGTCTCTTTTCTTAGTCGAATGTTAGAAAATGACCGGAATAAATTTAGTTAAGTTAAGTCGTGGCAATACCGAATCGATACCAATGTCATTGTTAAAGATCTACTTACGAGTGACTTTCATATGTTCCTTCCCAGTTTTTTCCAACTCCAACTTGTGTAATTTGAACAGTATCGGTGAAGGCGTGACCAAGAAATCTCGTAAACAATATATCGATGTATTCGCTATCGTTGGAAACTTCGTCGCTAATTTACCTAGCCCCTGAAAACATTTTAACATAAAAATAAAGTTGTATTAGGTATTCAATATGAGAACAAACCTTAGAAATTTACGAAAAAAGAGCTCTTCAACGGAGTTGAAGCGATCGCCGTGACAGAAATTGATCAGAAGCATTTATCATCGTCTCGATGTTAATGGAATATTTTAGATTTTTCTTAATGACTTCTTGAAGTTAAAGTATAAAACGTACGCGCCACCGCTAAAACCAGTAAAACGGACACAAAATGCAACGAAAAAAGTTACAAACACTGCTGGTCACCCAGGTTTGACATCTTGACGTGTTTTGTAAGGCGTGTTCCTTGTTCATAGTCTCAAAATGCAGATATTTATGTTCTTACTTTAGTATTATCTAATCTGTGCTTTAGCCGAGAAGTTTCAATGTATAGGTGACGGTAGTAACTATTAAGTAATCGGTGGTATAGGCACAGATTACTAGTTACTTCGTAACAGATACATCATTTCCTTGGAAAACGATACATTTTCACGCTTTAATCATGTACTGCCAGACGGTACGCGCGAAAATGTATCTAATGGCGCATGACTCAGCATTGTTATTACTTCGTAACGTGACTTGTGCGACTTTGCCGTCTGGAACTACCGGCAGAATTCATACAAGCGCATCGCTAACGATGCGCCAAAGTGTAGGTACTTATCTCGGTTCCTACGGCCGAATGACGGAGGCCTGATATAGGTATCTTTTGTTTTATTTCTTACTAGTGTTTTCCCGCGACTTCGTCCGCACAAATTATATACCAGATTTTAAGTAAGATCATAAGCTATCAAACAAAAAAAGTTTCATCAAAATTGGTTCAGTAGTTTTTACGTGATGCGCGAACAAACAAACAAACAAACACACATACAAACAGACGGACAAAATTTCTAAAAAAGGTTTATTTCGAGTCAGGCATACCTAAAAACCATATCGTATTCTTTTTTTGGAAACATCTTCAATGTACAGACACACTTCAGTTACAGTTTTATAATAGTTTAGATTAGATTGCTCGAATTATCTTTTGATGTGTGCTTTATTGCTGATCGAAAGAATGTGATATGAGTGTTCAATACTTACTTCAAGACAGACCATCAATAAGGGCATATGTGCTAATATCAACTTGTGATTGTGATTAGAATTTATCTTTTCAGTGAGTCGACCGCAAAGGGAATCTGCGCCTGAAAAACGACAATATGTTACGTTTATTAATGTAGGTATAACTGGGTATAACTAGGTTACACCCTGTATATCTCAGGAAAATCAAACCAAAACATTAGTAGTCTAAAATACTGTGCTTTTTGACACGTGCGGTCTATTGCAGCGACAAAAGAGGCTCAAGTAAACTGACATCATTACATATTATAATGTCCCACACCTGCATGTGTAGATAGACTGACATAGTAAACTCCTCTCCCTCTTTTATCGCAGTCGGTTTTTGTCCTGCAGCGGGATTTTTGTAGATATTCATAACTCAATTTTAGGCACCAAGACTTTTAAACCAAAAATCTTTGTTGTTTTTTATCAGAACCCTAGTAAAGTTCATAAAAGCCAGAAAATACTACGTTCCATGCGTATTTTAATATAACTGTATAAGATGAGACAAAAAAAAAATCTGCAGCACACATGAAGGCCGGCTTTATAAAACCACATCCATTGACAAGAATCCATCAGGGATGGAAAGCCATAAGGGAAAGTTAATCAATCGATATTGGACTTTACTTCTAAGAAAATAAGCTCCATTGTTAATAATGAGGCAGGCACAACTGTTAGCCAAATGGGGGACAGAGGAAAGAGGGGTCACTCTCAAACCCACGAATAAGAGATACCTATTAATATTGTTAGAGCGTTTATAAGAGCTGCCACGTGATAGTCCTCATCAACTGCAAAATTATAATAAATATATAAAAGATATAAATATATAATAAGTAAATAAACAATCTTAAGCAAAGACATTATCTCAGGGCTCGATGAACTCGATGTATGGAAAAAAAATGAAATAAGTTTCTTAAAATGATGTCTTCTATCCGTAAAAAATATAAAATAAAGACCAAAAAAAACTTGACATACCGAATTATGCTATAAGAATATTTCTCTAACCCCTCGAGGAATATAGCCGTGATCATATTCATGCAAAAAGTGATTCGTTTCCATGACTTGTTTTTGCAGATACAAAGCATTAACAATTTTAAAATATACGTAGATAAATGCATAGTCAACGGAAGAATAATTACAATAATCACACAAATCTGCGCAATCTTGGAATGTGACGTCACCACCATCGGCACCACGTGTTTTAGTCAAAACTCGTATAAAATAGTTAAGAGGATAGACCAGTACAGTTTTCTCCCTGGATAATAACACTAGAGCAAATATTTTTTTACCATACAATCTATGTCACCTCTGCCATGTCCCTATGTTTTGCGTTTTTGCATTAATTAATCATTGTAGGAACTAGGGACCTTCGAAAATTATAAATTTTACCGCCCGTTTTCAGACACCCAGCAAACAAATTTGACGAATATAAACAAAAAAAGCAAATCATGCAGACATAGCCAAAGTCTTTCTCATAGTATTCTTGAAAGAATTATTAAAATCGGTTTAGTTGAGAAAACAGGGGAAAACGAAATGCTGTTTTTGTCGAGTTTTTGTAGAAAATTGGTCCGAGCTGCAGTTGTCTCTTTCGCTCTCTAGTCGGCGGGGTGTATGGGTGGGCCGATTCGGACAAATATGTTTACAGTCGGAAAAGTGACCTATTCTCCAAATTTCCATTTAAGACCGCCAATCCTCTTAACTGACAATTTTATTTAGCCCTCCAGAAAGAAAACTTTGACATACTGAATTTACATTGATGTTTGAAATTGCAACTCATTCTCAAAAGGGCCAATCTTACCAGTCTCATCTCCGATAGCCCAGACCAGTAGATCGACACAAGCCGAGTTAGCCATGACGTTCACTTTGAACTTGTTGACGGTGGCGTAGTTGCTCTCCCTGTCTTCCCTCTCCGACGCGTCGTGGTGACGGCTCTGTAGTTCCGTTTGTCCGCTCAGGAACAGGCATTTTACGAATTCCTGTAGACATTAATTATATAAACTACTAGTGTTTTCCCGCGACTTCGTCCGCACAAATTATATACCAGATTTTAAGTCAGATCATAAGCTATCAAACAAAAAAAAAAGTTTCATCAAAATCGGTTCAGTAGTTTTTGCGTGATGCGCGAACAAACAAACATACAAACACACAAACAAACAGACAAACAGACGGACAAAATTTCTAAAAAAGGTAGATTGCGTGTCAGGGATACCTAAAAACCATATCGTAATCTTTTTTTTGTAAATATCTTCAATGTACAGACACACTTCAGTTACAGTTTAATAATAGTTCAGATTATAAAACTGTAATTATATCTAATCTAATCTAAACTATTATAAAACTGTAACTGAAGTGTGTCTGTACATTGAAGATATTTACAAAAAAAAGATTACGATATGGTTTTTAGGTATCCCTGACTCGCAATCTACCTTTTTTAGAAATTTTGTCGGTCTGTTTGTTTGTGTGTTTGTTTGTTTTTTTGTTCGCACATCACGCAAAAACTACTGAACCGATTTTGATGAAACTTTTTTTGTTTGATAGCTTATGATCTGACTTAAAATCTGGTACTTATATAATTTGTGCGGACGAAGTCGCGGGAAAACACTAGTATCTAATAAATATACAGGGTTCAACTTAATATGCTGACGGTTATTTAAGGGGATGATCAGACCATGAAACTGAACAACTTTCTCTATGGGACCAACATTGAGATCGGCTGTCCCATTCATTTGGGTCGAGTAGGATTGCAGTTTTGTATAAGGGCTCGTCCACACAGCGATTTTTATTCGCGCGAATGATGTGAATGTGATAGCATAGGATGACTTCTGACAGGACACTTATGTCAAGACAATAAGTACGAAAATTGCTTGTTCCACGCGTCTTCCTATGTGAAAGTAAGGTGTGAGAGGTGGTTTTAGCGGTAGACAGCATTAGAAGACGCGTGAAACAAACAATTTTCATACTTAGCTTCTTGACATAAGAGTCTTATCAGAAGTCATCCTATGTTATCACATTCAAATCATTCGCGCGAATTAAAAATCGCTGTGCGGACGAGCCCTAAACAGCAGATTTATTTTTCGCGTACGTCTTTGGTCCCATAGAGAAAGTTGTTGAGTTTGATGGTCTGAAGCACCCCTTTAAGTATGTAAAGTATTTAAGTTTGTGCCCTGTATACGTCCCACTACAGGGCACAGGCCTACCCTCAGGGAGACAGGAAAAAAAGGATAAAAGGTATTTTCTGCAACGTTTGGTTGTATCGTGCTACTATGCTAAAGCAAATTCACCAGTATCTTGCCTCCACTTGAAGCCTTCTCAAATACACTCGTCTTTAGTATGGCTTATTCCCTCTAACCCTCACTCTTGAGAGGATGTTTAGTGGAATGTTTTGGTGATAAACTTACCTGAACATCTTTGGTAAAAGGTCCAGGGAGATCTTTTTGGTGTTGCAGAAGTTCCCGGAGTAATGTCACCATCACCAAGTTCAATGTTTCCGAAAACGATTTGTATGGTAAAACCTGAAATTATAAACCTTTATTAATAGCCAGAAAAAAGCTTTAGAAACGCTAAATTCGGTACGTCAAGCTATTTTTTTTGGAGTGCTGAATCGAAAATCATTTCTTGATAATTGTCTATTTTTTATGAGTCAAGTTGCAGGTTTTGTATCAAGCAATTGTCTTTTGAGTTATGTTTGCGCGGTTCACGTTTGAGCCTGCCACGAGGCCCCGCAATCCTTCTCAGCTGTGTTTTTTTCTCAAAAACAATCCTTGAGATTGGATAGATACTCCCAAAAACCACTTGATACTGGCGGAAATGCAGAGCTAACGCACAAGCAAGACCATTTAATTTATAAATAATAGATTACACACCGAGAGCAGGAACGTAAGAAAGGTCAGGTAAGGTCAGATCTCATGTAATTGTGATCTTATTTACTGCCCGAGGTTAGTATACTATTTTTCTCCTCGACGGAGGTGGAAAGCGGCAACTTCGTTTAGCACAGCGGGACGGAAAGCGTAAGTTTTTTATTTGCAATTTATAATAGTTATTCAGTACCTGAATCTGTCCAGAAGCATAAATATCCTCAGCCTCTTCATCCAGAAACGCCAACAAATCTTTCGTCAACAACTTTTTCGCCAAAGACAAGATAGACTGCAGATAAGTCACATAAAACTGAACACTAGTCCTCTTCTCCGGCGACTCAGAAAACCTCATATAAGGGAACTGGTTAAAACTAGATCCAAATTTATTAAAAAAGTACGTCGTAGGATCGTACGGAACAGAACTGTAGCTGTGTAAAGAACCCCTTTTTAACGTCCCATTCACACTACCCATTGCATCATTTCCATTTTCAACCAAATGTTCCATATTGGGGTTCAAGTTCCCTGATAGCGATCTAGGTATGATTGGTCTAAATTGATTGAACTTTCTCTTTTTATCTAACGTCGAATATTCTATGTTGGGTTCTGGTTCTTTTGATTTTACCGGACTACTTGGCTGTGGGAATAGCCGACACAATAGCAAAGGGTCTATAGTGGCATAACGGCCCATAGACCTGGCGAGACCTATTAAACTTGGTAGGGTACTCTTGCATAGTTGTAGTTTGGATACGGTGTTGTCATAGTCTTTACTTTCGTGGCAACTGATTATGAGTTTTGTCAGATGGGACATGAGTTCAATTTGGGCTGTGATGATTTCTTCTCGTAATGAGGTCTGTTTCGTTGCGATGTCAGAGAGCAGGGTGTTGAGACAGAAGCTGAACTTCTCTGCCATTGGTATTCCTGAAACAAACATTTTACATTCAATAATCTAGTAAACGATAAACGGTATAACGGAATAACGGTAAACGGTCACAGTATATGGACAGATAAACTTTAAGCTAATATTAATATTTATGCTTGTATAATCCTATACAGTAGGTTTACAGGTGTAACAAAAAAACCCTAGTTACATTTAAGGGGGTGGTTTAGACCATCATACTGAATGACTTTCACTATGAAATGGAGCCGATATCGAGAAAAAAAATCGGCTGAAGGTCTAACAAAATTAGCTAAAACTATTTTAAGGGGATGATGATCAGACCATGATCATGACCATGATGATCAAACTGAACAACTTTCTCTATGGGCCCAATACCAAAATCGCTAGAAAAAAAATCAGCTGTTCCATACAAACCTACTCAACTTAAATGTATGGGACCGCAGAAATATTTTTTTCGCGATTTCGATATTGGTCCTATAAAAAAAGTTGTTCAGTTTGATAGTCTGATCATGCCCTTTAAATAGTTTCACCTAATTTTGTTAGACCTTATATAAAACTACAGTACAGTACCTACTCGACTTGAGTCGATTTTTTGTTGCGATTATCACGTTGTTGGTCCCATAGAGAAAGTTGTTCTGATTGATAGTCTGATCATCTTTTCTTAAAAAAACCGTTAGCATAATATTAAGAAGGACCCTGTATGTATAAATGGGCCATTCCCTCTCACCCTCGTGACAGGAGGCCCTGTAGGGTACAGAATCAAAAACTCGATTAAAAACTTTTAAGGCCAGGTTATCCAAGTGCAAGCGTCTCTTTCTTGCAAGCATAAGTTTGCAATTAGCCATCCCGCTCCAATTGAAAGTAGGATCGCAAAAAAACGTGTTTTGCATCAATATCTTTGCTCATGGGTGTTTCTAAGCTCAAAATTCTACGGAGTTCACTAGAAATATTTAATGTATTTAGTTAATTACAAGAATAAAAAGTTAAATATCAGCAGTTTTATCACAGTATTGAAAAACCATAAAAAAAAGGGGTAACTTTGGGATTTTTTCTATCTATTAAACTTAATCTAATCGTGTAATTGAGAACGGTCGCCTATCAGCCAGATCCTTAAATAAGACATAATTGGTTTTCAGACTTTAAAACACAGTTTAAAACACTTTCGTTCGTGTTCAAAAAACGGCCTGGACCGGATAACAGCGTCTTAAGGTATGAAAAATTTAACGGGTCTCTCTCCCGAGACTATTGCTAGCTAATAAGCATGCTTTTAAACCTTTTTAAACCCAATTAAGTCACCAAAAGTGATTTTTTTTGACATAAAGTCAAGGGTAGAGACACTGATGGTGGCCGAGACCACAGAACATTATAAGAGGGAAATGCAAAGTTCATTCATAAAACCACGATTAGCATATGCTCATGACTATATTCCCCGATGGGGTAGTCAGAAATATTCTGAAACCTCAGAACATTCACGTTTCACTTTGGTAGTACCGAAACTCTGTCCAGTGTGACGGGGAGTGAGCCCGTCGCCACTTGTAATGGACAGTTAATACAATACATGCCTCGAAATTGAAGCATGCAGGTACCTTCACGATGTTTTCCTTCACCGAAAAACCACGATTAGATTTGTCTGTTAGAAACACGATCATCATCATCAGCCTCTAATCATCCTCGCTCCTATGACCTAGTTGTATTAAATTTATGCCACAGCTACAGGTCTGCCACAGGTGAGAGTGGTGGGTTGGGTGGTATTTAGGCCGTTAGGTGGTATTCACCACGCGTGCCCAATGCGGATTGGCACACGCATCAGAATTTCAACACGGTTCCTTTTTTTCACACATAATTAGGTACGCTAATTTAAAATAATCCGTTCCAGCGCGGAAAATTGTATAATATAGCATACATAAATAACAAATAGCCATAACAAAATATACAAATATTTTCTAAAGATAGAATCCTTGTTCTAATTCTATTGAATAGTTTAGAGAAAACCTTGAAGTATTCTTCTGTTAGGTGGATACGGTTTGATCAAATTTTATAGAACAAGTCAACCGAATCCATCTTATAGATAGCCCAAAACTTACACTCATTCTTCAGCCGACGGTATACCGAGTAAGTAAATAACAATAACCAATTTCAATCAGACCTTTGAAGAGGCTATTCATCTAAAAATATTTATCTATAAATTAAAGTATGGTCTTCTACCTCTCACCCTTATTAGTGAGAAGTCTTTGCTCTGACCAACCTCTTTTTGCCTGTTTAGCGCTCGAATACTGGAACGCTCATTAAAGTTAATCCATTAAGGGCGTGTTTCACCACTTCTGAGTAAGTTCTTGTTAGCTTATCCGACAGATATTTGACATAATTTCATACAAAATGTCTCAAAATATCCGTCGGATAAGCTAACAAGAACTTACTCAGAATCAGAAGTGGTGAAACAGGCCTTAAATCTTCTAATATACTAGGTTTTATCATAAATATTTATCTCTTTAATTCTTGGTTATTTGAATATAGGTTTGTACAGAAACTCTGTCCAGTGTGGCCGTGAATGAGCCCGTCGCCATTTATAATGGACATAATATGGTGTGTGAATAGAAGGCTTTATGGACCTTGGTACTCCGATTTTCTCACAATGCAATCAAAATAAACACTTTACGTCACAAAGCATCCTATCAATTCAAATCCATAGCGTGATGATTATGTCTTGTATAAAAACATATAAAATACCTAAACTGTTGGTTTGATTCTGATTAGATAGTAATGCAATGTCATGTGTCTTACGTCATTCATTATTTACATTTGATAGTATTTATGTACCACCCACATGCCATATGGTTAGTAGGATTTTATCAATTTTAGTTCGTTAGTATTACTAACGAAATAGAAATAGAAAATAAACGTGGATGTTCACAACGTAGGTACCTAACTTACTAAGTTAGTAACTTAGTTTTAAAGGGATGATCAGACCATCAAACTGAACAAGTTTCACTATGGAGCCAAAAACAAAATTATGCTGTTTCATAGGCACTACGAAACTGCAGTACCTACCTACTTTTTAAACAGTCACTATTTTGCGTGATTTTTATGTTAGTGCAATAGAGAAAGTTGTTCAGTTTGGTGGACTGATTATCATCTTAAAAGAAACGCATCTACTCGTAATAACGAAACATCCTGTAAATAGGTAAAAAATTACAATGCCATCAATCCCTATAATATTAACTTCCGCAATAAAATCTGTAAATTGAACTAAATTAGTTTACTTTAACCATTTTTGACATAAAATTATTTAACCATCATAATTATCCGACTTGTATAAAAGCAGAATGTTATAAAATTTTATTTCAGATTACAACTTAAAATATTGCAGATAAAAAAACTCAAAATGAACAAGAATTTTGCGATTGTCTTCATTGCCTTGATGCTGGTTGGAAACGTAAGTATTATTTTAATTAAATTCCATTGTCAAATAGTCGAGTTACAGTCATGTTACAATTAAGTACTTACAGTTATTAATGTGGATAAAATCTACAAATCTAATGTAATCAGATTTTTAGATTTTAATAATCGAGTAGAATTCTACTCGATAGACCAATTGGTCTATACCTACTCTACCTACAGGGTGTTTCATAAGTAAGAATAAATTTTTAAAACTGTCAAGGGGGTTGTTTAGAGCGTCAAACTGAACAACTTTTTCTATGGGACCAACATCGAAATCGCGAAAAAAAAAATATATATCCCATACATATTTTAGCTCTAGTCGATTTGTAGAGTATGGAACATAAATAGTTTTTTTCGCGATTTCGATATTGGTCCCATAGTGAAAGTTGTTCAGTTTGATGGTCTACACCACCACCTTAAAGGTTTATTTGTATTTTTGTAACACCTTGTATAATATGAAAAAGTTATTTCTATATCAAAATCCACATGAGAAAGACAACATTCTAACATTTTGATGATATTTTGAAACTAAAGTGATACTTAACTATGAGAAAATAATACTAAAATTTTGTGAAGTTTGTCTTTCTTAATATGTACTCTTACACTTTTTTTAGGGAATGATCAGACATACTGTCCGTCCGTCATACTGAAATGAACAACTTTCTCTGCGGCACCAACATCGAAATCGCTAAAAAAAAATCAGCTGCTCCATACAAAACTGCAAACCTTGAGCCAAATGTATGGGACAGCTGATTTTTTTTCGCGATTTCGATGTTGGTCCCATAGAGAAAGTTGTTCAGTTTGATGGTCTGATCATCCCCTTAAAAAAGTGTCAGCATATTAAGAAGGACCCTGTATATTGATGAAAATGAGCACACCTTCAAAAATGTTTTCCTGAACCTGTAGGTAATAACTAGTAAATATTTTTGAAGGTGTGTTGAATGAATTTTTTGTCGAAATAAATACTTACTAATAATTTTACTAACAGTTATAATATTCGGTTTAACTAATAACTAAACATTCTGTTACAGAGTTTGCAGCAAGGTGCTGGTAAGTGTATTTTGACTCTAATGCCGAGATTCAGAGACGATTTGTAAGTCATAGTTCGAACTCCCGTATGTCAAAATCCATACATTTCGACCCTGCTTAGCTCGAACTAAGACTAAAAAACTGGCCAAGTGCGTGTCGGGCCACGCGCAGGGTAGGGTTCCGTAGTTGCCCGTCACAATATACGAACTTAGAAGGGGGCTTTTTGTTTTATACTACGGTTTGACGGCTAATAAAGTCTAAAAAGTACATTTTTTAAGTTGGTCGACTATTACTCGTTAACTTGTAAAGCTAACTTAGCGGTGATAGTTTTCCTTTTAATTTCATTATATACACTACTGCCATGAATTTTTTCACATATCTAGAAACAACCGTTTAGCTGGCAGAGGGGGGGGACACTCGACTCTAACAAAAATTAGCACCTTAAAGCTTAATATTTCGCTAACGGATCCCTAAATCGAAAAATGGTTTTCCCACACCCACCGTATTTTAAAAGACCTATCCAACGATACCCCACACCATGGAATAGACGAGAAAAAAAAATTGCATCCCCACTTTACGGGTAGGGGAGGTACCCTAAAAAAAATATTTTTCAAAATTTTATTTTACCACTTTCTCGGCGTGATTAATATGTGTACCCATGCGAAATTACAGCTTTCTAGTACTAAGCGTCTCTGAGCTAAGCCGCGGACAGACGGACGGACGGACGGACATGGCGAAACTGTAAGGGTTCCTTGTTGACTTCGGAACCCTAAAAATCGTCTCTGAATCTCGGCCTAGGATCCCGTAAATGCTCGTAATTGGGCTCTTGACACGAAGCCGGAGGTTCGATTCCCACGGCGGACACCTAGTGACATGTCACTTTGTGCGTTTTTTCCAGTTGGTTAGGACACGCTAAGCCGTTGGTCCCAGCTACTATCTCTGGCGGTAGTAGTAGTAGCCGTTACATGAAGCTACTAACCAGAAGTTACGTACACAATGTATTCATTGTTATATCCTGTATAGGTACTTAATAAATTATTTATCCCTATATGCTTGATTATTAATATCGTACCACGTCCCACGTCAGAGGCCGAAAGGCGGTTTGAATAAACTCTCACGATAAGAAGAATATCGTACCGTGGTGGTCAGTGGAGAGTAACCTTGCCTGCCGTGCAGGAGGCGATGGTTCGATCCCCGTCCAGGCCGACTCGTACCAATGAGTTTTTCGGAATTTATGTACGATTTGTAACACCACTGGCTTTTCGGTGAAAGAAAACATCGTGAGGAAACCAGCATGCTTCAATTTCGAGGCATGTATTGTACCCACTGTCCATTATAAGTGGCGACGGACTCATCCCCGTCACACTGGACAGAATTTCGGTACAACTGGTGAAACGTGGATGTTCTGAGGTTTCAGAATATCTCTGACTATCCCCTCGGGGAATTTAGTCGTGAGCATATGCTTATGCTTATTAATATATTTTTCAGGCGGAGGCGATGCTGGCGGTATGTATAGATATTGGTTATCAACAATAATAAAATTAACGTTTAAAAACCGCTTGAAAATGGCTAATCGGGAAATACAAACATACACGCACCACTCATTATCACAAATACCATACCAATACATAAAAAACAGGCAAGTGCTAGTCTGGCTACTCGCGCACCGTACCACACCACACAACTTAGTAACTTTTTTGTTTCCGCCGGGACTTCGCCGATTTTTATTATTTGTTGTTATACTGTAGAGCAGGGGTGGCCAAGACGTCGACCGCGGTCGACCGGTCGCCCGCGTCGACATTTATGGTAGCCCGCGAAGAGATTGATAAAGTAAAAAGAAAATGAATAAATTTTTAAATATTGTGGTTGAGAAGGAAATAACCGTTGATACTTACGACATACTTTTTGAAAGTAAAGATTTTTTGGAAACTGTAACGAGTTTCCCATACTGCCTTCAAAAAGTAGAGTGTGAATCAGCGTTTTTTATGATGGAATGAAACATTGTATCGGTTGACAGACAAGCATTACAAATGCCAAACATCCACCACCAAAATAATTTTTTATATCAATGATATAGTGTTGGAAGTACAGTTTTTTTATGTAGGCCGCCATGTAGGTATATCTGAGTCTCAAAGTAGACCGCGTACTTGAAAAGTTTGGCTACCCCTGCTGTAGAGTTTGCTCTATAATCACACCAAGTTTGGCGCCTGTATGCGTCGTGGCAAAAATATTACTATTTTTGAAGGAGGCATTCAATAAATTAATAAAGTAATCCATGACTAATTTTCACAAGACAATGGACGGTAAGTATCACTATTACATCGATATCAAAACAAAAATAGGTTTCTTTTGTTAACATAAAAAAATGTACCTATTTGTTAAAAATAAAGCACTTACACTCAGCTGCAGAAACGCTCATTAGAATTAATCTCTTGCTAGCTTTTACTACGTCAACAAGACAAAGATACAACAAAATAATTTTATGTTAACTTTAATTAGCGTTTCTGCAACTGAGTGTATATACCTAATATACCAAACCTAGCCGAGCGCTATTGTAAGACAATACTAATGTCATCGTTGTAAGATCGCTAGTAATATACTACTTGGGAGTCACGTTGCAGGAATTGACCCGAGCACACGTCTCGCGTGGTTTTCGCGCGTCGCGTTTTTGCCTGCCACGAGGCTCCGCAATCCTCAATCTCTTCTTGTTCTTGAACAAAAACAATCCCTGAGATTGGGATAGATACTCCCTTATATTACACTTGACACTGGCGGAAATGCGGTGCTACGCACAAGCAAAAAGTCATTAATTATAAATAAAAAAATAAAAAAAAATACTACTTTTTATATAAGACTAACAAATCAATGTTTCTTATTTATTTATTTATTTATTTATTGACGAAACCAACAGCATAACAGTGGGTAATATAAAAATAACAATTTGTGTAGGTAGTATAGCACAGCAGCAGCAGCAGCAGTAGCAGCTTGTTTCTTAAACACGATCCAATATCACAAAAGTTACAAAATTGTTGTTTGATTGGTAATTCGACCTATTCCCTGAAAAGGTCATACTAGACCTCATCTGCAACAATTTAAGCTCAGTTAACTGGTGGTCGAAAATGTTTAAATGGTTACTGAGTTATGATGGTTTTAAGATTTTTCAGAAATTATCGGACTTGCTCACGAAAAAAGATAATTGTAATAAAAAATACTCAACCCTTGGCAGGTTATTGATACTTTTCTGCCGGAGCGGAAGCCTTGATTATTTTGAAAATGAAACGCACCCTAAAATATCCATGATCTCAGAAATAATAGGTCTTAATTGGCAAAAATAATAAATTTTTATGTAACTCTGTCATAAATAAATATAAACAGCCTGTATTGCTCGAAAAAAATGTATGGCACCATAATATTATATATAATATACCTACCCAAATCCGAGATGACTTGTGCTAAAATCGTATTTAAGCTACTTTTTGTTAATCCGCCGGTGTACTAAAATATATCCTCTTTTGCCTTAAGGCCCTCTTATTCGAGTGCTCATAATGTGCATCAATATCTTTGCTCATGGGTGTTTTTAAGCTCCAAATTAAGCTAATTTCACTAGAAATATTTAATGTATTTGGTTAAGTACAAGAATAAAAAGTTAAATATCAGCAGTTTCATCACAGTATTGAAAAAAACATAACACAAAGGTGTAACTTTGGGATTTTTTCTATCGAGTAAACTTAATCTAATCGTGTTATTGAGAGCTATCGCCTATCCGCCAGATCCTTAAATAAGACATAATTTCATTTCAGACTTTAAAACACTGTTTTTCATGTTTTGTTCGTGTTCAAAAAACGGCCTCGACCGGATAATAGCGTCTTAAGTATTTGATTTTTTGAACAGGTCAAGCTGGTGCTAGTTTCGGTTTTGGAATGGGAGGAAACGCTGGCGGCGGCGGTGCGGGCGGTGGTATGTATTAAACAAACATAATAAGACATTAATCTTAACTATTATAAAACTGTAACTGAACTGTGTCTGTACATTGAAGATATTTACAAAAAAAAGATTACGATATGGTTTTTAAATATCCCCGACTCGAAATCAAACTTTTTTAGAAATTTTGTCTGTCTGTTTGTCTGTTTGTTTGTGTGTTTGTTTGTTTGTTTGATCGCGCATCACGCAAAAACTACTGAACCGATTTTGATGAAACTTTTTTTGTTTGATAGCTTATGATCTGACTTAAAATCTGGTATATAATTTGTGCGGACGAAGTCGCGGGAAAACACTAGTTAAAATAAAAAACCGGTCAAGTGCGAGTCGGGCTACTCCCGCACCGAGGGTTCCGTACCACACCACCACTTAACATATAAACTTTCAAAAAGTGTTGTTTTCTTCGGGACCTTTAGCGTGAGACCGATTCACACTTGGCGGGTTTTATTATTTTTTATTAGACCTACTGTAGAATTTTCTCTATAATCACACCAAGTTGGACGCTTCGCTTGAATGTATTACCGTTTTAACGACAGAGCGAGAAAAAAAAACGTTGATAAAAACTATAGTTTCTTGTACCCCCCTTAATTTTTATCTTTTTGTCTTTTTTATTATTTGTTAGCGAATCCGCCATAATAACGCACATTGACCAACTTTAACTGTCTAGCTATTAGGCTGGTTTCACATGCACGCCGTGCAGCCCGGCAAGCTTAGGCAATTCGCTGTACATTGAGGCTTCTGTACAGTTAAATAGTAACAATCACTTTACATACGAGTCGATGTACAGCGAATTGCCTAAGCTTGCTGGGCTGCACGGCGTGCATTTGAACCTAGCATTAGGGTTAAAAAATTACAGCACTAAATAAGTAGAACAGAAAGACAGACAAACGGACGGACAGCGAGTGTAGGCGTATAAATAGAGTCACGTTTTCACCCTTTGGATAACGGAACCCTAAAAATTTAAGAACAATATTGTATCCTGTAGGTCTACCATGAGTTTTCACCGTATTTTACTACTGTAGTTACGTCACCAATTTTCTATTGAATTTCGTACAGCGCTCCTATTGGTTATGTTGAGAACCAATAATACGTTTCGAGTCGAAACTAAGATATAAAAATTGCAGAACCGAAAGAGGCCGAGTAATAATATAATATAGGGTCCTTCTTTAATATGCTGACACTTTTTTAAGGGGATGATCAGACCGTAAAACTGAACAACTTTCCCTGTGGCACTAAGATCGAAATCGCGAAATAAAAATCAGCTGTTCAATACAAAACTAATACTCGAGCCATATGTATGGGACAGCTAATAATATATTCGCGATTTCGATGTTGGTCCCATAGAGAAAGCTGTTCAGTTTGATGGTCTGATCAACCCCTTAAAAAAGTGTGTGTATAATTTCTTATACCTACTGTGCTATGGTCTATCAGAGTTTAGTAAATACAATTCGCCGACATAAGGTACAATATGGAAATTCCAACACACATTTGCTAAGATTTAACAGGACCTAGTTTTTGATTTGTAATCGGAGGGGCCAGTATGCAAATAAAAATATTTTTTTTCTTTCTCTCTAAAATAAAATTTAAATATTTATTCAAGGAGACGCCGGTGGTGGTGCCAGTGGCGGTTTTGGATTCGGCATGAACGCAGGGGCAGGCGCAGGGGCGAATGCTGGCGGAGGAAGAAAATAGACCTAGCTGTTTCTGACCAAAATTATTACTCTTTAATAAGTTAATATACCTAATACAACATTGTTACCCGTAATAAAGTTTTTTTTCTTCGACTTATAAAGGTATCCGTGGCGCGTAGAGGAGAGGTATGGACACTCAATCATGATTGTCTGGGTTCGAATCCGCACAGACGACATGCGATGTGATGCGATATGTGCGATGTCCCGCTGCGCACGAATTTGCCGCTTTCACCTCCGTTGAGGAGAAAAATAGTATACTAACCTCGGACAGTAAATAACAAAGCCTCAGATCACATGTTTGTTTTTGAGAGAATTACATGAGATCTGAGACTTTTCTTACTTTCCTTTCCTCGGTTTCGGCTTTACTATTCAAAATATGAATCACTTCGTTATTCGTGTTATTTTAAAAGTTATGAACTTTTGAACATAGACGGTTCTTTCGTGTTTTTTTTTCAATTTCCTAAATTTTAATTTTATTGTCTTCTTTGGCTTGAAAAAATATTTTCTTTCAACCCTCGACTAATAGGTACATATTTAATAATATAATAGTAGTGACGGCCCGACAGCACAGTCTGTAGTGAACCTGCCTGCTGTGCCGGGGGTCGCGGGTTCGAATCCCGTAAGGGACAAATATTTGTATGACGAATATAAATATTTGTACCCGAGTCATGGATGTTTGTATCTATATATGTATTGTATATCGTTGTTTAGTTATCATAATACAAGTCCAGGCTAGATTCTGGAACTGTGACTAGATAATTTGTGTGACACTGTCCAAGATATTTATTTATTAGTGTTACTATTTGGATATAGATAGAATCATGGTAGATACAGGCTGTACCAAAAGAGCTATCGAGTAAGAGCACAAACGCTAGAATTATTTCTTAAAAGTATCAGACACTACAGATTCAGCTGCATGCGAAAAGAACTCACATTTATTTTTAATCCGCTTGATAATGATCTGCTAAGTTCACTAACATCGATAAAGTCATTTATAAAAACCTAAGAGAAATTGCCCTAACATTCCATGTAGAGGTGAATAGAGGCATTAGCATAAGAATGGTTTAACAGTACAAATATTAACTGTAACTAAACCACATGAAGCAATAATTAAGAAAAATAAAGTGAAGTATAATTGAATTGAAGCAATAAACTATTATGACTATCCCAACTAACACAAAATGGCTGCACAAAGGCTTTAGAGCCCACGCAATTATTGCTTTAAGTTGCTAGGCGTAAGCTATAGAGCATGCTCAGCAGCCCTAATGCAGCAGCACTATAGCCAAATTGGCACAATTTCATGCAGCCCTAAGCTTCAGAAGAGCTGTATGTTTGCTGCTTATGAGCGCCACAGTAGCCGCAATTGAAGAGCTAAGATTCACTCATATAGCCCTACATACATGAACGAATGACCGATTGAAATGAATGAATCATGTTTGACAGTACAGCGTTCAGTTCAGTCGTACCTTTATTTTTGTTACTGAATGAGGAGTTTTCTGACAGCTACTCAAACGTAGTTCGTCATACCGGCTTTAGATGGCGTTGACCAGAGAGGGATCCGAAGACGAACAATTTAGGCTAAAAAAGTAAACAAAAATGCATGTCACCGAGTTAGATGCATCCGTTGACGAAATACGAGTATATGCTCATATTTTGCTGCTTACTTAAAAACAAAAATTCATACTATTTTATTTGTATTTTATTATCTGCAAGGTCGATCGCCCCTGTCGCGTCAACGCCATCTATCGAGCCATTAGGAACTACTTTTTCTTTTTTAATGGCTTTCTGAAAATCCCTCATTGAATTGATGCAAGAAACTATTATGACTATAACTATTATTATAGCAATGATTCCAGAAGCCGTAGCATGTTGCAGCGATACGGCTATATCACGACTTTTATCTCATTCGTTCGCGCACAAATAGACAGAGCTAAGGCGCGACAGCGCTGTATCACGCGCTGCCATACTACGGCTGCTGAAGCCGTGTAAGATGCGCTTGATAACGCTATAGCACGCCTTTTATCTCGTTCGTTCTCGCGCAATAGAAAGAGAGCTAAGGCG